>OZ038433.1:2354012-3645179 GCA_964036275.1 Litoditis marina | reverse complement strand
ACTTAATTTTGCACGCTCGTGTAAGTTTACAGTATGATGTGTACGTCACTTTTTTGAATCTGGCGAGCATGGTGAACCATTTTTGATCTTCAAAATGACCATTGGAAGAAATCTGTTATATTCACAATAGAAGTGTATGCGCAAAAGGTTATTCTCACAGGTGATCGAAAGTTTTGCAGTTTCACGCGCTGTCACGACCGCTACAATAGTCGTCGGCAGCGGAAAGGCGGGAGGGTACTGTACATCTCACTTTCCGCTGTGTACGCACAAGTGTCTTCGATTCCAAAGCTTTCCGGTCATGTTCTCTAATGGCGCGTGGTTGGCGCCCTGCTACGAAACTTTTGCTCGCAGGTTCGATTCCGGCAATAGAACAGAAATTTGAATTCGGCACTAACTATAGATAAGAATGACAACTGCAAAAGTAGCACGTGGGCTTTTTCTGGTTGCTTTTATACACCAATTTCTTCCCGATTACGTAATTGGACGTGTGCAACGTTTTCAAGTTATTGTGACCTTTCACAACTACTTCCGGAGAAACCCACGTGACAAAGGACAAAAGATTAAGAACTAAGGAATTGCACGAAGGGAGGCAATTATGAAGGAATAGAGTTAGCAAGAATAGTATTGCAAAACAGAGAGGGAGAGAGAAAGAGAGAATGACGGGTGGAGAGAGAGAGAGAGAGAGACTGAGAGAGAGAGAGAGAAGGAGGAAGGGTGGGAGAGAGAGATCTATCTAGAACGAAGTTACTTTGGAGAGAAGACATATGGAGTAGAGAGAAACAGACCGGGAGTGGTAGTGGAATGGCTTGAGTAGAATGTGTATGTAACCTGTGCCATTTACATTATTTCAATTCGTTTTATTGTTCAATTTCGAGCAATTAATTTCCTGTTTATTTTCCTCGCACCAAGCGGGAAAAGTGTTCTAACCGCGCTCCAATCCGATCCCGCCGTCGTTTACAGCTGTAATTCTGACAGTTGGTTGAAAACAATTAGTCAGTTTCAAAAACATTTCATAATTAATTGCGTTCTAATACAAAAACATCTCTGATTTTCTTGTTCTTTGTTTGTTGCTGTTAGTTTCTCCATTTTCATTCAGTTTAAGCATATTCATTTTTGTCACTGGTAAAACTCAACATTGCCTTCTTTCCTTCCCGCATTTCTCACAACGCGGAAATTGAATCTACCGCCTTCTACTTTAAAAAAAATCTAATTTGCATCTTGTCAATGTATACACGTTACTTCCGTTATTGCTGTTTCCGACTTTCAGGATTTCATCGTTGCGGTAATTTACCTTGAATGACAACGTTAACTGTAGCCCAGAAGCTTGCGCTTTTGAAGCTCTATTCGCCCGAAATACGGACACGTCTGGAAGTTCTACATTTTTCTCCTTTGTCGGTTTGTTTTGTATTTTATTGGTAGGTGTATAAGAACGTTGTCTTCCCAAACCCTGTCTTTTTTGAGAGCGTCGAGAGCTTGTCACCATTATACCCAGTAAAGTTGTCCGAACAGTCAGAAAAAATTGAAAAACGGACTACAAATTTTCACTTGTTTACATACGAAAACTGACTAATTTTTGTCGCTTATGCAAACCAGACCCCTGGTGTATGCTTGTGACTCTTTGAGTCTTATTGTCTCATCAGAATTCTGATTGGGTCAGATCATCAGTTATTTATATAGGAGCAGTCAGTATACACTCAAGTCTCCGCAGATATCTCTCTTTTTCTGCGTTCATGTGGTCTTGTGGATGGATGGAACATGTATTTCAGTCGGAAAATGCCGCGCCGCCCTCAACGCCTCTCTTGGAACTAGTTACAAGAGAAACACTTTCGAAACTCCGTGAGAAGTACTCAGCTGCCGAAAGATCGGAGTTTGCCAGAGACCTGTGGAGTTATCTGGAAAACTCTTCCATGAACAAGGTTCTCTACGAATCCGTTCTCAACTTTCTGAAACAAGGTCAGTTTTTCCGAGCCATTAGTTATATTAGCAAAAAACGGGAGGTCGAGAGAGTTTGTGGAAAACAGGGTATCTAATGTTTTGTTCTTCTTACAAGGAACATATAAGATATAAGTTCTGTCTTTCGTGTTTTTTCAAGACAGTCCAGTTGTGAATTCAGTTTTGGATGTGTGGTTCGAACATAATGTTCATGTGCGATGTGCGAAGTGATTCTGAACACGTTTTTCCGGGTTTATTGTACAATCGTCCCCCCCCCCCCCCCTTGAGCCGAAATAGGTTGAAATCCCACCCGTAGTACAATCACCCCCCACCCCGAGGGGGGTGATTGTACAACGTCCTTATTTACTGCAGGTTTGGATTGAGTGGGGGGCGATTGTTAAACAGGTCCGGGGTTGTACTATTACCCGTTACCCCCCATTCTGTATTGTGGGGGGTGATTGTTAAACGTCGACATTGTACAATTACCCCCCATTTACAATCACCCCCCATTTACAATCACCCCCCTCTCTATAGGAAATCGTATTGGGAGGGGGTGATAGTACTACGGGGGGGACTTAAGGTGAGGGGGGGGGGCAATTGTACAATTTTCCCGTTTTTCCTTTCAGAGAAAGCCGATGGCCTTCATGAGATGTTATGTATGATAAGTGAACACGACAGGAGATCACGTTTTTCGTGAGTTTTGTTATTTGTGATCGATAACTTTTTCATCAGAATTTCAGAATCGGGAACTTTAGAACCCTTTCTCTGATATTACCAGAGTGTGGTATGTGGCATGATCAAAGTTTCAAATCATTGTTAACAAAATGTTTTTGTTTTAGCAAGTTCTTTCATTAACCCATGACTACTCTTTGTTTTTTCAGATTTGTTTTGTTGCACCTTGACTCGTTCATGAAGTATCTGAATCCGAAGTCAGCATTGGAGTACCTGAAGACCATTTCTCAATATTCGGTTCTTGTGGAGAAGATCGAAAACAGTCTCAAGGGTTAGTTTTCTTATAATTTGAAACGGCTCGCTGTTCTGCGAGGCGATTGTGGTAGTTATCCACCACTATTGTAGAAAAGGACCATGGTCCATGGTTGCATGCATGGTTCTTGTTTCATATCGAATAAATGGACGAAACAAAACAGTTCGTCGAATCAATATGAACTATCAGGGTGGTTCGTCACCGTGGTCTCGGTTCAATAAATAGCCTAGCGGCTAGGTTTAGCTTTTCGCTTATATAATGGCTACCAAGTACTTTTTTGCTTGTACTTGTTCATACGTAAAAAAAGGTTCACATCAGGTCGAAAAAAGTGAGAATGAGCATCCTCAAAAATTAAGCATACGTCATTGAAAAACACGAATGTTTCTTTAATTTTTCCGAGAATCTGTGACATTACCACAAAAAATGAGCATGCCCCGGTCAAAATCGTGCAAAATTGAGCATCAGTCAACATCAAAATAAGGGGATAATTTACGTATGACGTGTTGCATTTCAGGTGTCGAAGACGACAGTTTGAAGAAGAGCATCATTCTTCGAACGATTCCCCTGATGGGAAAAGACGCGTTGAATGACATTTTGAAGTGTCTCTACGAAACAACGGATGAAGCAAAACAGTTCGTCGAATCGATATGTCCGAACTTTCTTCGATTTTACAGTGAGTTTCTTTGAAATACTATTCTAATATTTGCATTGGGAGGGGGGGGGGGGGGGGGGGAAGCAGTGCATTCAAAGTTTAGATCTATGCTCTACCGATATTCATATCGAGTGTTCTATTCGAAGTCATTTACACTATGATTCGAATAGTCATCAGAGCTATCGGCCCTCGAGTGACAAATTAGAGATTGTCTTAAAAAGAGCTATATACTCCAACTGCGCATTTCCAGTTAAAATCATTGCTGCGTTTTTTTGTGTCCAATTTATTTATTCTCTATTATTGGAACTATTGGTAACATTATATGTTGCAGAGCTATGCGATAAAGAGCGTGAGGCTCCTCGCGGAGTCATGACTTATTGGCCCGTAGGCAGTGTGATTTCTGATTTTCTGAATGTAAATAAAGGGTGAGTTGCTAGTTTTGATGTGTTTCTGATTTATTTTCAATGGCGTATAAAATATGATATTTCGTTCACCTTTCACATCAGCAGCCGAATTCACTACCGATACGGTGTATTGTGAATTTCCGAAATTATGAACACTGCCTCAACCCTTAACTGAGTGGGTACCCACATTCAACATTAGACCTTTGAAAGAATTATGAAATATGCAGCAGATTTTTCAATAGCATTTTCAGGGCTAGTGCACAAGCAGGAAAGACGATTGATTTGAACTGGGAGGATTTCCCTAGTGCGAGTAATCTGAATGGACGCCTACTTGAGAGCTTGGAGAACAAGTCGTTCAAAGGTATGAACTTTTTGGAAGAATCAATTATTAGCTCAGCTGTATTCTGGAAGTTGCGGTTTTGGTTTGAGAAAGCGATTAAGTTGTCATATTATTATTCTTGAACAGTTTTTGATACCCGATTCGCGATTCTGTACGGGGACGAAAGCGGTGATTCGTTAATTTTGTGCCATGACATTACATCTCTCATATTAGTTCAAGTATAGAGATGAAAATAAGATATTTTGGGGTTGAAAAGATGAAGTGAATATTGTACCCACGCTTTCAGCTCAAAACTTGATTGCTTGATGTTCGTGATGTTCGTCCTTTTCAAGTTCAAGGTTCCACAATTGCGTATCCACTGGAAATTTCTGATTGTTACACGTTTCAGAGAATCTCATCCATCTGCGAGAATACCAGAAGGAACTGTGTGAGCCTGCATTGAAGGGGAACAATTGTATTGTGTCGGCTCCGACCGGATCAGGAAAAACCGTCGTCGCGGCTCACGTGGTCAAGGAACACCTGAATAGGAACAGTGATCAGGGAAAACCTGCCAAGGTTGGTTTCAATTCATACACGAACGTGGACCATTGTTGGCTGTGGTTTCGCGTCTTGAAAGTGAAGAATAGTAGGGGTGGGAAAATGGTAGATTTTCTAGCGTGGAAGGGAAGTTGTGCCATGAGACTGTCTCGCCAAGAGTCTTTGGGGATTGTACTTCGGGTCGGTTTCCAACGTATTTCGGCTGGGGTTGTGGTTTGTTGTACAATATGTGATTTGGTCGGGTCCCATAATGAGTCGATCTGTATTATACTCGAGATATTACCATGAAAACATCTTGTGGTAATGGTAACGATATTTTAAAAAAGCTTCTGAGCTTGAATGTTTTGAATTTGAACGAGGCTTATAACCTTTTTGGCTTCCAACCTGTTCACTGCAGAAACTCTCATTACAAAAAAATGTGTTGCTCAGCTATGGGCATTTTTGTCAAATCAACTTTCTGTCTTTCAGCCATCTCCCATCTCCTCCTCCTGAGTGTGTAAAGTTGTGATAACTAAGACATGGTTGGTAATGACCCTCATGAATGATGTTTATAGGTGCTCTTCCTTATCTACAACACAATGATTCTGGAGCAACAAGCGAACAGTCTTCGACGATATTTGGAACATCGATACGAGGTGAGTTCAGTGTCATCAGGTTCGTCCAAATCTCCTAAAATGACCTAAAATAAGCCATTATGTTACTATGAAGAGCTTATTTTGGAGTGTTTTCTAGTTCGGAAAACTGAGGGAGAGTGTTTGTTTAGGATACGTCGTTTATGTATCAACTACACCCATTTATCCATTCTGGACTAGGGACTGTAGATATCTTGTCTTTCTTTCACTAGTAAACGTGGACTTAGAGTCACGCATACTACAAAATCCGGCCATAGAAAATAGAATCTGCCAATCTGCGTACTCTTTGAGATACAACAGATTCTAGGTTTTTGGAAGACGAAATTGAACCGCTATCCTTAATAGTTCGACTGCACTGTGTGCGTTTGATTTGGAAGAAGTTATATTGGTTATTCAGTCAACAGTGTTGCAGGTATCGCAAACGTGTGGCGCCGACAATGTCCCACTTCGCGAACTGATTGCCGCCAAGGATGTCATCGTGTGTACCCCAATGCTCATAGTGTGAGTTGGTGTATAACACATTATTCACTCCAGTACATAGAGCAATATCGATAGAATGGAAGTATGGAAATCTGAAAGTCAAGTTTGAGCTTGGAACTCCGACGCACCGAATAATCACTAAAACGCGAGCGAGCACCCTTTGTACCAGATAAGTCTATAGCTCTAAGGAAAATTGAAGTATCGCCCCCCACTTTAGTTGAGCCCCCCCCCCCCCCCCCCCGTAGCACTTCAACCCCCCACCCAAGCTAAAACCTGAAAATCTAGGAGAGGGGGGGGGGGTCAAAAATCAACTTCGACATTTACTATTTACCCCCCACCTGGGTCGGCGGGGGGTAGAACTTCAATGGTGGGGGGTCAAACTTCGACGAGTGGGGGGCTGAATATCAACACCGGAAATGTTTACTTTTTACCCCCCACCCTCAAACTTTTGTATTGCGAGTGATAAATTGAATTATCACCCCCCGGGGCCCCCGGTGGGGGGGGGTCAAACTACAAGTCCCCAAACGCAATACCAATTCAGAAAGGTGGGGGTAAAAAGTCAATGTTCCCTAGCTCTACAATCAATTCATCTAAAGCAAACCGTACAAAATAGTTTAGTTAAATTTAGGTAGTTTCGCTATACCGTAAGCATAATTGCATTAAAAGTTGTAAACTTAAACGTGGACGCATTTGCGCAAGTTGTGCCAATTTGCCTGCATAGGTTTCAGTGGGTGTTTCTGTGTGAAAATAATCTTACCAACTTTGCCTGAATAATATAAAAAACGGACTGCCTTCTGCGGTGTCTCGGAGAAAGATCTGTCTATTTTGAGCAAAAAATCTTAAAATGTTTCTTTCAGCAATCTGCTGCGAGAGAACAATACGTCATCTGGGGAGGGTCGAGAGAGGCCTCCTTTCACACTGGACGAGTTCACCATGATAGTTCTGGACGAGTGCCATAACACGAAGAAGAACAGTCCCTATTCAGGTTGGTTTTTCGGAACGTAGCCCATTGCTTTGACTTTTCCAAGGGTAATTGTGTTAGCTTTTCTTAATGGGCTGTAACCTGTAAATGATAAAAGTTATATAGTTTTTCGATAAATTTAGTTTTCAACAGTTTTTCACTTTATTCACACAAGAATAGTTTTAGATAACTCAACTATACTGGAAATGTTTCTAATAAAACGCGTGAAATTTCGTTTACATTCAACAAAAATGAATTTCAAGCAAGGTGCAAGGTTGATATGTTTCAGATATGATGAAATACTATCACCGAACGAAGTTTTCCCAGAGGCTGGCACCTAAGCGACGTCTGCCACAGGTTAGTTGCCACCCACACAGTTTTGGCTCTCTAGCCAGAGCCAGAGGCTGGTCTTTCCGATACCAACCTGAGTCTCCTTAGTCATACGCTATTTGTGTGCTCTTACATCCCGCCGGGATACCAGTCTCGTAAAATAGTGCACAAATCGAGAGTCGCAGGTTGGGAGAAATTGTCGGGATGTTCTAGATACGTACTCAGATGAGTTGAGGATTTCGATCATTTTCCTCAGTAAATTGCACAGTCAGTGATATTATCTCTTTTTCGTATACAGTGAGTTTTGTTTCCAGATAGTTGGTTTGACGGCATCTCTCGGGGTGGGAAATACGTCGAAAGACGTGCATCAGGCACTAAGTCACATTGTCACACTATGTGCTCTATTGGACTCTAAGGTAGGTTGTGTTTCTTTCTCTGTTTGGTAGCGGTCAACTCACTATACATGTCGCTTACATATAGCATATGATAGTAACATGTATGAGTAGTGTTAACTAAAACTACACACGCTGCAAAAAGGTTTGAAAAAATGCAATTATTTGACATGACATAAAAGGAAGAGATGTTTCTGCTCGTGTGGAGTTCTCATTTGGAGATGATGGAAATTGTAGACTATGTAAAAAGGAATTGGAGAAGAAGCATACCGCATAACATATGTGGCTCTATTGTGCGAAAATGCGCATTAGCTTTCATTGCAAGATCAAATTCAACCCAGTACTCTCATTTTTGTTAAGAGCACTAGAATTTTTTATTATAAAACAGTTACATTGCAGGTAATCAGTGTGGTCCGCAGAAATGTTGAGGAACTGCAGTCCTACTCTCCCGACACTGCCGACAGTGCGTTGTACTTCTCTTCGAAATTATCGTAATTACATTTGTCGCTCCTAGCCGTAACGTAAAAGTTGGTATGTGTGTAAGGGCAGTTTGACTTTCAATTTAATGTTACTTATCGGATAATACAGTTTAATAAGGACGATTATGTGGCCCAATCCCGACGTATCGGTCCTTTAAAGAAGGATGATTATGTGGTCCAATCGCAACGCTTCAGTCCTTTAAACCGCAATATATTTTTCAATTGCAGTTTAAAGGACCGATGTAACGGGATCGGTCCACATTATCGTCCTTCTTTAAACTGCAATTGGAAATGTATTGCAGTTGGACCGGAGCGTTGGGATTGGTTCACATAATCGTCCTTGTTTAAGCCAAATTGAACTTGAAAACAAGTCAATTCCATGTTTGAAGGTATTCGCGTGGCCAGCGACACGGCGGACGCGAGTAGAATCCGCTTCCAGGAGCTCATCTTCGAGATGATGCGGCGGCTCGAGAAGCACATGATGCAGTTGTTAGGTCGGTTCAGTTACATAGGTACCAATACCGCATAACTGTAATGTGGACCGATGATACAGAAAACATGCTTATTGATTTCATTAACTATAGTGTTCGGCACGCGGTACCTTATTCACAGCCCGCGATCCTCGAGACATTAGAAAGTTTCTCTCCGCTAAGCATATTTCCGAATACTCCCTTCTCGAAAACATATTGTTAACTTTCAAATTTTGAAACCAAATGATGTAGTACATATTGAAAAGTTAACTACTGCTTGCGTTCTGAAGAATAGTCACACTTTCCTGGTGTGTGGTCAGAGATTCGGGGAATTTATTCTCTCAGTGGGGTAACAACATATTTGAAAGTTGCCTTAATTCAGATTGTCTATTGTAATTCGTTCAGTTTCGAATGGAATCCCGGTGGCCGATAATCAGGGAAAGAAAAAGGACCGAGACAGTCCGGTGCTGGACGATCCGACCGATCCGAATAGCAGCTACCGGTACAAGGGACTCACGGCCCCGCCGGCAGATAGAACCGGTTGCGGTGGGTCTTTTTGTCTTTATTCATGTAAAAGCCAATTTTATGTAGTGATTTAAGTTTTGAGAACAAGAATATTTATTGTACCATGTGATTCAAATTATTTTGACCCCAAAATGTTCGATTTGGGATATAAAACGCCGAGAATGAGAAAACGGGTACTTTTTCCGCCAAAAAATTCAATGTTTGGCAAATGTTGTGCTGAGAACCAGTCTGTTTAGTGTTGATTAGTGGCACCTTACTGGTGTGGTGGTGAGTGAAGCCAATCTAGCGTATTTATCGGTGACGTTTGACGTTTGAGCTGTTCAATTCGAGTCGCCTTGCTCAAATGTTCAATGTGATAGATTATCGTTCTATTTAAAATAAAAATAATTCGGCACGTTTTGCTCAAGACCATAGTATTTTTCAGAGTATCTGAATTGGGCGAGTTGCCACTTGGGCAGAATCATTCCCGAGACCACGTTTGAGTCCCCATCTCTGAAGCCGCGTATCACTGAACTCTTCGAAGTTCTGTTGGTATGTTATACTGCTATTGACGTTTGTAAATGGTACAATATTCGTATCATATCAAGTAGGGTTGTTAATCGAGGTCAAAATTTCGAGTTTTGGAAAATTGTAAGTTTTCGAGTTCCACGAATTTTCAAGTATTTGAGTTTTGCGAAAAATCGAGTTGTTTGACTTTTGAGCAAATCGACCAGAAGGAGAAAATTTTCGAGTTTCATAACCAAAAAAATTGAATTTTCACCTTTTTATGTCAAAAAACTTTAATTCTTGAGCTGGAAATTTCGCATTTTCGAGTTTCGAGTTCGACTCCACTCAAAATTTTTCGAGTCGAGTATCAATCTTTCTTCAATTTTCAGTTTAATATTCAGAATTTAGTTGAGTCCGTTACGTTGTTCCAGTTGTCCGCTAATAAATATTGGTGTTTGAATCTATTTTGAGCCTTATTTCCGCTATGTATGCATGATTCACTTGTTCAGATTCTGTACCGTGGTCTGGAACTCTACCAGGATTTCACATCGGGGAAGTCGCTTCAATTCATCGAGGATGAGCTGAATGCGAAGAGACGGTCCCTGTCGTCCAACACTGTAGCCCTGTGGGACGGTTGGTCGTTTTCTTGCCTGATATTCCCGAATTCCCTTCTAAAATTACTTTCTTGGAACATTCTCCCCTGAGAAAATGTGATTATAGGGAATGACTTCATTGTAGTTTGATTTTGATATATGTAAATGTATACCGTTACCTCTTAATTTCTAAATGAGCGGGTAGGACAATACACACCATTTTGGATTGCTTTGGGATCGGTGACATGTATAATGAACACCGCCTCGAAACGAAGCGACGTGAATAAATAAATATGAAGTATGACAATATGGGTACGGTGGTGAATAGTGAATTTCCTTTTATACAATATCATCATTAGGCAACTTCCATAAAAGTCACATCACAGAACGGCCTTGTTCGAAAATGAGAACGGAATAAAAATGGGACATTTGCAAGATGAGACAGTTTGACTCCTGTTCTCATTTCTATCATTTCAGAGTATAGACCTCGTCTGGCTAGCGAGGCTTCGAACAACAACGAGATGATTGACCAAGTCGTCAAGTTAGTTCTCAATTCAATCAACTCGATTTTGATTTTTAATTTCGTTAAGCACGGCGTTTTCTCCCAAGTACACAATAGAGACATCCATTTGAATATAATTTTCTCTCCAGATTGCTGGTTATGCAACAGGCGCAGACGCCCGACTTCCGCGCCATTGTCTTCATTCGAACGAGAACGGGCGCCCGCATTCTCGCTGAACTTTTGAACGCTCGTCCCGAGCTGAATCCACCTCGAGTCAGAATCGGATGCGAGTCTATTGCTGGTGAGATATTTGTACCGTGAGGTGCTATAAATACTGCGTTAGCAAATCGGTTAGGTGTGATTATTTTATGTCTGTTAATATTTAGTGGTGAACTGTGAGCTGGTAATAACGTAGCGTGCCAACTATAAAGAGGTCTTTCAAGAGAGCGCCAGGGTAACTGCCTATCATGGGGGGGGAACGTTCAAAGTTAGACTGATTTTTGAAAGTTTGGAAGGTTTTTGGGGTCACTCCTGGCCACGCACTGCCATGGTTCTCTTATTACTCCTGACACTCGCGATACCTCCCTATTTTTGTTCAGTCTTCACTTATTTTGTATGAAATTCGTTGGCTCTGAAATCGCGACCTCTACTTTTCACAAAATTTGTTGGCAACTCCCCATATCATAAGAGGACTTGACGGTGTATGCTCCTGGCTGGAAGTATCATATTAACATAATCACACAAATTTATTTACCCGATGATTGTGATTTATGAAGTTCAACCACCTAATTATTTCACTTAATTGACGGGTTGGAGAGATTTTTTTTATTGCGGCTCCGAGACTGAGTTGAGTCTGAAATTCAATTATTTATCAGGGTGGTTTTAGGTATCAACAAACAAACCGGTGGAGAAGAAGAGAAGCGAACCAAGAGAGAGCAGGTGGAGAGACTTGACAGGTATCATTTCATTTCAGCTGGTACTTTCAGACTCAGTCAGTCTTGGCAAAAAAAACTTTGCGTAGCTTATACTGTAGTCAAACGTCTGTCATCCCCACTTTAACGGATTGTAGTGCATAAGCATAAGTGAAATAAGCAATTTATCTCTTACGACGAAGAAACGGCTTGTTTTTGATGAGTACATAGTGGTGTTGTAAGTTTTTGCTCGTGAAAACACGTGGAATGACGTGAAACGTGGTTCTTTCTCTAGATTCGCGTCTGGCGAGACGCGTGTTCTCGTGTCTACTTCTGTGGCCGAAGAGGGGTTGGACGTGGCCAAATGTAACCTGGTTATCAAGTACAACTACGCCACCAATGAGATTGCCCACGTACAGAGAAGAGGTTAGTTGCTGCCAAATCTCGAGAAAAGTAGATTAAAATTTTGAAACATTTTGTAATTGTTCTAAAAGAGAATGGTTTGCTAAAAAAGTGGGACAACTTGTTGGATGCTTCATTGTATCACCCATCCTTCTTATAAAGTGATTTTGAACGACCCTAATTTCAAATTTTAACAATAGTTTGCTGTTTTCTGGCGAAATCTAACCTCCCACCCTGTTTTGTGGTTTAGTTGAGCAGATGAAACACCTGTTTTCAATTTCCAAAATTTCTATGTTTCAAAGAGTGGTCCTCGCGTATGGCGAAAAAAACTAGAGAAACTGGTTATTTTTGGTAGATAGAAGATAAAGATAGTCTCTCGTAGAATTAGGTCAGCAATCTGAACACTCTAATCGCCTAATAGTCAAACATATTGAGATTCGTTCTGTTCTAGGTCGTGGTCGTGCTGCTGGTTCGAGTTGTGTTCTTGTGACCAACTCTCTGTCCCTCAGGGAGCAAGAAGAGAAAAACATCCTCAGGGTATGTTGAGGCAAGAATAGTTCCTATGGGCTTTGCATTTTAACGAAAGTTTTGTTGAATGCCGATTTATTTTGTATTTTTGTTCATATACGGCAACTTTGCATTCTCTTATTCAACCGTTTATATTTTCAGGAAACGCTCATGAAGCAGGCTCTGTCTCTAATCAAGAATCGCAGTTTTGATCTGGAAGGCGAGGTTGGTTGGGACTAATCATATGATGAGCATCGTCGGTCTGCTTAGTCTAGGGTGTAGCAGGTCAAAAATTAGAAATAGTAGACGTCCTGGCTTTGAAATCCTCGCGCTAGGCCGTTTTTTCCGGAAGTAAAACAGTGAGGGTTCTTGGAGTGTTTGAGGGGTTGGGTTCGGAATTGTAAAAGGGTGTCGGGGGTTGAAAGCCTGGTGCTAGGATCACGTGAGTGTATATTGAACCCGGATAGCTGATGTTGGTGTGGTACTCTCAGTTTGATTTTCAGGTTGAGCGAAAGATAGTAGATCTGTGGGAATCTATCCAGAAGGCGGATTCACTACGTAGCGAGACGATTCAGAAGCAGCGAACGAGTGGAGTACGGTATTCGCTGCTGTGCAGGTTTGTTTACGTGCCAGCTACAATCTGTCCAGTTCTTCTTCTTTCCTTTCTCCTTTCATCTTCTCTTTTTTTTTTTCAATTTTTCTTTCTTTCTCTCTCTCTCTCTCTCTCTCTCCTTCTAGCACAAGTGTGTACCCTTTGATCATACCGTGTTTTCCAGCAAGTGCGATACTCTCATTTGCTACAACCACGAAATCAAAACGTACAAGGAGTCACAGTACTGCGTATGTGCTCCAAGCTTCTGGGATAAGGTTGGTGTTGTGTATTTACAGTTTGTTTCAAAAAACGATAAATATCGAAATTTTCAATTATCATGGTTGTTCTTTTAAGTATGTGAAGGTCTTGTTCTATTGCAGCTTTATGTGACTTTGTAATCTAGGTTTCACAAGGTTCTGACAATGAAGAAATTCCAAAGCCTGACAACCACTTTTTTGGTATTTAATTTTTTCTCTGGAGATTGCAAAAGAGTTTACTGGTTTCAGACTAGAGCTGTGGAAATTGCTGAAGTCGAGCAGACGAGTAATCCGTACGGCGGAATAGCCAAGGTCAGTTTCTATCTAAGTTCCGCTCCAGGCTCTTCGAACTCCCATTGGGTGTGGTTAGAAGTGAAAACAAAAGTTTTATATGAAAACAGTAGCCTATTTGAACGTTGCTCAAATTCGGCTGGCTTCATGGTCAACGTGAACCAGATACAATTAAAGTTCGAATTCGATGACTGTTCGAAACGTACTTGTTTCTTTAAATACGTGAAACGTCTTTGGTTTGTATCAAAGATGAGCGAGCTTTTAAAATTCCAAAAATGAGCTCTTTTTCCAAATTTCTGGATAATTTACACCTTCACCGTGTAGTGGAGTATGCGATAATCCATTTATTGTTATTTCCAGCTGCTGTGCAACTCGAGCCAGTGTGGCAACATGTTGGGTCGCGTTGTGCGAATGGAGAACATCAATATGCCTGTACTCGCCGCCAACAGTAAGTTTCAGCATGGAACATTTATGGATTTTGTTCGTTGAATTATAAAAAAAATCCGAAAAGTATATAAAAATACACCAAAAACAAAAGTTCAGAAGGAAAAGAAAGGCGTGCTTTGTCGTCTCATTGTTGCTCTTCTGAGACGGTAACAGTATGTGTTCTAGAAATTTCCCTGAGGAATTAGGTACGAAGTACGGACGAACCGAAAAAGTTTTAATACGTTTTACGGTGGTTGACTGCAGCATTTAGTTTCTTTTTTGATCCAATAAGTTCTTGCAGGTTTCGTCCTCACTTTCACCGAGCACGGTCAGTCGCAAAGGAAGGCTTTCAAGAAGTGGAAGCAGGTTCGTTTTTCTTTCCCCATCTTTCGAAAGGAACACCTTAGATTTTCTTTCTGGCATTCGTATTTGTAGATTCTAGTTTATAGGTTTGAAAAAATATTTTACGACTTTTGTATGTTTGTAATGAACAGTTATACTTGAGTATATTAGTATTTTTCGGTTTTTGTAGCAGGAGCTGCTCCATTTGAGAGTAGCTGTCTAAGCGGCGCACAGCAGAAGACAAGTCTCACAGTCGTTGGGCCCCCACTTTTTCATGAATATTAGATATACATTTGTATGTAGCAACGTGGTTCACACCATTATTGAATTTGCACCTCATATTGCGTTCTTTTGAACTTAAAAAGTTGTTAGTATGTGGTATTTATGTTCATTATTTACATTAGTCACTATTTTAGGTGCAAACCTACTTCATTCCTGATGAGGTGCGTGCTCTGGACATGACGGATATGCAGCAGGCGGCGCGCGCCCTGCGATTCCGCGCCGATGACACTCATTTGATCGGGAAAATGGCAGGAAGCTTCTAAGATCAAAGGTCAAGTCTAGGCAACTCATGACTTGTCAAGTCCGACCTCAAAATCCCGGTTGGTCGTAGTTATCTGTCACTTCAATTTTCTGTTGTCGATTCGTTGTCGTTGAAGTTTGAAGTTGTTGACTCTTTCAGTCTTTCTTGGCCTTGGCCTGATAGTTACACGTATGAAAATGTTTCACGTTTTTTCATGTTTTTTTTTTTAATATTTTGTACTCGCCCAAAAAGTTTTGCTCTCGATTGTTATGTTTTTTATCGTCGGTTATCGTCGGCAATTTATTTCTCTTGAGTGTTTTTCTGACTTTTTTTGCTTTACCTGCCCAGTGATTTTATATTCACACAAATGCTCTGTACAGTATTAGGAAGATTTCATAATTGATTATAGTCATGATTTCTCGGTTATCATCTTGTCATTTTGTGCATGTTTCACGGGGTGAGATTTGCTGGTTGTTTGTTTAACTGGTCAGTTTTTCACCGAAATTGTATGATATCGCAGTTAATAAATGATTTTTTTTCGTCAGAACATGTCACTAATTGGCTCTTGAACAATCTGAGATGTGCTCCTGTGTATTTGGTCTAGTGCATGATTTAACTTTGAGGTCACCTAATTGGAAAACTGCAGGCACTCGTGGCCTCTAATTGAGATTTTCAGTTAATTGCGAGTATTGACAAGCGTTTATCACGCATATTGCTCATTATTAGAAGTGGTGAACTCTTTCCTCAAACACCCACATTTCAATTTTCTATCTACAAGTTTAATACTATTATACTATAAAACGAATACTTTCTTATTGTTTCGAGTTGTGAGTTTGGAACTTGGTATTTTCGTCATTTGTTTTCGTATAATTTATTTTGTATTCAATGAGTTCTAATTTCTGATTCAGAATGTCGGTGCGTCCGCCGTCGTTAAAAGATTTACCGAAAATAACTGCCGGTCAGCAGTTCGGATGTAGCGGTGTCAAACAGGTACAGTCCTTTTCATTCCTACGCGGACTCCTACAGTACAATGTATGGTCGTACTCATTCTCACGTGCACTCCTACAGTAAACCATATAGTCGGTTCCATTCCTACGTGGACTCCTACAGTATACCGTATACTCATTTCCATTCCTACGTCTCCTACACATTGTGCTGTATATTTCTTTTTTTCTGCGTTTATTGTTCCCTTCTATCTACTTACATCTATACGTGCACTGCTACAGTACAAATTCACACTTTGTAGTCCAAATTTTCGAGCCAATTCACTGGAGAACCAGGTCCTTCCCGAACCGAATCGCGAACCAGTCACTGGAGAACCGAACCGAACCCACCAAACCGTTGTTTGGAACCGACCGGTTCTCCAGTGAATGCTTCGAACCGAACCGGGATAGAGTCATTTTACCTTGTCTACGACTTGCTTGTTTAAGTCATGATCAATGTCGGTTCGGTTCGAAGCATTCACTGGAGAACCGGTCGGTTCAAAAGTCGGTTCGGTTCAGTTGGTTCGGTTCTCCAGTGACCGGTTCGCGGTTTGGTTCGGGAAGGACCTGGTTCTCCAGTGAATTCGCCAAATTTTCGACCTCTTATCATTTTTGAACAACGTCATGATTATTGTAAAAGATTTTTTTCTCATCTGCCACCTTCCAGCTTTTCGCTGCTATCTCAGATGAGGAAGTCATGTCTAGAATGGTGACAAGTGCTACCTTGAATATGGCAAAAGGAACTCCTGTGGAAGATGTTCTCAGAAAGGTGAAACCAGATTTGGAGTTTTTCCATAACGTGATATTCAAATTATCCAGTCTATTTTTATATGTACAATCTGCTCTACGTGCTCGCAGTGTCTGTCTTCTCAAATAAATCATTTGAGATGAGAAAATTGTCAGATAGTGTATTTTATAGTTTCGTAGGCGGCTCTCAGTTGTTATTTTTGTCATTAAACATCCTGAATGTCTAATGTCCATCGTAAAAAAAAAACTTCTAGTTAAACATGTGATCACTGTTGGTTTATTCATGTATGAGTGGGAATATCTGCATGACAGTATCAGACAACTGTAGCCAGCTTATTTGCAGCTTCTGTCCGAGTTCCGTGCCAACTTCGACAAATTGACTCCGTCCTGGAGATGGAAGGCCATTCGCATGCTGCCAGTCGACACCAAAAACTCCAAGAACTTTATGACGTTAGTTGTTTACTTGTTTATGTTGGTTTTCTTTGTCTTTTTGATCTGTTTACTCTGTCCGAATTCATACTGTAACGAAATGTGACGGAAAACTTCGGGTGCTCAACCAATTCATCGACACTCTCACGTTATGACCACATTAGCGCGCTATGATTCGGTATTCTTGAAATGGAACTAGCTTGGTTAAAATGGTAATATAGAAACTTCTTTAACCACCGAATGAACAGTTTTAATCAACGATAAATAGGACCTGCCAGAAAAAATTAGACATTGTGAAGTCAGTAAATTGCAACTTTTCAGAAATTGTGTTGTGCATCCTCGGGACATGTGTCGCCTGATGCGATTTGTTTTTGAGACACTCATACCTGCTGACCTCCTTGGAGCCGAGAACGGAGAGGTTATTAATTTCATACTTATTGATTGATTCATGACCTATGACATTTTCCGCGGACTTGTCCTCTTGTCCTCTATTCACACCTAGAAATAACATCACTGCATTATTCGATTCTGAAGATGTGAAAGCGGTAATAATTATTGGTCGGGTGGGTTTACGAGAGTAGCTGATTAGATTTAGATGTCGTCGATGATGTAGTGTTGAGAATCACTTTCCCCCAGACACTATTAGAAACTTATTTATCTATACCAGTTTGTTCGATTTTGATTTACCGACCAGTAAACGGGGTTGTGTTCAGGTACTTGTCGAATGGCTGAGTGATTTTGTTTTCGAAGTGAAGCCGCCAAATGAGTATCCACAGCTTAAAGCTTTAAACTGTAAGTTTTAATTATATGCACTTCGGTCACTACTAAAGGTCTCGAGCATGTTTTCCAGGTGAAAATCGAACCACTCAATAAACGTTTTGGTTACATATTTACAAACGTGAACATGAAAGATGACCTTGCCATTTGTGTGAACACGTGGGAAGTTCATACTCACAGCATGCTGCCACAAAACTTGTGGTAACTACGGAGTACACCTTTTATTTCCAGCCGCACCACTCCGCGCCACCCGTAGCAAGGCATTTCGAACGGCTATTGGCAGTCAGGACATTTGTAACATTATGAAGGCGTCTCTACTGCACCTGACCCACTTTTGCACCATTGTCGTGTGTACTGTATCGATGTAAGTTTTCAGTTCATTCCACTTTTTTTCTTGAGAAACGGTGAAATATGAATTCATTCATTCAGGAGGATATTTATTACTAATATGAACTTTTACCCACATTTTGAGAACGTCACCTGAATTTCAGTCAATTTGTGGAGGTTCTGAATCCGCGCTCGTTCTCGATTCCTCGTCGCTCCTTCTACTCAAAACGCGGCTTCAACTTCTGGAAGAAGAAGGAGATAGCGCAGTTCTTGTCCGACTATCGATTGAAGAAAGTCGTGGCTCCCTATAATCTGAAAAAGGTTAGTATATTCTGATTAGCGCTCTATAGGTCTCGATCGCGCAAATAATGTATGCTCAACCTTTTGTGCCACCAACTGTCTTTGTTGGGGAAGTGAAGACTTTGTACCGACAGAGTACTTGCTGAAGGTTACGTGAAAAATCTTTTTACAAGTGGTCAAATATGTGTATTACGCATCGATTCAGCTAAATTTGTTATTTTATGTTTTCATGTATTTAGCCAATATGTTATTCAAAATAATATGTTTTCTTTCCAGCACGTGGTGTCGAACGCCCGTATCATTCCTTCCACTAGTTCGCTGCGACCGATTTGTCCGTTTGACAAGGTTCGTTGGTCATATTATGGCCATATGTTCAGTTGTATCCGGTGAATTCTTTATTTAACCCGGTATTTTGTTAACCTGGCAGTTAACCATTAACCGGGTTACCTGGGTAGCCCTTTAGTTTACCACTTGGTAACATGGTAACCCCAAATTTTCGCCAAATGACATTGTAAAAGAGGGTTAAAGATGGTCTGACAGGAACCAAATCTCGTGCCTTGCGCACTTGCGCTCCACGGTTAATCCCGTCGCTCCAACGCAAATGCGCTCCAAATACCAAGTTTTCGAACCTCCGCTAATGAATTGTAATTGAATTATACAAAAAATACCAGTAAAGTAGTTTTTGTAGCACATTTGCATTGGAGCGACGGAATTGACCGTGGAGCGCAAGGCACGAGATTCGGTTCCTGTCAGACCATCTTTAATAGGGGGTTAACAAAAGGGTTAACCAGGTAACCCGGGCAAGGTTACCTGATAGGATTAACGAAATGCCGGGTTCCTTGCAGGAATTGGCCGTTTTATCCCACTTATAGGGAGTGACCAAATCTTCGTTGTAGTTTGATGTTGACACACACCGTAATTTCCGAGTTCAACCGAAAAGCAACGGAGATAATTTACAAACATTGCTTTGCAAAGCACAAACCCTATATGCCTCATTTTATGCAAACTATAAAATTTTGACGTATATATGTTCGACTTTATAGATTTTTAGAGGAAGTTATGTCAGTCGAACAGTTTAATGAAGAGCATGAACTTCGTACTTTCCATCAGAGTGTATATTGATGTTGACATAACATTTCGTTGCAGAAGGCGAGTTGGGAGTATACGAACATGTTATCCTGTATGAATGAGGCGCTAGATTATCACATGAAGCAGTCTGGCTGGAACTCACTGACAGGTATTCCACCTCTATTAGCTGAAACAAGTTCAGAGAGAAAGTTCGAACTTTCTAGGAAGAAGGTTTTCAAGATTCGGAAGGGATGTGATTTTAGTGTTTATTAACTTGTATAATATATGATTCCCAAACAGCTGTCAAATAATCAAATATCAAATGGTCTTCGCATCGCATTTCAGGCATTCACCGCGAAATCAGAAGAGTGAAGAAGTTTGCAGCATTTCATCGAGAGAAATTTCCCGGTTAGTATGTATTTAGTTCTTATAGACATTTTATAGAGCATTCGGGATCTGGGAAGAAAGCTCTCACTTGCAAAAATTTAGGATATCTTCGAAGCGTTTTGAGGTTTTAATCATGTGTATAGCGTAGACTAAAACTTAGAATTATAATGTTTCATTTGTGATATATGGGAAATGTTTCAGAAAAACGTTTGTTCTACATAAAGGCAGACGTGACGAAGTGTTTTGCTAATCTGGACAGAGGAATATTGGAAGAGGTACTGAAGGATCTGGTCCAGACGCGGTCAGTCATAGGGAGTTGTCAATTCTTTGTAGTAGTTCGATCTCAATACAAACCACATTTAAAATTTTTGATCAAAGAGCAACGGAATCATACTACAAACACAGCGGGTTAGGGAATACACCGTATACTTGCTTTGGAAGTAGCGAACCCTATGTGTAACATTGTGATGTGACGAATGCAACTTGAAGATAAATATACTCATATTCTGGCCAATTCTTCAATTCTGGTTTGTGAGAAAACGGTTACTAAAATTTGTTGGCTTACCAAAAACCCCGGTTAGAGATAATTCACCTCATAGTCCCTGTGTTTCCAGATCGGTGGTGGTGGCACATCGGTTCGTGCAGGGTCCGAACGGGCGCTGGTTCCGGATGATGGCTTCCGGCTGTGACGAGAAGGAGGCACGACGCAGACTGAACGAGGCCATGAAGAACAGGAACTGCACCACGGTGGCCACCAAGATGACTGCACTTATGGTATAAGAGAGAGAGAGAGGGAGAGAGAGGGAGGGAAAGCGCAAGGGAGAGAGATAGAGAGAGGGAGAGAGAGAGTAAGCCACGAAGATGATCGTAGGATTGAGTTTCAGGAAAGAGAGGGGATAAAAGAGATTGAAGATATTTGTATGATTTTCAGGGAAAATTGCCCCCCCCCCCCCCCCCCGTAGTACTATCACCCCCCTCCCAATACGATTTCCTATAGAGAGGGGGGTGATTGTAAATGGGGGGTAATTGTACAATGTCGACGTTTAACAATCGCCCCCCACTCAATCCAAACCTGCAGTAAAGAAGGACGTTGTACAATCACCCCCCTGTGGGGGGGGGGCGATTGTACTACGGGTCGGATTCCAACCTATTTCGGCTCAAGGGGGGGGAGGATTGTACAATAAACCCGATTTTCATTCAAAACATGGCGAATTACCGGCAAGAGGGAGAGTCAAAAACGTAGGCAGTGTTGTAGTACACGAACGTCTACTTCAGTCTTTTCTTATTTCTAATGTTTACAGAGATTCAACGAAACCCTCGTCGACCGAATAATGTCGGTTATCGCTGGACTACGGGTTAGTTCATCTCCAAGACATTTCATGAACTTTTGTATTCAAAGATAGTTTGTGATGCGTATACACCCAAGTTAGAGAGCCTCCTGAAAGAAGGATTTATGCAAAATTGTCGTAGTAAAAAAGTGTTCTTCGGTTTGGTTCGCTTGTGTTTGTAGTTTGATTAGACTTTTCCCTATATTTGTAGTTTCGTGTCGACGGGCAGCCGAGTCGTCTATATGAGATGCAGAAGGGAGTTCCACAGGGATGCATGCTGTCCTCCAGACTTTCACATGTTAGTTGTGACACATTTAATATCCTAAAATTATTTACCGATGTTTCAGTTTGGCGGTATTAAACGTTAAACATATTGTGAAGTTTTCTATTATGAATGGAAGGAGAAAAGCATCCTTGAATTTTTGTTGAAAGAAAACTGTATAAGGACTGAATTGTAACCAGCCGTCTTCCGAAATGTGTCTAAAATTGTTTACTCGATTTTCCGATCTCAAGGTATCTTCATTTCAGCTGTATTTGTGTGCCTTCGATAAGTATCGATTCGGATGGTTGCCGCTCGGTTCGGCCATGTTTCGCTATGCTGACGACTACCTGTTCATGATCTCCAGCAAGGACGTGGCTTTAGAGGTAGGCGTTCTACTATCTCTTTACTGCTAGTGCAATTCATGTAACGTGAAACGTGGGAAACAAGCCAGGTTAGGAAACGTACAATTATAAAGTGCACTTCTCTCAATGCTATCGTTTCCCGTGATTTTTACGTTGACTCTTTGCATGATAATTGTAGGTGGTGGTGTATTTGCTCAAACTATAGTTAATGTCGGACGGGTGAGTGTCTGTATGCTTTGCCGGGTCACCGGGGAATGGTGCTTGAGCGTTTTCCTAGCTGATTCCGCGCCTTAGCGTAATCGGAACAAACTACAAACTACAACATTTTTCTGTTTCCAGGTTCTCGATCAGTTGCAGTGTCCAAGGAACGATTTTGGGCTTTCGTTCCGCAGGGAAAAGACCCAGGTAATCTCTGTGCTTTTCTATTCACCTGAGTGAGACTACCATGAAAGTATGTTTATGGTTGAATATCATTTAAACATATTGTCATTTACAGACATCCTTCAATTGCGACTTCTCGAAACGAGTCGGCAGACGGCTGGTGTGGTGTGGATTCACGTTCGACACGGTGAAGAATACGGTAGGTCATGGTACACGTTGTGTAGTGTATCTTACAAAGTTGTTTTTACAATGTCAACCATACCTCAGTGGGATGCAGATGACCAAGGAACCCTCTACTTTCACTTGTTCGCTAGACGGGGGACCTAGAACTGAACAAACATTTCTCGTTTATCGGAAATTCACCTATGGATAAGGAATGTCTGTGTTCTGTAAACATTTCTTTAGTTTGAGGTAAATGTTCAGTTCATGGAAACGTTTTTCGTGCGACCAAAATAACACTCTGATACGGAAAAACGGGATTTTCAGTAGTCTCTAGTAATATAATATTTCCCTTGCGTCCAAGTTACAGCTTTATAACTTCACGGAAGTTTGTATTTTGAAACAACACATCTGGCAAACCTCACAAATGAAGGAATTTAGTACGGTTACTGCTCGGTTACTTTTGTTATTGACCACCGCATTCGCCTGCAGGTGGAGCCTCGCTGTCGCCATGTGGTCACGGGGCTGGTGATGAAGAAGTGCATCATGGCTCGTCTACCTGGACACGAGAGGGCAAAGGTCAGATATAGTTGTTCGTATCTGCTTTCAGCTATATCTCGTTAAAATATAGGCCATCCTACAGTTTTCCAGTTTTTTTTTCAATGGATTTTCTCAAAGTATGTTGAATTGTGAAGTTTCCGTAATGAAATGTGGGAGACAGAGTAATGCCCTAAAAAGTAGTAATAGCGATTTTCTGCCTCTGGTACCTTTTCCGTTAACGTATCTGGTATCATCGACATCAGTTTCTCATTCAGTCTCATTTATATAGAAAAATAGTTAAATAAACTCTATTTTTTCCACAATTTAACTTACAAAATTTCTCTTTCAGCATCGTCGCATGCAGCGTGAGTACGAGCAGAAGATGAACAGCCAACGACTTGTGAAGGCAGTTCAGAGATGAGGAACGGGATGATATAATATCTGTACATTATTTATATTTTATACATCATATATACTGTACATTTAACATAAATAATTTATATTAAAACATGTTTTTATTGTGTAATGTTATATTCCGAAAAGTTAATCGAGTGAGTGACCGGTATCTTTCTCTGAAAAGTTATCTCTTTACGATTGAAATATTTCTCACAAGCGTGGAAAAGAATAATAATAACTTCCCGAACCTTGTACTGAATTCGTATTGCAGTTTCCAGTTCGTGAAAAACTAAAACACGTTTATTGGTTGATCGGTTTAGTTAGGTCCCATGTAGCAAGACTGATCCGTACGGGACATGAACACTTGAGGGGCAGCCGGCTTGGAACCTTGGTTTCCGGTGCTGCTGCCGCTCTGTGCGTACTCCTCCCTGGCGTATCCGGCTCCGGTCGAAGTTCCGGATCCCATGTATCCACTTCCATAACCACCAGCTCCCATGTAGCACGACTTGTCTCCCATCTTCGACTGTTTGAATCTTCGACTGACTGTAAAAGAAAAAAGTGCGACCTTATCGCGGTTCTGCTGTCACAGTAGCTCTTATCGACAAGAAATTAACTGTCTATTAGAAGCTTATAACACCACCTAGGGCCGATCTTTGATTTTACAAAGGTGTTTCTTTAAAAATTATATTATGTACTTTCAAGGCCTTTCCGAGAGTATTTTCTGTTTGAATAAAAACCTTTGGGAAAAACAATATGTTTAGGGTAGTTACCCAATGTTTGCAGTTTCGAGATACTTCCAGGAACAAAATAAATATTTGCTGCAAATATTCCCATGATTCACAGGAAAGTAGAAAAGACTTCACTATCTGTAGAGCTAAATGTAGTTTGCTCTGAAGTTAAAACCGAGTTGTTTACCAAGGTTCGCCCCACCAAATTGGTCACTAGTTGATATCAAGTTGTGAAATCAAAGATTGGTGCACAATTGTGCACCAAGTTCTCGGTAAAAAGTCCGATCCTTGATTTACAACTTGGGTTTTCGGCGAACCTTGGTAAACAACTCGGTTTTTAACTTCAGAGCGCTTACGTGGATTTCTACAGAATGCAGTCAAGTTCAACTTAGGGATAGTCATTTTAATTACTACTGTGTTTCCTACACATCATACTTTCATGATTATAAATGCAGTCAGTACATCCCGATGTTTTCGTTTTCACCTCTTCATGTCACCCTGTTATTGATTTTCGCAACCCTAATGAAAGTGTGTCTGATCGCTGTGTTATTGCCCACAAACATATGTTTTCTACTTTAATTAACAGAACAAAGCTTATTATACAGTTAAAAAGTAATATTTTATGTGAAATGTTCCCTATTTTCAAGTGCATTTTCTACTAATTGCTGATTAAAGTTTTCGAACATGTTTCTATGATTACTATGTGTCTAAACAGTTGATGGAATTTAGGGATTTTGCAATCAACTTTCGCTTCTTGGTGATTTATGTCTAAAAACGGTTCAGATTAGTGGTTATCTGTTGCGTACAGTACTAAATTATCAACTCTGCTGTACGTATTATTTCAGCATTACAATGACTAATTATTTGTTGGAATTCGTTAAGAATATTGGTATGGAGATTCCCCTATGTCTCTACATGCTAACGAGTTTTCTAAAATATCCAGTCTTCCAAAATCTCATTTTTGAAAAAGTCTGCTTGAAGAGGTATGCCGACGTGAGTTATATTTGTTTGCAATTATATAATTTTAGCTGTAATTTAACATACAACTATTACGATATGAAAACTACCATCGTAATAAATTAAGTAATAAAGTAATGAAACGAATGTATACGGTATGCAACTGAATTTAGAACGTTCTTGCAATGAATACTTCATAACTTGAGTTATGTTTACGGAATTCAGTTTCGCCAAGATTCTTTTGAGAAATGGTAACAAAGTTGTAGCAAAACATGTTTTGAAGGAGTACGTGGCTTTTCTTAAAAGATATTCCTTCAGGACATGGTATTATGTACAAATGTGACTGCTTATTATGAGGATCGTTATATTCAATCAGATGCGAACCACTTTTATTCTATTTCATCCTATACATTGATGTTCCCTTCGCTCATTTCTACTTTGGTCTTGGGTGTGGGTAAGTTATAGGCAACGGAAATAGAATAGTTGTAGTTTGAACTTTACACATATACGGTAATTAGCGAATTTCGACCAAGAACTACAGAAAAAAACTACAAACACAGCGAGGTAGAGCAAAATACATCGTATCAGTTTGCTTTGGGAAGACCAAACTCTATACAGAGATCGCTGTAGGGAAAGCAGACAGAAAAGGTCATTTTGATATAATCTGATCTGATTGGTTGTAGTTTGATTTTGTTTTAAATTCAACTTCGGAGGTGTGGTTTAACACTTCAACAAGATCTGATTACTCATATCTCAATTTAAAAACCCAAAGTATCACGTTAAAATTCAGACATCTCGCAAGTGTTCTCTCTTAATTAACTATGAAAAATCTCCTGAACTTCTTCAATGTGTAGTATTTGTTTTTTTTTCTATTTTCAGCATCTGATTTTTGGAGTGTGAAGGTTCCGTTGTTGATACCGTTCTTTGGCCTCATATTGAACACTATGAACTATATTGTGCAATCTGTTTATATTGATGCTAACCTGTATTATTTGTTGATAAGTGATGCTATTTTCGGCGTTTGCGGGGGATACATTTCAATCATTTGTGAGTTGATATAATTCATCGAGTAGAATATTGAACTATAGTAAAGAACAATAGAATATTCAGCTTTCTTGAGGTTCAGTATGGTTGAAATGGAGATTAAATATGAGCGCCAGCGCAGACAGGTTTTCATCAAAAGTTGCTCGGTATGAAAATTGTTGAAAAAAATGAAGCTAAGTTATTTCATTGGAAAGATTATTTGTTGTTTAGTTCTATTCGATTACGTACTTTTTTTTGCAGTACGAAGTTGGTTTAGTTATTTCCAGCAACCACTATGAGTTATTGTGTGAAGACAACAGGGGTAGCCCGACGTAGTTACCGTATAGCCGGCATGGAGGGGGCTATCGGACTAGGAGGAACTATTGGATACGCCATCTCCGGCACGGTCAGGGAGTAGGTTAATCGATTTGTTCGTGGTCTCTACACGTATTACACGTGGGTACACGTGTGTCTTACCATATACAAACGTGTACACTAGAAATGGTTAACAACGTTACGTGATGCATAGAAACATCTGTAGGTGTGCACTTGATTGCTGCAGTTCATGCTACACTCACATTTCCTATACTACTCATTTCATTTGCAACAACGTACCGGAAAAGTACTGAGTGCAAAGGTTTGTGCAAATTCTTCTAGAAGTGAATCCGAAAATGGTCGTCATTCCAGAGCATTCGGTTACGCCTATACGTTTCTGTTCATGTTGGTGCTGCAGTGCATCGCCTTCATCTATATTCTAGCACTGGCGAAAGATACTAGTCAAGCCTCCTCTTCCGACGATGATCGGCAAGAGTCATGTGAGTCATAAATACATTATCACCAGTCAGAATATATTTTAACTTTTTGCTACAATCAACCAAACCTGCACTTTCCAACGTATCCCAATTGCAAGACATTTCTAGAGTTTAGTACGTCACACGATTGCTAAGCATCAGTATGATGTTTAGCAAACAGCTTTACAGATATGCTGGATAGTAACGGGGAAACCACATCTAACGTGGGAAACTTTTAACATCTGTAAAATTTGGTGAAGGAATTGTTGAGATACTGGCCTCTCGAAAACTTTTTCCTCGCAAACTTGTTTTTCACACAATCAGTTATTTTGCCGTGATGTGTATCTTCTTTTTTAGGGATAACTTTCGCTCTTCGTCGTGTCGCGGTGGTGGTCACTGATTTCTATTCGATGCTGACGAGACCGCGCGACACACGCACCATGGTCTGGCTCAACTTCCTCGCGCTGGGGTCCGAATATCTGGTTTATGCTGGTTAGTTTCAAATTTTTCTGAGGCTGACTTCGATGGTAATGTACTTCATTTCTTTTTCGGCAACCGTTTGGTGACGTTTGTTCAATTCGCAATATTCCAGGTCTAAGCGACATCGAGTATTCATATCTGCGATATAAACTGGCGTGGAATGACAAGCAGTATGGCTGGTTCAGCGGTCTCTCCTATGGGTTGACCACCATCACGGTTGGTTCTACGCTCAACTGCCCTTACTCAACACCACACTTTTATGTGATGTCACACATTTATATTGACAAATGGTTGTACATAATCACAATGCATTCGAACGCAACCGTATCTTCCAAATGTTTTCTGTGATGTGCTTGTTTCAGTATGAACTGTAAAGTGAACTACGCAGTTTTGAATGAGAAGGACACGCCGGCGACGCGGCTCTGAAATTCCTAGTTTTAGTTTGATCCCGTTGCTTCTCGTTCGAGTATTGTGATACCGATGCCAAACTACATCGATGATTTGGTCACTTACTAAAACTTGACCGACCTCGCAGGTTCTGACGCTTTACCCTCTGTTGCGTTTTCCCAAATCAGGCTGATACGGTGTATGATGCCCCAACCAGCTGTGTTTGTAACTTTATCTAATTGCTTTCCGTCGAAACTTGGTGGTGAAACAAAATAAACTACAACTAGCTCACATTATATAAGTAACTTCATAGGTTCTGACGCTGTACCCCCTGCTGCGGTCTCGCGGCTTCTCCGATGGCACCCTGGGTTCCGTGGGACTGGTCCTCAAGATAACCTCCCTATTTATGTTGGCCTTTGTGGTCAATGTCGCCATGGCCTATTCTACCACAGGTTGGTGAAAATGAGGGAACTAAAAATCGATGAAGTTTTATTGACTTCCAATCATTCTGAGTCAAACTTGGATGACTTTGCAGATTCTGATTTGTTCTCAATGATATTGTGTTGATTTTCAACTGGCGCACACAAAGTTGTCCACTAAAACAATTGTTCACGTACCAGAGCTCAAAAAAATCGGAAAATTAGCAGAATAATTTATGTTCATGCCAATGCTGCATGTAAATTGTGTTTTGCTCTACTAAACGGAATCTTCGCTGGTTCTCTACATTATCTCGTTCTCGGTTGTTAGAAGAAAACGTGTTGAATTTTATTTAAATTTTTCCTGCTGTTCAACTTCTGATCTTTCCAGTTGTCACTATGCTGAATAGATTTGTTTCGTCCGGCTTCCGAGCGTTCATCTCATCACTTCTTCTCACCGAGGAACTAGGTAAGTACGGTTATGTGTTCTTTTCGAAATCATGCAACTCAGATATTCAGAATGATCAACACGAATTTGTGCGATTGTGGCCAGCTACAAAATCGAGAGAAAGAATGTAGATGGATGAGACCGCAGACAGGCTAAGACACTCTACGTCTCCCTGATCTGCACACTCTCGTCAAGCCCGCTTCGAAAAAAAAATTGCAACTCCCAGCCGGCCAACCACTTTTGTAGCGGCCTCGACGAAAGAGTGTGCAGGTCAGAGAGACGCAGGCTATCTTGGACCTTTCAGCGTTTGCGGTTTGTAGCCGGCCAATCGCAAAACTTTTTAGACAATGTCTTCGAGAAGGGAAAATTGTTTTTTGACAATCTGTGCATTGATATGCTTCCTTGAATTAACCTTTTTGGACGTAAAATCGTTTCTAATTTGCATTGAGTTGAAAAAAAAAACCATCTTCTGGCGCTACTGTTGATTTTTTTCTAGGTAAAATGTTCTCTCTGATCGCGTTATTAGAGGGTGCTACCTCCCTGATTGCGACCGCCATCTACAACAATGTCTATCCACTGACTCTGTCCTTCTTTCCTGGTCTCTGCTATTTCGTCAGCGGATTCTTACTGGTGCCGGCACTGTTTATTCTGGGGTCAGTGATTTCGCTACGGTTTTAGTCTATTAACATTTCCATTAGGTAGTGACCAAATCTCGCTGGTAGTTTGATTTGAGTACACCTCGTAAGTTATGGAGATCGACGGAAAAGCAGTGAATTCCCTCCCGAACCGACTCCTCCCGAACCAAAACCGGACTGATTCTTCCCGAACCAGTTGGTTCGTTCTAGAACCGAACCAAATTCAGACCAACAAAGTTGGAACCGAACCAATTCATGTTATTAATGCTGAAATTGGCCGACTGCGTAACGTTTATTAGGGTTTGGGTCGGTTTCATGTCGGTTTGAGTACGCAAACGGTCCGGTTCCTTACCGAACCAACTGGTTCGGGAAAAAGTTCGGTTTCGGTTCGGGAAGAAATTTGCCCGGGAAAGCAATGAGATAAAACAACAAGCACAGTGGGATAGGGCAACATATATCGTATAGACTTGCTCTGGAGAGAGCGATCCCTCGAACTCACTAGAAGTATTATGATGTCCTTACAGTTTACGTTTGAAACAGTGCGAAAAGTTCCACACTTTGTTCATTCTCCTGAATCTACAGAGTTGTACATTTCAACGATGTTACCAAATTACTGTCACCTTATTAACAGCATTTTCAGAATCTCGGATTTTATTCATCGGAAAAGGACCTTATTGTCACGAGAGATTCCGAATTCAAGCACGGAGGACATTTCAGAATGATCGATCAGATCAAAATAAAATTTTGCGCTCCATTGAGTTCATGTAATTTTAAAACAGCTTAACTTTTTTTCAGAGATTTTTTCGGTTGTAGAAGTTAGACATGTTTAGAAACAACATACCTTCTGAACAGCGTCTGTCGCTTTTAATAAGTGGTAGTGAGGGATTCTTGTGAAGAAAAAATGGTGAGCCATGTGACCTGTAAAACGAGAATGGAAACTGAAAAGCAAATGTTTTCACCAAAACGTCAAAAGCGAGATAGAGAGAGAGAGAGAGAGAGACAGTAAGAGTTTTGTCTTCCGTTTTGTCCATAAATCTGAGTTTATCTTGAGTTTTTTGAGACTACGGCATCTGTACATTCATATATATCAATAGAAAACGCCGTGGCGTAATTTACAATGTACGATTGTTACTTTTGTTTTGTTGGCGGTGTCTATTCAATCGTCTCTAATACAGTTTAGCACGATCTATAAACAAGAATAGGGGTTCTCCAATGCGATTCCCATTTGTGAAGATGCGCACAGTACTGCTTCTTCTCTTACTTTCCGTTTTTGGTCAGTTTTTGTTACGGATTTTGATAAAGGTATAAGAACAGTATTCACCTGACTACGCTATTCGTCAGAAAAGTAGGGCTGGTATGAACAATCTATACAATTATAGTAAATAGGTAGTTTGCCAAATCACGCCAAACATATAGGTAACATGACTCGAGTTTTCGTATAAGTTGAAAACAAACTTACAGTCACGAACCTTTGAAACAGGGTTTTGAAACAAAATATGGTTTTCATTCACAACCAAATTCTGATATCGCAAATAAAATAAAGACTTTTCAGGTTATTCAGTGCCAATAGAAGTCCCCAAAAACTCAAACGTCATTGTCACTTCGGAACAAGGAACCGACAGTTAGTAATCATTGCTATACTTGGCAGAACTCGAATTATAGTTTATGCTGCTACGTTACGAAGTTATCCAAAGTGGTCCGAAGCTCACCGATATCACACTTCGAACACAGCAGAACCGAACACAATCAGCGTTCTTCGATCTTTCTAGAGCTAAGCTCATAAATCACAATGACTTTTCTACAGTTTCTCCCCTATATGTTTGCTTATTTATTTGCTATAAATTTATGAATCATAGATTGTCTCATAGACTCATAGATTTGCAACCTGAATGGAACGTACAAACTCTTTGTCGTTTCTTGAAGAGGCTCTTTCTCCCCCGTTCAGCGCCCCTTTTACGACAACAACGCCGTCACACAAGACCTAGTGACACGGACAAATGCTAAAACTAGTATGATAATGTATTGTATTGTATACACTCATCACAACATCTCAGGTAATGGCATGAGTCAGTTGGTCATAAACTATCCCACAAACACACTGCTGTCGCTCGCAGGAGATGCGGGAGGCAAATCTGGTGAATATTATTTTTACTACAAGGTTGTGCGGGTCTCCCACACATTATGTAAAATTGGAACTTCTGCATAGTATTAGAAGCATGGGAGTCGATAATACGAATTTCAACCGAAAAACAACGTGATCGAACCACAACACCGCGGGCTTCGGTGAAACATACCGTTTTGTTTGCTTTGAAATTATTGCTCTAGTCAAACAATCTAAAAGTTATATACTTCAGGAAACGAAATAACTCTCAATATACCCGCGAGTACCTTCATCTTTGTGGCAACTGGGGAAAATGTTAAAGGTAGGTATGTTACTGTATTTACACGCTGTTCAACTTGGTATCTACAGAACAGCTCGTAGTCATTGTGCGATTTTGCTTCTGCTATTCGCACAGTACAAATAGCTGGTTTCGCAGTAATTCAGCTCCTCAGAAGCAAACATAATTTAAATTCTATCACAGAGCAACAGCGACTTCAAAAAAACCCAATTAAAATGACTATTTGTACAATATGGTTTTCAAATTATCTTTTTGTCCCATTTTCACGTTGACGTCTTGTGTTACAGTACCACCGTGTGAGAATGACTGGAAGCACTTGCCAGGACACCTCCTCTTGCTATAAAGTAAGACGTTTCGCATATTATAAATATGAACTAAAGCCACATCATACACTCTGAAAAATCACACATATACTGTTCTGCATTAATGCTTGTGTCACAAACTTGAAATTTTACGAATGGTGTAAGTGCGTGAGTGGAAACATGTGTTTGCTCAATATTTGATACTTGTAGAAGAACACTAGTAGAAGATCGGTCACACATACTTCCATTAGAATACAGTGAAATAGCAAAAACAACATGGGCATTTCATAAGCAATCTGCTTATATTGGGAAAGACGATTATTGAGTAACACACTCAGTGTTTCTTTTTGCCATAGAAGTTTGCAATAGTTTAGTTAGTGTATTTTAACACTTCCTGTTCTAGAATCTACGCACCATAAACTCTATATTATTACAGGTGTTGAACGTATCTGTCAGTTTCGACGAATCTGAAGAACATTGTCAGAGTATGGGTGGTCATCTTGCTTCCATAACATCCATGATCGAATTCAGTTTCGTGCGACGTCAGTTTTTCACGATTACTTTTTTCATTGCCAACAATCTCTCAGACAATACTTAGCTGACCAGTTATTAACGAGGAACTTTGCAGGTCAGAGCGACGCAGACTTACTGAACTGGCGTTTCATAGTCTTTCACTTTTTTTGTATTTTTTTTCGGTCTCTTTCAGAAATTCTGTGTTTTTCTAGTTTCTTGCGGTTTTACGCGGAATTTGGAAATACTGATGTGTGTCCCGACCAAACTACAAATTTGATCTTCTCTCACAGAAATAATCGATAGTACGAAAGGAGCGGGCATACCCAGCTGGATCGGCCTGAGGACGGACTCACTGTGTCGCATGAAGTGGACGGACGGGACCAATCAGACCACCTTCGCCGGCCTAATCACTTGTTTTCCTAGTCCGCCAATTTGTGATCAGCCAGTTTGCACGGTAAGTTTTTTTAAGTAACAAAGAAGACCGAGAGAGTGCTATTTTCATTTTGCCGTGAAAATTTGGGTAGGGGAACTTTTTTTTACACAACGCATGTCATGCGTATTCAGTTAGTTGGCGTATTACATCGGTGTCGATCGATAATCATAGTTTTCTCACAAAAACGTGAAAAGTAAGAGAACAACCTAAAAACTGGGGTAGGATAGCACTAAATAGCAAGACAGCTCGGTAGAATTGTCTTCAGATAAGTGTTCCTCAACCGCATTCATTCTACTGCCCCGGTAGCCACTTTGCAGCAGCAAGGTGTACGGAGAGCCGGCCGGCCGTGTGCAAGAAGGATCAATACCAATGTGAGCGAAATTTTCTAAACTATTTTTATCTATACATCTCTAAACATTAAATACAGCATAATACAAAAATGAGATAAAGTTAGTATGGCACCGGGTTTTTCGGAGCACAGTATACTCCAAACGTTTGTGAACCACTAAAACTATTTAAATTTTTTTCATTTCGAATGAGGAATTTGAGCTATGTATTGAAGATGGAATAATTGGCCACAAAACTGGTTGTATTCGTGAATTCCACCCAGTTTTGGTTCAGCTTCTGTTGCAGTACCAGCTGAGCCAACTATGGAGACGAGTAAGTGTCCGGAGAACTTTCATTTGTCAGACTCCACATGTGAACGCAGTTGTGGTTCACGCTCGATGGTACGTTTTCAGCGGTTACAGGTATACGCAGTCTCTCTGCGTCTCTCATTCTTACGTACTGCCTAAACATTCGTTCTCTCAACGCTTGCAATGATCGTTATTTATTTATTTATTCGCATTTGAATTAGATTATACCGTTCCAGACAAAAGGTGATATTTTCCAAAACAAAGGTAGTAGTTTTCGGTTGGGGTGATCTTTTATCCGCAAAGTGTGTGGTTCCAGAAATGCTACTCCGATAGTAGATGTGTATGTGATGTGGGCACGTACAGAGATCAAAACAGCAACTGTGTCGGAACGTGTGTGGAACAATGAAGGAAATTGTATCTTAAAGCTTCCAATTCAAGACATTTTTGTATATTTCTCCTTTTCGCTTGTCATTTTTTTCCCTAGCAATGAAATTATCGCCATTATCTTCATTATTTTGAATTTTATTTTATAAATATTGTTGTGGGAAATTTATGTTTCATGTGCTACACTGGCAACAAATCGGCCTGGCATGAGGAGTTAGTTCGTTTTGTTTGTTTAGTGAAAGTGTATGTTTGATAAATAAATAAAATCTTGACAATATTCGAAATCTTCATCTATTGTGCTTTTGCAGCTTTTGCGGCGGCCGCCCTATCAGCTTCAACGCCTATTCGGTACTGTAGAACTCCTTTGCTCTTGTGGATCAGGTAGTCCAGGGTGATGTTGTATCGAAGGTACTTGAAGAAGAAGTCGTACGAGATGTCGCTCTTGTAGCCGTATGGAGTACCCTTCAGGGGCTCATAGACCTGAAATTACAAGTTGGGTGAAACAAAAGTTATGAGTTCTACCTTGTGCTTAGTTGAATAACTTATTCCCTAACTGAGAGACTTTCTTGAATCTCGAATAAATGCACCAACCTGATCAGCTCTTACCAATTCATACCTGCAACTAACAAAGAGAATTGATGCTTTGAAAGATTTGAACACCTCTGGTGAGTTTTGTTGGGATTAGATAGTTCGGATACAACTACTGGTTACTATAAATCTATAACGAGAGCAATTCCTACAAACAACCTCGGGAAAACAGTGCAGGGGTCGTTCTTATACTATTGAAAAGCTCATAAACTGTGGATGATAGCAAACATAAGTCTGGCTGGAGTTCGTTGGGGACTTGACATGGACAGTCGTTCAACCAAATTTAGGTCACTTTGTTAATAAGTTTCGAACCGAAGTTTCGGTACATAATTCAGTATTATGGGAATGAAAATGGAGTGAATAATGGCATACTGAGTCGATTTGTAAAGTATGAGGACTATACCTTCTTGATAGCTTCAGTGGCCTTCATGAGGTTGTAATGAGGAATTCGTGTGTAGAATAGATGATGAACAACGTGACCTTGAAACGAAAATACATTTTAATGGTAAGAGGTGGGCTGTAGCGCCGGAACTTCTAGAAAAAACAGAAGAACAAGAAGGGAGAGAGTAAGAGACAAAAAATGAGATAGAGAGGGAGAGAGAAAGAAAGAAAGAGAGACATTTATGAATTATGAAAGTCGAGGAAGCTACTTATAACGTACCATCAGTAATGTGGTGCATGATAGTATCCAGTCCGAATCCCCAGGATCTATCGATAGTCTGGGTTACTCCTCGCATGAACGACCATTCCTCATTTTCGTAAACCTTAACATCTAGTATAACCAGACTGATGAACTGAGTGAAGGTTCAACAAAAACTTGGTCATTTAGAGAATCACATCGAATATGTGGTTGGTTTAACGCCGACGACCGCCCGCATCCAAAAGTATCCAGCGCAGTTCTAAAGGTCTCCCGAGCTTAAACATAATGCGGAACATGATAGAATTGGGGGTTAATGAAATCATCCGCCTTTTGAATTGTAAATATCATAAGTTGGATATACAGTAGATCCCACTGTTTTGGGAATTTACTACTTTACCTCAATACACGGTTCGGAGTGCTGAAGATAGGTGACCATGATCATGAATAGTCCTTCGAAGAGTAGAGGAATGTAGTAGTATTTCACCCAGTTATAGATAGAGTAATCCCCAATCACGAACGCTATCTGAAAACAACACAGCGAACTCTTGGATACCTTTTTTACTGAGAGAGAGAAAGGAAGTGCGGGAAGAGAGGAGAAAGAGAAAGACAGTGAGGAAGAAAGGGAGATGAGGAAGACCCAGAGAGAGAGATCGAGATAAAGTGAGGTATAGAGATAAACTTACGTATGCACAGAAAAAGCAAGCAGCCGCAGATATCACACACTTGATTCTGTCCTCAGTTGTTGTGAAAAGTCGAGAACCGGGCCAAAAATGAGATCCATCCGGGGCTCCGTACATTGTGTATATGTGCCACCTAGTATTTCAGTATAAACTTGTTCATTACCGAACTTCCAATAGAAAAAAAGTATGAAACAGCGTGAACAAATGTAGTTTGTTTACTGAATATAGTTTGGTTTTCGCTACTAGACGTCCATATTATGATAGTAAAACTTTCAGGTTTTTTTGACATCAATAGCACTTACTTTATTCTGACTTATGAATAAGGTATAGGAGCGCATTACCACAAAATCCAGTAACGTGTTCCCTAAAGTCGTGGTGATTCCTGATTTGGAGATATTACTGAGTTGGAGATAGTATAACTGTAAACGTGTATTATAATATTATTATTTGCCTTATACCCGCTAAAACAAACCTAAACCATCCAGAAAGGGGGAAACTGGCGAAATATTTCTCAAAGAGAGTTCTCGACTTGAAATACTCCTCGGTCACCCACGGATGACCCTTGTCTTTCGTCACATGCGAGGTGTACTGTAACATTGGAGCAAATTATACATTTGTATGTTGCATATAAATAGAACTAAGGGGAAGATCGATTTTTCTATTTTTTTTCTACATGCCTCGACACGAACCAACTATTCAAATGGAATAATTTAGTTTTCATAAGTTTTATAGTTTGTTTCTAATAAACAGCGCACCCGAACGACTCGACAAATTTCCAATATTCATATTGGGGCTAGCTACGGTGATCTAAAACTCTGGGATAAGGTTGAAGACTTGGTCCTTTCCGATCCGATTTCAATCCTCGAATTACCTGATGATGTTGTCGATGACTTTTCTGCCACGGCCAGTATGGGCCGAGAAGGGGCGCGTGGGCCAGATGCCCACACACGTCGTTCACCCATTCCTGGTCAGAGAAGGTCCCATGCCCACAGTCATGACCCAACACGTAGAGAGCTAAACCCACGAAACCGAAGACCCAGTACCTAAACAAGGCTTTACGTTTTTGAAAATAAAATAAGGGAAATAGTAGCATATATAATGAAGAAAACATAAATACCAATATTACATTTTTGTACCTGAAACGTAAATTTCGATCTAACAAAAGTTCACTTACCACACGAGTAGACCATAAATACCAAAATTTTCTTCGACGTAGGGAAGAATCAGATAGAGACCAATTAGTAGTGCATAATCCTGCAAATCCGTGATGTAATGGAAAACTCGAAGGAAATCGAGAACTAAAATCCTATATAGCTCTCCCCATTTTCACTAGGAATCTGGCGGCGTGCCAATGAATTTCCAGCAATTTCCAGGTTGTAGTTTCTACAGTTTACGGCAATAATGAAATGATCATAGATGCAAAAATCGAATTCCAGCTGCTTCGATATCATTTGAGCTGGGAGAGAGGCAAACTTTGAATTGTGGACAAACCTGAACCAAGTAGCGCATTGATGTCATGGTGTCCACCTTGAAACATTCAGGTGGAATCTCCTTCCTGATCTCATCCAGAGTAGGCAGGGGCGGCGGCGGCTGGGAAATAAATGTGAATACAAACGTTTTTGTTAATCTACATACAAGCACTTGCTAGAGTATGAGAAAATTAGAGGGTGAAGAAAGAAGGGCAATAAGACCGTAGTGATTTTCTTTCTATCTTTAGTCTCTGACTGTAGAAGTCTAGCTAGGAAGGAGGTAGACTGTGCTCGCTATTTTGAAAAAGTGTCGTAGTGGTATATTTCATCATAACTGCAAACTTTACAGTGAGAATAGAAAAGATTCCTTGCATCTTAAGTACAGAACTGTCGAAATGGTGCACATTTTTCTAGCGTGAACACCAGAAACTTCAACTGGATTCAGCTGTACGATTATAGAAAATCACTTGAAATTAGCAAAAAACCCACTATTCTTTCCAACTGTTCCTCCTTGACTTCCGTTATTTCCGAGGCCTGAGTAACTTGGGTGGCGACGGACATCTTCGGTGAGTGGCTTCGAGTAAACTGACCATAGCCAGAAAAAAATCGGAGAGAATGTCCACCGTTCCGTTAGAAATAACAAAAAGTGCAAGCGAACTCGTTGTACGTGGAAAAGCTTGGAACGGGACAGCTCGTTGGAGTTTTTTGATTTGTCTAGAGTCTTTTCCATTCCTACTGAGACACCTACAGTAGACTTTCAAAACTTCCAAGTCGTCTTTCTCACGTACGTGTGATCAGAAAGGTAGAGGATTTTTGCACCCCGTTCTGGTTCTCAGGTACAATGAATGAACGCGGCGATTTTTTTTGAACTAAATTTACAGCTTCACAGCAGCCTCCGGCAAGTTTGTAAGGTTACTGTAGGAGTCTCAGTAGGAATGGTGTGAACATCACCCCTTCTGAAACGGTATTCATGAGCATCCAGGCCTTTTCAGCCCGCGAGCTTCAGGATAGAATATTTAGCATAGCATATTATTGCCCGTGTTAGCGAGAATGATATATACCCAAAAATTTCTGTTTCAACCCTCTCTAATATACATCGTACAAACAGTGAGATGTAAACTATTTGAGATCTCTCAATGCTTTGATTATGTCTCTCTCTTTCTTCCCTTTCTCTGATGAGCGAGTCTATGAATGTAGATAAATTGCTATTTCTCAGCAGTCTCATCCCACCGGGACACGGGGCTCGCGAGTCAGTGCGCAAAGCGAGAGACGCAGGATGAGAGGAGGCGATTTTATTAGATGATACGATTTTGAACTTTGATGTATTCATGTGATTTGAGACGTGCAAAGCATTACACTGTCTATCCATCCTGTATTTCAGAGGGTGATTCCAGAAGTAGAGCCTCACTTTCGATATCCGTCAGCTACTGCATCTGACCATCGCACCTGAGGCCTGAATGTGTGACGAAATGATCGTGAACTCGTGTAGGGAGTTACGAAATGTTTAGATGTTGATGTTGATCAATCTCGATCACGAGTTTGAACAGAATAAAAACGGAATCAAACTACGAACACAGCAACATACACCGTATGTGTTCGCTTTCGTGGGAGCGAGACCTAAAAGGTTTCATAGGCAGATGAACTTGATTGTCTCCTGTCTAGACATGACTGTCTAGACGTTTGAACCTAACCCAAACTCAACTTGGCCTCTCGGACACGCAGACCAATTATAGACCCGTGAAACGAGATTAGTTCTGGAAAACTATACTTATTGGGAAATTTTCACGGTAGATAATCTGGGACTAGGCGGCCATCGCGTTACCGGTAGTTCATTATCCCGTTAAATTTCTGTTCAGATCTGCCCTAAAGTGCAGAGAATAGTACTCTTAATGAAAGATACCAGAGGGGGGTTTTGAAAAATTGAATTCTCATTACTAAACTACGATACAAACTCGATTGTTTTCATCTGAATTGTCATCGTTCTAGCTTGCGTCAGTGAATCACAATTTCGTGTACATAATTTAGAAGTATCGGTAGTTAAACTACCACTACAACTACTATTAGTTATTCAATGAGGTGGAAGTCGAAAAACATGTTATTTTGAGAAGAGTTTCAATTTGTTTCGCTCTTCTTCTCACACTACTTGTTCGATGAAGCTATGAAATGAAGCCATTCAAATTTGGGATTTGGCTTCGTCAATTTGGCGCACCTAAACAAAGCCTCATTAATTTCTCAGTTTAATGTAAGTGTTTTCGGGATGTAAAGATACCGTCTCCGATCTCATACCATTAGGCTCGTTGAATTGATCTCCTACATAATATTTTTCCAACTGAAATTGGCTTCGATCATGAGAGGAAAATGAGTTCAGTACTTTTTGTGGTTTTTATTGCATACTATACTCTATACACACTAAATTAAAAAATCAAAATAAAGTTCCCATATCCGAGGCGAAAAAGTTTTCCGAGTATGTAGAAACGAAAATATCTGGAGAGCAGTCAAGAAAAACCATTCTGGAAGGATCTGACGTAATGTAATGATACTTGTATTTTTTTTAATGATACTTGTATATAATTTTGAAAAGTGAATTACGATAACGAAAGAAAATCAACCTGGCACTTCTGTTTTCCTTTGTAATGTACGCAACACTTTTGAAATAGTGTTTTTCATAAAAATTCCCCAATCATCCGGAGAGACGGAACTTCTCCCTCTTGTAATTTTTTCACTTTCGTAAATCCGCGAGATTACCAGATAGGAAAGGGCGAAAGCGCCCTTGTTTTCAATGTGGCTGGCGATAAGATTTACGATCTTGTTCACCGAATCTGGCGGAAAAAAAAGTAGAAAGTTGCTAGAATTACAATAACTCCTGCTCTGTTTTGAAATCGAAGGTAAATTAGAGAAAATAGTGATTACAGCAGATAGTATAGTTCATTTCATTCCCACTGAGACTCGTTGGCATGGTGCCAAGATTTTCGGATGGTCATTTCTAAAAAAAACTAAAGTATTCCTAAAACTTTTTCATTCACGTGTTGTTATGAAAGTGGACAAACGCTAACAGAAATTCGGGGTGAAAAATATCCGGGAATTTTCTTTGGCACGTTGCCAAATCTCAGTAGGTTTGACCGGGTACCGTAGCGAAGTCATGAAAGTAGTGAGCTCAACCTAATTGAGGACCAGTTCACAGTCTGGCCACATAGTTGCCAACATTCCGTAAGTAAGCATAGTGGGGGTGACCCAAACCTGCGTGAGGTAGTGTCCAGATAGTTCAGCTCAAAGGTGACCTTTTCATTAGACTTTGCTACGGTGCCGGAACTATACGCCCGAGCCAACGTCTCTTCTTCATCAATGCAGTACTCGATGTTCGTAGTTCGGTGCTTATGTGTGTTTGAAAACTGCTGATTCTTCATTCATAACCATATTTTCTACCAATGTAATATAATACTTGGTAACATAATATTTGCATTACTTTCCGAAAAAAAGAACTCATTTTTAACTTATGGAAATTTCTGATTCACATAAAAATTACGTTTACTGTTTCATGCAAATTTTCGGCGGGTTTTTTCGGCAGTTGCAAGTCGTGTGGTTTTCCAAATAATTTTTTATCGAAGAATTGTAGAAAGTTTGAAGTTCTTTCCACTCAACTAACTTTTTTTTGTATCCAGTTTCGTGTTCCTTTTCCGGAATTGTTTCAATTCGACCTAATTAGAAATTTATGGGGGTATTAGATGAGTATGTACAAATGTGTTCGGAAAACGAAAGCGATACGATTTATGCGCAGGCGGCAAAAACAGGGCGAATTCTCGTTCAAATCAGGTAAAAAAGAGGGGGAAGGGAGTGAATTCTCGTGATGCCCGTCAGCCAAATCAACTGTTCGCCTGATCAGGCCCACATTTCGAAATACTCTCACTTCATTCACTTCCTGCTCCATCCTCTCTCTTTCTCTCTCTTTCTCTCTCTCTCTGCTCTCTCTCACTTCTTTATAACTTTAGCTAAATTCCCATGGTTTCAACAGTACGCCTTGCTCCCTCCCTCCTTTCCTACCTCTCTCTCTCTCTTCTCCTTTCATTTCTCTCTCTTTCGCCTCTCTCTATCTCTCTCCACTCTCTCTCTCTCTCTACTCTCTCCCTCTCCCTCTCTCTGTCTCCCTCCTCTCCCTCCCCTCACATACTATAGCGGACCGTGCTCTTTTTCCCTCCCGCTATCAACCCGTCTTAATCCGTGTAGCCCTCGTCTATTATCAGTTTTTGCCCTCCCTCACGGTTCGCCTCTGCATATCGTTTATTTCGTCTGCGCTTGTCTCCGGTTGCCCGCCCAGTCGCCGACATGATGCAGACATGATGCCCGCGGGCTGCGCACCTCTCAAGTAGCCTCCAACTTGCCGTTTTCAATAGATTTAGCGGTGACTAGCTACTTCAGGGACACAGAGCATTATCTGAACCTTGAACCGAATTTGCTATAGTATTTATCATTCCTACGTGACTGTCACAGTATGCCTAGTATGCTCCCAGCTTGCTTTTTTTTTTTTTTTTCTCAACTTTGAACTGAATATGTGATGGTCCACTTCATACACACATCCACTGTTACAGTATACAGTTAAGTAAATAGTTTTGGTTACAAGGGTTTCTACTGCATGTCGCTTTTTTTGAACGGACAGTAAATCGCGATTGACACACCTGATTGTCTTGTTGTGAGTATAATAACAAAAACATTCTGTCATTCCGTCTTTAAATGTTGCAACTCTGTGTTTCTCATGGTCAACACGTTAAATAACCCTGCCCCTTGTCACGGTGTGTTTATTAGTTTTACGTAATGCCATAAGAAGTTTTCTAGCTTTCGGGAGAGAAAAACTGTCAACAAACACCGAAAAACTACAAAAAACATTTTCTGAGCTCATTCTGATTCAAAGTTGTTTCCAGCGTTTTTTCACACTAAGGTTCGCTAGATACAGAGAAGGTTAATGTTTTTGTTTTAAGAACGACCCTTGTTTCATTCTGAACCACTTATTAATGTTCGTAATGCCTCTGGAACAGCAGGAAATGGACCTTGATAGAATAATTCCTTAAAGGAGACTGGAACACAACTCGAGCAGATGTTTTGTTTCGGGCTGCTTTTAACTGTATTGAGATCAGAGAGCCCGAATAACTTGTATATTAGTTCGATCAGTCCACGTGACATTCACATGACAATGCCGCGCGACACGCAACGCGTCCAATCAAAAGTAGGATACAGCAGCTTTACGAGAAACCATGATGTTCTCCGGTCTCCTTCAACCCTCTAAGATGAGACAAAGCCACCCCCCCCCCCCCCGTGTTTCAAAACCTCATTGAAACTGCGTGCAATTTCAGTTTTGACGACACTTTCTTCCTTGTTGTACGCAAGATATCCGCAAAATCCCAGAAGGGTCTATTTCTCAGTTTACCTTTAAATAGTTTCCTTTTAGTCTCGTGAAAACACATGATGGAGTTCAATCTTTCATTAAGTACTACTTGACTACTTGCCATACAGAATACTTCGAAAGCGTTTGAGGATGACTTTCAACCAACTTGGTTTGATACTTTTCGCTCACAAAGAGAATTGCGAAACCGACCTTTTTATCGAAATGAGACAATATCATCGTCTTTCCATGTAATTCGTTGGAATTTCAAATTTTGTGTGCTCACCAAAAACTTGTTTGATCTACATTAACATTTCGATGTATTGTCACAATGTTTGATACGTGATCAACGTGAAGTGTATTTTCTTCAACTTAGTTCCTCCGTGTTTGTTAAACTTTTCAGATTACTCAGTTTTTCCATAGTTTTCCACCTAATCCAGTCTCGCGATCTGCGTATTTGCCTAAACTTTCTCCTGGGTTTTCCCTTGTCTGTTTTTAGCGAGTCAACCTCCTCAGGTTTTGGCCTCAAATAGGCGTTCTTTCACCCGTTTCTTTCCCTTTCACAACAACTTAACTCGCGCAATTAGACTGTTCAATGATCTTCCCGCAAATAACCTCGTCTGCAACACTTATTCTCTCAACTATCGGGTATCGCCTATCTTATGAAGATGGAATAAAACTCAAATACAGTTCAATAATCAGGAGAAGGAAAAAAAAAGAAAGGCAGAGACAGAGGGAAACAGAGAAACAAAAAACTGGGTCTCGCCTCTAAACTTCATCAGTTTTACCCAGAAACCTCACATATTTTTCAGAGCAGTCTTCAGGAACCCTTTCAGCCTGATCTCCGATAGTTGTATCTTGTGCTAAAAATTGGCGCAATTGCAAGGATTGAACCACAAACGTGTTTTGGACGTAGATTACCAATAAAGCCATCTGAAGTTACCAGTTCAATACCAATCAGAATATGAGCATACGCTGCGCCTAATTATCTAAAATGTGTGTTTTCTCTCTCTCTCTCTCTCTCAGGTGGAAAGCAACAATTTTTATTGTGAATGTTTTTATAACCTGTTCATGTCGGACAGTGCCGTGTGAAAAAATGCCGAAGCTGAGAAGTTTGGGGCAGATAAAAACAGAAATGGAAACAGCGCACTGACCAGCTGATTTGAACTGGCTAACCGCGTTATCACCCGCAAGGTCTTTCATACTCGCAGTCAATTGACCATGACAAGCCATCCAGTTATGCTTCACCTGTTATTTTGCTTTCGAAAGCAGATGCTTGTTGTGTTTTTGACCATTTCACATTCTTTCTGCTCTTTCACTGATCAACGCAAACGAATTAAGAAGTCAGAAAAATTCTCCTAGTCCTGCTTTTTTTGAGCCTCGGCATTGCTGTGTATATTGAATATTGCTCGATTTCGTAGTTGAACCATACAAGAATAAATAATTGAACATTGAGTCACAATAAGTATTCCATCATACTACCTCGTGTACTGTTCAACTACGAAATCAGGACAGAAATACTTCCACAGTATGCGGTAAAAATGTTGACCGATAGGTTACTTGACCAAATGTACTTGCACGGTCATTGAGTTCAATACACTGTCCTGTAGAACGTGGGTCACACGTCAGAATCATGAACGTCTCTAGCGTTTTATTTTATATGTGAGTAATTCATTCGCTACTAGTATATTCTTAATGGGCTGCTTCATCTACTTTCACCTGTTGCTTAGTCAGCGTTGTCGAAGTTGTGGATCTGCAAAATCTTTTAAATCATTGTCGGAAATTCTTCTGACCATTAAGGTCAGAATCATATTAGAGAAAAAAGTCTTTTGGTCTGACTTTTTGCTACATGTTGCCGTATATAAATCTAACAGCTTATATGGTATGCAAAGTCTGGAACTAGTCTGCCAAGTTGTGTTTCAGCTTGCAAAAGGACAGAGATGTTCTAATCCTCGCGATTAACAAGAGTGCATCCAAAATCCGGACAAAAGTATTAGATGGTTGCGCGTTGCGCTTATATTCTAATAGTTGCGGAAACTTTCGTACAAAGTTTCATATTCAATCGTAGCTTTTTGAAACATGTTATCAACATCGAGTTTACTAGTGCTCATTTTTCTAAATTCTCAATTTTCCTCCTTAGAACAAGAGTAGGCCGATGTGAAACAAAAAATCTCAACAACTGTTAAAGAGAGTCCTTTACGGAATTATGCTATTTTTTCTCAAAATAGTCAGTTGCGTTTGAATGCGAAGCTACCAAAAGAGAGCACGATTTCGGAAACATCAACGATCACACTAAAATGATTAACATCAAGTTCATAAAAGGTATTTTTATGCGGAAAAGCAATGTTTTGTTTTCTCGAACCTTTAATATTCGTAATGTTATGCCTAACGAATCCGTATCTACTTGGTGTTTCCTTAGTTTCCTGGTAAGCACACCCGGAGGAGTAGTTCTGGGTGAGTCTTCCATTACTAAACTGTGGGGGTTAGTTCTCAATACCGCAATAGTTTTTTCAATCCCAACTCTCAAACTTGTAACTATTGCGTATTGCGTATTGCGGACGAGAAACTGAAGTTCCACTCGCCAGGGGGTCAATCTGCTCAAAAACAATGAAAATTCAGAGACGTGGAGGGAGGGGGGGGGGTGAAACTTCACTGTTCTCGACCATTGTACAAAGCGGCATTTTTATCTCCAGGCCGTAAATCTCACCCCATGTTAATGTGTTTTCGCTGTTATTTCCCCCTGTACTTTCGCATTTGTGTCAACAGCTAGTGAAAGGTAGGAATTTTTGTCGTCAGATGTTAATCTGAACTAACATCCGCACTTCCCCCTTGCTTTTTTCGCACCCGGCTCCTATCTCCTCCTGATCAGACAGTTTATCCTAATAATAATCGAACTTTTCGAGCGCGGCTTTTAAGTTTAGCCATTCTCGATTTCAGACGACGACGCTCCACATTCCGCTGTCCTGGTTTTATCGATCGATAGTATTCGGGAAGCAGTTTGTATAGGCGATGAGAGGAGTACTGTTACTATCCCTATATCTCATCAGCGCAGGTTCGTACCATTTCTTTAGTACTTGTCCAAGTAAAAGCTAGTGGGTACTGCAGAGTACTCTATCCCTCACTCCTTCATCTGTGTACGTTCATTGAGGAAGTGTTGCATGAAGTACCAACAGAATAAGTGAACAGGAATTTTGATACCGAAACATTTATGGTCTTATAACGCCTCATAAACGCATCCTTTTCGGTTGTATTTTCAATTTAGCTGATAGTACTGGGTTAGAGGCAGTCTCCACAAATAAACAACCAAGGTTGGTCGGTGTTTGGACTATTTGGCCAGTGTATGTGTTTAGTATGCTAACTGTTTCTTGAGGATTTTGGATCTGATAATTTTGTGTTCTTCAAGCTGATCCTATGTAGTTTGTAGTTTCTGATTTTTACAAAACGACCCTCCACATTCCATACTTATTTGAACGACATATTTGAAAAAGCTTATTATAATATGTTTGAAAAACGAAAATAAAACACAACATCACCGAAACAGATAACAGGAAAAGTTCACAACTTCTTTTACAGTTCATCGGTCAGACGCGTACAAATCTTCCAATGAATTGATTAGAGAAAATCAAGATTTGGTGGAAAGGCGACGAGAAATACAAGAATGGCTGGAGAATCATCGACGATCGAAGGAGGTACGACAGAAAACACTGGGACAAAACTTTTTTGTTGAAATTTGAACGTAACTTTTAGCAAGACTCACAAAAACTTGAAACACTCCTAATTCTCTCTGAGCATCAAACTCGGAAGTGCCAATTTCAGAACTCATTTGAAAGTTAAATCTACCCAAAAACTGGGTTACAAAGGTTTTTAGCGTCTCGGTGGACAGTTCTAGCCTCCCCCCCCCCCCCCTCCTGTTCACAGATGTAAAAAATGTTGAAAATGTTCCCAGAGACGAAAACCATTTGTCCGAGTTTTTTTCAGAGAGAATTGAAGCAGTCGGAAGAAGATCGAGATTTTGACGCGCATCCAGGTTCGTACCTCACATAGGTGAAAAGTCAAGGGCCGCGATTTTCGTAGCCGAAATCACCCTATTAGGGCCTAATACGGCCGCGTAGAATGACATTTTTTTGTCTCAAATACTAGAGTTAGTTTCTTTTTCCAGCTCACCCTAGCGCACTTACTCCGAAAATGAAAGAAAATGTGGAGTACTCTGAACTCCCTGGGACTGGGACGTCGTAGCAGTCACGCAAAAAAACCCGCATTTTAGCTTGGTAGCAGACGACGTACGGGTCAAATTACTCAACGTAGCAGACGTCGTTGCACTCGCAATGATAGCTGGATTGCCACTCGTGAAGTAATCAGCGGTCCGGCCAGAATTAGATACGTACGTGCTAGAGGTGCCACTCTGCGCAGCTCATTCGAGCTAGGTTAAAAGCCGCTCTGACACACGAAAGAAGTGCTCACTTCGATTAGGTGTTAAAGAGAAAACATGCTTGTGCATATTCATTTGAAAAAAGTGTATTTTTTTCAAAAAGAGTTAGCATTGAAAGTTGAGCAATAATCTCATCTTTTCCCAATAATTTGCTTTTGAGTGATTATGGTTATATACATCAATACTAGTATATTAACTTAAATCTTACTATCGTCCACAATTTCGCGTAGAATTTTTCGTTTTATGAATAGCAGGATTAATGTATATAAACATGAATGAAACATGAATAGAAAATATACTACCAAATGAATGCGGTTGTTTCGGAGTGAATCAGTAATATTATTAATCAATTAAATTTCGGAATGGTCTGGGGCCGCGCTGGCCCGGCTGATCCTGACCAACCGTCTGGGACGGTAGCAGTCAAACCGTCTGGGACGCGTAAACGTCCCGAACGTCCCGGACGGTTGACTGCTACGACGTCCCAGTCCCAGGGAGTTCAGAGTAGCAACACAATTGTTTTCAAAATCGATCAGTGCGTGGTCGTTACCAGATTCGAGGCCCTTTTAGGGCCTTTTGGGCCCACACTTACTCGATCACCCGAAATCATCCTTTTAGGGGCTAATCGTCCCTCGACTTTTCACCTGAGCAGTTACGCTGTTTTGAATCACAGGAAGGGAACGTCAAAATGAGAACAACCGAAAAAGACCCGAAATACAACGGACACCTCTCCGATGTTTTTGAACATTTGACGACACCATTTTAATAACTAGGAACACAATACCAATTCATATTGCTAAAAAATATGGGTTCACATCTCAATCATATAACAAATGAAGAGATTCAAATTGTGAAAGTTTTGTAACTGAATTCAATAATTTATTGGAATATTTCAGCCCCAAAAGCCGTTTCACCCTGGATGAGACCACTGAAGAGACTACCTCAAAAGAACAAGGTAAAATCGTAAAAGAAATAACAGCCCGAGTAGAGGGTTTGCTCTTTACAGAGCAAGCCTTTACTGTGTAGGTTGTGCTAACCCGCTGTATTTTTTGTCTGATCCCGTTATTATTCGGGAAATTCAACAATTCTAGCGTTTGTCGAATCTAGATCAAACTATAACGACAAGTTGGTCACTTCCTAGTCTTTGTACATAAAAGTTGGTAATGGCCTAAGTGCCAGCGAGACATAGTTGTTTTACCAATTGGAAAAGGCCGAAGTTGAATACCGATATCAGTATAAGAGTAAAGGCATATTCATACTGTACCACCAGTGGCGAATGTTCAAATTGCTTATGTTATGCACATTTGCTTATGCTGATTTATTTCTTACGTGAATGCCTAATTCGTGATCACCAAATTTACTGACCGTTTTCCCATAGATCAATTTCAGTTGTCAAGAACTTATGACCACATAGATGTGAAACATCGGCAGAGTGGAAGATTGAGAAGTTCCACGCATCACAGACACAACCAGAGGAAAGACAAAGTCAGCAAACAGAAGCTGCACCGAGAAATGGAGGAGGTGCGCTCGCGTAGAGTTACAAAAATTCACAAAGAATCAGTGTCGAACTAGGATTTATAAAAAAGTAACTTGAACACAACCAGTCGGACCTAACAATTCGATCCCACTTTCTAATTCTATTGGCAACCTTGACAGTTCTGATATTTCAAGCACATATCATTCCACAGACAAACAGTAGAAAGGCACTAAAAACAAAACAAAAATGGTAATCAGTCTTGCCTATTACTAGCTGTCTCAGAAAAACAATAATTATAATGAACTGTTTTTTTGCAGCTCCGTTCATCGTACAACCTATTGGCCGCTCGACTGGAGAACAGAATGCAGAAAAAGTACCGAATGAGGGGGGAATCCGAGCTGCGATTGGCGAGAATCGACAACAATCAGGAATTCAAGAACAATCAACCGCAGGTGGCAAGGTGGGCTGTTTTTATCGGTTGGTTTTAACCATGATGTTTGTTACCATTCTCGCTCTTGTGGTTAATTTTGGTCTAGTGTGGTGTATTTTCTCTAAAACGCTTACGTGCGCCCAATCAGAATCATTCAGTACGAGTATATATCGATGGGTGCAACAAGTTGTACTCTAGAACGAATAAAGAAACTTGCTAGAGGTTTTTTTGAATCAACGACTTGATTCGTTTCATGTGAAAATCAATGATTCAATGAACCCAGAAAAACCTGACATAAATTGCAAAACTCGATAAGCTGTGGAGATTCATTCCGTCAGAGGGAGTAAAAGATGTGTAGAACACAACGAGTGACACCTTTATCCGAAAGCTTCCAACATGTTTGAGAGAGAAAATTAGGTTGAAAACTGTTGTGACCAAAATACAGAACAGACTGAATGGTTAAAGTCATCCTATAATGATAACATACCAAATTGTATTTGCAGCATATATTTAAGAAATACACGGAAAAATAATCATTTTCAGTTTAGGCCATGAGTTCTACTTATTCTGAATATATTTTCAGAGCTTTCTCCAGCAAGCAGTTTTCAATCGATCCAGTTTTTCTGGAAATGCAGGATTTCGACCAGTTCAACGACATAACCTTCCACGAAGGGGACGAACTTCCAGGCTCCCTGAATAACGTTGGTGTGGAACCAACTTCAGATGGGATCTCGGCCGTTATCCCGGAAACCGCCACATCGAAAGTTGTGATGACCACCTCAACGGCACATATCGGACCGCTCACCGATGATATGGTCCTTCAAAATGAAGTGAATTCCGGTGAAACTCCTGAAACAACGGAACCAACAGTCGCAACCTCTATTCCTGTATCTATCACCACCAGAACTACCCAGAGACCGACCACGACGCAAACCACGACTCAGACAACTACTACTCCTACAACTACAACCACCACTACACCCCCAACAACTACCACAACTACACAAACAACAACAACAACAACGGAGGCTCCAACAACAACAACAACACAAACAACAACTCAGAGAACGACCACTGCGGCTTCAACTACCGAGAGAACCACAACAGGAGAGCGTGTTCCAGAATTTACTGTCCTTTCACCTCTTGAACGGTTTTCGGAGGCACAAGAGCAATTCAACAGATTCTACGTCACCACACCACTAACGGTACCGGAAGAAGCTACGTTAGAAACCGTACCGGAAGAAGCAATCACGGAACCAGTTGTACCAGAGAAAACTACGCCAGAAACAGTACTCGAAGAAAATAGGACAGAAACAGTACTGGAAGAAGTTATGGAACCAGAAGTATTTGAGGAAATTAGACCAGAAGCGGAACCGGTAGAAGAAATAACGGAACCAGCAATAGTCGAGGAGACAACGTCAAAGATGTTCTGGTGGACCCCACAGCCCGCTTTCACGGATTCCATGACGCCACCAAAGTACTCCACTGACGAGAGAACAGTACTACCACCAATTGAGCAGGTAAACAACTTTCAGAGTAAAATAGCAACATCTGCCTCGTACAACCAGCTGACTAGCACGTAATATTTGATATCCTGTGGGGTAATGATAAACTATTGGGAATTCCAGAAAGCTATAACTTTTTCTCTGCCCAGCGTTTAGTTGTGGTATATAATTTCATCAGCAGGGGAGAAAGTGGTCAGTTTTTCTATGTGTGTTTTTAGTGATTATCGTTATCAACACAACACTAAACAGTGCGTGTCACGGGTTTCGTGCTCTTAGACTCCATGGTAAAAATCAAAATCTTTGTTAGTTTCTCTTTTTCAACTTTCCCATCATTTCCAGCCTGAGGAGGTGGGTGCAATTGAGCCGTACCCCCCTCGCCCGGTCGCCACATTGGAATTGGTACAAGAACTGGGCAACCCTGCCCCTGAGCTAGTAATCGCCAGTGTCCACCCAGAGAATGAAATGAAAATGAAATCTTCGGAGGACAGTTACGAGGTTAGGACGCCAATGGAATAAATTGAATCAATATTTATGTTTTCGGTTACCGGTCAAACGAAGACCACTGCACACACTATATTATAAGGAAATCGTGGCTCGCGTAGGGAAGTGAGAAACAAATTGCAGAGTTTTACCGCAGAAAACTGAGCCACGATAGACGAGAGAAATTTAAACCGCTTGGATATTCATAAAAACTTTAATTACAAAAACAACAAACCATCAACTTCCATCTTTTAGGATACTGCAAACGTACCCGCACGTCCTGCTCTCAGTCCGGTTGAACCAACCCAAGTATCTCCCTGGGAGGTATGGTCTATATCACGTTTATCATACAGCGTAGAGTGAATTGTCATCTAGCGGCGTAGCAAACCGTCCAGCCTCATGAGAAGTTCATATGAGTTTTTCATGAGATACCTCAGCTACTCGTGAACTCTCAATGTTGTAACATAGCAATCAATAGAATCTCATGAGAAGCTCGTGCTAATAGCTCATGAGGTGATTTCGTGAACTTTTGTTGGAATTGCTACGCCGTCTAGAGTCGGAGGAAAGTACAAGCTAATAAACGCATTAATGATAGTCCATATAGACTCGTATCTCGACTTCAAAGGTCTAAGATTCATTTCGTGTTGTTACAGAAGTCGGTTTGGCCTCACACTTTGTTTATTATTGAAAATTTTGGTGATTTGTTTCATTTCTGTATACTTTGTACTCCAGAAGCCAAATTTCGTGCCACTCCGAGTTGAACCTGAGGCCCAGATACCGCAGAGGACAAACTTCGCGCCAAGAAACCCCGCTCCTCTTCCACTCTGGCAGAGTGTATCTATTCCGGTATTACCATATTTTCCAAACCAACTATCAGCGGGCTAACCCACGTTCAACCAATTAGTGGAAAGAAAACGCAGCTAGAATCATAATGTAAATTGCGCTGAATTTTGTGAAAACTAAAACTTGGAGAGTGTGAACAAACACTCTTCTTCTTCTTCAATGAGGGGTTTAGCGAAATGTACGATTCACCGACAGCGTCGCTCAAGTTTCGGAGTGTCATCCATACTCTCAATCTGGAATCAATCTTATAGTCGTCGTCAACGCAAAGGCTGGATGTACTGTATATCTCACTTTCCGCTGTGTACGCACATATGTATTCGATTCTAAAGCTCGCCAGTTATGTGCTTCTATATCGGAGTGGTTTGCGCTCGGCTACCAAACTTTTGCTCGCAGGTTCGATTCCGGCAAGAGACAGAAATTTATAAATTTGGCATTCACTATATTATATTTTTAGATGACCGTTTTTCACTTCAGGATTTCCCCGAGACGCTGCCGGTACGACCAATGTACACCACCAGTTCCCTCGTTCAACCCAGTGGACAACAGCTGCCTATCGCCGACACCAAGAAGTACATTGAACACCAACCGGTAAGTACACCGACTGAGTCAATCTCTTGACGTTTTTAAGTGGTGAAGGGGGGGGGGGCCGAGCTCTAGTGGTTCTATTCACAAACGCTGTAAAAAAGCCCTTTTCACAAGATCAGCATATAGCAGCAGAATGATTTGAGGTATCGGAACTAGGCCAGTTTCAGGTTTCACAAATTCTGCCGGACGTCTCGTTCAGTGAGGATCAAATCGGAAGACAGGCTTCAGTCGATTTGCTACCACAACGACAAACGTTGCCTCAGGCGGATCATCAACGCGTGAGAGACGTGAAAACAGCATCAAGAGGTGAGTTTAGATTGTTCTTGGGAAACTTCATGCATAAAACGTGTTATGTTTTCTGTAGAGAGTGACTATAGCATCGTTGTAGTTTGATCTCAAAATATGCCGTTATTTACAAACTTCCATCAAAAAACAACGGGATAAAACTAGAAACACAGCGCGGTAGGACCACATACACCGGGATCGCTTGAAAGAAAAAATTCTTATTCGAACGGTTGTAAGGATTTGAGGTAAATGCACAATATACTATCTGAAATAGATGCACAATATACTAAAGTGCAACAACCACCATGTATTTGATATGAAACTCTGCAAGTTTTATAAGTACTTTCTTTACTGTTGGTTTGGTTTTTCAGGGAAAAACGACTATGGAATCTCAGACAAACTTCTGTCTCGGGTGCAAAATGTAGTGGAAAAACAGGTAAACACAGAGCAACGCTTCCACTTACTCAGAAAGTGAATTGTTAGTTCCAAACACACCTTAAAAAACTATCCGGGAAAACATGGCCCATAATAAGTTGGAGTTAACTCGTTTCGTGAATGGGACTCACACTCAACATCTTACAATACAAAAAAAACTGAATGATCAATGAATTTCGAATCTAAAAACTCGATGAACTTTCTAAGTAGTGGTCAGCTGTTTTCAGGTTCTGAACGAGTTAGAGGTTCTGGCTAGAGAGACTCACCTGGACGAGCTTAGTGAGGAACTGAGGGGTCAACACGATGTGAAAAATGCAGATAAATGGAGCATGAACAAGGTGAGAAAACACATTACTGGACTGAACTGTATACGTATTGTCGTGCATTTCTGTCATTTTTTTGTTGTCATTGTAATTGATGTTTGTTAACTTGACAAAAAAGTTGTTCTGGCCTTCTCAGTCCCACAAAAAACGACCACCCAAAAGAAACGCACCAAAAATTGAGCTACGGTGCTATAAACTAAACAATTTTTCGTTTACACGAAAAAAATCAATATACTGACAGTAGAGTACTTTCACAATACATGTTTTGTCACGGACCCATTTTTGTTGACTAGCAGGTAATGTAATTGCTTTGAAAAATATCAACATTCTCCTCAGCGAAATCAAATATGTTTAGCTGACCCGCGAGTTGGAGATCAAGAAACGAACTCTTCGCCAATTGGAGTTGCTCTCCGCCCTCACCTCCAGCAAGGACATGATCAATCAGTTGATAGCCATGCAGAAATCAAATTTGGACCACAAAAAGAGAGCTCGCGGAAGCAAGACAGTACCAATCAACGATTTGCAAGGTTTGCTCTAGGAACACACTTGGATGGTATAGTCCTGGTCAATCCTATATGGACTTCATCTAATTTTGCTCAAAACTGAACGTTCTCGAATAACTCAAACCTATAAGAAACGTGTATTTCCGATTTGAACTGTAGGAGTCTCCGTAGGGTTGAAAAGTACTATATGTCACTTCTTTCAGACTCTTTCCAAAACGGAGGATTCTCAGAGGTCACCTCCAACCCCCATCAATCAGAAGAGAGGATCAGAGGTGGGTTGTACAACTCGGAGAATTCTATCACACTCTGGAAGTTCAGAAACGATTTCACACAATCAATATTGTCGCTTGCACCGCGAATGAGTTATTGTGGAGTAGGCGGTACGGTTATCAATCGAGTTCAACGTTTTCAGTTTTAGAAGTTTTCGTTTTGGATTTTGGTGTTTTGGGAAGTTTTGTAGTTTGACGTTTCATGCGGATAAACTATAACAATTAAGCTAAAAGTGGGATTTTTACCACTTTTTCAACTCGAGCATAGATGAGACTGCATCTGTGAATTATTTACCCTTTCTTACCAACTTCCAGACGCCTTCAAATCGTCGCTATCTACCACGACCCCCGCGGACATAAAGGCTCTGGAGGAGGCGTTGAGCGAAGTTAGATTCTTTGAAAATAATGACGAGGAGATCATGGAACAGGTGGAAACCATGTGCACCCACGTCAATTCCGCTTGCTCAGCTTCGCTTTTTTCGCGTGAAACTGCTGCTGAGTTGAATTACCTTTGTTTAAATTGAGAATCAGATTTTCTTAGTTGGGCAATTGTATGATGGTCCTGCCAAACTCCGCACGATTGGAGGAAATTTGGTTTTCCAGTGCTGATTGGGAAATTGGGTTTTCCAGTGCTGTGCAGTGGTGCTGCTTTTTCGTGGCTTTTCAGTTCAATTTCGCTCTGCTTCTACTGGGGTTGCTCTTGGTTTCCACACTGTTGCTTGCCTCTTCTCTTTTTTTTGGTGCGGTAGCAACTTGGAAACAACTCACTAAGTTTATATAACGGATAGTAAACCTGAGAACATACGTTCACGTTACACTGGTTCGTGAGCTGTTTTCAGATTGTGACGGTGCTTCTGGGTTTTATAGCTTTCTAGCTTTTCGATTCGGTTCTTTTTATTTTCTTCAGTTCCACTCACCCCCATGTTTCAGTCGTTCATAAAAGAAAGTGATCCCATGCCGTCCTACGAAGATCTCCGAAACTCCATTTCGAGTGATAGATCAAAACCATACGAAACCAATTCCATCTCGAACCACGACGAGGAAACATTGACATTCTTTGGACTGAAATCACCTGAGGAGCACATGAAGACCCCCGGGGACAAAAAGGCCACCCATCAGGGAATATTCTCCACCCTCACCGTCCGACCACCCCAGTACTCCTCGGCGCCCATGATACCCCTCGAGGATATCGCCATCCCACAACAGACCCCCAACAGACAGTTTCACAAGGAAAATATAGAGAAAAAGGTAGAACTTGAAAAAAACTTTGGAACCATAATACTAACAAAAACTGCAATTTGAGTTCAGCATATGATCCCTAGTTTTTCTCAGTTTGCGTTAATCATCCGTTGGCTATATCTATCAGTTTGCTCTTTTTGTTTTCTCAGTTCATGAATGTTCGTACTCAGAAGGGAGTAATGTTTTGTTCATCGGTTCAGAAATACTGGTATGTAACCCAAAACAGAAGATACTGAAACTTTATATGTGTCATGGCTGAACATAATTCGCTTCATAACCGCTCAACTCAGATCAAAGAAGACAAGTCTGTAGAACGGCTTCACAAACCGAAGCGTTTCCAACACGTGAATTCCATGAGGAGTCACGTGACCAGAAGACCCCCACAGCCACAACCCGTGCCAAAGAGCACTGAAATCACGAGAGTGAGTTGTCTTTTAAGTGACTTTGTCGTAGACAACTTTTCACGACAGATTATCCACAGGAATAATACCCAACCATGGTTGTAGTGTGGTCTCAACACTCGCCCATATGCACTAATTTTGAGAAAAAAGATCGGGAGGAGGCTACAAACACAGCGCGGTAGGGCCCCATATGCTATCAAATTTTAAAAGCTGAACGACATTTCCAATCCTACTGTTGAGATTTTAGGATGAAGTTCATGAATTGGGTCCTAAATCTCTAGAACAGCTACTTCGTGAAGAGCAGCGAGAAATGAAAGTGAGAAGACTGAAGGGTCCTGCCAGTACCCGATCAAGGGTAAGCCTTGCAGTTATTAGTTTTGATTGTAATTCGAATTTGAAAAAACATTATCTCAAAGATAACATCATTTATGTATGCGGTTCTATCTGCACATGAATATTTATAATTTGAAACTGAAAATCATTCCCAAATGTGTGTGAAATGTAGTTTTCGGAACAGTTTCAGTGATTATGTACCCTCATTCGAAAACGTCACAAAATTAGTTTTTGACATCTCCAATATTCTTTCTGAGAACGGTCACTAACGGTATCTATCGCAGATTGTAGTTTGATGTTTGTCTGTTTTTTATTACTTTCCTTTTCAGAATAACGGCTTCCCCAAGACCAAAATAGTGAAATCGTCGATGCCCATCAAGCGATTCATCGCCACACCTCCCCTGTCTCCCATTAGAGGTTAGTAGATGAACTGTCAGAATACAAGTTGGCAAGTGGAGAACTTGAAACAAAATTGAAACAGAAAAAACTGCTGCCATACACACCGTATAGAGCTAAGAGGCCGAAACGGTGTACATTTATTGACCTAATTATCTATATTTCATTTTGTTTTCTTTAATGTTTAAGAAGACACAGGTTGGGAGCTGAACGTCGGAGTATTCAACTTTATGGTGGTACCGAATTTTTTGTTCATTATTGTCTGCATTCCATAAATAATGTCCTATCGACGTGTAGTATTCTAAGATAACTTGTTTTCAGCAGTTGATGGAGCTCCACCTCTACCCCCAAGTGACATGGAAATCCATGAGCTGTACCAGATGCTGAAGAAAGAAGCAGAGACCTCTACGTGAGAAAGAAATAGAAATTGTCCCAAAAAATACAACTGTAGTGTAATACAAGTGCACGGTATCTACTGCGGATGTACAAACCTCAACTGAAAATGAATCTTAACACAAAAAAATAAACTTTTTCCAAGTTCAAAACTTGATCACAGCTCGCAACTAATATATATTTCATTTCAGTCCTCATTCTATGACAACAACAGCCAAGGCTCGAACTACCCACAAGTTAGAAGTGAACGAAAACTGTGACAGAGTGATTTGCACGTTTGAGCAAGGTAGGTGCCATTTGGAAAAATACGTTTTTGAACCTGAACGGAACTTGTAGTGCATTTGACGAAAAATTAATAGGTTTTCGTTGAACTATGATTTCACAATAGGAAATTTAACCACAATAATTCGTTGGTAAAGAGTGCTTTAGACTGTCCTTAGATCGGTATTTTATCATCTAGCGTACAACAGAATTATTGTTGACATAGCCTCTTTTTCTTTGGATGCTCTGTTCTGGTGCACTAGAAGCAATGGAAAAGTCATGTGATACGTGATGCATTTTTGTCACTTCCGCCTCTGCCGTCGCTATACTTCCTTTCCAGGAGACTTCTGCAACTTCGAAACGTCGTTCGACGAGTTGACAAAAAAGAAGCAGAGAACAAAACGGGAAACCATGGTAAGAAAATAACTGCCATATACTGTTGTTCTCATGAAACTTGCGACTCAAACAAAGTCATATGAATACTTGTGCTTCGACTTTTGCTACAAAGCCTGATTTTTCGCATAACTTCAGTGTTTGGCTCCTCTGTAATGTAATATTATTTTCAAAGAAGTGTAGATTTGAGGACAAGTCCGTCCAGACATAAAAACCGTTTTCAGGAGGAGCTGCCCTTCTACGCCGTTCGATCTTGGAGCAACTGGTTGGGCAAACACTATCCATCCAACACCAGAATAGACAAAACCCGTATGTTTCCTTTCTGATCATTTCAATTCGATTAGAGCTGTTCATTCAGTATTGTTTATATAGGTATAAATAGCTTGAACGCGTATGGCTTTGTTTTTCCAGTGGATTCTCTCCAAATGGTGCTACTTTGTTTCACATATTCATTTTCTGAGTGGGCATTTCATTGTTTTACTTTGTTACGTGACTCGTGGTTTAGTTCAGATAGATTTTTTTGGTCTCGGTATAGTGCTGGAAGTTAAACGTATATCTCAACTGGAATAAATGCCCTGCTCTCACAGAAACAGAAAATATATTACTGTTCACGTCATACTGCACTTTTCAGCTGACTTCTCCGAGGCAAATCAACGTTTTGCTGCCGTACTTCTCGACAAAAATCAACTTGGAACGTTGTCTGTCAAGGTATTTTGTTGAAACTACTGACTTCATGGTCTTCACTATTGTGTGCTTCCGAGAAATATCTCATTCGACATATTCCCATAAAAAACCGCACAAAACACGGTCGTTGGTGAATTACATTCTCAGAGTTTTAAAGTTATCCTTTTGTCCGAATTCCGAAAAAAAAACAGAAAAACAATCTAGGAAGGTGTACTTTAAATATTCAAGATCATAACGCCGCTGTTCCTCCAACATATTATGAACGAGAACAATACACTCTCTCCACCTGTAAGAGGAACTCGTCTATTCAAATTCGAATTCTTTCCCAGATTCCCCGTCCCACCGGTTTCACGGTCCGTTTCCGGGCCTGGGAGGCGGCCCGCGGTCTCCGGCTGCGCATCTGCTGTGACGACTACTGTCCCGTATCCACCGAATACGGACTCTACCGGGGACATCGACGGTGGAGGAGAATGAGCGTCACCTGCCCCAAGGACACGAAAACGGTAATTCACTCTTTTTACACACTTTTTAAAAGATTATTTCAAGGGTTCGAACTTTTTGCTAGTATTTATCTCTCAAGAAACGAAAAATGAGCGTCACCTGCCCCAAGGACACGAAAACGGTAACTGTTGAAGATAAATGTATCATTACGTACACGGGAGTAAACTTTCAAATGTTTAAATTAAACTTTTTTCGTTCCATTTTGAAGAAATAGTAAGTAGGTTATTGAACAGTTAAATTACTTTCTCCTATTTCTCTCTCAAGAAACGAAAAGAATAGTGTCACCTGCCACAAGGACACGAAAACGGTCATTCATTCATTCATTCGTTCATGAGAGTTAACTTATTAGTTTTCGATTTACCTTTCACTGTTTTCCACTTGAAAAGGAACCTGTTCCACGGTTTCTGATTGTGTGCAGTTTTGGTACAAGTTGTAGCTAAAGTCGAGAACTTTCACAAACTTGAAACTCGATAAGAACCTCAAGCATCGGGTTTCGAGTTGCACTTGGGATTTGCTACTGTATGAGATACGATTGGTGTAGTGTAAATACAGTATAAAACTATAGAATTGTGCAATTTGCAGCTGTCCTTCGAATGTGTGAACACCACTGCGAAGCACGGAGCCTGTGGTATAGATGATGTTTTCATCCAATCCAACGACTGTCCACAGCTATTCTACGGAAAAGACTCGTCATAGAATGTTTCTCACATATTGAAGAACTTATTTCCCTCGGTTTTCTCTTTCTGAAAGCTCTCAATTTTCACATATGTTTGTATATGAAGTGTCTTTCTTAGACTTCAGTTCATGACAAATTATAGTTTTTAGTTTGTAGTTTGTCGAATCAATAGTTCCTACATTTTCTGTAACTTTAACTACAAATTTCTAAATAGATGTGAAATTGACCCATATTGGTGCTACAAAACACATGGTCATGACTATAGAAATACTTCAGTTTATTGACAATCAGTTTGTTCAATTATGTATGTACCTATTTATTCAGTGCAATCTATGTCTTTCCGTATTTCCTCTGGGCTTTCCTTCACTTTGATGTTTCATGTGTGTCTTGAATAATAAACCAAATGTTTACAAATTCGTGACTTGGTCATTTGATGAAAGCAATTTAAAAAACACATATTCATTATTATTACTTCTGCAAAATATTAGTTATACAAAACAAGAATAAAACAAATCAAACGGAATTTTAATAGTGAGCATCAACCTAGAGATACCCATAATTCATATATTTGCACAAACTTGTGATTATATTACCTATGTTCGAGCGTTTCAAAAATGATAATTGTATTGACCGGATTAAAATTTTGAAACTTAATATTTATGATTGGAATTTGCACTCAAAGCAGGACGACTATATGGACCAATCCCGTGTCAACGGTCCTTTAAACTGCAATTGAAAACTGTATTGCGGTTTAAAGGACTGAAGCGTTGGGATCGGACGACATAATCGTCCTTTTTTAACCCGGAATACTACCATCATTCCCTGATCTACTTGCTCGCATAGACGTTTTTCCATATTTCCGCGAAACAGACTGAACTGTGGAATCTGTAGAAGATGGTGAGCGGCGAGAAACTGCGCACCAGGAACACCCACGAGCGCTTCCCGTAGAAATCTGGAACAAGGTAAATCGAAACGAGATACTTTTCATTGTTTTGTTCCTTGAATCCTCGAATTACGTCCTTTCTGTAACATAACAGTCAATTGTCGTTATAATGGACTATTGTTTTTGCTGATGTCAAGTACTGACCAATAATAATCTCGGAGACACCGGCTTTCTCACTCTCGAACAAGTTCATCAGAAATATGGCCAGATTTGCAGTCAATAGGAATGTGATCGCTGTAAAATGAGAACCTCATCATAGAATTAAACACTGCTGCTGAATACAACTGAATGGTAAAACTTATTTTCGAGCTCCCGATCAATAACTATTATTCTGACAGAAGTACAATTGAGCACAACAGAAATGGTTCACACATCTCGTTCACAGTACAGTCTGCATCACTATTTATTTTGGAACATTCAGATTTAGCAGCTAGTGAAATTTCGAGTAAGTTGACAATCTTCCAGTCAACTAGTTTCGGCTAGATACTCATATAAAAATAAGATAGAGAATACGCGGCGGTCTGCAACGACCTCTTAGTCGTCTCTCGAAGCATCTTCAGAGTACGTATGCTAGAAGATCCCTGTCCCTTCATGCCATCCGCGTCTCTCGCTCTGCCTCACAATTTCTCGTCTCTTACATCCCGGCGTTATGTAATAGCAGAGAAATAGCGTAAGTTTAAGAAGACGCAGGATGGAATGAAGGAACAGGGATCTTCTAACATACGTACTCAGAAAGATTTGGGATGGGTGCGAACCAACAATGAAACAAGATATAAGGCGATGTGGTAGAGAACAAAAATTGAAAGTTGATGTTTATGAAAATCTCGCCTTGTTTTCCCGGCTGCGTCTCCCTATCCGATTCTCCAACTCGCACCCGGGTGGCCAGGTACAGAAGGAACGTCTGTGTACCAACCTGGAAACACTACTTTCAAAAAAAATTGAAAAAAATATGCTTTCAGCATATATAGTCGTCACCAACGGAAAGGTGGGAGGGTACTGTATATCTCACTTTCCGCTGTGTACGCACACATGTCTTCGATTCCAGAGCTTGCCGGGTATGTGCATTAATAGCGCAGCCGTTAGCGTCCTGCTACGAATATTTTGCTCGCAGGTTCGATTCCGGCGAGAGACAAAATTTATAAATTTTCAAAGGCACCCACTATAGTATTCGAACCAATGATCACACATTCATACACGGCCGTGCAATCACCATATCCCGACTGTCCTTCTATAGGTAAACATCTGACGAAGGTAAGTCTTGTGTTTTTAGTACGAGAACGATAGAATGACAACATTTCGAACTTGTTTTGTGGTTCTACTAAGGGAGATACCTGGAACAGCCGGAGAATGTGTACAGACAGGAGGAGGAAGGTGAGTGGTTGCCAGGCTCCGTCCCCGGTTAGACCGACTAGACCGGCAACCGAATAGATCAGTTCACCCACAAGACCCACTGAGAGCAGAATTTGGTCCAACAGTTCCTAAAACAGTCTCGTACACTTTTCAACCTGGCACTGCTTTTTGACGTTGCGGAATCGCTCCAAAGTTATTAGAATCTTTTCTGTGCCCGCATCACTTTCAATTTCTATTGACTTTGAAAATCGATGAGATTCATGTCATATCGTAGGTAACCCATCAAGTTTCCTTCCTTTGAACGTGGTTGCCGAGAAATTTGAAACATCTCGCGTTATGTTCTTACAGAACGTCACTTATTATAATAGAGCACGTATTCAGAAACAGCCAGCCTCCTTCAACATATTTTCTTCGAAGAACATCGCATGAAAAGTCGCACTACATACTAAAACTTCTAAAAATAACGAGTTCTCAAAAACTGCATACCTGATCTTTCGGAGTGTGTGGGTTCTTCTTGTTGATATATTTTAGGGCTCTCATCTGATAAATTGCGACCACACAGCCCGCCGTAGAGCACATATACTATAAAAATGAATATAATAATATAAAGTTAATTGCGCATAGATTCAACAACAAAAAGTAGTAAGAATTATCTAATTGAGTTGTTGAAAAATCCTATGGCAAAACGTATCCCAAAGGATTGTATGTTAAATGTACAACCTACTTACAAGGAAGCGTTGATCAGACTACAAAGTGCAAAGAAAGTCAAGACGATGCATGGGTCAGACACAAAAAGGTCAGATGATCGATAACGAGACCAGTAACCAAATATTGGTGAAATGAGAACAAGTACTAAAAACAAAACAAGTAATGTTCAACTGAAGAGGACTTTTTTCTCTTGTTCGCGATTTTCTCAATCATTCTGTATTATTCTAATCATGCTTCAAAACCAAATTCTCACAGAATGAATTGAATGATGTCTTTGAAGTCATTCAACACTGTCCTATCACACACATACAAACATCACTAAAGTATGTGCTTCAGGAATCGTATGATGCGAGAGACAGACAAAAACTGTAATTTTGTTGTGTTTGTAGTTTGATCTCGGAGAATTCCAGCGGCTGTCGCTACAACTCAAATCTAGCCCTTCTTCATATAGTCGTCGCCAACGGAAAGGCGGACGGATACTGTATATCTCACTTTCCGCTGTGTACGCACACACAACTTCGATTCCAGAGCTTGTCGGTTATGTGCACTAATAGCGTAGCGGTTAGCGCCCTGCAGCAAATATTTTGCTCGCAGGTTCGATTCCGGCGAGAGACAGAAATTTATATATTTGGCACCCACTATATATATTGTCTCAAATCAGAGTTGCATGTGCTCACCTGGAAAATATCCGTCAAAGCATAGACGAACGCTGCTTCCCTCGACCTTTTAAGTATGGAATAGCCATAGTAAACTACCATCGATGTGAAGGTAGCTGCCAGAAAGGCTAGACCCAGAAACAGTCCTGAAAACTTTCAATCACTCAGAAAGAGAACGAAGGTGAACTAGCTACTACTGAAGACACTTTCTCAACTAACAAAGCTTTAGTTTCTTGTGTTCCATAGTTTTTGTAGTTTGGTGTCTTGATGCGTTCAGTGTTAACTGAAACGTGAGATCAATTTCCTGATCAGACTACAACTAGTATTATTAACGTACCAGTAGTGGTTTTCGAGCAGTCGACTCTGATCTGATGTTTCCTCTTCACATAGGTACTGCCGTGGTCCACCCTGCCGATGTTGCGCCATACTATGTACATGACAGCCGCCGCTATCAGCGAGTATTCTACTATCGAAGTGAACATCACCTCTGATAGACTGCCTGCAAATGGGACATACTTTCTTGCACAGCTTTCGAGTCGCGAGTTCTGAATGATAAAGAGATTTCAAGTTTCGAACATTTTGAGTTTGTTCTCCAAACTGTTCCATACGTTCCATACTACAACTACTTCACAATACTTGTATCCAGTTGTAGGAAAAGATCGAGCGTATGTTCAGAAAAACGCATTTCAATTCTCTGAGAAAAGCCTAATTTTAATGTAAGGCTTTCCCATTCACAAAAAAAGCAAACCATTTTCTTGTTTCATAAACTGTGTACCTAAAATGCACTCAGCCGCGTGGCATCCGGTCATGTCCTCATCCCGTATGTCCATCGCCTCTTCGTGCGAATCCTCACCCGACTCAGTCGATCGATTATTGATCGACTTGAAAACTTCCCTGGAATAGAAGTGTAACATCAACAGAGTCGAAACATCATGTATCACAGTGAAAGAACTTTTCTCTCGTTTATAAGTACCTTTGTCTATCCATAAATTGAAGCCAAACTTGTTGTTATGGTCTGAATCTTAACTTTATCTTCGTATAAAAACTAGACTGGTACAGAAACCTCAAAATGCTGCGGTGAAATTTTTGGAAATTGGCCCACTTACCGTATTTCCTTCTCCATCACCCCTTCCTCCATCAGAATGTATCTGATCCATGTCCACAGGTTGGCAGCAATCAAATGCATGGTACCGGCGCGGGCGGCAAAATGAGATCCGGTAATGGAGAGCTGAAAAACGTACATAAAATCATATTTGAGGGTTGGGATGTTTCACTTTTACTTACAATAATGTTTCGACCAGTGTTCAGAAAAGTGTAGAAAAATTCTCCAAGTACATGGTGATGATCTTTAGAGAACTGCTCTTTTCTTCGACACTCAATACGTTTTCTCACGATTCATGACAGTTAAGAGAGATACTCAGTTGGATTGTTCAGAACATTCTTCTGTTCTTTCACTTGGCGAGAACAATCTATCTAACCTCACATGATCTTTCTCATGAGGAGTACAACAATATCTCGTGACCTTCTACCCAACCTTCAGTGGTGTAAAGGAATCAATAGAATCTCATGGAAAGTTGGTGAGATGTTGCTCATGAGTTTATCTAATGAGTTTTCTGATCAATTTCTACCGTTTTCTGTCTTACCCACCTTCCAGTTGCAGAATATGAAATGCATCTGTGTGAAAATGAACACAATTGCAGCTACGTCCAGAGCAATATTAGCCGTGGAGCAGTGCTTGTCAGCCGTACACAGAAAGACGAGAAACGCGTAGTAGACAACACCAATGACACCAAACACTGAACAAGACACAGACATAACTATGGAACGAATACAAATACAGACTACAAACTACAACAACCAGAGAAGCTGACGGCACATGCGATGTTCACGCACATAGTCCACAGAGCAGGACTTGTCAAATAATGTCTGTAATAACTTTGATTTTACCGTTTGTGTGCATCCCGTTTTCACTGCAGAAAGAATTATTCAATAAAACTGATCTTTCCACTGTCCAACACCGACATGATGTGTTGTTTGAACATAGAACAACCTGAGTAATAAGCATGCAACAAAACCTAGGAACATTAATGTAGGCCTAGGATTCATTCCATTTTGTGTTGTTCTGGTAATCCTATAACTGAGATAACCAACCAATTGCTCCCAACCGGAGAAATAGACTTCCGGCCGAGGGACTGGCGTGGGTGACCCGCCGGACAGTCGCTGCGGCGGAAGAGAGGGAGTCCGAAGACTGGGAAGACGGAACGACACGGCGAAAGAGACGCTGAAGAGAATACGTGAGGTAAAACATCCCGGACCCTGCACATTTCCTGCGTCTCTCGCTTTGCGCACTATTTCGCACACTCTTGAAATATTTTTGTAAACTTTTGGGAGGTTTGTTTTCAAATATTCAGCTGGACCAGTAATTGGTGCATGATTTTGGTTTACCACGTACCCTAAGGGCATCCATCGTAGAATACCAGCGAGGATTCAAAAGGAGCACCACATACATGTAAGCAAAGAAGAAGATTGACCCGCCGTACATATAGATTCCAAATATCTGAAATGTGAACTTATTTACCGTTCATAACTGGATAGGGCATGCAAAGTAAAACAGAGAAAGAGGGCAACACTTTATATTCTATCAGAACTTAATTTCAACGTTTTAAGTTCAAAGAAAGAGTGAAATTTCTGGCATACCGTATTTATACTCACCCAGTCCTTCAAATCAACCTTCCTTTCTTCTTCTCCCGAAAGTAAATGGGAGAGTTCCAGAACCAGGGCGAAAATTGTCAGAAACAGACAATAAAAGCCCGTCAGAGCGGTCAACATTGAGGCTCTGCAAAGTAAAATTAACAGGTGCAAACCAACTTCTTCTTGTAGTTAGATCCCTATACAGCCAGATTGTACACAGTTTGAACGAAAAACTACGAAATACAACACATACATGGAGGTTGAGGTTTGTGTATTAGAAATGTTTATTTTACTAGAAATGAATAGTCCTTCAAAACGTGGACAATTATCATAAGTTTAGAAGAGCCTCCATCAGAAAAACCAATGGGGAAGCAGATAGTTTGTTACAGAATTATGTTTGATTATTGCGGAAATAGACCCTCACACCTCCCTAAAATCTGCATCAATAATCCGATCGAACGGATAAAACCAAAACTAGGAAACTAATTGCGATAAAAATATTTTTATTTTTATTCTCTGAAATTCGAATTCAACTTGGTAAACAAAGTTGTCCAAAAACTGTCGTTAAATAAAGCGTATCGTAAAGTTCCATTATTCCTTACTACAATATGTAATTCAACTTTCTAATAATTGTTTTCTAAGAAAGTTGTTGACCTATTCGTATTCGAAAAAATTCATTTCTAAACCGGCACTTCTCTCGTCTACGTTGATTCAAATTGCTAGAGAAACGTTTCTTTATTGAGTTCGCTCTCTCCAATACAAGTTCATAAGGTGTATGTTGTTCTATTTCGCTGTGTTTGTAGTTTGATTGGCGTATATTGACAGAACTACCACGAAGATTTGATCACCGCCTACCCAAGTGATCTTGTCCCGTTTCTTCTCCATTTGTAGATGTTGACCCCGAGATTAGTTTGATGAAGTTAGAATATCTACTATTGACTGCATTCCACCTGTATCAGATAAGTTTTATGTCAACCTACTTTTTATCTATTCTAACCTACTTTGCCTGTTTGTTGTGTATCCATAGTGCCCGGGCACTGTTCATGTCTTCCTTGGTCATCTCGGTACTTTCCATTGAGGAAAGGGACTCGGGGCGGTTGAAGTTAGCACCGTTCGCTTCCACATTTTCGTTCTGTTCGGGACCCTATAAACTTTACAAACATGATGTTGTTTTGAATGGTGATGAAGTTGAAACAAATCTTGTTGATATACTTCAATCTTAAATTTGTTAAATTGAAAATTGTTTACTACTTTGCATTACTTTTTTCTTCCTGTGTGTTTTGATCATGATTGTGAATGATCGAATGGTTAACAGTTTAATTCACTACTTTAAACGATAAATTGAGTTTGTCCCAGCATTGAAGCGGTCCGAAATATAGGCTGCGAACGCTCTACCGGATACGGAAAACGGTGTAAACAAACACAGTTCGACTAGCGCAGACGAATGTTGCAACCACGTTATTATGTTGTCATTAGTCTTTCTGATTGCGTACTGTATTGCTATTGAAAGTTTAGAAGCAAGTTAGCTGGATGTATTGGTGAAGTCTTTCTGTATTTTAACTAGCAACGAAAAAATAATTTTTTCTGCTTCGCGCCTCATAGTTTTAGGCCCAGACAACGTGCAAAAAACTCTTTTTTAATTTTTTTCCCACCATATTTTCCCAGATTAAAGTATAAAGTATTATTGATTTTGATGTAAACGTCGATTCCCAAAGCTGACTATTCAGAGCTCTTACCAGTTGAAATCGGGTGGCTGTCATGTCAGGACCTTGGTCAGCCTCAACGGGACCAATTTGATGGAGGCTGGAATAAGATTCGGCATCTACTACTACGTTGTTTCACGTAAACTAAAAACAAAAACGCAAAAAAAGATCGAATCATGAACTCGATCCTTCATGACCTCGACCGACCTCGAATCGACCTGCACAAAACTCTTTGAGCATCGTATCCATACTACAAATGTTTCAACAGTCTCTAAAGTACCGAATCATGTACCAGATTGCTTCTCACTTTGAAATAACCAAGCGTTGGACTGGCGCAGTAGCCATCCCTAGTAAACCTCATGAGATCACCTCAAAAACAATATCTCACTAACTTTTCGATATATTCTATGGATTGTAATCCTAAACAATTGGAAATAGTTCATGATATGTTCATGAGGTTCTCATGGTAAAGACCATCTGAACTTCTCATGAGGTTGACAGGATTGCTACTCTGCCTGACTTGAGAATGAAGGATGAACTAACTTAAAATTCGAGGTAGACAGCCAGGCCTTCGTGAAATCGTTGTTCTGTTGTGGAACAGTGGAGTGGCGTCGTATGAAGGAGAATTTGCGTTGAGGCAGCTCTAGCCGACCCGGATACTCCGAGAGACACCGCACCAGAGGACGCGCCGAACCAGGGTCTGGAAATTATTTTAATAATAATAAGAAGAAGATTTATCGAAACGTGTTATTTGAAGTAGAGAAAAAGTATTTAGACACTAAAAGTGCCTAATGAAGAAAATTCGAAAATTTTAAGGGTACGATGCAGAGATATTGTTCCAGAATTACAGAGCGATGATTGGTTCTCGTGCTAACAGTAGTTTGCTCGTAATACCTTCTAGTTTATCAGCGAACTTTCTACTGTGCCCGATAAAACTACAAGTCGGTGGTCTTTCATTTTTGACTATGGGTCGAACAAACTGGAAAATACAGAAGAAAAATAAGTCAATCTCAGACTACTGGTAATGGAAAACGAATAGCACTTGTTCCAAGTAGAGATAGGACGGCAAAACTACTAGTACGAAATTCTGTATAAATGATCATTCTAAATATATGTCCAGCCCGGGTGGCATAAACAGGTGAACGTGCCCTCGGGCGGTTTCTGGGAAATGACCAGATGAAAAGCCCGGGACGACTAAATACACAACATACATGTCCTTACGGAAGCTCCACACAAACTTCATGTAAATAGCAAAAACGGGATATTTGCTGTTGATACCGTTCAGCTGAGCCATTTAGCCTGCAGCATAAAATAGAATTTTAAACATTTCGTGTTACAAACCGAGTCCTTCCTGACCGTAAGATTGATTTCAAAAACTAAAAGAGTTGGTCACAGTTTCACATTCGCAGAAAAACACAATTTATGTAATTAGGACCAGCTTAAACTGAGATAATAACGAGGAAACCGTGGAACATGAACAAATATTAATTAACAAACTGCGGTTTCGTGTTTGCTGTTTGTTATTTAAACAGCTTGCGGTCATATACCAATATCACCCATTGGATAAATCTCTGATAAGTTTCAGTTGTCATCAAAGATATGAGTTTCAATGCTAAAAGGGATCACTGGCCCGTTCTCGAATTTTCTCTTGAAATACGTGACATGAAAACAGAATAGAAACATGTTTAATGAATGACTACAAATTGCATATTACCGAACTATTATACACAAAAATCATTTGTGATCACTGAAATCAACAATCGGCTGAGAAACCATGTTGAAAACAGCCTGGCACTTTCCTCGGCAGACTGCCAAAGTTTCACTAGTAAATACAAGTTGTTTTTTAGGAGGACGTGACTTTATTGATGAGAACGTTTGATTTCAGACAGTGGGCCCGTTTCTCTGCTTTCTTACAATCTCACTTTCTTACGAAAAATCTTACTTTCTTACAAAAAAGTCTGACTTTCTTACAATTAATCTGACTTTATTACAATTAATCTGACTTTCTTACAATTAATCTGACTTTCTTACAATTAATCTGACTTTCTTACAATTAATCTGACTTTCTTAGAATAACTATTACTTTTTCAAATGAAACTCACTTTCCGACAAAATCTTACCCAACATGTGAAAATGTGAGCCTTTCAACAGAACTATGAGATTCCATACCGAATTTTATTAATTCGGGAAATTTTGATTTTCGCAACTCTCCCCTCCGTGGTAGTTTGTTTTTGTCGAAGCAACGCATGAAAACGAGACATCGGTACAATGAGAATTTGAAATGGGACATCGGGATATTGGGACATTGGAATGGGACCTTTAGAGGGACCCTCAGATAGAACGGAGCCATGTAACTTTCATAAGCGTAAAGGGTAAAAGTACTACGGGACTGAATGTCAGCATAAGTAGAAACGGGGGGGGGGAAGTAAAATGTTCCCTAATATTTTCGACCTATGCATTTATATTCTTATTGAATTCATTAACCGCCAGTGAGCAGTATATTAGCCAAAGGTTTCAAAGTTGAAGCCATACAAAATCTTATAGTTCTCCATTTGACACCAAAAAGTTTGAGCTTTCTCATGTGATAAATGATCAAGAAGAGACGGTGAACTCTGTTCGACCATTCGATGCAGTAATCCGTCAAGTATTCAGGAAGTCTTTTTAACAAACGGTTCATAATTTTGTTTTCAAACTTCCAGAGTTTGTAGTAGTAGGTGCAGGAGACACTGTTGTTGTTTATTACTATTTGCTGATACAAAAATGAAAAAAACCGAAGACAACTCAATTTCTCCACTCCCAAGAAATATTTTAGTTCAAAAGAGAATATAAATTGAGAAAAAAAGGTTAGAAACTGAAATTTGGAAAAATTGGGCCTTTTCGAGAAGGTAAGATATTTTTGTGAACGCATGAATTTTCATGAGAAAGTAAGATTTTTCGTGAGAAAATGAGATTTCCGTGAGAAAGTGAGATGTTTCGTGAGAAAGTAAGACTAATTGTAAGAAAGTCAGATTTTTTGTAAGAAAGTCAGATTTTTTTGTGAGAAAGTAAGATTGTTGGTAAGCAGAGAAACGGCACCAGTGTAGAGATTTAATCGTCCAAAAAGCATGGAGCCAATAAAAAGCGGTCAATTGCATGGACAGAGAGACAAACAGTGCGGCATTGTGCTCAGAACACATTTAACCCGCTCTCCCACATGAGTCCGGTGAAAGGGAACACAAACAAAAATAGAAAAGACGTTGTTACTGGTAGATTAGGGCGAATGGACTTGAAACTGGCATTAGAACATGGTGGAACAAATTTAGACGAAACACATATACTGTAAGTCAATTGCACAGTCACGTGAAATATATCAAACACAGCAGAACTCAGAAACGTGCAATGGCAAAGTGCACAATGCCTTATTGAAATGGCGGTTTTACGTGACTATTCAATTGACTTCTAGTACAATATAATTGGTGTGACGTACTATTTTAAAAACTGCTAGTTGGTGTGCACTAAACACGACGTAGTCGAATTCTCTTCAACTTCTGTGAGCATCTGTTTACTGGTATATCTCTAACTTCTATATGAAACTCAATATGAAGCTAGACACCGCCCAGTTGATGTTCACTGCGAATGGTACTACCGTTTTCTATCTCGGTACCTATCGAAATAACTGTCAACTAATGAACGGAATCTATGATCAAACCACAAAGTAGAAAATCATAGAAAACACGAATGAGCAACAGATGAAACCTGCGAGCCGGTGCCGTTTCTGTACAATAGCCGGAGGCAAAATGGCGGCACGACCGGTCTTATGACGTAATTTCAAATGTGAAAAAGCAGCATATCAACTTCTTAGGCAGCATTTTGGTATCTCACTAATTTTTATGAGATATGCGGGTGCATAATTCCGTTCAAGTTTTTTGTCCTCAGACTTCGCTCGATATGGAATCTTGAAAACGGCTTGAGTTCAGACTCCGAAGTAGATTAAACAACTTTATTGTCAGTCTATAGGTGAAAAGAGAAAGAGATAATACTACTTTGCATGAAAGAGAACTTCGAATTCGCAGGGAAACATCTCGAGAGGCGTGAAGGCTAGCCGCGGGCCGTTTCGTGGGGGATAAACACCTATCAGCAAAGACAAACAATAGCACGGAACTACGAACAGGACACACGCATGACGTACTAGCCAACTAAGGGTTTTCAACAGGTTACGGTAACCGAGCGTTAGCTGTTTTGTACAAGTGAATCGAACACATCAGAATGTTTCACCACTACCAGTAGGTTTACAACTATGTTCCGGCAGAATACAAATTATCGCCAACCGTTTTTAGATACTCCTGTGCGGCGGGCGGGTCGGTGGTAGATAGATGAAGTATATACTTTGTACTGATAGTTGATGATTAGTCACATTGTAATTTCAGCGGAATTTATCTAGTGAAGGGATGGTCAAGAATGTCATGACCTCCTTCGGCTCCTAATGAAAATAAAAACTCAGCAAATGGCCAAAAAAATTGGCCACGCCCACTCACACTCGAGAGGATCTTCTCGAATAGGGTCACATCTGTCGGGAATCAGTTGAGAACGTCTCTCCGGCGTAGTAGAAGCAGGCATCGGATCGGTGTGGCTTAGGATTTCCTGGAATGGTTTTTTTTTTCGTTTTCGAAAATAAGCAACACGTAAGAAGTACAGGAAAACCCAAACAATAACACTTTTCGACGAACATTATCAACTAGGCGCGGTAGGAATTAAATATGTTGCTAACATCTCATGAACATCATCTCACGTACTCCTCATTAGATTGGGTTGATTTTTGTTGTAGCTTGTACCTTGGAAAGTGAATATGTCTCATAAATGCACGTGACCTTGGTATCACTGAAATAAACAAACAAAGTTTGAAACTATCTGATTGTCCCCCAGCTCTTGTCAACCTGAAGTTCATCTCGTCACACATTGCCCCTGTTTGTAATAGATTACCTGCAGAAATAGCTCTGCTTTACTGTCCCAGTGAATTCAAATGTCGTTTGGAAAACATGGTCTGTATCAGGAAATGTGTTTTTTGGATCACTTGACCCCACGAACATATCTTAAACAACAATCGATGGTTTATTCCTTAATGGTTTTGACAACCTTTTGAAAGTAAAGAACCTGTTTATCCCTCTTGCCTTGTTTTGATAGTAGTGTGTAATTGTATTTTAAACATAAATTATCTACTTTAGACTTGCAACCTGAATGTAACAGACAGCCTCTTGGAGGATAGCCGTTGTCTTCCTAGAAGACTCTTTTCCTCCAACTCCCAGCGCCCTTTTGACGCCAACAACACCTTCACACAACACACAGTGATACGGGAGAAAAATAAAGCTTGTATTGTATTGTAAAGGTTACGCTCAGATATGTACTCTCGTATGAACCTCACCATTAGGTCCTCCATTTCCACTGACTGCGACTCTTCTTCGGAAAGGTCAGTTTGGCTCATTTTCATGGGACACTGAAAAAGATATATACAGCAAACACGAACCGTTGTCAAAATTCAACTCCGACATATCAAATGGCACGTTTAATCCAGTTTTTTAACTGGTAAAGTTTTTAATTGAGTCGATGTTTTCATTAGATAACACATTCCAAATCTGCATACTTTTAAGTTCAAGATGAAATCATTGTCGTTCAGTAAAACATGGATAGGATGAAAAAAATAGACTTCCAGTTTACAATAGTGAGAGGCAGTGTAACGAAGCCGATCATTAATCAGGAAACATGCAATGATAGAAGCAATCTATCAAGAAACATAACTTCATCAAAACGGAGCTGGCAGTTAACACTGCATCTAGACGCAAACTGTTGTTGAGAAGAAGAGTATTAAAAAGTTTTAGAATCACAACGCTAAAACAGTGCAGCTGGGGAGCTGGGTTAGAACCGATGAACGTAATCACACAAAGTTTATGTTCCATCTAGATGTAGCTCAAAGCATGTCAAAACATATATGGCTAACTAGACAAACTGGGAGAGATTGATGGCGACAGCCAAACAAGATTGAGAAAAAAATTATGTTTTCAACAGTCAAAATTTTTCGGTATTAGCATTGGAGGAAAAGAGATGCACTCGGTGCACAACCTTTTACGACCAAGTGTGAGGAGTATTGAACAGATACAATGTATCGTGTTTATGGGACTTTTCGTATGATACGAGAAGCGCACAGTGAAACATAGCTCTAAAATTTGAATGTCCTGGAAAATTCAGGCAAGTTATGACAAAGTTTTTACCGTTTTGGTGAAAATTCCTTCGATAGGTTCAGAAAGGTGAAAATGTACTCAAAATTGCGTGGAGGGTGAAATGAAACGAATTGAACAAACAGATTTGCGCCCTTGGCAGCTATGAAACTGTTAGTGAGGGCACAAATAGTGGCAGTCTCAGATGAGTCAGCTTAACGGAACAGAAAGGTAACTCTCTGTACCGAATCTTTGCTGTTGATACAGTACAATCCTCCTAGAGTAAGCGCTGGATGCATCACACCTTGCACGGTAGTTCTGATATAGTCTTAACCATTTCTATGCGCACTTTCCTTATTATTTTGTTAAACTAACATATAAGGTTGGTCTTTCCAAAGCAGACCTATACGGTGCATGTTACTCTATTCCGCTGTGTTTGTAGTTTGATCTCGTGGATTGAACAAAATTCGTGAACCAGGGCGTCGAGTTCAAACTACAACGAAGATTTGGTTCCTCTTAAAACCGCAGGGCACATCACCTGGTAGTTCTAGTACACTTTTTATAACTTTCCAATAGAACCAACATGATACATACGTCCTTCTCTGGCACTATGTCAAAAATGAGATCAACTCTGAACTACAACTCCGAATATGAGAAGACAATATTCATGTTAACCACAATTCAACGAATTTCTCCAGCACATTTCCAGTATTGCGTTGTCTCTTAATTTATTTCTCTGGAGTTCGGAGTAGTTCACTAAATTCAGCAGAATCCTCAGTTATAGATTGAACTCATTATTCCATGAGAGCCCGTCGTTGTTCTTCAGGGCTCTGAAAACTATAAGGTGTACGAAGCAACATCACCCAGTTTTGAGGTAATAATGAAATCTTGTCACTACCTAACGTATAATTCGTGACTTCGCTAAATATGTCGTATGGGTATGCCACTAGCAATAGCCATATTCGCCGACAGGAAAATGATCGTTAAATCCCTGTTTATAGCCACGCATGACTCCGGGTAATGCAGTAGTCTACCAAAGCAGGATTGTACAAGCGACCTCATAGTTGTGGTCCCCATTATTACTGAACAATACTATGGGAATCAATGGTTTTTTCGGTATGTCTTTTACCCAAATTTTGCGTTGCTACTAACGGAACAAGTAAGATGGAACACAAATAAGAGGTTCGCTATTCAGTTTGAACCATTCACTGGTGAACCGTATGGGTTTGTTTTCGATTTCTTGGTTCGATTTTCTCAGAGACTGGCGTGCAGTTCGGTTCGCCAAGTTCTCCAGTATTTTATATTTGTGCATTTAGATTAGATATCGATAAGAGGCACTATTTGAGTTCCCACAACGCGATACATTCAAGAAGAATCTTCAGAATCGTGAAAACGAATTGAATTTTATGATGAAATTTCAGCAAAATCTTTTCCGGCACTGTAGCGCCAACTTTTGTAGAAACTGAGGCACGCAAACTTGCGGATCCGTGGAAGGAAAAAATTCAAAAATTGCGATCAATCAATAATTTTATTATTTTCTTTGACGATGATATCGCTATTTAATTTTTTCTTTCTCCCTCATTCGTATCTATCTACTCATTCAGCCCACCCCGTTGGTATATTTATATAGTCGTGTTGTTGTTTTCTCGGAGTGATCACTTGTTTTTTACCCTAGCAACAGCAGAGCGCGTTTTCGTTATCAGAAAAGTGATTACTTGGCCATATGACCGTCTATTTATTATCATCCACATGCAGTGGGTTTTGTCGTCAGCATGATGTAATCATTCCTGGCTCTTGGCTTCTCATTCTTCTAATCTTCTCAGATTGTCTAAACATTCTGAGCAACCTGCCCTATCCTAGAACCTAGAACCGTAATTGATTTTTTCAAACATCAATCTGCAAGCTAAGGAAAAGATTGGTATTCACTATTTGCTTGTCACTTCAGCATTTGTGTCTAGAATAAATGGGGAAAAATACTGTTTAATCGAACTCAATTTTTCTTCAAATACTGGTCTATTTTCTTTTGGTGTGAAGTATTTTGTGACAACCCGATGTGTTTTTTCTACGATACGACAATAGAGAGCTTTTCACGTTTACAATAAGGTCAATCGCCTGACAATCGATAGGACTGTGACTGACTGTGTCATGGTGATTAGTATATCCAGATCTCTTGTGGGTTGTGGGCTTGCAGGCCCATTAGCCCTCTGAACCTCCTGGGTTCCAGACGTGGTCTGAGTCACCCCAGAATTTCCCGCAATTCACAATGGTCTCAGACCACGCATGAGTCAAATCGCACGTGGTTCCAGACGTGGTCTGACTCGTAATGAAAACCCCCGCGCCACCCGTGACGCCCGGCCAGTACTAGATACGTACGTGCCAGAGGTGCCACCCTGCGCAACTCGGCAATTTCAGACCAATCGAGCTCAGTTAAAAGCCGCACTAACACGCGAAAGAAGTTTTTCTTCGATTAGGTGTTAAAGTGAAAACATTCTCATTGCGTATTCTTTTGAAAAAAGTTTTTTTTTCAAAAGAATTACCATCGAAATGAAGATAACCTTATCTATTATTGTTACATTTTTGAATTATCTTTATATACAATATAATACTGCAAATCCCAATAGAAAAAATATTCAAAACAAAAATATCGTTCTGTTTGTTTTAGATCTGTGAATAGAAGTAATATAATATATATTCATGAAAACTGAAAAATACAAAACCTTACGAATGATTTAGGTTATATGTAGAGCTGTAGTAATGTTAATCAATTAAAATTTGAAATGCCGGGGTTTGGGGCCGCGCTAAATGGAGGTGGTCCGAGTGCGACTGGTCGCAGACCTAGTCTGACTCAGACTGGTCTCAGACCATGGCCAAGATGGTCTGCGACTGCCTTATAGCCAGTCTGAGACCATCGGACTCAGACCACGTCTGGAACCCAGGAGGTTCAGAGCCTATTATCTTATCTCAGTTATTATCTCAGGGCCAAGCATGCTCCCGTTCACGTGCACTTTGCGCATAGTGTAGTGTTGGCCCGGTTATCGAACAACGCCAACAAAGGTTGGAATATAGTTGGTTGAGCGTTTGCGAGAGTGCTAAGTTGATAGTTAATATAACGGTTGTAAGTTCAATAGTTCAATTACAATAAGGTTCCAAAACGAATATTACCCGTTAGTTCATTCTGAGTTTGCTTTTCGCTAGTTGATCAATAGAGGATTGACAGGCCTCAAAAGTGAGAAAAAACGTGTTTCTTCAATTGTTGACTCTTCTCTTGAACTTCAAATCCATGGAATAAAATATGATACCGGATGCGAATTGCGATATAGATGCTAGTGAAGTGCTTATATACTACAGTTTTCGTTCAAAAGTTTGCTTTTGCAGTTTGCAAATTGCTTGAACTCTTGAACATGTTACTTGTTTGAAATCAGTAATCTCATTCAGTTCAGTTGGCCCCTTTGCCAAGTTGGAAGTTTTGTAAATATTGATATTTCGTAATCGCTCCACCCTTCCATTTTATCTTATCAAGTCGTTCTTTTCTTCCTTGTTTTGCATTTCATTTGCCTCGTGCTCCCGGCCTCTACTGTTCATCGTATTGTTCATGATTTCTAATCGCGATCTCTGCAGGCTACTTCTACATCCTCATCAATACATATTCCGACAGAGATACTCCGGTTAGTTTGATTCGATCACGAGTTTGTCTCGTTCTTTAAATGATATTCACACCGGACGAACAGGTCGAAAAGCCGACTGTCCCTGTTTCTGATCCGATTATTTGGTCAATTTTTTCGTCGTATAGTGATGACTAGTGTAGTGGGAAAAACTGAGAAATGTACTAGTGACTACTATGTTATCGTTTCGTGTTCAAATTGAAAATGGTTACTTGGTAACGCCTATTTTTATTCCCCGACCTATTATCTTTATGAAACTGAAATTCAATTATAATCATATTTGTTTTGTGATAAAGGTTAAACTGATTATGTCACACCTTCGTACCGTATTCAACGAGACAATAATTCAATCAGTGAGTTGCGTCACGGGTTAGTCGGTAAAATCGAAAAGGCACCTAATTAGCATCTCACAATCCATCTATCAGCTGTTTCTCTGTCCCCCCTAACACATCGATCCGCCCCTCCTCTCTGTCTCTAGCCCGGTCTCTGTCTTCTCTCGCCCCCCAGCTGTACTTTCAATTCCTCGTTTTTCAGACCTGGAGAACGCAAGGTCGTATGAATGCCAGACAACACGAGTTTCGACTGGTACGCTTATTGTTATTTATTCTAATTTGTAACGTTTTCAACGTTCATCATGTTTTCCAGTTTCGCTTTTGCTCGAACGAGAAAGAGTTTTACGGTTATTCCCGGTTATTGAGCGTCTAGTTGGGTATGATCTAACTAAAAGTTGGATATGTTTTGGTATAAAGATATTCTAGGAGTAGGAACGATAATCAGCTTAAAATCGATGCTAGGTAACCCCTTTCCCCTTCGTTTGCTTGGGACGCTGCTTGTTTGCTGCAAACAACTTCAAGTTGTTGTTTAGCTACCGTTCCTGTAACGAATTAGTTCTGACAGTAATCAATTAGCTCGATTTCATGTTCTGTTACCTGATTGTTTTTCTTGTTCAGAGTTTGGAACTTCGCCAAGTTAATGATGTTGTGTCCTGTGTGTTCCACTCGCTGATGGTGCACCGAACAGTTGCTAAAGTTGGTTTCAGTTTCTGTTTTATTGGTTTCTGTTGAAATGTAATAATAATAATAATAACCCATGCATTTATTCATAGTGGCTAGTTTATCTAACAATGTTCATGTTCATAATATCGTAGTAGTTAACGTTAACATAACTTTTTATTCAATCCAGTTCTATATTTCCACTTCAAACTACACAAACTGGTCCCTTTTCTAGTTTTCTAACGCACAATTGTAATCGAAAATTTTGCCTTTTTTCTTCTCCCAAGAACAAGTCATGTTTTCTCGTGTGTTCTTGTTGTTCTCGACTAGACGGTCCGATCTATACCGCAGCTAGGTGTTTGGCATCAGATACGGGGGTTGGGTGGCTGGACGTGGGGCGCGTGACTAGCGTGGCGGCATGCCGGCCACACCTCGTGATCTCATTGATCACACGCTCTTTTTAGACGACGGAAATCACACCATCCTATGATATGACAACAATCAGATGCAATTATATTGTTTTTCGGATAGAATAACATTGTCTTTTCTGTATCATCTCAATGATCGGCTAAGAACACGAGGGTTACAGAAGCTGCATATTTGATTGTGAATATGAACGTTAATCCGATTTAGCTAGAGAGATCTTCCCAATAATTCGCGCAGAGCATAGTTTCAGTTTCCATGTCTGCTGAAGTTTTGACAGGTTCTATCTTCTAGTACTTTATTTGTTGCATTTTTGAAAGTCAAACTCAGAACTGTAACTGTACAATTTTGTCTTGACATTTGAGAAAAAGATGTGGTTCATCATCTCTTGATTTGAAAGATTGCGGTAGTTAGTTGTATCGATCTTTTCCAGAGTTATCTAAGCCAGAACTAGAAGGAATCGGGGTTATCTAGGCCATAAGAAGTGCAATGCAATTTGTCTGTGTCTAGTTCAGTCCAATAGTTGATAAGCTATTTTGAATGACTAGCCTTTTATCAAATGAGGTATCGGTAGTCAGATAGATCAGACTATCTCAAGACATTTGTTTGCTCAGTGCATCCGACAAAACAGATTCTCGCTCGAGAGCGCGGTCGATATCCTGATGCTAATGTTATTCACCTTTTCCTGGTAGAGTGAATGCGAAACTAATAAACTATACGAATATTGATTAACAATGGTTTTTTTGTTGAAAGTTCCTTAGTGCACTTTTAAAATTCTATAAGAGAACGAAACTTGTACGGAGCAATAAAAAGCTGAATCCTGTTCATTGACCATTGTGAAAGTATAAAATAAAGTGTACCAGGCATGAGATCCGAAACATTTCCAACAGAGTTTACCACTTATGTACCACGTCTATAGAAATATGGGAAAAACCACATAATTTATTCGGCGCTGAACTAATGTCTTTATTCCAGTTTCAATACAAGTCGGACAGCAACTACTCACTGGTCGGCTCATTAGGATTATCCGAAGTGGACTGCGACTGTGTCGACCTAACCTATGTGAGTGGTTATTCGGATTATGACCTGATTTTCTGATTATGTAGGTTGGTTTGATGGTTCGATCACCGGAAACTACTTTGCGTCAAGTCGTCACTTGTAAAAGCGGCCGAGATTTGACAACATTTGTCGGAGAAAGATATAGCTTCGAGGGTAAAGATCGATGATCGTTCCAAGGTTTTTTCACATTGTTACTGACACGGGTTGACAAAAGTACAACCGGTCCTCGGTTTCTCGGTGTTACGTGTTACTGCTAAGCGTAAAAATATGGAAAGGTTGACAATTATATGTATTCCATTCTCATCAACGCAAGTAGTTGTATGTATAAGATTTTCAATCAGTTTTCGGTGATGTCTATTTAGTCTACTCGACGATTCAGGCGGTATTGGTTTAATGGTGGGTAAACTAGGTTGAAAGAGAGACAGTAGATTTGAGAAAATTTAAAAAAATTGTGTAACGTCATACACCAGTAAGGCCCGACTATTCGACAAAAAAAGTAGTTCGTTCTTTGTTTGAAACACGTGAAAACTAAGGATTTGGTATAGGGTTGTTAAAAAACTCGAAATAAACTCGAAACTCGAATTTTTTGAACTCGAAACTCGAGATTTTCAACAAAAAACTCGGAAAATTCGAAAAACTCGAAACTCGAATTTCGGAGAACTCTAAAAACTCGAAATTTTCAACTTCATTAACAACCCTAATTTGGTAGCAAAAATAGACGTTTTCTATTTGCTGGCTATTCGGACAACTCTACTGAGGTTTGGGCAACGTGTGTATGCTTGGTTGCTTGGTTTAGCAGTGATAGGGCAAAGACTATCAATCTTTCAAAAACTCTTGTGTGATTGTAAAGTAACTCTTATTTTAGCTTTTTCAAATTAGGAATGTTAAGTTTTTTAGATGTCAACACTTTTCTCGTGCTGGCTCTGGCAGCCCATTCTCTATTTTTCGGTCAGGAAAGTTTTTCGCTTCAGTTCACCCAAATTGGCCGAATTTCCCCTTCGTCTTCCGTGACCGATTACTCTAATATGTAGTTCGATTGTGGCGCTGGTGATTTTGTTGTTTACGAACTGACATTTGTTTATTTGTAGTGGAATCGGGGGAGGGAACGAGTTTGTTTTCCGCCGAGCTACTAGAACTCGATATTAGCAGTGTATCACAGCTGCATACACACTCACGCCACTACTAGTCCTTCCGTAACCGTAAATCGGGAGCTAGAATGCATCAACCTATGAAAACAGCCTGCAAATCGCATATTCTGTGGGAAAGACGTTAGAGAGAAGTTTTTTCCCCTGCTGATGTAATAAATAGTTTTTATCTAGTTAAATTGATATATGGAAATGAAAGTTTTGTAGTTCTAATATGTTATCACTAGATCAGACAGTTACGCTTTTCGAATAACTGTACACAATGGGAGTTCATTATTGTCATGTGAAATAGTGGAGAAAGTGTCATTTGCAAAAGTACAATGTGATTGATTTTCGAACCGCGGCATTTTTGATGATTATCCGTCATGCAGCAGCGCTCAATTGTGCCTGGTCATGTGTCTTTTTCTCTTCGATCACACTAAAGTTCAACATTGTCGCAGTGGTGGGGCCCTGCACTTATCGGCTGCTGGCGAGATACCATGCGAATTGCGGAGGGCGCAGGGCGGGCTAGTCAGCTGATCTAGCTACTTGTCTGCAGGGGGTGAATTTTGGGACGGCACCACTAGGTACTGGGGGTGCCTCAGGCTGTTATTGTTTACCTAGTCATGGGTGAGCTGAAGACGAATATGATTTAGTGGGGAATATTTTTAGTGAGGGGTTGATTGACACATTCGAATCGTTGTGTGAAAGCGTCTATAATTTGGATTCTTTCGACGAAAAACAGTTAGTTCTTGCTAGAAATGTCATTAGTTTCGTGACGTGGTTGTTTTCAACCTATATGACATCCTACATTCATGCTTGAATTGGTTTAAGATATATGAGGCAAGTATGGAAGATGTTTTACGAGAAAGTGTGCGAATATGGGATCTTGTCTTGTAACGTGGCAATGAATGAAACTGGGATTCCAAGTGGTGTATTGTACTTTTCTGCAGCATTCTGTTTTCCGAACACTGGCGTCTTCTATCTTCTTGTTTTCGTTCCTTAAAGAAGGACGATTATGTGGTCCAATCGCAACGCTTCAGTCCTTTAAACCGCAATATATTTTTCAATTGCAGTTTAAAGGACCGATGTAACGGGATTGGTCCACATAATCGTCCTTCTTTAACCTGAAATAGAGCGTTTTGTCAGTTGTGATCTCTAGAGTGTTGTTTGCATTCCTCCATAAACAAAACAAAGATAAAAAATCTTTAAAACACGTAATTGTTCATAGGGGAAGAATCTACATCATGTCATCAGCGGGTTTAGCGAAAAATACAGAGCATTTTTTGAAATGAGTTGGAAAACTTCCAATGATAGAGGTGGAGAAGTGTTATTCTAGTTATCTTGGCCTTGAGAGTCGACAGTTTTGCGAAGGATATCATCTTTAAGGGGGCTGTTTTTGTCTCTTTGTTGTTCCGAGTCTCGAGTTTTTTCCTCTGTTCTCAGCGGAACTGATGCCGGGGTCCGATAAGAAAGGCTACAGGGTCGGCAGCGCAGCGCGCCAATGGCAAAACCTGATTACAGCTCGGTTCACAATTGAAAGTGTGGCAGACGGCCTTGGTACGAACCATATGGAAAAATGGGTGTCAGACAGTAGAAAAAGCTGAGCACGGTTTGAATAATGGAAATGGGAGTTTTCTGTAACCAACAGGTGTTGATGACATTTATACAGTTTGGTATTGGTACTTTTTGCCTTCGATTCTTCGATTGGCAGTTTTGGTCTGCGCTCTTAAGTGACAGTGAATTCGTGTTCGACCTCTTGATTAAGATTTCCTAATGCATTATTCAAGGTTATGCGTGCGTAGATGAGGAAACTATCTGGCTATGGGTGCTGTTTAGTAGCCGGGTAGCCGCTATATCCATATCTTAGTAGACAACTATTGAGAGTGGCTGGCACTAAGTTCTGAGTTATTATCATAGCAATATATAAGACGCTGCAATCTAAATAAATCTCAGAATCTATTTTTCCTTCAAAATGAAATATTTTTCGGGAAAAAGAACATTTCACTTTTTGATGCAAACTTTTTTCACGATCGCCTCAAAAGACTAACTTATTATGTCCCAAATTTTCAATCATTGAAAAAGTGGGAAAAGTGAATCCCACTTTATCAATCATTGAAAAATTGGGAAAGCTTTATCTACAGTTGTTAAGTGCACTTTTCTAAATCAGCTTCACACTTCTCGCGCGAATGAATACTATTCAGTAATGCACGTTCTTGGCTGCGCCGTATCTAGTATGTGTTGTTTTTCAGACGATATCTGTCTCTGCATCTCTGTCTCTGCGTCTCGTGCTCTCGCGTGAGCTGTAACTAAGCACTAGAACACGGAGAAATGAGAGGCGCAGAGACAAATACGCTGAAATAATACCAGTACCAGATACGGCGCAGCCAGATACGCGCCTTGTGTTGCTTTTCTATTCGCGCGAGGACAAACTTGGAGTGTCATTCATAGAAAAGTATGCCAAAGTATTATTTGCATCTTAAGATGCTTCCCAAAATACAACTTTTTTCTTTCAACGTTCGAAAACTGGGAAGTCAAAAAGTTCGTTTGTCGTTTCCCAAATAAACAACGAATTTAACAAAATTCCGAGTTTTGAGATTTTTTAGATTGCAGCGTCTTATATGGTGGTCTAGAGCATGCTCTATCATAAATTCCCCGTAGAAAGTAGCTGCAGGAAGATCCCTTTTATGCTGACTAGTTAACCATATTTGCCCGAGAATAAGAACGGGAAAACGTTTTTTTCTCTGAAAAGATGATTTCATTGAGATTTATTGTTGCAGGTTCGTTTGAACAGTCCCGAGTTGGCGTTACGTCTGGATGAAGACGTGCGCGCCTTTCGTTCTGAGCTGGAGACGTCGTCCATCGGAAGTCCGCGTCGTACTCCCGTTGGAAGTCCCATTGATTCAGCCAGTAAGTAGTTCTACTTCACTTCACAGTTGTATGTGTTCTGTAAAACAAAAAAGTTTGTAACAGTAATGACAATGATGGTGCACATAGTTGCGTGCCATAAGACGTTTGGGAAGGCATTTTTGCCAAGACCCGAGACTTTACCAGTAACATAACCTATTACAACCATCTCAGCGCTAGCTACAAACAATCCGGTTCAACAGTTCTCAGAGGGGTTCAACTGATGATGACCCAACCCTCTGAGAACAACACTAAAATCGTCTTGAATCAGGGTCAAAACCGAAACCATTTTGAGTGGCACCTTTCACTGAGCACATATTTTCATAATAAAATCCGGTCAGTAGTCAGCGTTTCTGTAAAAAATTTCAAACACTTCCAAAACTAGCGATAAAAGTTATCTGCTAGCTCGACAAGCGGTATTTTTTGCCGTGGCACTAAATCTTCTTTTGCTGTTCGTCAAACAGCAGAATAAATTAGTTTTTCCTCACTTCTCCTGCATTTTCCCCATGCCATTGTTTTCAGTTCCCTTTCTGAGTGCCTCGATTTCGTTGGAGTTCTACCAGCGACGACACCGCTCTTGGCCGCTCACTGCCGAGATCAACCCTTGGGAACAGTGGAATCTAGTCCTAGATATCTTCAAAGTCAGCACTATTGGTACGTTTTTCACGTATCAGGTGTGTTGATCTATATGTGCATACTTTAAACTTTTTAACGACTTTGTATTGGCGTTATTATGAACTTGTGGGATATAAATTTCAAAGATATGGCGCTATCGGTACATTGTTTGCGTATCTTATGTGATTGTCTATATCAACATACACATTTTTCGAGACATGTAATGATTATGTTCTGGGTCTCCAAAGATACCTTCGAATGAAATAGACTGAATTTGAGTACTTGCTTTTTCAATTTATTCGGCTAGGCAGGATTTTTTTTGTTTCCGCTGAAAGTTTGTCGTATAAACTGGAAATATGATACGTGTTACACTTTGAGGCGTAGATTGGGACTTCTTGGCTGCTCTGTTTTATTTGAATAGGACAAGCACATGAAAATGAAGAACGGGCTCTATAATAAAATTCTATTTGACCAAACATTTCATAACAATTAAATTTCAAGTCGTGGTCATAGCTGGACCCTTGACATACTCAAAAAGATTGAGAACGGTATATTTTCTGCCAACCTTGGCAATATGTGGACATTGTTCGATGCTAAATGAAAATCATGATATGTGCCTAATTTTAGTTAAAAATTGGAAGATTAGTTAAAGTCAAACCGTACTGTAGTTTGAAAATGGCATTTCAGATGAATTGTCTCGAATGAAGGATTCTGTAGCCGAATCTTTGAGTGAGGTGGTGCTGTCCATTTGCTCATCCGTCAACCGACCTCAGTATCTGCCAAAAATGCCGACCAGGTTTGTTTCGACTTTATATTATTTCTAGGCTCCCGTAATTTCATAGTATGCTTAGATCCTTGGATGCTTGTTAGTTCACTGAAAACATATTTTGGTATCTTGGGGACATTATTGAAAACATCAAAAAATCCAGTCAAAAAGGTTTTTGTGATATTATTAACTCAGCATATTTCCGTATTGATTTCCGTGGAATTTATATATATATATTTGCATTTGCAGAACGGAACTGGGCAACATTTTCGAGACGAACATCTCCGACTGTCAGCCGTACCTGTTCAGGGTGAATCGTCAGGCCGCACCATCGAGTTAGTTGGATTTTAGTTCGCAAAATGCATTCGCTTGTTTCATCCAGAAACCCAGCCTCCAGTAAAATTCGATCATTTTTCAATAAGGAATCTTTGTTATTCGATTTAAACATGTCAATTTTGACTAGTTTCCAACCAAAAATAATCACCAAATTCGACAGAAAAGTATCCTCTTTGAAATGCCGTTTGGCCAGGGATCTCGAACTTGGAATGAGCCGTGCCATTTCATTATCCTGACCGTTTTCATAAGATGAATTTCGTACTATTGCACAACTGTTGGGTTCATAACATGTTTTCAAAAGGTCATTCACGGCGTCCGGGGTTGAATAGTGTTAATGAATTCAAGGCAAGAATGCGTTCTATGATGTCTGGCTTTTTAGGAGTTTATGTCGAAAAAGTACACCGAATACCGCTTTCAACTCATATGTGAGAAATTAAAATATGTAGATGCATTATGAAGTTTTCTTTTCTAGTGGGAGCGCCACAGTCGTCGTTTTCCACGATGCGAAGACTGCTCAAGGATTTCGCTCTCTAGACCTTTGAAACTTTTGTATTTTCGAATTTTCGTCTTTCCGGATCGGAGCTTTTTCGTTTTTCCCGCTTTCGGCAGCAGCCCATCGGTGGTCTTTGGGTGCCGCGTTCACTTATTTTAGTTTGCTCCCACTCGGCGCTTTTGCTGCACATTCTGCTTTCTCTCTGCGTGTATAGCTAGTTATCCTCCCACATTGTTTCTCTCTATTTGCCTTTAGCATCGATTCCCACGCCTCCCAACCTGTGCCGTGCCGCGTTTTGTTTTCCCGAATTCGCCATTGTAGCGCGAATTCTCTATTTTGTATAGTTTGTTGTATTGATAATGTTGTAAATAGCACAGAATAACGTTCTTTTGCGGAGTTCAGTTTCGGACCTCATCTTGTTGTCTCTTAGGTATCCTTATTGTCATTTCCTGCATGCTTAGATCCGGTTAATGGAAGCTAGAGACCAGATTTGCGTATACCGTAATAAGCACCCGACTGGTGTGATCAAACAGTCCTTTCATCAATGCTATATAGGTAGTAGTCATTCATTTTCTTATCATGTTTGATCGCGCGCTGTTCAGCATTTGTAGCTGTCAACAGGTGCATCGCCCTGCAACACATGCTTATCGATTAGTGTGGCGCCGCATCTGAAGCCAGCTGAAATGGCATGCACCGCGTATACGATGATTTGTGTTTGCTCACGGCAGCTGAGTTTGTTATTGATTGATTGGTATGTCAATATAGTCAGTGGTAATCTCCCCGTTCTTCAAGTGTACGAGTCAGGGACGAGACTGATATAGGGTAGCATTTCATAACCACTGTCACTCTCTCGGTCCCTCGTGTCTCTTTTGTTGTATTATATATGTGATTAATGAATCTTGCAAATCAATATCATGTTATTTCCTTTTGAAAATGAGATTTGGTACTCTAATTGATATCTTGTCTATTTTTTGTTTAGTAAACACGACGAGCTGCAGATAATAGGCTGTCAATTAAGTAGAACTTGGTGTAGTACTCGCCATTCCCACTGAAATTTTGGCAGCGTGCCAATGAAATTATTCAAGATTTGTTATTCATAGAAAGGTTGTGGCTTCGGAGATGTGGTGTTTCTAGCATACTGTAAAAAAGAGTGAACCTATGAAAAACTGTAACATGGTGAAATGGGATTTTCATTGGCACGCTGCCAATGTCTCAGTATGACGAGAACTGTAGCACAAGGTTTTATGATGAATGTGGATGCTTTGACCTTCTAGCTGATAGACGGAACTGCGTTGTAGCATAGTTTTTCATTTACCACGTGACTTATTGTGCCGAACTGAACTGAAAAGAGCGACAATAGATCAACGTATTTGCGACCATTGGGTTTACCTAACCTTCTGTCTCCCTTTTAAGTGTTTTCGTTATCTCGGTTGTGTACGCAACGTTTGCTGCAGATTAATTACAAGACCGAACTCGAGTTTGCGAGGATCAATTTAGCTTTTTATGTTTGTCTTTGTTTTTTATACGGTCTATTTTTATTTTAGTTCATTTCTGTTCTCTCCACTTTCTTTTGGTCTCTCGTTGGTATATTTCAAACTACTAATTGTTAAAGTGAATGAATATAGTTTCAGCCCCAGAGGGATGTCGCGTATAGCCAGCACCCTGATTCTTCGGCCCTCCACATCAGCTGATCTGGTGGTAGTGGCCGGCTGTCATTACGATCTACCACTCAGCTCAACGTCCTCCATTCAGGTGATAAATACCAGGGTTGTTAAAGTCGAACTGAAACTTTTTCCGAGTCGAAAACTATTTCTGTCCAAACCGACCACAAGAATATTCAAAACTAGAAAACTCGAAACTCCATTACAACCCAATAAATGCCATAGGAAACAGTTAATGGAAAACGAATACAGAAGGTGACCAAGCTAGATTTGTAGTTTGTAGTATAATCTCTAGACAAAGAAAATGTTCGAGCAACATCCTGAAACGCACGCGGATCAAACTACAAACACAGTAGTAGGAAAGAAAACGACAGCGGCTGCCTGCTTTTCTTAGAACGAGCCCTAGGGTTATAATAATTTATAGGTATCTGTCACTAAAGAAGGTCAGAATTGTGAGCTAATTCAAATTTGTCTTAAAAGAGACCAATATGTTTCACAAGTTCGTAATTTGGCCACAATGCTCTATGAATGAAGAAGAAATACTGGAAGACTGGTGACTAGATAGTTAGTTTACAGCACGAACCTCCTTCCGAATACGAAACAACGCGACTGGTGAAACAAAGAGTACGAACACATTTCAAAAACGACGGCAAGATAGAATTAGATGGGTAAGTTCATGTATTCATACTTTACAGTTTTACTTCTTCAGTTCCAGCTCACTCCGCTAGGAGTGAAATGGTTAACCGTTTGTTATTGAAAACTACTTTACCACTACCTCACTCTTTTCTCAGTTTTGTGAGTATACAAATATAACCCGAACAAAGTTAATCATCTTAACTTGTTATACGTGATATGGTGCAGATTCACGTTCACAAAGTTTGATTGCCAAAAAAGAACTATTCGTTCTGCTAGTGATGGTTACAAACGATATTATCAATTGTTCTTGTATCCCTAATTTACTGCCGGTTCCAGTTTCATTCTCCACTACTCTGTTCACGTGGATGAACCGTGTACATTGATCTACGTATGTGTTGCGGAGCCGAGCTTAGGACATGTGGATGCACAAACGTTTCTCGACAAAGTTAAGGTAAATACTCTAGATTCTGTTTTTTTTCGAACATTTCATTATAAGTTGTATTCGTGCAAAATAGGTATAGATACTGTTTTAAATCATTCATTTACGAACCGCTGTTCAGCGTGTATACGTTCAAACACATCTATTGTGTAAACCTTGTTCGGTTTGAACTGTGGGTCCGTAGGTCACAATTACAAATGGGACCAAAGTACGAATCTTTCATCATGGTTCAAAGTTCAAAGTACGGTGGTCGAAAAGAATATAGCACATAGTTTGAACACTCGCAGTGATGTGTTTTTAGGAAACATTGAAAATACGTTAACAAATATAATTGTTTGAGATTGTGCGCTGGATCTTCCAAAAATGGGTTCTTTCAAAATGATTGCACACGTTTCTTGCATCAACTCTTAAATGTTTACTAGTTTTCATACTTTTCGACTTGTTTATTTGCAGGGCGTGGTGTTGAATGACACCCAGCTGATCATGTTGATTCCCCAGTCATCCGAACACGAGTTGCAGCCACATTTGGACCAGCCGCTCAGCGCACTCATGGTCAGATCGATTATCGATTTTATCAGTATTCCATAATTTGAAACAGTTTAATTAGTCCTTTTCCTATAACAACTTTCTACGTACTGTTTATACGTTGGTGAGAACAAGGAAGCTAAGTTGTTGTTATTACAGCGGCTTTTTGCTCATCGATATTATCATTGTTTATGTAACTCTCCCACCCAAAACGGAAGTTCTGTAATTGGAATTGTGGTTCCATAAAATGTACTAATCGTTCCAGCTAATTGGAAATTTGGACTGGATTAAACTTTTTTGCGGAAACGCAAGAGCGCAAATAGGTTTATCTATCGACTCGTTCACGTTGGCTTACCTCGACTCCGTGGTTAACCACCACGAGGTTGTACTTTTGATCGGCTCGTTCTGTTTACATGTTGTAGGGAGGTGCAATTGATGCAAAGCAGTGACTCAATCACATTTTGGTTGCATACGAGTCTCTGTTGAATTTATGACCAAATCGGAATAAGTTTTGCTTTGTATCTTAACGAACACGTAACACGTTATAGCTCTTCATCATATAAGACTCTGCAATCTAAATTTTTTTCGAAAGTCGAAAAAATTTGATATTATTTGATTATTTGGGAACCGAACTTTTTGAATTCCCAGTTTTCGAACCTTTGAGGGAAAAAGTTGGTTTTGGGAGGCATATCAACATGAAAATAATATTTCCCACTTTTTCAATGATTGATAAAGTGGGATCCCATTTTTTCAATGATTGATATTTTGGGATTCCATTTTTTCAATGATTGATATTTTGGGATACATTTCTATGGATTCCACTTCAAGTGGTGCTTCGAATGCCCTATATTTCCTCATACGGGTACCCCCACAAACACGGTGGGCACCTGTCGGGGCAGGGTAAAAATCCCCCCTTCCTCCCCTCGTGGGTCACGGGTTCGGTCATCGGGTCATAAGGATTTAAGGCACAGCAGAATCATAGGAGAGTCCCCATCTTCACCACGTGTGCCCCTTGAGTTGGTTCTCTTGCAATACTGGACGTGGTTTTTAGTCTGTATTGAACAAAAGCTCGCAGGGAGCGGATCGCTGAGTCTCGTGCAAAAGGGACGCGCGTCAAAAATTGGAAATTGCCCTGTCCTCGACTCTCTTGCGGCTGGGATACAAGATGTAAACTAGCGAAAGTCTCCAAGGGTAGCCAATAACTGTCTCAACAGTGGCCGATTAGACAGAGGTCACCGATCAATACCTTGGTTTGGTAGGTATTTTTATGAAAGGAGGCCTGTGAACAACAACACACTATATGATACAGTTAGGTACGCATCGCTTATGGACTGGAAATGAGAATGAATAAATTCACTAATTTCGTCTATTTATACCATTAAGGTACACATAAGCGGCACGCACCATTTTGAAGCGAACACAAGTATTCACTAGTCAGTAGCGCGACTAGCTGCCCACCATTATGGCGGACCTGGGAGGAAAACCCAGGCCATAATAAAAAAAAAACCCAGGCCGGATATAAACGCAACACGAGGCGTGTATCTGGCTGCGCCGTATTTGGTATTGGTATTATTTTAGCGTATTTGTCTCGGCGCCCCTTTCTCTGCGCCTCTCATTTTTCCGTGTACTAATGCTTAGTTACAGCTCCCGCGAGAACACGAGACGCAGAGACAGAGATGCAGAGACAGTTATCGTCTGAAAAACCACACATACTAGATACGGCGCAGCCGAGAACGTGCGTTACTGAATGAGTATTCATTCGCGCGAGAAGTGTAAGCTGATCTTGAAAGGTGTACTCAGCAACTATAGATAAGCTTTCCCAATTTATCAATGATTGATAAAGTGGGATCCCATCTTTTCAATGATTTAAATCTTGGGACATGAAAAATTAATCTCTTGAAGCAATCGTGGATAAAGTTTGCATCAAAAAGTGGAATATTTTCTTTCCCAGAAAATATTTCTTTCTCGAGAAAAAATAGATTCTGAGATTTATTTTGATTGCAGCGTCTTATATCTTTCTCTTTTCTTTTTCTCTCTCATAGGGTTCGTTTAGTGCAAAGCAAGCCAAATACGCTCAGTCTGTACGGTGTATGGGTGCTTCATCGGCGCTGGTTTTGTAGTTTGATCCTTTGGGTTTTTGTCAAATTCAGTTAACTGACGTGTAAAGAAATTAAATTAAATTCACAACTTGGTCAATGGTCACTCTTCATACTTCATTTTCCACCTCGCTATTACAACTGTACATATGTGACAGTTGCAGCGCACTTAAATTGAGATTAAAAACATCCTTGGACCGAATGAGTCAAATGGATCGATAATGCAGTCTGGTCTCTGGTATAATGATTAGTACGTAATTTATCACTCTAATCCGAATCCTATGTTTTGCGAAAGGGAACAGTTTCAGGAACTGAAAACACAAATCGATAGAGTGTTTTGTCTCCTCTGCTCGTTATCAGTTATGATCAGCAGCTCAGCTTCGTGGAGAATGTCATGTCGTTCTTTCTGTTAGTTATCGAAACATAGTCTGATCGTTTACCATTTGAAATTTGAATGAAAAGGATGACCGGGTTTGTGCGATTCATACTATTCATCATGTACTACATTAGAGAACCAGAGTTGTAATGCATGAGGACTGGCTAGGTGTTTTGTATCTGTATACTCTCATCACAATCTCCTCGCCAATGACTTTAAGCTTCAAGTGTCTGACTCATACGACCCCTTGTAATCAAACACATTTAACGTTCTATAAATCCACAAGAGGTCCATTGGGATCCATTTTGTCTCCTGTCACGGTGAAATGGATAGTAATAAATCCAGACTGTCGGAAGTCCAACTCATCGCCTGTAGTTACCTTCAAGATTTCTGTCGACCCAGATTGCAATTTACACATTCTGTACAGTCCGTTTTTGTGAAGGAGAATGCGTCTTTGCTCAGTTTGGTTTAACAAACGGTTGTGCTGATCCTGATACTCATTGTTGGTCTTGTTTGTACTTCTTCGTCAGGCGCTGGCGGCTTATCTTACTCTTTGGCTGGACAGTGCCTCTTGCGCTATCAATTGCAGTATTGATTGATTTCTTCATGGTTCCAGTTTCCAGTACCTATTCTGTTTGCCTCAAAAACTTACGTCTACTTTAGTTTTGAATATAGGAAACTAGCCCTCTAGGAGAGAGTTTTTCGAAAAAAAAAGTTGAGTTTATGCGATGTAAAAACGACCAAGCGTTGTTTTGGCATTATGAAATTTCATTATGCTTGCGGCATGGTTGTTATGGCTACACACGCTAGTGTGCTCCTTTGGAATTTAACGGGTTTTACTGCATTCTGCATATAACAGTTCCCTCAATCATTTTACCACAAACTCCACGAACTGATGGTACACATGAGCAAGGTGTAGATCTTGCTCTTCCGAAAGGGAGTATACGGTGAATGTTACGCCATCCCGCTGTGTTTGTAGTTTGATCCCTTTGCATTTTGGTCAAAATTCTTAGATCATGGCGTGTACCTAGATCAAACTAGGAGAGTCGGTTACTCCCTATATCACCATTCTACAATAAGACCCCGTTTTCTAATGAGGGACGTCGAAACTATGATTTCATATAATCATTTTGTATTCGTGCAAAGCATTTTTCTAAAACTTCGGCTGACTATTGTGACAGTGTTACTGGAGTACGACTGATGTATTCGAATCGCTAACTTTTTACATAACACCGGACCTGATTCTTCGTTTCGCATTCAACGCGTCATTGAAATTGGAGATGACTAAGCGATGAGCTGACAATGACTTGTTCGCTTCAAATGTTTTTCACCACTCTTTGAAGTTTTTGAGGTGTCTCACTTCACATTTCTACTTTACTTGGTTTCACATATCAATATAGCTGGTTCGAACAAAGCATGGTTACCCTAGTTTTCAATAAGTGAACACAGGTCCCGAATAATCTTTTTCGTAGTCAAATATAGAGCGTGAGTGCTAGTAAAGTATATGGTATGCTTTATGCTTTATGCTAAGTCAAAGTGAAGTATGTTTCGTCATTTTGACAAACACTTAGCATCTATTCGGGTAGAATGTGAGGTTTTGCTTGAGTTTTTTCTCGATGACTACCTGCGAACCAGAAGTATAGGAAGTACGAACTTGTTATAAACTATTTTGTGACTGCAATTGACGTTTCCCTAACCTACCCCGTGGCGCACCCTTGTCGCTCTCGTGACAAGCAGTCCCGCTGTTTGCCATCGTCATTTTCCGTTGACTCAACGCTATAGTCTGTCGTTCCGTTGGCATATTGATCTAGTTTCTGTCTTCTCCCGGAAAATGATGGTATGTTTATCGTTAGTTTTTCTCTATTCAAGACTAGATCCATGTTGAGCGTGTATGCAGCTAAGAAACCTGTCTTGTTCACGCTGAGAGTTCAGATTCAGAATAGTGTCGCTCCGCTTCAGTTCATTGGCATAGATAAATCTACGTGCGTCTGTTCAGTTTTCAGTTCGTTTGTATTGGCTTCGTACAAACCAAATTTTGATTTGAACTGATGTGGAATCACGGCCCTATCACGAAAAACAACGTAAACGTAAATTTGTAATGTGTACGATACATGTGAACGATTTCTTCCTATGTGTGTGTTCCACAGGTGCTTCAGTGAATAGCGCTAGTATGAATTTCATAATAGCCTCGCTAGCCTTATTTGCATCTTTGTCTACATAGGGTAATTCAAGCCGCCCTTTCGCTACCCACTGTTTACCTATAGTTTTATGTGGGAGTTTATGGCTGAAAACAAAGTAAAGTAAAACGTTAATCATCACAAATTGATGAAACAACTGTTAGGGTAGGTTCTGTATCAACTTCTTCCCGTTTCATTCAGAACTAGAAAAGTGGGGAATGGACAAAACAGCTTTTTTAGTCTTCCATTGGTCACTCCGCGTCATGATTACCATTTAATAACGTTTTTGTGGCAACGGACCAGTTTGAACAGAGTAAATGTCAGTAGGTCACATGTCGTACTGTTCCGTGGTGGGAATGAGAAAAGCTGTGGAACTCTTCTCTGTTCTGCCATGATTTCTCTGTCATTTAGAATGGTTGTGGTGTTCTCGCTCAGCTCCAAGCGTTTTAGTCTGTTATCTCTCACGTATGACGTCTGGGCGCTAGGAAGTGTCCTAACTTTTGTTCTAACCAACACCTAGTTTTATATTATGAATAGGTCTACTTGTCCCTTTGTCACTTGATGAGCTTTTTGTGCTTTGAACAATTCCGGTAGACACACCGAGTACCGGATGATCCTTTTTATGTAACCGGTTTCCAATTGACGGCTGGTCTGACTGTTTGACCTTTTCCATAATGCTTTCCTCTCGTCGAATAGTGTTCAATGTTTACGTTTCCCCTCCATTCAATGGAGCCATGAAAACACGCCCGATTGCGAGGAAGGCATTTTCTCCAATGCAGCTGGCGGGCGCAATTCGTTCCTAACGGGTGGTGCGACATTTTCAGACAGTCTGTGTTTGTCTTGCGAGTTGTATGGCTCTGATTTTGACGGATATTTGATGAAATTTCTCATTAGGAAGTAGTGCTAAGTTAGGTAGTAGGACTGTGGCTACTATAAATTGTCTATGTTCTTCCCATCTCAACCCCTTCACATCTCAAGTCTTCTTAATACTTGGTTAAGAGGTAGTTGAACTATTGGCCCTCCCAACCGTAAGAATAGTAAATATCATATTCAATCCGATGAGTTGTTCTTGGCGTGAATAAGTTGTTGAGAAATTGAAAAAATCTCTTCTCACATCACAATGCGGTTTCCAGTCACCATTTTTTCTGTCTCGGCGGCGTGATCTAGCGTGTAGGGTAGCAAATACGTCTCACAATGCACTGCAACAATAGAAGCAACCCCTCATTCAGTCTATCGGAGACCGTATATTATCTCAACCCCTCCCCACTCCTCTCCTCAATCTAATTTTTACTGTTCCACCAACGTTCCACCATATAATAATAACGTTCACTTTCTGCAAGTAGGACATGAGCTAAGAGAAGAAAGCTTGATTTGTGTGGACTTTGTAGACTTGGCACACTGCGAGTATCTACCAGCTTTAACTTGTTGCAATCTGGAATTTAGATGATAACTTGTTGCCAGTCGAGTTTGTCAAGCATTAGTTGGAGAAATGTATTTGTAAAAGCGTAATTCAACTTGTTTCTAATCCTATATGTCTGTGTTGTTAAAATGCCAATGATCTTTTCCACGTTTCAGGTACAGTTTTTCTTGGAAAGTCTCAAATTAAAATGATTTTTCTCATGTTCAAAGTTTACATCTAAATTCCAGATGGCTGAAAACACGGCGCCCAACCCGCAACAGCAGAAGATGGATGCTATGCGACAGCAGGTGGACTCAGTGAAGACGGTGAGAGTTGTGTCCGTTTACCTTGAACTTGATTTGGTGGCTTCTTATTTACATCTTTCCCGTTCGTGGAATAGACATTATCAATGACTGCAGTTTACGGGGTTTCGGTTCGGATTCCTTGGCGAGTCCTAGTATGAAGTATCAGTTACCACTCCAAAACGGACAATACCCACATGAATACACTTCTTTGTTCTGATTTACGGAACAGTTATTGAAAGCCAGATTTAGGTGGGTCAGTACTTACTAGTAGTTGGCAGATCTCAGTGAAAAAACGTATTGCTTGTTTCACGAACCGTTGAGCACGGCGCTTCTATACGTTCTGTTGATTTAGTGTGGTTGAAAACTAATTTTCAGGTGATGGCACAAAATGTAGAGGCGATCATGCAGCGAGGTGAACGATTGGACAACATTGAGCAGAGAACGGAAGACCTTCAGGCTACAGTGAGTGTGTAGATCTCGTTTTTTACACAATAAATTCACACGTCCAGAAGTTTTGCCGCTTTTTTTCTGTTAGAGAACTATTTTTACTATAAAAACATACGTTAAAAGTGCTAGTGATTCCGTATCGAGGTATATAAACTATTATGAAGGCGTATTGCCCAATTTATGATGCTAGTTGAACAATTATAGGCTTAGATCCACCATACAAGAACATATAATTAGACGATTTTGCGAAGACCTCTGGGCTGACCCGGGGAAACATAATAGGGGTAAGGGGTGGTTTTGGTTTGTTTTCGAATTTATTGAGTAGGGTGAACCTGAACATCCTGTACTCTAAGTTTATTCCGAAATTAAAGCAGATATGTGTCATCCCTTCGACACAAAATGCCAATAGTTTATGTAGCGTAGCGAGATGTCGAGAGTGTTTCGTGTGAAAATTGAACACAAATAAAGAAGGTTTCATTATATTTTGTTGTCACATTTTTGTTCTTTTCAGTCGGCCAACTTCAAGATGACAGCGCATCGTGTACAACGTCAGTACTGCCTGAAGAATGCCAAATGGACGGTGATCACGGTTATAGTCACCCTGCTGGTACTAACAGCCATCATTCTACTCATCCTCAATGCCTGCGGCGTATTCGATAAGAAGTGATCATTTGTTCCTATTTCATCATTTCTGCAAGATTTTCGATTAGAACATTGCACTTTTCCAAGTTTATCATTTTGCTAAAGTCTTATCCTTTGGTTTTCTTATACTTTTTCAAGTATCTCACCTATTTTGACTATTTTGCCCAATCCGTTTTTAGGAAACTGATCATGATGTTTGAAACAAACATACATACTGCAGTGCCTAGTTTCCAATTTGATTGACTTTTCAAGTTCAATAATTTCTTTCCGTGTTTGAGTAACTAAGTTCGTATTTTGTTCTGCGAAAATATAATGTTCCTAATCCCTTGTATGTGTCAACTGGTAGATTTTGTTGCATTGTTTTGCCCATTATTCTGTTCGCAATAATTGTGAAATGCTCGAGATGTGTCAAATATATGTCAGATTCGCTGTAAATATATATTCATAAATCACAGAAAACAGCACATGTTATTCTTCTTGGGTGGTCTGGTTCGACGTCGCATCATGTCCACGTATTGCAGCTGAGAGACGAGTTCCTCGAACACCTGAATATTGATTAGTTTGTTCTGATCCTATGAAATTACAAAATATATGATTTATTGACAACCGGTGTCGAGAAAACTTAGAAAAAAGTGTTTGCAGTTCTCAAACTAGGGATTTTTGTTTCATGGCCACCGAAGTTGATGGGCTCTACTAATGTAAATAACACTTATCGATGTTAATTTACAATACTTACCTCTATAATATTAATGTTGGCCAGGGCACTTGTCTCGGCGAATGAGCAATTGAGTTGACCGGAAAGGTCACGACCTTCCTCCGGTACCACCTCCCGGTAGTCGGACTCACACTGACAGGCCACCAGCACACGGGCTATCTGAACGGTTATGATAATAATGATAGTAATAAACGATCGTCACACTAGGAGAAGACAAGCAAAAACTATGTCATGTTCTGTTGTGTTTTTAGTATGATCCAAGTGAATTTTCGGCGATATTCCGAAATGCTGCTATGTTGACTGATCAAACCACAATTCAGATTAGGTTGTCCCAGTCCAGTACACATAGCTCGCCTTCACTCGGAGGGGGGGGGGGGGGGGGTATAGTCTTTTCCATTCCTACTGAGACTCCTACAGTAGGATTTCGAAACTGCCAAGCCGTTTTGCTCACTTACTTTTGATCGGAGAAGTTCAGGACTTTCGTATCTCATTCTCCTTCTCAGGTAGAGTAAATATACGAGAGCATTTTCCATGAACTTCATTTTCAGCTCCACAACAGCCTTCGGAAAGTTTGTAAGGTTACTGTAGGAGTCTCAGTAGGAATGGTGTGAACTATAAGGGGCCTGTGATCGAATCGGGGTCGTAGTTTGAACTGGACACACTGCAGATCCCGACGGAAAATCAACGGAATCAAACTACAGAAGACAAGGCAAATAAGGCGACATACACCGCATAGGTTTGCTTTGGAAAAAAAGCGAATTATTTTATTTAAAATTTGGCACCAGCTATGTGCTTATTTTTGCAAGTACTACAAAACAACACAGTTATGTTTTAGATAAATGGACTGTGGTATTCGTAAACAGTTAAAGATGAACCAGCTATTGTTTGTCGAAGGCAAGTGTTGTACTTTTGTCTTTTTTTGTCAATATTAAACAATGTATGTTATTGTTATCTACTTCAAGTACTTTGTTTTTTCAATAACAAGATAAAAGACACAAATTCCAGTCGTTAGAATAGGAAGTAGGGGTCGTGAAGTATATCTCTAGTTGTACACGACTTACAATTTCAAAATACGAAAATTTAGTTTTAGTCAAAACGGTGTATGTCATATGTTCGTTAGTAAAGCCCGGTCACGACACTTGTCACGTTTTCGGAACAATTTTTAGCCTCTTTTCTAATCAATGCACAGAGAATAGGTGGAAAAAAAATCATATTTCAACGTGTCAACCGTATGCAAATTAGGTTCGTTACTTTGAACTAAAAGTTATACCTATCGGTTTTTCTTGATAAGCTCTTTCATATTAACTTTCCTTTCTGTCCCCCTTTAACCTACCGCATTTACTCCTCTGATATTGGCGATGGCGTTGAATAGCCTGAGGGTATGTTGAAGACTCCGCCTACTTCCCACCGAATAGGTGACCAGGAAGCCATCGGCAGCAGCTATGTATCTATTCAACATTTCCGGAACTAGTTCCTGGAACAGTTTTTGATGAAAGTTTACTGTAGTCCGAATTATTGATGTGTATCAACTATTTTGAAGATATTTATACACTATTTCAGCGATGTTTAGTGTTGTTTGAACGCATTACAAGTCGAGAAAGTTGACAAACTGGAATAAAGAGATTGATTCTCACGACACCGATTTTGGTTGAACGAACTGTCGAATATTTTAAATTCCAGCGGCAAATAATTAGAATGTACAACTTTGCTTCAAGCCGAAAGCTTTAGATAAGTACACTACTTTGCCCAAGATGTAGGTGCGTATCAAGAATTTTGATGAATCGATAATTCTGTTCGGATATAGTTTGTAGTTTGAACGAACCCGTCCGGAGGTGTCGACTATTTCCAGTTCAACGGCCGTTCCATTGTACTGAATCGTCTTCTTGTACGTCTCCTCAATGGTAGGATCGTACGAATCCACTATCTCGTTCGAGGTGAATCGTTTTATCTGAAAAAAGTAAGATTCACGTGACAACAAATTTTATAAAAAGAAAAAAAGGGTTCGTTCTCTTCACAGCAAACCTACAGTGTTCTTGCTTATCCCGTTGTGTTTGTAGTTATATCTCAGTGATTTTCGGTCGAAATCGGTCTACTATGGCGTCTATTGTGATCAAACTACAGCGGGATTATCCCCAGATGGAGAATAGATCACACCGTTCGATAACGTTATAGTGGGTGCCAAATTTATAAATTTCGGTCTCTCCCCGGAATCGAACCTGCGAGCAAAAGATTCGTAGCAGGCCGCTAACCACTGCGCTATTAGAGGGCATAGCGGGCATGTTTTGGAATCGACGACATGTGTGCGCACACAGCGGAAAGTGAGATATACAGTACCCTCCCGCCTTTCCGTTGGCGACGACTATACTGTCCCCAACGCAGCAGATAACATCAGTCAGTATCATTGCTAATATGCTACAGAACGTATGTACTATCGCAAGCTATACATATTACGAAGGCAGCTTAGTATATTTTACGTGATTCCCTTCTACATGAAGACATTATAACGTCCAGGCACCAGTTGTGATGTCTAGAAAATTCCGAAACTATCTCGAAACATATCTCCCTGAGTTTTTTATTACAACAAAAATAATTTTTTTTTTCAAAATAATAGTGTGTGAAGGAAAAAATAGCCATTTAGATGTTCGGCGAAGTACTGTAATACGGATGAGTGAAACAGACTATACTCACCAGAGCTGTTTTTCCAGTGGCAGGGGCACCAAGAACTACTATCCGGTAATGTGACTTTTTCATGGTCTGTAGGAGGTTGAAGATAAACTGAAATAATTGTCAAGAAACTATAGTCGGGTTCTTTCCTACTCTGACCGCCACAGTAGGAATCAAATACTTTCGTTGAGTATTAATTACGTAAATGCCACCGAAAAGGATACCGATTTCGCATTAAACTCTTCTATTACAAAAGTGGTCCAAAGTTTTTTGACAAGGGGAAAGTTCGCATAAGAAAACAGTCATTGAAAGTTTCAATGTGTTTGTGACAGTTGCAGAGAAAGAATCTCAGGTTATTTCCGATCACCATGATAAGATTAACTTTCACTAACACAGTAGAGGGTCAATCGAACGGGCGTGTCGGAATGAGAATGAGAAGATGGATAAAGAGCAATGAGTGAAAACGGGGATTCTGGGACATTTATAAACTAAGCTCAGACGGATTTCTGAGAAACAATTGAGGAATACAGGAATTGATCCGAAACACGTGAAAACATCGTTCTTGTGTTTTTGAAATGGAACACCAATTTAGGTGGATCTAGTTGAACTATTTGGAAACTTTATTTATTCAGTAGTGCTGTGATTTGAGGTAAAAATCATAGTAGATCAGAAAAAACTATGAAAAAATATATTTACAATTTACACTCTCATAAACTACGTCGTGACTGGTATGCAACTATAACTCAGTTTCGGTTAGGAGAGAAATAAGAAAAGTTATAATTTCTAGAAATCGAATATAATCAGCATGATGTGACTGATATTGGGTGTCGGTCGATAATATACGGACAAGGTTGATTTGGGTCGCCCCGCGGTATCCCCCTTTCACCCCCCGCATTCCAACCCCCTCAGATGTAGATCAAAATGACAGTGGAATATCAGTGAAAAGGTCACAGAGCAGCATTTAGATCATGATTTTCAGAAGTAGGTCAACTGACAGTCTATAGCCTTTCACCCCCGCATTCCAATCCTCTTAAATCTAGATCAAACTGACAGTGGAAGATTGTTTGACATTCACGTTTGAGTAGATCAAGAAAAACAGTATTATACTATCGATATATTCCTGGGTCTTAAGGTTACTTTTTACAAAACAATTTCACAAAGAATATGACCACGTGTGCTTGCTAAAACTGAACAAATGTTATGTGAAGATAAAACCAGTCACAATGCGGGCTAATTACAATCTTGACAAGGAAACTAGTTGAATCGTATAACATTCAGCTTATTTCGTCAAATAGAACAAGGAACTCCTCTTAAATGGATAATACTGGTTTAAACTGATATTCTCGCCAGAGCCAGCTTCGAAAATATGTCACAACTGAATAGTATAGGATTTGTCAAACCGTTGTGGACACCGTACCATCGATTTTGTAAGGGGTGGGGTTTGGCGAGGGACCAGCCAGTCTTCGTCTCATTGATCCACACACTCTCTCCACTGCTGGCAAGTAATCAACGACCGCTCGCCCCGCATCGCTCAGTCAATGGAACCCTAGCTGTCTTTATGGGGAAAATGGCGACTATAGACGTAATAGAATCTTCGCAAGATTTCCTGTCAGTCGGACACGTTAGAGGAGAGAGCGTGCAGGTACTGTACATCTAGCTCTGAACCGCTGTGTTTGTAGTTTTATCTCAAAATATTTTAGTCGTAATTTGAAAACACGGCATGCAGATGAAACTATAACTTAGATATTGTAATTTCAATAGTGTATATCTATAGCGGTTGTAAATTATGAGGAAGGTTAAAACATACAAACTTTCACAAATATTCGCAATTCTACTAGTTCAGTTACTCATTTTGATAGTTTCACATACTTGTGTCCTACTAGTACTCCAACGGTTTACAAAGGTTGGCACATAAATTGTACTTCATTCAATCTTCCAGACAAATAATGTATATGTAAAAGTGTATCCATGAAACAACTCTAATAACAATAGGAAACCCGCAGTATAAATTGTCATGAGCTCAAAACGTAGAAAAGTGAAAACAAAGGCACTAGATAAGGAACGAGTACGGTAACAATTTAAATAAATACATGACTGTGAGACTAAAGGTTACAAACGATAAAGTAATAAAACACTTTGGAAACACGTAGGAATGAAAAAAACATACACAAAATACATATTTTCAAACTGTGGAATGCTCAAACATACTCATTGGTTCAATTGATACCGAAAAGAAACATTTTGAACAATAGTGATGTCAGAATACAATAGGGTGGAACTGAGAAAGAAAAACAGCACACATTCCAACAAGATATATTCGGTCATTGGCAGGACGCACAGATCAAACTACGGAAATAAGAAACTACAAACTATTATATTCGAACTTCTGCTCGTAGGTGCCCAGATAGGGGGATGGGGCATTGGGTGAGGGCAGTTGGGACACTCCGTGTGGGGACAGGCCCAACGGGGCCGGGGCTGGGGCCACAAAGTCAGCAGAACTGCGGGAGAAGTGATGGTCCGACACAGACTCCAGAGCTTCGAACACATCCTGGAAAACAAGTACAACTTTTGTAACAGAAATACTCGTGTCGCATAATCTAAATATACGCTAGCGGTATGAGCATCTATAGCTCAAGCAAGACACGTAATTCGGGATTTGCGATTGAAACAATTCCAGCGGGAATGTAGCAGAACTAGACACTAGCGTAGAAGAACGAATGATATGACATACTTCTCTGTCTCTACATTTAAAATCGTTTTTTTGAAAAAAATTTATCAATGCATAACCATGCCCGATTACATTTCTGTAAAAGTAATCAAAGTATTTCCAACCTGTCTGCTTTTTCCGTGGAAGTTGGCCAGCTGAATCAATTCACGTGTGAAATCGTCATGTGGTGAGAGCATGGCGGACAGACGGCCGGCGCTCCTGTAATAAAACAATAAATAATTTTGTAAACAATTGATATACGATCGTGTTCAGATAACTCAGAACAAATAGAATAAGAGAAAACTGTTTCAAAAACATTTTTTCCAATATACACAGAACAATGAACATATGAGAACTTATACACGTGGGTTTTCTGCGTATTCAACCTTCAGAAAAACAATTGATATTTTATCTATAATTGATAGATTTCAAAACCTATTTAGTGTGGATGTATATGTTAGACTCCACACACGCACAAACATACTGTTATGTTTACCTTTCAACATCCACTTCCAACAAATCGGCTGAAGGCGGCTTCACCTTACAAGTGACCACAGCGATTCGCATTGCAGTGAACCTGAAACAAAATACTTAGTTATTGGCATACCAGAAACAACATGGAAAACTATTCGAATCAAACCGAACATCATACGGCAACCTGTGTTGCACTCAAATCTTGACAATGTTTTGTACAAAAGTCGTATGACCACCAGACCACCTGTGGCGACAGCCCTGGGAAGAAGTCAGCCACTATTAGCAGCCATCAGCACTGAACAAACCAGATAGCTTTCTTTTCTTTCTCAGACTGAACTTTTCTCTTTTCCTCTCCATTTACTCATTTTTGGAGTGCCACATACTATGTGGAAGTCACGTGTTAAATCACGAATAAATCTATTCTATTCTATTCTATTCTATAGGTACAGGAAGTAACAAAATGATAGTTGTAGCTTGATCTCAATACACGCCCTAATTAGTGTATTCCGAGAGAAAAGCAGCGGGATCAAACTACAAACACAGATAAATAGTACTACATACACCGTAGCAGGTTGCTTTGAGAAATAAATAGGAATTGAGTGAAAATCGTCATATCCCTACCTGATGTGTTGCATGGCGTCAATGTCTCCAGAATGTGTGACGTTGCTGGAGATGTCTCTGCTCGTCTCCGTCTCTCCGTTCATCTTGCTGTGGTCACCCAGCTTGGCCAGCACTTCGCTGATCTTCACCACCTCATGGGAAGAGTTCAGAATATACTTCACCTAAAAGAAATACAAATACAATAATATTCGGAGTGTTACAATTGGAAACACGCTGTTCGCTCCACTCTTCAAAACCTTTAACGAATCAATATTATGATGTCGTTCTATGTCAGAAATTGTGAACAATCAAACATGCACCGGAGCGTTCTTAGTTCAGTAGTCCATTTAAGTGGTGTTTGTCAGTACTAGCACCAGTTTACAATTCTCACCCACCTTCTCAGCGTCAGCAATATCCCGGAGATAGTCCTTTAAACACTTCGTCTGCAGTTTCTTGAGATCCAGTGGTTCCAGATGAATGGGCTTCGTTGCCCGGTGATCGAGGGTATGTGCCGTTGACTTCACGGTGAAACAGATTGTACCTGGAGCAACAATGTCATGAATGAGATGTTATTAGAAATCAACTCAAATAGGTCATAACTCAAAAATTCTGCATTCTACCTATACGAACGTTTTGTTACGTTCAATGTGGTCTACTTTGTTTCCGTAAGATATTCTGGTGGAAAACTGTGAAGTTCTGCATCAGAGTTTACGAAAATCACGTGTTCCATGCAAAACTCTCTAACAACTGTGAAACATAATTTTGTGAAATTGTGATCAACTCCAACCTCCTGTCACAAAGGAGAGTCGCATGATGAGAGCCGACTTGTGCGTTTCCAACAGATTGTCAACCTGAAACAGAAAAAACTCTTTTGAGAAATTTAGTGTAAAAAAAACGCAAACTACACTAAAAGTCTAGGAACAAAAGGCAAAAATTTTCAGTTTGTTTGTAGTTTGATCTGGCTACCTTTCGGTCATCATTAGAGAACACTGCTGTGTGCGCAGATCACACTACTTTCCAGATATGAGCCTACTACAAGACAAATGAGTCTGAGTGAGAATAAAACTCACATCAGTGAACTCTAGGAATCCTAACAGAAGTCCCATCTCCCACAGCTTCCGGACATTATTGCGAGTGTCGTGGAATATTTGCAGCAGCTCGAGCATTCCGCGCCACACCTGAAAACATCACCATGAAAACATTAAAACCTGAATTCATCTGACTGCATATCTGCGAATAAATCTGCCCAATGGGCGAACGTGATAATGTGAACCAAAGTACCAATACAACAATTTCAACTTTTCCTCACGAGAATAGCTGAAAACTTACCGAAAACCGCACGTTGGTACTGCCACATTCGTAGCGGAGATGAGGACACAGCACGTTTTTGAATGTGACGATTTCTGAAAAGTGAAAGCTATGAAAAGTATTAGAAACTGATCGATAGAATGAAAATATACTTTTTCCATTGAACCACCAGTGTTTTACAATTACACAATTCCTGCCCTGAACCCTGAATCAGGAATCTCGTAAACACAGAAGCTCGCTCACGAATATCGTATACTTTCCACCACAAAACAGTAGAAATGCTTGAGTGACAAACATGAACTACGGTAGTAAACCCCTTGAGACTGTACAATTGTCGTAAGAGAAGCGAAAAGTTACAGACAGGTGGCTGCCATAAAACATGTCATAGTTGAATTTCGTCAAACGAACTATCCTACATACTTCAAATTTCAAATATTACAGTTTACTAAAATTAGAAATCGCACTATCTGTCACCCACGCTGTATTCCGTTGGTCTTGGTGGCCCGATCTCCGGGAGTACAGTCAGGACATTGTAGTTTGTACTGGAGCAGCTCGAAATCTCCGTCTATCAACCCGCGTTGGACGTCCGCATTCACCTTGAAGTGCTGCTTGTACAGATGCTTGAAGTGATCCCAGTGCATGCCTGCAATATTTCAATGATCTACACAACATCAATCGGAATAATCATTATACGTAACACGTCGGCTCAAAAATAGAATGTCATCACAAGCGTTAAAAATATCCAAATTTCGATAATTCAGGCTGGAACTCTCCAACCTCGAGACTAAAAGTCTGAGAACGTCAGAAGTTTGCCTGGTTCGCCACTCTAGCCGAGCGTGATATCAAAATTATCAAAAAAGAGTAGATTTTGAAAACTCAAATGGTTATAACAGACTACAAAGGAGAACATACCCGAGTCGACCCATTGCAGCAGTAGTGCGTCCTGTTGATCACAGCCATATAACCAGAAGATGGTGGCAGTGTACGATGACATCATGCGCTGTACCTGACAGTCCTGTAAAAAAAAGTAGTTTCAAGAAAAACACACTGAGTGATATCCTAGAAAATTGGAAAATGTAAAACAGACCCAGAAGAGCCAGGCCTTTCAATGAACAATGACAAATCCGGAAAATTCGAAGTCACTCAGAAACTTGAACACTTATGAAAAATTAATCTGTATAAAAGGTATATAACAGGCTCTCTCCAGCGCCTGTCATATACCGTTTGATGATATGGTATAGAGACAACCTGCCACGTGTTCTACGTACAAAGACTGTGTATCGAAAACGTGTTGCTAATCAAAAACTCACTTGATTCCGCCGGGTGGCAATTGTGAATGGGAGTGACAGAGTGTGTGCGGTGGCAAAACGACCGGACGGACTGCAAATAAAGTTATTAGTGAATCCGGTAACAAAAATTCAATAGTTTGCGAGACTTCAATTGAAGTAGTCTCGAAACTCGAAACTGAAAAGTGAAGTCCCCACCTGAATAACGTCGCCTTGATATGGAAATAGAAAATCGGTCGTTTTCCATTCGATTTGTCGATTTGACCAGACGGTGACAGATCCTGTGAAGAGAAGAATGAAATCGACAATGGGAAAATATAAACGTAGGGCCTGGATCTCTAATTGTCCAATTGTCCAATTGTTTTGAAAACAAAATCTCAATTTTTCTTACTTTTTATTTCTTATTTTTTTTATTTTTTTTTCTCCCCACACCCGGGCGGGGGGGGGGGGGGTCACTTTACGCGTTAAAATGTAGAATTTGACGGATTGGGATAAAACTTGCACAAGTGGGGTAATCGACCACGAAGATCACGAACATGCGAATTAAAATTTGTTCAACGCGCGCAAAACGTGCACGCGACGCAACAAAAATGTCAACATTAGAGTTGATGACGCTGATTTCGAATATCGACAATATGTTAAAAGTTAAAGGTGGTGGGAGGCTAAATTATCATGGTGAGCAAAACGAGTATTTTCGAACCAAACTTGCAGGGATAGAGTAATCGATCATGAACATAACGAATATCGATACGGGGAGAAAGGGGGTGGGGGGCTAAAGTATAAATGTTCCACACTTATTTGTATGGGGTCAAACTTGCAGAGAAGGCGTAGTGGACGACAGGGATTCTGAATATCGACATAACATTGGAGGTTACCGCAGCCCAATACATATTTTTTTTATAAATTCAAGAATTACTGCTTTTGAGGCCACCGTTTTCACCCGTCACCTTCAACATTATGTCGATATTCAGATACACTATCGTCTACTACGCCTTCTCTGCAAGTTTGACCCCATACAAATAAGTTTGGAACATTTATACTTTAGCCTCCCACCACCTTCAACCTTTAACATAATGTTGATCTTCGAAATCAGCGTCTTCAACTGCCCCTGTTCCCAAAGTTTCATTCCCAAACTCTAATGTTGACATTTTTGTCGCGTCGCGTGCACGTTTTGCGCGCGTTGAACAAATTTCAATTCGCATATTCGTGATCTTCATGGTCGATTACCCCAATTGTGCAAGTTTTATCCTAATCCGTCAAATTTTACATTTTAACGCGTAAAGTGACCCCCGGGTGGAGAAAGAAAATTTGAGAAATTAGAAAGAAAAATTTAAAAATTGGACAAATGGACAATTGAAAATAGACAATTAGACAATTTGACAATTGAAAATGGACAATTGGACAAATGGACATTTGAGATGGACAATTGGACAATTGAAGTTGGACAATTGGACAATTGGACAATTAGAGATCCAGGCCCGTAGTGAACCTCACTGCATAACAGAATAATTGCATACAATTTTCGAACAAACACCATCAGATCACGAACAGAAAGCCAAAATCTGCACTACAAGAAGTTTTTCCTCAGTCCTCTTTCACTGAAAATGAGTTGCAGGCTCGAACATTTTACCTGGAACGAGTTGTGTGTCGATTGTCGACCCTTTTGTCGTGTCGTGCACAGCAGATGAGGGTAGGTGGCAGCCCAGTACCTGGACATGAAATTTATCGAAACAAGAACAACAACAACAACAACAACAGAATACAACACGGTTGTAGATGTGCGTAAACAATAATAATAATTTGTTTTCCGATTTTGACTGATAAATGCAATGATGATAAATAAAATGAGATTGATTCTAGAAAGGTGCACACACGGTGAACTAAACAACTACAATTTTAACTCACCTATTCTTCGAATTGTAAATGGGGTAGATGGTCACGCTCTCCTTGCTATTCACATCGCTTTTCTTGTGTGCCGTACTACCGTTTGCATCTGTAATGAGGCATATTATATGCTTTTTCCATACACGCGTCAATCACTGCCTTTCTTGTCCTACAACCGCAATGGACCCAACTTTTGCGCTACACGCTGCACATCAAGCTAGGGAAGATCGGCTCATTATTATTATACGGTGTATCGTTGTACCGTGGTGTTCGTACCTTGTCGTCACTTTTCGGCTACTAGTGCGTATCGAGTTCAAAGTACAAGAAATACTTGATCACTTCCTATATAACATCCTTCACTCATACCTCCCCTGTTAAAACGATTGACGTCGATGTTCTACGATAAGTCAACTACTAAACCGAGAGAGCACACAGGTCAATGAGGCTGCAGAGCGTCCAAGACACTCTGCTTCTCTCTGACCTGCACACTCTCGTCATGGTCGCTACAGAAAAGACTGACCAATTGGCTGGGAACTGTCCGATTTCGACTAACCCGGTTTGTGGGCCGCATTGCTCCTCTTCGTGCCCGAGGTTGGTTTCATGGCCAGAAGGGCGGCGGAGGGGGCCAGTCCAATCGGGGCTGGCTGCTGCAGAAGACGCTGGCGACTCATCTCCGACTGAAATGTGCTTCCATAGCGCAGTGGTTTGCACCCTGCTACGAAACTTTTGCTCGCAGATTCGATTTCGGCCAGAGACAGAATTTATAAACTTGGCACTCACTATATAGGGTTCGCTCTTTCCAAAGAAATGAACTTTTTTTCATTGAAGAAATGAATATTCTACGAATCCGTTCTTTGATTTGAATACGTTACTTGAATATTATATACCAACTAAAAGAAACAAAAGAAATGGCGTAACAGAAAAGTGGTACGAATTCGCGTGGTCCCCACAGCCTATACGGTGTATGTTGCGCTATCTATATCCCGTTGTGCTTGTAGGTTGATCTCGATCATCCGAAATTCGTGAACTAATGTGTCGGAATGTGTCGAGATCAAACTACAACAGAGGTTTTCATACAAAAATTGTGTAAAACAATTCATATAATGTTGTCAGAGTGCCAAGAAGGATAGCCGGTTGTCATTAATCAATAACCATCTAAAAGGAATCTCAAAACAAAATGTATACCTGAATATGTTCGGCCGTCTCCTCGGATACGACCTGGATGTCGAAGTCCTTGAAGACGACTCCCCTGGCCAGGGCCCCGCAGTTCATGCTGAAAACAACACCAGTTCTCACTATCTGAAACTCATCCATTTCATTTTATGTTCAATTCTTGTCTCATTTCATTTTTTACCTAGTATCTCTCTCTCTCTCACTCTCTCTCTCACTCTCTCTCTCTCTCTCTCTCTCTCTCTCTCTCTCTGAACTCTGGTGTAGAGTGCTGAATTCCTCGAACATAGATGAATAAACGAAAAAGCTATACTCGACTCGTCGGAAATTCTACTCATAAAATGGTGTACGGTAACAATGTGGGTCGTAAAATTTCACTTAGAACTAATCGCAACCATTGGAGTCAAAACTCTGTTTATGCAACTTGGAGAATATCACATCATTTCCCCTATATTAACTGTGGGAAAAATACCGAACTACCGACGTAAAAAGCAAAATCAAAATTTCCAACCAATTCTTAACTCTATGTAACACTTTTCAACCGATAGTGACCTACATGAACAAATTGTTGGTAACCAGTATTGCGTTCGTGGATGGTTCGGTAGAGAGAACACAGTCGGCCATGAGTAGTTCGAGGGCAGAAAACACAGCCTCCGATAGATATTGGACCGGGTCAAAAGTGCCGAACACCTTCTTATTCGTCATCAGGTCGTAGCGGAAACCCTGAGAGTCAAAAGGTTGAACTCAAACTTACCCCTGTACTTCATAGTTACACAGGAACCATTGCAAAGCAAGGAAAGAACAAAACAGCCATAGAAGCTATATTTTTAAACTACATAATATAAACACACTATCTTAGACCAGCGTCAAACGTTTCAACTCACATTAGCGTCTCCTACCACCTAAACGAAATCCAATTTTCTAATTGCGCATATAACATGGCTGTTTCTACCTCAGATCTTTGTTATGAGCCCGGGAAATTTCCAATTTTAGTTGCCAAACATTACCTGTAACCGTGCTCCCAGTACGGCTAGTACGTACATCATCTGACTGTAGAACGAGACCAACTGTGTGATTGGCTCGTCTGGTAGGGGCAGCTGATCGCGCATCCGGGTTATCTGGGCAGCCCGCACCGCCTTCCACAACTCGACACTGTGCTTGTTGCAATAGGTCTGGAAATTTACATTTTTTTTAAATTTTTAACAAATTAAACATTAAACTGTTAGTCAATTGCACAGTACCGTGAAAAATGTTAACACAGCAGAACTCAGAAACGTGCAATGATAAAGTGCACGACTCCTAATTAGAACGTGACTATTCAAATTACTTCTACTATTAACGGCCATGCTCTGATTAAAGCTAAATATTTCATACTTTGAGTCACATGCTTCAATAAATTTTCTCATTTTTCACGGACTAAAAACGAGTTTCCAACGAAACTGTTCACATCCATAGCAAAATCTATACATGATTCATGAAAAAGTGGGGGCCCAACGAATGTAAGATTTGTCTTCTGCTGTGCGCCCCTTAGACAACTACTCTCAAATGGAGCAGCTACTGCTACAAAAACCGAAAAATACTAATATACTCAAGTATAACTGTTCATTACAAACATACAAAAGTCGTAAAATATTTTCTCAAACCTGTAAACTAGAATCTACAAGTCACAGCTGCGAAAGAGAGAACAACTGTTGAACAATATGACAAACGTTATAGCACCTAGAACTGAAGTAATGAGAAAAAATGCCAACCATTGTGCACAAAACCAGGAACTCTATAATTGAGTACGTTGAGTTAACATCTGTGATTTGTAGATTCTAGTTTACAGGTTTGAGAAAATATTTTACGACTTTTGTATGTTTGTAATGAACAGTTATACTTGAGTATATTAGTATTTTTCGGTTTTTGTAGCAGTAGCTGCTCCATTTGAGAGTAGCTGTCTAAGGGGCGCACAGCAGAAGACAAATCTTACATTCGTTGGGCCCCCACTTTTTCATGAATTTTTCTCTTTTTGTATACATGCCGTAGGTATGTGGTTTGATCTGTACGATGCAGATAAAATTGTTTTCTTAATGAACCACTTGCCACGTATTACTATCATTTGAGAAAAATATGACGTCAACATTGCAGTTCTGAGAACTTACTTTCTGCCCTCTGCCCTTCAGAATCCCAGAATACGTCATGTTTGAATGAAGTATGAAGTTTCATCGTAAATTAACCATTTCTAAGAAACTTTCAGCATTCGAAAACATATTTCACGTCAATTTTTTGAAAGTTGACGTCATCTGGCCTTCTGATTTCCAGAATAAGTCATATTTAGATAAAGTTTTGTCGTTAATATACCATTTTTAAGATATTTTCAGCATTTGAAAATATATGTGACGTCAACTTTGCACTTTTCAAAATCGACTCCATCTGGTCTCCAGAATCCCAGAATACATCACTCTCAGATTGAGTTTCACTGTTAATTGACCCTTTCTAAGATATTACCATCGTTTAAAAATATATGTGACGTCAACTTTGCACTTTTCAAAATCGACGTCATCTGGTCTCCAGAATCCCAGAATAAATCACTCTCAGATTGAGTTTCACTGTTAATTAACCCTTTCTAAGATATTACCATCGTTTAAAAATATATGTGACGTCAACTTTGCACTTTTCAAAAATGACGTCATCTGGTCTCCAGAATCTCAGAATACGTCACTTTCAGATTGAGTTTCTCCGCTAATTGACCCTTTCTAAGATATTACCATCATTTGAAAATATATGTGACGTCAACTTTGCACTTTTCAAAAATGACGTCATCCGGTCTCCAGAATCCTGAAGGACGTCAGGAAAAGAATACTTCATACTCAAATAAAAGTCACGATGGCATCATATTTCAATTTTCGAGCAAATCGGTAATTGTTACTCTAAGTTACAATACAGTTTGAGTTGTCGACCGGACAGAGAGAGTGAGAGAGCGTGCTAAATGGAGAGACGCAGACACTTTCCGAAAAATGTCTATAACTTTGATTAAAACAATTTGTTCTTAATTTTTTTTTGCTCCGCGAGTGTTTGAGTGGGTATCACATGTCTTCCACAATTTTCAACGAAATCGGTTGAGTAGAAACACTTAAACTGGGTTTACTTTTCTTGTCACAACCCACCCACCCACCCACACACGACGGAAGTTGGCGCTCTTGATGAAGCGCATGAGGTCATAACTTGGCTCAAACTTAACCGATTTCGCTGAAATTTGAAACACGGTTAGGGAATTAGCTATAGAAAACATGTACATCAATAAAAACTTTGTTTTGCAATTTTCAGCCTTTTTGAGGAGAAACTAAAAAAAAGGAAGCGCGCATTAGCCGGACCAAAGACAAATCTCGCACAGCGCTTCGCGCTGCGCGCGATTTGAGTGCGCGGGTTTAAAGCAACTGATTCACAGTTCTCAATATAAACATAAAAACTAACTTTGAACTGATCTATACAGGGGATGAGAATCTGTTCCCCAAACTGCTGGAGTTGGATTCGGAAGGACTCGATATCTTCGGCCGCGTGGAACACGGTGTGGTTCATTGTCCTGGAAAATAAGATAAGATGAGTGTGGAAACAAAATTCAACAAAAAACAAAATAATGAGTAGTTTTGGTAGAATTTCAAGGTAACACGTCTACTCAAAAGTAGGAAAACAGTAGCATGAGTGTTTGTTAATAATAAACGGAAAACAAAATTGAATCATGTCAACATACCTATACAATGTGTGCAGGTCCAGCATTGTGTGAGCCATCTTATCCCTTAGATGGGCATAGTCAGGATCATCATAGTTACCGGGGAAAGGCAGATAATCCCTGAAATTGAACATAAACATTTTGTGAATGTATAGCTTCACATCCTGAAAAGTATATCTAATCCACCACACTAGCACTGTTTAAAACCCCCACAGCGACCAAAGTTGAGCAATAATGAATGTTGACAATTATCAGTTTTGAATAAAAATATGAAAATGAAACTTAATCATTCCGTTTATATATTGTAAGAAATGTCAGTTTCGTTTGGGTAATTGAAGAAAGTGACGAACCTTGAATAATTGACCAGATCCACTAGCGCCTGATTCAGTCTCGAGTAAATGACACGATCCTCGCTGGATACGGTGACTTCGAACTAGAAGAACATACATGGTTTTTTTTGCCAATTGGAAAATAGTTCGAACTCTATCTAAAACTGTCTGCAAAATCTACTTTGTACACATTAAGTGAGGGCATATAGTCTAGTAACATCATCTCTATAGCCAGAAAGATCCAAAGCAGAAACCGAATTCCCGTTCCGCCGAACTAGAGCAATTCCACCTATTTTTAAATTTTGACAAATTCGAATCGAAAAACGGTAAACTTATAAACTGAACGATAAACTTTGAAACACGTGGTGATAGTGTTTGGATTCGTGCAATTCCACATAGAAACTGACCGGCGAAGTGCTGCTTTGTAGTCTGCTCGTGATGCAGAGAACGTTCCATGTGAGCATCGTCCATTCTTCATAGAAATCCTGAAATCATGAGTTCTTGATACAAGATCTAGCCATCAAAATCGTTCCACGATCCATCAAAAAACTCTATAAAACATCTACAGGTAAAAAATACACAAGACCAGAGGGCTAATTTTGAAGCTAAATTTGTTCACGCATTCAATCAAAATCGATGAGGCGTTCTTAATTACCACCACCTATCTAAAAACGTGTCAAAAACTACTTTAACTTTTGTCTATGACCCTATTTTCCAGAATTTTAGACAACTGTTCATTATTGCAAAGTCCATTCATTTGTGATTCTAGTGAGCGCGTTCGCTGAAAGTGCATCTGTAACTGGGTGTTCTCTGAACCCTGCTATCAATCTAGCAGACCAGCAGCTGTCCTGGATAGCAGAGAGAATATCAAGTCTAGGTCTACGTCTAATGGCAAATGACCGACAGAAAGAGAACATGAATAGATAGTAACTGACCAAACAACAAATTCCCAATCACCCGAACATAAAGGTGAATTATATATCTTACTAGATTTCAGTAACCAACTTAATTGCAGGTTACCTGTTCCGGTAACCAAAAAAGGTCACATATAAAACCGGCAACAACAACTAACCTGTCCCTTTTGATCCATGGTCACATTTTGTTTGATTCTGGTGACACGTCCGTCAATTTCACCCAACAATTTACAAATCATGTTTTTGACCTAAAAATACATATGGGATTGTAACACAGAAACTTAGTCGTAACATCTAAAAAACATTCGAATTTTTGAAATTCGAAAACTGTGTTTTGGTTTCAACTGTGTTTTGCTATTTTGTAAGCTGGTACGGATATCATCACTGACATTTCAGTACCAAAACGCATATGAACTTCATTTTTATTAATAGAACTGATCAGAAACCAGAATCAAATCAGAACAAGAGTACTGACAACACTAGTCTTCAACCAAAGAAATGATCGACTGTTTCCAACCTAGACTACAGCTTCTTCCCACATAAACCCAATTTCCGAACCCGTAACTACAGAAACACTAGCCTACCTTCGAGTTTCTCTGTTCTTCAGAATCTGGAAGCGGAGGGTCATAGTGCCGTTGTACGCCGTGCCAGAGACAGAACAGGTCGTACAACAGCCTCTGGAACGACTCGTTCGGCAGCATCCCGGCTCTCTGTCACTGGTTGATGTCGCGGTGGTGGTCCTGCAGAGACAAGCACCGTGCCAACTAGTGGTGGTCTGAGTTTGGAATTTCAGTCACAAACTAGACTAGATGGGCCAACACGTACTACAACATACTGCTAGGGGGAGGATAGAGCCCAGGAGTCAACCTGGAGGTCGCTTCTCTCGGCTGCTGGTGGCCTCAGGAGCCCTGAATCGGGGGAGGTGGACGCGACACGGACAACTGGAGGTGCGAGCTGCAAGAATAGAAGTTATTAGGTTAGAATAGAACGTTTCAATCGGAATTGATAACGTGACACATCGAAGAATGGATGTGGCACTCTCATCATATGAATAAGTAGAAAATGAATAGTTACCCAGTTACGCGTACAATACAATAATACAGTCGAACTACAGCTAGCGAGTGGGTATCACAATCAATCAGTTACGCGTACATAGTAGTATATGCAATTTAACAGTGCTGAGCGATTGAGAAGATGAGTGTACAACAGATAGTGTCAGATTAATATTTATTACGCGAGCATTTCGCGCCCCTCCGTGTTGATAGTAAAGAAAACATGCGTATCGAATGTCAAGTCACGTGACGTGAAACGCCAACTAAATCGATTCGCATCGCGTGCATTGTTCTACGTGGACGTGAAACGGCCACGTAAAGAGTATGAACCCAACCTGAGAGGGCATTGGATGAAACCAATAAAACTAGGAAGAATACTTTTGTAGGGATCGAGAATAGAGAGATCGGAAGTTCTTTGAGGGCATTGTGGGAAAACAGTAACGCATAAGATAAAATTACGAACGAAGACAGATTCACGTGGTTTTAACAGGCAACATTCATCCTTTCTCACATCATGAGGACCTTTCGTACGTGAAGAATCATGTTAGAGATTAATTTCAAAAAAGTAACATCGTACGGGAAGAACTAGGTGGAAGATTTATTTTGGAAAGAAGTTCAAACTACACACTAAGTTGAAACTACACACTACAGACGTTATTTTCACCATTATAACATGCGTAACATACATAATTGGATATAAGAACACTTGCACCGATTCGAACATGTATGGAGAACAATCTAGCTGGTTCAGCAGGAAAAACAGTGTGTAAGATCTAGATAATCGTGATTCAGCGCATCATGCATACATGCTGAGAAGATGAATAAAATACCACAAACGAACTGTAATGAACTAGCGACGGGAACTGCCGAGAAAATTAACTCAATATTCGTTCAAATGATAGAAATTGAATTAATAGGATCAACTTTGCGTTGGTAACAAAAACAAATAAACCAAAAGAGAGGATATAAATGAATGGAAGAGTAGAGAGAGAGAGAGAGAGAGAGAGAGAGAAAGAGAATATTCGAGGAATATACTGTATCTTTTCGGCTGTCGTCAGTTCGAAGTTCGAACATACAAATTTTTGGCGCGAAAGATCAGAATTCGAACATGTAGTTTGTAGCCTACGATTATTTGGTCTTGATTCGAGTGGCGAGTCAATTTCAGAAAAGAATATTGGGCAATAATTGGAAATAATCGCTTTATGCTCAGACAGACACAATCAATTTCCAACACTTTTGTATGATTTACAAAGAAAACAAGTGAAAAGCAAAAAATGCAATAAAATGTTGAAAACACATCAATCCATTTTAGTTGTTATTCATGATCACTAATGAATTTAATTGAAAAGCAAGCAGTGATAGACTGAAAACGATCGATGGTGTGTTTACCATGTGTGTGTGAGAGAAATAGATACGGGCGATGGACTTCACATGATGCGCTGGGCAGACTTTCTCTTCTTCTTTATTTCTCTCTTCCCCTCTCCCTCCCTCTATACCTATCTGTCAATTTCTATAACTCATTTCATGTCACTATCTCAACACCCTAGCCACTTCTGTTTAAAGTATTACGAAGAAAGGCGAAAGCGAGGGCAAAGAAGAGAAAGAGAGAAACAAAGAACGAAATATGAAGTACAAAGTATGCAAAAAATGTACGAAGACAGTGTAGTTAGTAGCACCGTTTCGTATGTAACTGGGAGTCTGGTCAATTTTTCTGTGCGAGATAAGCAGTGCGACCGCAACATAGAATGCAACCGGGTTATCAGGAAAGCACGACATGACGTGGGGATAAAGAAAGATCTAAGCACGAAACGACCTTGAGTGAGAACATTGATTTCATAATATGCATTTTTATTGAATGATAGAAAATAAAACTCATAATCCTCTACTTTCTGAACTTTTTTTTTGAGTCAGAGAGATTGTAAAAGCTGTCTCAATTTGGTCTTTTTTGTTAATGAATTCAGTGTGAATGAAACTTTTCGAAAAACTTAAAATGTATATATGACCAACGTATTTAATCATTGGTCGCGGGCACACCTTGCAAACTCCACGAAAAAGTCGCGCCAGTTTAGCTCTCACGTGATATTCATGTGACTAGAAAAGATAAGAATAAACGGTAGTTTCGTGGAAAGTTGCTTCTGTTCAAGGATCGCGGTGCGAAAACTTGCTTTAGCTCTGGTGAAATCGGATGACGTTCACGTCCATCTGCGAAAAACAGATGAAAAATAGCGAGATGACTAGTTTTTCTGTTTGTTAGGCAAAACAAGTTCTTTTGGAGAGATGCGCCTTCAAAGATTTATATTCAACAAAAAAGTGTACTAGATAAGGGCTCGTCTTAAAAAAATTTCTAGATTCGACAGATTCGACACTACAAAACTCATATTACAAGTTATATAGCTAGTTTTCCACAATTTTTCAATTAGTGGAAATCTGAAACCAATGTTTTTGCCACATTGATAACTTTAGTGAAGTTTACGGCAAAACAATATTTGATCAGGCTTCAGAGTTTTCAAAAAGAGGTTAATATTAACAAACAATTGAGGGGGAAATTTTGACCCTCTCCCCTTTAACAAACTCAGAAAGGAGGGGATATAACTTCACTGTGGTCAAAATTGGTGTTAGTTGATTCGCAACATCATTTATAAGCTAGAATGGTTCAATACAAAGTAACCTACTTCTTTGTGTCTCTTGCACACAGTTTGCCGCAAGGATTATAGAGACCGCAATTATGGTACCATCCGCTCGTAAAGTCAGAGGTTTTGATTTACTGCCGGTAATTTGCACGAATAGCTAGGGGAACACAAACTACAGTTCCAAACATAGGTATACTATCAGTCAACTGCAAGGTCACGTGAAACATGTCAAACACAACATAACTCAGAAATATGCAATGACAAAGTGCACGATTCCTCTTTTGAATGCTATCTTTACGTGATTATTCAATTGACTTCTAGTATACTGCGTGGATAGTTCTCTTCTTCTGTACGCAGACTCTCACAGTCTAAACTCTCTGATGATTGTTCCTTAAAGTGAATTCGGGTTTGCTCAATAGCAAGATTCTCAATAACTTTCACATCTCACCATAAACTGCCTGGAACTTGCAATTTCGTAGTGTAAATGGTTACAAATGCTGAAACATACTATGGAAAAACAACTTGAACAGTTTGAATGACGGTCGTCATTGCGTCACAGAAGAGTAACGGGATACAGTTATCGTGCCAGCGTTTGCAAGTGCCAACACAGTCACTTGCTTTAATACTTAGTTTGTCGATGTATTTCGGTTATTGAAACAAGAGAATGCTCGAAAGGAACGTGGTTACTACGGCAAAGACAGGCCAAAGATATCTATACTACAACATAAAAATGTGAAATCGATTAGTGTTACAAAGCACTATCAAGAAAGTCTTCTGTAAGTTCATGACAAAATCAATAAACAGTAATATTATGAAATGATAGGTTGCAGAATATGCGGGTTGGGTGTAGGACGCACCCAAACGGCCAAACCGATCAATGTGGCTGATAGCAGAAGGGCTGACCTCGCGGGTTCAAGTTGATATCTCTTTCTCTCAACTCTCTGTCGGTCATTTGGCAGAACAATGCTCAGAACATGCCTCGTTGTGTTACAGTATTTCACTGTAACTAGGTACCTACAGTAAAATACGGCATGGTGGGAATACAAATCGACTGTTTGGCGTTTCGACTAAAAATACAATATTTTTCCGAACCGTTCGGTTCTTGAACTGTTTCGACTAAACGCGATTTCGTAAAATACAGGGCATGCTCTGAGAATTGTCGCCTGCATTGCTTGTATGAAAAGCATGTGAATTGATTCTGCATTGATCAGAATTTAAGAAGTTCCATGAAACTAGAAGTTTTACTGCAATCAAAAATGAGTTGTTCCAATAATAATATGGACCAAACCAAAAATGTGTTTACAAAGGTTATCGCCTGATAAGAAAACAGCTTCTGCTCACATTCGACTATCAGATATGCTTAATTGCAGATCAAACTATAACAGTGATCAACAAAGATCAAACTATAACAGAGTCACCCGGCCCGTAAGCCAACTCAGATTGTACTTTGCAAACCGAGCGTATACGGTGTATATCTTGTTTTATCACACTGTGTTTGTAGTTTGATGCCGTTGCTTTACAGTCTAAACTATTGAACAATGGCGTTTCTCGAGATCAAACTACAACAGAGTCACCCGGCCCCTTAGACTAACTCAAATACTCGGTCAACCACTATAAGCCTTGTCATCTGGTTATGCAAACAAGTTGCTCGCCGTGACCTTTCGGTTCCACCCAAATACCAACAATACCATCGATTTCTCTCCCATATCGTCCCGTCTCCCAGATAATATCTCTATTATTATTATTTATTCCTGCATATATAAAACATAGAACAAAAAGTTTTACAAGATGTTAGGAATAAACTGAGTCCCCAAAGGGATGAGAGCATAACTCTCTCATCTTCGGATTGAGGGGAGCTTTTTAGAGAAACAGTTGATTTCTCGCATCATCTATTGAAGCGCATATGGAATGTTCTCAAATAAAACAGCTACATCAATAACGTCTAGATAGGTCTTAAACTGATTAATATTTTCCAATCTACCAATATCTCTACTTATCGAATTCCACAATTTTACAACTCTCGGAAAAAACCAATTGTTATCACATATTTTATCACACAATACAAGTCGATGCCTATCCCTCGGGAGGTTACTGTTTTTCCATGGAACGGTGGGTAGTTGGGATAGGCCCGACTTTATCTTGTAAGCCTGTAACAAATCATGTTTAACACGTCTGAAATAAAACGGTTTCTCATTCAATTGGTTCAAGCCATCTGTGTATGAATCGTACTGAACATGGCATGTTTGAAACGCTGAAGCCGTGAATCTTCTGAGTGGTCCTTCTAATACTAAGGATAACCTAGAGTTTAACGCTGGATTGAAGACTTCAGAACAGTAAAGAAGTATAGGAGAAACATAAGTGTTGAACAATGCCATATACTCATTTGGGGTGCAGAAAGAAAAGGACCGAATTATTTTTGTAGAAATCGCTGAAGCTTTGGCAACCTGTTGATTAATATGAGATTCAAAATTCAACTTTTCGTCAATCATGATTCCAAGATCTCTGATCACTTCTTTTGCTTCAATTCTTTTGCTTCAAAATCTCTATTTCAAGTCAATTTCGATAATTGCCACCAATTTAGGCGGCATTTTGTCAAATGAGGGCCAAGATGCCCGCATTATGTCTTATCTCACATTTGCACAGTAAACCCCTATTTCGATTGTGAAAACACGTGCATGGAAGTATAATGCATCCAGCCCATATTCAGTTCTCATATCTTTGGGACTTTCTTTCTCGTTCAACGTAATTCTTTTTCTGAAATCTTATTTCAGAATTCCTGCCAGATTGATTTGTGTAGGAAAAATAATAAGCACACTTATTGCAACGAAACTTCGTTTAGGTAAAATGAAACCTACAAAGAAAACAGGAACTTCGACTAGGGCTGGTCCGAAGAAGACAGAAAAAGTGAGTTGTTAGGTTCAAGGTTCTCAATAATTTGTAAAACTACTGACGTTTTTATTCGAAAACAGTAGAAACTGTATAAGGTACGCACGTTTTCCAATAGGTTGAAACCGTTGTATTCAGTGCAATGCAGAAATCTTTCGATGTGAAAAACGAAGAAAAAACTATGAAAAGGGAGGGCTGAACTGTTTTTAAATATGCTTGTTGTTTCCAGCCTCCTGTCGCTGCTACTGCCAGCAGCATGCCGTCAGTTCTGGTGATAGTCTCGGGTCTAGTCCTCTCACTTGCGGTCTCCATTGGCCTGACACACCTCATTGCTGGAAGCCCCATCGATCCCGTGGAATTCACGTTAGTTTTTAAAGGTGAACGGAAAGGAAACTCCGCGGCTGGTACACCTGACTGGTGTCAGCTAGCAGGAGCTCGTACCAGCCGTTAGATCACTTTGAATATTTGTATCTTCTTGTGGCGCTTTCAAGTTTCAACGTAGGTCTGAGAGTTTTCAATAAGTACAAAGCAAGCAAAAATGGAAAACGCTGATTTCTATGACCATACAAAAAACTTGGAACGTGCATCACTGCACACGTGATGTTCATCACGTTTTACGTAGGGTTTCCATTCCAGTAAACTGGTGGTTTCTTCGTTTCTAATAGGAAGGCGGAACGGTACATGACGTGATATTTTCTGGGTTTGTAGTTCGTAGTTTAATCCCACATATTTGTCACTACTTTCCCAATCCACCCTCTTTCAGCCTTCCGTCCCCTTTTTCCTTGCCAAATGATTCTCGTCTAACCAGCTCTGAACTTCTCCTGGAGGATGAGATCTACGGACCAGAGTCGCTGGTGATTCATCCGACAACCGGAAAAATTTACACCGGTCTAAAAACCGGACTCATTTGCGAACTGGATCTCACCGGCAAGAAGGTCTGCGTCTGTTTAAAGATTGATCTAGTTTGTTGAACATTTTGTTGACAGTTGATAGGTCAGGTATGAGTTGAATTTTGATTTACCTCGTTTGCGTGGATGTACTCTATTTGGCAATCGATAGGTCAAGTGTGTCTTGATAACCACTCCTCTAGTCATAACGTCATAACGTTGAAGAACCCGTCCCGTTCTGATTTTGACTTTTGAGTTAACAATCTGATCCTGACCATTCGCAGATCTACTCAATGGTTGATTCTGTGCAGTTGAGAATCCAATCTGGAATTCAAATCTGTATGGGCGCATCAAAATTGAAATAACTCAACAGCAAGGAGAAACAAAAATCCACTGAATTTTCAGCCGAAAATAGTGCGAGCGGTTCGACTGAATTCGGTGGAGGGGTGTGATGGTTCGTACAAGTCGATGCCAAAGTGTGGACGCCCTCTGGGCATGAGGTACAGTTTTTTGTCGTTCTGGTGTGTTTGTAGTTTGCTCTCTTTGCGTTTCAAGTGCAATTGGTGCGCTAGTTGAACTATAACTGGGATATGAAGTGTCTAAGTCATTTGTATGTAAAACGAGTGTGATACCCATAGGTTATACGTGACGTGATACTCTTGCCATAGTTGTCAACATTCGACATAGCTCGTGAGAACATGTTGGATGTGAGATGCACTCGGAGATCTTCACTGAAATTTTGCAGGTTCAACAAGGAAAAGGAACTCATGGTGGTCGACGCATATTTGGGACTGTTCAGCATCAATTGGGAAACAGGTGAACATTTCAAGTTGTTCATTAATAGTTCGAATTTTCATTGGAAACACATGTTAGCGTTTCACCATGTAGAGTTCTCACCATGTAGAATGAAGGAAGAGTTGTTGTGATAAATAAAGACAATGATTCTTTTCCAGAAAAAGTGCACCAGCTGTTTGCTGGTGGCGCAATTATGAAGGACGAACACTCAAAATCATCAGGGTAAGACGTACATATTTCCGTTACATTTTTCTAACCGTTTTTCACTTGGAAAAGAAAACTTCAATCACAGAAGAAAAAAAAGAAAAGAATAAAAGAGTTGTTGTTGCAATAGAACGAAATAGTATTTCAGCAGTTACAATCATTCTAAAACTTTCCAAGACATCGAAAGAACTCGGATAACACGAAGAATATGTGCAAAAATTTGAAGTATGAACTCGGCCAATACAAAACTCGAACATTTACAGCTATTTGAACGATTTGGATTTCTTACCGGACGGTCGTATTGTTATCTCGGAATCTAGCTCCAAGTTCGAGGACCGAGACTATCTTCTGGACATGCTGGAACACAGGCCGAACGGAAGGTAGGTGAAAGTTGACCATAGGACTGTTCAAAATTTCGAGTTTGCTGTTTCAAGTTCGACATCGGCCACTCTAGTTAATCACTATCGTTTGATTACCACGGTCTGTCACACAGTTAATTCACAACTGTACGTCCCCGCGCTAGTCCTGCACAAAATGGCGAGTTTTTGGGGCCTACTCGGGAGTTTTGAGTAGCTCGGGAAGGTAACTGATGTTGCTTATCGTGTTTAAGAAAAAAGTGTGGTAATTGTACCTTTGCATGTCCTTTGATTGATAAATTTGCAGTTTTCTTGTAATTTGATTCACACCTTTCATGAATAGTAGCCTTGAGGCTCCCAAGAGGCGTTGTAAAGACTTCCTGCCAACAGTGACATAATTTCCTAGTACAGCTTGTCTGTCTCGTTTTGATTTGGTGTTTAACACTACCAGTTCATGATACCTACTGGACCCAACTGTACTGTACTTCAGAATTCTGGTGTTTGATCCGAGAAGTATGGTGTTGGATGTGCTCGCCGACGACCTATATTTCCCCAACGGTGTCCTGGTCTTCAGAGGCAAAGTACTTTTCTCCGAGATGGGAAAATCACGAATAATGAGGTATGCCAAGTTCATCAAACTTTCGGTGATTCTTCGATACATTAATGATCGGCTTTTTTCCGTACAATTAATCATTTTACACATTTTTGAGATTTCAAATTTAGTGGTACATTCAAACGGGGATAGCTAATAAATATTATTGTGATTAATATAGCAAAACATGAAAAACAGATGAAGTCTTTCATCGACATAGGGAATTATATGAAACTTGAAACTACAACCATTAATTTCAACTAAATCACCCGATCATTTCTTTATATTAGGAGAACTGTAACTAAATCACCTTCAAATGTAACTCACTCACTCCCTGAAAGTTCGTACAAGATCAGGATCCAGTAGAACCACTGTACGTCAACTGTTCCTTTGCAGACTGTGTCCATCCTCCGGAAAGCTAACCGTGTTTATGGACCGGCTGCCCGGTTACCCGGATAACCTGCGCCGGTCTCCCACCGGAGGTATCTGGATAGCCATGGCCGCCCTCCGAACCGAAGAGGACAACTGGATTGCACAGAGACCGCAACTCAGGAAACTGCTCACAAAGGTGGGAATCAACATATTATGTATGAATATAATAACTTCATCCTGAATTAAGTGTTTTATTAACCTACCAAAATGGTGTTCATCATTTAATTAGACAATGCTCAGAACGACTGCCGCCAATTTTCTACGATTAGCAAACTACAAAAACGAGAGAGCATAGGGTTAATGAGGCCGCAGACCTCTGCGTCTCTCTGACCTGCAAACTCTCTCATCGAAAATGCTACAAAAGTGGCTGGCTAATTGGCGGGGAATTATCTGAGTGTGATGTTAGCGGTAGTTATTATCTTTGATCTACACAGCCTCTAGTGTTCTATGATCATTTCTAGCCCAATTCTATTCTTTGTTGCAGAACGTTGATACATTTGTTTTTGCTGATAATATGTAACAATATATCTCCAGTTGCTGTCACCACAAGCCTTGAACTACGTGGCCGGGTATTTCACGACAAAGGCCGGATTACTCATAAAGGTCGGTGGAGACTGAAAAAATTATCACATTTCGCAACTTTCGAGAGTTAACTTCATTGTCGGGAAATTGTTCTTTGAACGTCACATTTTTTTAGTGAACATTTACATCTTGAAAACAACTCATGGGCAATCCTCGAGTTTTATTCGTTTATTTATTGACAAGCGAATCACTCATGTATAAAACAAAAACTAGTTTAGATCCTATTCGTGAGCCATAAACTGCTACAGTCGATGTTTCTATCTTGGTTTACATGTTTCTATTCGTTTACATGATGTTTTTATCTTTCACATAATGTTTCTATCTCCGTTTCAGGTCGACCCGGAATCCGGGGAAATAATCGATAGTCTCATGGATTTGTCCGGGAAAGTCTCCGATATTTCTACGGCCATCGAAGATTCCGACGGAAATATATTCATGGGAAATGACGACAATTATTATATTGCTCGATATACATACTTTTAACTGTTGATCACTGAACTGGTACTAATTATGTGAATATACTTATTTCTCTGTTTCTATGGGTCGATCTAGCCACAGTAAACCAACATCAGCAATTGATTGTTCTGTTTGGTAATTTGCATATAAACATTGACCTTCATCCGAAGTTGTAGCACTAACACCCCCTCAAAAACTTTGAATCTCAAAACATATATGACACAAATAAAACGAATATAGTCATAAGTCGTGTCGTTTGTTGTTTCTTCTCCACACTTAAGCAATTGTATTGAGATGTGCCTGAACTGACGACAGAGTCATGGAAGTAATCATCGCATTTTATATGCAGAACAGTATTTTGTTTTCTCCCATATCAAAGTTATTCAAGCAAAGTCTCAGTGGGAATGGCGTGGAACATTCAAACAAATTTCCAAGACGTTGTTCATCTTGTTGCAGCATTCGAGCGAACCAAAAAAACACAGTTTTGACAAATACCTTTTCATGAAAAAGATTCGTCCGAAATTTCACTGGCACACTGCCAACGTCTTAGTGGAAATGGCGATAATGCAGCAATAACACAGTGGTTTAACCCAACCGACAATAATCCCTTCCAACAAAAAATGAAATCTCACTGTTCTGACTTGTCAAGCGGTTTGTGATTTGATTCCGGTTGCACATTTCACTGGTTTTCCAGGAACGTTTTCCGGTTTCCACGTTTCTTTACAGGTTTCATCTATGGAAACCGCATCCGTTTCTCATTCTGCCTTTCTTTCGACCATGGACTGGCTGCCATTGGCCCCATACCGGATCAAGAAGAAATGGGTAGATTATTTCTTCTCTACGGAATATTCGTGCTTTCCATCCGGGTTGATCACTTTATACAGTTTTTCATCGTTGCTTAATCTTTTATAAATTTAGTCGACCCATCGATCTTTGTTCAGTTTTCGCATATGTTTTCGCATATATAGGCAGTGCGAATCTATACTCTTTGAATCATTTTGTTATATTTTTGCTCCATAGCAAATAGCGGTTTTCTCGATTTCGATGGAACTAACCATTCTGAAAACTACAATTGCATTCTCAGAAAAAGTTCTGACCCTGTATTGGTTTGAGTGAGATTCATGCTATAATAAGCTTCATCTGTTAAACCGTGAGATGTTTTGAAATTGTCCGAGTTTATGAAGAGGCAACTACCTTTTTACTATCAGTTTTTCAGTTGAATCGGTATTTGGACAAGGAGGCTAGTGTCAGAAGTAACCAGGTTAAGGAGGATATAACGTGAGTTTCCAGTGTTACCAGTGTGATGATTATCAGTGTTAAAGAAACCGTTCCGCTATAAATTGAGCTTCACGAAAAACTTAGAAAGCTCAAAAAGTTTCCTAATGTCTTCCCATAGACCATGAAAAACTTTGTGATTGAAAATTTGTAAAATTTGCTTAACGTCCAGCAATAAAGAATGGGGTATGAACATTTTCACTGTGACGCAACTTGACTTGGTTCATTCATATCTAGATTTATTCTCATTTTGTGGTCTCTATTTGTGTATTCGTATGTGATAGAGTGTTTTAAGAATGTTTTTGCACTTCTGTGGGCTATTTTGAGCATACCTCGTACGCAACCCCCCTATCGGTGTCATTACGTAAGTCGCTTTTCAAAGAAAACGGAGCAAGATAGGGTTATAAAAGTAACTATTTTTGACAATGGTTTTTCATTTGCCATAGAGTAGATTGTTAACTCGGAAGTCAAAATTAAAGCGGGACGGATTCTTTAACCTGAAATTTTAAGACGGTAATCTTATTTTCACTGCTAAATATCGCATAGTTTACGCATTTGTACGAGCTTTTCTCTCCAAATAATCCATTCTAATGAATGAACTTCAGATTTTCTCTGTATTTTGAAACTTCAAAAAATAGTAATTTGTAGCTTATCCGAAGCGAATGACAAAAATTTCGCCCAACAATTTAATGGGAAAGTCTGTACATTTGCTCCTGTAGGATGCAAACTTAGTTACTGAGTTACGTAATCGCAAAAGTTGAAATGAAAGAGAAAGTCACAAACTTCGAGTTCAAATTAAGTTTGTTTTTCAGAATAATTCTGGGAGAGCGGAATAAGCCATCGAACAAGGTCAACACCCACAACTACACCCTATTCACGTTCTTTCCGAAGTTCCTCTATATACAGTTCAAACAATTCGCTAACCTTCTATTTCTCGTGCTCACCATCATACAGGTGAGACAACTGATTTTTATTCGTTTGGGCATAATTTTTCTTGGCTCAATAAGTCACGTACCTTCTGCGTAACTAATCACTACACTGGCCGAAGTTGTCAAACGGTTCAAGAATTTCAAAATGCAGCCTGTTCGTAGTCCGTTGTATAATTTACACTATCAATTGTCTTCACGTAGAGCGTTTCATCGTTAGTTTTACATATAGAAATAGTACTATTGAGTGATCCCTCTCTGAACTTACCTGTATAACAACATTATTTCAGTTCGTCCCTGGCCTATCACCGTTCGGGAAACAGTCCACCTTGGTTCCTCTCGTATTCATAATGAGTTGTTCCGCGATCCGAGAGCTATATGAAGATATTGTGAGTTAATCAGACATAGCGAGTTTTGTTTTCGCTGGAAAGTGTGCTATGTGAATTGCTTCTGGAGAGGACTTGGGGTTTTGACCACAACATTTTGATTGCTGTAGCGAAAGTACAAGAGCTCACTGAAACAAACCAACTCCAAAAAGTATTTTTTCTCGCATTTGTTTCAAAAAATGTTTTTGAGGTCGTGGCCAGACAGTGCATTTACGACATTTCCTTCAGTCGGCTCGATTTGAACTCCTGCAACTATTGTAATCTCTTTCAGTACCGTAGAATTCGTGATCGTCGAATCAACTACCAACCGGTGTGGGCCCACTGTGAGGAGGGATGGAAAATGATCAAGTGGTGCAAGGTAACCAAATTAACCAATTTCGTTCCATTGAATAGTTATCCTGTAAAGGTTCTGACGATCAGAACTGATTTGTTCCCAGTTTCTTCCCACCACCTCAAAACAAAAATGTATGTATGATGTGTTCATAATTTAAAAACAGTACGAAGTTGTGATTCCAGTTGCATGTGGGCCAGATGGTTTGTGTGAAGAGTGGAGATCAAATCCCTGCCGATCTTCTGCTCCTTTCGTCAGCCGAACCAGGGGGCGTGGCCTATATTGAGACGGCTAACCTCGACGGAGAGAGCAGTCTGAAGGTGAATAAGAATAAGAGAGAAATTCGTTCGGTCTCTATAGACGTATCCATTTGATTATGCATACCTTTAACCTGAGACTTCTCAGGTTACAGGGGTATAAAAAGGATCAGATAGGTCCGATTGAACCGGCACTCATCACACTTTCGATCCGTAGATACAAATCAGCGACTGGGACTTCTGCTGGAACTGTGACAATAAAATTGAAGAACATGTGCCAGCTGAGTTAAGAGAATGCAGAATTGAGAGAGAACAGTAAACTGTTCCCAACAATGGCATACCTACTTCTGATCACTTACAGGTCCGTCAATCGATTCTACAAACGGTGGACTATGTGACAGATTCCACCATCAGTGTGAGTTGACAAACATACGGTCAATTTATCTGGTATGGGAGGCGTTTGGCACGCGGCAAGCTTGGTATCCCCGATCTTCTATTCATTTCTCTTTGGGGTTATGTTATAGGAGGGGCAGCATGAAGAAGATACTTGAAACTTCCGGGTAGAAAAGCAGGTTTGTTCCGGGTGATTGGAACTGTGTACTCGTGTGGGCCGTACGCCAGTCCATTTGGTTATCTTCTAGTGTTTAATGTTTGTTTATTTCGAACGCGATTAACTCAACTATCACCTACACATTCGTCTCGGATGGAAATCGAGAGCTCTCCATGCACTAGCGATAATCAATAAACCCACTATAGTTACGATATCGATACTACTCCAGCAATGTTAACTGAGACGTTCATGGTTTATTAATTATTTGTCTTCAGGATTTCTGGAGTCGCGGTGGTAGAGTGGTCTGCGAGGCCCCGAACAAGAACATTCTCGAGTTCCAAGGATATCTCGAAGCGACGCTGCCAACTCAACCAACAAACTGTATCAGCACCCGGTCGAAGAGAAATCCAGTTGCCCCGTCGCCCATGCAGAACATGAAGGTCCCGCTGAGTGAGTCTGTTCGGGTCACCCCCCCCCCCCCTCTCTCTCTTTTTGAACGATACATTTAATGAGGACCATGCTAATCTTAGAAACAACTCCCCGCAAAAGTCGATCCCAAATGATCAACGAAAGTTTATCAGAATTAGAGCTCTGAGAACGTTTATAAGTTATGAAAGAACCAATGTTGACTTTCAGGCGCTGGACAGTTATTGTTGCGGGGTGCTAGACTCAAAAACACAGATTTCGTCTACGGTCTCGTTATTTATTCCGGAAAGCACACCAAGCTGATGCAGAACAACATTCGGAAGAAGATGAAAAGGTACAATCTAGCGTTATTTGCTTTTTCCGTTTGTTTGTGAAACAGTTAAAAAAAATTGTAAGTTTCCGGAAATTCTGTTTCCTTTGTTTCACTGACGATTCGAATTCATTTTTTACGCTCACTCTGTACGGTCGTTAATTTCATACTCCATTGTAATTTGTACTCATCTACAACTTTTCAGTTCGCTGCTCATCCATCTGACCAATTCGATAATGTGCACCCAGTTTGGTCTGTGTGTTCTTCTCTCGCTTTTTGTCGCCGTTCTGCAACGTTTCGCTCCTCCCATCGAGTTTTTGACGGCTACGTTCGGAGTTGTAGAGGAGCGTGAGTGAATGAGTACCTTATGGTAATTTTATAAATACTTGTGTTTTTCAATCAAGCTGACATGGTCATACTACAACCCTATTTCTTTCAGATTCTCTAATGTTCATATTTCTTGGTTGTCTGGTTCTTTTCAATGGATTCGTTCCCATCTCCCTCTACGTTACCCTGGAGGTCGTCCAAATTGTTCAAGGAATGTTTATCAATCGAGTACGTTTACTTATACCACATAGCTGTTTCTAGCAAAAACTGAATGGAGCGTTATATCTCATATTGTTTTGATTCGTGTGTGATTTGTGTGTCCCTTTCCTTTGCGATTCAGTCGCAAATCATCATGTTCGCTGGCAGCGTAGCAAACCCTCCAATCTCATGAGAAGTTTATATGAGTATACCTCATGAACTATTCGGGACCTCTCAATGTTGTAGCATAGCAATAATCTCATGAGAAGCTCATGCTAACAGCTCATGAGGTACTCGCCTGAAGTTCAAGTATGATTACCGCGTGATGGAGGTTGCTCGTTGTTGAAAGCTAAATTGTTTCGTTCTGCGGTGTTTGTAGTTTGATCTACCCGTTTTACCGGCGATATTTTCATCTACAAAGTTGACAGATTAAAGCATATCAAATTTCACAGGACATCGAAATGCTGGACAAAAACGACAAAGGTGCCGATGTCAAGATGTTTTCGTTGAACTCCGAATTAGGCCAGGTGTGTTCTTCGGGTTTCTTTTTCGAAGAATGTTTTGATTCGAACAAAAACTACTTTATGATCTTTGTCATGTTTCAGGTCAGCTATATAATGTCGGACAAAACTGGAACACTGACACAGAACTGTATGCGGTTTCGACAATGCTCAGTGGGCGGAGTCAAATATGCGAACAAGAAGGTAAAGATACAACTAATACTGTCAACAGTTATTCTCTACTCTGAAACAAACTACGTCTTTTGTCTTGTTTAATTTTATCCTTTTTCCATATATTTATAGGACCGGCTGAAAGCATTTTCTCCAGCCAAGTTGGCGTTTCTGAAGTCTTTACAACTTGTAATCGAGCATAATAGTATAATACCTCATGTAGTTCTGCTACGTGGCAGAATTATACTTAGAATATACGTTATATGAAATACATGAAACACATGAAATATGCATGAAAAAACTGTTCTTTCAGGGCCAGCGAGACACAAATTTCTCCGCACTCAAGCTACTTGAACACATGGAAAGCAACGAACGAGTTGGTTGATTTCATAACATTTTTATTTAAATGAAGTTTTTGTGTTTCCTTATCATTTTCAATGTGTTTATGTCATTTCGTTTCCAGAAAAATGCGGACCTGATCCGGGATTTTCTGATCGCTTGCGCTATCTGCCACACAGTAACCCCGGACAAACACAACACAGAAGGAAAACGGATGTACCATGCAACCTCTCCCGGTACGATACCTACCTAAATACAATTCAGAATATCTCAATTGACGTTTTTCTGAATTGTTCTTTTGCAACTCTACACACTATAATTTCAAACAGCCAACTATTATAGCTTCGGTTGCGTACTGGAATTTTTTGTAGTTTGCTGTTCACTTGGGTGTCAGAGTTAGTTGAACCATTTTCATTCGCCTTTTTGCATGATTTATTTACCCTACTGAATCTACGATGCACAGTCCTTCATCATCCCACTTTCAGACGAAAGTGCTCTGGTTAGTTTCGCCTGCGACGCCGGGTTCGTGTTTGCCAAGAGAGAAGCGAAGCTAATCACAGTTCAGCTGGTTGGTACAAACGTTTTCCACGAGTCTTATTCTCTCATTCTTGTGTGATTTTCTGCATACTTCATTAGTGTATTACTTATCCAATGTACGACGCAAATATAGTAATTGAACTCTCTCTTGTGGATAGAGTGCTTAAGGTTCGGCCCTCCACATAATGCAGGATCGATCCCCGCATCTGGTAAACCGAGCTGGTTAAAAGCTATGCCTGTTTCCACCACCTTTATGAACAGTTCACCAGGCGATCTGATGTTAATAGTATGTAAATATATAATAATCATATTTGTATCATTGGTGGAGAAAAATAAAGTAAAGTAGGAAATTTAAGAAAGGAGAAGAACTTGTGTACGAACTATTGGCTCTCATTGAGTTCACATCGGAAAGGAAGCGAATGTCTGTGGTTGTCAAGGACCCCATGGGCAGGCGGAAACTGTACACGAAGGGAGCGGTGAGTTATAGTGGACACCATCAAGATGACGCCACCATACTGTATGCATCTATTTTGCTGTGTAAAAATATCCAAGTTGTTTCTTCAGAATCATCACTATTGAAAGGCGAGTGATGATCCTCTTCGTTCATGAACATCAGAGTAAATCCCTCATTTGTGTAAGTCGAAAAATAGTTATTAGTGATGTTTCAGGACATGATGATACTGGAGCGCCTTGATGCAAATTTGCCAACCTCGCTAAAAAGAACCAAATCGCATTTACATCAGTTTGCAATTGGGGGTGAGTTTTTTATTTGTTTTGTCGAAGCTGTCTCGTGCTCCTAATTCAAACTAGGTGTATTCTGTATTTGCAATGGACTATGAGCGGAGTTTCTTTGGCTTGACTGAGATGAATAAATGAAAAATATAGACTGGCTGTCGTCGTTATGAAGCGGAACCTAGTATAGAGAATAATCGAACCATCATTGTAGTTTGGTCTCAAAACACGTCGTGATTCACGAGTTTCGACCGAAAAGTAACGGGAGCATACTACAAACACAACTGGATAGGGCAACGTAGGCCGTTGCTATGGAGAAAGTGAATTCTACATTCTGCCAAGTTTGGTGTCATTCCCAGTCTTCTTCAGGTTTCCGTACTCTGTGCTTCGGCTCACGATTTCTGTCCGAGACGGAATGGGAGAGATGGGAAGCCGGTTTCAAGGCTGCCAGCTGCGCCACTTCCGACCGAGTTGGCAAAATAGGAAAAGTGGCTGAACTTATTGAGAAGGTATAGAAACTATTTTGTTCCATAACTTACTCAGATGTACCGCAGGCCCACCGAAAATTCGAAGATATTCAGCATCCTCTTCTTGAACGGAATAATCTCAGCGAGAAAATGCAAAATTATTATTTAATACCATTATCTTATTCTTGTTATTACTATAAGTTGTAGTTGACACATTATTTGAGGATCTTCAACTGGTTGGTGTATCCGCGATCGAGGATAAACTGCAAGAAGACGTTCCGGAATCTATTCAGAAACTGATGAGAGCCGGAATACGTCTATGGGTACTCACCGGCGATAAGCTGGAAACAGCTGTCAACATAGGTGCGGTGTTATCTGGTCTGAAGAACACGACTTCTTGCAGTACATGTTTTCTTTTTTTAAGTGTGAAATGAATACTGTTCAAATTTCTCACAGCTCGTAGTTCAGGAATGAAGCGAACGCTTACAAACATTTTAGAGGCGGACACAATTAAATATAAAGCCATTTAATTTATCGTTAAATATTTATACTGAAATTTTTTAAACGAATCTTCTTCAACTGTAATTCAGGTCATTCGTGCCGCCTCTTACATCCGAAGGTTCCCATGCTTGTACTGACATCGCCCAACGAAGCGGAAGCCAAGGAAGATTTAGGTAGGTAGCGTCTTTGATCGAAATTATTCAAAAATAAAAAAACAAAGGTAATGTGTTATTTTGCGTTGCCTACTACGACTCCATTCCAGCTCGCTACATCGAAAGTGTGGGGGAAACTCGACTGAGAACGCGTGATCAAGAGTTGGCGCTAGTTGTCGACGCAACGGTATGTCACTTATGACCTAGTTACATTCAATTTACGTTTCACTGAACGGGTTTTTTCCATCATGTTTTCCCTCGTTCAATGTATTTCTGTAGTTCCAAGCATACAAAAAGTTTCGGAGATTAAATTGATCAGGTTGTAATGGCTGGATCCGAAGTTCCAATTGAGTTGAGGAGAGTAGGAAAAAAGATTTAAAAAGTTTAAAAAGGTTTCTCATGTACTTTTTCTATTACAGTGTCTCGATCTGCTCCTTTCCGATGATATGCAGCTCGATTTCGTCCGGCTCGCGCTCTGCTGCTCGACCGTCATTTGTTGTCGTTGTACACCTATTCAAAAGGTACTGTATCATTCACAGTAACATAAACTTTTCAGGAACAATTTTTTAGAATGAAACTGAACGTTAGTTTTTGTATGTGTCTTCACATTAGTGTGTCTGACACTACAATTAAACGAAAATCGGAGAATTGTAAGTGAAAGAAATGTTATAGCATCTACTCGCATCGCGTTGTTACATGAGTATGTTCATTGACTAAGCAAGATATACGATGAAGAAACTTGGACATTCTCAAAGTAAATTTTAGGGTAAGAACATTGAGCTCATTTTTGTGGTTGTTCTTACATAATTTTCAACTTTTAAAGGCAGCAGTAACCCGACTGGTGAGAGAAAATGTTAGTGGAACTGTCCTGGCAATTGGAGACGGAGCCAATGATGTGGCCATGATACAGGTATGATCAGAAAAGTTCGATAACAACAGGATATCTTGTTTTGTACACCTTCTCAACTCAAACACTCCAGGTTTATTTAGGTGAGAAAGTTTTCAACTTGTATCTGTGAGATTTACCCGTGTAGGTTTGCGATTCCGCGATGAAATGAGATTTCATGGAACAACACACTCTTTTTGCGTGAAAAGGTAGTCAAAACTAATATGTAAGGATTCGACTAGTTGATAACAAACAAACAAATCATGACAACATCTGTCTCTGTGTCTTCAGGAAGCCGACGTGGGTATTGGAATAGCTGGAGAAGAGGGAATGCAGGCGTCTGTAGTGGCAGATTACGCTATATCACAGGTATTTATGATTTTCTCGAAAACAAGCAAGCAAAGGACTGAGTGTAGTAGAACCAGTTTAAATTGCCTTTTTCTGTTTCTAAAGGGATTGGCGACAAACTATTTTTGTGTAAATAGTAACACACGTTTCAGTTTCACCGTTCTCATAATTGGTGTAATGGATCGACCAACTGTAATTGAACACTTGCCAAAGTACCCTCAAAAAATACATGGATGATGGAACAAGAAACTTCTGAATAATTTTTCTTCCAGTTCAAACACCTCAATCGACTGCTTTTCGTGCACGGAACATTGTCGTTGTTTCGGACATCTAAATGTATACTGTACAGTCTGTACAAAAATGTCTTGGAGACCTTGTGTTTGGTAAGTAGTACTTGAACACTTCTGGGGGTGGGTGAAATTCGAACCACTATTCCCCAAAAGCACAATGTACGCATGCATGTAACTTTTTCTCACATCACTGTTAACATGTTTGTGCGGTAATCCGTAGCAACTAATTTGACTTGCAAGTTTCAGGCGATGTTCACGTTCCGCAACGGGCATTCCGATCAACCGATAGCCGAACAATGGACGGTGGTACGGTACAATGTTCTTTTCACGAGGTTTGTTACGTTTTCTTCCAACTCTAGTATTTGTATAATTTTTTTGTTCATATTCTCTTCACAATAGTGGAACGTGAAACATGAGACACATGACCATTGTCTATTGAACGTAATATGCATATTACTGGTGTTTTCACATTCATCTGTGGGTTTTCAAATCATCAAAAGAGCTATTGACTGTGAAGAAACCAGTTTTTAGAATTCATCCATTTTGTTTTTAAAAAGATCGGGACCAAACTTTTCTTGTGTAAGTAATAACACACGTTTCAGTTTCACTGCTCTCATAATTGGTGTAATGGATCGGCCAACTCTAATTGAACACTTGCCGAAATATCCTCAAATTTACAAGTTGTATCAGGAAACACTGGGTGTCAAAGTAAGAAAGTTTATTTAATTATTCATTCACAATTTATTATGCAAAATTAATGAACGATAATAAAAAAACTGTAATGTTACCGTAACCCTCGAATAAAACGTCTTCTCTTTCTTTCTGGAATGAAGGTCAACTCTGAAGCAGTTCGGTTATACTGTATTTAGCCACTCATATTTTTTGGAATTGAAACCAAATCTATCAGATTATGGAATGCAAACTAATAACATGTTCAACTTGTTAGAAGCGTTTCTAAAGGAGAAAAACAAATATAGATCTTGAAATGATCACTTCATCATAAATGAATCCATTCACATTAGTCTACTCAACTGTTTCACAGGGTCAATTCTCGTGGTTGGCTGTCGGTGTTCTCCATGCATTCATATTATTCATAGTCTCGGTTTGCAACTGGAATCATGGAGGTTGGTTTCGCTTATCCAGAGTGGTACTCACTTTTTGGGTACGTTTTATTAATGATAACTTTTCTGGGTAACTGAGTAAATCTACGACAGGATACTAAACGAAATTCCCTATTGCCACAAACGGCGAATTGTTTACGGTATTTCAGAATGTTGTGGAATGTGGATTGGGCTAAAATTATGATGAATGTTCTCGCTAAGTCGGCTTATTCGTTCGGTTCATTTATAATCCGCTAGTTGGTCAACTGATTTGTTTCTTCAGCGTAAACTGCTCAGTTCCAGCTCCCTTGGAGATGGAGGGTGGCCGAGATGGTACGTTGTGGGTGTTCGGGTCGGTGTTGTACGCGGCTATGATCACCATCTCAAATATGAAGGCCTTGTTGGAGACAAACTCAATCACGATGGTAAGTGAATCATGAGGAGATGATGTGTTTGACCCAAACCTAAACATTTTCTTGCTGTGATAAGTCATACTTATGATCGTTGAGCGAAAACAGTTGCACTTATTTACGAAAACGGAAAATATTCTTCTACTCAACAAGATCTCCTACGAACATAACAAGTTAATACTATAATAAAAACCAAAACCATGAAAAGCTGTTGTAGAGAAAGTCGGACACTTCGGTTATTGGAACAGTCATTACGGTAACCCTGTGTTTCCAGCCCGCCATTGGAGGACTTGTATTCTCCCTGTTTCTATTCTTCCTCGCCCTGCTGTGGGATTCCTACCTCTTTTCGATTCCCGGGCATACCGCCCACACCGCCGACATCATCTGGCAGTACCCGTTTCCCAACTTTCTCCTATTCATCATACTCGCTGTGGTGATGTGTATGGGACCCGATGTTGTTGCTGTTGTGTGAGTCTTCAGGAGTTTGAGGCCGTCCTGCGTATTGTACAAGTGTGGTGTGAATTTCCTCAGTACTGAAAACAAATATTTCCAAAAATTCTTCACGTGATCGATTGTTTTTGAAATAGTACTACGCAATAAAATATTTCTCACAATAATCATAGTTTGAATAGTTTCACTATGATAATATTTTCACTATAATTTGAAGAACTTGTAGAACGACATTTCTCTGTTTTTAATTCTTTTGTTGCAGGATTCGCCGTTCGCTGCATGAGAATGAGACGGATCAGATAATCGGGCGACTGGCCTTACAGAACAGAAACTTTGACAAACTGTATATGCCGATATTCAAGATTTGCGATCTGGTCGGTGTGAATCGTCGACAGTTGGACACGGGAAAGAGTGAGTAGACGTGGATTGGTAGAGAAAGTGAGAGAAAAACGACCGAGAGAAATATATTTTACGGTTAATTATATTGATAATATATCTTCACAACTCACGACAAAAATAGTGAAATGCTGTCTTTAGAAAGAGTGAAGGTAGCGTCAATCATATTTATAATATAACATTGTCATAATTACTTCTAACAGGTGTTGCGAAAAGTATAGGGAATCAAGTTACTACACTAGGTGTCACTGCTAGTGCTTTTAGATAATCCTCTTTTTGCAGATGGATTCGCTTTCGCGCAGGACGACGGTCTGGCGATTACCCAAAACGAACTAATTAACGGCGAATCTTCCGAAACCGGCGGAACCCCAGTTCCCAAACGGACGACTCAGACAGTGAGTACTCAGATGGAATTATTGCGAGGAACTCACCCATCGCAAATCCAGAGCGTGTCAGAGAGAGTGACCAAATCGTCGTTGTAGTTTGATCTAGTATGGTCCAGTTTTCGGATTTCGACTGAAAAGTCACGGAAGCAAACTAGAAACACAGCGGGATAGGGCACCAAATACTTATGCGGTTGCTCTGGAAATAGCAAACTCATTATGAAAACGCTCATTCGCGATGGTTGTACACGTAATACATGGTTATTTAGTGCACTCTAGTATAGCCAAATGAAAAACATGGTTTCATCATGTTGTTTTGAGAAGCATCTAGTCAGTTGTGCACTCAGTTTGTTCAGTTTTTTGGCCATGGACTTTGCAAGGATTTCCACAGTGCTCGCATTTTTTTCGTTTGAACAAACAGACAAACCACAAATAAACAACAAAAATGAACAACAAATGTTTTGCAGGCTTCGTACAGCAAGAGTCAGGAGACAATGGAAAGGTCCATGGAAGATCGAACAGTCGAAACCTCCGTCGAACAATCTATTAGCAAATAGGCGAAAACAAATCTGAACTTTGTTCTCAAATTTTGCTCATAATATGAATCGAAAACGATGTTTTATGAAGTTCAGAGTTGTTCCTTCTAGCCATTGCTTGTGCGAAAACATTATTTCAACAACTTTATCTCGGTATTTGAATGTATGTACGTATGCAAATAAAAACTACATCAAATATCATGTACTTTTGTCACGTACTTTGATTTTTTCGGATTTTTTTGTATAGTTCATCATTTGAAAGTAATCTACAAGGTGAAAATAGAAGTTTCATCGTATTACGTTAGAGGTTTATTTATGAGTGAAAATAGACTGATACATTTTCTTCAGTAAAAGTTGCGAGTACATACTACTGTGAGTAAGGGCCCAAACTTCCACGAGTTTTACCTCAAATAAACATTTTTGATAAAAACCTCTGAGAAATAAATATAGGTAACACAAACAAAGATTGAAAGTTTATTAATGAAGTATTTAAATTTGGGAATACAGTGTTTGTTTGTAATTTTCTATTGAACCAGCGTTTCTTCAGTTCCCTTGTTTTGTTTTTTCCTCGAAAGGCTTCTGAGTTTTGTCCTTCGCTTCTATTTTCTGACTACTTTTCGTTTCACTATCGGTGCCTTCAATCTGAAAACAGAAAAAAAAACACGTTTTATTACATGACTAGTTGAAAACTTATTAGGTTGTATAATTTATGTGGATGCCCTGGTCATTTTTCTCTTACAGTTGAATGCATATTACGTTCAGTCTTTAAGATTTGATTTTTTCGGAGATGTTTACTACTTTACTACTGAGTTACTAGAGATGAACAAAAATATTTGCAAAACTTTGGTCTGTCCGTTAGAAAACATTGAAACAGTCATTGATGAATTGCCCGTTCACGTATGAAAGAAATATACTATACAATTATAGGATTTGTCAAACCGTTGTGGACACGGTACCGTCGAGGTTGTAAGAGGCGTGGTTTGGCGAGGGGCCAGCCAGTCTGCGTATCATTGACCTACACACTCTCTCTTTCGCTGGCAAATAGTCAACGACCGCTCGCTCCGCTCAGACAATTCCCAGCCAATTGGCCAGCCACTTTTTTATTGGCTGAACGAAAGAGTGTGCAGGTCAGAGAGACGCAGACTGTCTTAGCCTGTCTGCGCGTCATTGACCTGCATGCTCTCTCGTTCTTGTAGCTGGCCAATTGCAGAAAATTGGCGCTAATCGTTCTGAGCGCACTCAGAACGATTGGCGCCAATTTTCTTCGATTGGCCAGCTACAAAAGCGAGAGAGTGTGCAGGTCAATGAGGCCGCAGACATCTGGGTCTCTCTGACCTGCACACTCTCTCGCTCAGCCAATAAGAAAGTGGCTGGCCAATTGGCTGGGAATTGTCTGAGCATCGCTCAATCAATCGAACTCTCTGCTGTCTTTATAGGGAGAATGGCGACTATACCTTAGCCCTTTTCGAAGTCTGATCTTTGCCAACTCTGATCCACAGAAGTATCAACGCCAGTATCGCAAATGTGGACACGATAGCTAGAAACAAGGAGGATATGGTTGTTATAGTTCCGGTCATTCCTACTGAGACTTGGCAGCGCGCCAATGAATATCCCAAGCCGTTTTTCACCACTTTGGAGTTTTTCAAATAACTGTAAATTTTCGTTAGCGGTTGTTCAGTCTTATGAGAAAACGTAATCGGAAGAATTCCTCAGAATACTTATGTCTGCTGTAAGAAATAGGCATTCAAAAATCGTGGCATGATGCCAATGAGTGTCAGTGGGAATGAAACGAACTATAAAAAATCTGGTAAAAAGTTATCACCGTACTCAGCAGAACAGTAACAATGTGTAAACTTTCAGGTTATGTTCGAACATTTTAAAGATTCTCAGGATTTTTTGACCTTCTGATAAGTAAAACCATTTGGAAACCATGTATTTTTCCTGAAAAACGATCAATCGACGAAAAATTTAATTTGTACGCTGGTATTATTCTATCGACAGCCGGTTCGAAGACTGTGAACGTGCAAGTTATATTCATTGATTGAGCCTCTCAGTGCCCGGCAGCATGGCGTGAAAAATCAGCTCGGAATTAGCGATAGTTATAGGTTTTCTCAAACCGTTGTGGACACCGTACCATCGATTTTGTAAGGGGCGGGATTTGGCGAGGAGCCAGCTAGTCTGCGTATCATTGATCTACACACTCTCTCAACTGCTGGCGAGTAATCAACGACCGCTCGCCCCGCATCGCTCAATCAATCGAACCCTCTGCTGTCTTTATGGGAAAAATGGCGACTATAGCTGATTGTTTGTATTTAATCCCTTACAATTTATTGCGAGAACGATCGCCAGTATCTTTCCTGTACTTTGAACGGCTTTCTCCAATTCTTGCGCACAATCACTCGAATAAACTGTACTCATAGCGAGCATGGTCCTCTTCTCCTTTTCATCAAATCGGACCGAATTCTACAAAAACATTCAAAATACTTTGAAACAAATGTTCATCAGATGTCTCATGGAATTCTTATCCCATCTTTAACATAAGAGGTTGAGAACTATGTGACCGAAGTGTACTAGATTCCTCGATCAGGTTAAGGTCACTACTTGAATGACTTTACTACGGTGTCTGGTAGGGTTGTTAATCAATCATGAAAAACCGATTATTTCGAATTTCGACTTTTTCGATCGTAAAAACCCTAGCTGCCTGATGATTACCATATCACCCAGTCCAGAAACACTTGTACACTCACCCAGTCACTGCCCTTCACACTGTTCTCTTGATCATAATATTCGTGCGGTGACGAAACATTGGAAATGTAACGGGATATTCCGAAATGGAAACAATTTGGTTCACGGAAGTTACAACAAGACCACGGCAGAGTATACAAGGAACTGAAGTGAAGTGTACAATAATGACAGAAAACGTTGATTGTCGATGAAAATATGCATCATTATTCGCATAATGAGTCTCTTAAAGTCACTCTCTCAAAAAGTGCTTGGAATATGAAAACAAAAACAAATTTTTATGACAATGAATCAAATAATTGCAGTATGGTGATAACCTTTCTCACTCACCGTACTCCCATGGGGAAGGTCTCGTCGAGAATCGTGCTAGAAAACCAGGAATACCAAGGATGCGAAGTACCTAACGTCAGATCTGAGAAGAACAACTTTAAAAATTTCCAAAATTCAACATTCTCCGTTTTCTAATGGCACGCACGTTTCTCACTGGTGGAAAAACTAAGACTACACACATTGAGAGTTTTGAGAGCAAATTATGTATCACTTGTGTATCAAGCAACTTGTGTAACATTGAGATCAACTTGTGTATCAATTGTTGTTGAAGTAAAGTTGTTTTTTAAAATTCTCCGAAATTGCTTAGAAAATCCAGGAAAAAAACCCAACCTGCTCCGAGTGTGTTCTTCATTTCAACACCACAACACTGAAACTCTTGTTGAAGTTGATGGATTTCCTTAAAACAACGCGTTTGGATTTTTACTACAAGTTCAAGCAACTGAATAGTATAACAGTCACTGTACACCAGTACTGTGCAGGAAGTTCACTCATATATGACGAAGACTATACAAATGTATGACATCCCTTATTTACGGTATTTACAGCAGGTAGTTCTAAGTATGAAATATTTAATCCAATTATTCATGAAACTTTATTCAATTTACTAATTCTCCAACGAACTCATTAAATTTGACGCATTTTGTGTGGTGCAAAACTTACTGCTGTGTTCTCAGGATCATTCAAGGAAGATTCTATCTCATACACAAGGTTCGCGTGAAACGCATGTGAAGAACGAGCAAGTAGCATCAAACTTAGACATGCTGGAAACATATGAATAGCTATATACAGTAAAACCGAACAGTTTCAGAGATGGCCTTCATTTAAAAATTTTTTCGAGGATTATGGAAACAGTACAGCTTCAAATTTATTACACCTGTGTTTGAGTCGCAAGAACCCGCTCGAACATATTCATTTGACTCGTAATTCAACTTACCGCCTACAATCAGTAAAATGACCGTGGTTGTCTTCGAAACAATTACAGCCCGAATAGTGGGCACATGCAGAGCGGAGCGACGACTGAGCCTGTGATATGATAAGAACTAACAGAGAGCCTAGGGTAGTTAGAGGGGGACATAAAGGGGCGTGGCATATAGGCTTAGGCGTGGCTCGAAGAATCAATGCCACGCGCCAGTTTTTAAGTCTTCAATGCGGAAAAACTGCGGCTTTGAGTGGATAAAATTGAATTTCAAGTGAAAAATGGAAATTAGAGAAAAAGTAAGACCTAAATGCATATATTTCCTCTCAATTTGTTGAAAGATTGAGAAGTTTTGTTTTAAAAATATGGGACTTAGTCCGGAGTTCGTTACCGCAAGACTTGGTACCAGATTTTCCACGGGCTAACTCCCATGAGAATCGTCATAGTAAAAGTAACAAAAACGAATTGGGCTCTTGATTTATAGCTTGGGTTTTTTCCACTAACCCCTGAATCGGAGTAGTAATGGAAGTTTGACATTTATAATGTTCAACACAAAGTTTCCAAGGTGTTATTCTTGTTATTTTAACAAGTTGTTCTCATACACTTCATGTCAAAACTTTTCATGCAGAATGAGAGTGAAATTATTTTCCTGGGTTTGAACTCACTTTATAACAAAAATGCCCCAGTTGTTATACGAAGTACTAATGATGTTCAGGCAAAGCTGGGCAGGCAAGGAGAGGAGAGCAAGATGCAGAGGTGTCTCTACTACGGACCTGCAAGTCAACTGTAAATTCATGGATTGCAGGCAAGTTCTTGCTCACAATCCTAATATTAATAGACGATGGTATTATACCCGATCTGCGTCTCTCGAACATTTACTATTTCTATGCTTCGGCCGCACGCACGAAAACTAATTTGACAAACTAGTTTGAAAAATGAGAGACGCATGATCTTTTCCAGAGACATGAGTACGCTTCAGAGTTGATTGAGTTAGTGTCAGAGCAAAACTAACAAACTGTTCTGAAACTTCAAAACTGAATACCAACAAATTGAGAGGTGAATAGTAACGAAACAACGAAAAAATATCTTTGCAGTTCCTTCAGGGATTTGTAACTATTTGAAGTCAACATAAACGTACCTGTATTTTAGAAATCTTGTGACAAGATATAAAGCATACGGAATCGACACTAGCACCAATATAGACTCCAGAAACAAGAAGAACTGAAAACCAAGATTAAGTATTTTCAAGTTGAGTGTAGAAAGTTCTGAAAACTTATTCAAAAGGGTTGTACAACTCCACTCTACAGAAGACATGTGCGCAGAATACTCTAAGATTCCATCCTGCGTTTCCATGGAACAAAGTAGATTTAATAATGTCAAACTGCTAGTTAACTTTCTCTCGTGGAGCAACTAATACAACTTACTTGTGTGAGATTCAACACTCCATAGAGCGAACAAACCGAGCTCACATCATCAGAATTCGCCTGAAAGAATTTCTACATTCAGAGAAAGATATATAAAAACGCAGACAATTTTGATCCGATCAGCGATCACTCAAAGTAGTGGTATAACCGCAGTGGTGAAATGTTGTTAAATAATACACATTCAAACCGAAACCTTTTTCTTTCGCCTTTTCGTGTCTGTCGGTTTGGTTGCATTGTCCTTCTCCGCTTTGACAGTTGCCTTCTTGCTAGTTTGGCTGGCGGCGGCACTCCCAGGGGCTGAAACAAAACATATTCTGTTTTGAGATCATGCACGCCATCATTCGGATCAAAATAGGAACAGTAGTTCCAGAAGAACATTTGTTGAGAAAGTCAGTTTTTCTTGATCCGGGAAAAAACGATCAACGAGAGAAATTCTTCATTTTCATTTTTGAAATCAGTACACATAAATCAACTCATGTTTACTGAACTTATCACGATCGACTAAAAAAGATCATTTTAAAAAGTTAAAAATAAGTAATCGGTGAAGTGGCGCAAACCTGGTTTTGCTTCTGTCGAAGGGACTATTTTCGGAGCATCTGATATTGTTGGTGGGACAAAATTTGGATCCACGTTACTCGGGGGCTTGCTCATCTGTAACCAAGGGTTTTTAACAAGTCAATATTTAGGTTTAAACATTTCAACAAACTCAAAGTTTCACACGTCAATAGCTGTTTTTTCGAAAGTTCGACAGTATTCCGTATTAAAGTTTTGCATACAGTTAGTGCACAACTAAAAATCTTTGAAGTTACTGAAGAGTTACTGGATGATCAGTTAGCGAGGCGGGAAGATATAGAGTATCTTGATCACTGACTCGAGAACTTAGAGAAAGCAAAAGAAGAAAAACTGGCCTGTTCGGCTATGATACTCTGCTAAAATGAAACCAACTGAAGTGCACACGTGCTCCAACACGTTATTTGTTGCGGAGCGTGAAGACGCGTGTCCTACTTTATGAGTAAAGAACGCTCATCGATATTCCAGATAGATCAAGTGTTTTATGGATTTTCGGATCCACTGATTCAATAAGGATCTGTTGTATTCTTTTTCGCACAATTATCCCGTGTTACGCTCATATATGTGTGAACGACGTACAAACTTGATTCAATGTGAACACCATCGTTATGGAGAGAATAACGCAAGTGTAATGTCAATGTTTAAGGTTTGAGCAATTTAAAACAAACAACAACATAATGAATAAGATGAATGTGGGTGCACTGCCAGCTCATGCAGTGGGGACCATAACTAATTGATGAGCAAAAAATCAAAGTTAGCGTTTAGTCAAACAAAACATTATGTTTCGAGAAAAGTTTCTGCTCATTTCTCAGAGCTCTTTTTTCAAAAATAATTTGTACTTTACATCAACACATGTTAACATTTTTTCACTCCTTTTGTTCTAAAGTTAGTTTCAAGGGTTTTGTGATGCTCCGTTACTAATAAACGTTGAATTCTTGAATACTGAGTTTCTGAAATTGCTCGTTTCTCTCAAATGTTGGTAGCAGTTAACAGTAACAAGTATCATTGAGACATTGAGCACTTCTGATAAATTTTATTGATCTACTTTGGTGGAGATTTCGCGCCAGGATTGGCGGGGACTTCTTCGTACTGGCCTGGCTGAAATAAATAGGGGATATTAGATGTCTGGGTTAGCTCTGTGGTGAGAGTTTCTTAATGGTAAAACATAGAAAAGTGTTCAATAATCCCACTTTGAATATTGTTCATCCTCTGTTAGCTCATTTTAATAATATCTGATTGTTTCAGAGATACTTGTGTTTATCTGATTCAACCAAAATACACTGATGAGAACGTGAAAGACTTAAACATAAATGGAGAGAAACAGTACGAACCTCGTCATTTTCCGCGACTTTCGGTTGAGTCGCGTCGTTTGTTTGAATCGCGACTTTTGATGGAATCGGAGCTTCTGAAGCGATGAGTAAATTGTCTATGTCAAAGTAGGTACAATTCAGTTAAGAAATAACTTGTTTCTGAACCTTACTTGAGAAAACCTCGTCAAGTGTTTTGATCAGGCGTCGTAGCAAGGTTAGCTCAACTTCTGGCAGAACACAGAAGTTTTTCAAATATCCCATTTTGAATGTTTTCGTCCTCTATCGGTGGTGAAAACCTTGTTATTACCACACAGTTGTGAACTTCTAATACTGAAGCCTGATGTAGAAAGATGCAATTCCAGAAAAACCCCTACCCTTCTTCTTCTTCCCCTTGCAGTTAAGCTTTCCCTTACAGTTGATTCCAGCAATGAGCAACATTATCGTTTGAATGAGAATCATACAAATGTTCTGAAATGTGAAATAATCAAGCTCATATATTTCTCTCACTTCTCACTTTTTGTCTTACTTTCATTATTTTTCCTTCCGCATGTAAATTAGAAGTGCCCCAGCGACTTATGGGGAAATAAGCGAGAAAAATTGACCACAAACAACATCTTCTATTTTGTGAAAGTTTTTGAGAGTTGAAAAGTTTTTTTTGATGAGTTACGTGAATAAACTATTAAAAGTTACCAGCATTATTGATGCGGTATGGCCACCACAATCTGATACAAAGCTGAGAAATGATGTCCAACTTGATCTCTCTCACTATTTAAAGCCGTTATTATATGTAACTAAGCTGTTAAACATGTTTTCATAACCATGTTCAAGAATATTCAGCTCACACAATTGTTTCCTGATTGGATATGTTTCATTTAGAAACAACAACAAAAACATACAGAATTCTAAACAGTTTACAATGTGGAAGGGAATTGAAGAGTGTTTTGCAAAATCAAACCAAGTACAATAAGCATCTGTATTTGTATTTTGTTCATATGATGAATCCGATGAATCAATGTTCAACCGTCACTCCGCACAGAGGTACCGTATTCTCATATCACTTAATCATCAAGCTATGAATAAAGAGAGAAATTTGCAAAATGCACGTTTGTATCATGTGTGGGAGCTGCCAAGCAAGTTAATTTATTATTATTTGTAGCATGACCTAATGATGTATTTCATTTGACAACCTAACAACCTTTCGTGCTCTTGCAGAGTAGTGGTTTGATTTCAGCTTTTGTGCGTAACTAACTGTGGTTCAATTTCAACTTTTGTACGTAACTATGGTTTCTTTTTTGTACGTATCTCGACTGGAAGTGAGAAAATTATTGTTATTTGCTTGCTCACAACCGCCCTGAACATGAAAAATCATATTTGTAGTTTACTCTGCTTAACATTAACCCTGAGAGAAATATTAGTTAGAGCTCTGACCAAATCAATGTGAGCTCCACATCATTGGTCCATGAAACCCTACTCTCTGGCTGAGCTTCGTGATATTATTCCAATATAGATATTTTAAAAATGCTTCTGAAATGTATAACTGTGCAAGCTTGAGCGTTTTCACACTGATCCTGACCGCTTTTAGTATTTACACCCATTCCGGCGAGTTGTAGAACTAAGTACGTATGCTAGAAGATCCCGGCACCTTCATCCCATCCTGCGTCTCCTTAAACATGCGCTATTTCTCTGCTTTTAGATCCCGCCGGGATGTAAGAGACGAGAAATAGTGAGGCAGAGCGAGACACAAAAAATGAGATGAAGTAGCCGGAATCTTTTAGCATACGTACTCTAGTGTACACCTCAAACTTCTTTACACGTACTTTCACATCAGGAAGTTAGTGCAGATTTTGCAGATGATGTGAACATTTCTTTTCCTATTTTTCGCACTTCATCAATCTTCGCTCGACTACGTGCAAAAACCTTTACCCTTTACGGTCTAGAGCACATGACAGCAATGTAGCCGAACTATATTGAATTTTCCCATGCCATTAATCAGTGGAACTTTGTTTTTCCCACGTTTAATAAAAAACGTTAACACTGCTGTGAATAAATAGACTACACCAATTAAAGTACATGTACTTTTGCACGCCCACTTCACCATTTTTCGCAGACGCAGTCCTCCCCTCAGAATGAAACCAGGCTGAAATTAGCATTTCATGTTGGTTTTATGTTTGCAATAACAATATCATAATTTGTACTGTAATCTCACTTGCAAGTTTCTTTCGATTTCGCCAAAATGGAGATACCCATATGTCCTATGGCAGAAGGGAAAATTAATGTGAAACGGCTGCTCAAGAAAAACTGATATACCTTTTTCATTCAAAGCAACCAACCTAATTTGCATACGGTTCACATGTTTTGTCTCTTTTGGCAAGCGCAGCGGTATGTTTAGGTACCCCGGGGTACCTAAACTAGCTTTTATTCCTGCCTTTTTGACATATCTACAAATAATGGTGAAGTGAACTTCTTCTTGAAAAAGTGGCATTCAGTGCATGCCTCACTTGTCATTGAACATTCACGACATAGATGCCACTAATGGTATGACTAACTAGTCTCAGTAAAAGAGTCAGTCGTCGAGAACATTTGCTCAAAGTTTGATTCTTGAAAAATGTGCCATTTACAATGTTGTAAGCTTGTTGTGATGAGAGTTCAATGATGAACAAATATTCTCAGATACGCTCGAGTGATGAACGGCACATCGTTGGGGAGTTACGGAGTGCTTTTTCAAGAAATGGTAGGTTCAAATATAGGGTTCGAGCTTTCTGAGGCAAGCCTATACGTATTCATGAAAAAGTGGGGGCCCAACGACTGTGAGATTTGCCTTCTGCTGTGCGCTCCTTAGACAACTACTCTAAAATGGAGCAGCTCTGCTACGAAAACCGAAAAATACAAATATACTCAAGTATAACTGTTTATTACAACCTGCAAAAGTCATAAAATATTTTTCAAACCTGTAAACTAGAATCTGCAATTAACCGAAAAATACTAATATACTCAAGTATAACTGTTCATTACAAACATACAAAAGTCGTAAAATACTTTCACAAACATGTAAACTAGAATCTACAAATCACAGATGTTAACTCAACGTAGTCAATAATAGAATTCCTGGTTTTGTGCACAATGGTTGGCATTTTTTGTCATTACTTCAATTCTAGGTGCTATAACGTTTGTCATATTATTCAACAGTTGTTCTCTCTTTCGCAGCTGTGATTTGTAGATTCTAGTTTACATGTTTGTGAAAGTATTTTACGACTTTTGTATGTTTGTAATGAACAGTTATACTTGAGTATATTAGTATTTTTCGGTTAATTGCAGATTCTAGTTTACAGGTTTGAAAAATATTTTATGACTTTTGCAGGTTTGTAATAAACAGTTATACTTGAGTATATTTGTATTTTTCGGTTTTCGTAGCAGAGCTGCTCCATTTTAGAGTAGTTGTCTAAGGAGCGCACAGCAGAAGACAAATCTCACAGTCGTTGGGCCCCTACTTTTTCATGAATTTTTCTCTTTTTGTATACATGCCGTAGGTATGTGGTTTGATCTGTACGGTGAAGATGAAATTGTTTTCCTGATGAACCACTTGTCAAGTATTACCATCATTCGAAAAAATATGACGTCAACATTGCAGTTCTAAAACTCACTTCATCTGGTCTTCAGAATCCCAGAATACGTCATGTTTGAATAAAGTTTCGTCGTGAATTGACGATTTTTAAGAAAATTTCAGCATTCGAAAACATATTTCACGTCATTTTTTTCAAAGTTGACGTCATCTGGCTTTCTGAATTCTAGAATAAGTCACATTCAGATAGAGCTTCATCGTTAATGTACCATTTTTAAGATATTTTCAGCATTCGCAAATATATTTCACGTTAATTCTGCATTTTCAAAAGTTGACGTGATCTGGCCTTCTGAATCCCAGAATACGTCACTCTTAGATTGATTTTCACCGTTAATTGACCCTTTCTAAGATATTACCATCATTTGAAAATATATGTGACGTCAACTTTGCACTTTTCAAAATGACGTCATCTGGTCTCCAGAATCCTGAAGGACGTCAGAAGTAGAATACTTTATATTCAAAAAAAGTCACGATGGCATCATATTTCAATTTTCAAGCAAATCGGTAATTGTTTCTCTAAGTTACAGTACAGTTTGAGTTTTCGACCGGACAGAGAGAGTGAGAGAGCGTGCTGAATGGAGAGACGCAGACCTTTTCCGAAAAATGTCTATAACTTTGTTTGAAACAATTTTTTCGCAAATTTATTTTGGTCCGCCAGGGTTTGAGTAGATATTACATCTCTTACACCATTTGCAACAAAATCGGTTAAGTAGAAACCCTTGAACTGGGAATTTTCCCTTGAATTTTCATCCGAGCTTCAGAATCCTCGATGACGTCATCAGTAGAAGACTCACATGTAAATCGATTTCAGTTCATGTCTTGGTATCATACTTCAAATTTTACTTGAATTGGTTAGGACTGAGCTGAGTTATAACGCAATTTCATTTACCCCGACAGAGAGGGCGAGAGAGTGCACGAAATGAAGAGACGCAGAGACATTTTCAAAGACCCATAACTTGATGAAAATGAATTTATTTCGAAAAAAAGGTTGCGCCCCCAAGGTTTGAGTGGAACATCTATCGTGTCCCCAATTTGCAGTCAAATCGGTTCACACATAAAAATTTATGAAGCGCATAACGTCATAACTCGGCTCAAACTTAATCAATTTTGTTCAAATTTTGAACATAGCTTGTAAATATGCCATGAAATATCAACAAATCATAAAAAGTTCTGATTTGCACGTTTGGGCCTTTTTGAGGGTGAACTAAAAAAATGAAAGCGCGCATTAGCCAAACCAAAGACAAATCTCGCACAGCGCTTCGCGCTGCGCGCGATACGGTCTATGCTATTTAATCATGTTCTGTCCGTACACTAATCAGGTTGCTTTCCGGTAAAAATAATGTAATAATGTACACTACAGTGTTCACCTCGAATCGAACTAGTATTTCTGGTATTTATAAATCAGTTCAAACATTTCTGCTTATAAGAAATCAATTGCCTATTAGATCAATCAAACATTTCTCTCACTTACGAACAAACTGACAAATTTGACCGAGAAGACCTGACAAAGCGCGAATTCACAAAAAATGTGGTCAAAAAATTGAGTATTTCGAGTTGCCAAACTTTGAACTACTTGCTAATCTAGCAGGGTTACCACGAGTTCAGCCATTTTGCAGATTCTGAACTGGAACTACCCGGACGATTGTCCTTTCCTGGCCCAACCGAGATGGGCGAGTGAAGTTGTTACCTATCTCTCCATCACCCTCACTTGGATCTACATCTACGTCATAGTCTGCATTGTGCTCACACCAAATGGAACCGCTAGCAAACCTTTCTATCGTTGTTGTTACATCTTATTTGTCGGGGAGATCAGTATTCTCATCATGGCTATTAAAGGTTTGTCTTTAGATAACTGCAGAAAACGCCAAGGTGCTTCGTTTAATAAAACATTCATTGTGCATAGATCATGTAACATTAGTTTCAATAAATGTAAATACATTGTGAGATGAAAAAGGAAAACTATTTCCAAGGAGTGGATTAGCTTCGTAGGCTTTGGTAATTTGCTGGTAAAATGCGCATTCTTATACGTATAAGATACTTGTAGAAGACATTCACACTCAATATGGAGAGATCCATTACATAACGTCAAATGGTTTCGAAGTGGTGTTCCTTGACTGCCCTCCGGATATTTCTATCGCTGCACAGTCGTAGAATTTCTCCGTCACCGATAGCATAGAAATGACAACTTTCACTGAGGAATAAAGAAAAAAAAGGAAATACTGTAGGAGTATATACGAAGTGGAAAGCAACTTTAATCTAAGTTTTTATTGTTTTCAGCGGGAATCGTGGCCAGTTGTATCATATATCTGAGACCACCCCTGATGTTGGCTCACAACTCAATTGTCACTTTCGGAGACCATCTTATCGCCTCGGTCAACCTCACGTTTGCCGCAATGAGGTTCACTGTCATTTACTGGAACAATGAGGTACCGCTCTGTTGTAATTGTAGTCTGCTGATGTTGCGCAAATCAAACATTACATTTTGTACCCAGAGAGACACATATGGGAGAAACAATCATAAGTTGTTTCACACGACTGGGTACATTTTCCTTCATCAAGTTTGTTTGGGATCATGTGGTGTACTGGTTTATTGCACCCTCTCTTGTCTCCCACACCAGAAAAAAGCATGACAGCTTACAGGCATTGGTGAATACACAATATTGAAGCTGCGCAGTAGGCTCAGCAGTAATTAGGCTCAGTAGTAATTATTTCCCCGTTATTCATAGTCATAGAACGAGATGGAACACAGCTCCAAAACGTGTTTGTAGTTTGATTCCGCTACACTTCAGTACCAGTGCAGAGAATATGCTGTTTCTGCTGATCATACTACAACTTCTTTCCAGAAATCGGAGCTGGTCGCCAACATTGGCCTCGTCGCCTCATTCTCCTGGGCGTTCGGCCACCTGCTGGCCATCTTCTTCGGATTTTCTCATTCGGTCTCTTTTGAGAACGACCGAATGCACTGGGTTGACTACTTCCCCTTCAGTTTTACACGGAAGAAAATGCCCTTCGTTATGGTGGCAATCACACTCGTACTCTACATTGCAAGTTTGATCAAAATACACGGGGTTGGTTGCAAATAAAGGAAAACCATCAGACTATCGACTTGAACAAGATTATGGTTGAAATGAAAACGTGGTCTTTACCTCAAGAAGCTAGCTAGTCTCGTAGTCAGGTCGGAAACAGCCGGTCCATTTACCACAAACTTGGTGAATATTTTACTTTCTAACTAATCCTCGAGTGAAATTATTCTCAGACAAAGTTACACGTGTGCGTCGCGATCAATCACACGTGCAGTATTAACTAAATTGTCAAAGTTTGACTGTACCACAGTAAGTTTGAAAATGCTCTCCGCTTGTTCCAATAACATACACTTACACTTGATCATGAACTAAGTTTTCATGTCCAATGTCACATTTTTATTACAGGCGGCTCGCAAGAGCATGAGCAAGGCAAACTTTGCTCGCGAAATGTTGTTCTTGACTCAGTCATTGATCATTTTCGGCAAGGAACTCATCTATCTGATCATCACGTCACACTACCTGATACAGTATGGTGTACTTAGCTACACTATGAACCTGAATCTCACTTTCTTTATCAGACCAATAAAGTCTGGAATAACTCCCGTAAGTCAATACATCAGTAGCTAGACATCTCCGGTGGGAAAGTACATATAACTCCTTAACAACATGGAAGGCTCTCACGGGAGTGTTCTATACTGTTAGACAATTGCGGAGTCATGTGAAACATGCCGAACACAGCAGAACTCAGAAACGTGTAATGACAAAGTGCACGATGCCTCATTAGAATGCTAACTTCACATGACTATTCGATTTACTTACCAGAGATGTTGCGTACTGCAACTGTACCACTGCGGCAGGGTATCGAGAACTGATGAAGGCAGTTTAACATACAGCGGTTTTCGCACACGTGGGAATCGTTGTGATAATGAATCAGAAATATAATAAGATGAGAAGTTCATCCATGTGAAAATCTCTTCTTCATAACCACAGTAACCACAATGCATGAACGAGTGAAAAACAAGTGAGAAAAACAAAGTTACAGTGATTTTTTAGAGTCTTTTACTCAACGTTGTCATTTCGGTAAGACCAATGTATTAGTGTTCATTTTTGGGTGTTTCAGTTCCTGTATCTCGTATTCTCGAGCAACATTCGAAAAACGGCACTTGGAATTGGACCGCTGAAACGTTTCCACTTTGGGAAGACCACACAACAGGCCACGGCTATGGCCACCCATCCTAGAACGATATCTCTTGTATCTGCACATCCGCATGCAACTCAACATAATTGAGATATAATGAATATTTAATTGTTAGTAACTTTAAAATGCAGATGTATATACTATAACCAAATGAGCAAGGAACCTGGTTGTAGATGTGCGTTACCTAAATTGTATAGCATTATTCATGAGTTGTATGAATAAGTGGTGGTAAATCAAGCTGAAACGATTCGTCTTTGCTTTTTTCTTTGCTTTGATGAACGTTAGTTTTACGTACATTGACCCGAATTTCTCGCATACTAACTCAGTACAATTGTTGTTACCCATATCCATGGATGCAGTTTTCCCAGAATGTCTTTCCAAAAATTTCACGCGTTTTGCTTTTTTCTAGCGTATTTCTCTCTTTATCTAAATCTCAAAAATCCGTTCGGGAGCTTTTGAGAAAATGGCATTAAACCCCATTTTGAAAGTCCGCAATGTTGTGAAATAATTTATCACTTCATTTTTTATCTCCATATTGTATGACAAGGAAGGTACCCCGGGCTACGCCCGGGTCCCTCCCTTGATGAGTCTAGGCCGGTGGTTGCGTCGAGAAGTTTTTTTTTCATATTCTTCGTCTTTGAAAAGTCCTCGAGCGCGAAAGTTGTCCTGAACATAGAGCGCGGGACTTCTCCTTAACATAGAGCGCGGGAGTTCTCCTTAACATGGATCGCGAAAGTTCTCCTTAACATAGAGCGCGTGAGTTCTCCTTAACATAGAGCGCAAAGGTTCTTCTAAACATAGAGCGAAAGTTTTTCTTAACATAGAGCGCGAAAGTTTTTCTTAACATAGAGCGCGGGAGTTCTCCTTAACATAGAGCGCGGGAGTTCTTCTTAACATAGAGCGCGAAAGTTCTCCTTAACATAGAGCGCGGGAGTTCTCCTTAACATAGAGCGCAAAGGTTCTCCTAAACATAGAGCGAAAGTTTTTCTTAACATAGAGCGCGGGAGTTCTCCTTAACATAGAGCGCAAAGGTTCTCCTAAACATAGAGCGCAAAGGTTCTCCTAAACATAGAGCGCGAAAGTTCTCCTTAACATAGAGCGCGGGAGTTCTCCTTAACATAGAGCGCAAAGGTTCTCCTAAACATAGAGCGAAAGTTTTTCTTAACATAGAGCGCGAACGTTCTCCTTAACATAGAGCGCGAAAGTTCTCCTTAACATAGAGCGCGAAAGTTCTCCTTAACATAGAGCGCAAAGGTTCTCCTAAACATAGAGCGAAAGTTTTTCTTAACATAGAGCGCGGGAGTTCTCCTTAACATAGAGCGCGGGAGTTCTTCTTAACATAAAGCGCGAAAGTTCTCCTTAACATAGAGCGCGGGAGTTCTCCTTAACATAGAGCGCAAAGGTTCTCCTAAACATAGAGCGAAAGTTTTTCTTAACATAGAGCGCGGGAGTTCTCCTTAACATAGAGCGCAAAGGTTCTCCTAAACATAATAATAATAATAATAATCTTTTACGGCAACTATTTCAGCCGCGTGTTACTTTTATTCATACATTTACAACCAAGACAATGATCACATTGTAGTATCCGTAGAGAGGGGGGTCCGTAGAGGGAAACTAGGCATGGGTGAGCTTTATTACCAGCTCATGCGGTCCGCCATGAAGATACCGCGCCGAGTGAGATCAAACCATGGTCTTTTGAGTGCTAGCGCGCACACAACCAGTCGACCACTCGGCCCCCATAGAGCGCGAAAGTTCTCCTTAACATAGAGCGCGGGAGTTCTCCTTAACATAGAGCGCAAAGGTTCTCCTAAACATAGAGCGAAAGTTTTTCTTAACATAGAGCGCGAACGTTCTCCTTAACATAGAGCGCGGGAGTTCTCCTTAACATAGAGCGCAAAGGTTCTCCTAAACATAGAGCGAAAGTTTTTCTTAACATAGAGCGCGAACGTTCTCCTAAACATAGAGCGAAAGTTTTTCTTAACATAGAGCGCGAACGTTCTCCTTAACATAGAGCGCGGGAGTTCTCCTTAACATAGAGCGCGAAAGTTCTCCTTAACATAGAGCGCGAACGTTCTCCTTAACATAGAGCGAAAGTTTTTCTTAACATAGAGCGCGAACGTTCTCCTTAACATAGAGCGCGGGAGTTCTCCTTAACATAGAGCGCGAAACTTCTCCTTAACATAGAGCGCGACAGTTCTTCTTGACATAAAGCGCGGTAGTTCCCCTTAACATAGAGCGCGGTAGTTCTCCTCAACATAGAGCGCGGGAGTTCTTCTTAAAATAGAGCGCAGTAGTTTCCCTTAACATAGAGCGCGAGTGTTCTCATCACCTATTTCAGTTTCCAGCAGCAGCCGGTTTCAGAAAAATCTGAAATGAAAACAGAAAATCACGTACTGTTCACGTTTTTCTTCTCAGAAAACCAACTACAAAGTGCACCATTTCTTCTCCGTTTCTCGACCAAAAGGACAATTTGCCTCATACACACAAACACACCAAGCAACGGTTTTATATTAGTAGACAAGGAAGGTACCCCGGGCTACGCCCGGGTCCCTCCCTTGATGAGTCCAGGCTGGCGACAGTTTCCAGCTGTCTTTTTACTATTCTTCCTTCCTTTCTCTTTTCTATTTTCAAATTAGTTGTTTTACGGCGCGATACTTTTTATCAACATACAGCGCGACAGATCTCCTCAACATAGAGCGCGGTAGTTCTCCTCAACATAGAGCGCGGTAGTTTTCCTCAACATAGAGCGCGGTAGTTCTCTCTAACATAGAGCGCGGTAGTTCTCCTTGACATAGAGCGCATGGGTTCTTCTTGACATAGAGCGCGATAGTTCTCCTTAACATAGAGCGCGGTAGTTCTTCTCAACATAGAGCGCGGTAGTTCTCCTCAACATAGAGCGCGGTAGTTTTCCTCAACAGAGAGCGCGGTAGTTCTCTCTAACATAGAGCGCGGTAGTTCTCCTTGACATAGAGCGCATGGGTTCTTCTTGACATAGAGCGCGATAGTTCTCCTTAACATAGAGCGCGGTAGTTCTTCTCAACATAGAGCGCGGTAGTTCTCCTCAACATAGAGCGCGGTAGTTTTCCTCAACATAGAGCGCGGTAGTTCTCTCTAACATAGAGCGCGGTAGTTCTCCTTGACATAGAGCGCATGGGTTCTTCTTGACATAGAGCGCGATAGTTCTCCTTAACATAGAGCGCGGTAGTTCTTCTCAACATAGAGCGCGGTAGTTCTCCTCAACATAGAGCGCGTTAGTTCTCCTCAACATAGAGCGCGGTAGTTCTCCTTGACGTAGAGCGCGTGAATATTTTAGAGCGTGGAAGTTTTCCTTAACATAGAGCGCGGTAGTTCTCCTTAACATAGAGCGCGGTAGTTCTCCTTAACGTAGAGCGCGTGAATTCTTTAGAGCGTGGAAGTTTTTCTTAACATAGAGCGCGGTAGTTCTGTTTAACATAAAAAGCGGTAGTTCTCCTCAACACAGAGCGCGTTAGTTCTCCTCAACATAGAGCGCGGTAGTTCTCCTTGACGTAGAGCGCGTGAATTCTTTAGAGCGTGGAAGTTTTCCTTAACATAGAGCGCGGTAGTTCTCCTTAACATAGAGCGCGGTAGTTTTCCTCAACACAGAGCGCGGTAGTTCTCCTCAACATAGAGCGCGGTAGTTCTCCTTAACGTAGAGCGCGTGAATTCTTTAGAGCGTGGAAGTTTTTCTTAACATAGAGCGCGGTAGTTCTGTTTAACATAAAAAGCGGTAGTTCTCCTCAACACAGAGCGCGGTAGTTCTCCTCAACATAGAGCGCGGAAGTTCTCCTTAGCATAGAGCGCGGGAGCTCTCCTTAGCATAGAGCACGGGAGTTCTCCTTAGCATAGAGCGCGAGAGTTTTCCTCAGTGTAGAGCGCAGGAGTTTTCCTCAGTATAGAGCGCGGGAGTTCTCCTTAACATAGAGCGCGGGAGTTCTCCTAAGCATAGAGCGCGGGAGTTCACCTAAGCATAGAGCGCGGAAGTTCTCCTTAACATAGAGCGCGGGAATTCTTCTTAGCATAGAGCGCCAAATTTATCTTTAGCATGGAGCGCTAAATTTTTTCTCAGCATAGAGAGACATAGAGCGCATGGGTTCTTCTTGACATAGAGCGCGATAGTTCTCAGCATGGAGCGCTAAATTTTTTTGTTCTTGTTTACGTAGAGCGCAGGCCTCCTCCCTACCATAGAGCGCGGTAGTTCTCCTCAACATAGAGCGCGGTAGTTCTCCTCAACATAGAGCGCGGGAGTTCTCCCTAACATAGAGCGTGTTAGTTCTCCTCAACATAGAGCGCGGGAGTTCTCCCTAACATAGAGAGCGGGAGTTCTCCTTAACATAGAGCGCAGGACTCCTCCCTAACATAGAGCGCGGTAGTTCTCCTCAACATAGAGCGCGGTAGTTCTCCTCAACATAGAGCGCGGTAGTTATCCCTAACACAGAGCGCGAGAGTTCTCCCTAACACAGAGCGCGGTTGTTCTCCCTGACATAGAGCGCGGTAGTTCTCCTCAACATAGAGCGCGGGAGTTCTCCCTAACATAGAGCGCAAAATATATCCCTAAAATAGATCGCGAGAGTCCTCCCTAACATAGAGGGCGAGAACTCTCCTTCACTTAGAGCGCGAAACTTTTCCCTAACATAGAGAGCGAGACCTCTCCCTAACATACAGCGCGATACTTTTCTCCCAACATAGAGAGCGATATCTCTCTCTAACATAGAGAGCGAGACCTCTTCCTAACATAGAGCGCGAGACTTTTCTCTAACTTAGAGAGCGATATCTCGTCCTAACACAGAGAGCGAGACCTCTCTCTAACATAGAGAGCAAGACCTCTCCCTAACATAGAGCGCGACATCTCTCTCTAACATAGAGCGCGGGAAAGTGACCCATAACAACCATCAGTTTCAAAATAGCAAAATAAACAACACAGTAAAACAATCTTTTTGTCTACTATTTTGAGATGAGGGGCGTCTTCTATTGTCTTCATCACGCCGGCAGCATCCGGCAAGTAGCGGGAACCACAGTGGCTCTTACAGCAGGTCCCCCGTCCAACCATCAGCAATCCAATCCACAACAACAGCTCCACTCCGGAGGAGTCATCCTCCGGGCGAACAGAACGTTCGAATGGTCTCTCCCTTCCCGCCGCGCTTTTATACCCATTTTCTTACCTGTTAAGCCATTCCTGTTAACCGTGACGGCGTGAAACTCGTCTATCCTGTTTAGAGAAATTTTCTATTGCCAAATCCCAGCAACAGCCGGTAGGGAAAAATGAAATCACACGTTCTTTCACGTCTTCCAGCTCCCCAGCTTGCTTCACTTGCCTCACCCCATTCTCGACTAAAAGGGCAATAGTGAAGCAAAATCGGACACACAGACAGACAGACAGACCAAACAACGCAAATATAATAGTGGACAAGGAAGGTACCCCGGGCTGACGCCCGGGTCCCTCCCTTGATGAGTCTGGATGGGTTGGTGCGTCGAGAATTCGAGATGTCTCTTTCTTCTGTTTTTTTCTTTTTGCCCTCTCTCTCCCTAACACAGTTGTGATTACATAGACATTGGAAGTAAAGAGTGCAAAGGAAATTCGAGTTTTTTTTCTATCTATCCCTCTCTCTCTCTCTCTCGCTTTTTCTCTCTCTCTCTCTTTCTCTCTCTCTCTCTCTCTCTCTCTCTTTTTATCTTGCCCTCTTTTTCGCTCTTCATGTCTTCTGTCTTCCTATTTGGTACTGTTCACCCTCTGAATTGTTTGTATTGCTAATTGTAATTGTATAACATAGACAGCCAAAATGGGGACAGTGAGGCTCACATAGACATCCAAAATGGGGAGAGTGGGGCTCACATACACAGCAAAAATGGGGGCAATGGGGCTCACATAGACAGCCAAAATGGAGAGAATTGGGCTCACTTGGACAGAAAAAATGGGGAAAATGGGGCCCACATAGACAGCCAGAATGGGGGACAATGGGGCTCACACAGACAGTCAAAATGGGGAGAGTGGGGCTCACATAGACAGCCAAAACGGGAAAAGTGGGGTTAACATAGACAGAAAAAACGGCAAAGTGGGGCTCACATAGACAGCGAAAATTAGAACAGTGGGACTCACACAGACAGCAAAATGAAAACATTGGGGATTCACATACACATCGAATTTGGGAAAGTGGGACTCAGATACACAGCAAAAATGGGGACAGTGGGAATCAAATACACAGCAAAAATGGGGACAGTAGGCTCAAATACACAACAAAAAGGGGGGGACAATGGGGCTCACATAGACAGCCAAAATGGGGACAGGGGGGGGGGATCAACCACACAGCAAAAAATTGGACAGTGGGGTTCAAATACACAGCAAAAATGGGGACAGTGGGGCTCAAATACACAGCGAAAATTAGAACAGTGGGAGCTCACACAGACAGCAAAACGAAAACATTGGGGATTCACTTACACATAAAAATGGGGACAGTGGGATTCACTTACACATAAAAATGGGGACACTGGGACTCACATACACAGCAAAAATTTTGACAGTGGGGCTCAAATACACAGCAAAAATGGGGACAGTGGGGTTCAAATACACAGCGAAAATTAGAACAGTGGGGCTCATACAGACAGCGAAATGAAAACGTTTGGGATTCACATACACATCGAAATGGGGACAGTGGGACTCACATACACAGCAAACATTTGGACAGTGGGGCTCAAATACACAGCAAAACTGGGGACAGTGGGGCTCAAATACACAGCAAAAATTAGAACAGTGGGGCTCATACAGACATCGAAATGAAAACGTTTGGGATTCACATACACATCGAAATGGGGACAGTGGGACTCACATACACAGAAAAAATTAGGACAGTGGGAATCAAATACACAGCAAAACTGGGGACAGTGGGGCTCAAATACACAGCAAAAATTAGAACAGTGGGGCTCATACAGACAGCGAAATGAAAACGTTTGGGATTCACATACACATCGAAATGGGGACAGTGGGACTCACATACACAGCAAAAATTAGGACAGTGGGAATCAAATACACAGCAAAAATGGGGACAGTGGGGCTCAAATACACAGCAAAAATTAGAACAGTGGGGCTCATACAGACAGCGAAATGAAAACGTTTGGGATTCTCATACACATCGAAATGGGGACAGTGGGACTCACATACACAGCAAAAATTAGGACAGTGGGAATCAAATACACATCAAAATGGAGACAGTGGGACTCACATACACAGCAAAAATATCTGTAGACTATCAAAAGTATCACGTAGAGTGTGCCCTTCAATTTAACTCAACAATATTTACTGAAAATGACTTTCCAGCAACATCTGAATGGGAACGGTGGGGCTCACATAGACTACAAAATAGGAACAGTGGGGCTTACATAGACAGTACTGAACTTTTTTAATCTCTCTCTCTCTCTCTCTCTCTCTCATTCTCTCTCTCTCTCTCTCTCTCTCTCTCTCTCTCTCTCTCTCTCTCTCTCGTATTTTCACACTGTTCCTGAATATACACAACCTAAATACACAACGAATACAATACCCCTTTCTACAAAAAAAAAGATTCTGAGAGGATAAGTAAGCAATATCATCACATTTTCTATACGGAGAGTGACCTAATCATTTGAAAACCGAAATAAAAAGCAATTCTCACCTTTTCAGTATATTGCAGCCTCTTTTGATTGTTAAATACAATTAATTAAAGTATTGTAGCCGAAAATATTGCAGCACTACCGCCACCATTCTCATCTCGGAACAAAATGAAAAAGCAAAAAGCACGGCTTCCACGCCTTTCCAGTTCTAGAGTGCAAACTGTGTGATTTCTCTCGATTTTCGACTAAAAGTGCAAAAATGAAGGAATTCCGGACACACAAACAGACCAAGCAAGGGAATTATATATAGAGACAAGGTAGGTCGCCGGCGGCTAAAGCCGCCTCCGCCTCCCTTGTTTTTATTCCAGGCTGGCGAGAGCTTCCTGAAGTATTTTTCATATTTTTCAAGCTACTTTCGTACTCTTGTTTCTCTTAATCACTTCAATCACGCTTTTCACAACACATAGCGCCATCTTTAAGATTCACATAGAGCGCGACATCTTTCCTTAACATAAAGCGACATCTCTCCTTGACATAGAGCGCGACATATCTCCTTAACATAGAGGGCGAGATATCTCCTTAACATGGGGCGCGATATCTTTCCCTAATATAGAGCCTGAGATCTATTCTTAACATAGAGCGCGAAATCTCTCCCCAACGTAGAGCGCGACACCTCTTCTTAACATAGAGTGCGACAACTCTCCTAAACATAGAGTGCGACATTTCTTTCTAACATAGAGCGCGACATCCCTCCCTAACATAGAGTGCGACACCTCTTCTTAACTTAGAGCGCGACATATCTTCCTAACATAGATCGCGACATCTCCCCCCCGCGACATCTCTCCTTAACATAGAGCGCGACATCTCTCCTTAACATAGAGCGCGACATATCTCCTTAACATAGAGCGCGACATCTCTCCTTAAAGGGACCGTACCTCTATAATGTGCAATGTAGGCAATTTTTGAAAAAATGAGAAGAGTCATTTATTCTATTTTGAGATGAAAGTTCATACATTACGTACCTAGAGTTCAGAAAACCACATTATTACGAAGCAAAACAGAAGCCAACAGGATTTGGGTTACTGTAATGCTGCAATCCTTAATCTATCACTGCTTTGTAGTTTTCATGATATTTACAAATCTTTTTTTCACATATTTCATATTGGTAATTTTGGCCATGTTTTGAATATGGTTTTGTAATTTTATGGACATTTTGAAAATTTTGTACGTAGGTGAACTCGGCGGTGTATGTACGTGCGCGTGGTCGCGCCGCATTTTCGAGAACACGGAGCAAGACAGGAAGTTGACACTTATATGAATGGTTTTAGTTTTTTAATGTGAACCATATTGACTAATCAGCTCAAACGTCCACATTAAAAAGGAACGGTCCCTTTAACACAGAGAGCATAGAGCATAGAGCATAGAGCGCATTGCTCTCTCTGGCTTTCTCTCTCTCTCATCCTCTTTCTCTCTCTCTCTATTTACTGGGGTGAAAATGATTTTCCAGCAACAGCCCAATGGGAACAGTGGGGCTCACACAGACAGCGAAAATGAGGACAGTGGGGCTCACATGGACAGCGTAAATGGGGACAGTGGGGCTCACATACACAGAAAAAATGAGGTCAGTGGGGCTCACATAGACAGCGAAAATGGGGACGGTGGGGCTCACATAGACAGCCAAAATGGGGACAGGGGGGATCAACCACACAGCAAAAAATTGGACAGTGGGGTTCAAATACACAGCAAAAATGGGGACAGTGGGGCTCAAATACACAGCGAAAATTAGAACAGTGGGAGCTCACACAGACAGCAAAACGAAAACATTGGGGATTCACATACACATAAAAATGGGGACAGTGGGACTTACATACACAGCAAAAATTTGGACACTGGGGCTCAAATACACAGCAAAAATTTGGACAGTGGGGCTCAAATACACAGCAAAAATGGGGACAGTGGGGTTCAAATACACAGCGAAAATTAGAACAGTGGGGCTCATACAGACAGCGAAATGAAAACGTTTGGGATTCACATACACATCGAAATGGGGACAGTGGGACTCACATACACAGCAAAAATTAGGACAGTGGGAATCAAATACACAGCAAAAATAGGGACAGTGGGGCTCAAATACACAGAAAAAATGGGGACAGTGGGGCTCATACAGACAGCGAAATGAAAACGTTTGGGATTCACATACACATCGAAATGGGGACAGTGGGACTCACATACACAGCAAAAATTAGGACAGTGGGAATCAAATACACATCAAAAATGGGGACAGTGGGGCTCAAATACACAGCAAAAATTAGAACAGTGGGGCTCATACAGACAGCGAAATGAAAACGTTTGGGATTCACATACTCATCGAAATGGGGACAGTGGAACTCACATACACAGCAAAAATTAGGACAGTGGGAATCAAATACACAGCAAAAATAGGGACAGTGGGGCTCAAATACACAGCAAAAATTAGAACAGTGGGGCTCATACAGACAGCGAAATGAAAACGTTTGGGATTCACATACACATCGAAATGGGGACAGTGGGACTCACATACACAGCAAAAATTAGGACAGTGGGAATCAAATACACATCAAAATGGAGACAGTGGGACTCACATACACAGCAAAAATATCTGTAGACTATCAAAAGTATCACGTAGAGTGTTCCCTTCAATTTAACTCAACAATATTTACTGAAAATGACTTTCCAGCAACAGCCGAATGGGAACGGTGGGGCTCACATAGACTACAAAATAGGAACAGTGGGGCTTACATAGACAGTAATGAACTTTTTTTAATCTCTCTCTCTCTCTCTCTCTCGCGCTCGCTCTCTCTCTCTCTCTCTCTCTCTCTCTCTCTCTCTCTCTCTCTCTCTCTCTCTCTCTCTCTCTCTCTTATTTTCACACTGTACTTGAATACACACAACCTAAATACACAACGAATGCAATACCCCTTTCTACAAAAAAAAGATTTTGAGAGGATAAGTAAGCAATATCATCACATTTTCTATACGGAGAGTGACCTAATTATTTGAAAACCGAAATAAAAAGCAATTCTCACCTTTCCAGTATGTTGCAGCCTCTTTTGATTGATAAATACGATTAATTAAAAGTATTGTAGCCGAACATATTGCAGCACTACCGCCACCATTCTCATCTCGGAACAAAATGAAAAAGCAAAAAGCACGCCGTCCACGCCTTCCCAGTTGGAAAGTGCAATAGTGATGGAATTCGCCCATTTTCCGGCAAAAAGTGCAATAGTGAGGGAATTCCGGACACACAAACAGACCAAGCAAGGGAATTATATATAGAGACAAGGAAGGTACCCCGGGCTACGCCCGGGTCCCTCCCTTGATGAGTCTAGATCGGTGGTTGCGTCGATAAGTCTTTTTCATCTTCAAAAGTCCTCGAGCGAGATAGCTTTCTTCGACATAGAGTGCGACTGTTTTCTTTAACATAGAGCGCGAAAGTTTTTTCTTAACATAGAGCGCGAGGGTTCCCCTTAACATAGAGCGCCGGAGTTCTCCTTAACATAGAGCGCGAGAGTCTTAACATAAAGCGCGAAAGTTCCCCTTAACATAGTGCGCAAAAGTTCCCCTTAACAAAGAGCGCGAAAGTTCCCCTTAACAAAGAGCGCGAAAGTTCCCCTTAACATAGAGCGCGGGAGTTCTCCTTAACATAGAGCGCGGGAGTCTTAACATAAAGCGCGAAAGTTCCCCTTAACATAGAGCGCGAAAGTTCCCCTCAACAAAAAGCGCAAAAGTTCCCCTTCACATATGGCGCGGGAGTTCTCCTTAACATAGAGCGCGCAAGTCTTAAAATAAAGCGCAAAAGTTCCCATTAACATAGAGCGCAGGAGTTCTCCTTAACATAAAGCGCAAAAGTTCTTCCTAATCTGAACATAGAGCGCGAAAGTTCTTCTTAACATAGGGCGCGAAAGTTCTGTTTAAGATAAAGCGCAAAAGTCATCCTAAACATAGAGCGCAGTATTTCTCCTCAACATAGAGCGCGGGAGTCTTAACATAGAGCGCGGAAGTTCTTCTTGGCATAGAGCGCAAAAGTTCTCTTTAAAGGAGGGCAGAATGGAAAGCTAGTTTAGGTACCCCGGGGTACCTAAACATAGCGTTGCGCGCGTCAAAACCGACTAAAACATGTTAACAGTATGCAAATTAGGTTGGTTAGTTTGAATGAAGAATAGTATTTATGAGTTTCGCTCGAGCAGCTCTTTCATATTAACTTTCCTTTCTGTCCCCCTTTAACATAGAGCGCAAAAGTTCTTCTTAACATAGAGCGCGGGAATTCTCCTTAACATAAAGCGCTAAAGTTCTTCTTAATCTTAATATAGAGCGCGAAAGGTCTTCTTGACATAGAGCGCGGGAGTTCTCCTTAACATAGAGCGCGAAAGTTCTTCTTGACATAGAGCGCGGGAGTTCTCCTTAACATAGAGCGCGAAAGTTCTTCTTGACATAGAGCGCGGGAGTTCTCCTTAACATAGAGCGCGAAAGTTCTTCTTGACATAGAGCGCGGGAGTTCTCCTTAACATAGAGCGCGAAAGTTCTTTTTGTCATAGAGCGCGGAAGTTCTCAACACAATCTCAGTTTCTAGTAGCAGCCGGTTTCAGAAAAATCCAAAATTAAAACGGAAAAGCACGTATTTTTCACGGCTTTTCTCCAAAAAACCAACTACAAAGTGCACCATTTCTTTCCGATTTCTCGACCAAAAAGCATTTGCCTCAGACATACACACACACACACACACCGCGAAATGAAAACACACAGACAGCGAAATGAAAACGTTTGGGATTCACATACACATCGAAATGGGGACAGTGGGACTCACATACACAGCAAAAATTAGGACAGTGGGAATCAAATACACATCAAAATGGAGACAGTGGGACTCACATACACAGCAAAAATTAGAACAGTGGGGCTCATACAGACAGCGAAATGAAAACGTTTGGGATTCACATACACATCGAAATGGGGACAGTGGGACTCACATACACAGCAAAAATTAGGACAGTGGGAATCAAATACACATCAAAATGGAGACAGTGGGACTCACATACACAGCAAAAATATCTGTAGACTATCAAAAGTATCACGTAGAGTGTGCCCTTCAATTTAACTCAACAATATTTACTGAAAATGACTTTCCAGCAACAGCTGAATGGGAACGGTGGGGCTCACATAGACTACAAAATAGGAAGAGTGGGGCTTACATAGACAGTAATGAACTTTTTTAATCTCTCTCTCTCTCTCTCTCTCTCTCTCTCTCTCTCTCTCTCTCTCTCTCTCTCTCTCTCTCTCTTATTTTCACACTGTACTTGAATACACACAACCTAAATACACAACGAATAAAATACCCCTTTCTACAAAAAAAAAGATTTTGAGAGGATAAGTAAGCAATATCATCACATTTTCTATACGAAGAGTGACCTAATTATTTGAAAACCGAAATAAAAAGCAATTCTCACCTTTTCAGTATATTGCAGCCTCTTTTGATTGATAAATACGATTAATTAAAAGTATTGTAGCCGAAAATATTGCAGCACTACCGCCACCATTCTCATCTCGGAACAAAATGAAAAGCAAAAAGCACGCCGCTCACGCCTTCCCAGTTGGAAAGTGCAATAGTGAAGGAATTCGCCCATTTGCCGGCTAAAAGTGCAAAAGTGAAGGAATTTCGGACAAACCAAGCAAGCGAAATATATTAATAGACAAGGAAGGTAGCCCGGGCTAACGCCCGGGCCCCTCCCTTGTTTCTATTCCAGGCTGGCGGGAGCTTCCTCGCCCTTTTTTCTCCTAGACATAGGGCGCGGAAGTTATTTTCAACATGTATCGCGGGATCTCTCCGTAACATAGAGCGCAATACTTCTCTCAACATGAGCGCGAGAATTCTCTCTCAAGACAGGCGAGACTCTTTTCTATTCCCTCTTTCTTCTCTCACGCTTTCCATTAACCCTCCCCCCCCCCCTTCTCTCTCATTCTATCTCTCTTTCAATCTTTTACTCTCATACACAGCAAAAATAGGATGAGTAGGGCTCACATGGACAGCGGAAATGGGGACAGTGGAGCTCACATAAACAGCGCAAATGGGGACAATGAGGCTAACATTTACAGCAAAAATGGCATAAGTGGGCTCACATAAACAGCAAAAATGGGGACAGTGGGACTCACATAGACAGTGGAAATGGGGACAGTGGGACTCACATATACAGTGGAAATGGGGACAGTGGGGCTCACATAGACAGCGGAAATGGGGAAAATGGGGCTAACATAGACAGCGGAAATGGGGAAAATGGGGCTAACATAGACAGCAAAAATGAGAACAGTGGGGCTCACATAGACAGCGAAAATGAGAACAGTGGGGCTCATATAAAGGCAAAAACGGGGACAGTGGGGCTCACACAGACAGCAAAAATGGGGACAGTGGAGCTCACGCAGACAGTGCAAATGGGAAAAGTGGGGTTAACATAGACAGTAAAAACGGCAAAGTGGGGCTCACATAGACAGCGAAAATTAGAACAGTGGGACTCACACAGACAGCAAAATGAAAACATTGGGGATTCACATACACATCAAAATTGGAAAAGTGGGACTCAGATACACAGCAAAAATGGGGACAGTGGGAATCAAATACACAGCAAAAATGGGGACAGTGGGCTCAAATACACAGCAAAAATTAGAACAGTGGGGCTGACACAGACAACAAAAAGGGAACAGTGGGGTTCCCATACACAGCAAAAATTGAGACAGTGGGGATCACATAGACAACGAAAATGGGGATAGTGGGGCTCACACACACAGCAAAAATTGAGACAGTGGGGCTCACATAGACAACGAAAATGGGGATAGTGGGGCTTACATAGACAACGAAAAGGGGGCAGTGGGGATCCCATACACAGCAAAAATTAAGACAGTGGGGCTCACATAGACAACAAAAATGGGAATAGTGAAGCTCACATACACAGCAAAAATTGAGACAGTGGGGCTCACAACAACGAAAATGGGGGTAGTGGGGCTCCCACAGACAACGAACGAAGATGAGAGTATGAGAAAAAAAAGAGATGAAAAAGAGGAGAGAGAAACACAAAGAGAGATAATAAACAAAAAATAAATATGAATACCTCTTTCAATGCACCCCAGCCGCCTCCCAAATCGCCAGTAGAACAAAATGGCTTTTTCGAGAATTGCCGCGTTTAAGCAGCTCACGTCAACTCATTTCCATTTTCTCCCCCCCCCCCCCTCCCCATGAAACGGTGATCAACCACTACCCATCCCACCACCAATTGAAAATGAAAAGCAAAAAGCACGCCGTCCACGCCTTCCCAGTTGGAAAGTGCAAAGTGTGTGATTTCTCCAAAATCTCGACCAAAAGTGCAAAATGATGGAATTCCGGACACACAAACAGACCAAGCAAGGGAATTATATATATGGACAAGGAAGGTGCCGCCGGCTAAAGCCGGCTCCCCCTCCCTTGATGAGTCTAGGTCGGTGGGTGCGTAGAGATGTTTCTTTCATTTTCTCGTCTTCGGAAAATCCTCGAGCGCGAAAGTTATCTTTAAAAAAACGCGTGATAAATTCCTTGAACAGCCGAACCGTTAAGCTCACATAGACAGCGAAAATAGGCACAGTGGGGCTTACATAGACAGTGAAAATGGGGAAAGTGGGGCTCACACAGACAGTGGGGCTTACATAGACAGTGGGGCTTTGATAGACAGTGGGGCTGAGATAGACAGTGAAAATGGAGAAAGTGGGGCTCACATAGACAGTGGGGCTTATATGGACAGTGGGGCTTACATAGACAGCGGGCTTACATAGAGAGTGGGGCTTACATAGACAGTGGAGCTTACACAGACAGTGGGGCTTACATAGACAGTGAAAATGGGGAAAGTGGGGCTCACATAGACAGTGGGGCTTACATAGACAGTGAAAATGGAGAAAGTGGGGCTCACATAGACAGTGGGGCTTATATGGACAGTGGGGCTTACATAGACAGCGGGCTTACATAGACAGTGGGGCTTACATAGACAGTGCAGCTTACATAGACAGTGGGGCTTACATAGACAGTGAAAATGGGGAAAGTGGGGCTTACATAGACAGCGGGCTTACATAGACAGTGGGGGTTACATAGACAGCGGGCTTACATAGACAGTGGGGGTTACATAGACAGTGGGGCTTACATAGACAGTGGAGCTTACATAGACAGTGGGGCTTACATAGACAGTGAAAATGGGGAAAGTGGGGCTCACATAGACAGTGGGGCTTACATAGACAGTGAAAATGGAGAAAGTGGGGCTCACATAGACAGTGGGGCTTATATGGACAGTGGGGCTTACATAGACAGCGGGCTTACATAGACAGTGGGGCTTACATAGACAGTGCAGCTTACATAGACAGTGGGGCTTACATAGACAGTGAAAATGGGGAAAGTGGGGCTTACATAGACAGCGGGCTTACATAGACAGTGGGGGTTACATAGACAGCGGGCTTACATAGACAGTGGGGGTTACATAGACAGTGGGGCTTACATAGACAGTGGAGCTTACATAGACAGTGGGGCTTACATAGACAGTGAAAATGGGGAAAGTGGGGCTCACATAGACAGTGGGGCTTACATAGAAAGTGGGGCTTACATAGATAGTGGGGCTTACATAGACAGTGGGGCTTACATAGACAGTGGGGCTTACATAGACAGTGGGGCTTACATAGACAGTGGGGCTTACATAGACAGTGGGGCTTACATAGACAGTGGGGCTTACATAGACAGTGGGGCTCACATAGACAGTGGGGCTTACATAGACAGTGGGGCTTACATAGACAGTGGGGCTTACATAGACAGTGGGGCTTACATAGACAGTGAAAATAAGGATAGTGGGGCTTACATAGACAGTGAAAATGAAGAAAGTGGGGCTTACATAGACAGTGGGGCTTACATAGACAGTGGGGCTTACATGGACAGTGAAAATAAGGATAGTGGGGCTTACATAGACAGTGAAAATGAAGAAAGTGGGGCTTACATAGACAGTGGGGCTTACATAGACAGTTAAAAGTTAAACAACGCGGCTTACATAGACAGAGAAAATGGGGATAGTGGGGCTTTCATAGACCGTGAAAATCAAAACAGTGGGGCCTACATAGACAGTGAAAAGGGGAGTTAGTGGAAATTACAAAGACAGTGAAATGAGGAGCGGAAAATTTTCTTTACAAATCTTTACAGAAAATGACAGCATCAGTGAACATTTTTACACAGGTGCATAGAGAAGTTTACAGAAATAAGAAGCTATAACAGAAATATAAATCAATTCTTACCTTTTTGTAGCCTCCGCAGGTCTATAGATCAATAATAACAACTATTCAACAATTCTATAGCCGAAAATCCAGAGCACTACCGCCGGTGTATCCATTGAGAATAAAAATGAAAGCAGCAAAAGCACGTACCGCTCACGCTCTTTTCCCCAAACCAACTACAAAGTGCAACGTTTCGCCCATTTTTCGACCAAAAGGACAAAAGCTTCATGCATTCCTTCACTCCAAATTCCATCAGACCCACACACAGACCAAGCAAGGCAAATATAAAAGGGACAAGGAAGGTAGCCCGGGCTAACGCCCGGGCCCCTCCCTTGATGAGTTAAGATAGATGGATGTGTCGTTATGTTCATTTCTTCATTTCTTCTTTTTTCCTTCATTCGCGCGCTCTCTCACAGTGGGAATAACAGACACAGTGAAAGTGAATCAAAAAATAAAGCGCGAGAGTTTTTAATTTTGTTCTTCCTTCGCTTTCATCTCTCCCTCTTTTGCTATACGTCTTCTTTCTCTTCTCCCTTTTTCACTGTTCGCACATTCAATGGTTTCAAAAACAACATAGAAAGCATAAAAGAAACAGTGGGGCTCACATAGAGGGCGAACATGAGGACAGTGGGGCTCAAATACACAGCGCAAATTAGAACAGTGAGGCTCACACAGCGAAAATGGAGACAGTGGGGCTCAAATACACAGCGCAAATTAGAACAGTGAGGCTCACACAGACAGCGAAATGGAAACATTGGGAACTCACATACACATCAAAATGGGGACAGTGGGGCTCAAATACACAGCGCAAATTAGAACAGTGAGGCTCACACAGACAGCAAAATGGAAACATTGGGAATTCACATACACATCGAAATGGGGACAGTGGGACTCACATACACAGCAAAAATATCTGTAGAGTATCAGAAGTATCACGTAGAGTATGCCCTTCAATTTAACTCAACTATATTTGCTGAAAATGACTTTCCAGCAAAAGCCGAATGGGAACGGTGGGGCTCACATAGACTACAAAAGTGGAACAGTGGGGCTCACATAGACAGTAATGAACTTTCTTTAAATCTCTCTCTCTCTCTCTTATTTTCACACTGTTCCTGAATACACAACGAAAACAAATACCCCTTTCTACAAAAAAAAAAAGATTTTGAGAGCATCAATAAGCAATATCGTACACATTATCAATACAGAGAGTGACCTAATTATTTGAACACATAAATATAAATTAATTCTCACCTTTTCAGTACATTGCAGCCTCTTTTGATTGATAAATACGATTAATTAAAAGTATTGTAGTCGAAAATATTGCAGCACTACCGCCACCATTCTCATCTCGGAACAAAATGAAAAGCAAAAAGCACGCCGTCCACGCCTTCCCAGTTGGAAACTGCAATAGTGATGGAATTTGCCCGATTCCCGGCAAAAAGTGCAAAATGATGGAATTCCGGACACACAAACAGACCAAGCAAGGGAATTATATATAGAGACAAGGGAGGGCGCCGGCGGCTAAAGCCGCCTCCTCCTCCCTTGTTTGAGCCTAGGCTGGCGGGAGCTTCCTAGCCTTCTTTTCTGAACACAGGACATGGAAGTTCTCCCTATCATAGAGCGCGAAACCTCTCCTTAACATAGCGCGCGGGAGTTTTCTTAACATAGAGCACGGAAGTTCCCCTTAACATAAAGCGCGAAATTTCTCCCTAACATAGAGCGCGGGAGTTCTCCTTAAGATAGAGCGCGGAATTTTTTCTTAACATGGGGCGCGGGAGTTCTCCCTAACATAGAGCGCGGAAGTTTTTCTCAATCCGGGGGCGCCAGAGTTCTCCTTAACATGGAGCGCGGTAGTTCTCCCTAACATAGAGCGCGGGAGTTCCCCTTAACATGAAGTGCGGAAGAGTTTCTTTACATGGGGCGCGGGAGTTTTTCTAACATAGAGCGCGGAAGTTTTTCTTAACATGGGGCGCGGGAGTTCTCCCTAACATAGAGCGCGGAAGTTTTTCTCATTCCGGGGCGCCAGAGTTCTCCTTAACATAGAGCACGAAATTTCTCCCTACCATAGAACGCGGGAGTTCTCCTTAACAAAAAGCGAGGAAGTTTTTCTTGACATTTGACGCGGGAGTTCTCCCTAACATGGAGCGCGGAAGTTTTTCTTAATCCGGGGGCGCCAGAGTTCTCCTTAACACAGAGCGCGAAATTTTTCTCTAACAAAGAGCGCGGGAGTTCCCCTTAACATAGAGCGCAAAAGTTTTTCTTAACATGGGGCGCGGAAGTTCTCCCTAACATAGAGCGCGGAAGTTCTCCCTAACATAGAGCGCGGAAGTTCTCCCTAACATAGAGCGCGAAAGTTCTCCCTAACATAGAGCGCGGAAGTTCTCCCTAACATAGAGCGCGGAAGTTCTCCCTAACATAGAGCGCAGAACTATTCCCTAGCACAGAGCGCAAAATTTCTCCCTAACATAGAGCGCGGAAGTTTTTCTTAACATGGGGCGCGGAAGTTCTTCCCAACATAGAGCGCGGAACTCCCTTCTAACTTCTAACATAAAGCGCAATTTCTCCCTAACATAGAGCGCGGAAGTTTTTCTTAACATGGGGCGCGGAAGTTCTTCCCAACATAGAGCGCAATTTCTCCCTAACATAGAGTGCAAAACTTCTCCTTAACATAGAGCGCGGAAGTTGTTCTTAACATAGAGCGCGGGAGTTCTCCCTAACATAGAGCGCGGAAGTTCTCCCTAACATAGAGCGCGGAACTATTCCCTAGCACAGAGCGCAAAATTTCTCCCTAACATAGAGCGCGGAAGTTTTTCTTAACATAGGGCGCGGAAGTTCTTCCCAACATAGAGCGCGGAACTCCCTTCTAACATAGAGCGCAAATTCTCCCTAACATAGAGTGCAAAACTTCTCCTTAACATAGAGCGCGGAAGTTTTTCTTAACATGGGGCGCGGGAGTTCTCCCTAACATAGAGTGCGAATCTATATCTCTCTATGTCTCTCTCTCTTTCTCTCTCTGTTGAGGCCGCGTGTACTCCGCTTGTCCCACGTGACATTAACGCCAATTTGTTTAACTTGAATGAACAAATCTATTGCTCAATTCGTCAATTTGCAGCTGCAGCCGATTCATATTCACTTGGAACTAGAAATGGAATCCATCCAAATCACGTTTTTTCCACGCCATTTGCCTCACTCATCACTCTGGCTTTTCGACCAAAAGTGCAGCCAAATTGTTACAAACCCACAAACACACCAAACTAGCGCTTTATACTAGTGGACAAGGAAGGTACCCCGGGCTACGCCCGGGTCCCTCCCTTGTGTGAGCCTAGGCTGGCGGGAGCCTCCTGGCTTATTTTTCTCAACATATTGCGCAACAGTCTTTCTCAACAAAAAGCGTGATACCTCTCTAATTCACAGAGAGAGACCTCTCCTTTACATAGATCGCAAGACCTCTCCCTAACATAGAGAACGATATCTCTTCCTAACATCGAAAGCGAGATCTCTTTAACTTAGAACGTGAGACATTTTCCATACGTAGAACGCGAGACTCTCTCCCTAACATAGAGAGCGAGACCTCTCTCTAGCTCAGAGCGTGAGACCTATTCCTAACATCGAAAGCGATATCTCTCCCTAACATAGAGAGCAAGACCCTAACTTAGAGCGGAGACCTTTTGCTTACATAGAGCGCGACACTCTCTCCTTAACATAGAAAGCCCGACCTCTCTCTAAGTTAGAGCGTGAAATCTCCTCCTGACATAGAGAGCAATCCCTCTCTCTAACATAGAGAGCGAGACTTCTCTCTCCCTAACATAGGGAGTGCCAAAGCTCTCCCTAACATGGAGAGTTAAAGTTCTTCCTAACATAGAGCGCGAGACCTCTCGTTAACATAGAGCGCGAGACCTCTCTCTCATGTAGAGCGCGAGACCTTTCGCCAACATAGAGCGCAAGACCTCTCTCTAACATAGAGAGCGAGACTTCTCTCTCCCTAACATAGGGAGTGCCGAAGCTCTCCCTAACATGGAAAGCTGAAGTTCTTCCTAACATAGAGCGGGAGACCTCTCGTTAACATAGAGCGCGAGACCTCTCTCTAATGTAGAGCGCGAGACCTCTCGCCAACATAGAGCGCGAGACCTCTCGTTAACATAGAGCGCGAGACCTCTCTCTAATGTAGAGCGCGAGACCTTTCGCCAACATATAGCGCAAGACCTCTCTCTAACATAGGGTGCTGGAAATCCCCCCTAACATAGAACGTGAGTCCTTTCTCTAACATAGGGCGCGGGAAATCCCCCCTAACATAGAGCGCGATACCTCTCTCTAACATAGGGCGTGGGAGATCCCCTAACATAGAGCGCGAGACCTCTCTCTGGCATAGAGCGCGAGACCTCTCTCTGGCATAGAGCGCGAGACCTCTCTCTCTCTCTCTCTGGCATAAATCGAAAGACCTTTCTCTAACGTAGAGCGCGAAATCTTTCTCTAACATAGAGCGCGAAACCGCTCTCTAACACATAGCGCGAGACCTCTCTGTGGCATAGATCGCGAGATCTCTTTCTTCAACACAGAGCGCGAGACTTTTCTCTAACATAGGGCGCGATTTCTCTCTCTCTCTCTTTCTAACATAGAGCGCGAGACTATTTTTTAACATCGGGCGCGGAAACATGAGAACAACAGAATTGAAAAATCTCTTTTTGTCTACTATTTTTGATGTGTAGAGAGTCTTCTTTTCTATCTTTTCTTACAGCAGCACTTCCAACCATCCATCAAATTCACGGCAGCAGCTCCAGTCCAGTGCGGGCATCCACGGAGTGAACAGAGAGTTCGAATGGCTCTCGCCCTTCCCGCTGCGCTTTTATACCCATTTTCCTACCCTGTTAAGCCATTCCTGTTAACCGTGACGGCGTGAAACTCGTCTATCCTGTTTAGAGAAATTTTCTATTGCCAAATCCCAGCAACAGCCGGTTGGGAAAAATGAAATCACACGCTGCCCACGCCATTTGCCTCACCCAGCTTGCCTCAGTTTCCTCACCATTTTTCGACCAAAAGTGCAGAAAAAAGTTTCAGACAAACCAAATAGGCGAATTATAGAAAGGGACGGCGTGAAACTCGTCTATCCTGTTTAGAGAAATTTTCTATTGCCAAATCCCAGCAACAGCCGGTTGGGAAAAATGAAATCACACGCTGCCCACGCCATTTGCCTCACCCAGCTTGCCTCAGTTTCCTCACCATTTTTCGACCAAAAGTGCAGAAAAAAGTTTCAGACAAACCAAATAGGCGAATTATAGAAAGGGACAAGGAAGGTAGCCCGGGCTAACGCCCGGGCCCCTCCCTTGTTTCTATTCCATGCTGGCGGGAGCTTCCTGGCCTTTTTTTCTCCTAGACATAGGGCGCGGAACTTATTTTCAACATGTATCGCGGGATCTCTCCGTAACATAGAGCGCAATACTTCTCTCAACATGAGCGCGAGACATCTCTCTCAAGACAGGCGAGACCCTTTTCTATTCTCTCTTTCTTCTCTCACGCTTTCCATTAACCACCCCCCCCCCCCCCCCTTCTCTCTCATTCCGTCTCTCTTTCAATCTTTTACTCTCATACACAGCAAAAATAGGATGAGTAGGGCTCACATGGACAGCGGAAATGGGGACAGTGGAGCTCACATAGACGGCGCAAATGGGGACAATGAGGCTAACATTTACGGCAAAAATGGGATAAGTGGGCTCACATAAACAGCAAAAATGGGGATAGTGGGGCTCACATAGACAGCGGAAATGGGGACAGTGGGGCTAACCTAGACAGCGGAAATGGGAAAATGGGGCTAACATAGACAGCAAAAATGAGAACAGTGGGGCTCACATAGACAGCGAAAATGAGAACAGTGGGGCTCATATAAAGGCAAAAACGGGGACAGTGGGGCTCACACAGACAGCAAAAATGGGGACAGTGGAGCTCACGCAGACAGTGCAAATGGGAAAAGTGGGGTTAACATAGACAGAAAAAACGGCAAAGTGGGGCTCACATAGACAGCGAAAATTAGAACAGTGGGACTCACACAGACAGCAAAATGAAAACATTGGGGATTCACATACACATCGAATTTGGGAAAGTGGGACTCAGATACACAGCAAAAATGGGGACAGTGGGAATCAAATACACAGCAAAAATGGGGACAGTAGGCTCAAATACACAGCAGAAATTAGAACAGTGGGGCTGACACAGACAACAAAAAGGGAACAGTGGGGTTCCCATACACAGCAAAAATTGAGACAGTGGGGATCACATAGACAACGAAAATGGGGATAGTGGGGCTTACATAGACAACGAAAAGGGGGCAGTGGGGATCCCATACACAGCAAAAATTAAGACAGTGGGGCTCACATAGACAACAAAAATGGGGATAGTGAAGCTCACATACACAGCAAAAATTGAGACAGTGGGGCTCACATAGACAACGAAAATGGGGGTAGTGGGGCTCCCACAGACAACGAACGAAGATGAGAGTATGAGAAAAAAAAGAGATGAAAAAAAGGAGAGAGAAACACAAAGAGAGATAATAAACCAAAAATAAATATGAATACCTCTTTCAATGCACCCCAGCCGCCTCCCAAATCGCCAGTAGAACAAAATGGCTTTTTCGAGAATTGCCGCGTTTAAGCAGCTCACGTCAACTCATTTCCATTTTCTCCCCCCCCCCCCCCCCCCCCCATGAAACGGTGATCCACCACCCTCCATCTCACTACCAATTGAAAATGAAAAAGCAAAAAGCACGGCTTCCACGCCTTTCCAGTTAAAAAGTGCAAACTGTGTGATTTCGCCCATTTTCCGGCTAAAAGTGCAATAGTGAAGGAATTCCGGACAAACCAAGCAAGCGAAATATTATAGAAAGGGACAAGGTAGGTCGCCGGCGGCTAAAGCCGCCTCCGCCTCCCTTGTTTTTATTCCGGGCTGGCGAGAGATTCTGAGAGTATTTGTTCAATTTTCGCTCCATCTGTCGAATTCACGTTTTCTTTCAACATGACGCGCAATAGTCCTCTCTCTGACATAGAACGTGAGTCCTATCTTTTACATTATGCGCGATCCCTCTCTCTAACATAGAGCGTGGGTCCTCTCTCTCTAACATAGAGCGCGAGACCTTTCCCTAACACAGAGCGCGAGACCTTTTCCTAACATCGGGCCCGAGACCTCTTCTCAACATAGAGCGCGAGAACTGTCCCTAACATAGAGCGTGAAACCTCTCTCTAACATAGAGCGCGAGACCCCTCTCTCACATAATGCGCGATTCCTCTGTCTAACATAGAGCGTGGGTCCTCTCGCCAACATAGAGCGTGAGTCCTCTCTCTAACATAGAGCGCGAGTCCTTTCTCTAACATAGAGCGTGAGTCCTCTCTCTAACATAGAGCGCGAGTCCTTTCTCTAACATAGAGCGTGAGTCCTCTCTCTAACATAGAGCGCGAGTCCTTTCTCTAACATAGAGCGTGAGTCCTCTCTCTAACATAGAGCGCGAGGCCTTTCCCTAACATAGAGCGCGAGACCACTCTCTAACATAGAGCGCGAGACCTTTCCCTAACACAGAGCGCGAGACCTTTTCCTAACATCGGGCCCGAGACCTCTTCTCAACATAGAGCGCGAGAACTGTCCCTAACATAGAGCGTGAAACCTCTCTCTAACACAGAGCGCGAGACCTTTTCCTAACATCGGGCCCGAGACCTCTTCTCAACATAGAGCGTGAAACCTCTCTCTAACATAGAGCGCGAGACCCCTCTCTCACATAATGCGCGAGACCACTCTCTAACATAGAGCGCGAGACCTTTCCCTAACACAGAGCGCGAGACCTTTTCCTAACATCGGGCCCGAGACCTCTTCTCAACATAGAGCGCGAGAACTGTCCCTAACATAGAGCGTGAAACCTCTCTCTAACATAGAGCGTGAGTCCTCTCTCTAACATAGAGCGTGAGTCCTCTCTCTAACATAGAGCGTGAGTCCTCTCTCTAACATAGAGCGCGAGTCCTCTCTCTAACATAGAGCGTGAGTCCTCTCTCTAACATAGAGCGCGAGTCCTTTCTCTAACATAGAGCGTGAGTCCTCTCTCTAACATAGAGCGTGAGTCCTCTCTCTAACATAGAGCGCGAGACCTCTTTCTAACGTAGAGCGCCAGTCTTCTTCCTAACTAAGGGTGCGAGACCTTCCCCTAACAGAACACGGGAGCTCTCTCTAACATAGGGCGCGGAAGTGACCCGTAACAACCATTAGTTTCAAAACAGCAAAACCCGAGAACATAGTAAAAAAAAAATTTTGTCTACTATTTCTGATGTGTAGAGTTTCTTCTTCCTTTCTTCCGAGCAGCATCCGGCAGCGGGAGCCCCCGTGGCTCCTACGTAGGACTCCGGTCCAACCATCAGCGGTCCAATCCACCGCAGCAGCTCCAGTCCAGGGCATCCTCCCGGCGAACAGAGCGTTCGAATGGCTCTCCCCCCTTCCCGCCGCGCTTTTATACCCATTTTCCTACCCCGTTAAAGCCATTCCTGTTAACCGTGACGGCGTGAAACTCGTCTATCCTGTTTAGAGAAATTTTCTATTGCCAAATCCCAGCAACAGCCGGTTGGGAAAAATGAAATCACACGTTCCCCCACGCCATTTGCCTCACCCAGCTTGCCTCAGTTTCCTCCCCATTTTTCGACCAAAAGTGCAGCGAAAAAGTTTCAAACAAACAGACCAAAGTAGCGAAATATATATATGGACAAGGTAGGTCGCCGGCGGCTAAAGCCGCCTCCGCCTCCCTTGTTTTTGTTCCGGGCTGGCGAGAGCTTCCTGGCCCTCTTTTCTCCTAGACATAGGGCGCGGAAATTATTCTCAACGTGTATCGCGGGATCTTTCCGTCATAGAGCGCTATACTTCTCTCAACATAGAGCGCGAGAACTATTCCTAACATTCTTTCTTCATTTCTTTCTTTTTCTTTTCTTTTTTTCTTCTTCATCATCTTCTTCATCTTCTTTTCTTCATCATTGAGCGCGAGACATCTCTCTCAAGACAGGCGAGACTCTTTTATATTCTCTCTTTCTTCTCTCACGCTCTCCATTAACCCCCCCCCCTCTCTCTCATTCTATGTCCCTCTTTCCGTGTCTCTCTCCGTCTCTCTCTCTCATACACAGCAAAAATAGAATGAGTAGGGCTCACATAGACAGCGGAAATGGGGACAGTGGAGCTCACATAGACAGCGCAAATGGGGACAGTGGAACTCACATAGACAGCGGAAATGGGGACAGTGGGGCTCACATATACAGCAAAAATGGGATAAGTGGGGCTCACATAAACAGCGAAAATGGGGACAGCGGGACTCACATAGACAGCGGAAATGGGGACAGTTTGGCTCACATAGACAGCGGAAATAGGGACAGTGGAGCTCACATAGACAGCGGAAATAGGGACAGTGGGGCTCACATAGACAGCGGAAATGGGGACAGTGGGGCTAACATAGACAGCGGAAATGAGGAGGATGGAGCCCACAGAGACATCGGAAATGGGGACAATGGGGCCTACATAGACAGAAAATGGGGACAGTGAAGCTAACATGGACAGCAGAAATGGGGACAGTGGGGTTAACATAGGCAGCGGAAATGGGGACATTGGGGCTCACATAGACAGCGAAAATGGAAACCGTGGAAATTGACAAACACAGCGAAAATGCAGAACAAAGGAGGCGCGACTTACAGTTTCACAGTTTTCTACTACATATGAGAAAAAGAGTAAAAAAGCAGAATAGTTGGATAAAGGAATGAAAAACAGAGAGAAAGAGAGAGAAAGTCAAAAATAAATCGCAAATACCTGTTTCAATGCATCCCAGCCGCATCCCGAGTCGCCAGTAGAGCAAAATGACTTTTTCCAAAATTGCCGCGTTCCAACAGCTCACGTAAACCCGTTTCCAGTTTCTATTCGCGAAAAAAAAACGGTGATCCACCACTCCCCAACTCACTACCAATTGAAAATGAAAAGCAAAAAGCACGTATCTCCCACGTCTCCCATCTTTGCCCAGTTCCATCATTTGCCTCACTCTCTTTTCGACCAAAAGTGCAAAATGATGGAATTGTTACAGACCAAAGTAGCGAAATATAGAGTAGGACAAGGTAGGTCGCCGGCGGCTAAAGCCGCCTCCGCCTCCCTTGTTTTTATTCCAGGCTGGCGGGAGCTTTCTGGCTTTTCTTAGAACATAAACCGCGGAAACTCTCCTTAACATAGAGCACGAAAAATGTCTTTAATAGCGAGACCTCTTCCTAACATAGGGTGGGAGACCTCTCCAGAGCGCTATATCTTTTCTAACATAGAGCGCGAGTCCTCTCTCTAACATAGAGGGCGAGTCCTCTCTCTAACATAGAGTGCGAGACCTCTCTCTAACATAGAGGTCCTCTCTCTGACATTTTTTCGATTGAGTTTTCGAAAGTTCTCCCTAACATAGGGCGCGAGATACCCCTCTATAATAGAGCGCGAGACTTCTAACATAGAGCGCGGGATATCTCTCTAACATAGGGCGCGAAACCTCCTTTTAACATAGAGCGCGAGATCTCTCCCTAACATAGAGCGCGAGACCGCTCTCCACCGTGGAGCGCCAGACTTCTTCCTAACATAGGGCGCGGGACCTCTCTCTAACGTAGAGGGCCAGTCGTTTTCCTAACATAGAGCGCGAGACCTCTCTCTAACGTAGAGCGCCAGTCTTCTTCCTAACTAAGGGTGCGAGACCTTCCCCTAACAGAACACGGGAGCTCTCTCTAACATAGGGCGCGGAAGTGACCCGTAACAACCATTAGTTTCAAAACAGCAAAACCCGAAAACAACACAGTAAAAAATTTCTTTTGTCTACTATTTCTGATGTGTAGAGTTTCTTCTTCCTTTCTTCCGAGCAGCATCCGGCAGCGGGAGCCCCAGTGGCTCCTACGCAGGACTCCGGTCCAACCATCAGCGGTCCAATCCACCGCAACAGCTCCAGTCCAGGGCATTCTCGGGGCGAACAGAGCGTTCGAATGGCTCTCCCCTCGTTCCGCCGCGCTTTTATACCCAATTTCCTACCCTGTTAAGCCATTCCTGTTAACCGTGATCGCGTGAAACTCGTCTACTCGAGTTAAGATGCACTTGCTATTGCTCAACTGCCCAGCAGCAACCGATTCGGAAAATGAAATGCGCACGTTCTCTCACGTCTTAGCTGGAAAAATCGCCGGCTTCAGTTTTCGGCCCATTTTCCGGCTAAAAGTGCAAAAATGATGGAATCGGTTACAAACAAACAAACAAACAGACAAACCAAGTAAGCGAAATATACAAAGGACAAGGTAGGTCGCCGGCGGCTAAAGCCGCCTCCGCCTCCCTTGTTTTTATTCCAGGTTGGCGAGCTCTTATAGGAGTTTTTGTTTAATTTTCGCTCCATTTGCTGAACTCACGTTTGTCTCGACCATGTCAATCACGTTTTTATCAACATGAGACGCAATGATTTCTACTACGTAAAGCAGGACATCTCTCTCCAACATAGAGCGGGACATCTCTCTTTAACATAGAGCGCGAGATCTCTCTCTAAAATAGAGCGCGAGACCTTTCAACATAAGGCGCGAGATCTTTCTCTAACATAGAGCGCGAGACTTTTTAACGTAGGGCGCGAGATATCTCTCTCTCTCTCTAACATAGAGCGCAAGACTTCTCAACATAGGGCGCGAGACTTTCCCCCAACATAGGGCGCGAGACCTCTTTCCAACATAGAGCGCGAGACTTCTCCCTAACATAGGGCGCGAGACCTCTATCTAACATAGAGCGTGTGACATTCCCCTAACAGAGAACTTGAGACCTCTCTCTAACATAGGGCGCGGGAGTTCTCTCTAACGTTGGGCGCGAGAGTTCTCTCTAACATAGAGCGCGAGACTTCTCCCTAACATAGGGCGCGAGACCTCTATCTAACATAGGGCGAGCAACCTTTCTCTAACATGGGACGCGGAGGTAACCCGTAACAACAATTAGTTTCAAAACAGCAAAACCCGAGAACAACACAAATTAGAAATCTCTTTTTGTCTACATTATTTGGGGTGCAGAGTTTCTTCTTCTCTTCTTCATCATGTGTGCAGCACCCGACAGGCAGCAGGATCCCCAGTGGCTCCTACGCAGGACTCCGGTCCAACCATCAGCGGTCCAATCCACGGCAGCAGCTCCAGTCCAGGGCATCCTCGGGGCGAACAGAGCGTTCGAATGACTCTCCCCCTTCCCGCTGCGCTTTTATACCCATTTTCCTACCCCGTTAAGCCATTCCTGTTAACCGTGACAGCGTGAAACTCGTCTACCCAGTTAAGATGCACTTGCTATTGCAAAACTGCCCAGCAGCAACCGATTCGGAAAATGAATTGCTCACGTTCTCTCACGTCTTAGCTGGAAAAATCGCCGGCTTCAGTTTTCGGCCCATTTTCCGGCTAAAAGTGCAAAAATGATGGAATCGGTTACAAACAAACAAACAAACAGACAAACCAAGTAAGCGAAATATACAAAGGACAAGGAAGGTACCCCGGGCTACGCCCGGGTCCCTCCCTTGATGAGTCTAGATCGGTGGTTGCGTCGATAAGTCTTTTTCATCTTCAAAAGTCCTCGAGCGAGATAGCTTTCTTCGACATAGAGTGCGACTGTTTTCTTTAACATAGAGCGCGAAAGTTTTTTCTTAACATAGAGCGCGAGGGTTCCCCTTAACATAGAGCGCCGGAGTTCTCCTTAACATAGAGCGCGAGAGTCTTAACATAAAGCGCGAAAGTTCCCCTTAACATAGTGCGCAAAAGTTCCCCTTAACAAAGAGCGCGAAAGTTCCCCTTAACAAAGAGCGCGAAAGTTCCCCTTAACATAGAGCGCGGGAGTTCTCCTTAACATAGAGCGCGGGAGTCTTAACATAAAGCGCGAAAGTTCCCCTTAACATAGAGCGCGAAAGTTCCCCTCAACAAAAAGCGCAAAAGTTCCCCTTCACATATGGCGCGGGAGTTCTCCTTAACATAGAGCGCGCAAGTCTTAAAATAAAGCGCAAAAGTTCCCATTAACATAGAGCGCAGGAGTTCTCCTTAACATAAAGCGCAAAAGTTCTTCCTAATCTGAACATAGAGCGCGAAAGTTCTTCTTAACATAGGGCGCGAAAGTTCTGTTTAAGATAAAGCGCAAAAGTCATCCTAAACATAGAGCGCAGTATTTCTCCTCAACATAGAGCGCGGGAGTCTTAACATAGAGCGCGGAAGTTCTTCTTGGCATAGAGCGCAAAAGTTCTCTTTAAAGGAGGGCAGAATGGAAAGCTAGTTTAGGTACCCCGGGGTACCTAAACATAGCGTTGCGCGCGTCAAAACCGACTAAAACATGTTAACAGTATGCAAATTAGGTTGGTTAGTTTGAATGAAGAATAGTATTTATGAGTTTCGCTCGAGCAGCTCTTTCATATTAACTTTCCTTTCTGTCCCCCTTTAACATAGAGCGCAAAAGTTCTTCTTAACATAGAGCGCGGGAATTCTCCTTAACATAAAGCGCTAAAGTTCTTCTTAATCTTAATATAGAGCGCGAAAGGTCTTCTTGACATAGAGCGCGGGAGTTCTCCTTAACATAGAGCGCGAAAGTTCTTCTTGACATAGAGCGCGGGAGTTCTCCTTAACATAGAGCGCGAAAGTTCTTCTTGACATAGAGCGCGGGAGTTCTCCTTAACATAGAGCGCGAAAGTTCTTCTTGACATAGAGCGCGGGAGTTCTCCTTAACATAGAGCGCGAAAGTTCTTTTTGTCATAGAGCGCGGAAGTTCTCAACACAATCTCAGTTTCTAGTAGCAGCCGGTTTCAGAAAAATCCAAAATTAAAACGGAAAAGCACGTATTTTTCACGGCTTTTCTCCAAAAAACCAACTACAAAGTGCACCATTTCTTTCCGATTTCTCGACCAAAAAGCATTTGCCTCAGACATACACACACACACACACACCGCGAAATGAAAACACACAGACAGCGAAATGAAAACGTTTGGGATTCACATACACATCGAAATGGGGACAGTGGGACTCACATACACAGCAAAAATTAGGACAGTGGGAATCAAATACACATCAAAATGGAGACAGTGGGACTCACATACACAGCAAAAATTAGAACAGTGGGGCTCATACAGACAGCGAAATGAAAACGTTTGGGATTCACATACACATCGAAATGGGGACAGTGGGACTCACATACACAGCAAAAATTAGGACAGTGGGAATCAAATACACATCAAAATGGAGACAGTGGGACTCACATACACAGCAAAAATATCTGTAGACTATCAAAAGTATCACGTAGAGTGTGCCCTTCAATTTAACTCAACAATATTTACTGAAAATGACTTTCCAGCAACAGCTGAATGGGAACGGTGGGGCTCACATAGACTACAAAATAGGAAGAGTGGGGCTTACATAGACAGTAATGAACTTTTTTAATCTCTCTCTCTCTCTCTCTCTCTCTCTCTCTCTCTCTCTCTCTCTCTCTCTCTCTCTCTCTCTTATTTTCACACTGTACTTGAATACACACAACCTAAATACACAACGAATAAAATACCCCTTTCTACAAAAAAAAAGATTTTGAGAGGATAAGTAAGCAATATCATCACATTTTCTATACGAAGAGTGACCTAATTATTTGAAAACCGAAATAAAAAGCAATTCTCACCTTTTCAGTATATTGCAGCCTCTTTTGATTGATAAATACGATTAATTAAAAGTATTGTAGCCGAAAATATTGCAGCACTACCGCCACCATTCTCATCTCGGAACAAAATGAAAAGCAAAAAGCACGCCGCTCACGCCTTCCCAGTTGGAAAGTGCAATAGTGAAGGAATTCGCCCATTTGCCGGCTAAAAGTGCAAAAGTGAAGGAATTTCGGACAAACCAAGCAAGCGAAATATATTAATAGACAAGGAAGGTCGCCGGCGGCTAAAGCCGCCTCCGCCTCCCTTGTTTTTATTCCAGGCTGGCGAGCGCTCCCAGGAGTACTTGTCCAATGTTTTCCCTATTTTCGTACCCACGTTTCTCTTAATCACTTCAATCACTTTTTTCACAACATAGAGCGCCACAATATAGCTTCACATAGAGCGCGACATCTCTCCCGCACATAAAGCGCGAGCTCTCTTCCTAACATAGAGCGCGAGACCTCTCTCTAACATAGAGCGCGAGTCCTCTCTCTCTCTCTCTCTCTCTCTGTCTCTCTCTCTCTCTCTCTCTCTCTCTCTCTCTCTCTCTCTCTCTCTCTCTAACATAGAACGCGAGACCTCTCTCTCTCTCTTACATAGAACGCGAGACCTCTCTCTGACATAGAGCGCGAGACCTCTCTTTAACATAGAACGCGAGTCCTCTCTCTAGCATAGAGCGCGAGACCTCTTTCTAACATGGAACCTGTGACAACAATTACTTTTGGAACAGCATAACAACACACATAGACAGCGAAACTGGGAACAGTGAGGCTTACTTAGACAGCAAAAATAAAAACAGTAGGGCTCACACAGACAGCAAAAATGAGGAGAGTGAAATTTATATAGACAATGGAAATGAAAACATTGGAACTCACATAGACAGCGAGAATGGGAACGTTGGGACTCACTTAGACAGCGAGACTGAAAACAACTGGGACTCACATAGCCAGCAAAAATGTGGACAGTAGGGATCACATACACAGCTAAAATGAAAACCGTGGAAATTGACAAACACAGCGAAAATGCAAAACAAAGAAGGCACGACTTATTTTCTCACCCTCTCTCTCCCTCTATGTCTATTTACTGGGGTCAAAATAATTTTCCAGCAACAGCCGAATGGAAACAGTGCGTTCACATACACAGCAAAAATTGGAACAGTGAGACTCACATAAATAGTGAAAATGACATGGGAAGACAGTTGAACATATAGGGTGTAAATTTCCATTAAAAAAGTATTATAACTACTAATAGGACCCAAATACATGAAAGGACTTTAAAAAACCAAAAACGTAGTTGTAGTGACGACATGAACAGCGTAAAAAATTTAATTCTCACCTTTTCAGCACATTGCAGCCTCCCAGTAATTGATAAATACGATTATAGAGCAGAAAATCAGATTCATAAAGCAGAAAATCAGAGCACTACCGCAGAGAAAATCATCGAGAATGGAAATGAAAAGCGAAAGCACGCCGCTCACACGTTTTTCGACCAAAAGGGCAATAGTGAAGGAATTCGCCCGATTTCCGGCTAAAAGTGCAAAAATGAAGGAATTCCGGACAAACCAAGCAAGCGAAATATATTAATAGACAAGGAAGGTGCCGCCGGCTAAAGCCGGCTCCCCCTCCCTTGATGAGTCTGAGGAGAACTCCCGCGCTCTATGTCAAGAAGAACTTTCGCGCTCTATGTTAAGGAGAACTCCCGCGCTCTATGTCAAGAAGACCTTTCGCGCTCTATATTAAGATTAAGAAGAACTTTAGCGCTTTATGTTAAGGAGAATTCCCGCGCTCTATGTTAAGAAGAACTTTTGCGCTCTATGTTAAAGGGGGACAGAAAGGAAAGTTAATATGAAAGAGCTGCTCGAGCGAAACTCATAAATACTATTCTTCATTCAAACTAACCAACCTAATTTGCATACTGTTAACATGTTTTAGTCGGTTTTGACGCGCGCAACGCTATGTTTAGGTACCCCGGGGTACCTAAACTAGCTTTCCATTCTGCCCTCCTTTAAAGAGAACTTTTGCGCTCTATGCCAAGAAGAACTTCCGCGCTCTATGTTAAGACTCCCGCGCTCTATGTTGAGGAGAAATACTGCGCTCTATGTTTAGGATGACTTTTGCGCTTTATCTTAAACAGAACTTTCGCGCCCTATGTTAAGAAGAACTTTCGCGCTCTATGTTCAGATTAGGAAGAACTTTTGCGCTTTATGTTAAGGAGAACTCCTGCGCTCTATGTTAATGGGAACTTTTGCGCTTTATTTTAAGACTTGCGCGCTCTATGTTAAGGAGAACTCCCGCGCCATATGTGAAGGGGAACTTTTGCGCTTTTTGTTGAGGGGAACTTTCGCGCTCTATGTTAAGGGGAACTTTCGCGCTTTATGTTAAGACTCCCGCGCTCTATGTTAAGGAGAACTCCCGCGCTCTATGTTAAGGGGAACTTTCGCGCTCTTTGTTAAGGGGAACTTTCGCGCTCTTTGTTAAGGGGAACTTTTGCGCACTATGTTAAGGGGAACTTTCGCGCTTTATGTTAAGACTCTCGCGCTCTATGTTAAGGAGAACTCCGGCGCTCTATGTTAAGGGGAACCCTCGCGCTCTATGTTAAGAAAAAACTTTCGCGCTCTATGTTAAAGAAAACAGTCGCACTCTATGTCGAAGAAAGCTATCTCGCTCGAGGACTTTTGAAGATGAAAAAGACTTATCGACGCAACCACCGATCTAGACTCATCAAGGGAGGGACCCGGGCGTAGCCCGGGGTACCTTCCTTGTCTATAATTCCCTTGCTTGGTCTGTTTGTGTGTCCGGAATTCCTTCATTTTTGCACTTTTAGTCGAAAATCGAGAGAAATCACACAGTTTGCACTCTAGAACTGGAAAGGCGTGGAAGCCGTGCTTTTTGCTTTTTCATTTTGTTCCGAGATGAGAATGGTGGCGGTAGTGCTGCAATATTTTCGGCTACAATACTTTAATTAATTGTATTTAACAATCAAAAGAGGCTGCAATATACTGAAAAGGTGAGAATTGCTTTTTATTTCGGTTTTCAAATGATTAGGTCACTCTCCGTATAGAAAATGTGATGATATTGCTTACTTATCCTCTCAGAATCTTTTTTTTTGTAGAAAGGGGTATTGTATTCGTTGTGTATTTAGGTTGTGTGTATTCAGGAACAGTGTGAAAATACGAGAGAGAGAGAGAGAGAGAGAGAGAGAGAGAGAGAGAGAGAGAGAGAGAGAATGAGAGAGAGAGAGAGAGAGAGAGAGATTAAAAAAGTTCAGTACTGTCTATGTAAGCCCCACTGTTCCTATTTTGTAGTCTATGTGAGCCCCACCGTTCCCATTCAGATGTTGCTGGAAAGTCATTTTCAGTAAATATTGTTGAGTTAAATTGAAGGGCACACTCTACGTGATACTTTTGATAGTCTACAGATATTTTTGCTGTGTATGTGAGTCCCACTGTCTCCATTTTGATGTGTATTTGATTCCCACTGTCCTAATTTTTGCTGTGTATGTGAGTCCCACTGTCCCCATTTCGATGTGTATGAGAATCCCAAACGTTTTCATTTCGCTGTCTGTATGAGCCCCACTGTTCTAATTTTTGCTGTGTATTTGAGCCCCACTGTCCCCATTTTTGCTGTGTATTTGATTCCCACTGTCCTAATTTTTGCTGTGTATGTGAGTCCCACTGTCCCCATTTCGATGTGTATGTGAATCCCAAACGTTTTCATTTCGCTGTCTGTATGAGCCCCACTGTTCTAATTTTTGCTGTGTATTTGAGCCCCACTGTCCCCAGTTTTGCTGTGTATTTGATTCCCACTGTCCTAATTTTTTCTGTGTATGTGAGTCCCACTGTCCCCATTTCGATGTGTATGTGAATCCCAAACGTTTTCATTTCGATGTCTGTATGAGCCCCACTGTTCTAATTTTTGCTGTGTATTTGAGCCCCACTGTCCCCAGTTTTGCTGTGTATTTGAGCCCCACTGTCCAAATGTTTGCTGTGTATGTGAGTCCCACTGTCCCCATTTCGATGTGTATGTGAATCCCAAACGTTTTCATTTCGCTGTCTGTATGAGCCCCACTGTTCTAATTTTCGCTGTGTATTTGAACCCCACTGTCCCCATTTTTGCTGTGTATTTGAGCCCCACTGTCAAAATTTTTGCTGTGTATGTGAGTCCCAGTGTCCCCATTTTTATGTGTAAGTGAATCCCACTGTCCCCATTTTTATGTGTAAGTGAATCCCCAATGTTTTCGTTTTGCTGTCTGTGTGAGCTCCCACTGTTCTAATTTTCGCTGTGTATTTGAGCCCCACTGTCCCCATTTTTGCTGTGTATTTGAACCCCACTGTCCAATTTTTTGCTGTGTGGTTGATCCCCCCCCCTGTCCCCATTTTGGCTGTCTATGTGAGCCCCATTGTCCCCCCCTTTTTGTTGTGTATTTGAGCCTACTGTCCCCATTTTTGCTGTGTATTTGATTCCCACTGTCCCCATTTTTGCTGTGTATCTGAGTCCCACTTTCCCATTTGCCGGCTAAAAGTGCAAAAGTGAAGGAATTTCGGACAAACCAAGCAAGCGAAATATATTAATAGACAAGGAAGGTGCCGCCGGCTAAAGCCGGCTCCCCCTCCCTTGATGAGTCTGAATATATTTCGCTTGCTTGGTTTGTCCGAAATTCCTTCACTTTTGCACTTTTAGCCGGCAAATGGGCGAATTCCTTCACTATTGCACAAACAAACAAACAGACAAACCAAGTAAGCGAAATATACAAAGGACAAGGAAGGTGCCGCCGGCTAAAGCCGGCTCCCCCTCCCTTGATGAGTCTAGGCTGTCGACAGCTTGCTGCTCTCTCTTTTCTCCTTTCTTTCCCTCTATTTTTTTTTCATTTTTCTTCTCACTTCACCCACTCAATGGTTTCAAAAACAACATACAAAGCAAGCAAGCACAGTGGGGCTCACATAAACAGCGAAAATAGGGACAGTGGGGCTCACATAAACAGCGAAAATAGGGACAGTGGGGCTCACATAAACAGCGAAAATGGGGACAGTGGGGCTCACATAAACAGCGAAAATGGGGACAGTGGGGCTCACATAGACAGCGAGAATGAGGACAGTGGGGCTCACATAGACAGCGAAAATGGGGACAGTGAGGCTCACATAGACAGCAAAAATGGGGACAGTGGGGCTCACATAGACAGCGAAAATGGGGACAGTGGGGCTCACATAGACAGTAAAAATGGGGACAGTGGGGCTCACATAGACAGCGAAAATGGGGACATTGGTGCTCACATAGACAGCGAAAATGGGGACATTGGTGCTCACATAGACAGCGAAAATGGGGGCAGTGGGGCTCACATAGACAGCGAAAATGGGAACAGTGGGGCTCGCACACACAGCTAACTGGAAACCGTGGGGCTCCCATTAACAGCGAAAATGGGGACAGTGGGGCTTACATAGACAGCGAGAATGAAAGTAGTGGGGTTTTTTTTCGAGTTTTTTTTTTCGAGTTTTTCGAGTTTTATTTTTAACAACCCTAATTCACATAGACAACAAAAATATGGACAGTGGGGCTCCATTACACAGCGAAAATTGAGACTATGGAGCTCAAATACACAGCAAAAATTGAAACCGTGTGGATTCACATAGACAGCTAAAATGAGAACAGTCGGGCTCACAATGACAGCGGAAACACTGAGCATTCACATAGCTAGAATGAAAACAGTGAGGCCAACATAGACAGTGAAAATGCGAAGTGTGGGTTAACACATACACAATCACATACACAACGAAAATGAGAGTATGAGAAAAAAGAGATGAGAAAAAGAAAGAGAAACACAAAGAGAGATAATAAACCAAAAATAAATATAATTACCTGTTTCAATACATCCCAGCCGCCTCCCAAGTCGCCAGTAAGGCAAAATGGCTTTTTCCAAAATTTGCAGCGTAGCTCACGTTAACTCGTTTTAATTTTCTTACCGCGAAAAAAAAAACAGTGATCCACCACTCCCCATCCCACTGCCAATTGAAAATGAAAAAGAAAAAAGCACGGCTTCCATGCCTTCCCAGTTAGAAAGTGCAATAGTGATGGAATTCGCCCAATTTTCGACCAAAAGTGCAAACTGTGAGATTTTCGGACATACACACCAAACTACCCAAATATAGAGGTGGACAAGGAAGGTAGCCCGGGCTAACGCCCGGGCCCCTCCCTTGATGAGTTTAGGCTGCAATATTATAACGAAAACTGAGTTGTTTGGACACGTCCAGTGATGTTGAAATCATGAAAAGCGTTAATATTGTTTAGCATATTCCGTTAGGGTTATCTAAATACAAATGTACGACTGCCTAACTTTATGGTGTTCTTGGATGTACAACCGTTTTGTGCTCGTCCGTTTCATAACATTGTAAGTAGAAATGCATTAAAATGTTTATTAAATTAATGACACGTTATCTTACAGAACACTTTTCTCGACAACATTCTTGTAAGTTCCCGAGAGCGACAATATTTTGCATCCCTGCATGCTCCGTGCGCGAGACATAGCCACGTACAACTGTCCATGACCAAATACATGCTGCGGTAGATAGAGACCGACATGTGTGAGTGATTGACCTTGCGACTTATTAATAGTCATAGCAAATGCCAGTCGTACAGGGAATTGACGTCTTCTTAAACGAAAGGGCAAACCTGAAAACTAATTTTAAGAAATTTTTTTAAAATATCCTGACTGGGTATTATTAGTTTCAAACATTTATGAATACGAAATGACTATAAAATGGTGAACAGAATATTTTTTCAAAGTTTGTGTCCATTTTTTTCTTTTCTTCCGTTTCCTGGTAGAGCATCATTTCCATAAAGTAATATACCTTTCTCTGTGAAGTTGTCTATGCGCGGAATGAAAACAACGGATCCTTTTCTTGCTCCACAGATAAATTTGCATTGTAAAATTCGAGCACTGAATGCTATCACCACAAATCGGGTACCATTACATAACCCATTTGAAACATCCAAGTTTCTCAATAGCATGATCACACATCCCACCTGAAGTATATATTAAAGTATGCTCGGACACTTGGGTGACGCTGAAAAATTTGCAAAGCTTTCTAATAACGATTAATACCTTAAGCTTCAACAGATGAGGAGGAGAGCCGGCTGGATTCTGTTTGTTGAGAAACTCCACGGGAAAATTAATGACGTCGTCTGCGTCATCCGAGTTCACTTCATCGATGCTTCGGAAAACTCTTTCTTGACCACTGAGCCGTTGTAACACGCTCTCATTCATGTCATTCACATCTACGTTTTTCGGCGCAAGGATAGCTCTATCAGAAAAAATGTTTGGATCATCGAATCGATCTTCAAATACTTCTGACAGTAGGTTTCCTTGTGAAATCATAGATTCAGGTATTTGCACACATCCGTCCTCATCCTCTTCCAATGTACCATTACCCACTGATAATAGAAATTCCGACCAATCATTAGATCCAGGTAGACTTCGCATATTTTGCATGAGTGTGAATTTTTGGAAGGAAGAAAATAACGGGGAATGCTTCAAGCAAGCCTCGACAGCATCGCCACCACGACCTCTTTCCACAACGGGCAAAACCTGAATTTTCTTTCTCAAATAGGCTAGGTAGTCGTCACAAAAACTGAGGAAAAATATATGTTCGAGAATTTCATTCAACTAATTGAGTAAGGTACAGATAGAATGTGGGGTTGTCAACCACTTAAATGTTAAATTCAACCTTGTTTACGCGCATCATCTATTATGTTCTTGCAAACGCAATATGAACCAAGGCAACATTTCAACGTTAGTTATCAAAAATGCTGACACTCACTTGCCGAAAGTCTCCACCCAGTATCATCAGTTTGCCTCCAAACGGAATGTTGTTGGACATAGTATCACGAAGTAGTTGATCTATTGCATCGAGAGAACATCGAGGGATCATGCTACATTCGTCGACCACAAACACGTCAATATCGCGAAGAATACATGCTTCTTTGGATTGATTCTTGATGGTACTGATTTTATTAAGCTGTGGAATTGACAGTTTGAATAGTGAATGTAATGTTCTTCCTTCCGGTAATAGGTTAGCTGCAATTCCAGTCCACGCCGCGCAGGCGACCTTTTTACCCTCTCCGAGAAATATGTGATACAGACAATTATAGAGAAAAGTTTTTCCGCTGCCGCCAGGACCATCAACAAAATAGCATGACAAACGTGAACCATCAGATGCAGGTGAATGTAGTATACTATCGGCAGCTGCTTTTTGGGAGACAGTTAACTTTGAATACATATCAGCTCCAACAGTTGCGTGATCGATAGAGCTCAGCTGTTGCTGTGCATTGAGGGGACGTCTGGAAGCTGGAGGAGTGATGTACTTTTTCAGATCAATACCCATGCATGAAGCGCTATCCAGTACATCAAAATAAGCATGGGCGTGAGAATCGTCCGCAGAATAACCTGGAAAAAGGTTGGACTGGATTTACACCAAAGTAAAGAACGCATCGGTACATCAAATTGTGAACACACTTAAAGAAAACATCACTATCTGTAATTGCAGCGTTGGATTGTTAGCCTGATGACACCCGCTAAATTTTGTTCTGTATGAGTTGTTCTCCAAGTAATACACGTACCTTGATGTAAATAATCTTCCGAAAGGTCGTTGAGATATTTGTTCCATAGCGCAGGTGGATCGTTAACATCCGAGAACGCCAACAATGCACCGAACAATGATCGAAGTTGAGAAGGCATACCATACACAACAGCCTCTGCCATGGTACGGTCAAAGTTGTTTTCGTCGCGTAATAAACCCAACTCTTTGGCTGCGGCAGAGAAGCTGGGAAAAATTGTACCATTGATGGTACGGGCATCTTCAAACGAAGTCAACCCTTTCCGACACAAAAGAATCAACCGAAGACAGTAGCGTTCTATATCTCTTGGACTGCACATATACATTCGACCAATCTGACGAATACCGCGTTGCCGTATTTTCCATAGACCACTGGCCTGGAATTTACCAATGAAACTATTTTTGCACTCAAAAACAAAGTTGAGTGCAGCCACCGCGACTGTTATTTCACCACCACAACGTTTAAAAAAATCAAATAAAAATGCAAAAAAATGCAAAAAAAATATAAGACATACAACGTTTTAGTAGCATATCCATACAATGGCTTACCTTCACAAAGGTGAAATACTCTGGGAAATTGATGTACAGACATTCTCTCGGATCTATCCCCGATGCATTCGGTGCTGTTGGATCAAACTCTCTATTCATTTTGAACCTGGAAAGGTGGTTCTTATGCATTTCAGGTGATGATGATGAATTGAATCACTTGAATCAAAATTTTTCTCACGTTCAAAGTATGTAGTGTAAACCAACCAAGCTGTCAGCGTAGTGAATTTGGATCCGGCACGCTGCAAAGCCGCATCTAGTTTTCCATTTTGAAAGACGACGGTTTGCTGTTCAGGAAGGTGTACCTGTACATTCTTGGTTATCGTTAACGAATGTAACAAAGATGTTAATTTCGATATAGTGTAGAGGTTTATGTTTGATTTTGATTATGGTGCTGACATGAAATTTAGAATGAGCTTGAAGATGTTATCTGACTCAAATAATCGAACGAACTGAACTAAAACCAAATCAACAACTCACTTGAAGGCGGTAGATCACATCGGACTTGCGCTGAACATCAAACTCGAAGATTCTGTGAATAGCTTCTGGTGCGCAAATATATCGGGTGTCCAAATGAGCCTTTATCTCGTCGACTGGTCGTCCATTCGCTGTCTGCTCTACTTGTTTTAGTCTCAACGTAGCGCGGTCAATACCTTTGTAAACGTATTTGAACAGGTATTTGACCGCGTGCAACATAGAACAAATTTCTAAGTTTATGTGCGCGTTGAAACGTAAACAGAGGTAGGCGTTATGGGGCACTACCCATCGATTGTCATAGACCTGCAAAAGTTATTGTTGGTCATGTTAATTCGGTCAGAGCTCAAAGCGTGCTCGGTAAATCTTACCACGTTGCCAATTGTCACTGTCCTTCCGTCGTTTGGTCGTCGGTACAGGGGAAAGGAGTCGTCTTCGATTCTGGTCTGGTCCTGGTGTTGTTTCGGGAATTCTTTCGAGCAAATTCCATCTTTCATGCAGGGAGCGGATGGGTTGTTAACGCCACAGTTTTTGTGCATCATAGCCGATGAAACGATCTCGAATAGTTCCGGTTCTGTCAGAGGGTCAGGGAGGAACGCTCTGATGACTCTATCCACTGAAATTATACGCATGGTGTGATGTGTGCTATTCGTTTGATGCAACTGAATGTTTTTCTCGTAGTTCACTTCTCGCAAAGGAAAAAAAACAGAAAAAAAAGAGTTCTTGGTTAAGGCTCAAAATGAGAACATCTGTGACTCAACTCCATCAGAAGTTAAAGATTAATGCAGCAAGACAACACACGTAACTCAGAAACACGGATAATCTCACCTTCTTCGGGAGTACGGGGCTTGAAATCAGGTTTCATTGTGAGAAGCATGTGGCAGTGAGGTAGACCTCGTTTCTGCCACTCCACCACGCTGATATATGCTGCAACTTCTCCAAGTACGTGATCCTTCAGCAGAGCGTCAAACAGAGCTTTTAACTTCAAATTAAATACTCGAGCGACTAAATCCGGTCGATCGCTGGCTGTCTGATGAGGAAGTAGGTTTTCCAAGATTTCCCTCCATCTCGGACTGCATGTAACAGTTAGAAAGTATGTTGGTTTGCCGTATTTCGTAACAATACTCATTGCATCTTGGTACCCCTGTTGCATGTTTCTAGGCGTGCCAGTGAAAGAGGAAGGAAGAATTATCCTGGCTCCTGGAACAGTACTGTCCACCCCCGTATTTACGTGGTCGAGAAGCGACTGGTAAGCATCCGATCTGAGCTCTTCTTGGTGGGTTCTTGCATAGTTGAGACGATTCTGTTCAATTTTCACCCAACTATCTACAACAAACTGTTGAAACAGCTTGCCACCATGAAAGAGGGGGTTGAAGCTCTCACGCATTGAGAGAAGAAACGAATAATATTCGCGCTGAGTCACTCTTGTACGTCGCCTGCTCGGATCTTGTACCGTCCTGGTCATGTCTGGATGCCACCCAAATCTCCCTGTTGGGAAAAACAGGGGGTAAGTGAGCGGGTCACAAAGTTTATCGATGTCGCGTAGTTGTTGAAGACCGCCACCGGTTAAGTGGACAGCAATGCTCCTAGATGATGGTACGTCGTTCTCTTCTCCCACGAACACTGCGGCCACCTGAATGAAAACCACATAGTTTTGAACACGTCATATGGATGAATGCCTTTTATGTCATATTTCGGATGAATGTCTATTATTGTATATTAACTTTAACCGAAATCACCTCATTTGTCTCGGGTACGTTGTATCTTCTTAGATCGGTAGAGGTGTCGATGTGAAACATCATTCGCACATTGGGACGTGGAAGATGCAAAGCTGCTGCTTTTCTCTCTTCTTCTAGTGCCACTCGACTCATCATCTTGAAACTTTGTGCGTAGGGGTTGATGTCCAAAATCATTTCGCTCAAATACTTCATAATTGCCGGCTCGCATTTTGAGTTCACCGCTTTGCCCATCCGCTCATCAGCTGCCTGCTGACTGTCAAGAATATACAATTGGCCGAATTGCGGGCTAGCTCCGGGCAGTGGTTCCAGAGGGCCCACGTGATGATATACTTGACCATGGACCTTATAACAATAAGGTCCTGGTCCACTGGGCACAGATAGTTGGCAACCCATCGAAGCCATCGCCAACGAACTATTGAAATTTCTGGCATTGTTTCGAAAGTTGGTACTTGAAGGTGTAGATCCAGTGAATAGCTTTTTGATACCATCAGGGAAGTCCGAGAAATGGTCAATATTGATGTTCCCAAAATTACAGCATATATTCGATGTTCCGTTCTGTTGATTGCACTCTCCTGGAAAGTTTGGAGGTGAAATATGTGTCAAGTGTAGAATAAATCACAATAGAAAAACAATCACACTGAAATTGTTGAAACCGCGTTGAATGAGTAGATGTGATGTACCTTGAAAATATTTAGCTCCGCAAGCAGTACATTTAGTAGTCATAGGACCAAGATAGTGCTGAGGAACCACATTCGAGGAAAATCCAACTGGTTCATTAGGCACATTGTTCCGAGCGCGATGACGCTCTCTTTCCTGCGCTCTCCTTGCCTCTATAGATGCTAGAGATTGACTGAAAAACAACATTTCACTTATGCGCCAGTTACATGCAACACAAACACAAAAAGAAAACGTAAAACACAGAAAAAATACGATTCGGGGATGGCAGACAACAATGAAAACAGTGTGACGAACCTCCGGCGGTTGGCTGCTGTACGCTGGGCCTTGGTTGCTAGTCTTTGTGCACGTTGTTCCTCGTTTTCTCTTGAAAGGTGACCAATTATGTATCAGTAAACCTACATCCAAAATGAGAAGCTGCTCTACGTGTGGTTTGATGCAATCAGGTGTAGACACAATCAATTATTCTATGAAACTCACATTTCCCGCGTTTCCGCTGTTCTCTGAGCATCGGTTGCTAGTCTTCGTTCCCGCTGTTCCACGGTTTCTCTTGGAAATAAATTAGTTTGCTATCTTTACTGTCAACAAATAGTCGTCATTTCTCGGTTCTATTCTTGAGCCATTTGTGAACACGCGTTAATATGCGTTTAACATAATGTTTTCCCGCACTTGAAAGTTTTTAAACAAATGAATTTTAAATAGTCGACATGATATATTGGTTTTACCGGTTTCTTCGCTCCCTTCGAAGTCGAGTCTCCCGTTCGCGTTCAGTTTCCACATAATTTGCATCCAGTTCCCTATTATTCAGGCCATTCGAAGATGAACACAATTCTGCGGTGATCTCCCGTGGATTGCTGCAGTACAGTGATAAAACGTAACGAATAAAAATACATACGTTTTTAACCGTAACACACTGTCGGTTTTCTGAGCATGAACTAATGAGATAATCTCGAGATTACATTACCTGAACATGATAACAAACAGTGATCACATAAGCATCTGTAGTAACATAGCGAGAACTACCGAATGATAAAAAGGAGATTAATTATGAAAACTGGTGCGAACAGTGAAAGACTTTTGAAATTTGAGATCTGAGTACTGGTAGAAGATTCAAGGTTCTTCAATTTTGAGATGCAGTTCAGACTGTCAAATGTGAGATGTAATTTGATCTCTTGTAAACATTAGATTTTCAACATGAATATAGTTTGAAATTTCGAAAGATGAGATAAAAAGAGAATGAATATGAGTACTGGTAGAAAATTCAAGGTTCATCAATTTTGAGATGTAGTTTAGACTGTCAAATGTGTGATGTAGTTTGATCTCTTGTAAACATTAGATTTTCAACATGAATATAGTTTGAAATCTCGAAAGACGAAATAAAAAGAGAATGGATGAGAAGAGAGTACTTGTAAAACGATTAAAGGTTCATCAATTTTGAGATGTAGTTTAGACTGTCAAATGTGTGATGTAGTTTGATCTCTTGTAAACATTAGATTTTCAACATGAATATAGTTTGAAATCTCGAAAGACGAAATAAAAAGAGAATGGATGAGAAGAGAGTACTTGTAAAACGATTAAAGGTTCTTCAATTTAGAGATGTAGTTTAGACTGTCAAATGTGTGATGTAGTTTGATCTCTTGTAAACATTAGATTTTCAACATGAATATAGTTTGAAATCTCGAAAGATGAAATGAAAAGAGGATGGATGAGAAGAGAGTACTTGTAAAACGATTAAAGGTTCTTCAATTTAGAGATGTAGTTTAGACTGTCAAATGTGTGATGTAGTTTGATCTCTTGTAAACATTAGATTTTCAACATGAATATAGTTTGAAATCTCGAAAGATGAAATGAAAAGAGGATGGATGAGAAGAGAGTACTTGTAAAACGATTAAAGGTTCTTCAATTTAGAGATGTAGTTTAGACTGTCAAATGTGTGATGTAGTTTGATCTGTCACGAACTTCAGATTTTCAATATAATTATATCAACATTATTGTTCGAAGTGAAAAAAAACCTTTGCATATTCGTTGTTTCTGTTCCGTTCACATTCTGGGCTCGGTCAACCTCTGCTGGTAGCATTGGCTGGAACATGGCTTGACTGGTAGATGGTTGGTCTGATTGTGGTTCCGTTCTCAATTGTTGTGTCCGTTTATCCAGACTCGCCCTGAAACTGTTGTATTGGACACTGAATTGGACAATGTTGGAACACAATTTTGATATAATAATAGACAAAGAGATATTCAAAGAATTGTTGGTTAGATAGGATTTACCTTCGTCTTCTTTCCCTTTGGAGTCTTGCGGCGCGTTCCTTTTTGCTTTCCTCAAGTTGAGTAGTTTCTCTGTCACTTTCAGACAATCTGCTTCTGGAGCGAGAGTCACGGGACACATTGCGACCAATATTCGTTTTTCTGTAAATTGTTTTTGTAATTTTCTCTACAGTACTTTCACGATAATTGTTTCGTTTAGCTTATGTTCAAAGAAATATTGCTGTTGCGGTATGACGGAGAACTGGGTGGTCATTTGTAGCGGAGGGTATTGAAGGGTGTAACATTCCGTATTAACAACCTTTGCATATTCGTTGTTTCTGTTCCGTTCACATTCTGGGCTCGGTCAACCTCTGCTGGTAGCATTGGCTGGAACATGGCTTGACTGGTGGATGGTTGGTCTGATTGTGGTTCCGTTCTCAATTGTTGTGTCCGTTTATCCAGACTCGCCCTGAAACTGTTGTATTGGACACTGAATTGGACAATGTTGGAACACAATTTTGATATAATAATAGACAAAGAGATATTCAAAGAATTGTTGGTTAGATAGGATTTACCTTCGTCTTCTTTCCCTTTGGAGTCTTGCGGCGCGTTCCTTTTTGCTTTCCTCAAGTTGAGTAGTTTCTCTGTCACTTTCAGACAATCTGCTTCTGGAGCGAGAGTCACGGGACACATTGCGACCAATATTCGTTTTTCTGTAAATTGTTTTTGTAATTTTCTCTACAGTACTTTCACGATAATTGTTTCGTTTAGCTTATGTTCAAAGAAATATTGCTGTTGCGGTATGACGGAGAACTGGGTGGTCATTTGTAGCGGAGAGTATTGAAGGGTGTAACATTCCGTATTAACAACCTTTGCATATTCGTTGTTTCTGTTCCGTTCACATTCTGGGCTCGGTCAACCTCTGCTGGTAGCATTGGCTGGAACATGGCTTGACTGGTGGATGGTTGGTCTGATTGTGGTTCCGTTCTCAATTGTTGTGCCCGTTTATCCAGACTCGCCCTGAAACTGTTGTATTGGACACTGAATTGGACAATGTTGGAACACAATTTTGATATAATAATAGACAAAGAGATATTCAAAGAATTGTTGGTTAGATAGAATTTACCTTCGTCTTCTTTCCCTTTGGAGTCTTGCGGCGCGTTCCTTTTTGCTTTCCTCAAGTTGAGTAGTTTCACTGTCACTTTCAGACAATCTGCTTCTGGAGCGAGAGTCAGGAAGAGACCCATTACGACCAATACTTGTGTTTCTGTAATTGAATTTGATTGAGGCATTTCTCTCTACTCCCAAATCATTTGAGTCTTTATATTTCTAGAAACTTCACGGCAAATCTTGCAGTGTTCGGTTTGGTGGTGGTGGTAATTTGTACACGTAGATGCAGTAAAGTTACCTTGATGATGTAGTATGACGTGATAGTGGATGGAGGTCCGGTGGCGCTGGCTCTGGTGGTATATCGGCGGTGACATTCGCCATGAGAGACATAATGTAGAATAAATTCTTGATAGACATGTTGTGTGTTGATATAATGATTACAGAGCCTCACTCAGCCCCTTTTATACGGAAATTACTCTACATGTTTCGCAAATTTCACTGTTTTCTTGCTCAATTCATGTTTAAGCTGGTTAACATCATTTCATTTAATCATATATATATATATATATAACAAACCCTGGAAAGGAAAATCAAATCCTCATTCACACGTAATTGCTCACGTAATCCTGCAATTCTTTTCTTTTATTACCACAGGCGTATTCTCTTTGGTCTTCATTATTTTCAATTTCAAATGTGACAAATTTCCGGTTCAATGGATCAATGGATTTAATTTTTGAAGTGTGTCAACCTTTTTCAAAAATCGAAAAACCAATGCTCTTTGCCGTCTGTCACCGAACATAAACCAAAACAGAAAACAATGAAAAGCAAACAGCTTCTCTTGAAATTTCTCTCTTCTTGAAACCTGTCTCTTCAAACATAGTATAAATAGATTATATCAGTCAAATATATTTAACAGATAACAAAATATTGAATTAGGTAAAACATTGGATTAAGAATCGTCAACAATCTTTTTGAAAACTTCCTTCTCCGTTCTCTGCGATAACTTTCTCAATTTTCACACATCGAGACAGTAGTACAGTTTTATTAACATTTTTATTTTACTTCAACTTCAAAAAGAGTACACATGTGAAGAAAAAGGAGAGAAGTTGTGGTTCCGGAGGGGAAGAAGTCGGTGGAGAAATTCGCCTGTAATTAGTTATAAATTTTCTTATCATTTTGGCTTATTCGCTTTCCTGTTCTTATTGCCGAATTCAGTCACAGACCGAAACACGAACCGAATCCATAAAAATGAAAAGCAAAAAGCACGGCTTCCACGCCTTTTCAGTCAGAAAGTGCAATAGTGTAAGAATTCGCCCATTTTCCGGCAAAAAGTGCAACAGTGAAGGAATTCCGGACAGACACACCAAGCAAGGGAATTATATATAGAGATAATGGAGGCTGTTTGAAAAATCGTAGGATTCAAAAAGAACATCCTTTTTTCTCTCTTTCTTCTTCAAAGCGATGTTATTTTTTCGATTCGAAAATCGAAAAAGAAAAGTTCGCGTTGGGAAATATCATATTCATGCCAACCTCCGCCACCAGCCACAACACTGAGTAGATGTTTATCAGCAGAAATGTAAGTTGTAAGAAGCACCGATTCAGATAAACTGTCGGCCGTCTCATCCATTTTCAGTTATATCTACAGGGAGAATGAAGGTACAATGATTCAGGGATTCAGGGCAACCGCTTTCAAAAAACGAACAAACAAAATAAACAAGAACGAACAAAGATTAACCAGCGAGAAGGACTGATAAAATTCATTTTTGTGTCGAACTCGAAAAAGTCTTGCACGAGAAAAAGTTTATTAGCTTTGAAACGGCAACTGACAATTGGAGGCGATTTTCGACAGAGACAATGGAAACTGGAAAAGTTTTAGACAAATTTGTTCTTGTCGCAAGTTTTTTGATCGTTGATTGTTCAGCCCATCTTGCTGATCTGGCTGCGGCTAGACTGGCCCTTCGCCTTCAGAAGGACGGCCCCGCTAGGGTTGATCTTCTGGAAAGAACATGTTTGTTTTTATTGTACAAAACACATTCACTTATTCACTTACAAACAGTTTGTTCATGCTATGTTTTGTATTGTTCGAACAGAAGAACTCAAATAATAACTCTTCCAAATTTTGAGTATCTATTTAAGATTCATCAAGCATAGCCCCGTTTGTACAATTAACAGTGAAAAACATCGGGACTATAAATATGAAGTACTTTCTTCAAGTAGAAGTTCGACTAAAAGTCGTTCAAATAAGTATAAAGTACTCAAGTTGAGCTAGCCTATTGCAAAGTACCGACTACAAGCATACCTTGTTGATCTCGTCACAGATCTTCCTGAGTTCGGTGGCGTCCGGTCTCTTTTCCGGAACCTGGTTCCAGGACATTTCCAACACGGGCACCATCTCATCCGGCATGTGCTCAGAGGGCTGCATTCGATAGCCGGCCATCACTTTTCGCTGCAAATGAAAGTGTCAAAGTTCTGAGTTTGTTGTAAGAAATTAATCTTCACAAGTTAGTTTTAAGTGTTATTGAAGTCTTTGAGATAAACTTAGAAGAGAGAGGCAAACCGCAAGCGAACATTAAATGTGTTCAGCAACATTTTGAGCTAAACTTGGTTCTTGGGAAAAGAGAAGAGTTTGAATATGGTGTTTAAATTGAATCAAAATGAAATTGAATTATTACGAAGAGAAAAACATGAGACTGGGTCATGGAGAGAGAGGGAGAGTGTCAGAGAGAGAGAGCAGAGATAAAGACAGACCTTGACCATGGCTGCTTTCCATTCCGAGTAGGGCGAATTGTACGGGATCTCGAACATCTCCCAAATCATGACTCCGAAGGCGTAGATGTCGGTGTTGTAGCGAGTTTCGCCGTTACGCCACACCTGAAGTTGAACGAAAACAATTCCAGTTTGTAGTTTGTAGTTTCGGGGGTAAAACACATTGAAAATTGGTCCTATACTGCGATTTTGACTATGCTAAAGTTACTGTAATTGTAACGAATAAGTTTTCTTTCACGTTAAACTTAGGGTACCGTACTAGAGATGAATTGTTTGATTGATTGAAAAAGGGTGCAATTTAACTTTATTATTATATTATTACACCTGTTATTATACAAGAAGAACCTCAGTCGATAGTATACATAGTTTTTTGTTTCACTAAATTTTTTTCTCATTTCCACTAAACATAACAAATTCCTGATTTTAAATACATAACATGATGCATTATCATTATTGTAGCTTTTTGTACGTTCAATATTTTACTCATCATATTTGTCATATTTGTATTTTCCTCTTTAAAGGAGACCGGAACACAACTTGAGCAGAGGTCTTGTTTCGGGCTGCTTTCAACTGTGTTGAGATCAGAGAGCACAAATAACTCGTATATCAGTTTGATCAGTCCACGTGACATTCACATGACAATGCCGCGCGACACGCAACGCGTCCAATCAAAAGTAGGATACAGCAGATTTACGAGAAACCATGTTGCTCTCCGGTCTCCTTTCATTCCAAAACACAAACCTCAGGAGCCAGCCATCTCACGTTGAGCGGCTTGTTCAGATCCACTTTGTAGACGGATGTCATACGGCACATTCCAAAGTCGGCAAGTTTGATGGTCCCTTTATCGAGCAGACAATTTCGACAGGCAATGTCGCGGTGAATACACCTGAAATTAAAGTTAAAATTTAAGTAAAGTGAATTACTTTACAAATAAACCACGAAACACTAGTGTTCCAGACCATATTACAGTTCTGATTTGATGATGCCCTATGGAATTCAGTGGAAAAGTAACCAAGTCCTAGTAGCGAGGTAACCAAATGAATAAAGTCCAGTAGGATAGAAACCAACTGGTTTACAAGCAAGTCCTTGTAAATATATGATAAAGTAAATGAATACTAGTGGAAAGGTAACCAACTGTTGCTTAAGCTCTATCATAAAAGTAATCAATTGTTTCTCATGATCTAACAGAAAAATAACCAACTGTTTCGAGTGCAGGTACTCCAACCCAGTGGCAGCCTGAGCAATCATATCCACACGGGTGCCAACACTGATCTTCTAAAAACACAGAAAGAATTATAGGCTTCACCATTCCCACCTTTGGCTGCCTGCCAATAAACTTTCAAGTAGTTATTCACCAAGGAGCTTCTCCACAATCAGAAAGTATTGCAAGTGATTGTTCACCCTTGTTACAGTATGTGAAAAAAGGACTTTTATAGAACGCACGTTTTCTGTGCAAAACAATCGTAATTTAAAATTGTGATAGACCACGTCAAGATTGCAGAGACTATACCTTCCCAGCCGCCAGCAGCTTGTCCTCGACAGACCCTCCCTCACAATATTCCATGACCAGAAGATACGGCATACGGTCCACGATGAAACCGTAGAATCTGGAACACAGAAAAAAATAACAACTTTTCGAGCTGAACATGGGAGAAAATATTTAGTGCCCTTCTGTCTCACCCCGAAAACCTTGAAAATCAAAACACCCTTCACTTCATCACACTGAAAAGAACGCCCTGACAATAAATGTATTGCTATCCTTCTGTGTTTGTAGTTTGATCCAGTTGTTTTTCGCTTGACCTTCATTATTAAGGATTGTTTTGAGATCAAACTACATTGATCATATTTAATTTTTTTCACCTTGCTTTGAAAAATCAAATATTTCCCATGAACTCATAAACAGTCTATCAACCTTGAAAGGATCAAACTACAACTGTGGGCCCACCTGACGATGTTCTTGTGGTCGTACAACTGCATGACCCTGGCCTCCTTCATCATCTCGGCCAACGCCTCGTCGTCAGCCCCATCTGAATCCAGTCTCTTTACAGCGATAACCTGAAAAATATGACAATAGTAGTAATATTAATGAAAATTATGCTAATTATAACAATAATGAGTTTGCTCGCGTTGAACTATATTAACACGAAAACTAGAAAAACTTTCTTCATGGCGACCACTTAGAAAACGACCAATAGGCCGCCTTTTCAGTTATAACTCTTCAGATAAGGGCTTGTAGTGAAAGTAATCAATCTTTTAGCTTGCTTTGAAGTGTAGATTTTGTAGTGAAAATGTTGTCGCGAAAGTTTTCGAGCGATTCCTTTTCAAATCATCGTGCTTCACACTATCCTGAGGAAACAGGACGGCTCGAAACTGTACATATGAGGTGAAACCGCTGTTATGTAGTTCGATTCCACGTCATCTCAGTCTGAACTAAGAGAAAAACAAGATCAGACTACAACTCGGACATTGCCATTATCTTCACAGTCAAACTGAGAATTTGTTTACCTTGGAATCACGAATAAGAAGACCGCGGAACACGGTTCCATACGCCCCAGAACCGATCTGGAATTGAGCAAATATGTTTCACTATTTTCATCAAGATCATATACATTCTAGAGAATTATACTTTGGAATATACTACTTCAATCAGAAAAAATACGGCGTATAATTACTCTCCTTTATGTCACGTGAAAATGATTACGGTACCATCCGGTATCACCTGGGCAACTTAAAAAAGTACTCTTTTCATGAAATTATCGTGAACTCAGCCATGTTTTGTCCAGAATATTAGGCGGTAAAATTGAATGCTGGTACCTTTTTCATCATTTTGATATCCGGATGGGTCAACTGGAACTTTCCCTTGGCAATAGGCTTTCTGAGTGGAATGGTCTGCTTGTTGTGTACAAGTGGTTCCTTCATGCACGACTCGACCATCTTTTTCAGACTGGGGTACGATTTATCCTAGAAATGGGCAAAATAAAATGAGGTAGAAGACCAGGATAATGAAAATAGAAAATAACTTGAAATATCTGTAAACGCATAAACTTTCGAAAAGGATCCGTGATTGATTAAGTAGTTATATGATTCATTCTCCTCAAAGCAAGCCTACTCATTGGATAGTGCCCTGTTCGTAGTGGCTTAGTTAGTTCTCAATCCGTGAATGAGTGTATCAAGATCCAACTGACAATAAACAAAAACCGGGAAAGTTGAAGTATCGCCCCCCCCCCCCATTTTAGTTGAGTCCCCCCGTAGCACTTCAACCCCCCACCCAAGCTAAAACCTGAAAATCCATGAGAGGGGGGGGGGGTCAAAAATCAACTTCGACATTTACTATTTACCCCCCACCTGGGTCGGCGGGGGGCTGAACTTCAACACCGGAAATGTTTACTTTTTACGTTAACATGTTGATGCACTCTCGGAGAAGAATGCATTTCTAGATTCTACCATGTTGCGAAGGTCTATGTAAGTTACTTTCACTCCCCCTTCTTTCTTGCTTTTTTCTTCTAGGTTTGATGATTAATGTATGATTATTGTATGTGTGTAAGTTGTTTGGTAAGTGGTAAACAACCAGAGTAATATTGGTTCTGAACAAGTTTGCAACAAAAAGGTACGGAATTAGAAGAAAAACAATTTAGAAACAGTATTCTAGTTTTTCATAAATTGCATAGCTTCAGACTTCAGTATAGTGTGGTTTTTATTCTTGAATGATCAAAATAGAAAATTTCACTGGAACTACAAATATCTGAGTAAAATTATGTTACGTTGTATTTTCACCTGTAAAATGGTGTTAACATCTTGGTCCATCAGAGCTCCATGGAAGTATGGGAGACTGTTCTCATCCATCTGGAAAAGGGAGAAAATAGTTTTGAGAAGAACATTTTTTGAGAAATTTTCCTATGTTTATTCATAAATTGATCCAAATTAAACTTGTGTCGGGTTATTCCTATTCAACTGAAAGCTTTTTTCACCTCAATATAACTCTGTAGAGGAATTGTCAACGTTAAGTTGCTCTCCTTATGATATTCAACTTTTTTGATTCAGAATCGAACAAATTTCCTAACCTCAATCTAGCCTAAGCTTAACCTTAACGTAATCTTAGCCTGAACCTAACCTCAACATCACTCTAAAGTCTAGAAAGAAACCTGAAAATTGAATAAACAATACAGAACTGAAAGAGCGGAACAGAAAAATTTCAGGAAAACCAACCGATTGTGAGTGACTGGTTAGTAGACGAGCAGGAACTCGAATGAATCCCGAAGAGTAGCCATCGTTTCGCTCGTACACTTTACTCGAAAACGTCTGACAGAAAGTACGAACAGGAAATTACACTGGAAAACGGCGGGAAAAGAATTTTCCGGAAGATTGCGCACGTTTTCCGGTTTCTGAACGTAGTCTGAACAAACTAGACATTACCGGTCTGAATTCTAAAACTTTTCATGTTGGTTTTCATCTGTAATTTGCTTGAAATAAAAATTTTAACTCCTCCACAACTGAGTAACTGATCGGGAAGAGTTCAAAGATTGTCATGGGCTACAAATCGTTGCGTCTACCTAGACTGCTTACCAACTCAATTCAGAACAGTTCGCAACATTAGCAGCCATCTGTTTCTGGCATTTGTTCGTTTCATTTCAGCTGTTTCTCATGAAAATACTGCGTTTAGAAAAACTTCTTTCTATCGAACAGTTGCAACAAGGGTAACCGACCACTAATGAAACTTTCAAATGTATCAAATCAAATCAAATATTTGTATGGAAAAGTTCGAACTTGATCTCTCTGTCCAATGTTCGAAAAAACATAATTCTGTGAGCTCTGTAGTGGGTTCAAATAACATTTTCAGTACACGCGTAAAAGAGGAAAGATCATAAGTTTACATGTCACGAGAGCAGAAACAGTGCCCTATTCATGAAGTTCGCTCACTCGAAAGTCTTACCTAAGCTATTTATTCAATTGGGCTCCCATAAACATAACCTACGTACTCAGTCTGAGCAGTGGACTAACTACAAACCCTGCAGAACGCATCAGGTAAATTCTATTTTCAGAAAAAAGAGTCTAAATCCAAATATCTCCGTGTTATCACATCGCTATAACTTCTCATACATTACTGAACGAGCAAATATTTTCAGGTTTTGTCAATACTGACAGCTTCACATTAATTTCTTATATTTTGGTTTGAAATGAATATTACCATAATCGACACCTCTGGTTACGAGTTTGTTATTCATTGCTGTTTCATAGCCTTCGCCATAGTTGTTGTACCCATTTGTACTCTTCTTCTTTATCTCATTTGGACCAAGTAAGTGGACCATACATTTTCGTACTTGAACATTTTTTTTCCTGTGGTTCCAAATTTGACAAAACATTCTGCAATGAACTTCAATGAATTCCTAAAAATGTTTGGATTGACGGTACGGACTAACCAAGAAGAAACAGTTGGCATTTGGAAGGTTCGGCTGAATTTTTCACTAGAAATGAGTGATCGTTGTGATGGAATCAATTGCGAAACTAATACCAATGAGAAGACACTATAGAGAAGACAGTTCCACAAGTTGTTATATCTCAGTGGAGTTCACCTACAGCATATGTATGTGTCTGTGACAATTGAAATCATCCTTCCAAGAGTCCACTGTTCACAGTATTCAGAAGTCCATCAACTTTCGAAGACTATCGTATAGTTCTGTTCAACTCTACTTTGAATCAGCTGATAATCGCAATCGTTGCTATTTTACTACAGAACAGGTATTTTTCGTGCTAAAGGACGTGGAAAGTTCAACCCCACGGGTCACACGTTCCAATATAATATTTTTGATTTATTAAATGTGAAAACACAAAACTACACCAATAACATTATTAATGCTTTCTCGCCTCAAAAGCATGGTAGTTTCGTCAAAGATGAAAAATTGCAGAAATGAACAAGTCAATTGATTCATTCAGTTTTGTTAATAGTTTAAGCTTTCGCACTCCAAACATATGTCAAAAACAGTGTATCACATCGATGAGATGACTCGAACATGCTTACTCTTTGCTGACTCCTTATATTTGTCACGCTGCAGAATGAAATATATACACATCTGCTGGTCTAAGTGTTTTCAGTGTAAGCAATGTCCATTTTTCACAATTCATCGTTAGAAGACGGTCAGTGGGTCTTTTCGTCCTGTTTTCATTTTCTCAGTGGGGTTGAACTGATGATGACCCTAACCCTCTGAGAAAAACCCAAAAATCGTCTTGAATCGGGTCGAAACGATTTTTGGGTTCATCTTTTACTGAGCACATTCATATAACTGTTTTCAGATCTCTGTCCACCCCTACTAGTCTGGCGCTTCTTCCAATAGGCCCGTGTAGATGGATATCAGCTGAGGTGTAGTCATTTTCATTCCTACTGCGGTTCTTACTACTGTAATCATACTGTATGAGGGTCAGTAGGAATTATAATTATTATAGGTGAGCAACACCATTTGACACAATCCCTGATGACGTGTGGCCAAAAATATATAGAATAAGAACGAGAACCCAAAGGTTTATTCAACCATTCATTTTAATACAGTCTAATACAGTCATACATCATTTGAACATCAATAGACCATAGAAATCAGAAATGGAAACGCTAGGTACCAAGTTTGTATGATAACTACAAAGCTAATATATGGCTTTGAAGCGAGGAGAACAAAAACAACATAAAACTTGAGAAACCCATGAACATGGTGATCCCAACAATGTTTATCTTGATAGTATGTAGGTCTGTTTTGTGACCTACAACGTCTCCAACGCATTCGGAATAAGTGGAGTATTTGCTACTGCTCTGGCCATGCATTTTCGGTATTCCCTTATTCAAACCAAGTCAATAACAAGAAAAAGATTGGTGACTAATATGGTAGTGGTATCTATCATTCCCGTGAGCATGCTGGTAAGTTCGAGTAGTACTCAAAGACACACACGCATGAACTGACCGACCAATTAGATTTTCATGTTTCACTGTAAGTATGTACGTTTACAGTTCTGTTGCCATGTCCAAAACTATTTCAACCCTTTTTAAAATAATCGATAACTTTGGTACTTTAGATAACACCCGCGGTTGAAAGTTGTATCACAGGGTAAAAGGAGTCAATTTTCATACAGAAGTTGGTTAGTCTCGTACAAGTTCCAAGTAGAGTTCGAACTTGAACTGCGATGGAACAAACGAAGTAGACACTCTCACCGTTGCAGCTTGAGTCAAACTTCCACCTCTTCTCACACTTGACGATGAGGTATCGCTTGTAAATACATACTCATGTGACCTACTGAATTTTCAAACAAAAACGTTATAATCTGGTTTCTTCTCTGCAGATAACTCCCCATCTAGCTCCATTCGAGTTCAAAAAAGTGATGTCCTCAGCGATAGCCTTCTATCCCGTATACAACCTCTCGGGATACGGGCGTTTCGGGGGCTTCAAGTCGGTCGCCGACCCTATATTCCAAATAAACACCCTCATTCTACTCACTGGGGCTTGGTTTCTACCTTTTATCATACTGTATTGGCGCTGGAGAATTCTCCGTTTTGTCAAAAAAAACTCCGCCAGTTACTCCGAGAAAACCATGAAATCTTCGAGAATGCTCGTGAAGGTAACCTTTGTTCTATAACAACTATCAATGGAATTAGTAGATCATTTTTCAATGATGAAACTCAGAAATTAGTATTTTCTTTGTTGAAAATGACCAAATCATCATTGTATGTTGATGTCGTAACATGCCGTTATTCACGGACCTGACCTCAGACTCAAACTACAAACATAGGGGGATAGGAAAACAGACCCGTCTGGGAAAGCTTCGGAAAGAGCGAACCCAAACAGTGGTAAAATTCAAAGAAACAGTGCTTTTCGAAGACACGCAGGGTGAAACTGCTCATCGGAATACTCCCGCATATTTCTGTTACCATAATATATATTCGTTCAGGCTTTGACCTACCAGACCTTGATGCCCATTTTCTGTTACATTCCACTGGTGACACACTATGCCCTCGTATCCACATTCCACTATCGTATCCCCGTCAGTGAATATATGTCCACTCTCACCAATGCCCTTCCGGCCATATTCGACTCACTGCTCACCATCTATTTCGTTGCGCCGTATAGAATATGGGTTAAAAGAAAAATATTCCGCGCGGAGAAGACTAGGGCGCAAACCACGCAGAACACAGTGTCTTACAATGCACGTGTCGAGAACTAGTCAGCACATGTAGCACTCTGGTGGTTTCGAAAACAACAAAACTCTTTTAGCAAGTTCATTTTCCACTTGTAATTGTACAGAACATTTCACATTATACATGCATCTAAGACTTTAAAATAATCAACGAAATAATAAGCATTAATGTTAACTCACAAGTAGATTTTGAGCATATTTTGCAAATACACGTATATGTAATTTGTAATGAATCGATGTTTTTCAAACGTGTACTGACTGATTTAAAAATAGGAATTACAGCGAAACTGAAAAGAAAATATGACAACATTATTCACAGAACATCTAGAATCGAGAAAATCCTCTAGAAATGAACGACCAGAATGGTCTTAAGAATAGGTGTGTTGCTCGAAAGTCGTCTTCTGGGAACAAGTCGAAAATCATACAGTGGTGCAACCGGTCAGTTATGCTTGAGACAACGAACAGAAACATAATACAGTTCAAAACATTGAGGTAGAAGAGTATCATGAAACCCCTATCTATATTCTACGTTGGAACAGAGTAGAGGTAGTTTTTCATGCATCGAAAAGGGAGCATAGTCGTGGAATTTGAGCTACAAAATTAGAAAACGAATAAACGCGGAAAAAACAGTAGTATTGCACTATTGTGAATGCTGATGTGTGAAATAAATATTGAAGTCAAAACAAATCAGACCAGATACTCCTCCGATCCAAATTCGATCAATGGAGCACAAATCAAGCCTTCCGGGGAGAGGAGAATACCACTCATCGGGGATGGGTATCTGAATCAGTAGTAATAATAGTTCATTACTCTTAGTTCATTACTATTACTCTTACCCATATAAAGTTAGATCAAACAATAAATCCATCATTTTATGTATTATGATATTCAGTATTCAGATCAACAAATAAGCACTACTAGAGGAATGGAAAATCTATTGAAACTAGATATCTTATTTGTAGTTTGATACTTTGATATGAGATGATTGAAATCATTGACGAAATACCGAAGAATCAGACTACAAAAATAATAGAACAAATTTCCCTATTTCGAAGTGTTTCTGCGATATATAATTGTGACACTCGTGTAGGTGAATCATCTATTGGACTTTGTCCATTTTAAGTTTATCACTCTCAGAAGTCGCAAAACAATGTAACTGACCGTAAGTATGTCTGACTGCCGGTGGGCAATGGCATACTGTACTCGGATGGAGTCTGTGTTTGCAGCGAACCGCAGCGACTTGGCGTCTGCAACCCTTAGCAGATTTAATTCGATACTGCATAAACATTACCGAATCGAAGTTAACGGTAGCAGAGAAAAAGTGTTAGCGTGCAAAATGAGCCTGAAATTTCTTCGATTTGGCTTGTTTAACTTCTTCCGTGATCTTCACCCTGTTCTACTTGCACTACTTATGCGAAACTTTTATGTGTTTGATATGAGTCTGTCAGATACATTCATGTTATAGTCTCGTATTAGTTCAATACAACGCATAAAAGTCATTAAAAATCAACTTAGAGGGTAGATTACAAAACACTGACCGTCCCCAGTCCATACTCGAATAGGGATGACGTCTCGGAAAGTTGGTCCTGTAGAGTTTTAGCATAACCATAAATTCAACTATTTTGTAGCGTTAGTGAACTAGAAGTAGGACACATGAAAAATCGGTTATTATCAGTCAGCGTTCATTTACACAATTCAACATGTGAATTTGCCGTCATAGTTAGTGACTCAAAACCACCTGTACTCAAAAAAAATTCTATAAATCTAGTTCTGTGCCACGAACGAGACCACGAAATCCGTAAAAAAAACTACAAAAACTAACTCCAACCATAATATAGCCACCTACTTCCTGCTTTGTCGAATGCTGCGGCGGAAAGTAGGACAGTAAATGGGCCACGGGAGAGTTCTGGAAATGATCGTGATGACGAGTAAACAGTTCGAAAGTGTTAATGTTGATTATATCCAATTTTTCGCGGCCACTTATTTTCATAAGTAAAATTAAAAACGAAATGTTGAGTGCTGGCGAGCTTTTTCGAAAAGAAATGTTTTCACATGGTATAAACGTGATTTATACGGATCACAAAATTGACGAGTATAACCAAATAAACGTTTGATTTCTGTACCCACCTCCAGAACGATAAGTGGTCGGCGAGACCGGGGCGTGGCTAGATCAACAGAAAACATCTGGATAAAAAACATGAAAAAACATCCAGAGGTAACCAAACTTTAAAAGAAGTTGAAACGTTTAATAACGCCAGGAGTAATCTTTGGCACATAACCAAACTCGTGAGAGCTATAACTCAGAACGATTGGCGCCAATTTTCTTCGATTGGCCAGCTACAAAAGCGAGAGAGTGTGCAGGTCAATGAGGCCGCAGACATCTGGGTCTCTCTGACCTGCACACTCTCTCGCCCAGCCAATAAAAAAGTGGCTGGCCAATTGGCTGGGAATTGTCTGAGAACAGAGGTCAAGCTCTGATATGAAGAGAACGTGGTCTGAATATTTCGCAACATAGATCTACCGTTTCATGTCTTGCTCACAGAAGGTGCCTCCAAATGTCAAAAAAATGTACGTTCTATGCGCGTTTAGCTGAAAACGTGGCCGGTGCAAGCTATGTTTTCGATGAACAACTTTTCGGATAGATCGATCCATGAAGAAAAGGGTTACCTGCTGTTTGCAATTCAAACATAATCTAAATCGCCTTCAAAGTGTCAACGTACTTCTCCGTAGTGTTCGTCCTTTATGAGATTTTGAGTCGACATTTCCTTCGATTGCTCCGTGCATTTCAGAAATATGTTTGAGTCCTAAAAACAGTATTTTCATTCACAATTTGAAAAACGACGATATTTCTGAAAAATCAGAATCAAATGACCGTTCACGTTACCAAGAGCTTCATTCTACAACTTTAGTTTGTTTCAATATTATCCGCGCCGAATGAGACCATAATTTGTGCACTGTATTCTGATTCCCTTCCTGTTATACTAGATGGACTGAAGCGAAGCAGGTATAGATCAATTCTATCAAACACGCGTTTCATTTCATATCGAATGTTTTGTATAGACAATCGACAATCAAGTTCAAAAACTTTTCTGTCATCACGTAGGAGATAACTCACCATTCTTTTATCGAATGTTCGTTTCTCCCACTTCTGTAGACTAACTGCAGGCGGTCTGGCAATTTCATTCAAGTTATCAGAAACCTGAAAAGGAGAACAGCCCAATTCTCTAACAACAGGAATGTGATTCTGAATTGCCAAAATTCGCCGGCCTTTAAACTAGGGAGTTAACTATTTCTTTACTTTGTTGTTATGTAGCAAATCATCAATTTTGATAAGTTGAATATAGCGAAAAGTGAAGGAATATGTTTTTCCAACATCACCTAAACTCACTCTGCTCATCAAACTTGAATTAACTTGTAAAGGATAGGATTAAACACTAATGCTTAACGAGAAGGAAATACGTAATGAACTATTGAAACACTTTAGTGACAGAAACAAAAAACTACTATTGAGAACTGTGAAAATCGGTTGGAAACAATGAATTAAAGAAGGACGATTATGTGGTCCAATCGCAACGCTTCAGTCCTTTAAACCGCAATATATTTTTCAATTGCAGTTTAAAGGACCGATGTAACGGGATTGGTCCACATAATCGTCCTTCTTTAAAGGACATCTCACCTCAAATAGCGGAATATTGATTGAGTGATCTATTTTTCTTCTTCGCCAAATAAATCGCAAAGAAGCCAAAATAATAACGGCGAAGATGACAGAGATTGAAACGTAAATTAAGAATGGCATTCTGTAACAAATATATTAGTTCCCCAGATAACTCTGATATTTAAAGGTGGTTACTGTTGAATTAACGGAGAACAAAAACAAAATCAGCATAGATTTTGAGGTGAAATCAAAATGTGTGCAATATTTGCCACATTATCACAAAATACAGCTTGTAATAAAACGTACTTACTCAACGTAATAAATAAGATAACTAGCAGCATCGAATTTTAGTTTTGTTTACAGCAAGTGTTTTGGTTGGCGGTAATTGATGACGGCGGCCGGGGTTACAACCAGGGAGCAAACTACAGAGAGCAGTGACCGCTCAACAAAAAAATATCGAGAAATTTATTTGAAAAAAGTTCGAGAAAAAGTTCTACTCTAGAAAACGCTAACATCATTCATAGCAGCTTTTTAATAGGTAATACTACTCGAATAGTAATACGTTTGTATTTTACAACAGGAATGCATGTTTCACAAGCAGTTCTCTCCCCCCTTCCTCCAAGAAGTTGTCACTGGATCAATGCCAATATGTGAAGGCTCAAAAAAGGTAAGTATTGCGTCAAACTACTAACAAGACTGAATTTCGCTCTTTCTGAGAACACATGAGAATTTCTGAAAAGTTCTACAAAAACTTAAGGCCTGGGCCTGCAAAGTTTGTCTTGCTTCAATTGTTTGTTTGTATCAAAATGTGTTTGCCTATTGTTCATGTCGATTTCTACTTTCTCTTTTTTTTCCGCAATATTGAATCACTCGATTCAAGAAACAGCTGTTCCTGTTGCTGCCATTTTTTTTGTTTGTGTTTTACCACAAACATGTGTTTATTTCTACCAGGAACGAAGACTAGGATGAGTACATCTTTATTCGAGAAAATGCAGGAAATTTCATGTTCATACATCGAGATATGTCTGACACAGAGCGGTATTCTGTCAAGTTGTAGGAGAGGGAGTGGGGGTATCACTTGGCTACTGCAGTGGTGGTCCCGGACGGAAGAGGCGACACAGGGCGGCGGCGCTGTACCTGAAAATGGAAGGGTACGGTATTCGTCTTCACAAAGTACAAAGTACTATAAAATACTATTATACAACGCACTATAGGTTACAAACGAGAAACCACACTGCATCTAAGAATCGGAGACTACTGTAGCTGTCAATATTGAAACTATTCCTTTTGTCTAATGCCGAATGTACTATCAGTTAAAAGATGAAATAGTTGATATTTCAGATATTATTCACAGCAACTGTGAAATTTTCACCTCTCTGAACAGTTTGGTATATCCTTTCGTAGTTGTGCGACAGGTTTGCATCTTGCGAGTTACCTTCATTTTCTGAAAATAGTAAAATGTACGCATATAGGTGAAGTTGACTGTAGAATAGAATATTTATAGAACCAACAACTCAAAAGAAATGATTGAAATCTGAATACACGGTGAAACACCTCAAAACATACCCAGTACGGTATAGGGCAACCCTTCTATATACTGTTAGTCAATTTCACAGTCACGTGAAACATGTTATACACAGCACAACTCAGAAACGTGCAATTACAACGTGTATGTTTCCTCATTAGATTGCTGACTTTACGTGACTATTCAATTTACTTTTAGTATAGTTGTAATGGCATATCCACTTACCGGTACTTTTCTACGGAAAACTGGTTCGTTGGCCACGTATTTTTTTGCCTCTCCAATCCATTTCAAATCTTCCTGGCGCACCTGGACAGAGGCTTCTGGAACATTTTTCTCAATTCGTGAGAACCGTTTATGCACCATTGTAGTTGAAACGATTGACAAATGGGGCTTCAAAAAGTTGATCTTTCTCATAGTTTTCATATACTAGAAGTAAATTGAATAGTCACGTAAACTTAGTATTCTAATGACGAATCGTGCACTTTGTCATTGCACGTTTCTGAATTCTGCTGTGTTTAACATGTTTCACGTGACTATGCAATTGACTAACAGTATACAATAACGTTGTTGAACTGAGAAGAACAGAAGAGGAAAAACTTAAACCACTTCTAGAAAAGCACATCATTCGTATGGTTGTTTTTTTAGTTCGATCCGAACGGCTTATAAGATAGTAGATCAAATTGGTTTAGGGAATTATAGTTTTTCCCACCAATTTGATCCAACTGGCTGGCCAGTGCGGACAACTCATAGGAGGTATCGGAGGGATGGGGAGAGCGAGAGGTCGACTCCTCGGAGGTCTCCGTGGCTGGAAATATACACTTGTATCGAAAATGTAGTTTGATCACCACCACTATTCATCTCATTGACGGTTAGCGTGCTTGTCAGCGAAATTCAGATTCTCTGAGCTCTCATCCACCTCGATCCTCTCTCTTTTGTAGTTAGCTAATCACTGAATATTCACGGTTTCTGAGTACGAGAATTATACTCAATTTGATCACAAAATGTTCGAACTTTCAACGGCTTCGTTACTAGTTGTCAGGGTACCCCTCGCGCGAAATCAACCCTGCGTATTCGTGTGTGCGTTTGGTGTGCATGATTGCGAATTGCGTGTGCTGATCGGTGTTTGGCGTGTAGAGTTCCAAACGCGCGGCAAATTCAAACTTCAACTAGGAATCTTCACAGTTAGAGTCTAAATAATTACAATCTAATAAACTATAAATAGTCAATAATTCAAAACTATGAATAGCTAATATTTGAAGCTTATTGTATTCTAGCATACTTTCATTTTTAAAACGGTAAAATAATACAAAATCCTTTCACTTTCATATATTCTGCGATAGGCGCTGGAATCTGCTCAACGAGAGTGATTGCGAGACACAATCAAAAGAAGTGAAGTGAAGTAGATGAATTTTTGGCTACTCATCAGCTTGATTATTACCTTGGTAATAAGGTGTTTAAAAACATGTTCCGTAAATTATACGCCTGTATTTCATATGTATCCAGAATCCGTCTTTCTGAGGTGTTCGCTGTTGTTTTGATTCTCATTTTGGGGAGAAAACACTTTATTAAGGAAACAAACAATATAAAATAATGAGATCGCAGAATAAAAGTATGACAGAAAAAACTTGATCAGAAATTGAGGGAAGGATGAGGGAAGAATTCGTAGATGTGCCCATCTTATTGTTGACAATTCTGAAAAGAAAACAGAGTTACCGAGAGAAACAGCGGTCAATGGTAACGTTGATAACATTATGTTCAAAACTGTCATTTGAATTAACACAATCAGTACAGTTTTTTCTGCATTTCACTATAATACGCCAAGTATTCGTAGCAGTTTCATTTTAATCGATATATTTTGAGTATCTCCTTAGGCCATGAAATTTCTGAAAGTGAATAGGTGAAGTTGAATTGGTGAACTGGTATAATCGTGAACTGACAAACTCGGAACTTGTGAACGTCTAGTTGGAGCGGATGAACTCGTAAGCTCGTAAGCGGATGAACGCGAACAGAAGAAACGTTCAAGTGTTGAACACAGAGCTAATCCACTAAACACCAAACTTTTTTTGAACGTTGCTCGACTATTATTATCGTAAACAGCAGTGCAATTAACACGGATCAAAAATTCATAGGTGTCGCTCGAGGTTGAGCTATCTTGAACTGTTCGTTGTCTTTTCTGCTGTATTTGTAGTTTGATTTCGCTGCATTTCTGGCGTAATTTGCGAAATGTTAATGTGTACGCAAGTCAAACTACAACTCTGTTTGAATACCCTCCTATATGTTCAAAAGTACACAAGTTTCCGAGATCTAATGTACTCGTAAACATTCTGATGGACGAAAAGTTCTCAAATAAATGTTATTGATATTTGCCTAGTATCTCGAGAAAACATGGTAAACTATCCGCAATACAAATTTTTGTGAAATAAACTTATTCTGATGTGTTCTTTTTCAAATTATAGTTCCAGATCATCAGAAGTGATTCAAGTTAACTCTGAAGCGTTTTGATCAAAGTAAACATCGGGTTCGAGACATTTTTACTATTATTACGATACTCTTACACTCGTGTTCATGGGATATTTTTCACTATTGGAGAAAATCTCTATTGAAACACACAGCAGAAGTTTCAACATTCAATACGCTACCGCTTGACTTGTGACATTGATTTAATGATTATATCTCATATCAGATTTGTGTCAAAAAAAATACGATACTGAATCGTGGAACTTCATTTGTAACTCACTTCTTGTATGTCCTCGTGTCTTGTTTAAAATCGTTCTCAACCGATATTTTCTGTGCAAGTCGAGGGGTAAGTGCTCCAATCGCTTCTAGAAGTATACTTTAAGTTTGAGAATAGCTTTAGATCACAGTCGGTTGACATAAAAATACATACATAACACATATGGCACATTCAGAGCATTATTTTATCTTCATTCTACGTTCTAACCAAGTCTCAACGATCGATGTACTTTGCTAGTTCAAAGGGTTGCCTTGTTTTTGACTCTCTCCAAGAAGAACAAGTACACTGTTTACCCCAAAAGTAAGGTGAAGTGGACTCACTTCACTGAATGGACGTTATGTTCCCTAAAACTGACCAAGATTTAGTGGCATGATTCGAAACACAGTAGATTATTACAGCCGAGTGAACTGGATCAGTTAAAACGTCTAATTAATATGTAAATAGTTGAAAAAATGAAGAAAAATATCAAATTCTATTGAAAAATTCGAATGAGTTCGTTTGGCGCCCGATTCACGAGCAGCGAATCATGCACGCAGCACACACCAAACACAAACGCACACCCCAGTTGCAATTATCAACACTCAGTTTACCAAGCCAATTTCGCGCGGAGGGTGCATTGACAACTAGTACTGGTGCTACACGTTGACCTAAATGGTCAGGGTCTATGAATGGTAGCAAGTTATCTGAAGAATTTCCTAGTGGGTTTGTAGCTCTTTCTCAAAAACAAAAAGAATCAGGTATTTTCCACCTGTGCTCCCATCGTGACTACTTGGCGAGGTTCCCGTGGCCGTACCCGTGGCAGTGCCAGAAGACTCGAGAGACTCGAAAGTTCTAAAAATAAAAAAAAGTGTTAGTAAAACACAAAAATACAAAGTATAGATCGCTTCTTAGTTACAACCGCCGTTTCGGTCAAGTTCAAAGAGAGCTTGACAGTTGTTCAGGAGAAATGAGAATTGCCGATAACTTCTCATAATCCTCCGATTCTTCGCTTGTGCTCTATAACGTCATGTGAGTTCTAAATTCTATATTCTACAACTTACGCTGTCTTCGACTGTTCAGGTGACCGATTCTGTTTCGTGGTCATATTTCCCTGAAACTAGAGATTTAAAAAACTTTAAGGGCTCGTGGAGCGGGGGTGTCCAAAATGTTATTCTCGAATTTGAGTTGCTCATGAGGCATACATAAAGTTTGGCATCGTTCATAAAAAAACAAGCTTTTCGATTACTGAGTGCCGCGTGAATAAATGAAAGAGAACGAAAAAAAATTCAAACGTCGCATAATTCTCTCTGCTCTAGAACTTACCGGGATGAAACCACAAACACACAGAAAACAATAAAACAACCGATTTTGCCTGCCTCACTTAGAGCTACCCCTAAGTTAGTTGTATTGGCGAATTCTATATTTAACCCGGTATTTCGTTAACCCTAGCCGTTAACCATTAACCGGGTTACCTGGTTAACCCTTTTGTTAACCACTTGGTAACCCTCAATTTGCCCCAAATAACATTGTAAAAGAGGGTTAACAAGTGGTTAACAAAAGGGTTAACCAGGTAACCCGGTTACGGTTAACTGATTGGGTTAACGAAATACCGGGTTCCTTGTGGAATTGGCCAGTTGTATTTACTCTCTAAAATTAAGAACTACTTGCGCAAAAGCAAACTTAATAAGAAAAATAATAAATAAGCTCGCTCACCATGAATGGACAACCCGGACTGATCGCCCAGCTATAGAAATGAGAACAGTTCTCCCTCGTTCGTAACGCGTTTTCAGGAAAACGCACTCACGCGGTTTGTGTATGCCAATCGCGGTGAAACTTGCACTTTTCAGTAGAGGAGAAAGACCTATTCCGCGTGAGCACTCGGCTTCAGCAGTTTGCTATATATTGTACCGTTTTCTTACATGTTCTGTATTATTCTGTAAAAAAAAAACTAGTAAATTTCCGTCGTACTTCACAGGTCAATTTCACGTGTCTAGTTTCTCTGTGACCCTGCCGTAGACTTTTCCCAAAAAGTAATCCCAGTTCGTTACATATATCGAGAACGACCGCTGTAAAAAGTGCTCAAGCTTGGCAAAACATGACACAACTTTTCTAACTTTCATAGTTCGAGGCTATATGGCCAGTCAAGCTCTCATTTTTAGACAGGTTGAGAAAAACTCAATTTCTATTTTTTACCGCATTGTAACACATTATTTTTTGCAACGCGGCGTCTCAAATGCATTTGCCTGTCTCTTTGTAGGTTCGGTGTAGGTTTCAGTGAAAGAACAAATAAACCTGGTATGCCAGTTAAGCCCGGCGCATTCTCACACAATAGTGTCGGAAGAAGGGACTCTCTTTGTTCACTGGGTTTCTGCAATTCGGCGGTGGGATCATTAGAACAAACCTATAGGGTTCGTTCATTTTGAGCAAGGCTATGTCGATGTATATTGTTCTGTGTAGTTTGTAGTTTGATCCTGTTGCTTTTCGGTCAAAATTCATCAACTACTGCATGTAACAGGTCTAACTACATATATATGGTCATTCCCATGAAGTAAGTTCAATGTATTTGGATGTTACATGACATTTTAGGTGTTTTTTGTTTGTCTACCACCGTATCTCATACTGGCCCGTTTTGTCCCATTATCTCTGGTCCGAAATGAGTCATTTAGATACCCCGACCTGTAATCGATTAACATGCAGTCGCTTGTTTTCAAACCATTCGCGCTACAAGGTCTTTTGAGCAATCACACGTCCTATTCTATCAACACCACCCACGCGAAGAAATGCTAATTTTGATACAGTTCTACTTCGGAGCGAATAACTTAGAAGCCTTCTCACTGTTTTGAGGAACTGTTCACAACTTTTTTCGTTGAAAATTGTGTTAGTAATAATAATACAAACTTACATTACATTACTTCTTTGTATGGAAGAATTTGGAGATTCGGACGCATTGCAACTAACGCGCACTACGTTTACAGTTGGCGGTAACCCATCGCATTTGAAATATCATCATAATCCGAAAATCAATAATTCTTATCTCTCCAATCGCTCATTCATTACGAATTACTCATTATTGTTACATTCTCTATTCTTTTCCGCCAGCATAGCAATGTTGATCGAAATCCTATCTGTATGAATTCGCTGATCTGAACTTGCACTTTTGTTCAAAGTTAGTTTTTAACTAATTCTCATTTTTTGAAATGTTTGAAATGTCCTTCATACTATCCCTTCACACTCATCTTATATATCTTATATATTGAATATTTTGTTTTTAATTCATACGAGTACTAACTGATTAGCTAGGCCGTATCAAAATTTATTAGTTTTCAATATAGTGTTCTGTATCAATTTCTCATTTTCCTTATAATTCTTTCAGAGTTCAGAAAAAAGTATCTTCAAATCGTGTTTTATTCCCAATCACATACACTGCTTCTGTGATGTGTTGTCTTCTCGGGTGCTGCTCGGCGGATCCCACGCACCATGACATCATTCTAAATGTAAGTTATTTTCATATCATGACTATTCTTATCGTGTGTACGTTAGAGACATATGCTTAGTCGTTAGTGCCTACATTAGGTCTCAACAGTTGTTTAGAGGTTTAGACCTCTTTTGGTCACCTTTGCTACCTTTCTCCTTCTCCAGGTGCCGTGGAAGTTTAGGAACTTTTTGGCTGTTTTTGTTGGGAAAACGTGATTTGTCACTTTCATGATCAAATTCATTCCTGTGACAAAAATACGGCGTACGTGAAAACGAGCTGACTCTAACGCCAGTGGCATACCACGGCTCGCCTGGAAGTAAATTGTCTGAGTCTGCCCAAGCACCAGCTGAATTTTTTGCTTTCACAATACAGGACACCTTACCCTAATTTCAGAACCAGGTCATTTTGAGACCCCATTTCCAACCATATGGTTTTTCACACAAGAGTGAGCCGATGTTTGTGTGTAGTGTCTGCCTCTCCGGCTTAGGTCAGGCTCCAGGCTGATACTTTTTACGCGTCTTGTTTCCGTCAGCGTTAAATCACATGTGCCTCCTGCCTCGGTTCTCGGTTGACGTTTTACGAACAGTATTCGCATCAGGACAAATCATAAAGGACTCGGTGTTTTCTTAATCAGGTATTTTCAGAAAGGAAGAAGGTCGTGTACGGATTGCTTCTTTCTTCTTATCCTATTCCTCTTCTGCTGTGGACTGGTGAGTTTTCTCTCTTTTTGGAATCGGATTAACTGGTCATGTACCATACAGTATCATAATTGGTGTGTGTTTTGTTCACGTTACAGTTTGTCTCGTTCCAGGGCACAACTTCATGGTACGCACTGTCGCACGGGGACCCCTACCGTATTCTCTACGGATCCGACAGTTTCGGGAACACGTGTGGTCGCACGAATGACATCATAGTTGTGCGAACAGACGGCGGAGGCGCAGACGACGAGAGAAGAGAGTTCGAGCTGTCGGGACAAGACATGACGCAGCGCCGGTTGGTTTCTTGGAGTCCGGAAAATTTCCGATTTCGTAAATAACGTTGTTTACCACGAGGGATCTTTTCGTAGCGGTCGTCGGAATTTCTCGCCGGACTGTTCGAAAATTGCTGTTTGTTTCTTATTTTCCTATTTGAGCCTTGCTGCGTAGATTTCGGTGCTTCCATCACATTTCTTGCAGCTACATGTTTCCTCTTAACGTGACACGACCTTTGGACTCTGTTTGGACCTGTGTTCGCGAATGTCCTGTTCACAATCTGTTCACCGCAGAAGGTTTGTTATGTCATTGTTCGCTTTCAGTCTTTCAGACGTTTTTCTGGGTCCGACCGGATGTAAATGTAAAAATGTGTGATAGAGTGTTGTTACGCAAATTGGTTTTGTGTTTTGTTTTCAAGCTATGCGAGACTCGAGAGACAGTCCTCGTGAAGCCTGTCCTAATAGTCGAAAATAAGCGCCAGTCTGCCAGCTCTCATTTCTCATAGTTTCTCAGTATGTGAGGGAGTTGGTGTTTTCGGGTGGGCTCTATGCATAGAAGTCAACCTTTTCAGTTCAAATGAAAATTGAAAAAGAGAATAAATAAAATGTTCTTTGTTCGTTTCAGATATTCGCGAGCAGGCCGCGGCGTTCAACAATTCGCTATGTGTCTCCAAAGATGCCTCTCTGAATATGCCGAAGGATGGAAGTGTGTTTGGCGTCTGCCCGAAACTCCCAGTGATGAAAAGGTTAGCTCAATCTCCTTCAGTCATCATACAGCAGCGTGCTTTTGGTTGGGCCATCTCGAACATCCGATCCATTAGGTTGTATTTTCATTTGAAAAGGATTTTCAAACTAACCTAACGGGACCCTGTTTTAAAAAGGGATCCTCCGAGCCCTAAATTTAAAAACATGTCAGTCTTCAGCTAGCTCTCAGTTAGCACAATAACACTATAACCATCAATTTTCGGCGTAGTCTGAAAAAATCGAATTTATTCACATAAAAATGGTTGGCTAAATAATGAACAAATACAAATGTTTTTCGGAACATGTGACTTCCAGTCTTTCCATCATGAATCGATGTATCCCGGAGGATATTCTCACATTTGGCCAAGAGTTGGTGAACAAGGTTAGCGAACATTCTATTTTTGGAACTGTTTGTTACTTGCATTGTATTTTATTTTTATTTTAACTGAAATTTCTAAGAAAGTGTGTTATTCACTCAAAGTCTTGATACCACCCGTCTTGCTTTTTCGACAAGTGATTGGGTTTCATATCTTAAGATCTTGGTCACCTCGGTGAACTTCTTCCCGAACAGACTCGTCCCGAACCAAAATCGAACCGATTCTTCCTGAACCAGGTGGTTCGTTCAAAACCGAACCAAATTAAGGCTGACAAAGATGGAACCGAGCCAATTCCACTGATAGATGCTGAATTTGGTCGGCTACGTAACGTTTGTTAGGGTTTGGTTCGGTTTCCTGTCGGTTTGTAACCAAGTGGTTCGGTTTTTTGACCGAACCAACTGGTTCGGGAAGAATCGGTTCGATTTTGGTTCGGGAAGTGTCGGTTCGGGAAGAAACTTGCCGGTCACCTCGGGGCAGCTTCTACTTCACCTCTAACCTCGAGGTTCTGGAATTCTATCACCTACGCACATCTCAAACAATTTTCTCAAGCATTTCACACTCAAACTGCATTTCTCAGACAAATTGGTCAGTTCTACATAATTCCAGGTTATCGAATTGGATTTTGTGCGAAGTTACTTGAGCGACATTGTCTCCGCCGCTCCACTAATCCTCAGAATGTGCGCTGTTGCTTTCGGTTAGCTCAGTTCTAATTTCGTTATTTTTACTTTTTTTAACTGTGTATTGCCATGCTTTGGTTGTTGGAGGGTGAATGGTGGTATAAATTAAATTTTATTTGGGTAGCCTTTAAAAAAAAGGTTTTAGCCCTGTCTGCAGGATCAGTGCCAGTTTTGCACCAGCTGTTTAGGTTAAATGTATTCGATTGTCACATCCAGGAGGAGCCCATAGAGAGCTCAACTTGCTCAGACATGAAGCCACCAGTTCAAGTGTTTGATCGCTTTTTTGTTTTCAGTCATTTCATTGGTCACCGTATATGTTCTTCGTTTCTTCGCGGGAGTCGTCATATACTTCGTCTACATTCTCATAGTTCTGGTTGTGGCTGGTTGGTTTCGTTCTGTTTTGACTGTGTTCAATCATATTCGGTAAGAATAAGCATGCAACATAGGCTGCGTAATAGCGTAATTGAGAGTATGACATATAGATATGTGCTGATTTGTATAAGAATTAGCTTTAGGTAATGTAATGGTGAAAATAACATTTTGTTCGGACTCTATCCCAAGCAAGTACGGATTACTGTATTGTCTTGGTTTTCGGACTGACCTTGAATACACGTGCGAAAATACTTGAACTTGAACACGTAATTCCTACTTGCCCCTGTCTGGGATGGTTCGTGCACATGATCTATTGCCGTTAGCCATCAATCATAAATGCTGTTCTAGTAAGGGCACTATAGTTAACCGACCAGTTGGTTTGAATATTAATCACCATAAAGGTTGTGGTAGAACTTTGGTGTTGCAGGTATTGCGGCTGCTTTGTGGTATTCTGTGTATCTGGTCTACACGAATACCGAGGCTATGAATGGAACTGCCCTGGTTCAAGGCGACGGTATCCTGAGAACTACGGCCAGTCCCCAGGTACGCTGGGGCCAAAAATAACTTTGTTTGTTTTGCATAGGGTAGGGGCGATTTTCTGATTAACTGACTGGGTATCCTTAACACCTCAACTTCATCATAGGTCGGGCTAGGGGAGACCTATAATCAAGGAAAGATTAGCAGTTTTTTTGTTATTATCGCACTACTAGGTGGAGCCGCTCATTACACAGTGGGACTAACCTCCACTCAACACTATGCCCCCAGGCTTTTTTGTCTCTGCCGAAACGTCACAGAAAGATCACACATATAGAAGATGATATATGTCTTATTGATTCAGGTGCAAGTAGCCGAGTTCTTCAACGTGGGCGAGAGTTCATTCCAATCATGGTTTGAATTCAAGAATACCAGCCAGCTCACGGTGCTAGGACTGGCAATAGGAGCCACTGTTATCACGGTGAGTCCTCCAGTATATACGTAGGTGCGAAGTATTTTTTGCAATAGTACAATCACACTATTTTTGAGTCGAAAAGGGCAAATATTCTCGCCTTTTTTTCCTATTTCTGAATTTTTTCTGATCATTCAGCCAAGTTCGTCAATACAATACAAAATTTTTCCCATTTTCTTAATAAGTTTTATCTAATTTATCCTTCTCCAGATATTTGTAACTGTCGTGGTCTGGTGTCTTTTTCCGCGCGGTAAGAAGATGGTGGATCTGTTCAAAAAGGCGTCCAAGGTGAGTACAAGTTTGATTTTGTCCAATCGTATTTTGTCCATACACTAGCGAAGTGTATCTCGTCATTTCGTTCAATTTGAAAAGGAGAATTGGATGCAAACCAGGTGAAGTATAGCTATCGGCAACATTAGCTAGCTCGAAAAGTTGCCCATATATCACTCATACTCGCGGTGTAAGGTGTAACTGTTGTTTTGTATCGCCTTAGTGAGAATTTGTCGAGGTTTCTTTATATATTTTGTTCTCATTTCTACATTCATTAATTCATTTTGCAGGCCCTGGCAGCCATGCCTTTCCTGCTCTTCCAGCCGATTTTCTCTTCATTGGCTGTGGTACTTATCGCCATGTATTCGATAAGTGCAGGATTGGTACTCTACACAGCTGGTTAGTGTAACTTTTTCGAATTCCTTAATATCAACTGTTCAAGAGTTTTTATTACTATTGCTTTAAATGTGTTAAAGTGAATCAGAATGAGCTTTGTGTTTTCTTCAGGAGAACCCGTTACTCGTCTGATTTCGGATGGCGGAAATGGAACAATAACAATAATAGAAACGAACATGACTGAGACGACCAGGTTAGTCCATCACCGTTTCTTAGTACGATACAAGTTTTCATCACTTAATTGGAGAAATGGAGAAAAAGCGACATTAGACAAGCTAAAGCTATTATCCATGTTACGCATGACAATCTTGATTTCAAAAGTGTTCTACAGACTTTTTTTGGCCAAGTAGCTTGTTTTAAGCAGCACAATTACAGAATTGTGAGAATTAATAGAGTTTTGTGCAATATTGCCAACTAGCTTGTTTTAGTAACTTGCAGGATAATGATGTTGTACCAGTTGGTTGGTTTCGTGTGGCTCTGTGAATTTGTCATGGCCTGCCAGCGTCTATTTGTAGCTGGTGCCATCAGTATGTGGTATTTCAATACGTGAGTTTTTTTACTGAACGTCTATTCTCTAAACTGACCACGTACAGTACAGTGTGACTTTTCCACAGCATCACTTTTCGATTCAGCTACGTCAAACATCAAAAATACATTTTTTCCACTACCCTCGAGAAGGGAGCCGGTTTTCTGACGTTTGCTAAGGTTTGAAGAATTGACGTGACCTTTTCTTGTAGTATCGTTCAATTTTCGTAGTTTGCTTGAGTTTTTCAGTCGTCGTGGGGAACCAGGACAGTCTCGCTCTGCTGTTTGCTCTTCAATGTATAACGTCGTCAGGTACATTAGATTTTCGGGAAAAATGTACAATCGCCCCCCTCGTGGTACTATAACCCCCCACCTAATTGAAATCCTAGAGAAATCGCGCGAAGGTGGAGGGTAATTGGTAAATGGGTGGGGGCTGGGGGGACATTGTACATCTTCGACAATGAACAATCACCCCCCACAATACAAAATGGGGAGTGATAGTACATACCCGGAACTGATGAACAATCACCCCCCACTCAACCCAAGCCTGTCGAAAATGGGTTAAAAGGGCCCGTACTACAATCGCCCCCCACCTTTGTTTGGCTTTAACAACCCTATCCCCCACCTCAGGGTGGGGGATAGGGTTGTTAAAGCCAAACTCGAATTTCGAAAAAACTCGAAATTTCGAGTTTCGAGTTCGACTCGAAACTCGAAAAACTCGGTTTTTTAAAAACCGCAAGAAACTCGAACTCGAAAAACTCTAAATTTCCAAAACTCGAATAACTCGAAATTTTTGAAACTCGAAAAGTTCGAGTTTCGAGTTTGGCTTTGTTTCAAGTCAGGAAAGAGAGACAAATGAGCGTTTTATAGCACTTTCTCAGCTATTTCAAAAAAAAATGCTTCTTTTTCACGATTCTCGCGTAATCATGAGAAATAAATCAGAATTTCTCAAAAAATTCTCTTTTTTTGTCTCGATAAAGTCCTGAAACTCAACGACCAAACTCGAAACTCGAAATTCGAGTTCAACTCGAAACTCGAAAAACTCGAAATTCTCGAAACTGGAATAACTCGAAACTCGAAAAACTCGGTTTTTCTCAAAACTTGAAAAATTCGAAACTCGAGAACTCGAAATTTTCAACTCGATTAACAACCCTAGTGGGGGACAATTGTAAACTACTCCCAGATTTTCTTACTATTTAAAAGCTCTCATGCAGTTACCAGATTGTAGATTGGTGTCAATTCTCATTGTAATACTTCGTATGCCTGAGAGTTTTGCCTTTTATTTGTTGTTTACATTTCTGCTGGAGAATGTGTGTTGCGAGAAATGTCAAAATGTGATGAGCGTGTGAGTGTGAATCCCATTCGAACTTGCCGAAATATTCATCGAACTTTGCAGATATCACCTCGGTTCGGCTGCACTTGGTTCGTTCATCATAACGTTGGTCCGATTTCCACGCTATATTCTCATGTGGATTTACGCCAAGTAAGTTTATTTTTCTATTTGAGCGGACAAATATTTCAGTGACTGTGCGGTAGCGTTATATGACTCGGTTTTTTCTCAACGAATCTACCGAAAATGAACCACGCATACTTTCAATCTTTTCGCCTCAAAAATTGAAGTTTGCAGTGATGTTAACGCACGCAAATCATGATTATCGATTATACTGTCGGTATCAGTCGAAACACCACTTTGATTAGCCTGAATTTTTTAATTGTTTCTGTTCATGATGAACTTTTCTTACTTTTCAGAATGAAAGCTGTCGAGAATCCGTTGGCTCGCAAGTTGTTGATGTGTTTCATCTGTGTTCTCGGGTGCATCGAAAGCTGCCTCAGTTACATAAACAACAACGCGTACACGGTCATTTCGTATAGTGGAGCCAGTTTTTGTCCAGCTGCCAAAGTGGTTAGTTTTTACTATTTTCATCTAAGCAGTCAATTTAACCACGAGTGACTGATGTAGTGTAAGTCGCTTCGGTCAAAAATGATTCCAATTATTTCGTACAGCACGATACCAAGTTTTCACAGAAACGAAGAACTAGGCTCACTTGCTATTTCACAGGTTCTCTTATTTCAAGCGGCATTTTGCCGCTGACCGAACTGCAAGCAAAACATGATTATCGATCGGGCTGCCAGCTGCCACCTGGCAGAAACACGACTGTTTCTTGGCGTGCGCTACCGTCGCTATTTCTGCTTAAAATTGGCTGTATACACTAAAAGCTATGAGCATTTTATTGTCTCTACTATACTGTACTCATGGTAGTATTGATTATGTACTATTGCTGATATCGTAAGTATATACTGATTTGCAGGCCGTGAATATTCTGCTGGACAATGCAGTCGATGTTGCTACCGTGAACACGGTTGGCGACGCAGTTCTCTTCCTGGCCAAGTGCATTGTGGCAACTATAACAGCAGCTATAGCCATGTTCAACAAGGTATGGTTTGTCTCCACAATGTGTAAGTGTTTAAGCACAACATCATGTAGTTTCAGGTGCTTGCCAATATACTATTGTGAATGACCTATAAGCTCAGTTCGTAAAATGGGGTAATTTAGGCTTTTTTGTACGTGTCCCAAACGTTTGTGAGCTGAAATTAGAAATTAGATAAAAATTTGTAATTCGACTCTTTTGATCGTGAGAGATATTGGTTTTTGAAGATACGTCAGATTTTGCCGGTTTGTGCATAAGAATCATCAGTAGTTGTATGACGTATACCAGTAGTGAATTGAATAGTCACGTAAACAAAGCATTCTAGTAAAGCATCGTTCTCTCTGTATTTGCACATCTCTGAGTTTCGCTGTGTTTCACTTGTTTCAAGTGACTGTGCAATTGACTAGCAGTATAGTTCAAGTTGAACATTGAACATAAGCTTAGGGACTCGGTTCTAGATCGTCTGAATAATATTTCACGGAAAGCTTTGAACAGTTCATTTGTTTCAGGATTTGAACGAGCTGGCGCATCCCTGGCTGCCGGTGTTGGTCATTTTCGTCTGTGCCTATTTGATCTCCAACTGCTTCCTCTCCGTGTACGAGATGGCAATTGACACCCTGTTCCTGTGTTGTGCAGAAGATGTGGAATTGTCCAGAGAAAATCCCGATAACGAGTTCACCAACAAGGAGTTTAAGGTCAGTCCTTTATCATTTTTCAATTTTGTTGTATATTGTAGTAAAAACGCTTTTAGATAGTCTTCAAGTATATTAAATTTTTTATACAGCTGGGCCGTAATATCAGTTTCACTGTTAGTTTTATTTTGGGAAACTTTTAAATATTCGTGCCTAGACGGTTATCGTAGAATGTAGTTTCACTGATGCTTGTCAGCTCGAGACTTTTCGATAGGTCGGAAAAATTGATGTGTTGTTTTACAGGAAATGATTGTCCTGTCATCTTCTAGTGATTCTCGCTCGAACTTCAGTCGGCGAAATAGGCAAGAGTTAGATCCATTGTATTCGTAATCACAAACTGTTCTGAAACATCTTTTACCATTTATGCAAAGAGTTGTTGAGTGATTTTTCATCGAATTCATTATTTGTTATAACATTAGTTCGAGTTCGATATGGTTCGATTTCTCTAATTTGCATGCTTTGTTTTTGACTATGAAAAACATAATTTTTAGTTGTTTTGTGTCTTTAAAAGGTGAAACGTGTGCAATTGTCCTGATATATCCTCTATCTTATCCTGCATATTATTCTGTCTTCAGCTCATTTTCATGTCTCCTAGTCAGCTTTGGTGCGACACCATCGTGTTATTCTGTACGTTTTGGTTATAGAAATGTTGTTGATTCGGTAGTTTTAGTTTAGAGAAGTCTATTGATTAATTTCTTACTTACGGTTCCCTTATATCTCTAGTCTTTTCACCTCCGTTCGATCTGGATTCATCTGTGAGTATCATGTTTTAATGAAGTTACTCTATAAATTTTGGAAATATTGGTGCTAATCGAGGGTTTGTGCGATCACTTACAGCCGAAAAAAATTATTACACAGGCTAACGTAAAACGTATGCATCTCTGAGATTATAACATGCGGATTTTTCCTTTGGTTCATCATTATAATTAGTTGTATCTATATTGAAACTATTTAGTAAACTAGTTTACTGAAGCAAAACAGGGTGGAATAGAATCATTCACGCGAATGTTTCATGGGTACATTCATAGTGCGCTTTTGTTGACAGCCAATTCGGTTTAGACCCAACATTTAAAAGATTTTGTAAGAGTATCCCTCTCCTTTACTGGTCTCAAACGAAAATGGCGTTTTCGAATACGAAAACTATAAATATTTATAAATTTGGATGGCATGTTTGTTCATGAACAGGAAAAGAAAGACGTTCTCAAATCTAGTGAATGTCCAAGTCTTATACATAGGAAGAGAACGCATCTTCGATGTACTTTGTTCTCGATACACGCCATATTTCACGAAATTCAACCAAAGATCAACGAGATCAAACTACAAACACGGCGGGACACAGCAAAATACCACGTACAGGCTTGCTCTGGAAAACCGAACCCTACCGTATCCTGTTCTCACAACTAAGTTACTACCAGAAAAAATGAATGAATCATTGTACGAATGATCGAATTACCCTCGCCGCTACTTGATTGGAAAAGTTCTGGCTCCCAATCTAATTCCGTAATACAATTGGTACATAACGGAATATAGAGAACAGGCACATCAAACCAGACACAGGCATGGTTACAATGAAAAATCACCCCCTCCATACCCCTGTCCCTCATTTCCATTCTGTGGCTCCTTTACGCATCTCTCTCTTTTTATCTTGTCTACTTCTCTCTCCAATTTATCTCTCAAATGAAACCTTTCATATTGGTATATCCTGGAAAGATTCTTCTGAGGAGTTCACTAGAAGTTTCATGCTTTGTGCTGCATATTCTCCTTCTCAAAGTTGTACCATGATTATATGGTTGTCAATGGTGGCCATTAGTGAAACTCAGCCATGTTATATTATATCCTAATTTTCTGTGGAAAATTTCTGTTCATATAGGTTATCTGTTGAAATTCATACTTTTTATTCAGAATATTATCGGTTTGAATGTCTGTTCCCGGCTTGATTATTGTCATAATTGTCATGAAACTCTTCACTTTTCTCGTCTACGGATGTGTGATTGGAGCACTTATCAGTTGTGAGTGGCCTACTACTCGCAATGAGTCTATGTACAAGTTGTTTCCAAGGTTTTTACCCTGGTGCGATAGCAATCCCTCAAAAATCTCTCATGAGCAATATCCCACGAACTTCTCATGAGATTCTACAGATTGCTACAACATTAGAAGACCACGAGTAGCTCACGAAGTGTTCATGAGACTCTGTAAACTTCCCATGAGTATGGACGGTTTGCTATGCCGCCTGGGCTGACAACATCTTCATACCCACTTTGATTTTGAGTATTCTCTATTGAAAATATTATGAAATTAAATGGGAATGTACCAAAATTGATGAACAAGTTCATGTGAGAATCCACTACAGTGCAACATAAGTTGTCACATTGCACTAGTTGTAATTATCAACGACCAGCATAAGAGGGAGTGTGAACGTTTTACCTGACTTTTTTACTCACTCTACTATACACTACGTAATGTACCCAATTAATGAAATAAAACGCGTTCTTGTTCCCTAATAGTATCAGACACATATATTTCCCGGAACCACGCAATTAACAAACTAATCAACCCAATCTCTTCGTTAATTGATCAAACGAACACCTTTTTTCAGCTCGTCGGAAATGTTCCGTTTTTCGCACCTCGTTCTACACCCTGTTTCTATATCACTCGTTCATTGAGTTTGCGCAGTTTCTATTTATGGAACTTCTCTTACGACCACGGAAATTCAACTATTTTGATTTATTCGGAACGGAGATGAACTGGACGGTTCAGGTACTCTTGACATTTTTGTTACATTGGTCCAGCTTGAAAACGGAAAGTTTTCATGAAACTGACCATAAATCGTGGCGAAAACTTCTATTTCCCGTAGAGAAGCATTGAACTCACACCATTTAATGAGAGTTATCAATCGCTCGGAGAGAGTCACATTCTTTAAAAACTTCAACATGGTGACGAGCGCAAAAAATTGTTGTTGGCATGCTGCCAAAATCTCAGTGAAAATGCTCAGAGCGATTAGTCTCTCGCTGAGGCCGGTACAAAAGTGGCTGTCCAATTGGCTGGGAAGCTGGCCAATCGCAGAAAATTGGCGCCAATCGTTCTGAGTGGGATCATTGATTTGACCAGATTGAGTTGTATTGTTGTTTACAACCCTTTGTTTACAGCTGACTCGTTTTCTCGATCTGTTCATGATCGTCGCCCTTGGCAGTGGGAATGTGATCATTGCCTTCAATAGGTTCACCGCTCTCAAGTACCCCTTGTCATACAAAAAGGTATGAATTTCGAAAAATTTGTAGTTTGGATTTTGGGACCGTGTGGACACCACACTATTGGGATTCGTACGCCTGTTTCAGAGAACAGACTCGGTTCTTGCACACAACGAAGTGTATTAAACGGAGTGAACTAGTTTTGATTATGATAATAAGTATTCCAGCCGTGTCTTACATCCTTCGTAGAACTACACAACACCCCAAAATCATATTATCAACCGTGAACAAACTTTTCGTAGAAGGGGGTGGAGATAGACATCACTGAACTTTGTTACCAGCTCTTGCGGTCTCCCATGAAGATTCAGCGACGAGCTGGGATCGAACCCGCGTCACGTGAGCGACAGCCGCACGATAACCACTTGACTACCCCGAGTTGATCGATCACCTTATGATCCTCCCTTTTCAGATCTGGTCAACTCGACTCATCTGGTTCTACTATTTTGTTGTGTGCTGGCTCGGCTTCATGGGTTCAACCCCACGTCTGATAATTTTCTGGAATGAGAAAACAGATTCTGGCGCGATGCTACTCGGAGACACTCAAGCGAAGGTAAATCGCTATCGTAGTTGGTGATCATTCAGTGGCGATAGTCGTACAAGAAGTGACAATATCTTGTAGTTTGTTCTGCCTACATCGCACAGTTTTCGAATTGTGACTGGGATATGATGGGTTGAAACTACAAACACTACGCACTTTTCTCTAAGCGAACCATATAAGCTCATTCTTAATTCAGTTTGAATAGTCAGACACTTTGGGGCTTTCAGTGTAGTAAAACTAATAATACCATTATTTACTACCGTTGTGGGAGCTGCAGAAAACAAACAGTGGTTTTTCAGGAATTTTTCTACCCAGTGGTTCTGTTCATCCTGCTTTCTGCTTCCCTGTGTGTGTTCTTCCATGGTTCTTCTGCTTATACTTGTTACACAATTACCCGATTGGATATGGTGAGTACAGATGCCACATTGACGTTTTTGTACTTCTTGCAAACAAAAGACATATGTGAATACCAACTATACTACTATCAGGACCTCTTAATAATTTTAACGTATAATTTGGTAAATTCGAAAAAAAATCGATAATTATGTCCCTTTTCGTATTTTAAGCTATCTTGAGTTTCAAAAAAATCTCCCAAGACCTCCATATCAGGACTCTGGGAGGTAATTTAGAACAAAGAAATTACTATTGATTATTGAGAATTTGAGAAAAAATTAATAGGATTTGATTAATGTTAAAGATAACCAATATTTACGCTCTTTTCCGTGTTATGTGTAAGCTAACAGAAGTTCAGAGAAAAATCTCCCGGATCCTCCATATCAGGACTCTGGACATTCCTGCTTTGATACTGTAGCTTATAACACGAACAGGGTGTGGATTATATATGTTTATATAGAGTATAATGTAAGACAACACATCAATATACGAATATGAGAATGACTATGCTTAGTTAGTTATAGGGGTTAGAATGGATACCGTAATCCTTGCATTGAGGGGGAGATAGGTGAATAGGTGCACGGAGCGTGCTCGGCCGCGGAGGAAAGGCGATCACATCGGAGCTGTGGACTGGACTGATTTCTCTGGCTGGAGGGCTGCTTATATACACCTTCTTCTGTCAGGTGGTGTCGTCGGAACCTTTGATCTCGGGCAGGTGGCTTCACGTGGGATGACAGGTTGTCATGTTCTTGTCATAGTTGACGTCGGCGTCTTAGAAGGTTGACAGGTGTGACCGGATATGATGTATCGGTTGGTAGGAATAATGTCGGCTTCCGTTTGATGTTGGAGGCTGTCAGCTACGACTGATGAGCAATCAATCATCACCTTTTTGTTGACAGGTTAATGTATTGTTTGGGTGGCGTGAGGGACCAATTGTTGGAGTGGCGTAGTTGCGTCAGCTGCTCAGTTGAGGGACCAGCACAGATAGGAACTAGATGTGTTGGGCGCGCAAGGCGTACACGATATCCCCCCTCTTTCAGATAGCTCGCCCTCGAGCGGAAACGAGTTAAGAATGAGAAAATCCTTCTTTGAACCTGTACGGTAGAGACCGGAATCTGCGTACCTGAGGCAAAGGCAGACAGAAATGGCTGTTTTACAAATATATAGTGGCCGTTTGCAAGAAACTCCGAGATCGTTTGCGGGAAACGTATGTGCCATTTGTAAAAACTTAATAGCCTTTTTGATGTTCTCACTCTTTCTATCTCGGTAAGTTAGAATTAAATGTCTACCTATTAGTCATTCTCGCTTATGGTCATACATTTGAACTATGACACAGCGAAAAAACTACAAAAATATGTTCCTACCTAGTCTACAGTTATATAATTGTGAACAACACAATTTAACACTTATACAATTGAATTATACATGATGGAGCCTAAATAACTATACATCCTATATGTTCTTAGCGAAAAATTCCAATTATACTTAAACTTAGTTATAATATTACAAAAAATGATAATCTTCTTGTAAACTGGTTTTGTCTTTGTTATGTACTTTCTTCTCCACTGCTGTCACGACGTTCGTCCAGATTAGTATCTCCTTCCTTTGGCACGTCTTTCGTCTTCTCTTTCGTGGCATTGGAATATTTCTTAATCCTATTGCACTTCTTGTTTTTTCTTTGGGTTGCTGATCAGTTGTAGTTTGACGTTTGGTCCGTTGCTTGCGATGACTTCGTATGGTCCTGTTCATTTGAGGCTGAGTTTCGGCTTGCTGGCTTCGACTCGGAGCATCACCAGCTGTCCAATTTTCAGTTCTTTCAAACTTACCTTGTTTTCTTTGTCATACATTTGCTTTAGTATGTCTGCGGCAGCTTCAATCATATCTTTTGCTGATTGTTTAGTTCTTTCTAGCGCTTCCCCCAAATTAGTTTTGAAGTTTACATCGTTAAAAAAGATTGGTAGGGAATATTATGAATGATGTGTGCGAAAGTTTGGGCTTCTGTGCCATGCGCCAGATAAAACGGTACTGTATTAGTTGTAGTTCGTACACTGGTGTTAAATGCGAAAACGACAAATTTTGAAAAATTGACCATTTTCTATTTCCATCTTAAGAGCGGTAACTGAAATCAAAATTCAAAATCACAACTGAAACAAAATATAAGTAACTTCTTCACGAAAATTGGGATTAATCCCGTTTTGTACTATAGTTAATATTGAAGAATATAACGAAAATTAATTTAAACAAAACGTGGTTTTTTCTGTTGTCTAATCAGAGGCCTATAACTTCTTTCTAAAATAACAAGAACGGTACGAACTATAAAAATTACGTAGTATCAATTTTGTACAACATAACTATTAATTAGATTGACTTATATTTAGAAGTTTGTTCTGTATTGTGATGTAAAAGAGTTGATCAAAAAAATTTACGTGAAGTACGAGAATAAATTAGTTTTGATGACTGAAAAAAATTAAGTGATATACTTTTACTCCTCTAGCTTTTTTTTTCTCAAAATCGATCAGAATTCACACTATCGAAGAGTGGTTGTGATTTGTCATTTTGTTGGAAATTCTCATATCCTGTTTCGTTTTCTTCTTTTACATTTTCTTGTTGACTAGGCACTGTATAACACTGCTGTGTTTGGCAGCGCTCTCTATCTGTCAATGGCGTGCTCCAATCACGTCCTCTGCTACTATAGCGCCCCACCTCATTTTGATTACGTCTATAGAAATTATATCCTACTGATTCTCTTTGGTAGTTATTCTGAAAATGTCTTTCTCCATTCTCGAAAGAGTTGTAGTTTCGTGGGAACGTGCGATTATCATAGTTTGCTCTTTCTGGGTGTGTTTGATTAGTTTTTGCAACTATTTCCGAAAAAGAGTCAACAATACTGTTCACCATCAAATTATTCTCTCCTTTTTTCTGGTTATTTGATTTGATTACGTCATAAATTCGTTTGGCATCCGTTACTAGAATATCTACATCTGCGTTAAGTTCTACTAACATCATCAACTTGTTTTTTGATAGTGGGCAAAAGTCCTGCTGCAAATAGAGGACGAATCATAGTATTTACCATGTTGTTGTTGTTGGGATAAACTTCAGTTAGAGTGTTTTGAACTCTTCTATAGAATATAGTAGGACTCTCTGTGTTACCCATCTTAAGATGCATCACTTCTCCTTGAACTTTGTCCAGATAGCTAGCAGATGTTAGTGTATCCTTAAGTTTAGTTGTAATTAGTTGCCAATCTTGTTTCTCTGCTAGAGTCGCGCCTTCATAAACAGCTTTTGCTTTTCCTCTCAGATGGAGTGGTAAAAGTGTGGGTTCAATTTTGGTTCATCCATGCCTAGCGCTGTGCCGATTTCATTGAAACGTTCAAAGAATTTTCGAATCCCTTAGCTTCCTGGTCTCCTTTGAAAACTGAGAGTTCTTTAGCGTAACCTGCCAAAGCCATATTGTTCATGGAACCAGCTAACTTGTCTAGAACATCTACGAGCGGTTGATTGGCCATGATGTCGGTGTCACTATCGTTATCGTTAGATTCAAGCCCATGATATATTGTAACGGTTGTCTATCCTATTTGGTAAGCGGTCAAGTTCTGCTAGCTCCTGTTGTAGAATTGGGGGTTGTGTTTTTTTTCTGAGACTGTCGTTAGGTACGTACAGAACCCGTCGAAGGTTTAGAAGGTCGAACTATCTCTGTTGATTTCGATTGAATAGTCGGAGCTCTCTGTCACTGATGTTATCTAACCCGTTACCTAGTCCTCGTTCTACTATAGTGTCCTCTAGGTCTGTGTCTACTGATGTGTGTGAATCTCGGTTTCTTTCTCTAGGTGTGAAGAAGTCTTCTCTACTGTCAGAACGGCTCTCTGATTCGTCGTCTGAGCTCCAACCGCTCATGCACGTTTACCCAAAACTTTACCCACCCCCAAAAGGCGTATCTCAGCTAAAGCTTATTCTAAGGTTATTGGTTATGGCGATTTCTCACTCGAGAAGTGTACCTGGTTTACCGTAGTCCGTGGCTCGATCCTTCCTGATTGGTGGGTGGGTAGGCGGGTTGTTGTTCTTGCAGCGGTGGCTTGTTCAGGAGTGGGCTCGGAGAACATGGAGAGCGGCTTGTAGTTGTACCAGTTGGCTGGTTGATGCTCTGCTCTTTTTGATCGCGCTTATATACCATGCTTGTCGTCTAGAGATAGCTCCCACATAGGTTTCAGACAGCTAGTGCCTCGGGCCATAGTGCGTGGTTTGGACAATTTCTAGAGTTTTTCCCGAAAACAACGTTTGATGTATCGTTTATCGGCATACTTTGTTCTCGTTCCCACCTGTTGCTACCAGCTTAATCGTGTTCTGTACTTGTCAATCTGTTTGCTTACTTGTCAAAAGTTCTTTGTATTGTCAGTTTTATAGACTAATTCATCATAAGCTTAGTCGTTCTGGTTTGAACGTGCCGCTGGTTTCTGCTTGTACCATAACCCGGATTACTGCACTTTAAACTCTTCTTGGCGGTTTTTCTTTTGAAGTTTGGCAACAACTGCTCCGATCCTCCGTATATGAGCGCCAGAGGGAAGAGATTACCAGAACTGTCGACTACTTCTTCTCTCTTGTTCAAACTATTGCTGTTCTTACTTTGTCGTTTCGTGAAAGTTACTCGTTGAAAGTTACTTGATATTCTCGTCACTAGTTATCGTTCTCACTATCTTCTCTGTTTCAATAACAAATGTTTGGCTGGTATATTTTGATCGAAAAAAAATGTGCCTAATGATAATTTATGAGAATTAATTGATTGTGGAATTGAGTTCTCCAAAGTTGTTTTCAGTTTCTTCAAACGTATTTTTCCACCAAAACGTAAGGGTGATTCTAAAATTCTTGGAAATTTGGTCCTTTTTTTTCAAGAGAACAAAATCTAATTAAAACGACTATAAAATACATTTTCAATAAGGAAAAGGATTTGAAAAAACCGAAAACATTATCAAACAAATGTCGAGCTCAAAACTCAATACATTTTCGTCGTGTCATTCACTTGACATGTGTGTGCTTCTCTCAATTTTTTTTTTCGTGTTGTCACTCTTCATTGGAATTCTCGCTTTAGTGCTTTTAACGTTCGTAATTATAGTTTGTTCGACCCACTTATAACCCTCTACAGTAATATGTTCAAACTTCCAGGTCAAAGTTTGATGTGGTACCATTTTTGAATGTTGCCCAATCTTTGTTAGATTCTTTTGCATCTTTACCACTTCAAACTAAGTAACTTTGAACAAAAACAATGGATCGTGAAAATTTTCAGAATACTTGACGGATTACTGTAGAAGGACATGGATTGGTGAAACAGAGTACAGTATACATAGAAAATTGGCCACTGTCGATAATTTAGTAAATTACCAGTAGTAACATTTACTTTCGATACTTCAGCAATCGTTCACTATTCATTCAATAACTGAAATGTTTTACTGAACTACCATTGAAAAGAGAGTAGACTACTACAAATGTAAACGTCAGTAAACTACCACTATCTGTGAAAGTATACTGAAATGTCACTGAAATTATCACCAAACTCTGATACATAACTAAATAAATACTAGTTTTTTCTTTCGAAAACCTCTACATTCGTGAATGTTTTCATTAAAACTCAGTAGCTACTAGTTTTATCTTCTTCAATAAAACAGCTTTGGTTTCCACTGTTTTTGGTGAAATTGTCGAACTAGTTCAGACGTCTCTGAAGCTCTCAAATTTCGTTTTTGTGTGCACTTTTCTTGTTGGATCCATACTTTGGCGACATGAGTTTCCATTGGCTTGTGGTTGTTCGGGGTAAAATCGATAATTGTAGTTTGTTGCGGGAAGTTCAGTCAGTGTCTCGGTATATTTCTCGGCATATTTCTCTTTATATTTCTCGGTCTATTTCTCGGTATATTTCTCGGAAGTAATAATGATGCAAGGTCATGAAAATTATTGTCATTCACTAGCTAAGTTTTATTTATATTATCTTATTGGCTGAAATTCTTAGGTTCGGCGAAAAGTCAAAAGTAGTTTCTTATATCAGTAGTTATCAGCTTTATCTTGCTGTCTTGGTCTCTCTCTCTCTTTCTTTCTAAAAAATTAATTCGTGTTGTATTTTTAACCATTATCCACTTGCCCAAGCAATGGAAACTCGTCGCCTGCCAATAATTTCGTATTTCTCTTGTTCCGCTCTGCGGTTCTCTTTGACTACTTTCTCTTTTCTCTCACTCATATGAATCGTTTATCTCCTTACTGTATTGAATTGTTGAATCATCTACCACGAAAATTGTAAATTCGGGTAGTTTATTCGGTATCTTTCTCAGCTACACTTTTTGTTCATCGAATTCTCTATCGTGAAAATTGTAAATTCAGATAGTTCATTCGGTACTTAATCTAAATATTCTTCGAATCCTCTATCTCAAAAATTGTAAATTTGGACAGTTCATTCGGTACAATTAAATATTATTTTCCAAGCCACTTTCTTTCTCAGGATATACTTAAGGCCTTATCATCTTGCCCTACTTTCTACTTTGAAGAGTCTATTAGAGAGCTATTAATATATAATTAACACCTGAGTAGTATCCTTAACATACTTTCAGATGCTGTGAGTCGAGAGCGTTCTTTGCTCGACATAAAACATGTTATACTTGAACTTCTCAGATTCATCTATCTCAAAAATTGTAAATTTGGATAGTTCAATCTTGTTGACCTTATTGAAAGAGTATATATTGAAAATATCCCGCATTATCTCAGTTACTAGTCTCTTCTAACAAACACACTTATGGTTCCCCTTCTTATTCTCTACAAAATTTCCCCTTTTCAAATACTTATTTCCTTAAACCTTGCTTACAGGGTCTTTTTCCGATATTCTGCCTTTTTTACCTGCTCTCCTCTGTGCAGCATTTCCTTTAGCTCGTGTTGTTCTCGGTCCTCCTTGTTTGATCCAGTAGCCATTTTCCAACTTCTGCTCACTTCAACTGGTACTTCATCATTCTTATCCCGTGGTGTCTCTTCGTTTCCCGTTTCCCCGTTTGATGTTCCTTTTCTTCTCTCGATACACCAGCTCATTCACGAAACCAATCAAAAACCGCTTTTCTTCGGTCGATTTGCTCCTTTTTAGTTGGTTTTCTCTCTCGGTCTACTTCCGCTCGTTTTGTTGTGCTTGTTGTCTCGTGCTTGGCAATAACGTGCAGTCTCCGTTCCATCGCATGCCGAACTACTTTTACCTTTTACGGTGCTGCAGTTGCTTATTGACCATGTCTTTAGTCAGCTTTCTCGATTGGCCTTCTTCTCTCCTGTCTTGGTTGCTCTGTGTGTTTTATTTTTACTGTGTTAGTCAGGCTTACGAAACTGATTTCCTAACTATGATACGTACTTTCTCTGTTAACTACACTTTTCTTGAGAACTATGTGTACGGAAGCCTGTTCGTGGATTCGAACCACTTACAAGACAGACGTCTTCCGTGAGGGCAACAGTTCTTAGAATAGTTTCGCCCTCAGAATCTTTCGAAACTTCAGGTTTCGCCTTCTCCCGATTCTAATCTGACGTCATACGCCCTTTCCCTACGAGTTATCATTTTGTTTACATGCACAAGAATATTATCAATCTATAGGGACTATTTCCACCTTTGTCTTACCTGACTCAAATGTCTTTTTCACCATTCAAGTATTACCTGGTATTGTTTTTTCTCCTTCAATTGTTCTGTATTCTATCCTAGTAATCTTATAAGACTTTAAACTTATTTATGAGATCTTAGTTAGTAATGTTTTTCGTGATAACTATGAGTACGAAGGATTGTTCGTGGACTCGAACCACTTACAAGACATCGTCCTTCGTTAGGGCAACAGTTCTTAGATTCGTTTAGCCCTTAGAATCTTCCGAAACTTCAGGTTGTACTGACTTTCGAATCTAATCTGACGTCATACGCCCTTTCCTTACGAGTTAAAAACTTGTTTACTTGAAAAGCTTGCGCTTCTTACTGTAGTTTATCTGTGTAAAAAATCTCAAAAACTATCTTATCTCAGTTAAATAATTATATTAGTAGCTGAAATGATTAATAATTTTAACGTATAATTTGGTAAATTCGAAAAAAATCGATAATTATGTCCCTTTTCGTATTTTAAGCTATCTTGAGTTTCAAAAAAATCTCCCAAGACCTCCATATCAGGACTCTGGGAGGTAATTTAGAACAAAGAAATTACTATTGATTATTGAGAATTTGAGAAAAAATTAATAGGATTTGATTAATGTTAAAGATAACCAATATTTACGCTCTTTTCCGTGTTATGTGTAAGCTAACAGAAGTTCAGAGAAAAATCTCCCGGATCCTCCATATCAGGACTCTGGACATTCCTGCTTTGATACTGTAGCTTATAACACGAACAGGGTGTGGATTATATATGTTTATATAGAGTATAATGTAAGACAACACATCAATATACGAATATGAGAATGACTATGCTTAGTTAGTTATAGGGGTTAGAATGGATACCGTAATCCTTGCATTGAGGGGGAGATAGGTGAATAGGTGCACGGAGCGTGCTCGGCCGCGGAGGAAAGGCGATCACATCGGAGCTGTGGACTGGACTGATTTCTCTGGCTGGAGGGCTGCTTATATACACCTTCTTCTGTCAGGTGGTGTCGTCGGAACCTTTGATCTCGGGCAGGTGGCTTCACGTGGGATGACAGGTTGTCATGTTCTTGTCATAGTTGACGTCGGCGTCTTAGAAGGTTGACAGGTGTGACCGGATATGATGTATCGGTTGGTAGGAATAATGTCGGCTTCCGTTTGATGTTGGAGGCTGTCAGCTACGACTGATGAGCAATCAATCATCACCTTTTTGTTGACAGGTTAATGTATTGTTTGGGTGGCGTGAGGGACCAATTGTTGGAGTGGCGTAGTTGCGTCAGCTGCTCAGTTGAGGGACCAGCACAGATAGGAACTAGATGTGTTGGGCGCGCAAGGCGTACACGATACTACCAACTATACTAGAAGTCAACTGAACAGTCACGTGAAGTCAGCATTCTAATGAGACATCGTGCACGTTTCTGATTTCTGCTGTGTTTAACATATTTCACGTGATTCTGCATTTGACTAACAGTACAGCAGACGCCGAGTACCACCTTAAAACCACTCTCTTGGACTGAGAAAACATTTATATTTTGGGAGATCGAAAATCCCGTTTCTTACCTGGAATAGTTTTCACAATTATATTTTTTTTTCAGAAACTAGAGGGTCAGCTCCTACTGACAGCCTTCGGATTCTGTGTTCCGATGCTACTCGACTTCTCTCGTCGATTTCTCCGACTCTACGGCATCTACACTGACAATGAGACACTGGATGACGCGGCTAAGAACGCTATGTACGTTCAGCACTTTGGGTTCACTCTTGCTTAAGCAAGCCAAAAGCTGGGTTTCTAGAATATTTCGATGATTTTTGGCCGAAAGTCGAGAAATCTGGTGAATATCTAGATTAGACTAAAACAAGAATTTCGTCACTGCCTACATGTGTTACGAACTGACAAAAGTGAACGGTGTTGATTTTTTTTTAGATATTTCAAGTTTTCGAGTGTTGAAGTTTGGCGAAATAGTTATTTCTTTCGGCTCAAGTTCCTGAGGGAATCTTAATTTTTAGGCAATACACGGAATGTCTACCTGTGGTGGCCCAGCTATGTGTGCAGTTACTAGTGAATAGACCGCTACGTGAACTGACAACTGGATGGGTCAAACGTCATCTACCGCACAAGAACAGATCACCGGTGTGCCCATTCATAGATACACAATTATAACGAAACCTTATGATGTTGCCTGGTCCATATATTATTGAGTAAATAAATCAATACATCATACTGTATACCTCAATTTGTGATGTGTGCGAACACACATTCTGGTCCCATGGGCATCGCTAATGATCTACGTGAAGAAAACAGAGAGGGTGATTCGGCCCCCTTCTGTTGTGTTTGTATTTGTTATAGTTTGATCGTCAAACTACAACCGACTTTCATCCCACCGATATGGTAGTTTGCGCCTGCCTTTGACAACTCTTCGCAATTGGTTCGGATCCCACTTGAAGCGGTGTATGACACTAGGCGCCGCTTCTCGTACTTATTTCATTTTTGTTTGTTGAAGAAAAAACGAACGGCTTGAATATGAGATTTACAATGTTTGAATTCAGATCATTTTGAAGACAAAGAGATTCAGCTCAAAATTTGGAAAGCATCAAAACTTTATTACAGTTAATTAATCGTTACAATGAACGAAGACCATTCACAAACCATAATATAAACACAAACCGACGTTCGTATCGCAGTACATGAGGAAACTCGAATTCCCAAAAGAAAATCAATTGCGGAATAGTTTTGATAAGGCAGAAAACAATGCAACACACGTCAGTCAATCAAGAGGTAAAATAATCAATTTTTGATTTATCGATTAGTTGTATCTATCGATATTACCCCTTGGGACCAGCTGTGCATCTGGCAAATGGGGTTTCTCTACACACCAGACGAGGCCATTCACACTCCATGTCGTCACAAGTTAGCTTGACTGAAATGATATTTTTCGTCAAAAAAACAAAAAAAAAAATCCACAAAAAGAGCAGAGAAGCAGAGTGCGTTTCATTTATCTCAGTGTGAAATCCCAATTTTCCTTCTTAGATTATGAGTAACATAACAGAAAACCAGGAGCTGAGTGCGTATGATTGATTATTCGCGCAAACGCCTATTAACTATTACTATTTAAAAAACCATACTAACCGCAAGTGGGCGGTGATCCTTCAACGCACTTTTCCTGCTTCTTCTTACAGTTCATATCAGCACACGTCACTCCACTGCATTGGTCGACTCCACTGCAAGTGAGGGATGTTTCTACTGATTTTTTCGATTTCAAATAAGCATTACACAAAAAAACGAGTCAAGAAAATGTCTTTAGTAGTACGTATTCTGGCGACAAAAGTTATGAAAACATTCATTTGACATGATTCTTTTCTGTTGTGAAGTAGAGACAAAGCCAAGTAAAGTTTCATTTGAAGGAAAACTGACCGCATTGTCCACTCACACAGGTCTCCTTCCAGTTACACTGTACTTGGGGACAGGTTTGAGGAACTGAAATTCTTGGAGAAAAAAATGAAATAGAATCAGCTTGAAAATATTGCTATGCAAACCAACTTATCACTTATTTGCATAATAGGACTTTTCTTCCGGTTTCACCTATTTGAAAAAGGAGGATCACCCAATTGCTTTTCTCGAAGGGGTTATAGGTATGAAATGACCAACCACATTGCCCGTTCACACAGGTCTCCTTCCAGTTACACGGTACGTGAGGACAAGTTTGAGGAACTAAAACTATTCTAGAATTAGTTGTTCAAATGTACATGTTGGAGCGACCCTCTACAAACTCCAACTATTGAGTTCACCATTTCCCCATTAACTAGAATAGAATAGAATAGATTTATTCGCGATTCAACATGTGACTTTCTACATTGTTGGAGGTCGCACTCCGATTGGAGAAATAAAAGAAGGAACATTTAGATGATGAGAAGGGTATTGTGCGCTCATAATGATTGATGCCTTATATGATTGAACGGTGATTGTACACAAACTAGCTCGGGTTACAGTAATAAAATGACCAACCGCATTGTCCATTCACACACTTTTCCTTCCAGTCACACGCTACATGGGGACAGGATTGGGAAACTGGAAAAAAGGTTTTTCGAACTAAAGTAAATAATCCAGCAACCAGAACTGCTTATGTTCCTTCACTCCTGCGACAACACACACCGAGAAAGTACCGAAAATAAAATTTTAGATCGGTTTTCTGATCAAGTAATCGCTTCTAAGTGAATGTTGTTGAATATGAAATTGACCAACCGCATTGTCCGTTGATACATTTCTCCTTCCAATCACACGGTACATGGGGACAGGATTGGGGAACTGAAAATAGTATTTTCAGAAGTGTAGTTAGTAGTTCAGCACCACTGGATACACGTTTCACGAAATTATTAGTAATATCCTCATACTATCAAAATAGTCTCCAAAGCATTAGTGTCGTGTGATTTGCCTAAATTGCGAAATGAAAAACCAAAATTGTCCATTTCGTACTAGAAGTCAATTGAATAGTCACGTAAAGCTGGGCATCGTGAACTTTTTCATTACACATTTCAGAGTTCTGCTGTGTTTAACTTGTTACATGTGACCGGCAATTAACTAACTGCATAATGCTGACATGTGTAGAAAAAGAGGATTTGTTATCGTTGTTACATATCAAATAACCTACCACATTCTCCTCTCACGCACTTTTCCTTCCAATCACACGGTACTTGGGGACAGGTTTGGGGAACTGGAAAAATGATTCGATTAAAGATTTCAGGATATTTCTTAAACACTAGAACAGAACCTGATTCAATCAAGGATACAATGATACCCATTACAAAAGACTGCCCCACATCAAAGTTCACTTCGAGCTCAACTATGTCACACCGTAGCAAAAGTAGAGAAGCAATGAACTTATTATAAAACTGTGGGATCAGATTGATGTCAGTTTCATAAAATTGAGCGTGATAAATGTTGTGACTACGGACATTATCGCTGAATTGTTTATGTTCTGAAAAAGTTGGATTTTTTTAATTTCATGACAGTCCGAGCCCAAATTATGTCTCAAACAATATGAATGAAACTCCGATCAAAATAAAACATCATCTCCGTTGTTTATAAAGTGGCGAAAGGAGCGGGGAGTCAAACTACTCTCGGTCAAAGTAAAATATTGATTTATCAGTAGTTTGAACTCTGGAACTCCTGAGGCATTTCTCAGAAAAAGAAGAAGTTGTTACTAGTCTTACCACAAACTCCGTTGACACAGTTTTCCTTCCAACCACACGGTATTCGAGGACATGTTTGGGGGACTGCAAATTTTGGTAGTGTTGTTTTTCAACGAGTCCAATTTTGCTTCAACTAACTGAGCAAACTAGCGTGCCATCATAATACTCAACAAAAGTTTGTTTTTTCGAATCTTCGATTCTCCACATCTGTATATCTTTATTAGAAGTGAATAGAACAGTCAATGAAACAGGGGTCCGCAATTCTCGCAATTTAAAGTATTGTGTACTGCAAATCTTATCTATCATGTGACCCTCTTCACGTGAGCTAGAACGTTGAACCAACTGACCGCATTTTCCGTTCTCACACTTCTGGTTTTTAGGGCAAGGAATCTCCGGGCAGGTTTTCGGAACTGAAAACAATTAATTCTCCAAGTTCGTGAATTTTAATCTATTTGATACATTTTTTGTGTAATCTTTGTTGATTACATTATGATACCTTTATCGAAAACGAAGGTAATACTGGTTATAACGGTAAATAAAAGAGAGAAACAAACAGCATTTTCCCTTCACGCACTTCGCATTCCACGCACACGGCTTTTGAGGACAGGTAACTGAAATGAAGAGTTTTCAATGGAAATATGTTTGTTGGAAGAAAAATTCATTGATAATGTTGTTTTTTTCAAATTTGAAGGGAGAGAAATGTGTCAACTATCACACTTTTGATTCGATGATAACGCTACCGCAGTAGTAATTATAGTGAAACAAATTCCAAAAAAATCTTATTTCTTCCGCGTAAAGTGAAAAATAAGCTCGAGTAAATGAGCATCAGAGAAGGTCTTCGTGAGAAATACTATTCTCATCCTTGACATACTTACCTGGGCTACAATCATTGCTGGCAATCGGAATACACCTTCCATTTTTCCTCGCGTATCCACTTTTACAGACACACTTAGAGAGAAGGAAACACTTTCCGCACACCTACAATTGACTTTTTTCAGCTAGAAGTTCTTCAAAAAAAGGGTCCACTCCACGCTTAACCCATCGGTTTAAATTTAATCTAAACACTTTCTATCTGCGAGCATGTAATCGCCGAAGCAAGAACAGCGCAGTAATTTCGTAGTTTGCTCTGTCTGTTGAACAAAGTAACACTATACCATGTTACGGGAAGAAAACAAAATGTTCCAATCCTGAGACTGGTTTAAAAGTTTGAAAGAGATATATTTCTGAGGGAAAAAACAAGCTGACTGACCTTTCCCCCGCCACAGTTGGGCTCGCAGTAGTCGATGCATAACTTCAGTTGTTCACCGGATGAACACAGAAAGTTATCTTCTGAAATTATGGAACTTCTAAATCCATCGTTACAAAAGGAACTTTCTGATTTATGTACAATGTACAGATACTTCTTGTGAATGTGCCCGTGGAATGGTTGAAAAAACTACAGCTACAATTTCTTAAATAGAAGAAGTGAATCAGAGCAGAAATTGTTGCCATTTAGAGAGGAACGGATTGTTTGAGGGGTACGCAGTTTGGGATGTGACAATCGCAATGTTTTTGTTCATGACCTCAAGAGATGATAAACTAACGTTTCGATTCGACGTCTAAAGGAACAACGCAAGATCCTGTCGTTTCATCGGGATTCTCAGGGGGTACACAACTGAAATGAAGAGTACAGTTCCCGTAGGACTAAACGTCAGTAGTAGTCTGATCAGAGAACGCGCAAAAGTTTCGAATTCCGCTTAGAATACAGCAGGACTGAATTACAAACACGTTGGAGCAGTATCGAATGAAAGTGCTGACCTACCTTCCTAAAAACGACCTAAATCCAAACAAACTAGTCTTGTGAGTGTTTGCTGTTGTTTATGCTGAAACCTCAATCATTAAACTTTTACTGTGTTAAAATTGTGTCGACACTGGGATAAAAACCATAAAACTGTAACGTTAAAAAAGAAAACATTGTTGTTTAGAGAAAGAAAGTAATGTTAGTAAACTCACACTTCAGGATCTTTACATTTGTTCTGACACGAATCGAGCCCTTTTCCATCTGCAAACATTATTATGAAAATGTTATTGGGAAGAAGAGTTTCAACAGTTCAATCATCAGAGTCGTTCGATTTCTTACAGCTCAACACTTTTCTCAAAGAAAACCTCTTTGTTTCCATTTATTTTCTCCACATTGATTGAAGCAACAAATATGCTCACCTATCGCGGTCAGGCAGCCAATGGCAAGAGCAAAAAGAAGGACCTGTAAGTTATATCAAGGAAATGTCATATCACAGATCCAACTGCCATAGTGCGAAACAGGGGTTTGAAATAGTTTTCACTCAATTCATAGCCATGTGACTATGTTCGACAAATGTGAGTTAACATAGAAAGGTAGGTTTAAATCGTGTTGGTTGATTCGCACGTTGATTCGCGACGCACTATAGGTTGCTGTATTTCGTTTCCCCTGCGGTATTGGTGTACGGAAACTATTTTTCTTGGCTAATGTCTTGGCTACCTGTGATAATAGTTACGGGTCCAATCCAAATTGATGGAAAACTTACGATCTGATTGTTCTTCATGATGAAAATGGTCAAGCTGTTATTTTACGTTCACTATTAGTTGTGGTTGAATCTGAAAGTTTCAGTCAATATACTTTATCATACACATTTCCCAGAAAATATGTCCGAAAGGAAAAGCAAAAAGATGTTACAATGTTGCTTTCCGGACACTAGTTTTTATACTGAATTTCATACATTAAACACCATAGAAAACAATGAATAATGTAAACGGTCGAATTCAAATGAGTAAATATCGGTCGATAGTATATCAAATCAAACATGCATGTTTGCAATAATTTCGTCGAGAAAGTTCTCCGTGTTTGTTATCATTTATGTGTGTCTCGTGAAATTAGTCAGAACAGAATGAGAAAGTATTGTTTTCTTGGAGTTTCTAACAAAATTATTTTGGTATATGGAAATCGCTGCTCAGACTTCATTCATACTATAACAACCAAGACAATCATCACATTGTAATATCCGTAGAGGGGTGGGGTCCGTAGAAGAGAAACTGGGCATGGGTGAGCTTTATTATCAGCTCATGCGATTCGATATGAAGATACCGCGCCGAGTGGGATCGAACTATGATGTTTTGAGTGCGAGCGCGCACACAACCAGTCGCCCACTGCTCTCATGTATTTGTATCTTGATCTTGCTTCGATCTAGTCGCGATCGCAAAATTGGACTATGCCTGTATGGAGATCAACACAGGTTTGCATTCCCATCGTATCACGTACCCAGAAAACATCGAATGATCGGTGAAAGCTGATAGAACTTGGTGGGTACGCAAATTATCATAATCATAATTCGACTGGTCTCTTTGTTTACTTCATTGCATTACTTATACTCTCATTATTCTGCAGGTTGTCTAGTGGTACCAGCGAACCCAGTGATCTTTGTGAAGAAAGCTTGATTCAGTTCATTTGCTTGTTTAGCAAAAATGAAGCCATCATATTTGTCAAGTTTATATAAAGTTAGCAAATTAACGGGTGCCTGAACTGCGGTTCCCGTAACTTGGGCTACTTCTTTGTTCTCACATCCCCTCATTATATAAGTCATAATGATATGAATTTTGAAATTCACGCATTTATCATTAGTCTCATTCAAATAATATGGCAATATATCGTAACAGAGCTGAAATATCAAACAAAAAATGTGTTTTTTTAATAATTCATTGGTGATTGGGATACTTTTGCATACGGCCTCGGATGAGCAATTGTGTTTGCCGATGACCATCCATGGTGGGATTTCCGCCTGGGAGTGGCAGCTGACTCATGTCCTGGGCGCGATCAGCAAATACAAAACGACTATAAAAGAGGAAGAGTATCCGAATGTTACCGTCACAATGCTTCTTTATGCCTTTATTTCACTTCTGCTCCTGGGAGAAGTCCAGGGGAAAAGGAATATCAAACTGAGAGGTGAGTGATTGTCGACAGCGTCTGCTTTCGTATTTCGCTAGTGATGCTAATATGGAGTTTGCAACAATAATACACTTACGTTAATTGAAAACATAAACTCCTATAATCATACTCAAGTTATTCATCTAGTTTGAAGTATGCGATATTTCAAATCAATCAGTTTCAATATTCAATCTTTCAATACTCAATCGATACTCAATCGATAATCATTTAATCAATCAATATGCAGACTGCGTGCGTCCGTGGCAGTCGCCCATCTTCTCGGTGCCCACCATAGCCTCCCCCGCCCGCCCTCTCCAATGTGATCCCGACGAGAGGGCATGCCCTGAGGGCAAGAACAGCCATTGCCAGTTCTCCCTCAAGTCATTCAAGTACATCTGCTGTCATGACAAGGCCGAGGTGGAACCGCCTGGTTAGTTGGTTCAGGAGTAAACGCAATATTCACCGAAAACTTGATAATTCCCGTTTTTGATTTCTGTGCTCCACATATCATGTGAATGCTTACTTGACTTTAATGATATAGAAGTATGAGTGTTGGATAGAGATGCTTTTCATTCACTAGTGTTAGTATTATTGCATCACAACTTTACAATTTAGTCAAAGTGCTCGTAAACGGGTATCGTAAAAAAAAATGTATTCTTCTAAGGTATGTAAGCAGCAATACCCACGATTGCAGTTTGTCCGAAGTACCACGACACTCTGCTGATGACGTGCGGGGTGAATACGGATAACTCCTGTCCGAGAGGATACAAATGTCTCCCCTCGCGATACGATGAGAACACCACCCTGTGCTGCAAACCGAACGACAAACTAACCTATCCTGAACCAGAGACAAGTGAGAACATTTCTCGTCTTCGATTTATCTTGAATGAAATGAGTTTTCTTTTGAGTTCCAAATATTTTCGTTTGGATACCATTATGGTTTTCCAGTTCCAAGAGGTGAATGAATTAAACAACGTGGCACATGAGGTATAAGAACGCCTTCAACTTGAACGGCGATTAACAATAAGGCTGCTTCACATAGTTGTTCTGCTTTTCTCCCATAAACTGTTAGAGACAGTACAATTCTAAATACTGATTCAAACACAACCTCCATTCGAAAGTCGGAGAATCGCTTTCTCTGATAAAAAATAACCATTTCAATTTTTTCAGCGTTCCGGGAAAATCGTATTGTGCCCCAAATTTTGCCGGTTGCGCCAAAAATGGAAGTTGAGGTTTGTTTTTGACCAAAAACAACGAGAAAACTTCACGCTATGGAGTAATATTTTTTTGTCCAAATATTAACTCCACATTGTGTAGAATATGCAAAAGAAAACAGGATGTGGTCAACTAAGTAAAGCCTATTGCAGCAGTTTCTCACCTGTTTTTCGATTTGCGTACCATTAAAATATAAGAAAAACTCGGAAATTGAAATCATTATACAAAAACACGATGCTTGTATAAACAAGCTCAACTAATTGATAATATCGGGCTCCTTTAATTATTAATAAACAGAGAATTCCAAAGGAGGGAGAAATGAAAACAGAGAAGATTAGAAGAGATAAATTTATTTGCTTTTTTTCTTCATTCTAACACGAAATATCAACAATTAAGTTATTTTCGTTGTTTCAATTTCATTTATGAGTTTTATATTGTACGCAACTATAGATGGATGGAACGGAGTATATGCAAGTTATAGGTGCTGTTTGGAAACCACACTTTGACTCTGGGACAACTATTCGACCTGAACCAACTTTCCTTGCTCGAACAACCTCCAATCCTGAAAACACACAACCTTTCCGATGAGAAACAGTACACCGTCATACTAATCGGTACGTGTGTTTTCAAAGTCAATTTCCAATATTTTTGAGATTTAATCAATGAAAAGACAGGAAGGGAACTATATATGTTAGTGGTTTGATGTTCATAGCCAACAGAGTTATCAAGTTACGACCGAAATGCGATAATATTCAACTGCAGACACAGTAGAACATAAACTCATGGTTATGGTCTGACCTGCATGATCCCTATGAAGAAGAACAAACTTTTCTATTGAAAACCACTATTTTCATGTGCTCTCAATAACGGGATAGATTCCGCAGAAGAATAAAATGATAACTGGCTTGATTTTTTGATTTCTGTCTAGATTCGACTATCGCCCATGTGAATTGGCTGGTCGCCAACGTCAATTGTGTCGGAGGCAATCTGGACTTTGGACCGAAGAACAGAGCCACCATTCAGTACGTGGCCCCGACTGAACAGGACGAACCGCAAGGTCACACATTTCCTTTTCGGACAACCCGTTTTTTTACGTTCCGTTTGAAGTTTGAACGAGTTTCAAATACAGTCAGACACGTATAATGTTTCTTGACTGTTGCCAAAAAATGTCTTAATCAATTTGGCAGACATTAACAGTTTTCGACCCATTTATAGAAAAAAAGTTTATCTTCGAGTTTTATTTTCGCGAACGTTTTTTTTTCTGAATCACAGTTTGAAGCTGTGAGCTAATTCGGAACTCTTTTTGTAAACTCCTACTTTTATGAAGTATATGTTGGTTACAGACTTCAACAACACTGTAATCGGTGTTACGAAAGTTCTTATGTAGTTTGATAATATCAAATTTTTAGGAATGCATATTCTGGTGCTTGCCATATTCGAGCAGTCCGCGCCGTGGGAAATCAGAGAACTATCTCGGTTGGCCATCGAAAACTTCTCGTTCCGTCGTTATTCCGAGTTTCCGGTTATGACGTCACAACCGGTCGCGGCATCGTTCTTTGCCGTGAGTGAAGACAACGTTCTAACAAATTGCAGAGAAAAACTCCAGATCTTTGATCTAATTCAACATTTTTTATACGAGAGCGTTTTATACGGATAGTAAAACTTCAGGCACGTTGTGATTAAGTGTTTGCACGCTAGCTCAGTAGCAGCAACTTGATTTTCGATAGATTGCATACATATCTCTTGTGCCATGTAGGGCAACAAAAATTAGTGCCGCCTACAGCTCTGGCTTACGGTGTATGTCTATTTTTGCTGTGTACATTTCTGTATCTTTACTTGCAATTGCGCAAGTGACTAGGGACACACTGTTTCAATACAGTTTCAATGATACTGTACTTTTGCTGCAATCCTCAACCTCCCTAACATTATATTTTCAGTATTCAACTGTGGAGGATGAACGTTACTGAAATAATCACATAGAAGAGGACCGTAAATTATGACATATGTTCAAATGTACAAAGTATTCATTAAATACATTATTTATAATAAGTATAAATACGCGTACTACTTCCAAGACGATGCAATAATACAGGAGAAACAGTTGTGGGCGACAAGAACAAAATAATTTCGTGACCTCAGAACTCCGAAAGTATTCAGACTATCACTGGTCGGTCCAATCTAGGAAAGAGACATCTTTCAAAAATGTTCTGGGAAATTCGTTGTTGTTAATGAAGATCAAATGGAAAACTATAATACGTGTAATTCCCTCATGGCAAATCAACTTTGCACAATAAATTTTAAACACAATAAACAATAATTTAAAAAAAATCAAGCTATTAGCGACACAACCGGGGTAGAAGAGCAGACAGAACTATATTCACGTGCAATGTGAACGACGTATCAGAATGTGCATGTTTTGCTGGTTTCACATGTTTCACGAGATCCATACTGAGTACGTGAGTCTCAGTCTGCGTCTCTCGCTTTGCTCACTATTTCGCGAGTTTCGTAACCCGGCGGGATGAGAGAGCGGATAAATACAGTATATTTCGAGTGACGCAGGCTGGGATCTGTTGAGTACGTGAACACGGCTTCTGATGTCGTTTACTTATTTACTTCGTGTGGACAATACAACAAGACTTTTTACATAGTTACACAGCATCCCTTCTCGTATTTCTCCTTCGACTGCTTATTTTGGATGAAGTTGGGGTCCCGCAACGTTTGCCGTTTTCCCTTCTTTCCGTAGGCGTCGAGGCGGATTTGTCGCGCGCAGTTCAGGAAGGTCTGCAAATTGATATAAACTCACGGCTTATGAATGAAGGAAGATTCGATAATGTACTTTTTAATTGATTCCGTTGTATGATTGTACTTTTACCCAAGCGCTCTTTAGTACAAGTTTGTGCTTCATGTCGATATATCAAACTATAACTGACAATATGTCACTGTAGTAAATACAGCGAAAAGATCCGAACCAAAATACGAACACAGCAAAACACAACAATCCAAAGTACACACTTTCATCCGTTCGGCAAACCATAGGTACCGCCTAGGGTTGTTAATCGAGTTTGAAATTTCGAGTTTCGAGTTTTTTGAGTTTTGGGAAAAAACGAGTTTTTTGAGTTTCGAGTTTGAGAATCTCGAGTTTTTCGAGTTTCGAGTTGAACTCGAAAAACTCGATTTTCGAGTTTCGAGTTTGGTCGTTATATTTCAGGATTTTATCAACATAAAAAAAATGAGAATTTTTCGAGAAATTTGGATTTTTTTCTCATGATTATGCGAGAATCGTGAAAAAGAAGCATTTAATGTTTGAAATAGCTGACAAAGTGCTGGGAAACGCCCATTCGTCCATTATTTCTGACTTGGGACGAGACCAAACTCGAACTTTTAGAGATTCAAAATGTCGAGTTTTTCGAGTTTCGAGTTTTGAGAAAAAACGAGTTTTTCGAGTTACTAGAGCTTTGGAGATTTCAAGTTTTTCGAGTTTCGAGTCGAACTCGAAACTCGAAATTTCGAGTTATTTCGAGTTTTTTCGAAGTTCGAGTTCACCTATAACAACCCTAGCTACCGCCCCACTAATAAACTGGAGTTTGGATTGAAGCTCGAACCGGTTTGCAAAGGTACAATGAGTACGCAATAACTGGGTATATGAGCTACGTTACCGATATTTCATGAAACAATCGATACCTCTCTGACGTTGAGGTTGTTCTTGGCACTCGTCTCATAGAAGGCACAGTCAAGTCGTTTGGCTAGCTCGGCTCCCTTTTGAAAAGGGACACAGCGACTACTATCCAGGTCACACTTGTTACCCACAATCACTATCGGCACCTGGAATTAGACAATTATAGAACTTATAGATTATTATGTTATTTCAATGTATGGTAACTTGGAGCATTGAGTTTGAAGCAAGACTAGAAGACTGAAAGTACTTTTAGAATGAGATTATGTGCTTGTAAGAACAAGATAAACCAGGTATGACAACTTTCTCTGAACCTTTACAACTGTTTTCGTGACTAGTTTCTGCAGGTTCACAAGGTAAATATTCTATATCACATGTCGAGTTTGGGCATTGAGTTTAGTTTTTCGATCGCTTAAACGATGTTTTTCTATGAAACTGGTAGAATAATGATCATCATCCCACCCTTCTCTCCTTCAATCGTAGAATATAGTTGGCCAGGGCTTCAATTGGCTCAAAGGAGGCATAATCATCTATGGAGTAGACCAACATGAAACCCTGGCCGTTCCTCACGTACAGGTCACGCATTCCAGAGAATTGTTCCTGAAAAATAACAATTTTAGATTGAAAAGAATAGGCTTCGCCATCATCCAGTCACGATTCAACTGACTCGAATAATAAAACCCCAGGCACCGTAGCAAATTCATGAAAGTGGTGAGCTCAACCTGATCGGCTGCCAACTTTCCCTGTTCTAAGAAGGACGATTATGTGGTCCAATCGCAACGCTTCAGTCCTTTAAGCGGCGATACATTTTTCAGTTGCAGTTTAAAGGACCGTTGACACGAGATTGGTCCACATAATCGTCCTTCTTCAAGCATAGTGGGGGTGACCCAAACTTGGGCTGGGTAGTGTCGAGACAATCATAGATAATCGAGATAGTTCAGCTTGGGGCTGACCTTTTTGCGAGACTTTGCTACGGTGCCAGGTTTTGTCCTATAAGTTAGCCAAAGTACTAAGAAGTGGGCAGTACTTCTTGGTTTGGCTCGCCAGACCTTGAACTCTAAACTAAACACATGAATGTGTTTCTTTCTCATGCCCAGACGGCTTTCTCAATAAATCATGATTTCTTGCTCTGAGTAGATGTTTCCGTTAAAAACGTCAACATTCATTACAACTGACTTGAATAATTGGCAGCCGAGGTTTGAAGAAAGGGTCAATTTGAAACAAAGTAGAGAGCATTTACTGTTCAACTTTCATTCACTGTCTACGGTTAGAACGTAATAATCATTCGATAGGAAACCCGATACTGTTTAGCTGTTTAGCATAAAATGGAGATGAATCAGGGAACGTTACAATTTTGGGATCAGAACGTTGGTAACACTTCCAACTTGACGAAATCTTTTCTGAAACCTCAATTTCTTACCGTGCCAGCCGTGTCGAGTATCTCCATCCTACAGTCCTCTCCATCTAGTTGAATCTGTTTCCGGTACGAGTCTTCGATGGTGGCGTCGTACGAATGCACGAACTGACCCTGCACGAAACGCACCGTCTGAAAACTTGAATTACCATTCTGAAGCCTGAACGCTAGTAGATACGCGAGGAAAAAACCTGATATCAACTAGGGAATCTACTAGCGTTTCGGGTTACGGTAGCTGAAGTATTGACGCCGGCAACGGTTATTCTTAAATTTCATATTGAATGTTAGAAACTTAATAAATTAAGCTTTTACCAAAAATAAAGTACTTAAAATAAGTACTTCTGGAATAGTATACATTTATTGCCAATTTGTACAACTATTGTTGTTAGGCAATATCGCGATATATTCAGAGCAGTCGAGAAAACCGAAAAAGTCGAAATAAGCTGGGGATCTCAAGGGATTTCTTGCTTCCTTGCTATTTTGAAAAAAAACTTCCGATACGGAAAACAAAACTTTTGAACATAGAAAGGTAACTTGTCAAAGGACAGCTTGAACTCTGATCATTTCTGCATTACAGTACGCCCCATTGTTACTTTGTGGTACGAGAAAGTGTTACACCAGGAGGAAACAAAAACACACAGTGTAGCCTTTTTAATATTTTCGCATTGTGACGAAATTCAGTAAACTCAATTTATTATAACATTGTAAACTGAACTGAACGGACAACTTTCATAATCATTTGCCACTGACCAGTGCACTTTTGCCGACTCCGCCGTTTCCGACGACCACAACTTTGTATTCTTTCATAGAATGAATTCGAAGGGAAAAAAATCTGTAAAGGAAGGATTATTACTAAGAAACATGAAATCGACTTGAATTATTTCCAAACATCGAAAAAAATATAGGCATCAAAGCACAGACAAATAGCATACCTAACAGAAATGTACTATCACGGACAATAAATCTGTATCAAAAAAGAGGTCCAGAATGAGATCGAATCATTGGATAGAGGTTTAAGGTTTGTCTTCTCACTAATCATATAAGGAGACGTGAATGATCAGTTTATTCATCTTTGTTTCTCCTACTTTTTCTCAGTTCCACGCAATTTCACTTTCTCTGAACGGTTATGAAGAGATAGATCTGACAACGGTCGAACATGAATGGAAAGTGAGCGAAGAAAGTGAAGACAGTGACAATGGTTCGGACTATGGACCACAAAAAGCCGTCGCCAATTTATTGACTCGAGTTGCTTGCAGAACCAGAGACATTCAAACGAATTGACTCGTGGCGCTAGTAATGTAGTACAGTTGACATCATTTCAAATGAAACACTTACAGTACATATTACACGTTTGAGCAATGCTGTTATCTAGCGCAAACTTCAGCTTTACGAATAAGAATCAAATACGATGTTCTCTCTATAATTTTAAATTCTCAGTGGAAAACTTGTAAAAAAATAAACAACCCAATCTCTCACGGCTGTTCAGTCTGAGAAAGATGACTCACACAATAGACACCGCAAGTTGCGATAAATCAAAAAGCCTGTAGTTTTCAAATGGGGAAGGTACAAGTAGATACTAAATAAGATAGCGCCTTGAAACAAGGACACTATGCTAACTATTGAATAGTAATAACTTGTTTCAGGTGCTTGGAGAAATATGGGATAAAAAGACTAAAAATCGTTTGTAAGATAAGAAAAAACACTTCGTTCAGTTCCGTCAAAATGAACAATTTGTGGTTATGAGAATAAATTCACGCAACAGAACCTGTTTTGAATTTTCACATCATTTCTACACATGTTTAAAATGAATGAAGCAGTTCTGCAAAGTTCACAAAACAAAAGTGGTTATCGCAATGATCTTCACTCGTAAACGCGAAGGATCTATGCGCTTTGAAACACGAATGACTTCAAGAATCACTCCTGCAATAACAACTACATTATACTACATGAACTTTGATTCGATGCTGAGCTGCCAAAACTGAATACTGGTATTTTAGGCTGAAATCACGCAAACTTCGCTGAAACTTTTCAGTATTTCATGTCAAAAAGTAAAATTTCATGTACATGACAATTATGTAGGAAAGAAACAGGAGTGCGACATTTGTGCAAGAAGTTTGCAGAGTTTGTACCAACATAAAAACCACATAAAACAGTTTTCAGAGTTAAAAACAACACAAAAACAACATGATACCGAGTTTTCCGAGTTAAAACCAGATGCTAAACAACGGGTTCTATGACCAAGAAAACCGTTTAATTTATAGGAACGCGGAACCAGATGGAAATCAATTGATGCTGATACTGAATGGGCGATTTCCGTCAATTACCTGATGGTTTACTACTCACTCATTTGCCAAAAAAATGGTGAAAAATTGATTTCGGAACTCTTTAGAACTTGAAATGTGTGGACTTTGTTTTCAATAATAGGAGCAATTTATATGTGGTAGAGATACGCATTGAATGCAGAAAGAATTAATTGTTTAGTGTTATTAGAAACGAGTGATTTTTTGCTCTACTGTGCTTTCTTTTGTTTGGTTTATGTGTGTGTTCAACAGGCAACTTTCTGCAGAATACCTCTCCAAATTAGAAAGCTTTCAATGCAGATTAGATGAATAGGATTACCACACACAGTACAGAGAAAGATAAAATTAAACATAGTGCTGTTAAAAAGATTAAAAGAAGACACACATATAACAAATTATTAAAAACTGTGAATATAGGCTGGGGCATCAAACTAGTTCTAATATGATCGATCTGAATCTTTGCTCACAGCAAACTCGACATGTACATCTGACCAAACTGCATTTTCGGGTGAACTTTTTAGTAGACATAAACATTAGAACTTATTTGATCTTTCAGAGTTTATTTCTTCCCAAAGAACAAAAAACTTCATGAAAACAACATCGGCAGATCGGCACTTTGGTCTTTGTTGTAAGACGGACGGACTTTTCTTCAGTGGCCAATGTAAACTTTATTAGCTTTGGAGTAAATTGGCAGAGAAGCAAGTGTTATGAAGGTAAAGACTAGGTTCGGATAAATCGTGTGCGTGAAATAGGAAAGGAAATGGAATGATCAATTGAGAAACATTGGCTCTTGCTTGAGCACTTTGGCTCACGAATTATGTATTGTCCCCGTTCCACTGTGCATACGAGTACGACTGCATACGAATATTTCTCCTACCCATTCGAAACACTTGTAAAAGTGCCATTTTCTGTTCTTGACCAAGGTGAAAAACTGCCACCAGAAATTAAGGAGATTCATGTTGTAAGTTTGACATTTTGTTCAAAGCCAGAGATAGTAGAGGAGTTTTACAGACATGTAATATATAGGTCCATACAACATAATATAATTGAATATATGATGGTCAAATGCATATCATTTATGTAAACATGTACAAGATGATATAGATAGTCACGTCTTATAAGAAGAAAATCGTTTATAATGCGAACGGCGTCTTATATGTTAGTGACACGATTTTCTATTGAGAAATGGATAGCGATTATCAGCTGAACGGATACGATGAATTAAGGGATGCATGATGGATAAATACGATCGAGAGATGGATTCACGTCAGAACACGTGACACACGGGAGAGAAAGTACGTGAGAGATCACGTGAAATGGTTTACAAGTACGCGATAAGTTTTGTGTACGTACGTGAGAAGTCACGTTAAATTGTTTAAAAGGATGTTGTAAGCAAGGATTACTCTCTGAAAAAAACTTGTAAGTAGATACTGGAAGAACAGTAGAATGACCAAACACAAAGTAAAATTCAACGAACACAAACAGAACTCACAAACGTGTCATAGGAAAGTGCACTCTTGATAACATTTCTTTACGTATGGTGACTTATTTATTTACTTCCATTGTATCAAACTTCTTTCATTCTCGAAAATGAGGTTGTGTTCGACTCCAACAGCGACGAATAAAAGAATTGGCGCCCTTTTCTAGCGTTAGGGACAGTTTTAGAGTTCATTTATCAGTCGTTGAAGGTTGGTGGTAAGGTTGAAACAATGGAGCGAGTTAGCACTGAAACTGGTTCGAACCTATTTTCTTCATGGGGGGGGGCATTAATAGGATTACCAGAGTATGACAAAGGGTAAAGTTATGGAACTCTCATGAATCAAGTATGAGCAATGTAGAAATATCATAGAATGTTCTTTTTCTCAATGTCACATCCAGTGTATTTGAAATCTCTATCACTTCTTATTTCTTTCGGAATAATTATAGAACGACTGTGTTTGCCAATGTATTATTGAAAAAAAAAACTGTTATACGCTTGGATCAGGCCATAAAACCGAAGTTATGATTCACGTGGCTGGTATTGAAAACATGAATTGTGTGGGTTTCGAGATTGAATTGGAAAAGAAAACACGAAAGTCAACAACTTCTCGTTAACACATGAAACCTGTTCAGATTAGTAGTCCTGCGACGGTGAAATGCTTGAAACAAACTAACATAGTAAAACTCTATTCATGCTGATAACTGCGAAACAGATCATATTTTGTATTTAGGAAAAATTTGTTTCCGTAGTCTCTAATGCGTTTCGCCAGTGAATTTAATGAGAAAAATGTATAAATTCTCCACAAAGTAAAAGTGGATTGATTCCAAAAATTCGTAGTCAGCAAAGAAGCAAGTAAAGGTTGAATAAACGTTTCCGTTTCACCAATTTAAAATGTGAGGAAATGCTTTTCGAATGCATATTGTTGAGCTGGATAATTCTTGGGTTGTTTTGAATGAGCTGGTCCTCAGCTGTCAATATCTGCACTGTTGACACACACTTTCCAGCCAAACGGCCGAGATCTTGAGCTATATTTGATTTCACACTCAATACAAACTCATCTAGGAACGGCCCGGTCCGATTCCACCAAGAGACTGACGAAGTGACCGGAATGGAAAACATTCAAATTCAAGGTCCAAGATTTATTAGATCACTCCAATTAGTTGCGAAATGGTGTTCGTTGACTGCTCTCCAGGAAGGTTTTCGTTGCTGCACATTCAAGAATATGTCTTCGCCACGGATATTGGGTAGGCCTCTATTTTTATTAAGATTCATAATCTCCTCTGAATTAGGATGGAAATAGTTATGTGAACCTAAGTAAAATGAGCAGGTGTTTAGTTTTTTTATAGTGATTTAGTTTTTTATTCTCTTCAACATGTTTTGACATTGACATGCTTCGATACTGTGACTTCTTCAAGTCCCTAGCATTCCACAGCTTTCTTTTCGAATTTAGCCCATAAGCACAAGCCTTGATTTGTATTCTGTACCTTTCGTAGAAAGACATGGCACCACCCCCAGCCTGCGCCGTATTCAATCTGGGTTTCATGAAAGAGAGCATACGAAGTATTTTCGGCACACAGTTTGCCGGTCGACGTCATGGTGATGATCAACTACGCCATTTGGCACCTCAGGATCTATGAGTGAGAGTTGGTTGGCTTTGGGGAATGGCTATGTCGCCTGATGTGCACGAAAGTCTAGAATATGTGAAGTTTGTTTTATTTGGTTTCAACAATGTCCTTGTTTGATTCATTGAACTGTAATGTACTTGAGTATAGTACGATAATATGTGTATGATGTATGGTTTGAACGGGATTGTACTTTTCTAACGACCCCAAATGTACGTGAAAACAAAAAAATTATTAAAACCCTAACTATCACTTCTAAATCAACAACAAATATTAGGTGGACAAAAGCAACAACATCACTTTACGCCAGCCTCCGAGACATCATAAATGAATAACACTAAAAATGCATTGAGATTTATTACATCGTTTAAGCTATTACCAGAAATTTTTTTCGATCTGAGTATTAATTTATGACAGATCACGTCTATGCTGGCCTTCTTCATTTGGCAGGGTCGTGGAATCCTGAAAGGGTCGAATATTTTCTTGACGTGAATAATACACATTTGGGAACTATTACACTACAGTGTGTGTCTTTATTGGGTTCTATTGGTCTCTAAATATTTTTCTATAATTTGAATCATTCGAATTCAATAAATATTGCCATTCTCATTCTTACATCAAAATTTCAAGATGTCTTTATCCACTTGATGTTGTTGCGATGGCAGCTAAGGACAAAATGTCTCGCCGATTTCAGAACAAAATTTCACGTACCTGTTCAGGCTCGTTTCCGGAAGCCTTAGGCCACGCATTAGGATCGAACAAGGCTCTGAAGATTAGAAGAAGTTATACTATTGCCCCCACGTTTTTTATCCAAATAGAGCGATGCAATAAGGCAACAATTGTGTACACTACCACTTTTCTCATGAGAATTAGTATGATCAACGAAAAAAACTGTTTTGGATTCGAAAAGGAGAAACAGTTTGTCTCTCCAATTTACAGTGTATGTTCAAAACCAAAGTGTTTCACCTTTTTATTTGTATCAAAATAGATAGGTAGTGTGTCAATTGATATTGATTGAAAATCATTTCCATAAATTTGATCTGTGTTGGTTAATGTGCAAAAAAATGGAATCAAAAAAATGGAAAAATGGAAACATATTTCGGGACTTTCTAAATGAAGGTGAAGTAACTTAACAGTTTTGAGAACATGTATGATATTAAATCGATTCTTGGACACTGAGAAACGATTAGAATGTATTTTCACGAAATGGGAATTGAGTAATAGTAAATTAGCTCTTGGAAGCGGACCATATCCTATCCAGAACCCGTCTTGCGAGTTTTTTGGTTATCTGAAAGTGAATAAATGAAGACACCTGCATAGGGGGCAGGAGGGCAAGGAGGTCACGGAAGTCTGTGAAATCCGATACAGTCCCGATGGAAAATATGATGACAGTCTATTTCAGCCACGTTTTCACCTGGAAACAAACATGGCTTCGACTTATCAGGTTGATATAGTTCCGGGCATTCCTATTGAGACTTGGCAGCGTGCCAATGAGTTTTCCAGGCTACTTCTCACCACTTTGGAGTTTATCAAAAACTGCCAATTTCTGTTAGCGATTGATCAGTTCCATGAGAACACGTAAACAATAAAAATTCGTAAGAATACATTGTTTGGTGGAACGAACTATATGTCTGTTCTGAGAAATGGTCATCCGAAAATTTTGGCACGCTGCCAAAGGGTCTCAGTGGGAATGAAACGAACTATATAACACTATATACTCTATACTTATACTCGAATTATACTCGTAAAATAACGACCAAAAACTAGTAATTTGCATATGATCCGGGTACATAGAGCGTGTATGCATAGCAAAGCTCTGTGGTGAATCTTGTTTTGTGCTCATACATGATGAAATCAAAAATAGTTTGAATAGAAGTAAAAATACAGACCTAATACGAATGAATCGAAGCAAATCGGACATTGTGCTTCCTTCACAGTATGTTCTTCTTTTATCTAAAAACTTTGAGAAATCGCAAGATGAAGAAAGTGTAATAATGAATTGAGGTGGTACGCCAGAGTAGATAAATGCATATACGGTGTACGTACACTCTTTCCCGCTGTGTTTATAGTTTGATCGGTCTGAGTTCGTCAATTATGGGGTGTATCGAAATCAAACTACAACGACGAGTTGGTCATTCCCTATATAGTTCTGGCCATTCTAAATTGTGACAGGCATTTCACTACATTAGTGATGTCCAAATAGTTTTCGATATTTAGTACATGGTGTTTCAGGTGTTTCACTCTCTTCACAGCATAGGCGTGCATTTCTTCCAAAAAGATAAGTTTTCCACAAAGTACATTCTCCCAAACTTTCAATGGCAAGCGACCAATGCTTATTTCTACTCAAAATGGATAACCTGCAGAAGTGGCATCCTTTTGATAGCCTCTTTTCTCTTCTCCTGTAGAGAACTGATCCGCTAAATGATGGAAATTGTTTCAAAATTTCATAATAAACTGAAAACCGTTCAAATGAGGCCTGAAAATCACGAATTAGTCCTCCTGAGCACACTGGGTTTTCCAGTTTTCCAGTTTTGTGAGCGACCAAACTAGAGTAAACTGTATGTCACCCAGAAACTTTCAAACCTACAAACATGCTGGTGTCTATTTAGTTCCGAACTGGACTCGTTACTAGCCAAAAGGGCGCACCCGACGAATGGCGCGCGTCGCGGCTCGCGTCGCGCACTTTTGGAACTTTGCCAGGTTTCCCGCACCTGGTACTGTTTTGTCGTTGAATTTTCTCGAAAAAAAATATTTTTATTATTCTCTTATTTACAAAACGTTGCAGTAATTGTGTCTTTTTGTTATTAGTAGAATAAAGCATGTTTCGTACCCTTGAATGATAATGTTAAGTGCTCCAATCATAAAATACGTTTTCAGGGTTCAATCTCAGGTAAGTTATACTTCTGACTCTGAAGCCTGAACGCTAGTAGATACGCTAGCTCTGAAAAATAATCTAGTAGTTTTCCAAGGTCTTACGGTATTCGCGCGGCTCTATGGTATATTCCCACGCTTGCGGCATTCGCGTAACCTGTACTAGATACGACACACTGGCGTTTATAGGGGAGCTGTATTCATAAAAGAATTAATGAATGAATTATCCTAGAGAATTAATGAATGAATTATCCTATATCCGCCGTGTGCCAGTGTTGGGCCGGTGTCTCATCCTCGCAACTAGATCGGAATGCTCTGGCATCGATCGCCTTAGCAGGGTGGGCACTAGGTGGAGTGAAGGACGAGAACATCTCCGTCTTACATCGAGATAACCCAAACAAGTTTACTTGTGCGGGAACACCGGGACGACTTGATTTTCAAGTACTACCCCAAACACCCAACCCGTCAGAAGTAGGCGGTAAACGGATCGGTGACTCGGGGAGCACCGGACGTACTGTTGTCGGAGATCACTGCCGTGTAGCTTCCGGTAAGACTCTATCAGCAGGACCCCTGAGTGGAAGTGTAGCCCGCACTATACACTCAGGTATACCTAGTACGACCCTGTCTTCGGATAGAAACTGTACAAATTGGGCTAAAACCTCACACGCAGCTTCGGGTACTGTGTGTGAGGGACATCTAAATAATTCCCACGTAGCAAAAACACGTCTCTTTGTCAAAAGTTCTCACTTAACCAAGGAACTGATGGCAAGTTTTCGTTGTTTTTTGTCTATTTGTTGCAGACGTATTGACCTTTTGCCTAGCCTGTGCGCGGCCTCAACAATTGAGGTCGTTCCAGCCACGACATTAGAGATCAACACAAACATTATAACATCTATAGAGCAATTTGAACAGTTTCTAATCAACTCCAACCTAATCAAGGAGTTGTTGGATAGGTTTATCTTTCCTTATCATATGAAACATACTCTATCTTCATATTCTGATACAGTCCACTTAACCAAGACTGTTGAAAAAATATCGTATTCAGTACATACGTATCAAAACTCTTTCTGCCTCATAACGGGTGGGGGAGATTACAAACCTTCGGAACACAAGTTGTTCTCTACTAAAAACTATGTTATATCAAATAACTCTATTTCTATTCCAGATCAACACGTCCCGTCGTGGAATGCAGCTGATCTTACTTTAACCATCACTATTCCAGAAGCTAGAGTCCTTCACTGCCCTATTTGTTACGGCAACGGAGACGAGAATATTGTATTTGTTAACACCACATTGGCAGATAACACAAGTTCAGCCAGATCTAAGTTGAAAACACATATTAGAAAAGACCACTCCTCGATAACCAAGAGGAGAGGAGTCCATCAAAACTATAAGTGCACTGTTTGTAGTTTGGTAAGCAGTGTTCATGCAAATGCACTAGATATGAGGCAACATCTCCAAGACAATCATCCGGATTTGAAAAAATCAAGAGGTGATTGTCAAACAGGAAACAGATGTAACAAATGTTCTCTAGAATATACAGAAGGTCTTTCAAAAACCAAAACCACGTTATTTTGTGGGAGATTCACGAGATCTAAAACCACACCGAACAGTACTGAGCCTAGAGACGAATCTACTATTCGAAGTGTATACAAAGGTTCTATAAATGCTGCTGAAAAGTTGAAGCAGATAAATAGGCGAATACAACATGCAAAATCATCAGAAACAGTAACCAGTGGTCCTAGGGAATCTAGAGCCTTAGAGACTAAGGTCTCACAAGGTGATAACTTCACTCGGAAAGCTACAAGAGTTTCTAACAATTACCATGTTCTGACTAGATCAGCCACAAAGAAAATGGCCGATGAAAGAGAGTCAAAGTTGACAAGGTTGAAAACAGCTCTATCAACTATATCAGAGTCGACTAAACTAGCAAGTGTAAGCAATACCAAAAGGAAAAGTGGAATAAGACCACCCACTAACCTTTTTTCACTTACAATGAAAAACAATAGGAGAGCATCTACTGGTTTCCTTATCGAAAAGAGCAAAATCGGTGAAAATTTGCCGAAAAGTACTGTAACGGTAAATTCTACTGTGAACAAAACAAACGATCCACGAGCTACCAGTACGCTGTCTTATGGATGTCTCAGTTTTACTACAGGTCAGAAGGCTTGGCTGAATGACGAAGAAATTACAGAATATATCAAAAGAGTCAACAAAGAGAACTCATTCGAATTGATAGAACCTGCACTTTGGGAATCAGTGCTAATTACTCATAGAACAGATCAAAAACGCATGCCAGAAAGCTTGCAAAAAAAGATGAAAACTGTTCCGAAAAAGAAGATTTTCCCCATATGCCACGAAAGTCATTGGAGGCTAGTCATTGTTGGCAAAAACGGAAACTCCATGTACCTTGATCCCTATCAGAAACCACTTGACATCTTTATTCGAGAAATGTTCAAGAAATACCTGAATTGTACTTTGTTCGAGTACAACTACGGAAATACTTTGAAACAACAAAAAGAGGACATGGTCAACTGTGGAATATTTGTTTGTTTGTATGCTAAATCATACATTCTGAACAATAATACAGTATTTTCCAAGGTAGAACTAACGACTTTCCGATCAAAGTTCTGCAAAGAATTGACAGATTCGCGGATCGTTAACTCCAGTCCTCGAGCTGGTGATATGCACTCGAACAAACCTAGTGACAGGAGAAAGACTATTGAAACTAGTACGCTCCTGTCTGAAACAATATCTACACCCCGAATGACCAGTGATTCTAATAACGCTATGGAGGGTGAAAGCCCCAAACTAGATACTTCTACCAGTAAGGTACAGTTATATACGATTACCAAACAGGCCAAAGTTCAAACTACAAACAGTGGCGCGATCCGGCCGTCTAGCACACACAAGCTGGTAACTATTGCAGATCTTCCAATAAGCTATTCTAAGAAAGAGGTCACTACGAATATGGTTGATACTTTTACTAAAGTTACAGTCGATAATGACAAAAATATCAAAATCAATATTACGTCAAATGTGCAGCATTGCTCTGGTCCCACCAAACCAGAGACAGCTCACGACACTACAGCGGACATGGAATCAATAGAAAGTGTGGAAAACACAGTCGTTACCTCAATAACCAATAGTTCGAATGAAGTTCTTTCTTCAACTACAACTAGTTATGCGAGAAAAACATGGGATGTTAAAGACATTACTCCAGATATGTCTTCTCTCCAAATAAATAGAATTATTCGTCATTTGACGCAAGAACAGAGAGACAAAATTCCCAAACTATTGGAGAACCACTATCCAAAACCAGCTGTGCTAAATAAACCTAAGAAAACAACCAAACTAGAGAAAGACCCACAAGTGATCCGTAAGTGGTTTAATGAGTTGTTTTCTGACTACAAAAACAGTGGTGCAAACTTTTCGCGCCTAAACTGGATAGTAGAACAGCTGGCGGCTGCCACCATGCAGTACACAGCTGGAAATTATGAATCGCTCGAGAAGATCACAAAAAGAATTCATGAAAAAGTGGGGGCCCAACGACTGTGAGATTTGTCTTCTGCTGTGCGCCCCTTAGACAACTACTCTCAAATGGAGCAGCTAGTGCTACAAAAACCGAAAAATTCTCATGTTAATTACAAACATACAAAAGTCGTAAAATATTTTCTCAAACCTGTGAACTAGAATCTACAAGTCACAGCTGCGAAAGAGAGAACAACTGTTGAATAATATGCCAAACGTTATAGCACCTAGAATTGAAGTAATGATCAAAAACACCAACCATTGTGCACAAAACCAGGAACTCTATAATTGACTACGTTGAGTTAACATCTGTGATTTGTAGATTCTAGTTTACAGGTTTGAGAAAATATTTTACGACTTTTGTATGTTTGTAATTAACATGAGAATTTTTCGGTTTTTGTAGCAGTAGCTGCTCCATTTGAGAGTAGTTGTCTAAGGGGCGCACAGCAGAAGACAAATCTCACAGTCGTTGGGCCCCCACTTTTTCATGAATTTTTCTCTTTTTGTATACATGCCGTAGGTATGTGGTTTGATCTGTACGGTGCAGATAAAATTGTTTTCTTAATGAACCACTTGCCACGTATTACTATCCTTTGAGAAAAATATGACGTCAACATTTCAGTTCTAAAAACTTACTTTCTACCCTCTGCCCTTCAGAATCCCAGAATACGTCATGTTTGAATGAAGTTTCAGCCGCGGGCCCCGCTAGTTGGGGGGTGACCCCCCAGACCCCCCTCACCATTTCTAAGAAACTTTCAGCATTCGAAAACATATTTCACGTCAATTTTTTGAAAGTTGACGTCATCTGGCCTTCTGATTTCCAGAATAAGTCATATTTAGATAGTTTTGTCGTTAATATACCATTTTTAAGATATTTTCAGCATTTGAAAATATATGTGACGTCAACTTTGCACTTTTCAAAATCGACTTGATCTGGTCTCCAGAATCCCAGAATACATCACTCTCAGATTGAGTTTCATCGTTAATTGACCCTTTCTAAGATATTACCATCGTTTAAAAATATATGTGACGTCAACTTTGCACTTTTCAAAATCAACGTCATCTGGTCTCCAGAATCCCAGAATAAATCACTCTCAGATTGAGTTTCACCGTTAATTGACCCTTTCTAAGATATTACCATTGTTTAAAAATATATGTCACGTCAACTTTGCACTTTTCAAAAATGACGTCATCTGGTCTCCAGAATCTCAGAATACGTCACTTTTAGATTGAGTTTCACCGTTAATTGACCCTTTCTAAGATATTACCATCGTTTAAAAATAGATGTGACGTCAACTTTGCACTTTTCAAAAATGACGTCATCTGGTCTCCAGAATCTCAGAATACGTCACTTTTAGATTGAGTTTCTCCGTTAATTGACCCTTTCTAAGATATTACCATCATTTGAAAATATATGTGACGTCAACTTTGCACTTTTCAAAAATGACGTCATCCCGTCTCCAGAATCCTGAAGGACGTCAGGAATAGAATACTTCATACTCAAATAAAAGTCACGATGGCATCATATTTCAATTTTCGAGCGAATCGGTAATTGTTACTCTAAGTTACAATACAGTTTGAGTAGTCGACCGGACAGAGAGAGTGAGAGAGCGTGCTAAATGGAGAGACGCAGACACTTTCCGAAAAATGTCTATAACTTTGATTAAAACAATTTTTTCTTAATTTTTTTTTGCTCCGCGAGTGTTTGAGTAGGTATCACATGTCTTCCATAATTTTCAACAAAATCGGTAGAGTAGAAACCCTTAAACTGGGTTTACTTTTCTTGTCACAGATGGCCGTTCAAACTGAGAAAACTCGAACTGTGAAACCGAAAAGAACTATTGATACTAAATCTATTAGTGTAATGAAAGACTTGTATGCTACGAATCGTACAAAAGCATTTGAGGTCATTACTGGAAATGACAACGTGAAATGCAAAGTTGATACGAAAGAGGTAGAGAAGTACTTCAAGAATACTACTAAAGTTACCAGTACAGATCCTGAAGATCTTGAGAGTCTTAGTAAGAACACCAAAAAAGCTGATGTTCCGGACAATTTCATGGATGATTTCACTATAGAAGAGATCCAAACTATACTGAAAAAGGCAAGAGATACGGCTCCAGGACCAGATGGGGTACGGTATAAGCACCTCCTAGAAATGGATCCTACTATGGAAGTACTTCTCAAACTGTATAATGAATGTAAAATTCTGCAAAAAATCCCAGATTGTTGGAAAGAGGCTGAAACTGTTCTAATCTATAAAGACGGTGAAGAGTCGGACTTGAGCAACTGGAGACCAATTAGTATGATGAGCACTCTATACAAAGTATATAGTAGTCTCTGGAACAATAGATTGAAAAAGTCAAAGGGCTCATAAGCAAAACACAAAAAGGTTTCTCGCAAAGAGAAGGCTGTGCTGAGAATATCTGTATTTTACGTTCCGCGCTAGATGAAGCGAGATCATCAAAAGGAAACATATCCGTTGCTTTCCTAGATCTCACTAATGCATTTGGCTCAGTCCCACACGAACTCATACTACATTCTCTGAAAACATTTGGTTTTCCAACAGAATTCATTGGAATAATAACCGACTTTTATACAAATAATACTATGAGGGTGGCATCACATGATGAGCTAGCCAGCCCCATAACACTCCATTCGGGTGTAAAACAAGGTGACCCAATAAGTCCAACGCTATTCAATATTAGCATTGAGTATCTTATTCGGAACCACTTAGCTACGGCCTTAGGGCATAAATTCATCAATACCAGAGTCAAGATGCTAGCTTTTGCGGATGATATGGTAATTGTGAGCAATAGTATAATGGAACTGCAAAGTCAACTTAATATACTAGACAATCAGGCACAAAAACTCAATTTGGTTTTCAAACCAAGAAAGTGTGCAACCCTAACAATTCATAAGGGAAAGGTGCAATACCACACCCCCGCAACTATTAGAAACGAGCCTATTCGTCTGATTGATTACACTACAAGCTACAAATATCTTGGTGTTCAAGTGAACGCGAAACACAAGACAAGTTGCGTCGACATCTTCAAGAAAAGCAGTTCAGATCTGCGAAAAATAACGGAAAGTAAATTGCAAGCACACCAAAAATTGGATGCAATAAAAACTTTCATATTACCCAAGGTAACATATATTGGCAGCAATGCAACCCCACTTGTTAAAGAAATGAACGAATTTTCTAGCAATGTTATGGATGCAGCTAGAACAATTCACAACATACCTATTAAAGGGACCGTTCCTCTTTAATTTGGAGGTTTGAGCTGACTAGTCGATATTCTTCACAATAAAAAACCAAAATCATTCATACAGGTGTCAACTTCCTGTCTTGCCCCGTGTTCTCAAAAATGCGGCGCGACCACGCGCACGTACATACACCGCCGAGTTCACCTACGTACAAAATTTTCAAAATGGTCTTAAAATTACAAAACCATATTCAAAACATGGCTAAAATTACCAATATGAAAAATGTGGAGAAAGATTTGTGAATATCATGAAAACTACAAAGCAGTGATAGATTAAGGATTGCTGCATCAAAGTAACCCAAATCCTGTTCGCATCTATTTTGCTCCGTAATAATGTGGTTTTCTGAACTCTCTGTATGTAAGGTATGAACTTTCATCTCAAAACAGAATAAATGACTTTTTTCATTTTTCAAAAATTACCTACATTGCACATTATAGAGGTACGGTCCCTTTAAAGGGGGTCCACGTGACTACGTGCAAATGCCTCTCAAGAAAGGTGGTTTGGGTGTACTTTGCCCGAAAACTACCATGATGATTGGAAATATAGTCTCCAATTTGAAAAGATTGTGGTCGGATGATCCATACATTATTAAAATGTTTTGGGACTTCCTACTATCTACTACTAGACGTTACTACAAAGACAAGTCAACCACTAGCGAACTAGACTTTGTCGACTACTTGAACAGAAAAGACGTCAAGAAATCTGACAACGTGTATAACGTGTTCTCGAGAATGAGCGAAGCTACAGCACATCTACGAAAACAGCTGCACATATTCGAGTTCATTTGGGAGATTCTGCAAATAGGCAGCGACCCGACATTATGTTATTTGATGATTCTAAGAAGGAAGTCATTATATCAGATGTAACCTGCCCCTTCGAGAACAGGGAAATAGCTATGCAAACAGCATATCAAAGGAAGATTGACAAGTATCTCGGAATTCAAGCCGACTACGAGTTGAAAGGCTACAAAGTACATCAACTTCCTATTGTAGTTGGGTCCCTAGGTAACTGGAGACCCGAGAACGACATGGCGACGAGAGCGTTAGGCGTTTCGCGCCAGTATAACAAAATTCTAGTCAAGGTAGTTACAGCTACAGTACTCGAATACAGCAAGAACATATACTGGAAACACATTCATGGAGATAACTATGAGATCAGAGCAAGATTCATTCCGGCCGTAACCTTGAAAGGTGCGAAATGGAAAAAGATAACTACTATGAACTTGCTGGAACCCAAACCACTATTCAACTCCAATGATGAAATGGAGATTTAACTATTACTCAATAGGCTTGATAACGATTTTCACATAACATACAATTGACTACCTAACCAAGTCAGTGTTATTACTAGGAAAAATCAAAATCAAGCATTCCACAATACATTGTTACACTACCCTTATCTTAAGACTCATCGATCCGCTCTCTGCGAGCTTTTGTACAATACAGACCGTAACTCACGTCCAGTATTGCAAGAGAAACAACTCAAGGGGGAAACGTGGTGAGAATGAGGACTTTCCCGTGATTCTGCTGTGCCTTAAATCCTTATGACCCGATGACCGAACCCGTGACCCACGAGGGGAGGAAGGGGGGATTTTTACCCTGCCCCGGCAGGTGCCCACCGTGTTTGTGGGGGTACCCGTATGAGGAAATATTATATTTTCCATCAAATCGCGATATTGCATAACAACAATAGTTGTACAAAATGGCAATAGATGTATAACTATTTCAGAAGTACTTATTTTAAGTACTTTATTTTTGGTGAAAGCTTAACTAATTAAGTTTCTAACATTCAATATGAAATTTAAGAATAACCGTTGCCCGCGTCAATACTTCAGCTACCGTAACCCGAAACGCTAGTAGATTCCCTAGTTGATATCAACATCGGGTTTTTTCCTCGCGTATCTACTAGCGTTCAGGCTTCAGAGTGATTCGGTGATTTTACTGTCAAACAAGTGAAGGATAATGTGGGAACTTCGCTCTCTAAGACGTGTCTGGAAGAAGTGCATTGAAGGATTTCGTATTGTGTTGACGAAACTTTTTCGATTTTTGATATAATATGATAAAGTTCGTAGTTTTGCTGTTTTTCTCACTATTATTGCTGATTTATTTATCATTTCAATGTGCCTTGCGTTTATTGTGACTTTCAAGTTATATTTTGCGTTGAATTGCTACAAACGGAGCTACGATTGATGTAGCATAGTTGCGGGTTCACGGCCTCTGCAAACCTGTTCAGATTCGTGCGCCAATGACTCAGTGGTAAGCTTGTTGCTTAGCGCTCTGACGCCCACGGGTTCGATACCCGGGTAGTGCATAAGTTTTGAAAATGCTTACTTCGAAAAGAAATTGGCTGATTTGCTCACTCCCTCAACGGTGCCCGCTCACCCTTCTACTTGGGAAAACCGAGGAAGCGTCATTCGGGCTCCCCTTTCTACTCATTCTCTCCACCTCCTTTTTCACTGGTCGAGTGTCTGTTTTTCTTCTCTCGGGTACAATCACCCGAGATTGTGTTTGAAAACAAAACAGATCCACATTCAAATAGAATAGAAGATACGCTTGGCATTCGCATTTGATGATTCCCATCTAGACAAAAACCCATGCGTAGTAAGTTGGTAGTTTCGAGTCATTCAAAGAAAAGAACTTCATATTTTTCCAAGAGTTCAAATGTATAGAAGAGGACTAAATATAGCGGTCGCACACAGACTTGTCCTTTCAAAATGATTAAAAATACCTTCCTTCCTATAAAAAAGATAAAATTGATCAACTGTTGGCATACTTTAGTTAAGGTCTTCCCACGTTCACTTACTCTCTTGACGTTTATCAATAATTTTTCAGTCTTGGTTCAAATATTACTTATGATCTAGTACGGTAGTTCCAGACTGTCGCATAGTCAAAGCGGGCCTTCCGCGTATCTCATTCATTATTTGGCAGTTAGCCATAAAGCGTGGGAACGACGAATTGACATGGGATTACGGTAGGATTGGAGCACGACTCAGAATAATATAGTAGAAACGTGGGAGCAGAACACATATCATCTGGAAAATAGCCCACACTTCCTTAAATCCTAACCAAATGAAAAATGAGTTGAGGAGAAAGTTCATGCAGTGCATGAAATTTAGATTTGATAAAAGAATTGGATTGCATAAGCAGCGTGAACAACTAATTAGGTTTGTTCAATTCCTCGCTTTTCGGAAACTATAAAAATCTATATTTTATATTTTGTAGTACCTTGTAAACGAATAATATTTCTTGACCTGACTTGCTGATTTGCTCCCAGTTGTCTCGTATAGCCTACTATTACTGTAATGGGCAGTCAAAATGAACCAATTATCACGGGACTATCGCCTCCCACTGAGAATACAAACATGGTGTTATTAAAGGATAGAAAGGCAAGTTTCTAATGTTTGTGTCATATTCACGTGAGACATGTGAATCACATAATGTATTTGACTTTCTGCTGTGTATATTTTGAGGTAGATCAATAAACGGCAGCTGGTACTGATTAGTGCTCGATGTAGTGTTAGCATGTACATACGATTTTCCTATTTGTTCTACTGGGTTCGTAGTTTGTAATTGTGACTCGGTGAGATGAAGAAAATATCAAAACTTATGTGTGTGTTTTACGGTGAACTACAACGCTAGTTTGGTTCATTCGTTTCGCTTGTACAGTGGTAAGTAAAATTTTATATAGTGTGGATACTATTTCTTTGCCGCAATAAACGAAGTAGTCAACCTTGTTCTGTATTTCGTGTGTGTAGGACAGAAATGTGATTCATGGTTGTAGAATAAACCAAAACTCCACAAGAAAACTCTTCAATTCAGCGTATAATTTATCTCTATTTGGCAAGAAGATGTACATTGTAATAGTTAAAATGCTAGAAGCAACCCAGTCACCACGAAACATGATACACAAAACATAAATAGCACTAAATACATGAAATGCTGCACGAGTTGACAAGAAGAACAAAGTAATCAAAAACGTTAAAATGCCTACAAGTAGTCGTTATATTCTAGTTGTTCTGTGGCAATTAGAATAAATAGGATTTCGGTTTCTCCGCTCTACCGTTATACGAAAAATAGCATCGAAAAACTAAACTTATAGTGTATATGCTTCTAGTTTATTTTTCTTCGGACTTTGTGGACACTACCTCGTGACAATACCGCTCACCGCAGTGCAACTTGAAACATCTCAAATTATACCGCTGAACAACAGAGGGCGTTTCTCACGGGATAACTTCTCATTACACATGTTCTCCACGTGAGTGACATCATCTGTTCTTCTTTTTTATAAATAAGCAAAGTTTGTAAAATAGTTAAGGAGATATTGGTCGATCGTCATCTTCGTCATCCGACGGAACCAGTTCCGGTTCCGTTTTTACGGAGGCCGAACTTCCTTCCGGAGAAGAAAAGACACTGGCGCCAACCGAAAGATTCTGAAATAGAAAATAATTGAATTTTAGCTTCCATGACACGTTTTCAGATCGAAAACTTGTTATCATGACTGCAGGGTTTATACAGTAAAATTTAATGTTTACCACGAGAGGCTCAATATAGAACCGAAAGGAAAGTGAGTTCCAACGGAATTGACGATATGTGTGAAATTTGCTGTTTTCAGCAATTTCTCAGCGATTTAAAGGTAATTTCGCATTGCACTGAAGATTTGAACTTTTTAGAAAACTCGTTTTAGTTTCGAATGTCTTACGTATGGTCCGTATGGAGCTTATTCAGAGTGACTCCTCCAACACTTCACAATCACTGAACAAGTATGGTATGTACAGTGAGGTTTAACAGTCGTTATCTTTCCTAGAAACTAACCATGGGCATTGAAAACGGCTTCACGAAAGGGAATGTTTCCACAGTTTTGGCCGGTTTGATGAGTCCGGCTATCAAGACGGACATGGACGCATCTCCCAGACAGGTGCGGAATAGCACGTCGACGAAGGAGTGCTCAGGCAACGAGAGAACCTCCATACATCTGAAAACTAACTCTTAAAGGAAAACTAATGCAGTAGTAGAATAAGACTGGAACCTCTGGCGTAGTAGCAAAGTCTCATGAAAAGTTAAACTTTGGTCTGAACTATCCAGTCTCAACCAGTTTGTTTCTGTGATGTTGCTTATTACCAATTCAATGTGATGAACAAATGTATAGTCTTTTCCATTCCTACTGAGACTCCTACAGACCTACAGTAGAATTTGAAAAATTCCAAGCCGTTTTGCTCACTTATTTTTGATCGGAGAAGTTCAGGATTTTCGTACCTCCTCCTCGTTCTCAGGTAGAGTAAATATACCAGAGCTTTCTCCATGAATTGTATTTCCAGCTTTACAACAGCCTTCGGAAAGTTTGTAAGGTTACTGTAGGAGTCTCAGTAGGAATGGTGTGAACTATACGACCGCTACCGGTTCGGTTCGATTCGTTTTCATGCTGTTTTGGGTTCGTGAAATCTTTTGACATGTGTTCTTAATCAGACGTCCTTGATGAAGATTATCATTGTCTAAATCGAACTTATGAAGAATTATTTGTACCCACTTGAGAAATCGTAGAGGATCGCTCCGGTGGAATAATTGCTGGAAGGCTGCCAACTGATATCCCAACTGGAAACCGGATGGGGTGTCTGAAACAAAGTTCATAGATGAGGTGCTTGAACTAGAAGCAGAACTACTATACTGGAAAGGCAGAGAAGAGTCACGTGAACGTATAAAACAATAATCTCCTCAATGTTTACGAACGAATGATTATGTGGCTGCTGGTTGTTTCAGGTTTCAGTATCAGTCTTACAAATCATTTGCATCTCATGAATGCTTATGAAATGTGAATACAAATATTCGTAGAAAACTGTGAAGATATATTGAGATTCGGTTGACCTTCAGCTACAGTATTCAATGGAAGACTGGCTCGTATTTGTTTATCGAGCTGGATGTATTTCACGATTTTATTCATAGACAGGATTCGCTAAACATGAACTGAGTGGCGACTAAAATAGTTTCGGTTCCAAATAGGCAACTAGTTAGAAGACAAACATTACGGATATGAAGAAACTGATGGGGACGAAAGATGCAATGTGAGAGAGAGAGAGAGAGAGAGAGAGAGAGAGAGAGAGAGGGGAAAAGAGAGACAGAGAGGAAGACACCGGACAGAGAGAAAAAAATAAAGTGAGGGATGTACAGAGAAGCGAAAAAGAAACTGACCTTTCAGGAGTGCATACAACTTGAGCATGTTCATCTCTCGGGGGTCCAATCGCAGGAATTCCACTTTTTCCAGAGCATCCGCTACCTACAACAGTAAGATTTTTTTAACTGGCTAGTTGAATGGTGTTCGTACTTTAGTTCAGTTAAGAAATGGATATAAAAACAGTAATGATAAAGAGCTACAAAACCTTCGTGGTAAGTTATTCTACACGCCATATTTTCGAATTTGAACCTAAACGCAACGAGATTAAACTACAAACACAGCGGAATAAGGCAACACACACCGTTACGGCATTCTATAGGAAAATGACCCTATATCAAATTCTTTCAATTTAATTGTGTATGTTCACTTCAGTACGCATAAAATTTAACTTTGTTGATAAAATAGTCACCATACCTCTGTCCTTCCCTGCGTATTCGCTGTTTTATCGGCCCTGACTTGCATGGAAGTCACCATTCGCAACTCGACACACGAGAGCACGAACAACCCCGGCCAACACTGTTGGAAGGAGGAAATCTGGAAGTATATTTTAATAACGAAGAGTTATGTTCCGTTTTCGGATTACTCAAACTAGACTACGCCACCAGAACGGGTACTTTCAGAGGTCGTCAGGCTCGAACTGACATGTCTTTAGAAAGACAATCTAGGCTACGGGATACTTCTAAATATGAACTGGTAGTCCTACTGCCTGATTTGAATGTTAAATAAATGTAGAACTTTTGTATATAGTAATTGTCGGTTCGTTATGGTAATAGCTGTCACCACTTGAACAGGAGCACAGTGACCCAACCCAAACAATGGAACCAGCTAAACAGTGTTAATTGAACCAACTTCACCTGCGTCTGCTAACAATCATCACAATTAGGTCCCGGTGGGACTATTACGTCATCAACTCTTCCGTCTACAGTAACCCAACAAGTTAGCAAACAAATTAGGCCTTCGTGGTCAGCATCCAACGAAAGGTTAGGTGGTACGGTATCTTTGAGTTTGTGATGTGTGTTGGTTGCACTATCACACGGGCGGTAGTTAGGTAAGCGTCAAGAGTGTTCGTTTTTACAGTGATTCCAGTTCGCTCTAATCAACGTGTTTTATCCAGTTAACGACTCTATCAAATTCAGCGAACTGTACTAGAAGCAAATTGAATAGTCACGTGAAGTTAGCATTCTAATGAGGTATCGTACACTTTGTCATTGCACGTTTCTGAGTTCTGCAAAGCTTCCCATGTTTCACGTGACTGTGCAGTTGACTAACAGTATATAATGCATGGGCAAAACTTCGGAAGGGAAGCCGTGAAAAGTAGTTGCATTCTTATAGTAGTGAAAATCTTATAGTGAAAATTGCATTGGTAAACAGTCATTGAAAAGTTTGAATGTGTACTGTGACAGTCTCAGTAGGAATGGAGTGAGATATACCTGTTTCTCGTGCGGTAAGCAGGCAAAGGGAATCTGACACTGTGCCCAGTTGATCATCTGGAAGAATACCCGCGCGGAAACTTCCGGAAGACGGTCGACCGTCAGGCAGAGGGCGGAAGGCTCCGCGTCCGATCCAAGGTCCGGCTGAAGTACAATAACAATTTGAATGATAGTAGTTATGAAACGGTTTTACATTACGTTATCTAGAAGTGTAACTTCTAGGTTCTTCTAAGCACCGACGTTTTGAGAAGCTTCACAAATCGTTGCTAATATATCATTTTTCACCCATTCACTTATCGCCGGGGTGCAGGATTTAAAATTTGTAGTTGGATCTGTGCCTTTAATAGCTTGTAATATTAGATTCAAACCCAGCAGATCAGATCAACATGTACCGTTTCAGTGAGCGTTCGCCAAAGCGATCCCTACAGTACAGTATGGGTATTATTGTCGTCCCGTTACCTTTCTCTGTGACTATTAATCTATCGATTATAGTCTGATTTTCGACTGAACAGGCTGGCGGCGCCAAATCCGCTTTGTATTGGCAGGGGAGGAAAGTCATTATGAGAGACGGCTTTTGACGGCTCGCGGGGTACGGTAGAAATGGGGCAAAAGGGAGAGGGAAACAATGGGGGAGCGGTAGGAAGAGTTGGGTGATGTAGCAGGGAGTTGTAGAGAGAGGGGGGAAGATGATGGAAGAGAGAGAGAGAGAGGAGGAGAGGGAGGTAAAGAGGGAAAGGGAGAGGGGAGAGAGGGAGAGAGAGCGAGAGAAGGAGAGAGGAAAAGGTGAGGGAAACAGGAGAAGGAAAAGAGAGAGGACGAGAAGGAGAAGAAGAGTTCATGTTGCAAATAGTACTGTATTGCGGCCAGCTGCGAGGTCACTAACATGAGACGCAATGGCGACATGACAAGTGTTTGCAGAGCCAGATGCACTTGCCACGCGCGTGAAACATTCAACCGCAATAGAAATCAGAACGGGGAACATCAATTCGGATAAGGGTAATGTCAGAATCAAGAGCTATGTGCAAGTTAACTATTATACAACCTGGTGAACCCTGATGTTATCAGATACGTAACTATGAGTTTTTTTTTTCTATAAACTATTGATTTTTCACTTTGACCTACCGAGATCATCCGTTGCTGTTCCATGAGTATTGATTGACGTCTGAGACTTGAGTTGCGAGGTCCTCTCTCATGTTGAACGGCTTCCTTATTCATTCCGATCTCCAGACATTTCAGCAGGCGACAGGCTCTGGAAATTATCGACTAAAAAATCAGTGTTAAAAATTTGGTTGGATAATAACACGAACACTCACGTAGTTGGGTAACCCCTATAACTTTGAGAATCAAACTCAAACATAAGTTCTAAGCGGCCGAGTTCTGACTCTAGAAGCTCAAATGATGTTTGCGAACAGATTCTCAGCTTTCAACAGTAAGTAGAACTCAAAATGGAATCTTCCGGCTCCATTTGTTGCGTTTCCAAGAACCTTCAAATACGGTTTCATTATTTTACAGGTTTTATGGAACCCACCTGCACTGATTCCTGTGAGTTTTGTCCACGACACAGCCGCCTTCCTCAGAAGCCCCCTTGTTCTTGCACACGTACTGGCGGTGGCGCCTGATCGAACGCTGAACAAAAAGAAATGTCATGTGAATAGTGAATCTACATGACAATAATATGATTTCCAACACGTTTCACGTGACATATCTGTAGTTTGTGATTCCGTTTTGATGACAACTCAACGATATATTTGCTCAGTTTGTGAGCCAGTGAACAAGAGGGAGTATGCAAACGTTCTAATGAGATTGCACAATGGTTAATAGGAACTTTATTTCATTTTTATAACTAAGAAAGTTTGAGTTTGAAGTTATGATACACATTAGAATTCGCCTCTATTCCCAAACCGTTACGTACCTTGAAGAATCCGGCACAGCCGTCACAGGAGAATATTCCGTAGTGTTTTCCGGAGGAGTGATCCTGACAGACGCGACACGGGACATCCAACAGAATACGACCGGAAAATGATGACATACGAAAAGGAGTTGGAAACTCATAAAGGTTTTTGTCTATTTTTCTCGTTTTTAGTAGTTTACTCACGTAGTGCGTTATTTGACGGGTAAACTGCTGACAAGAGGCTTCAAAATTATGAATTAATATTTATGACAACAGATAGTATGTTCAGAAGAAAAACTTTGTGAAAATCATGTGTTTCCGAGCCAACGTATCTGACCTCATATATTTCTAATTCGCAGCTAATTCACACCCAGGACCCCCTGCCGGGCTTATTAACGCAATATTGTTGGTGGCACTTGTGCTGGTTAAGTGGGAGAGAGAAATTAATAGAAACATTATTTCTTCTTAAAATAGTTCACGAATATAAAGTTTTGCTCTACTAACTGATGGTAAACATGAACATTTCATTACTGTTCGAAGCGACGACAATTTGTGAAGCGAGGAAGTTATCCGAATAGATAGCGAGAGAAACGATGACAAGAAAGAGAGGATCAGAGAAATAGAGAAGAGGATTGACTTACTGCTTGGTTGTGTAGTCATGGCGGCACTAATGTGGCTGAGTGACGGAGTGGTCACCTCCTGAAAGGGGCGTGGCAGTCGGCTGTGATTGGTGCACGAGTACGGTAGCGCCCGCCCATCGCTGTGCAATTCCAATTGCAACTGCGTCATATCCTATTCATGTTTTGATGGTTTCAATTAGTGTTTTGAAATTAGAGGGGTGAAATCGTTGGATTACTTCTTTCGACTGTGCTGGTGTAAACACTAGGAACGTAAAGGAAGTTGTATTATTTTGTTGTGTTTTTGTTTTCACTGGAGTTATATTGTTTCTTCTCTAAAACAAAACTTGTGTCAGCTTATTAAATGTTTGATTGCTGTTGTTTCGACGCGTTGCTGTCAGAGTGGTAACAAACGCGGCAAGCTCAGACAGTAGTCTCTCGATCTTTTATTCGTAAGTGCGACTCACTCTTCCGACGAACAGTGGGAGGTATAAAATATGAGCACTCTCAGCAAATCTTAACACTACAACTGGTAGCGCGGAGAGAAGCGAATGTATGCTCTTTCTTAAATTCATCTGTTCAAAAATCTGAGGCTGTATATTTGAGATCAAAATAGACGTGAATATTCCTGTGGTTACTATACTGGTTCGCCGTTCTTTCTGAGAAAAAAAATTGCGTATCGGATTTTCTCCAGGGGAAAAGTAGCATTTTATGAATTTGTCGCTCTATTACATGTACCCTATTTGATTTCTTCTATTCTTCAAATGCTAATAAGTCGTATTTCTTCATCTTCTATGATTAGCCCAACCCAGGATTGTCGCCAATTAAAACAGCAAAAAGGAGTCTCGTGCAAGCGGCTTGACTAATAATTGAAATGTCTTTCTGCTGCCAGTCCTCTTCATTGACATATAAAGGCTGAGCACCAACTTCAAGTGCACCAGAAACACGCCAACTCTGAATGTATACAAAACATTCACGCACACTGCATTCACGTCAATCACATTAAGGAGATTAGAAGCGGTCGTAGTCACGATAGCAGTGACTTACTGAGTTCTTACACGATCACTCCATTTGTGCGAATTGTAACTGAAATCGATCATTTAACTAACTACAATTTCAACCGAAATTTGTTCTGTGAGTGAATTTTTGAAGTGTGTGGAAAACTTCAACTTCACTCTCTTTTCTAGAAATACCTTTTCCATGGTACAATAGGGTTAGGGTGTGATCCGACTAAGTGCCGGCAGGATGTGGCCCGCACCCAGTCAGGATGTAGCCGGGCAGCCGGTGGGCGATTATACCGCCATTTGCGCATTATTCGCATGGTTAAGCCGCAATAGAGACACGACAATGATACTCAATACCGACATGGAAAGTTGAAACGGGCTGCCGGGCAATGAATAATGGTAGCCTGGATGGTGAAAACAGGGTGGACACAGCTAAAGTGTTGTGATGAACGGTTATATTTGGAAGGTGTAACAGCGAAGTCATTTTGGTCGTGGATGTTGAAAGTTCTGATGTTAGTATGGTTTTCCACTACCGCCAAAAACTTCAGATGATGTTGATCTTTAGATCACACTGTCTCAAATTTGGGTCCCGTAGAGTAGCTCAAGTTTGGTTGCATAATCAAACAAACATGCAATACTAGAGTGCAAATAGATATCGTCACCTTTCGTTTACGTGAATGTGTCATTTACTTTCAGTTTTCGACATAATAATCTAGAATGGGTAGTAAATCACTGATGACTAATTCGGATCGGATTCCTCATCTGATTTTATCCGCGAGAATTCGGTGATGGAAAAAGTCAGCCGAAACGCAGCTGTAATGCCAGCTGTGTACTACAATAGTCAGTTTTTCGCCAACAAAAAGTCAGGTTCCGAAAACAGAAAACAAAATAAAAGACAGTAGAAAAGCCTGGGAAGAGAATAGGCGTACCAAACATTGAAAGAAAAAACAATTCTCAAAACGATTGATGAGCCTTGTTCCGGAGTTTAGTTGTCAGAAGAATCGAATCAAGTTTGACGATTTCAATAGTTTCAATAGTACATACTTAACAAATTAACTGTTCACTGAAGGACTTTTCGCATTTCTACAATAAGAGCTACACTATAGCTGAGTATTAGTGATATGAAAGTCAACCAGCTCGAGATATCGACCACGTTCCTGTAGTTTCAACTTTCTGATGTGTTCAATTACTCCCAGCCGAGAGAAACAACTTGACAATGAGAATAGTTGGCATGTTTGCTTTCGGAACAAAACCTCACATCTGAACTCGCGTCATTGTTGAAAAAGTGTCGTATTTTCGGCGACACGTATTGTTTTCGGGTGATGGCGCTGCTTTCCCATGTTTAGCCACAATAGCCGGGTAGGCGGCCGTTGTCAAAGGGATGTGCCAAGTACGCAACTCGTGCGGCGGTGTCATGTCTTAATTCGAACAACTCTTGTCAAGAGCTCGCGGTAAACAATGCCAGGGACAAGTTAAAGAAGACCGAACGCGGATTAGCGAGATGGAGTACTGTGAACACAGCAAAAGTTTAGCACAGGTCGTATACAGGTGTCAGAGGCCACAACAATGCATGTCAGAGGGAGTAAAAGTTCTTGAAAGATTTCAAAGGTTTCCAATGTACTTTTCAACTTTCAGAGTATTTCGAAAATTCAGATGTACTTTTCAAACACAACTGCCCCAGTACCAGCATTTCAACCCAAATACAATGTTTTACATTTCAACAAGTTCATTCAAATGTTCTGTGGGCACTGCACACTACACACAACCAATGTTAGCTAGAAGTTACCGTATATAACTGTTTTTCCGTTTTCATGAATATCGTACTGTGCTCTCTGCTTTTTCTAGTCTTCGTATCGTAGTGTTATTTCTGCCTTTTCAGTGGTGTCTCTATGGCGGAATGTCCTTTGAATGGTGCTCGATTGAATGGCAACAGTGTTTGCCGTTTCACCTGACCTCGTGGCGACACCATGCTGCCACCACCCTCTTCATTAGGTGCGACATTGTGCACAGGACGCACTTGACAGCCACACCGCACTCGACACTACCTTAGGGGACGTGTTGCACATCGAGATAGTCCTCGTCGTTTCTGCGTCTCTGCTGTACACTGTACAGAAAAGAAGTACAGATCTGCTCTGAACTAGGAAACTTCTGGTCAATACCAATTATTTTTCCAAAAAAAAGAAGCCGTTTTACATTGTTGACTGTGCTGTTTATCAGGGTTGAGAGAAGCATCTTACAACTCAAACTTATGATGAAACTTGATGATTATTGGATTGACCAGGACTCTCCACTTGGTACTGTATTTATCCACGAGAGTGTGAAAAGCAATTGTGCGTCATGCAGAAGTTGTTCATCTTCTCCAAGTCAAAATAGAAGTTCAAGATGTTGTGATTGAAAACGTTGTACTGTACCCCGATGTTTTCTTTCAGACTGTAATAAGTTCGAATGTATACTTTAAGCATACATACATGAGTGAAACTGAGTATAGCAGAACAATACGGAAATGAAAAAGTTGGCAGAAATGCGTGAGCCATCTGTCCTTCTGTTCTGAATTCATATTCATTGTCCTGTTTCATGTGGCAACCAAGATGGATAAAGGCACACATGGATAGACAATGTCTGGCGCAACCACCCTTTTACCCGCACTGCAAAAACTGCGTATCCAGTTTCTACGCGGAAAATCGCTGTTCGCTTATGACAATTATGCAGAAGATGTGCAAGGAGTGGCGCGTAGCGAGATCAAACTACAACGGACAATTGGTCAGTCAATGAAGACACACACTTGACTTTTAATCTTTCACAATATAACGTTGACACTTCTTCACATTTTCTTCATACTGCCAGACTGTAGTTTGTTGTTCTCTACCCAATAACAAAGTATCACAAATATTCTTCCAAGAAATATATGTGTTTGTAAGGTTGCCCACACTGTAAGAGATTACGTAGGCATGAAATAGAGTATAACCAATGTACTTCACGTTCACTCTCCATATATAATAGTACACTTACTCTTTGCGGCAGTTGAGTATTAATAACATCTGACCGACTCTTCGCTCCAATAAGACTTCTAATTGGCAACAGGGCGCCGTTTCCTCAGACTGTTTATCCGTCAAAATTGGCGTCGAGATTGCTGCCGCGGGCTACTAATTAAAGCTAAAGCCGAGTCTATGAGCTTCCAGTAATTGTATAACTTTTCAGCTACATAGAGGATGTGTTTTCAGAATTCTAAACCGAGAAAAGTGCTTACTGTTTGAAAGGAAAAGAGCAGAGTTTCTCGAAATCACATTGTGCCATCGTGTTCTGTCGCACCTTTCTTCATTCAACTCAAATTAGATGAAAAAGTGATAGATTTTTCCGGTTAACTCCCGAAAACCTTTTGAGCCTTCTGTAGATGAACACAATAAGAAAGGCTCACTTCTGCAGTTGTCTCAAAATGAAATGAAACTCGTAGTTCTGGGAACTGTATTTTATGTCGTGATACAATGAAACAACACAAATTCGAATTTCACAGTTAGTCAAACTTATGCCAGTTGCATTTTCCGAACCTTCTCCCAACAAAGTGTATTGTGTTCCCGAATAACATGGCAACCTTTGTGTACATGCATAACTTCCTATTCCCGTCCCTGTATTCATGTCCCAAGGCCAAGTACTGTATGCCAAGTATACCAAGTATACATGTATCTCCCCTCACTTATCGTCCTTCATTTGTAACTCTATCCGAGTGGTTAACCTCCGTTCAAGTGTCCCGTCTCATATGGTGCAGATGTAGATACAACTGTCCGTTGCGCAACGGCCGCATGAGAAAACGCGCTAAGCGGCCCGCACCCTGCCCAAAGCCAGCCGACCCAAGCCACATTGTTGCGTGAGGACACACGGATTAGTGTACCCGGCTATTGATACCTTAAAGGTCTTCGGACGACATACTTCGTGGGGGGTCCATCAGACAATATTGGATTGGCTCCAGTTGGAAGGGGTCTCTATGTCTCAGTTGCAGTTCACTGGGTGAAGACAGCATTGTTTTCCAATTGAAATGCAACCAACCTTGTGCGATCAAACTACAAACACATACTTCAACGTGCATGTTTCAGAAAATGCTTTATACGGTTAGGAAGGTAGAGTAGAAGAAATGGGGATGTGTGACGTGTATGTGCATCATTAACCACACGATTACAACTTATTCGGGTAATCTGTACCTTATGGGTAACCACAGTTATGGGCGCCTCTTTAATTCTGGTCTGTAGTAACTATTTGACATTCGTGGGTACCAAGCACTCTTTGGTTGCTTGCTAGACGAATGACTAGTTTTGAAAGATATTCAACAACAGCTTGTAATAGATTCAGAACGATAATTAACCCTTTCCATTTGGTCATCTTCAAAACACCCTTCCGTTCAAACTTCAGTAAGATACTGGAATGTTTTATTTTCAAGATAAAATAATAATAACGTGAAGAGTGAGTTTGATTCTGAGCAATAACTAATAAATCCCGCGCTAACTTGACGAACACTCAAAAGCCGAATTTCGCGCCTTCAAGTAGAGAACAAAGAATAAATGACACTCAGCTGGCACGTCGGCTAAAAAGCTGACAGATTCACGAGGGTCGGGATAAGGGGCATACAAAACCTGGTCGTGCTAGGGGTAAACTGTCTCGAGAACCGTTTTTTTAAAGTTGAGCTTAGACTGATTAGGTGAAAGAAGAAAATGCAGGGCTTATCAGCAAATGAAACTTGTACCATATCAGAATCATATCGGTCATTGGCAGTTCCATTCCATCAATAAATTGGAGAGAAGTTCAATCTTTGAAATGGAATGTTCAGGGTGGAAAACCCTGAACATTTCAGTTCATCCAACAAAAACCTTCTCCATTCACTGTTACTCAGGAGTGTTATCTGGAGGTATAATATGTTGGACGTACAGGCTCACGTAAAACTAAATTTGGGCGAAACAAAACATTTTCCATCACGTTTCTCTTGAAAACGAGCAAAGAACGAAAGTTAAAAAATTCATTCAAAGAAAAATTCACAGACATCAGAACAACATAGGTTCTGGTAAGTATCAGTGTTCATGGGGTAGTAAAATGGTTGAAAATGGCATGCACAAGTGATGAAAACTGATAAGTAAAACAAAATGAGCAGTCAGTTATGTTGTGCTTCGGGATGAGTTTCTTCACCACTGTTGGAGATGAGAGGGATCCACCTTCATGTTACGCACCGCCTTTCGAAGGTTCTTGGCCTGAAAAGAGAAGAGAATCAGAAAAGAAAACATATTTAAAAGTTAATCAGCTCTACACTAACACGATAACTAATTTGATAACGTTCCAATTACCAGGATACCTCACTTACTTATTTAACCAGAACTTATTTGAATTTTCTAGATACTGATAAAGAGAATGTGCGAGAGGCTGAGTTGGATAGATGGCTAGGAGCGAAAAAAGATAGTGAGTGTGACAGATAGAGAGAGAGAGAGAGAGAGAGAGAGAGAGAGAGAGAGTGTGTGCGTGTGAGAGAGAGAAAAGTAATGGAAAGAGAGAGAGAGCGAGAGAGAGAGAGGAGAGAGAAGCGTACCTTGTCCATCATGAACTTGGGCTTCGCCTTCTCAACCAGTGACTTGACTAGCGACGGGGCCGAGATGTTCAGATCACACTGGAAGTACATCTCAAAGACCACCGCATCTGGAAGAAGCATGTTGAATAACACAAGATCAAATAGGGCAATCAAAATAAGACAGGAAAGCTTTATACCTTTGAGAATGTAAAATCCAGGAATCGTACTTTTAGCGTATTCTTCCAACCAATTTGAGAAAGGCGCTTCTTTACCACTAACTCGGTAAACTCGGTTTGATTAAAAATCATTATGTTGAATGTACTTTAAAGAAAAGGTTCCTCCTTGTAGAATAGTCGTGTGTGTAAAATTATATATTCCTAGTTCCCAGTCACTAAAAGGTCAGATTACCAATGATCGGAAACTTACGATCATTGAGTTTGTTGAGATGATAGGCGCCCAGATGCTGATACGTGCGGACGGTTCCCTCCTTGGGTGGGTACGAGGGATGGGGGACACTGCGAGACACCATCACCACTTGAGAGGGCTCCAGATGCACCCGCACAGCGTCCACCTGAGAGACAACTAGATTTGTGCGCGGTAGGTGTATGTACTATAAACCACGGGAATGCTAATTCCTTGTTATCTACTAGCGTTTTGGAAAAAACTAAGCTAACTTTGTACACTGCTCAATTACATACTGCTAAGTGAACAATGACTAACACTACCACTTCAATCATTAGTTGAATTGAGAAACAGAATCATAGCTCTTCTCCAAATCTAGAAAAATTGCGAAGATGTCATAGCTTAGGTTACAAACTACAACCTACCGAGTCGCGAGAGGAGAGGGGAAACTTCTTTTTGGTAACATGACGAATGAGGCGGAGTCCGTTTCCTAGATCTTCCAGAACAACCGCGTCCTGAATAGGTTCAATTCACTACTGATGAAAAACATTGCCATACTAAATGAAATACATTGCGCAGGGTATTACTGATGGCTATGCTTATTTATGTTGGAAGCCAACTTTATTCCTAATAATCCTATTGAAAACCATAATAATTGTTACGCACCAGACACTAATCGTGAAATACCAGGAAGCCAGCTAAGAAAAATAGATATTCAAACATTCGTTTTGTTCCGTAACATTCATAGAATGAGCAATATTCATAGAAAGAAGAGGAAATCACCTCTAGCATCTCGTCGAACTGTCTGCGATACGGCAACCACGGTGAGAGAATGGCGAGAACTGTTGGCAGGTCACTGTCCTGGAATCACCACGATTGAAAAACGGTAGATCACCAAGACTACAGTGAAGTCTTTTTATACTGATACTAACTCAGTTGGTGGGATATACACGTAACAGAAACAGAAAACAGCCATACATCGGTAATGTGTGACCATCCATCCAACAGAAAAGATTCTCAGTGTAGATTGATAGAGTTGCATCGAAAGTAGGCCAATTCTCCCGATTGGGGCGAAACTAGTGCTCGTTTTTCATCTTTTGTACAACAACTATAACAATAATAACAAACAAACCGAAAACATCCCTCCGTACCTCTAGCGTCATTCTCAGTCGAACAATCTCCACCGAACAGTCCTTGTCGTCGCTTTTTCGCGAGTGAATGACGATTCCGTCATCCTTCGACCGCTCCTCCCAGCTGTCGGCTGGCTGCAACGGTTACATTTTAAAAAAAAACATAAATTGTGTGAAAAAAGGTGTGATAATTTGATGTAATTCTCTCGACTCCCGGACTGCAACTTCCACAACAAAAATATTGGAGAATAACCGAGGTTCAAAAACTGATGCTACTATGAGTGTTCGGTTGTCGAATCTAAGAACCAACGCTATTCTCAAATAGTCAACTACACATCGCGAAACTCCTGAATACTTTCGAGAAATAAAGTTACTGTAGATAGTACACAATCAAAAACCAGAAGTAGTAGTGTAAAAAAACTAACCGCTTCGATAATGCGATACAAATCGGCAATGGCCGAGTCAGCTACGGCTTCAACGGTAGGGTGCATCTCTAGAAACATGAAATATAGAAGCTAACAGTTTGAAGGTGCAAAAATACTTCGAAATCAACCATGAATTCAGAAATTGAACTTGCATTTATGCTATGTAAGAATCAAAATAAGTTTCCGAAAGCTACTAGATATTTGATAGAACAGCTACTCAGAAAATACAGAAGTAAACTTATTATATGGAGAGAATGAGCAAGCAGCCCATCGCAAAGTAACAGTGTCGAATGATGATTGAACTGTCTGATTGAGGCGCGCAGTCTCATATGGGCGGGCAAAATCGATGGACTGATTGTAGATCAAACACAGCCCTCATTCCTACGCTCAATACAGTAGTCTCAGCAATACAACTTTTGCAGAAAACAAGTTATTTGTGAGATTTCCACTCATAATTTAGGTGAAAAATACCACTATTTTGAGTTCTCCGATCTACAAATCAAAATAATTCCTTCATTCAAGATTGAAATTCTCCATCGCAATAAACGGTGTTACGATACGGAGCGAAAACATAACATAGTAATAGTAATCTTACAAACTCACAATCATCTCGTAGACTCGTAGTTCCTCCAGCTCATATCAACCATCTCCAGTGAAGAGAACCTGAAACAGAACGAGACAGTATGGGTAATAACAAAATCTCGAAATGATCATGACTTTCAGTTAGAAGTCTAGAGATTGTGAATTAAAATGTAGCGGGGGGAGCGTGTCCCTCAGTAACGTCGCTCTCCGCAAGAGTCAGAGGCACGACGAGTACCAGGCCGCACAATGTTATACCCGTCTAGCCGGCGGCTAGCCGACAGCGGACTGCGGTCCCGCGCACGGCAACCGGCACGCGAGTGACGCGGACGAGCCAGCGGAAACGCCGTTTCCGGTTGCGTTCGCGCGGGACCCCGCTGACGTGTGTGAACCAGTCAGAAAACGTGCACCACAACACTGTGGTCAGGAACCACGTCCTAGTAGTAACCCTATCTAGGAGATAGAAAGTCACTACCGAATTTCCCATTCAAGAGAACTTAGGCTTAGTCCGCCGCCCTATGTTCAACCTCAGTCACGGAGGGAACAGGCGACGGAACGGTCACAACAACGGGACTTCGGGAGAGAGAGAGAAAGAGCGAGAGAGAGAGAAAGAGAGCAGAGAGAGAGGAAGAGAGAGAATGAGAACATGGAGAGAAAGAAAGAGAGAGAGAGAGAGAGAGAGAGAGAGAGAGAGAGAGAGATGGGGATAGAGACAGACAAAGACAGAGATGAAGCAAAATGATTTATTGACTTGAACTGAATGCATTAAGTATATCTTACCAGTTAACACTTGCAGTGTTTCACGATGTACTTGGAAACCACGTAGTAATCAGTATCTGATACGGTATACTAAGGGTAGGTAGACAAGACAACTCCCTGAAAACTTCTTAAAATGTAAAATTTGATATTCGAACGGATAAATGAAATAATAAAGATCGTGAAACTAACAAGTAAGGTGTAACCATTCTGAAGAACATATTTTTTTACACAGTAAAAGATATTAGATAGTCGAAAAGGATTGTTACAGTATAATATAATAGAAAGTCGATTACATTATTCATGTGTGCACCACCGAATGCGTGACGCTTATTTAAAACCAAAATGTTACCGCCAATTCACCATTCCCTAGAATTAGCATTAGAGCACGCTTACCGCACAGCGCACTGTAATACCGTAAACTACAAACATTGGTTTACTTTGTGTGTGATGTTTTGATTGAATCGATTGACAACATACTGAATCGATAAAACTTTATTGACCCATAAGACATCGAAGTGACATATGATTTATCCGTATAAATAAATATTTAATCTTATAAAAAATCAAAAAATCTGATAAAACAACAAAAATGATCCCGATAAAAACATAAAAGCTTTATCTCTATACACAAACATTAAACCACCACTCTCTCCGAAACCACACGACCACTGTAGTTCTCCAGTCCCTGAAAATAAATAGGATTTTTCCCTAAAAAGGTCCGAATTACTGACAAGAGTGCATTATTTGACTCCACGCTGACGTGTCGAAACATCTTTCAGACTGAATATGCTTCGAGCGAGATTGTAGAATGATTGAAAAATTCTCTCAAAAACCTTTGGAAGACCAAAAACTTACCTCTCCATCATAGCTAGCCTTTGCTTCCACGAAAACAGGCTCTTTCTCCACTTTGGCCCCTGCGGCAAGTAGCCAACGCAATGACTGAGAAGCCAATGCCTTCTGACAAGTGGATAGACAGTCTACGCCAGCCGATTCGGCATTCTTCAATGGACTGAACTCATCCTCCCGTTCCACCTCCCAAATGTGGAAATTCCTGCAGAAGGTAAACATTACCATAATTGATGTATATAAGAGACGATAATGCTACTATGTTTCATCATAACTTTTTCCATTCTGTTTAGTGCCTATTGTTTTCCAGCACGCAGACGTTGACGCAGTGGTATATGAAAAAATCTCACGGACCAATGAGTTTTTTTTATCAGCGTAAAAACTTACCGAAGCATACAAAGAGAAAGACAACAACTAGAGACAATACTAGAGGTACGTACTTGCTCTTCTCAAAGACGTCGAAAATGAACTGCTCCAGCTTAATTCCATTCGGGTTTTCCGGCTTCACCAACTCTCCATTGCTGGTTACATGTGCGATTTTCTTGAGAGCTCGATGATATGTGAGATGAAAATCAGGCGTGCAGAAGCTGAATATTAAACATTGCACATTCAGTTAACACTGATATGAGTCACTGTGTACATAATGACTTCACACTATACTCCCATTATCACTTATTATGCCTTGTAATTTTCAATTTACCCTCAAAATAAAAGCCTAGAGCCTACTTAGTTGTGATAGACCGAGTTATGTCACAGAATCCCGATTCTACTCTTATTTTCCTACAGTCCAATTTACCTGGTCAAGAAATCCATAGTATACAAATGATTGGCAATTGATCCAGCGCTGAAAAGAAGACGACCATCCTCTGTAGTCTTGCCAGCCAGTTCAGGCCCTGAATAGAAAAAAAACCAAATGAATACGACTACATCACCGAAAAAATTCTTGGGATCGGCAGCGAGCGAATTAGTAATAACTAATACTACATATTGAGTACGTAAGAGATGATAAGAATCTTTCCAAGTGGAACTGCAAATACTTTCACTTAGCAAATTCTCAAATCGACAAACCTAATTCAGTGTACTCCGTGATACGAGGTTTTCCATTGTCCAAGCACACAGATCCCACCAGCTCACCAGGTTTTTTCGCGACAGTCTGAATCAGAGCAATAATAGCTAATTGGAATTGAGAGTTTGAACAGATGGGTTTCGCCGCCACAACAATAACATAACGGGAAATAGCTGCTGACAACTTATTCATTCTATACCTTTTTTTACTGGACTCACTTTCTGCAATATGTAAATTGCTCAATAAATCGGGGAATAATGATCATGAATCAAACAATAACTGTGTGTGCTACCAACAAACATCCCAATAAACATCCAAACCTTGGTAGCCACATCGGCTCCCTTTTCGATCGCGTATCCAATGAAGTGTGGATCGGCCACCTTGCAGAGAATGTTGTCTATACAATAGACATGGAAATACTTGACACCGCGGCTCTTCAACTCTTTCAGATGGGAAGCAAGGGCCGAATAGATACCACCGTTTCCATCTGAATAAGAAGATACTTGATCTGTTATGTGATTTCAAACATCCTTCCACTATGGAGCTTGGGAAGAGAATCCACTAAATTCACAATTGCAAAATTTATTGAATAATATCGCACAGTTTCGAACATACCCCAAATGCTCAGCGTTTTGAGAAAAACCCCCTTGTTTTTGGTCCGAAGATTTGGGCAACCCCCCCCCCCCCCTCAAAAATTGTCTGATTTAGCGATTTTCGAAATTAAGGGCAAAACCCCCTTATAATGGCTGAGGGGGAGGGCAAAACCCCCTTGTTTGAAAAAGTCACAACTCTGGGGCATTTAGGGTATGGTTTCGAAACGGACGGTGTTCCTTAAATGCCCTGCGGATTCACAAACCGAAAAAAAATTGACAACGGAGTGTGTCAGCGGACCTCTTCTCACACTACATGTTACATGATGGCCGGAAAAAAAAATTTGAGTGTAAGAGCTAGTGATTTGCTAGTTGCTACAAATGTTATTCAAAAGATTCCGCACCATAGCCCGAGCAAACTAAAGACTAATCCCAAATCCCAACATACTTGGTGAAGTGACGACGCGGCTTTTCGATGCGAGCATGAAGTTTCCTTCCATATCGAATGCCGGAATTTCGGACTGACTGAATAGAGTGAGCTGATCCTGCAACAAACAACTTTATTTGACAAACAAAATGGATTTGAACCTCTTCAACTCAGTTCAGACCTAGGGCGACTTTGTTGGATGCTTTATTGAATCTCCCGTTTTCTTGTTTTCTCCCCAGCTATTTTGTTTTTCGTAGTTTCCTTACCCAGATAAAACTATACACAATTAACTTCTGTGCACAGCAAAGTTGCCTCACGTAAGATTCAGATCAACTTCAACATCATACTTCTTGCCCAGCCTGAACATATGAACATAGATCAAACCTGAGAGAGTCCAGCTGCTGGAAGAACTTTATCGAGATGTTCCTTGGTCGGACCTTCGGTTGTTCTCGATGTCATTACCACCCTGCGAAAACGGTGTAAACTTTCATATAAACCAGATCAATGATCAATGTTCAACGAGCATTCAAGTTCGCAGAACGAAAGGATTCGAGAAGTTGAAGTCGCAAAATATGTAACGCTGTCATCCTTTTGAAAAATCAGGCACGCAACTTACCACTGAATTTTTCCTTCGCTCCCGGGAAATTCTTTCTTAGCAAGTCGTTCTAGTAGAGCCAGCTTCGCTGCCTGGATTCCGAGAAGTGAATCTTCTGGGGCTACATCAAGTCCGAGAGGTATGGTGCCTGCAAAAAGAAATATGTCTTACTGCCATTTTGATAGCGAAACAATAAGTTTCCATCGACATACATTGCAATGAAGCAGTATTTGTACCTGTACAATGATACGTAGAACTGTATAGTAACAAATAGGATGTCCAAGTATAGTTTAAAAAAAAGAATAAAAGAAAGGCACAAGTGAACAATTGAATCTTCAACCGCCAATATAGTTAGTAACCGACCTTTCGGTGACGCTGATCCTAGTCGACTAGCCTGGCCACCAGCCAATACGAGGGCCGCTACCTCACCGCGAGAAATAGCTCCGAGACCTGAAGAAGTGATATGACCCTTGAATTTCTTTACTATATATATTTCACTTCCCCGATCGCGATCTACAAATGTTGTCAATTGTTCTCATTAGCGCCAATATGCAACACTGTTGTGAAGTAGTTTAAACCAAACATTTCCGGAAAAGGAATATTGTATATAGCTCTCTGTGAGCAAAGATGTGATATGTCTACGTACTCACCTGAAACGCATCACAACCGAGAACGGTTTCCGTTCCAGGTTCAAAGCCAGTAACACAGTTACATTACATGTACGGTTGTATCCAGTTATAAAACATCTGAATGCGTCTCACCAATATTCCAATAGTGCTGCTTGGTTGCTTCGTCCATATTCTTGAGAACAGCGTGATGACTTTCTGGTATCGGGGTCAAATTCTCAGGATTCGCCGTATAAATATTGGCAGATTTCTCGAAACATTCCCGCGCCACAGCTACATCGAGAGAAGAGAGCTGAAAACGAGCACGAGAGTAATGTACACTTAACCCCACCCTGACCGAAAATGGGTTGAGGTTGAGAGCCGATTTTTTCCCACAGAGAACAAACCATACCAGTATTTCATAGAGTACTTGAGAAGTACATGCCTGTAGTGCGAAGTTAGACAAACAGTGACTTCTAATGTTGAATATAATATCCCAGAAGACCGACAATTAAGTGTTACCTGCTCTGCGAGTTGTTCCTTCTCGGACTCATTGAGCTCATTCCAGTAGGATAAAACATGAGCTTGGCTTCCCATACTGGCTACCAACTCATCATAGGACTTCATACCTGAGAGCGAGGTTATACAAAAACATTATTAAAAACGTCTCAAAGAAGAAATCATAAGGTGTGAGCAAGCTCTCATTATAATACACCTACACCTTTTTCGAAAACAAGCTACCAACAAAATGATAATCTTATCAATCTCTATCATAATGGATGATAAGTAGTGGTACACTAGCTGCAGATAGGTCATCGAAGTGACATTGATTCGCAAGTGGACAAGAGATAAGAAATAACAAGATATAAGAGCAATACTTCATTGCTGAGAAATGAAACATACAACCTAACAAGCGTGTGAAAGGTGGCTCAATCAATACAATGTGCGGGTCAGAGAGCGTTCGCGGTTCGCGCCCATAGATCAAATGTCCGCCCGATCCACTTTGGGTGGTCACAAAAAGTTGCGAGAAAACATTCATTGTCTATCAAACTCACCCAATAACAAAAACAGCAGGGCACCTTAAGTAATTGTAACTAGCGGCGAAAAAAAAACAAATTTTGAGAATCATTTTACAATTAAAGGGGTAAAATTACAATCAAGAGGAGAGGTGTAACCGGAAAAAGCAACGTACCGGCGACATGACTAAAAATAGAGCAGAGGATTACATTTTTAGGACAAGATTCAAGGAATCAAGACCAGAAATAATGAACACGCGGTTTTTATACAATTATCCTCGTCTTGCCTGTACCATCTCGCGAAGATTGCGCTCGGACTCCTCCATACCTCTTTCCAGATATTCCTTCTGTTTGTCGATTGCTTCTACCTTTTCCCTGTAAATAATGATGAAAATATCTGTTGATGAAATACTACAGAACATAGTAGATTGGAGTACACATTCTAGGAGAGTGACTATGACTACAAGGTCTTGATGATTCTTCTAGCTTTACGCTTCTAATTTCACGTACAACTCACTTGAAATCTTTAACTTCTTGTTCATATCTTTTGATTTCATCGCCCTTTGAGGAGAGGAGAAACATTCGTCCTACACTTCTGTACACGGGAAGCTCGTCCGACACATCTACCAATGCCTTTCCAGTGATTTCAGAAATCCGAGCACTCTAAAAAACGGTTAAATGAGCACAACTTCTCAAAGACAACAACTCTCAAACTTTGAACTCGAGCAATTACTAGCTAATCATCCGCAAGAAGGCACAGTGTAGATGTAGATGTAGATCAGAAACCCTGTATGAGATTGTCTGAATCTCATTAACCATAACACCATCTCCATGGTTGTATTCGTAGCTGGCTGCTACAAGTTTTTAGATAATAGAAATTAGAGAAACACAAATGTATAAAATTGAGAAATACGGTCAGTCAAATTTGTATGGAAACCAGGTTCATTTCTAATACAGAAGCTCGCTCGTTTGTAACGGTATACTTCCGGTAGTATCACAAGAAAGAATAAATAGAGTATAACGTGCAACCGACCTGAATGTGAGCCTTTTTCAATGTCTCGCCTTGTGTGATACGACCGCGAGTTTCATTTGTTTTGAACTGGAGTTCTTGAAAGGCCTGAAGTGAATGAGATATTGCAGCAAGCACTCAATGAAGTCACAGCGTTTTCAAGCACCACATCCGCGAAAAATGAAACAACGTATTCACAGAACATTGCGCTACGGGTACGCGCTACGGAATCCAGAGGGTAACCGACAGTGCATTAGACCCTATGCAGATAACCCGGAAATTAAACTTTCATCTGACAATGAGTAAAATTTTAAAATACTTCTTACTGACAACAGATTTTCTGATCGGAAAATCCTAAATATCCTAAGAAGTTCAGTCAGAACGGAAGTCGTCCCGTGCCGTGGACTATCTGGATCTACGAACTATCCATATCACATTGCACACTGTTTCGCTTCCATAAAGGACGGAGTATACATTTAATAATAAAACTAACCTTCTTGAGCTCTTCATCAGCCATTGTAGATAATCAGAACGCAGCAGAGAGAGAGGCCTGTAAACATGTATGTATCAGAATACGACAGCAAAGATTAAATAACCCTCAACTGACGTTCATCTAGGTGTACATGTATATACATTCGTAGTTATACGTCCAGAAATAAGGTCTCACACGACTACACCCTATTTCAGAAAACTTGAAGTAATAAAAAAAATAAAGTAGAGGGGAGGAGAGGAGAGGAAATTAAATAATAAGTATTTTCAAAAAATAATATAGTGCAATTTTTTCTCCAAGTTTCGGCTCGGCAAATTGCCAATATAGTTAGACACTCATGTTAGCGCTAAAAACCAAAGTACGGTACCTCTTCGAACCGCCCGTGCATGTTCCTCCTTAATTTTTAACTGAAGAACAGTTTTCATGATCTTTTACCGCGTTATATCTCAAGACTAGTTCATCTCTTCTATTTCATTTTGTGGCTAATAATTAGATAAAGGTGAACGATTACCAAGCTCTCTGTTTCACCCCTTATTTAGACGTTTTTTTCGATTGACAAAGTAGATTCCAAGTTTCAAATAAGAAATTAAATTCGTAGAATTTGCTTCAAACGTATTAATCCATTTTGTGTTAACATTCTGCGAGTGTCCGTAATATTCTTTCCTATCTGAATTAGTTACTGAGTATAGAATTAAGAAGTCCGCAATTTTTAGATTTTCAGTAAAATGTAATCGACCGGGTATTTGACATTAAATGTTTTTTGTTTGGATGGTTGCGTGTTTCACATTCAATAGTCTCTATCTCAGGTAACAAACATGGGCGTCTTCAGCCAGTTGACAGATTCCGCGAAAGCGAATCCCTTCAGTCTTCCTGTGAGATCAGCAAGCTGTGCGGCTCCCGTCACGCAAGGTTTGTTTAATTTTGATTTACTGAATTAGTCTGCTTAATGTTGATACACCGAAAGAGATAATTTCTGTATTTCATCCACCAACTGCAACATTTCTCATGAAGAAAATATTCGCTCAGTTCTATATGTATATTTTATGCATATTTCATATACGACTAGTTCATTTTGTGGTGCTCGCCATTCTCAATCATAGTATTCACCTTTCGGACTGAAGATTCGATAAAGTTCAATTACATCTCTTACTTTCGTCCTACTCAAAGTTCAATTTGAATACTACTTCGATGGTCTACTATCTACTTTCTGTTCATGTTTTTTCTCCATGTGTGATGACATGAATAGCATTTGACATCTCTATTTTCTTGTGAGAGAACGTCCAAAAATAAAAGTTTCAAATTTTGCTGTCCCAGTTTTCTTATAAGACTTTTTTCCATGTCTACATATATCTATATAATATTATCTTCGCGCGCGAAGGTTTCTGTGACATCCATTGAGTTTTGGCCTATGCTATCCTATCACATTATTCTATTCGGTTTTTAGAGCGAAATTCCAGTGTCTTCTTTAAATTTCAACAAAAAAATGAAAATAGCATTAGATATATTAGTGAGATATAATAAAACGCCTGCTTATGCATCTACTTGTTTTTTAATTCATGCCCAACAAGAGTTTCTATAAGTCATCACCGGAAAGTTGAAATTTGACCTCCTGAAGTGGTAGATAATTATGGGCATTTTAGGATAGGGTGGGCTATTAATTGTACTTCAATTTTAAGAACGGACAGCTTCGCAATTATGGCCATGTACATACTCCAGTAGAGTTCTCCAATCCGTAGTCCTGAATATAAATTTCCCTTATTGTAGTAGAATGGCCGATTTTCGATGCGAACTCATAATTTTTTTTACACATGAACCAGAAAACTGTTTCTTTTCGTAGAATAGTCAGATGGGTGTCAATGGCGTTTGATCAGCGGTGAGGAAATATTGCTCCGAATGTCAAATTCGGCTAGAGCGCAGAGAAACGGGGGTATGCGTATGATAGAGATCTAGATAACCAAAACGTGGCGCGGCGGGGTTTCATGTGTGTTCACATTCATGTTAGCAACCACGGTTTTATTTTATACAGCTATATGACCCGAGCGTCAATGCGATGACATCTGAAACGCAAGAAAAGAGCCTACCCTTCATTGTTCGCGCTGGAGCGCCTCAATACAAAGGTGGCCTGTTGGGATGGATCGTGGTTATTTCCTGCTGGTTGATTCTCTACTTTTGGGGTGTTACTCAGTTGGTGGATGGAATAATTGAATGGACTACAAATAGTGTCTCGTCGGCTGCTATCCGTGTTGCAGTTGGTGTCGTTAGTACGACGATTTCAAGTATCAGAGGTTTGTTGCATTCAATGTGCAAGTGTTTGGCTAATAATTTACCGTTCTGATTATATTTTTGTTGCAGCTGGACAAGTTGAGTTCGGATCCGGAAAATACTACGCCTACTGCGCTTTCGGAGGTGTCTTATCATGCGGATTGACTCACACAGCCATTGTCCCTCTTGATATGGTCAAATGCCGTATTCAGGTATAATTTATGTTTTATGACATGACACGTTGATCTTAAGATGTATTTCAGTAAATTTACAGTCCTTTTTTAAATTCGCATCTGTGAAACAATTAACTAACCTTATGGGAATCGCGAAAACAATATTCTATTTTGCTAATGGGAAAATTTGCCTATTTCGATGAGGAATGTTTGACGTAATGGAATCGCAAAACTTCTATTTTTGTCTAATAGTAACTAGTTTCTTACTGATGCGTGATTCTCGACTTGGTTTAGTAGTTTTTTGATCGAGATGCTATCATAACTTTGAGTTTTAAATTCTTACAACTATATCTTTAAATGACTGTTGTGTTGGTGGGACGTTATGAATTTTTTTCCCTAGCTGTATTTCAAAATGACAGTAGCTTCGCAGTTTGATAAGCTAACTTTTATTTCAGGTTAACCCAGAGAAATATAAGGGTATTGTTTCTGGATTCCGAGTGACTGTTGCTGAAGAAGGTGTCAGAGCTCTCGCCAAGGGATGGGCACCCACTCTTGTCGGATATTCCTTCCAAGGACTTGGAAAGTTCGGATTCTATGAGGTCTTCAAGAACGTATACGGAGATATGATTGGAGAGGTCAGCTTATTCGATATTGTTTTCATAGTGATCACCTACTGAACAAGGGCAAGTTTCTCAGACTTATATGTAGCCCACTTGCTTTCCACAGAAAGTCGTTCGAAAAGTAGTTCGTATTAAAAGTAGGTAACGTCAATACTTCATTATGGCGAAGAGTGCTTCATCGATAATTATACTTTGTACTTTACCGCCTTCCGACCCCAGTCTAAGATTGGAAGTGTAGAAGCAGAGTTAGATTTATCATTATCTTGTTTTTTAGGAGGCTGCTTTCCAATACAGAACTGCCCTTTATTTGGCTGCTTCTGCCTCAGCTGAGTTCTTTGCTGATATCCTCCTTGCCCCTATGGAGGCCACCAAGGTTCGCGTCCAAACTTCTCCTGGCGCTCCCCCCACTCTCCGTGGCTGTGCTCCCATGATCTACAAGGCTGAAGGTCTCTCTGGATTCTTCAAGGTGCGTTTGTATCTTCTTTCATTTAACAGATTAATAACAAAAAAAGTATTTCAGGAAAATTCAATTTTTGATACCATGCCAACCCCATACGCATTCTGAAATGATTGGAGTTCATTTTTGAAGATAGTGCTTCTATTAATTAAGGGGAGATGGCTCATTCGAGATTTGGCATAATTAAATATCCAAAATTCAGTTGGTTTAGTTGCTTCTATCAATTAAGGGGAGATGGCTCATTCGAGATTTGGCTTAATTAAATATCCAAAATTCAAATGGTTTGAGCATCCTATTTCGTCTTTTAGGGACTTCCTCCTCTCTGGTGCCGACAGATCCCATACACCATGATGAAGTTCGCCTGCTTCGAGCGAACCGTCGAATTGTTGTATCAATACGTTGTCCCCAAGCCTAGAGCTGATTGCACGAAGTCCGAGCAGCTCGTTGTTACCTTCGTCGCTGGTTACATCGCCGGTTAGTTTTGACATGAGATACTCTCTGATAACCATGTGTACGTGTCGCTTACAGAATAATGCAACCAGCTGAATGGAAATGTTATATTCGCTGAGCTCCTTGACTGTTTTCCATAATTTGTTTGGCATCGTGCATCAACTACTTTTTGGTCGGAACCCTCAAAGTCTGCCATTTATGATTTAGGAACGAGTATTACATTCAAAATGTGGTAATAATTTGATATTAAAATTTCCAGGTGTGTTCTGCGCTCTGGTTTCTCATCCTGCTGATACTCTTGTTTCCAAGCTGAACCAGGATGCTGGTGCATCCGTAGGAGATATTGTCAAGAAGATTGGCTTCGCCGGTCTCTGGAAGGGACTTGGACCCCGTATTCTCATGATCGGTACCCTCACCGCCCTGCAGTGGTTCATCTACGATTCCGTCAAGGTAGCCTTGAACCTTCCTCGCCCTCCTCCCCCATCGATGCCCGAGTCCCTCAAGAAGAAGTTGGAAGCACAGGGAAAGCTCTAAATGTCATAGTGATAGTTACTGAGCTAGATGAATAAATATTTTATAAGAACACTTTCAGATACATTCATTGTTTTGAAATAGTTGTCCTGGCGATTCAATATTATTGTCTTCTAGTTTACCCGTGATTTGTTTGATGCATATTGTTGTAGAACGATTAAATGTTTGCCTGCCTTGAGTTGGAAAGACGAGCTGTTATTTCCCTGCGATTTAATGGGAAACGAAACTGGAGGTATACTTGAAAATTGTTGTTCAAATTTAGTCAGTCGTAACTTGGGCGATTTGTCGGGATTAGGAACATCCTGAGCGTTTCCTCTATTGGTTACCTATATTTTTGTGCAGCTTAAGTTCTCGGTCAGCTCTTATTCCTGAGTTTGGGACCACGTACCATCTGCATAGTACAGCTCTCGTAAGAAAGAGCATAAGGTTCGAATAGATTTAGTTGAAGGTTGCGTACATTTCTTTGTTATCACTACTTTCTCGGGCATGTACCCGGGTGTTTCGGGTACCTTTACCGATTTTTAATAACCTTTTTTCTATGTTACTTCACAGGTAACCGGTAGGTAACCTGAAATTAAATTTCGGTTACCGTACAAACTAACGATATAAAGCACATTTTGTGTCAGAAAAACCAGCAGGTAACAGGTTTTTCATTCTAGGTTACCAAGACCAACCGGTTACCTAATGAGGTAACCTGAAACATAGGTTACCAAAAACCCGGTTACATATAGAATTCACCACTCTCATTTTATAGCTGAATTAATGAACAACATATATCGTATTTAGTATTATTCACGCCTTGTCCATTTGCATTGATATTGTTATTGGCATCACACTGTGGCACCTGCTTGATGGAACAGATTCCTATGATGTTTTCTGGAGCTCAGTGTATAGTCTCATAGATCACCTGGATAAGGTTTGTGAAACCTTTACCACTTCTTCTCACTCAGGAAAGTTCATATAGGGAAGGAAGATTGAAGCAGAGATGAAGTTTGCTTCTCAAATGAAATCTGGTAGTCACAGCCGCCCGCCCCGTACCTATTAGTTCTTAGTTCTAGTCTAATTTCTTTGGCTGAAACTGAATGATGATATGAATAATGAGTGAAGAATGGGCGAAATTTATCCAACATGACACATTTCCGACAAAAAAACTATGTTGCAGCTGGTGACGTGGATAACAAAGAACCCGGCTGGTTTGAAGCTGAACGAGCCTGTCAATACGGCACTGGCCGCATTTTTCCGATACCATATTTATTTGTGGTACAGTAAGTTTTTTTTTTCAATTAAGAAGAGCGTCACATGAGTAAACATCATAGACAATAGCAAAATCGTCATTAACGTTTAATTCCGATACTCGCCATAATTTACTAGTTCTGATTGAAACCAACGGGATCAAACTACAAATACCACAGCGGGCTAGCAACATACAGCGTATAGGTCTGCTTTAATCGAACCCTACAGGTGGTATTTGTTCAGATAATTTTCGCCGGGTTTCAATGGCTGAAGCTCTTCAATGTCCAACCAGATTGTGTGAGGCTCAGAAAAATTCTGGGCGATGAAAAGTAGTTTCGAACACGCTACGTCCTAAATGCACCGGATTCGAATTGCAGGACAACATCACCGTGTCTGCCTGCTTTCTCTAGAGTAAACCCTTCATCTAACGATACTCAAATAAAAATTTGTAAAGAAAATGCAAACTTTATGGTTATCAAAGTGGGAGATAGAAGAAGCAACTGATTGTGTATTTTCAGCCTTCGTGCGATTTCTGCGTATTCCGGTATTGTGGCAAGGGCTGATGTATTCCCTCTGGCTGGGAATATCTGTCGCCAGCGCCCTATTTGCCGATCTCATCACTCTGCTCACCCTGCATATTCAATGTTTTGATGTATACGCGTCAAGGTAATCAAACTTCGTATAACTTCTGAAAACACTACCTAAAACGTTTTTTTTTGGTGTACACCAGAGTCGTTACCATCAAGTATATCTTCGGGTTTCCCTCGGAATTATATTGTTTCTGGTTCTGGACGGTTTCTCGCGCATTAACCATGGAACATTTGATTCCAAACTACAAGTTAGACTTTTGATAGGTTCTTTCATTTTGAATTTGTAAGGTAACGCTAAGAAAGTTGAATTATGATGTTTTCTAGTCTAGGTACTGGAAAATTTCTAACTTTCTCAGACGTTTTGTTATCAAATGGTTCACAGTCACACACATTTGAGGCCGGGTTATCGACAGGGTCAACCCATTTTGATCGTTGAGTGACTGGCGGTGAGGCTTTGCGCGCCAACCTCATATTTATGTTCTCTCATTCTCATTTTTTCTCAGATTTTATTGATTTGTACAAATTTTGTATTAATACTTGTTTTAAAATTATTCTGGATTAACAATACTGCTTGTCAAATATGACCTCTTTATTGTGTAGTGTGAAGTCCAAGTCCAGTCTTCTGATCCGATAGTTCTAGGATATCCTCCCATTTGATTCATCTTTTAGATAGAGCTTGCAAAAAATCTAATTGTTGGTGAGGCAATTCTATCTTCAAGCAGCGTTTTAAACGAGTTGGCAGTTGAGGTTTCGCGTTATCGTTGTTTTCGGGCATGGCCATGTTTATGCGAAACTTTCTGCATTGCTAACCGAATCTCTCGATTACCAAAAGTGCACAATCACGTAAAAACAGGGTAGCTGCCCAGTCGTTTCATTGAGAGTGCATCTATTCCTTATCAGCAGTCTCGTCGCGGGCGGTTGTTATCCACAAGTCGGTTCCTCCTTCTGCTTTCTAAGTCGCTTGTTTTGATTCTCATCTATTTTCACTCAATCGATTGTGCCTTAGATGTCTTGGGTGTAAATAAGGATATGCGTTAGGGTGTCAGGTTGATATTTAAGACACTGTTCTCTTAACGCCACGGTCTTGAACTGTACTTCACTGTTTCTTGATAAATTTTTACTTTTACGGTATTTGGCAAGTTGATTAGTATTATTGTTTCAATTGAGCGTTTCGATTAAGAGTTGAGTTTCTGGAAGGTGTTTTCTCAGCATTTCTTGCGTTTTCCGTTGTTCAGTGTGAGAAAATGAGATAACATTGGGTGGTGCAATCTTCTTCTTATGTGGTGCAATATTGTTGAACAACTTTTGAGTAGTTCGTTACTAACTACGATAATGCTCAACTAAGTCGTTAGCCCAGTAGATTTACTCTCAATAAACTGTTTTTGAAATCTGAGGTGTTAGTTTTGCAACATATGCGATAATCTCGAACCACACAATCATGAAAACGTTTGTAATGCAGCTTACTTTGCCATAGAATATCGTTCTTGTCTTGCTAAATCTCATCGTCAACCTATATCTGTAATTTAGGATATTACTATCAGAAAATTTATGGATACCAACGTTGTTCAATACAAATTCATTATGTGCTCATTCTATAGGTGAATCTTTCAAATAATACAATCATTCAATTAAATATATTTTCTTATGATGTACCTTTCTTTTTATTCTATTACCGACCTTTTGACCTTACAGGTTTCGATGGAGGAGACAGCCAGTCTTCTTTCCGTAAATCAGTCCGAATATGGCGCCGCCTATTCGGTCACAGAGTCGGCACTAGAAACTGTGGATCCGATCACACTCAATTGGAAAAATATTTGGTAAGTAATAGTCAGTAGCATGGTCCGAATAGCCAGAAAATTAAAAAAAACTCTTTTTGCGAAACTTTGGCGGAATCCAAAATAGTGGACTTTGAGGTATTTAACCAGGAATGTGATTCCTTTTCGAAGAACTGAGCCACATGGCTGGTTTGTAGTCCTTTAGAGAACGGTTTCAGAGAATCCTTCTTGGCTATATTCTTATTCGCTCTATGAATAGTAATTTTAGCGCAATGAATCTAAGAAATATTGATGAACATGGAAATATCAATAGACTTTACCTTCAGCACAATGTTTTTGCTTGTTTTCAGTGTGAATGTGCAGAAAGGTGATCGTCAAGTTTTGCGAAGTGTCTCCGGATTAGCTCGACCGGGAGAGCTGATGGCTTTGATGGGCGCCAGGTAATTGAGTTTCAGGGACGATCTAGGAAAGCTGACAAGTACGGTCATTTTCTGTTGTGTTTGTAGTTTGTTTTTGAAAGAATTAGATTGGTATGTGTTTGGGTAACCCTCAATATTTAGTTTATTTCAGGTTTTTTGGGTGAAAATTTAATCTACATCTCCTTATAATGTGGGAAGTGTCGTTCTACTTTCTTTTTTTTGAAATAAGAACCAATTTCAGTGGTGCCGGAAAAACCACATTGCTGAACACCCTTTTGGCCAGAAATCTGAAGGGTCTGAAAATCGATGGAAAGGTGGAGGTAAACGGCAATGAAGTGAGTTTTTGAGAGCAACTTGGCCTTTCTGAAATTGAGAACTATGATTAGTACATTCCGTGTTCTGTTGACATTGTGCGAATATTCGTAGTTGTAAATCTAGAAAAATTTCATCTCAAGATGGTTTTTTGTGCCAGCCAGGTGTTTACAACGCCAGAGTACATGTTTCACATTACCAGTTAAAAACCAAGTTGTTTACCATGGTTCTCCTACCAACTTGGTAACTATTTGATAATCGACTTGTGAAAGTCAGCCAAGTAATCGTTAAAAACTGCTTCTTTCAGATTGGACGCAATATCACCGCCATTTCCGGTTACGCTCAACAGGAGGAGTTGTTTGTGGGCACCCTCACTGTACGCGAGTACCTGACCATCCAGGTGATTTGACCTTTCAGTCATTATCCGACTTTTTATCATCAGATTGGAGAATATCATTCTTTTTGAGCCGTGAGTCTTGCCCGACTTTGTCCGAAGATCATGTTTTGTAAGCCTAATTTTATAGTATGCACTATGTCGCCATAGAATTTTTTTGGGGTGGCGGAGATATTCTATTACGGCAGGTTTCATAGTTTCTGTCGCCGAATTCGGCGACAGTAGCAGTCTGTAGGATGCCCGAAATGCTGTCGTCACTAAAATCTTGCTGCCAAAAAGTGTGGATAAAAGTACGATGTATTTTCTTCTCTAGGCTCGCCTACGTGTGGACGGACCGGTAGCGAAACGTCAGAAACGAGTCAACATTGTTCTGACGCAATTGGGACTGCTGAAGTGTCAGAATACGCGTATTGGAATCGTGGGAGTCAAAAAGGGCATATCTGGTAAGTTACAGTCGCGCTGAGCAATGGTTGAGTGATGAAGATTAATGTTCATTGCAAGGGTATAACTGCGTTTTTTCGCGGATTTCGCGTTCGAAGGTTTTTCGACTCGAAAAACTGACGCATTGCGTAGATGAATGAATAATCTGTTCTCATGAGATTTGGTGGGGCGAAACAACTGAGGTTTGTGGAAATGCCCTTTCTGGTCAATAATCCGCGGACTGCCGTTCCTTATCGTAATGGTCGATTAGCGTTTTTAATAGTGAACGCCAAGATAAGATATGTGTTATGATTATTCGATATTCGGGCCGCGCGTTGGCTTCTATGGAGAGGTTTTGTAGTTTGTACTGCAATATATAACTTTTCTGGTATGTAGCATTGCATTGTAGAGTCCTGTTTTGTAAGCCGTTATCGAGAAGTTTCAGCAACTTCTCAAACACAAATGTACTGACTTTAAAGTACGAACACGCCAGCGCGCATTACTGAACCTGCAGGCACATTGTGTGGTTCAACTCAAAAACAAATATAGGCTTTGCTTTTCTACCGGTCGTACGGCATTCTAGGTCAAACTACAACCAAGATCTGGTCACCCCCCATAACTCAACCTATTCCAGGTGGTGAAGCTCGTCGTCTGACATTTGCCTGCGAATTGCTGTCTAATCCGGCGTTGCTCTTTTGTGATGAGCCCACCACTGGTCTTGACTCGTTCATGGCGGAAAGTGTGGTACAAGTACTGTCCAAACTCGCCAAAAGTGGCAGGTCGGTACAATTTGTTGTAGTTTGTGGAAGCTTCGTCTGATTCCCGAACTGAACTTAACTGTTTCACACTTTTACCGCATTCTGGTAATTTTTCTTCAGATTTTGGTCAAAGGTTCACTTTGCGGTAGTCGGTTCGATTTTTTCCAGCTGCATAAGATCAGAAATCCCTATGCTGGTGCTGCTCAATCGTATTTGTTCCATAACTTCTCAATCGGAAAATCTGTAAATTTACGTCATTTTCCATGTTGCGAAGATTTTACATAGTCTTATTTGCAGAACAATCATCTGCACAATTCACCAGCCGGCCTCTCAGCTGTATCTCATGTTTGATCGAGTCATGTTCCTTGGTGAGTTGTTTTGCTATTTGAAACCAGAAAGTCATTCTATGGCAGGAAAATGACAGATGTTCAGCTGTCTCATTTTCTGTTTACAACGAACATAGTGACTGTTTTTACGTTTGGAGGCTGGCAATAGTGCAAGTTGTTCTTTTTTTCTGGTAGTTCTGGTATAAATAGAGTTATGGTGTGAGTTGAGACTCGGTGAGGAATGTTGGTAATTTGTCGAAAACTTGTTACTGTTGTTGTTTACCTGTGTTGTTGCTATTGTTTACTGTAGATGTTTGCAGCCGGCGGTCGCACCGCCTACCTCGGCACCCCGCGCGACGGGATTCGTTTCTTCGAGGCCTGCGGCTATCCCTGTCCCCACAACTACAATCCGGCCGACATGATCATCCACACCCTGGCAGTTGTTCCCCACGAGGAGGAGGAATGCAGGGCACGAATCACGCAGATCTGCGACCAGTTCGAGAACGGGTGCGTTTTTACGTCACGGATGTTACGCTAGAACGTTTACGTTACGGGTAAACCGTTAAAAATACTTTTTAATGAAGAAGGTCGATTTCTGTTTGATCGGGTTTGTTGTTTACACAGATTTGTTGAAAGTCGATTACCACACGGAGTAGAGGTGTGATTTTCACGAGTTCAATGTTCAACTCTTCGGTATTCCTATATTCGAATTACTCGAGTATCAAATCGAGTGAGCTCGGATTGGATACTCTTAGTAGTGCTTTTGGATTTATGGAAGGAGTTCGCTAGTTTTTTGGGCTCTCAGCTTGGTGGCCATGTGTTTAAGAGACAGTTCTCATGAACCGAAAAAGTTCACATCGGGTTGAACCTGTAGGCAAATACTAAACCTAGTTTTCCTTTTTTAATAGTTTTGGTTTAGAGCAGAAGGCAAGGCACTGAGCAAAGACCTCGATGAACTGCCGGTGGGTACGGTACCGGAAGGAAGGAAGCGGGTCTCAATGCCCATTCAAATTGGCGCTCTTTTACACAGGTATGACGGAGTATTTTGAAGGTTGTAGTGGTGTGCATCGTACATAGTTATAAGTAGGGTTGACACGTAAAGTGGTTTACCGATCATTATTTACTCCAAACTAATCAACCACGTTTTAGAAGTATAATCAACGTATTATTGTTATTTGGTGCTCAACCTTCACCATTTTTCAGAGCCTGTCTCGATAATTGGCGCAATCCCTCTTTGGCACGTGCCAAGCTCATTCAGAAAGGTATTATGGGATTGTTCATCGGACTTCTATATCTGCAGGTTGGTTTTTCATTTCGATTATGCTGTTCAAATGATAGAGCACAGGGGGAAAATATGGTTCAATCATTTCCAATTGCTAGGAATATAGCCATTTTTGTTTTGAGACGTAACGGACGATATTAGAAGTACGTACTTGTAATATGGGCAGTGTATTTTCAAGTAACAACTTAGATTTTTTGTTCTCTTTCAGAGTCCGCTGACTACTGTAGGCATAACTAACTTGAATGGAGCGCTCTTCTATTTGGTGTGTGAATTGACGTATTCGACGTTGTTTGGTATTCTGAACTTCCTGCCAGCTGACTACCCTCTCGTGGTCCGAGAATATCACGACGGAATCTACAGTGTATTCAGGTCAGTTTTTTCCACTGCCAACTAAAGAAGAAAAAGAAAAAAAGGCTCAATTTGTAGGTGTATCCTGGGGGTCTGTTTCATTTTGATAGAAGTATTGGTCACAGGGTTCAATTTCATATTAGCCTCTGTTAACGGTTGTGAAAATATTCTAGTTTGGTTCAACATTTGAAACATCAATGGATAGATCGTAGAGTAGATGAAATTCATAGAAGATAGAAGGCATAGAATAGAAGACATAGAAATAGAAGAGATTGAAGATAGGACATTGGAACATTCTTCTTATCGCCTCTAAATGAAAGAAGATGAAATTGAAAAGGAAACATTTTCGGTCTGATTCCGTATTAAACTGTTATTTTTCAGTTACTACTTTGCTCGCTCCCTATCGTACGTGCCATTGTTCACGGTCGATGGCCTACTTATGCTGCTCGTCTCCTATTGGCTGGCCGGATTCTCCAACTCTGTATCACAGGTACGTTCCGGGAGATCCTTATATAATTTGTGGAAATGTGAAGAAAACAAATTTTATAGTCAATTGTTGAGAAAGGTGATCTGTCTCACTGATAACATAAAATTACCATAGTGAGGATAGGGGGAAGATAAGTTCTTTCATTTCCCTACAGTTTTCAGTTTTATCAATTTTATTTTCTAGGTGTTATGGGCGTGTCTGATCAGTTTCCTGATTGAGCAGTCGTCTGCCGCGTTCGGAGTAATGCTCTCAACCGTTTCACCCTCCTACCCGGTCAGTTTTGTGGTACTATGATATTGATTTCCATGTGTTTCTGTTGGGAAGAACCGGTTAAAACGAGGCATGCTGGTCTCATCTGCTGTGTTTGTAGTTTGATCACACCCTGTATTTCCACTGTGCATACAGATCGAACTAATTTTAGTGAAATTTTGTTGAGAAAAGTGGAGTAAGCTGGTTAAGAGCCTACTTCATGCCGATACTTCTCATTGTCTTGGATAAGCTGTGACTTTGTGTGCTTCTCTTTTCTGAGGATTTTCAATGATTACCTTCACTATTAGCCTGCAAACGTGCATTGTTGTGATTATAGATTGCCATCTCACTTGCCGGTCCTCTGTTGACACTCCTATCTCTCACCGGAGGTCTCTATGCCAATGTGGGCGCACTGCCCGGTTATGTCCGATGGATACAGTATCTCAGTTGGTTCAGGTAGGGCTTTGGTGATTCCTCCTACTCATCACCTTTGAATAGTACGTGTGGTATATTACGTACTTCATGCGCTCTGAAATAATAAAATAGAGTAGACTGCTTATTCGCGGTTGAACACTGGTCTCACTACTAGGAATAATGATGTTTATTCCTTCAAATCGATAAACAATTAAAACATGCTTCAAGATATTAGGAATAAACTGAGTACCCAAAGGGATGGAAGCATAACTCTTCCATGATGATTATAATTGATCTCAGTCGGCCCCTGGCCCAGCCGTAGTCAGTAGAAATTGCATTACTTCTCAACGCGTTCGGTTTAGTTAAACATGGTGCATGAGAACCAGAATGTTGTTCATTCGTTCAAGATGAACCACAAAACCTCGATTTTTTCTCATCGGTTACTTTCGTAAATGGTCGAACAATTGCAGATTCGGATTCGAGGCTTTGGCTATCAATCAGTGGAGTAGTGTGAATGAGCCAAACTCCACTACCTGGACCACTCAAGTGAGCCATCTATCATGCTTAGACTCGTGATAACTCATGATGCTTTTGTATGCTCCGGAAAAACAGAAAAAGTGGCTTGGCCGATGTCTCTTTCTCTCCGCCTCTCTCTCTCTCTCACTCTCTCTTTCTCCCCCCCCCCTCTCTCGATAGTATCGAGTTTTTGTCTAATATTGAGCTTAAGGGCGAAATCAGACATGAACTATCATGTTTCATTACTAATACACTCTATAGAATACGTTCTATAAGCTTTCTTCCCTCGTCAATCTTGGTGGCACAACGTCACGGGAAAGATGTTAGTTAGTTATGAAACACTCACTTCTCCCAACGCTGTAACGTATGGTTTTCGTTGTATTAGCTCTGTTCAGGGTTTATTTGATTCCAACTGTTCAATAATGTACTTTTTTTGCAGGATCGGGACGCGGTACTGGAGCAGTACTCGTTCAGTGCTGACATGTTTGTCATCGACAATTTGGCCATGGTTGGATTCATCTTCATCTTCTACCTGATTGGTTTCGTTGGTCTCTCGATTCGAGTTCGGAAGTCGCGATAGTTTTTCGAGATATTGGAATTGATTCATCTCATTGTCTTTTTTTTTGATAAAGAGTTTGTATGGCTCGTAGTCGAGTTTTGTTTTTGCTATGGGGGGGGGGGGTGAAGTGAGGCGCGAGGTGTGCTGGGTGACTACGCGCGGAGCGCGGAGCGCGGAGCGCGAAGCGCTCTAATCGATTTTCAAGCTGTATATCGTTTTCATGAATACAATGTATGCTAGTGTTATGGGTGACCAGAGCGCTGGCCGTGAGTAGGTCGCACAAGCATATCTGAAAAATGAAGGTTGGAAGCGGGATAAGAAGTCTCGCTTTTTCCTGAGCCAGTGTGTTTCAGCTGATTATTCCACATACATACTGATGTCGCAAATTACGATTTGAGTTCTGAAATGCGGTTCGGCTGGAGTTCAACCATATCACCATGTTTTCACAACCCCAGTCAGACATGAGCTGGCAGCAACAGCTAGTGAACTGTCACCGGCCTGTTTTAGAAATAGCCGGCAAATTGTGGCAACCAGAATAAGTCATTCAAAATTGAAAGTCATTGAAGTGAAAGTCATTTGAAAGTAAAAGTCATTAAGTACAAAAACAGTTATCAGAAATAAAGTTTTCGGAAATTTTCGTTTTTTTTTCAATTCCTGACCAAAAGTGAATTAATGACTTTTACTTTTGGATGACATTTACTTAAATGACTTTTAATTTTGAATTACTTATTCCTGGTACCGCAAATTGCCTAGGATTTCCGGTTGTGAGATAAACTCTCACGAGTCATGGCAGATTTGCATAGACTATTCTATGAATAATGTTTTTCAACCCGCTGCCGTCTCAATTCCGACTCAGTCGGAAAGAGCCGAGTCACTCGTTTCTCCAAGTTAGGCCAAACTCATTTTATGTATTTTTCAGGTTGGCAGGTATTTCTTGGACATCATTGGCTTCGCTTTGGCGTGTTTTCAGAGGAAAGAAGTGGAACCCGCTTCGCCAGAGAGTCGACAGTGTGAGTGTTGAAACATCATAGTACGGATGTTTTTAACGGACTTTGAAAATTGCACGGAGCTCAGTTGGCGCGGTCGGAGTTTTGTGACGCGTGAAGCATGCGCTATTTAGCGCACATGAAAATTGTGAACTTAAATTCAGTCATCTGTTTCTGTGCGCGACGTTCAAAAAGGGTACGTTTTGTCAAAGAAGACGTACCCTCTCTCGCTTTAGGTGCAACTCGACTCTCGTCAGCAGTTCGTGTCTACGCTGCTCTTCTCTCTCCTGCTCTTCTTTCTGCCCACCATCATAGTCTACTTTGCTGTTTTCCGACTGGTTAGCTCAAATTGTTATATTTCCCCTCACAATAGGCACTGGGATACTGTAGAACTTGTTCTCGCATATGTACTTCTTCGAAATGATGAAGTATGGTATGAAGTTTTCTTTTACCGGGAAAGGGATGTAAAGTTAGATAACAGCTGGCAAATTTCTTTCCGAACCGACTCTTCCCCAACCAAAACCGAACCGATTCTTCCCGAACCAGTTGGTTTGGTGAAAAACCGAACCATTTGCGTAATCGAACGGACATGAACCGAACAAACCCTAGTAAACGTTACACAGTCGGTCAATTCCAGCATTAATTACTTGAATTGGTTCGGTACCACCTTTGTTGGCTTAAATTTCGTTCGGTTCTAGAACGAACCAACTGGTTCGGGAAGAATCGGTTCGGTTTTGGTTCGGGAAGAAGTCCACCATAACGGCTTCACACCATGTCTCAAGTTACTTCAAATAGTACCACTATTGGAGGCTCATTTATTTTATAGTAAGTAGGTGAGACATAAAAGTGTGTTTATAAATGTGCTCTTCCGTTGTGATGTCTTTACGTTGAGCTCGCCCAAAATGTTGTATTTTAATAAATGCCCCATCTAAGTTTGCTGTTTTTAGTTACGTCTGGCCTTGTCTGTGTGTCGCGAAGCACTCATTCGACTCTCCCAACTTCCCACCACTATCGACGGAGTACTGTATTGGGCATACGGTAGAAAAGAGGAGAAATTGGAATGAGGTTATCGTCAAAAATGTATCTAGGATTCACGATTTTGGGACACACAAGTGCTACTATTTCTGTCTGGATCGCGTAATTTTCAGCTCTATTAGAAAATGTAATAATTGTTTTCATTACCGGTTTTAGTTCCGTTCTTATTTGGTTTTCTCTACTGACTGCCTGAAGCCGTTATGAAATTTAGTTAAGTGTTTTAGTTTAAGTCAGTTTTATTAATTATGAGCAATCAGGTTGACAGGTATATTTCCGCTGAATTTGAAGTATTGCTCGTTTTAATATTTTCCTGTAAAGTTTTTATTATTTGTCCGTTGTGTATATTTTAAGTCTATTCGGTTTTGTTGCAGCCTTCTCGAGCACTGTTATAGCTCTGCTGGCTATCCTGTATTTATTACAATATGAGGAATTATTAAGCATATGATTGGCGTCAGTTATCCTTTTTCCTGTGTAATTTGTTTCCTCTCTCTTCCTCCTCTCTGCTTCTATTTCTCTCTCCCTTTTCTCTCTCTCTCTCTCTCTCTCTCTCTCTCTCTCTCTCTCTCTCTCTCTCTCCCTTTCTCTTTCCCCTCTCTGCTCTCCCCTTTTCTTCTCTCTCTCACTCTGTCTGTCTGTTTCGTTTCTTTCTCCGGATCAAGCGCGTGTAATACCGTCAGTTGTTCCTCTCAATGACAACACACTCTCGGCTGCCTAAATAAAATTGTTCTCTGTTTACATTTGTGTATTTTTTATTTATTTGTTGATTAGGTCAACATTCTACTAAACAAACATGTCCCTGCATTGAATGAGAATAGTTGTAGTTTGATCACAAGCTAAAAAATCTGATAAAACGAAACTTGATAGCGTAAAGTGAATTATTAGGAAAGAAAGACAATCTGGGTTCCAGTTGTTTTTCTTCACGCATCGTGTTGAATCAGAACATAATATACAAGTAGTAGATTGAATAGTCACGTAAAGTTAGCATTCTAATGAGGAATTGTGCACGCAGTCATTGCACGTCTCTGAGTTGTGATGTGTAAAACAAGTTTCACGTGACCGTGCAATTGAGGTGAATTCTATATCTAACCGGGTTTTTAGGTAACCTAACCCTTTTTTGGTAACCTATTTTTCAGGTTACCTCAGTAGGTAACCGGATGGTAACCTGAAATGAAAAACCGGTTACCTGATTTTCTAAGGCAAAATGTGGTTTTTACCGTTAGTTTGAACGGTAACCGGATTTTAGTTTCAGGTTACTTTCAGGTTACCTACCAAGGTAACCTCAAAAACTGGTTACCAAAAAAGGGTTAGGTTACCTAAAAACCCGGTTAGTTGTAGAATTGGCCTGCAATTGACTAACATTATATGTGAGTTCTGTTTTGCAAGCCACTCTTTCTCTTTCTTTCTCCTTGCACATAGTAAACTATAGGAAGTGTTGCTGTGCTTGCAACCCCGTAGTAATGTTTGCCTACCGGACTAATATGAGTTAGTCATTTTATGGGGCCATCAAAATAAGGGGGACGACCCTAGCAAATAGCCACAATACGCTAACAGTTTCTGGGATATTCCAGCTCCATATCACATTTATATCGGAATACGTTGATTTATGCTCTTTTCATCATTTTAGTGAGTTCAGGAAAGTAGTTACTGTTGGCTGGTTTGACTAGTTTGGACAGCATTTTCTATCTTCAAGCTGTTGAACTTTGAACATTTTCGAGTAATGAAAAACACAAAAGTATAAAAACGAAAAAGAATAAGGTTTTATCTCCCGACTGACATGCTGTATTTCCCGTGGTTTGTTCTCCCTCGTCAATCTTTGAAGTATATTGCCGACAGCCAGTGGCGCGAATTTATAACAGACAGCTGGTCACAACAAGCCTCCATGCAGGCGGAATACTACTGAATCAAGTGCTGGTATTTTGTAACCTCGAGTGTAAACTACCTGAGAAAATCTGTATTTTATGTTTTGTTAATCACGCACAGGTTTGCCAATTTTGCACACAAGCAAATTGAGTATCAGAACAAGAGTAGTCTCTAGAATGCTGTTTCAGTTGTGCTCCACAACATACGGGTTGTAATGGAACCAAATGGGATCAATATTGGATTCCCTTTTTCCAACGCAAGCCCACGGTGTATATGACTCCATCCTGCTGATTTTATAGTTTTATCCTGGTTTTCCGGTCGAAAATCATAAATTATGGCGTGTATCGAGTTCAAACTACAGCTCAGCTATGGTCAGCCCTCGTATGCAGTCTCCTCTGTTCGAAGAGCATGAACAAGGTAGATCAGTCGATTGGAACTATCAACGTTTTCTTTCCCAATGGTAATTATTTCTCATTTTGTGTTGAATTTCAACTTCTAGTCTGACAAATTCTATGCAGAGTGACCAAATCTTCTAGTTTGATTTCGATACATGTCACAATTTACGAATAGTTACTCTGCAGTCCCACAGTTTACACGAAAACAAAATAGAACAAGATTGAGAAGGAGCAACTACTCTTTATCTGTAAATTTTTTACCCATTGATTATCTCACATCATTTCAGTGTCCGTTCACAATTACCCGGTATCTAAACATTTGACTAAAGTTTTTTTCGAAACCTTGCGAGAGTAGTATATAGCAGGTCCCAACTACTTTCGCGGCATGTTTCCCTTTTGAAGTCGTTTTCTACGACCAACTCATGTTTACTTAGAATAGTGACTAATAACACGAGGTGTTATGAAAAACGCCCTGTTTTGATGCCTGATTCTCCCAGCTGTTTATTCTACCGCGAACATCTTCGCTACGAATGAGGCGAACGCGTGCCGCATGCGATGAGTCGCGCGCGCACCCAAAACATTTCGGTGAATCATGCACGCACCTTCACGCGCCTTCAGAACACCTACTAAAGGCCAGGTTTCCCGAGCTCGCACAGTTTTTCAGAGGTCAAAGACCGTATCTAGGTTTTTTCACAGCCAAACAGATCAAGTTTGACATATTTTATAGTGAATTGCCTTCTTTGCTGTGGCAGACTGTCCGACCGCTCTTCTCTTTCAACGTAGCGACGTTTTTGAAGACTGTTGCTCGTTAACTTACTTTCAGAATCAATCATTTTACAGAATTTTCTACTCTTTCGCTAGATGTTTATTCCATGCTAAATTACATCACTCCTACTAGCGTGTGTTCAGATATTGAATACTGTTCCCTTACCAGCAAATACCTCACATCCCTGCACAATCTATAAGAAAAACTAAGACTAAATAACCTGCGAGATTTCTTATGTTTTCCTGTTTTATTTGATTTAAAGTTCAACTATATCATAGTGAGTGAAAAGCATGGAAGAGCATCCCTTTCACATTCTCTGATTATCAAATTCTCCCTTTTCCCACTTTCTAACCATTATTTTGATGTACTGTTTTCGATTTGGTCCATTCTCATCATTATGATTCCATTTGCTACATCATGACTATTCAGTATTCAGGCCATTCATCATCTAAATAAGATACCACAACAAATTATTCGAACATTTATATGTCGCCTGGATGTTCACTATATACTTTTTTCCGAAACATCTGTTTTTAATTGGTACTCTAGCAATGTATCCTTCACGTATTCAATAGTTGCAACTATGTTTTTTTTTCCAAATATAACTGTGTTTTACCATTAGATGTCCTTCTACAGTAATCAACCTGATATTCAGGACGCTGTTTCTAATGCACAATTTGTTGTTTTCGTTTCAAACTTCAAACTTGTGTAGTAGTAACGGCACAGAAGACATTACCGATGTTTGGAGAAAACCCGAAAATTCCTACGTACCAAACTTTGACCTAGAAGTTTTAGTATATTACGGTAGAGGGTCATGGTGGGTGGAACGAACTATATAGGTTTTATCAAACCGTTTTGGACACCGTACCATCGATTTTGTAAGGGGCGGGATTTGGCGAGGAGCCAGCTAGTCTGCGTATCATTGATCTACACACTCTCTCAACTGCTGGCAAGTGATCAACGACCGCTCGCCCCGCATCGCTCAATCAATCGAACTCTCTGCTGTCTTTATGGGGAAAATGGCGACATACAAATTCTTCAGCCTACCTTTCAATCCCTCATTTAGTCTGATGTTCCCTGAAATAAACAATAAGTAGTCAATATACGAGAGGTGACCCTAGTAATATCAGCTGCTGGCTTTGTTTATAAACAACGCTCGTCCACACATGACGAACTTAAGCCTGGTGTTTACGGAAACGTAGATGACCTCCATGAAACATTGAGCTGAATTGGAGGGAGTAACAGAACCTTCGTTGTTGTTTGATTTAGATACAAGCCATAATTTAGTATCGGTTAACACTACTGATCTTGAAACTAGTGTTCGAAAATGTTTTCAACAAAATTTAGGTTTGCTTAAAGCAAAATACAAACTACTCTTTGAAAGGGCGTGTTTTACAGACTTGATTCTACATAATTCTATGAAAACCGAATGTGTTCCGTCTTACTTTCTCAATGATTCCTAATTTTGCTGTGTTCGAACCCCCCTACACCTAGTAATACCGTACCCAGTTCATTGTTCGTTGATTATCCAATGCTGAAATTTCCAATGATGTTTCCGTTGACTACTACGGTGCTCGAGGTGCCAGAAATAAGTCATTCAAAATTAAAAGTCATTAAAGTAAAAGTCATTCAAAAGTAGAAGTCATTAATTCACTTTTAGTCAGGATTTGAAAATTACGAATTTTTCCGGAAACTTTATTTTTGATTCTTAACTGTTTCTGTACTTAATGACTTTCACTTTCGAATGACTTTTTCTTTAATGACTTTTAATTTTGAATGACTTATTCTGGTTGCCGGTGCTCGAACGGTGGGTCAGTAGTTTGATCCCCAACTACGGAAAGTATGGCGTTTATCGATATCAAACTACAACTGACTACGTATGCTGGAACAGCCCGGCATCGGCATCCCATCCTGAGTCACACGCTTTGCCTCACTAGTTCGCGTGACAGAATTAGTTAAATAGACCGGGATCTTCTAGCATACTTACTCTGAGTTTTCGTCATTCCCTATAATCAACTTGTTTCCAGACTTCAGCTGTTCTGACAGCCTGCTGGCTATCAGTTGCCAATTCACACCCTTCCGGCAGCTAGACACCATGTCGGCATCGTCCAAGTCGCGCGTGCTCTTCATCCTTCTGTCCTGTCTTCTGTCGGTTGTCGCCATGGTCATATTGATCGTCTGCCTCTTCTCCACCGACTATCGATGGGTCGGCGACACAGAGGTAAGTGGGGATACAGTAACTAGAGCGCGTATGCTAGAACTTCAGCAGTGTCAGTGTCTCGCGCTTTGCGCACCATTTTGCGACACTCGTATCCCGATGTACGTTAGTACGACCTCTGAATTTCCATGATCAGTTTATACTGGGAATAGTGGTCAAACGACGAAAAGTGTTTTAGGCAACCTCTACTTGTAAGTACTTGTAAACCATCTTTTTCTCTAATTCAACAAAATGGTAGTCTGGGCTGTAGTATTTTTGATATCGATGCACGCTATAAGTCCCAAGTTTCGGCCGAAAACGCAGCGGAATCAAATTGCAAGCACAGCGGGATACAGTAACAGATCCCGTATGAGCCTGTTCTGAAAAAAACGAACCCGATCTACTTCACGAAGTTCCTGTAGACATGCAGAAATGACTACCATCATAACAAACCAGTTTCGTCGGATGTCTAGGTCTAACCGTGTTCGGTTGCTTATAAGCATTGAATTATATTCTATTCTAGGTCATGAAAGGAACGCGATCATACGGTCTCATCCGATACTGTTTCGATCCCGAGAAGGAGTCCCATCAGTCCGGTACAGATAATTACGGATTAGACATGGAACCATCGGAATTATACTTTTTTCGATCCGTAAACACTTACAGTGATCCGAGAACAATATATTGAATGTTTTACAATCAAAATATATAACTTTCCTGGAGGCTGCTTCTAGTAATCGGACCAGCTGGGGAAACCGGAAAAGAATGTTATTGCTCTCCTAAAACTTCGAGCTGGCGAAAAACTGGCTAGGAGCTTCGATTTTATACGGGCGTCTACGGATTGGTAAAAACGGGCTATACATTAGCGAATGTGTTCCGTTCATAATTGGAGAAACGGAGAAGTGGAACTGAATTCTGAAAACTATCCCATGAGGACGGAGAACGCAATGCCTCTTGATCAAACTACACACACAGTAAAACCAGTCTACCACGATATAATTAACATTTTTGTCCAGCCTTCCTTTTAGAGTCTCGAAAGAGACTCCCTTGTTCCGATTCGCCTTGGCTCACTAAATTCAGTAGCAAATATTGTTTCCAGATGACTCTAACTCTCGCGTCTGTTACCTACGAACGAGATCTCCTCCCGACGAAATTCCGGTGAACTTCAAGCAACATTATGGATGTAGGTTATGTTTATCGAGTTCGTTTAGGACTTAGTGTGAATTGCCTACATTTACTGTACCGTAAAGTAATATTCATATGAAAATGAATAGAAATCGGAATTCAATTTCAGGAGTAACCTAGACGGTGAAGGAATTGAATACCTGACATAATCGTGAAGAGGACAACACGGCATTTAAAAAGTCAATATTATCTTGAAAGAATAAGTATCATCTTCTTCCCAACGATGTTAGCGATTATTTGATTTTAAGAGCACGTTACTGGTAAAACAAGTCATTTTCATGTTTCTTGTATTATTTTAGAAAAAAATTAGACGACAAAAAATTGAATTATGTTTCAGCATTCGAAATCACGACATTGATTTTGTTGTCGTGTGCCTCTGGTTGTATAATACTGGCCGTTTGTTTCGCCATCTGCACAATTTTCACCAAGTTCGGAGCCTTTGCTCACAGCGTCACGCTGTTGACTGCAAGTGAGTACAGACTCATGAGGTAACCTCATGAGATCACCCCATGAGCGAATCTCACCAGCTTCTGATGAGATTCTATCGATTATTTTGCTACAATATTGGGAGTTTCGAGTTGTTAGTTCATGAAATATCATGAATTATCGTGAGAAAGGTCATGTGAGCTTCTCATGAGGTTATACTCCGTTCCACCAATCGGTGACTTTCTACAGTAATCTTTCGAATATTCAAGGCAATTTATTTAATCAACAAACAGACTAGCTTCACTGTTTTCTGTGCCTGTAGTAACCACTGTATAGAACAAAATCACAAAGTTCAAACTATTTATAATACCTACAAGATATGAGTAATGTACTTGAAAGATTTACAATCTTACTGTAGAGGGCAATTGTTGCGTGAAACAGACTATACCCGTCAACGAGCTTGCCTAAGTCCTATAGAACCGGGTTGTTGACAAATCAAACCGCGAATCACTTACTAGAGATTTGCAGAACTGAGTTAAAACCGTAATTCGGACCGTTCGTTTATCCAGTAAACGTATCCTACCGACCGCAAACCACTCAGAAATAGGGCAGGGTCCTACATAGCTTGAGTGACATGGTTTGCTTCGGTTCCCGCCTCGAGCTACCACTTCAAACGATTGCGACTATACCATCACAAAGAAAGATGGCTTCTTTCATGAGAGAGGGTGAAAATTTATGACTCGTAAAAACAACAAGTTCGTACTTCGAGTGAAAACCTATGTGATCAGACTACAAGCACAGAAGTACAAGAATATATACTATACCAGTGTTTGTAGAACTCATTGCATCTTCTGAAAATACGGATGCATGTTAGTTTTCTAGAAAAAAAGTTTAGAAAGTAATTGGATTAATATTTCTAGCCATCTGTGCTCTGGCCGGTTTGATTGTCTACACCTATTTCAATGAACTGATGGAGAATCAGACAGAGAAGATCAGTGGAAACTTGTTTATGGTGAGCTAATCTCATTCCAGAATTTCGTTGTAGTTTGATCGCGACAGACGTAATAACCTTTGAATGTCAACCGCATAACAGCGAAGATCAAACTACAAACACAGCGGGACAGGGTAACGTACACCGTATAGGCATTCTTTGCAAAAACCGAACTCTATATAGTGTCCTACAATGCATGAAAACAATTTATAGTCGTATTCAGTCCTACTTTGACTCATACAGTATGTGTTTGAATATTGTAGGGCATTCAACTTTTTGCGTCCTTACACTGTTAGTTAATTGCATAGTCACATGAATCATGTTAAACACAGCACAACACAGAAACATGCAATTACAAAGTCCACAATTCCTCATTAGAATGCTAACTTTACGTGACGATTCAATTTATTTCTAGTACATGTACCAACAACGTTTTCGAAAACATCAGTGTTTTGATAAAGAAACAATTCTTTGAAAGATTTAATGCAGTACAGTATCACGGAATTGCATACTGTAAAAGTGCACGTAGATAGGAATGAGGACCATCTCTCAATAACTTTTTGACTAGGGAATATTTTAAAAAAGTAATGCCAGCTTTGACATTTCACCCGTAATTAAAGTTCCTTTCCGGTCTCCTTTAATATCTCTATCTTTTCAGTACCATTACGGCTGGGCGTACTACTGTACCGGAGCCGCGTGTGCTCTGTTGGTGGCTGCTTTTATTTGTAGTCTTTTGGGAAGTGCCTTTGTAGTTGTTCATGCATCCAACAAAAATAAGAACAAAATTGAATCTATAGCACTTTGAAATCTATGATTGTTTTGTTACCCACAGCATAACATATTCGGCTATTAACGAATAATGTTGGAAAATCTACTAACCCACATTTGTTGTAATTTTAACTTGTATTCATAATAGAACAACTTTCATTCTTTGCATGTGTCACTTTTATCTTCATGTATAATAACCACACTAACTAATATTTGATCTCAACGTTTATTACTCTCATCATTATTACATGATTTGTTCAATAAATAGAGTGAACGCTTACTTCTGGATAAAAAGGAAAGATGAACCCGAAAAATAAATACTAAAACGCATATAGACCACCTTTAGTACGAGTAGAACCATATTGTGCAGATATAGAGGCCTATAGAAAATGGTACAGAATAGGGTCATGACAAAACAACCGACTAGCAAGTAGCAGAATAAATAAATAAATAACAGTTCGTGCATCCTACAATCAAAGCACCTATGAAACAACAACAAACACCTTAGTTATTCTTTTTGGCCGAATCCACCTTCTTCTGTTCCGGTTTCTCTATCAAATGCTCCTCGTTATAGTTCCAGAGCTCCTGAAATACGAACCATACAAAAGAGGGAAGGTTATAGGTTCGTGCTCAAGGGGTGTGTAACATATGAATCCCAGCACTGAGAGATATGAATCTTTGTAGCGCAATGCCAAAACAATGATATCAGAAAGGGTTCCACAGTTATTCAACGTTTTATGACGTATTCCGCCGTTCTTCAACAACTATCAAACAGTGTGGCAGTGGTCGTTTCTTAAAGATGGTCTGACAGGAACCAAATCTCGTGCCTTGCGCTCCACGGTTAATATCGTCGCTACAATGCAAATACGCTACAAAAACTAATTTATCGATACTTTGTGGATCATTCAGTCACAATTCATCAGCGTGGATTCGAAAATGTGGTTTTTGGGGCGCATTCGCGTTGGAGCGATTGCATTATCCGTGGAGCGCGACGCACGAAATTTGGTTCCTGTCAGACCATCTTTAAGGATGGTAGGACAGGAACCAAATCTCGTGCCTTGCGCTCCACGGTTTATTCATTCGCCCCAACGCGAATGCGCCTCAGAAACCAAGTTTTCGAATCTCCGCAGATGAATTGTGATTAAATGTTCCACAAAAATATCAATAAATTGGTTTTTTAGCACATTCGCACTGGAGCGGCGGGATTGATATATATTCGGTTCCTGTCAGACCACCTTCAACATTTCAGCGAAACATGAAATACCTCGTTCCTTTCGGCACTGACCGACTTTTACGACCCATGTTTATTTTCTAGTAAAAAAATGGCCGCCAAATAACTTCACACATAACTTCATAATGATACTTCATAAATAAGTGAGTAACTATTCGAATAAAGCACGACTCACACTCAGTTCTCCGGTGCACATAGCCAAGAAGAGAGGAATCAGGAGACAGCAGGGAACCAGGTAGAGAAGAGCGGGTTGAGCGGCCTGAAACATTAAGAATTAGTAAAGATCTAAATAACCAATTGCAACACAAAATATGTACTGGAAATAGAAAGTTCGATCATGATTCATTAAAAAAAATCATGACCACAATTTTCTGACTGTTCATGAAGTGAGTTATGATGGAAAATGCTCTTCTACCACAAAGTGTAAATTTAACAATACAAGGCGCTAAAATTTCGTAATGGACAATCACATTTCGTTCTAGAACAAAAAGGAAGATCAATTTTACAATTTTTAAAATGGACATTTGGACAAGTATTTTATCACGTGGAAACAACTTACCTTGAAATGATGCATTACCATCATAGTGATGAGGAGTCCAAGAGCATAAGCAACGATTGTGACGGCGAAGTAGTATCTGAATAGAGAAGCCATCATTCGAATCACGAACATTGAAGTTGGCCGTCATGTAAAATAGGTGATATTCCATATTCTGTTTATGTTGTCCATCCCTAGAGTGAACAAAAAAAATATTTCTAAGCAGCTTCTTTAAATGCTTGAAACGTTAAATATTTCAAGTACCAACCTTCCTCCAGCCTGCTTCTGTTGACCCTTCTTGGTTTCAGGTTTGTCTCCAATGCGTTGATCGAAACGGCGCAGCATGGCAATGAAAATTCCGGGGATAACAATATCTCCGAGACCTGTAAATACAGCACGTAAACAAAAACCAAAAACTCCATGAATAGTAACTACAATTAAATTCACAGAATTGTGCTGATTGGCAAATTATTTATCAGATGTACGCTGTCCAACGGAAAAGAGAAGCTACTCTTCTTTCCCCACGCGATAGTGGGAGAAGCAAACAAAAAAAATGCAATTTTTCAATGATAATTAATTGTATTCATTTGCTCCACAGTATTTAATATGACAAAATGTGCGTTAGTCTTGAAAACCATACCTAGCATAGAGTGTTTGCTGGCTTCCAACCATCCATTTCTGTAGATATCCTGAGGAAATTGCAGGAGAATTGGAGCATCAATACCCTTAGCTACACTTGTCATCACATCAGTGGCAAACACCCAGAAGATATCGTACAAGAAGAGACCAGCAAGAAGAAGAGATCCAGCCTGAAAAGAACATATGAATGGAGCACTGAATAATCTATATCGACAGTTCGACATTTCAATCATCATAATCTCTCCCAACTATAAACACTATCGCTGGATCAGTGTCATGAGATTAACCGAATATCAGGCTGTGTACTTACTCTGCGTGCTATATTTCTCAAATTCAAACAATTCAAAGCAAAGTTTGAAGTATTTTCGTTGCAGATAGGTTTCCTGATAGGGGTTTGAAGTTGATATTCAGTTGAAAACTTGAGCACTTCCTTCAAACTCTGATGAGCACAAATAATTAATGAATTGATGAAGAACGACAAACCTTGAAGCTGCTCAGATGGAGATTTTCGATTCCGTAGATAGAGAAGGCAATGCCGAGCACGTTGTTGGTGATCCAGTGTCTCTTGTACAAATGAGAAACTCCGACTGCTAGACACACGAAAATGGCGATGAAATCATGGCTATCCAGGTCGACTTTGAAGAGATATTCCTGAAAATGACAAGGAGTCATGAATGAACGAAAATTATGTCACGAACGACATCCATGATATTATCGTGTTATTGCAGGATATACAGCCCCGGGAAAATGTTTGTTCCGGGAATAACACCTTAGAAAAGAGCACTTATGATAATGTCCTTCTGATATAGGGACAATTTTGCGTTTAACCGGTTTTTGTACCCATTTTTGAGGTTATCTGAAAGTAATCTTTGACCAAAATTCGGCTATCAGTTACCGTTGGAACTGACGGTACCGGTTTTTCATTTTAGATTGCCAAACGTACTCAGCTAAACTGAAAAATGAGTTACCGAAGAGCGGTTTGGTTACCAAAAAAACGGTTAGATAAAGAATTCAGTCCGATATGGTTAACAAACTTACACAGTCGGCCTTCTTGGCATCCTCGAGGTCTCCTTCTTCCATCTCCTTCTTTCCCTTCTTGATTGCGAACAGATAGGGAGTATTGTGACGAGGCCAGCGATCCCCCACGGGCAGCAGTCTCAGGACAAACGAGAAGATGGGCTTCAGAATTGCAGCCAACGCGACACATCCTGAAATACAGAGAAGTAAACTTTTGAACGTTTCGTTTCGAAAAACTGAGTGAGCAAAACACTGCTAAATGTCTTAAGAAACTTTTTTTTTATTTGGACTTTATGACTCATCTTCGTCACAACAAAAACAGCGGTATAAAATATAACCGAATTTTGCGAATTTCAAAAACAAGTCCTGGATGAAAAGACAGATAAAGACTTTCATATAAGATCTAAACGTCAACTAAACCTTGAATATTGGTGATTTTCTTAAACCAAACACGAGGTGAAATAGATGTTTATTTCAGTGGCGACGTTTCGGCAGATTCGCCGTTTTCAGAGCCTGAAAAAGGCATTTATAAGCATTACGATCAACTCGATACAGTCGCGCCGGAACTCAAATCAAAAATATTCCAACTAGTACAAAAGGAGCACTCAACTAGTTGTGTATGAGTTCGGCGCGACTGTATCGAGTTTATCGTAATGATTATTGATGCCTTTTTCAGGCTCTGAAAACGGCTAATCTGCCGAAACGTCGCTACTGAAATGAACATCTATTTCACGTCGTGTTTGGTTCAAGAAAATCACAAATATTAAACTACAACATGCCGAGGTTTATAAACAGCGGAACATGGAGACTAATCTTAAATACTTTCTATTTTCACTATCCCAACCAACCAACCTTCATAGCACAGAAGAACGAGAAGGAACTTCATGGCGTGTGCTTTGGTGATCTCCGGAATATACTGTACCACATAAGCGATGATCTCTTGAATTGGTTCGGGCAGCTTAGCTTCCAGCCTGAAACTCAATGAGACTGAATGCAAGTAGAAACACATACTAGGTATATTGTCTAGCACCTAGCGGCGAAAGTTGCAAAATGAGATTGGTGATGAACTGAAACCATCGAAATATCTTGAAACAAAGCTATGTTTTCTGTAAGTACTGAGCAACAGAATAGGAAAAGGTGTATCAGTCGTTTGAACTCAATAAGACAGAAAAACTGTGATAAACCCACTTGGAGAACATTCCTACACTGGGTTCATCGGATTTGGAGAGGGTTTTGTTGACAAATGCTGACAGCTGAGAAGGACAATAAACTCCACACATTGTCATGATCCATTCACGGCCGTCTGGTCTATAAAAAGAAAATTCAAGTGAATAGATAAAATTGGATAGAGAAAAACCAGATATATCTTCAAAAATTGTTAGTCAACATAATAATTTTTCAAATGTTTCCAAGAATGGCTGAAGTCTCCAAGTAGACTTGGAGATTTTGTTGAAAATATATCCCAAATTCAATGATAATATATGATCCTATGAAAAACTTTATTCAGATGTAAAACTCACTTGAAGAAGAGGTAGAGACCGAACAGAACCATTGAGGCTGTTAGGGGGAACTTCTTGGCTTCGGACATCGTAATAGAAGCCTGTAACGACAGAACTGTTGAAAAATGCTCACGGACGACATAACTCGTTGGTCACACCTCATTTTTTTGTAGAATACAACTATACAACGAGAACGTGTGAAACTATTCTGCCTCCGTTTCATGGGAAGTGTTACAGTTGAAGCAGCGGGACATAATAAAATACTGTACAGTTGTAAACAAATACCATTGATAATATCTCTATTATAAACGACCAAATAGAACAAGTATACCACATACCTCCAACAATCTCTTTTTGCTCATCTGACGCTTCACGAAGTTGGCAGATCGAATGCCACCGAGAATGATGCAAAGGAGCGACATAGAGTAGAGAGCACATGAAGCCGTTGCCTGGAATCACAGTATGAATGGTTGATACGACGAGATTTAAAAAACGTCATTATACAGTATAAACCAGCAGACAATGCTGACGAATGATAGAGAGTGAGAAATATTTGGCTGTGGAATATCGACTCGACAATGTGAAACTATTTCGAATCACAGGATGACGCAGGTAACTGGTAAATCTATTAGTTTTTTCACATCACAAAGCTATGTATAAATGAATGAAATTAGAAGTATTTCTTTCTATATTATAAGGAATACAATGGTGCTAACCTGCTCTTCGAACGTGAACGTCATATTAGCAGTCGTGTTGACTGCATCCACAACGGGAGGAGCAGCGGTTGCACTCTCGGCCATTATCCAAGCTTTATCTGAACACATAGATAGAGCAAACCATTGAAACAACGCAAAACTTTCCAAAATAGATTGTAAAATGTAAAGATTGAGCAAGAGAACTGCAATAGATTGGATCAGTGATATAATAAAAGATCAGGTATAACAACATTTGATAACCGACCTATCCCAAGGATGACTCGAAGAAAAACGCTCGATGTAGCTACTGTTAAAAGATTAGATCCTTCCAAATAAGATGCAGGCAATTTTAAAACAGTGAGGACGTTCTGTGTAATCGATCAGGAACTTTTCTGAACATGCATATTTTTCCAAGAGCATTATTTATTTTACAACTATTGAGCAGAAAAGCACGAAAAAGAGAGGAGGATAAAATAACAATAACTCTAAATATATTTAAAAAAAATATAAAGCGACACGTGTTTCAGTATAATTAACAAAACGTGCGCCATTGAGAGCCCTGCTCCTATTGGTCAGTTTAGCTACGGAATCGAATGTGATTGGTCGGCTTTCCTCCGCCTATTTTTGCGTGCACACTCCGCACGCTATTGATGAGAGAGCGTGCCGTTTTCGGAGCGTGCACACAACAAAGTAAAAGTGGGCGGAGAAAGGGGCGGGATCAGGAAGTACACGTCCGTCTCGGCTCGAGTGAGGGCTTATCTTTGCTAGTCAGGAACTCTCTCTCACATAGATCAAGCCCAAGGATGAGGTACCATACGGCAGTTTTGTGCCTGTTGGGTCTATTCGCCGTTTTTGGTGAGTTTCCTCAAAGTTTTAAGTAATACAACATCAAACATATAACTCTAGCTAAACATCTATGTTCTCAATTTGTATCTACAAGTCGTTTAAATTACTCAATCCATAATATACAGAGAGTATGGTCGATTAGAATTTTATTATCTAATTCGTGAATGAATACAATCCACTTATATCAAAAACCCTACGGAACCCATCGAAAAGAGTAGAAGCATACATTGGAAATAATAAAGTCAACATTTCTCAATCTGTAACTCTCGTTTCAGCATTTTATCCCTCCAACGTAAATGCCAATGATGAAGTTGATGAGGAGGCTGTGAATCCTTCTGTGGACTCCAAGATCAACACTGGAAAGGGAAAGGGATCCGATGAAGATGTTGTGTCACGGTATGTCTACATTGTGTTTCCTTCTTTCTGGCAGTTTACCAACAAAGAAATGGTTGAATTTCTGGTGTGTCTGATATACATTGCGTAGTTCAACGCTCAAAATTTATCTAGGATCTTATTCTAAAAGAGAAACGGGCTGTTCGTGTTGATTGACAAAAGAAAGTATAGTGTGTTTCACAATCGGTTCATAAGTTTCCGGGACGTACGCTGTGTATTAATATTGATATTGGGGTCATAGACTTGCTGAGTTTCCTATGTTTCCAAACGTTGGTATGCTCAAAAGAGTTCATTAGTTCTTTGGTTGAGAACTGTCGAGTAGTGGGTGACCCGCGCGGCCGCTTTGTTTGCTGTGCCAGGTCGTATCCTACCGGACAGTTGAGGTCCGAGATGGACTGTTTGATTATGTCCGCTTTGCCTGCCGCGAACTGTTTGCCATAGACTTTCTTCGCCGGCAAGGTCAACACTATTTGCGGGAACGGATTGAGCAACCTGAGAAGAGATCAAAATATATTTGTGAAGTCCAATTGAACATTTTACCTTAGTATAGTTCTGATAAAATAAAAATACTTTCGGTTTCGGTTGCGGTTTTAGAGATCTTATTGGGTAGAGGTCACTCGGCAAGGTCGTTCTGGGTAATCGCGTTTTGAGTGACCCATTTAAAAGAAAATGAAAAAAAAAGAAAGCTTGATGCTCTGGTTGAGGTTGAAAGTAAGACTAATTCATATCCTTCTTTCCAGAGAGGAAGAAACGATCAAACTAGATGGACTTTCGGTTGCACAGGTCAAGGAGCTTCGAGCGAAGGCCGAAAAGCACGAGTTCCAGGCTGAGGTTTGTTGTTTTCATCGATGGAAAAATGCACTAGTTATGGATGCACTATGAAGTGCTCCCTTTTTCAGCATTTGTGTACTATAAACACTTGGAAAATTGTACTTTTGTATGTATCGAAGACATACATTCATAGGCAACGTGTTGAAGTAGCTCTACAAATATAAAGAAAACTGATGTTATTAGCTATATCGGGGATAATAAATCAAAGTTCCCCAGTTTTTCTGCGTTTCTTGGTTATAAAGTGTTGCCACAGTTCTATACTGAAATTTGATGAAAAAGAGACATTGAATTTTAAGGCTAGTTATGATATGTATGTTTTTTCAGGTCAATAGAATGATGAAGCTGATCATCAACTCTCTCTACCGTAACAAGGAGATTTTCCTGAGAGAATTGATTTCGAACGCCTCCGATGCCCTCGACAAAATTCGCCTTCTTTCCTTGACTGACCCCGAGGTCATGAGAGAAACCGACGACATGAGCATCAGAATCAAGGTATGCTTTGAAATATTGGAATATAACAGTCATTCGCTTTATTCATTGAAGAAATAATAAAACAAAGACTAACTTACATAATTACATGTAAAAGGTGTGATCGAATCTCTTTTTCGTATGAATTCCTGGTAATGCGCAATTCTACGATGTGACAGCCAGTTTCTCCCAGGTAGCAGTAATGCCCATTCGTCTGCCAAGAGTCTCTCCAGCTAACAATTGTGTTTTCACTCTTGTTAGTGATAACAATAATGATAATGATAATCTAAACATTATCAGCATGTTAATGGACAAACATCACGAAATTATGCTCTGAGTGGTAATAACTGTTCATTGCGATTGTTTTAGGCTGACCGAGATAACAAGCTTCTCCACATCATTGATACCGGAGTGGGAATGACCAAACAAGACCTGATGAACAATTTGGGAACCATTGCTCGTTCTGGAACTTCAGAATTCTTGTCGAAGCTCATGGATTCTGCCAGCAGCTCGGATCAACAACAGGTGTGTTTCAGCTAATGGTTGTGTTTGAGATTTGCCGCACACTTTTCACTTCTATTGAATTGAGTGTGAAAAATACTATATTCGTCAAAGTTATTTTTGTTCATCGACCAGAAACAAAAAGTTCTTCCTTCATTTCAAAGTAATCAAAAGATGGATAGATTATATCAAAAACGAGGTTTGTTCTCTGAGAATTGCTCCGGGTTTTTAATCCTTGTATGCGGTCCACAGTTTATGTAATTAGTTAATGTTTTTTCAGGACTTGATTGGTCAGTTCGGTGTCGGTTTCTACTCCGCCTTCCTCGTTGCCGACCGTGTTGTGGTCACCACCAAGAACAACGATGACGAGCAGTACATCTGGGAGTCCGACTCGGGCAGTTTCACCGTCACCAAGGACCCCCGCGGCGCCACCCTGAAGAGAGGAACCCAGATCACCCTCTACATGAAGGACGAGGCCATGGACTTCCTCGAGCCCGACACACTCAAGAACCTTGTGCACAAGTACTCGCAGGTGTGTTCTCGTAACAATCGTTGTAAAAACAGCCCTTTTTCTGGATTTCTGTGAAAAGTTCTGGATTTTTCGACTCGAAATTGTGAAGTTTGACGTATTTTAATGGGAACAACGGGTTCCATCGTGACGAATAGACCTTACTAATTTATTTTTTTAACTGACTGAACTAATTCAGTTTTTTAATACTTATTTTGAACTAAGCAATGTTTACTGTGTTCTGTGATATCTTCCTCTATCTAATATCACTGTTTTCAGTTCATCAACTTCAACATCTACCTGTGGCAGTCTAAGACTGAGACGGTGGAGGAGCCAGTGGAAGAAGAGCCCGAGGCCAAGGAGGACGGAGCTGTCGAAGAAGAGAAGGAGGAGAAGAAGACCAAGAAGGTTCGTTAGTTGTCGATTTTGTTTTTCTTCCTTCTAACTATTATTTTACACTATACCTGAAGATTATGATTTTTTTGTAGGGAGTTGTTAGTTATGTAGATGAGCTATTATTAGGGAAACGACCAATTTATGAATGGAAAATTAGTTATACAAGTGTTTGTTAAAAAGATTCTTCGGTCTCGAGAAGATTCGATATCTAACATAGTATGCGCGTACCGCGAATGCAGTGAATGTGGGCCATTTTTAGGTTGAAAAGACGACCTGGGACTGGGAGCGTGTGAACAACGTGAAACCGGTGTGGATGCGCAAGCCTTCTCAGGTGGACGCCGAGGAGTATGACGAGTTCTACAAGAGTGTCACCAAGGACTCCGAGAAGCCGCTGGCCCACGTGCACTTCACCGCAGAGGGAGAAGTGACGTTCCGATCGATCCTCTACGTGCCCAAGAAGTCACCCAACGACATGTTCCAGAACTATGGAAAGGTCATCGAGAACATCAAGCTGTACGTGCGTCGCGTCTTCATCACCGACGACTTCGCCGACATGATGCCCAAGTATCTGTCGTTCATTCGCGGTATCGTCGACTCGGACGATCTGCCACTCAACGTGTCCCGTGAAAACCTGCAGCAGCACAAACTTCTCAAGGTTAGTAACGTATGCAAAATGGAATTGGTATGGGTTTTGATAGAAACTTGTAGGGTGTGATAGGATGAGGCAACTGTTGTAGTTATAGCCTTTAGCCGATTTAGAAATTAGAAACCAACATATGTGGATTTTAAAATAAAGTTGGTGGTGCATAATCGCAAACACTGGCCTTTTTTGATTCTGCCCTGCTTGCAATAGCGAATAGTTGTTTGCTTTGCTGATAAGGTCGTTAGCACTTCTCTGATAAGGGTTATATTCTTCCTAACAGAGGTTTTAACACAGAATCATGAGAGATACAATCAAGTTATTGAGTGTAGTTGGGCAACGAGAATGACAATTGGAAGTCATCTTCATTGGAAGCATATTCTAGGTCATCAAGAAGAAGCTGGTCAGAAAGGTGCTCGATATGCTGAAGAAGCTCGATGGTGAGAAGTTCGAGGAGTTCTGGAACGAGTTCAGTACCAACATCAAGCTTGGTGTCATGGAAGATCCCAGCAACAGAATGCGTCTGGCCAAACTTCTTCGGTTAGTTGATGTGATAGCACTGGCCATGTAGATTTCCTTTTTCGCAAGATTGCTATGAATTAATTGCCAAAACATACAACATTTGTAAAAGTAAAAAGCCTCCAGCTTTCACGTGTGAGATTAATAGTTTTTATATTCCGTTCTCAGATAAAAGTGTTTAGGCTGAATCGGCTCAAATTATTCTGGGTTACGGTAGACTGGTCATTTATTTCTACCCTTCTATTGAATACTGTAGTTTCACCTCTCTCTTTCAGTTTCGGCTCCTCTGCCGATGGAGACAAGTTGACCAGTTTGTCCAGCTATGTGGAGCGTATGAAGGACAAGCAGGAGGCTATCTACTATATGGCCGGAACTTCTCGCAAGGAGGTCGAATCTTCTCCCTTCGTCGAGAGACTCATTGCCAAGGGATACGAGGTGAAAAGGATTTCTAGAGTCTCTTAATCTTAGAGTTTATGGTCATTTATATTTGTGGTTGGCTGCTGAATCGCATTTGCTACGGATGAGAGTCTGCTTATATAGAGACTGCTTGGTTGCGTATATCTGACATAAATTTTCCCGATTTTGTGGCAGGTTAGTACTGGTCACTTGCCGGATGTTCGGGTAGCTCCAGATTGGATTTGGCCTCGCTTTTTTCTAAATCTTCCGCATGTTCAATAGTGCAATATATCCAAACAAATTATTTCCTCACCTGAATGTAAATCTCAGAAGAGTGGTTTCGTATGATGAATACAGTTGTCAGACTGTTGTTTGTTTTTTTTTGTAATTCATAAATTCTGTTCAGGTTCTTTTCTTGACCGAGGCTGTTGACGAGTACTGCATCCAGGCCATGCCCGAGTTTGACGGAAAGAAGTTCCAGAACGTTGCTAAGGTTTGTATTGTGTAATTTTTCTATTTGAAACATAGTCTATGAAGTACCTATTTCATTCGAATTGCGAAAGTATCTGGTGGTACTTAATATATGGCTCTGTTTCAGGAAGGAGTAACCATTGATGATGGCGAGAAGGCTAAGGAGGTCCATCAGGCACTCGAAGAAGAATTTGCACCTCTCACCAGCTGGCTCAAGGAGACTGGTTTGAAGGTATTGTTACATCATTTTTGTTCTATTCAATTGATGGACAGTATACTATTGTGTTTGTAATGTTTGAATATGAAACGTGATATACGTGAAATTAACTGACTGCGTTCAAAGAACAACACTAGGCATAATGAACACATAATTCTTGAATTTCCAGGATCTGATTGAGAAGGCTGTGGTTTCTCAGCGATTGGTCAAATCTCCCTCGGCTCTTGTGGCTTCCAACTATGGCTGGTCCGGTAACATGGAGCGCATCATGAAGAGTCAGGCATACGCGAAGGCCAAGGATCCCAGCCAGGACTTCTACGCCAACCAGAAGAAGACGTTCGAGATCAACCCCCGTCACCCCGTGGTGAAGGAGCTGTTGAAGAGAGTGCAGGCCGACAAGGAAGACGAGAAGGCCAAGGAAACTGCCCTTCTTCTCTTGGAGACTGCCACACTTCGCTCCGGATTCACCCTGCAGGATCAGGTAGAATTTTGCCACGTTGGCAAAAGGAACATGTTGTTATAATACTAGAAGCAAACTGAATATTCACGTAAAGTTAGCATTCTGATGAGGAATTGTGCACTTCGTCATTTCACGTTTTTGTGTTCTGCATTCACGTAACATGTTTTAAGTTACTGTGCGCTTGACTGACAGTATAACGACAGTTTGATTACATCAAACAATACTCAAGTTATTAGGAGATTACGGACGCATCACATTATATATTGTGTACTCATTCGTTTCCATTGTAGGTTGGATTTGCCGAACGCATTGAGGCCGTCCTTCGCCAGTCGTTGGATGTTTCTGCCGACGCCGTCGTAGAGAATGAAGCTGTGATCGAAGAATCGGAAGAGCCCGAGCAGGCCGCCGAAGAAGAGACCACCATTGAGGAGGAACACTCTGAACTCTAAATCTGGCAGCACTTAGCTCATATCTATAAGTATTCCATCTTTGTTTATGTTCACAGACCCGTCTTGTTACAACAAGCTACGGCAACATTTCCTATGCATTGTTTCACTAATTTATTGTTTTCTCGTGTTGTGATATTTTTTGAGAAGTGTGATCTACTTGAATCCCACTCCTAATGTTATTTTCTCAGCGACTACGGTTCGATGATGGTTTTATCTGATCTTACATGTGTTATGTGAGAATGAATAATAATAATAATGTGTACATTCTACTATATAATTAGCGAGCTTGATCGCGTAAGTAGGATTTGTTATGGCTTCATGGAGCTCTCATGACTAATGAACTGCTATCTGGGGCATTTAGAAGATTAAAGAAACCGTTCCGCTATAATTTGAGTTTCACGAAAAATTTAAAAAGCTCAAAAATGTTTCTTAATGTCTTCCCATAGACCATGAAAAAACTTTCTGATTGAGAATTTGTGAAATTTGCATAACGTCAAGCAATAAAGAAGGGGACATGAACATTTTCACTGTGACGCAATTTGACTTGGTTCATTTACTGCCTGATTTATTTTAATTTTTTAGTCTTCAATTGTGCATTCGTATGCGATAGAGTGTTTCAAAATCATTTTTGCACTTCTATAGGCTATTTTGAGCATACCCCGTACGCAACCCCCCTATCGGTGTCATTACGTAAGCCGCTTTTCTGAGAAAACGAAGCAAGATAGGGATATAAAAGTATATATTTTTGATAATGGTTTTTAATTTGCCATTGGGTCAGATTGTCAACTCAAAAGTCAAAATTAAAGCGGGACGGATTCTTTAAGGAAGTGACTTCGCGAGGGATTCATCAACAAAATTTTGTTAGCATCTAATATTCCAATAGATACTTCGCATAATAGAAATTGTGATCATACCTGAGTAGTTCACCTGGAAGTATATAGGTTAGCTCTGGGAACAGCGGTTGGAAACTGTGCCACTAGCTCTGAACCGCTTCGCTTGTAGGTTTATCTCGTTGTAGTTACAATCTTGATATCCACTCACAACCTAAAATCGAAATTCATGAAAAAGTGGGGGCCCAACAACTGTGAGATTTGTCTTCTGCTGTGCGCCCTTAGACAGCTACTCTCAAATGAAGCAGCTACTGCTACAAAAACCGGAAAATACTTATATACTCAAGTATAACTGTTCATTACAAACATACAAAAGTCGTAAAATATTTTTTCGAACCTGTAAACTATAATATACAAATCACAGCTGTAAAAGAGAGAACAACTGTTGAATAATATGCCAAGTGTTATAGCACCTAGAGGTGAAGTAAGGACCAAAACTGCAAATCATTGTGTACAAAACCAGAATCTCTATAGTTGACTACGTTGAGTTAACATCTGTGATTTGTATATTATAGTTTACAGGTTCGAAAAAATATTTTACGACTTTTGTATGTTTGTAATGATCAGTTATACTTGAGTATATAAGTATTTTCCGGTTTTTGTAGCAGTAGCTGCTCCATTTGAGAGTAGCTGTCTAAGGGCGCACAGCAGAAGACAAATCTCACAGTCGTTGGGCCCCCACTTTTTCATGAATTGTTCTCTTTTTGTACACATGCCGTAGGTATGTGGTTTGATCTGTACGGTGCAGATAAAATTGTTTTCTTAATGAATGACTGGTCAAGTATTACCATCATTCGAAAAAAATATGACGTCAACATTGCAGTTCTGAAAACTTAATTTATCTGCCCTTCAGAATCCCAGAATACGTCATATTTGAATGAAGTTTCATCGTGAATTGACCATTTTTAAGAAACTTTCAGCATTCGAAAACATATTTCACGTCAATTTTTTCAAAAGTTGACGTCATCTAGTCTTCTGAATTCCAGAATAAGTCATATTTATATAAAGTTTCATCGTTAATATACCATTTTTAAGATATTTTCAGCATTTGAAATAATATGTGACGTCAACTTTGCACTTTTCAAAAATGACGTCATCTGGTCTCCAGAATCGCAGAATACGTCACTCTTAGATTGAGTTTCACCGTTAATTGACCCTTCCTAAGATATTACCATCATTTGAAAATATATGTGACATCAACTTTGCACTTTTCAAAAATGACGTCATCTGGTCTCCAGAATCGCAGAATACGTCACTCTTAGATTGAGTTTCACCGTTAATTGACCCTTCCTAAGATATTACCATCATTTGAAAATATATGTGACGTCAACTTTGCACTTTTCAAAAATGACGTCATCCGAGCTCCAGAATCCTCGATGACGTCATCAGTAGAAGACTTACATCTAAATCGATGTCAGTTCATGTCTTGGTATCATACTTCAAATTTTACTTGAATTGGTTAGGACTGGGCTGAGTTATAACGCAATTTGATTTGGCAAACAGTCTAAATCACCGACCTGTAAAAATCCCCGACTAATCACTGGTCACCGACTAAATTGTAAATTTTCAAAATTAGGTTTTTCTTTGTGTAAGGCATTGTATCTTCGTTTCTTTTTGTTATAAACTACTCAGAAGTCACTATCTGATCTTTTGTGAGATAATTGGAGCATATCTCCCAGAATGACTTTGATTGAACCGTTTTAACTATTGTTTTGATATTTGAGGCGATTTTTCGAAATCAGAGACAATCATAACACGTTATTACCATCATTTTCTTGCTTTCATCATATTGTAGTACCTTCTAGATGATCTGTTGAGCCGATAAACAATGATTTTCAGTCTACTAGAAAAGCAAAATTTCGTATATACTCTTTTACGAGATTCTATGTGCTATACACATTAACTCTCCAAAACCCTTCTACTGTTCCTTCTTTCTGTTATTAGTTATTTTCTTTATACAATTCTATATATGTTCACCACTTTTTTCACATACATTTTTGCTATATATCATCTGGAATTTATTCGAATTGGTTCCAGGATGAAATCTTTAATGATTCGACAAAAAAAATCTGATTCGAGGTTCTCTGATGGAAAGTAAAACTTCAGGTCGGTTGTCACCATTTGTGTAGGAGATGTTTGTTAGCTCAGAGAATGATGAAAGAAATGTAGCAGTATGTTCTCATTGTGCTAGTTTTTCATTTATCTTGGGCTGGAGCTGCCTCATTTTGTCATTTAGACCACATTTCTCGTTTTAGTGGTAGGTTCACAGGAGATCATTTCGATAAATAATTGATTCTAGCAGTTTACAGTTGGATGTAGCATAGTCAATAACAATAGACGTGTATTACTTCATTCCACCTAGATCAGTCTCTTTTCTTACATGAGCTGGAGCAATCCAAACTAGACCTTTTTGTCACTTTTACAGTCAGTTTGGTAAGTTATTTCAAAGACTGGCAAACCATAGGTAGACATAACTTGATATAAGATAGAATTAAATGAGATTAGTGTAGTGTTGTGCTCCATATTCGCGAGTGTGGTCTATGAAATGAGCTGGAGCAGTTATAACTGTACTTTTTCGGTCATTTTGATAGTCAGTTTGTGTTTGCAGTGAGTTATTTCTAAGACTAGGTAACCATAGGTAGAAATAACTTGATATGAGGTAGCATGTAATGAGAGGAGTGCACTTTTGTGCTCCATAGTCGTCTCAGGTTGCCTAGAACTTGAGCTGGAGTAGTCCAAACTACACCCTTTTCGGTCATTTTGATAGTCAGTTTGCAGTGAGTTATTTCTAAGACTAGGTAACCATAGGTAGACATAACTCGGTTTGAGGTAGCATGTAGTGAGAGGAACACACTTTTGTACTCCATAGTCGTCTCAGGTTGCCTAGAACTTGGAGTAGTCCAAACTACACCATTTTCGGTCATTTTGATAGTCAGTTTGCAGTGAGTTATTTCTAAGACTAGGTAACCATAGGTAGACATAACTCGGTTTGAGGTAGCATGTAGTGAGAGGAGTGCACTTTCGTGCTCCATAGTCGTCTCAGGTTGCCTAGAACTTGAGCTGGAGCAGTCCAAACTACACCTTTTTTCGTCGTTTTAAGAGTCAGTTTGCAGTGAGTTATTTCTAAGACTAGGTGACCATAGGTAGAAATAACTTGATATGAGGTAGCATGTAATGAGAGGAGTGCACTTTTGTGCTCCATAGTCGTCTGAGGTTGCCTAGAACTTGAGCTGGAGTAGTCCAAACTACACCGTTTTCGGTCATTTTGATAGTCAGTTTGCAGTGAGTTATTTCTAAGACTAGGTAACCATAGGTAGAAATAACTTGATATGAGGTAGCATGTAATGAGAGGAGTGCACTTTTGTGCTCCATAGTCGTCTGAGGTTGCCTAGAACTTGAGCTGGAGTAGTCCAAACTACACCGTTTTCGGTCATTTTGATAGTCAGTTTGCAGTGAGTTATTTCTAAGACTAGGTAACCATAGGTAGAAATAACTTGATATGAGGTAGCATGTAATGAGAGGAGTGCACTTTTGTGCTCCATAGTCGTCTCAGGTTGCCTAGAACTTGAGCTGGAGTAGTCCAAACTACACCGTTTTCGGTCATTTTGATAGTCAGTTTGCAGTGAGTTATTTCTAAGACTAGGTAACCATAGGTAGAAATAACTTGATATGAGGTAGCATGTAATGAGAGGAGTGCACTTTTGTGCTCCATAGTCGTCTCAGGTTGCCTAGAACTTGAGCTGGAGTAGTCCAAACTACACCGTTTTCGGTCATTTTGATAGTCAGTTTGCAGTGAGTTATTTCTAAGACTAGGTAACCATAGATAGAAATAACTTGATATGAGGTAGCATGTAGTGAGAGGAGTGCACTTTTGTGCTCCATAGTCGTCTCAGGTTGCCTAGAACTTGAGCTGGAGTAGTCCAAACTACACCTTTTTTCGTCGTTTTAAGAGTCAGTTTGCACAAGGTTATTTCATATATATGACTTGGTGTCAGATAGAATTCAATGATAGAAACCTGTTACCCCTTTCTATAACGTGAGCAGTAGTTCCAAGTGGACCGACCACCTTCAGTCATACAACTCATTGAATATGCCGTAGAATGTATACAGGAAAGATCAGATCTTCCTCTTATTTCATCATGTCTGTAGACTACGAACTGCAGTAGCCCAAGTTAAACGTCTTTGTCATTAAGGCGAGTGATATGAAGCAATTTTTCTACGAACTTCTGTAGACTACGAACTGCAGTAGCCAAAGTTGAACGTCTTTGTCATTAAGGCGAGTGATATGAAGCAATTTTCACCTAGCGCTAAGATCTGTATGAAAAATCATGGTTTTGTTTTCAGAATGGCTGCTGATTGGTACTCGGTGAAGCCGTCAGTCATTTCGACGTTCGCTGAAAAGTGACCGATCGAAAAGTTGTTTGTTTGTTCGATAGAATTTGTTGAATAAATGAAATTTCAAATAGGTTTATTATTCATTGAGACAAAACGAAAAACACAAATTTCTTTTCTATCTGCTTGTTCGAAAAACAATAGGACCAGAGCACCGACCACCGAAAATCTATCTGAAATAATAATAAAAATATTCAAGGAACGACTATATACTTCATCCATTTTACCCCGACATTTCCCTGTATCATACCCGAATCACCGCTGTTCTAGCAGGGATATAGTGGTTAAAACCGAGGTGAGTTAGACGATCCTAGAGTGATCCGGCGCAAGTTACAGAAACCAAGATTGAACTGTGTATTTCTATTGAACAAAATTACTCGAGATCCAATTACATAAACGAACTCTTTGTAAGTTAAGTGCTTGAAATGATCTGAAGCCGACTGACACCAAAAACGGCAAAAACCTATCCTACTTGGACAGCTGCAGCACATGTTATGCAAGAGAGAATGGAAAGAGAGAGTTATAGGTTTCCCTTGTTCCCTATTCGAATTAAGTTTAGCCACGTTTTCTCAACAAGCTCAAGTGAAATGACAGAAGGTGGTCGGTCCACTTGGAACTACTGCTCACGTTATGGAAAGGGGTAACAGGTTTCTATCATTGTATTCTATCTGACACCAAGTCATATCCAGCCATGGCTCACGGATCTATGAAATAACTCACTGCAAACTGACTCTTAAAACGACGAAAAAAGGTGTAGTTTGGACTGCTCCAGCTCAAGTTCTAGGCAACCTGAGACGACTATGGAGCACAAAAGTGCACTCCTCTCACTACATGCTACCTCAAACCGAGTTATGTCTACCTATGGTTACCTAGTCTTAGAAATAACTCACTGCAAACTGACTATCAAAATGACCGAAAATGGTGTAGTTTGGACTACTCCAGCTCAAGTTCTAGGCAACCTGAGACGACTATGGAGTACAAAAGTGTGTTCCTCTCACTACATGCTACCTCAAACCGAGTTATGTCTACCTATGGTTACCTAGTCTTAGAAATAACTCACTGCAAACTGACTATCAAAATGACCGAAAAGGGTGTAGTTTGGACTACTCCAGCTCAAGTTCTAGGCAACCTGAGACGACTATGGAGCACAAAAGTGCACTCCTCTCATTACATGCTACCTCATATCAAGTTATTTCTACCTATGGTTACCCAGTCTTAGAAATAACTCACTGCAAACTGACTATCAAAATGACCGAAAACGGTGTAGTTTGGACTACTCCAGCTCACGTTCTAGGCAACCTGAGACGACTATGGAGCACAAAAGTGCACTCCTCTCATTACATGCTACCTCATATCAAGTTATTTCTACCTATGGTTACCCAGTCTTAGAAATAACTCACTGCAAACTGACTATCAAAATGACCGAAAACGGTGTAGTTTGGACTACTCCAGCTCAAGTTCTAGGCAACCTGAGACGACTATGGAGCACAAAAGTGCACTCCTCTCATTACATGCTACCTCATATCAAGTTATTTCTACCTATGGTTACCTAGTCTTAGAAATAACTCACTGCAAACTGACTATCAAAATGACCGAAAACGGTGTAGTTTGGACTACTCCAGCTCAAGTTCTAGGCAACCTGAGACGACTATGGAGCACAAAAGTGCACTCCTCTCATTACATGCTACCTCATATCAAGTTATTTCTACCTATGGTTACCCAGTCTTAGAAATAACTCACTGCAAACTGACTATCAAAATGACCGAAAACGGTGTAGTTTGGACTACTCCAGCTCAAGTTCTAGACAACCTGAGACGACTATGGAGCACAAAAGTGCACTCCTCTCATTACATGCTACCTCATATCAAGTTATTTCTACCTATGGTTACCTAGTCTTAGAAATAACTCACTGCAAACTGACTATCAAAATGACCGAAAAAGTACAGTTATAACTGCTCCAGCTCATTTCATAGACTACACTCGCGAATATGGAGCACAACACTACACTAATCTCATTTAATTCTATCTTATATCAAGTTATGTCTACCTATGGTTTGCCAGTCTTTGAAATAACTTACCAAACTGACTGTAAAAGTGACAAAAAGGTCTAGTTTGGATTGCTCCAGCTCATGTAAGAAAAGAGACTGATCTAGGTGGAATGAAGTAATACACGTCTATTGTTATTGACTATGCTACATCCAACTGTAAACTGCTAGAATCAATTATTTATCGAAATGATCTCCTGTGAACCTACCACTAAAACGAGAAATGTGGTCTAAATGACAAAATGAGGCAGCTCCAGCCCAAGATAAATGAAAAACTAGCACAATGAGAACATACTGCTACATTTCTTCCATCATTCTCTGAGCTAACAAACATCTCCTACACAAATGGTGACAACCGACCTGAAGTTTTACTTTCCATCAGAGAACCTCGAATCAGATTTTTTTTGTCGAATCATTAAAGTTTTCATCCTGGAACCAATTCGAATAAATTCCAGATGATATATAGCAAAAATGTATGTGAAAAAAGTGGTGAACATATATAGAATTGTATAAAGAAAATAACTAATAACAGAAAGAAGGAACAGTAGAAGGGTTTTGGAGAGTTAATGTGTATAGCACATAGAATCTCGTAAAAGAGTATATACGAAATTTTGCTTTTCTAGTAGACTGAAAATCATTGTTTATCGGCTCAACAGATCATCTAGAAGGTACTACAATATGATGAAAGCAAGAAAATGATGGTAATAACGTGTTATGATTGTCTCTGATTTCGAAAAATCGCCTCAAATATCAAAACAATAGTTAAAACGGTTCAATCAAAGTCATTCTGGGAGATATGCTCCAATTATCTCACAAAAGATCAGATAGTGACTTCTGAGTAGTTTATAACAAAAAGAAACGAAGATACAATGCCTTACACAAAGAAAAACCTAATTTTGAAAATTTACAATTTAGTCGGTGACCAGTGATTAGTCGGTGATTTTTACAGGTCGGTGATTTAGACTGTTTGCCATTTGATTTACCCCGATAGAGAGGGCGAGAGAGTGCACGAAATGAAGAGACGCAGAGACATTTTCAAAGACCTATAACTTGATGAAAAATAATTTTTTTCGAAAAAAAGTTTGCGCCCCCAAGGTTTGAGTGGGATATCTATCGTGTCCCAAATTTTCAGTCAAATCGGTTCACACATAAAAATTTCCCAGGAGTGCGCACCAACACAGACAGATGGAAACACGGCGGAAGTTGGCGGTCTGCATGAAGCGCATAACGTCATAACTCGGCTCAAACTCAATCAATTTCGTTCAAATTTCGAACATAGCTTGTAAATGTGCCATAGAAAATCAGCAAATCATAAAAAGTTCTGATTTGCACAATTGGACCTTTTTGAGAGTGAACTAAAAAAATGAAAGCGCGCATTAGCCGAACCAAAGACAAATCTCGCACTGCGCTTCGCGCTGCGCGCGATTCGGGTACCAGGGTAATACTTCATTTTCATTTTTTTAAGAGAACAAGTAACCCAAACCTGATTAGATATAGAGTTCACTTGCGTTTGTCCCTTCGTGTACTCACCCTTCCTTACGTACGTTCGTTCAGAATCGCCGCATTTTGAGCAATATCATAGATTTTGACGCACATTACAAATGATGAACCAACATTCAGGTGAGGCAGTACAGTTCACTGTGTCACATTTTAACGTGCTCGCAGAAGTTTCTACAGCAAAAAAACTATGCTACAGTACATATGTTTTCCAGAGTACGAAAGAAAGTTTTACAAAGATATTGCCCTCGTTTTACCACCTGTGATTGAGAGGAGACGGACTCTAAAACAAATATCAGCAGCTATCAAAAATTTCACGCCGCAAGCGAGCACGAGGCTTATTTTAACTTATGTTCATGTTTTTGGTAATTTTATGTATGTCCATTCACGTTTCATTGCATACCTCGTTGTCCTCCTCTGTTGATATATATAGCAATATTATTCCCTTCCGATTAAGCAGATAGAACAATTGTTTTTTTGCTCATCAGTTTCCTCACAATAGAAACGAAGGCTCTGTACTGCTTCAATGGATTGTAGATATATTTAATTTTGTTCATTTCCGATGCTCCATATAAGTCATTCTTCTTTTATAGGCCAGCTGAGAGATCTTCAAATGTTCAAAAGCGAAGATGTGCTCTTACGATCCATTGGTAAGTCCCCCAGATAATTGTTATATTAGTTTTCAAAGATTAGTAGTATATTGTAATAATACTAACTTCCTTACCTACTAAGTCGGTGAAATACTTTTTACTTGAAAGAATATAAATAGGCTCATTCTCGTGTTGATACATACTTTAACAAGCATTTGTATGTCTCATTGAATGTTTTATATCTCAAAACAATTCAAACAGTGTAAATTGATAGTTATGCAAATTTTTAGAGCTCAGAATTGTCGGACTGGCTTCCTGCCATTGTGACTGGACAGTCCGGGGATCGACTTTTTGTCGTGGTTCTCAAATTGGGGTTCTCTGCCTCGATCACCGATGAACTCAAGGGCGATGTCAAACTAGGATTATTCCTGGATGTGAGAGTCAGGTAAGAAAGCCTTATATAATTATTCCCTCTGAAAGATATTAGCTTTGAATCTGAACGAGTATTCGAAATTGGTGATTCTTGGTGTAAAACAAGAAGAGAGTTCTAAGAAGTCGCCATTCTTGTGCGGGGGGGGGCCGCATTCATTTCTCCAATTTAGTCAATTCTACAGAGCCATTATATGGCAACTATTACTGCTTTGCCTTCCATCTTTATCGTACGTTATCTTGCACCGGGTTTTTTTTTTCAGGCGAAACGAGCCTGAATTCCGAAAGTTCAAAGCTCAGCATACTGTGGTAGAGTTACGGGTATCGAAGTTGTCGGACACATTTCCAGTTCGTGTAGTGACCATGAATAAGTCGATTGCACCAACCGTTCTGGTGAGTTCAAGATGTTTAATACATATTTTGAATTGTTGAAAACACCTGATGTGGTAGCTGAATAGCGTTGTTAAAGTCGAACTCGAAATCGAAACTCGACTCGACTTAAAAAAACTCGAAAATTTTCGAGTCGATCTCGAAACTCGAAAACTCGATTTCTGCCAAAACTCGAAATTTTCCAAAACCTCGAAAACTGGAAATTTGGAACTCGATTAACAACCCTAGTGCTGAACTTTTGAGTGTTCATTATGCGCTCCGAATTTTGGTTCGATCAAACATCATATAAATAATAACTTTTTCTTAGATTGCTGCTTGCGCTCGTCCCTATGGCACTTCACAGTTCAATGATAAGAAGATTTTGCTTTTCGAAAATGAAACCTTCGGTAAGTTACATAGTTACTACTACTACTACTACTACTACTACTACTACTACTACTACTACTACTACTACTACTACTACTACTACTGCTACTACTACTAACAATGCAGCGGAATTGCAATAACGGCTTCTGAGACTCGTGTTTGATCCCTTCTCACGAAATTTAGTTTGTATGCACTAGCACTTGAAAATTGAACAGCTAAAGTTAGTTTCTTTGTATGTTTTTTTAATGGACCCTTTTCATTCATTTGTTACCACTAGCTCTACTCATATAAAATGTAAGGCATTGTAATTAGTCATCGATTCAGCAGTCACTTCTTGTTGTTTGGAAAAGGAAACGCCATCTTTTTGAGTCGTTCGAAATCAATACGAAGTTCTAATTCAGGCACCATCCTCGATTTGGCCCGTTGTGTACCCACTAATATTGATCAGTCAGCCTCTGCCTCATTCTTTCAATTGGAATTCAAATGTATTGGCAGTCCGAAGGACAGGTCGAAGTCAATTTTTGTGGTCACCAGGTTGCTCTACACTCCGCACAAATCGACCATCGCTCCTAGTAATCCAGTTAGTTGATCTGGTTAATTTTCGTTGTTTGGGGGATTTGGTTTGTACACATACTCCAGTACATTTGTCCTATTAGCCAGGAAAAGTCAAAAAACGGAGTCCTTTTCGAACAGTCGGACCTTACTTGTGTGGTGACACATTAACCAAGTACTGTCATTTTTGGCCAACCATCAATTTAGGCCGACAGATTCATGCCATTGGGTAACATTTTCGAAACACTACGATAGTAAAGTTTACTCGCTCCAGAGTTAGGATCTTCTCATGTTTTGTTTTCATTTTCAGGTCAATCAGCTGAGTCCAGTTTATTTCAAAGGAACAGGATGTATTGTACATAGTGGTCGGGATAAATCCTTCGTTTGGAGTGATGCACATGACCAAGATATTGGCCTGGATCCGAGATTTATGTAAGCTATAGCTAATTGTTGCTAATTCATCTATTATTTTGTTTTGTTGTTTTTCAAACTTTTTCTATTTCTTTCCCGGTTAGTTACCGCTATAAGTGCGAAATGCAGTTGGAAAACGAACAAGTCGGGAAGTCGTTGATTATCAGTAGTTGCTGTGAAAGTTAAGTAGCGCACAGTAAAGTGAATAAAGGAAACACAAGGTCGGACAATGTGAATATTATCCTGAAATCTGGAAAACCTAAATGTTGAAATATAGAGGGTGTGTTTAATTTCTGTTCAATGTAAGAACTTATTTACTTGTGAACAATTGTATTCCCGCTGTGAACAATCTTATTTCAGTCCCGATGATGATAAGGATATATTGGGGAAATGGTGTACGTTCTCCGCCCTTTACTACGAGGGAGCTCCCCGTGCACGTATTATTGAAATGATCAAAATCGTACCCGATAAGATACCTACAAGACTGTGCAGAGGAAGGGAGGTCGAGGCAAGTTGTCCGAGTATATTTATTAGGGAATTGCTAATTGTTATGTACATACAACGTGGGTACGCAACACTTTGTAATTCGAACAAACGTATTTGCTCTTAGTTTTTGGTCAAGATCATCAAATTTAAGCCTTTTCATTTTCGAGATATTCGCCTGAAAGGTCCTACAGTGGCTGTGCAACATAGTTTGTGTATATTGTTTGATATTATAGCATTTTCGAATTTCCACGGTAGTAACAATGTGTAGTTTTACTGTTATGTATTTTCTCCGAATCTCAAAAACTGTTAGCTAGTACTGAAACACAGTTATCATCTGACATATGAACAAATTGACCACTCATTGCATTGTAGATGTATGTGGAGTGCACATTCAACCACGACGTAGAAGATGGTCGTGTAGTTCTGCGACACCCTCTGCTTGGAAGAGTAAAAGCGCTCAACACTATTCGCTCGGACGCTGAGCGTATCCTAGCAGGCAGGTAAGACCTTTCAATTATCTTTTGTGATGTTGTTGAATTGGTTGCTTCCGTATAATAGATATTTCGAGGCATATTTTAGCGAACATCCACAAAGATTGAACACCTATTTTCAGTACAAAAACATGCTTTGTCACGTATTGGTATTGGAAGACAAAACCAGCCAGCTTCGTGTTTGCTGAATAGTCCCATCCCTCATCACATTTTTCTCACGTGTGCTAGGGCACGAGGAAGTGCTGACATGTGGATGTCACTGCGTTATTAATTTGTCAATGAGAACTATCTTGATGCTGAGTTTAGGAGTGGCTGGTAGGAATACGTGTAAAAGTTAGAAGAAATATGACACTAGTGCTATCATGTGGTTGTTCTATAACTGTATTACATTACAGCGTTGGCAGTCACTGGGTGAAGAGATACTATAACGAACGTTCCAATGACACATGTCGCTGGGTGCTAGGGAATTTACAGGTATTCAATTTAGCATTTCTACTGACCTCAACTATGTCCATCATAGATTTATAGACAGACAAAGACGGTTCTTCGAACACCAATCTCATTATTGAGGCCTTTTCTGAGCCTATGTAAAACAGCCAGTTTCACCAAATGCTTGCTAATTTTCTCATAGTTTTGTATGAAAATAGTTAGTTACCGACTCACGTGCTTCCGTTTTATCTTTCTAAACAATCTATTACACAGTTTTTGAAGTCCATCGTTTTTGAACTCCTTGTATGTTATACATTTTTCATTCACAGTGCGGGCCAGATGAAACTACATCAGAGAATTCTTCCCGTTATTATGGCAATTTGGAAAATTCCGACGACGGTCAATACTCAGATGATAGTGTGGTGGGTATTCGAGGATTACATTTATCTGTCCGTTCCATGAGTTTCGAATCTAGGCAAACAGAGGGTTGAGAGAATAAGCTGTCACAAATCTCAATGCAACGTTTAATTACTTCTCTCTTTGCAGTTTGATAGTTGAGTGATTATTGCTCTACTCACCTCGTTGTATTTTTATTAATTCAGGCTAAAGATGCTGAAATTGAAGACGATGTACTACAAGATATTGAGTCGTTACAGGTAAGTTTTCACATAGTTATACTATTTTACACTGTCCGTAGATATCCGCGATTCGACTATCTATTTACCAGAGAATTCGGCAAGAATGCCTTTTCTAGCGATGAATGGGTTTCAAATCAAAGGAGCTGTCACATATCGCTGGGCGATATTTAGTTCGTATTAATTGAGAAGATGCACTTGAAACTGGGCTGGTTATTTTTGTTTCTTTGCGTTTCTTGATTTGTATAGTGAAGATTTCAGGTTTCTGACTGCAATCGGTCGTTCAGCAGCCTTGATGATACAAACCTACTCTCGAAGTATGAAGGGGTTAGTTATCATGATGTTTAACTCTAATGAAAAAAGGAAAGCTGCAGCTTGGGATGTGTGCAAAATGAAAAACTGCAGCCCAGTGAGAGTGAAAAGTTAAGGGTGCCACGGTCAGCCAACTGGCGTATACTCTGTTTCACCAATAGATGGCTTTCCCTAATAAATTGACCATTTTTTCAATTTTTCTGAGTTTGTAGTAGTGATGATACAGACCACACTACCAAAATTTGAAGAAAATTTTAAAAAAAAAACGTCAGCATTCCAAGCGTTGATCTGGAAGTTTGAGCCTATTACTGTAGAGGAGTATAAGTGGATGGAACAAACTATATCGTACCAAGAAAACAATGGAGCAGTTTTGTGCGCCGCTCTGCTGGCAAGTAGAGGTTTTTGTCTACAGCTTTGGTGTGGAAATGTCAAGTTTTGAAATTCCCCCAATTTTATTTGTTGCAGAAATCTGAAAGAGAGATGGTCGCTGTATTGATGGAAAACACGGAATTGATGAAGTGTCTCATCGATACTGATCCGGATGCCTACGTTCATCTTGTACACCTGCTCAAAACCACCTAACGCGCATCATACGTAAAAAGGGTTAACATCAGGTCGAAAAAAGTGAGCATGAGCATCCCCAAAAAGTAAGCCTATGTCATTGAAAAACACGAAATTTTCAAAATTTTACCGAGAATCTGTAACATCCCCCTAAAAAGTGAGCATGCCCCGGTCAAAATCGGGAAAAAGTGAACATCAGTCAACATCAAAATAAGGGGGTATTTTACGTATGACGCGCATCCTATCTTGTACATTCAAACATTCAACCCCTTTTCAATCTACGTTTTTTTAAATAAATGCGCTTTAACAAGTTTATCCATTCAAATTTCCAGTTTTGATTCCGGGTATTTTACAAAATACAGTTGTTCAGATTTCATTTTACCTCGCGTTTTTTGGAGACGGGTGTCATGTATTGTCATATGCTTCTCAGTTTGAACTCATTTTTACCGGTTGATGGTTGTTATCCAAGTCAGTGTCACTTTTCTCGGTTCTCATACTCTGTGTCATTTTTGATGTTTGTAGTCTGTATTGTGTTCAATCGACGAAATGAAGATCTGTTTTGCTGTCAGTTCAGTACCATACTTGCGGTTTACCACCCGCTTCTTATTTAATTTTCGGTCAACAGTCTTCACTGACCTGACATTTTTTTGTGATGATCGTGACTCGACTCGACTGATTTAAAGGGCTATCTCGTGTATGTTGGTCGGGTATGAATCCTTCGTCGTTAGCGGAATATGACCCTGTGAGCACGTACGATTCTGAAGTAAGTTGACTACTTTTGCAGTAGTATCGCGTAGTGCTAATTTTGTTTATTCACTCACTGTGACCGTATTCAGGTCAATTACACATGCAACTAAACTGCAACCAGGTTATATGTGTACAAAAGTCTTGGTTGCATCTCAAATGCAACCTGAATCATATTACATAAGTAGAAATCTCACTGTAGACGAATTTGGGTTCATTTGAAATGCAACCCGGTGGCCGTATGCAGCAATACAATATTTTTTTTTGCGCTCCCGGGAGCGCAAAATCGCTCCCAGTGGGAACGTTCCCCAAAATCCGTAAGCACCAATATTTTGGGAACGTTCCCAATCAATTTTCGTTCCCACTGGGAACGATTATCGTTCTCAAGGGTAGAGGTGGGGAACGATCCAATTTTTGGCTCCCCAAAGATAATAATTTACGTTTTCCTCCCTTTTTAGGCTTTTCATCACGCAAATTTTCATTCTAAGAACAATAACACATACCTCATGGACTAATTATAGCTTTAATTTCACAACAATTGTACTTTTGTGAAGTTTGTACTTTAGCCCGTCCAATGTTAGATTTACCCTTCTACTTCTTCTTATTCCCCCCCCCAGTGGTAGCTTGACTTGCCCCCAATGATGTGGGTAAAATGAATGTATAGTAAGGGCACATTAAATAGACTGGCAATTCATAACAATCTCCCATCACCCTTTCATTTCCTAATTCTTAGTTGAAGATAATGCGTGTTGTTTTATTCCACATAGTTTAGAAGAGCAGTGTACTACTAAAGTTTGTGAGTTTATCGAAATAGAGAGAGAGAGTTCACAAGTTATGGTTAATTAGAGAAATGTAAGAAAAAAGATGGCAATGAAAAAGGGTATAGTTTGGAGTCGATTGTCAAAATCGCTAAAAACCAAAGTATTGAAGAACGAACGTTGCTAATCGTATCTTGCTAGGAAATTAATTATATTATCAATCATCCACCTTTAATTTTTGGTTTAAAACTCAAAAAAACTTTCAATAAAACATATTTTCTAACGAAAATTTGACACTGAATATCTTCATATCCCGAGTAAATAAGGAAAATACTTCATATGGAATTTCAAATTTTTGAATGTTTCTGTTTCACGCCATCATACACGAGAAATGCGCCAACAAATCGTTCCCAAAACAATGGGAACGTTCCGATGGCTTCGTGCATAACAAAGTGGCGGGAAGCGTTCCCACTGGGAACGTTCCCATTCGGGAACGCTATTTCACGTTCCCATGGGAACGTTCCCAAAAATATTGGTGCATACGGCCACCCGGTTGCGTTTGAAAGCAACCCGGTTTTTTATTGCATGCCACCCGGTTGCAACCGCCCCGTATTCATGTCACCTAGGGCTAGAGTGTAGCACATCTTTATTGTGAGATATTTTAATGTTGTCGCAGAAGCTCAATTATCTTATTTGCGTATTGAACTGATTGCTTATAAAATACGGTCATTCTGTACCGTGTTTTTTCGTCTAGTTTTGCCATCGTTTAGAGCGAGTTGTTTTTGTATTGATGTTTGATCTTGTACGATGGCAACCGGCTTCACCGTTGTTTCACGTTTCAGGGTTTGGAAGTGTCAGATTGGCTCACTTCTATAGTAAATGGATCGTATAAAACAATGTTGTTCCTGATACCGCTCAGACTCGGTCTATCCGCTGTTTGTCGATTCCCTTTATGTAGAAATGTGAGAGTTGGAGATATAGTGGATGTGAAAATCAGGTATGTTGCCGCAGTTTGTTCTGCTAGTAAACCTAGATGTCAGATCCTGAACTGCGAGAAAGTTAAAGGTGGTCGTGACAGCTGACTGCCGGTTACATGGTCGTTACCAAAAGTCTTTTCATTTGGTTAGTCAGGGTGAGTACTACAACTAACGGGGTGACAACCTGACCAGGCGGAAGTATTATTTTCTATACCGAATTATTGAAACCGTCAAAGAAATTTCTGTAGGCGAAATCCAACTGCCGCGGCCAGCGACCGATCGAAACATGTGGTAGTAGACCTGCGAAAGTCCTCATCAGAATTCAAGGTTCGAGTCGACAAGTCTGGGCGTGGAGAACAAGATGTGGCTATGGTAGGTACTAACACTTTTTTCGAATCCAAATGTATAATCCACGTTCTATCTATTTCGTTATCGTGTATTTAGCAGATGACAACAGCTGCTCACTAATCGAGTGCATACGTTTACAGTCTTTAGGGTACTTCGAAGATTTCGCATAGATACTAAAAGTGATTTTCGCGAAATGCTCTGTACTATAAGCATTTCCATCCTCATATTCCCCCTTTTCTTTAAAAGCGATCAAATTTCACCATTTCAGGTCGAGGATGTGGCTATTCCGTATACACTCAGTCAGAGGAAAAACACAATGTTATTGAAAAACCAGGATTTCGGTTGGTTTTATGAGTTATGCAGTTGTGTTTCTTATGTTGTAATTCTAGCAGGTTTTCTACAATTATTAATATGCAAAATGTTCGGTTATTCAGCTACTGATTGCAGTCTTTACGGTGAATTCTGTATGCAGCCGGTTTTTTTTGGCGACTTCACCGGTTTTTGGAAACCTATTTTCTAAAATGAAAAACCCGTTACTTGTTTTTCTAACGCAAAATGTGGTTTTTTATCATTAGGCTGTATGGTAACCGAAATTTATTAGTAGATTACTAGCGGTTACCTGCGAGGTAACCTGAAAAAGGTTTACCAAAAAACCTGTTAGATATCTAATTGGTCAGTCTTTATTCTGGTTGTATTTTCAGGAATTATAGTCGACCTCTATAATATCGTACCAAAACATGTGTTGGTTAACCGGACTCCTATTACTATTGAGTTCAAAGCAACAGTGAGCCCAGTGAATACCGCCCTGAGTATATTCGTTGTCTGTAGTGTTTTGGACTGTGGAGCGCCTCACAAAGTGAGTTCAACTGTTGAGAACTAATGATAGCTTTGATGAACACAGTTCAAGAGTTTCCAGTAAGCAGACTAACGCGCCATTTGTAACGTTGACAATGTCATTTTAGGTGATGATATCTCATTCTGTGGTTTAGCTGGGGCTAAGCCACGGAATCACTCAACTTTTCAATCTTTAATCAGTTGATGAACTCGGGGTCCGGGTTATTGAAATATTCGCGCATTGCGTTATCTGTCTCTTGCTCTCTTCTGTCAATTGGTTAACGTATGATAACATTAAATATATTTTTCAGAATGAAGTGAATAACGTTCCCAACCTCGAGAAGGATTCCGCCAGTCCCGTTGATGTATATGCCACTCCGCTGGCAACCCCGTCTCCGATGGATGAGCTGTATGTGAACAAGGTGAGTTTCACTTTTGTGTTTCAGTTTTTTGGTTCTCGATAGTTTTATAATCCTCCATGTCTTACTGTCAATGAATCTCGGCATATTGAAACGTCTTGCCACCTCGTGTTTGGTTCAGACAATAAAACCAAGTTTATTCGTTTCGCAGAGTCGTTGTGTCTCCCCGGCGAGTACGTATTCGTCTGCGGTCGCAGATATTCCTCATTCTCCACCGACTGAAGAGGAGGAGAAAGGAAGAAATAAATACGAGGGGGTGCGTTTTTTCATTTTCTGGTAGTTTTCTTTAGTAAAGATACCGTAATCTCATTGAGAATGCATGTTTCTAGATAAAGTCGGTTTGGGAATGCAATATTATTTCAGAAATCGGAGTTGGAAATGTTGGAGGTTCTACTAGGAAATCCCAAAGTGGTTAAAGTTCTCAAGGAGTCCGACATGAGTGCCTATATTCAAGTGAACAATCTAGTATTTCAAGAGTGAATCTGCCTTCTAGCATGTATCATAATAGTGCCTCATATAGTATTGGTTCAACGTTTTTACTAGTCAGTAGTTGTACTTTACTATTTTCCATTTGTAATCAAGTAAATAAGTATATATTTCGCGTATGATGAGCAATTGGGTATTTTGACAGTATTCTCGGAACAACTGCCTCCAATTGAGAAGAGCGTGTATGTTATTGGCCAGGTCGAATTAGGCACTTGTTTTAAAATTTCTCTCATTAAGAAATAACATATGGTAGCTTAGGTCGTGTCACAAATATCAAAGTGTCTATAAACACTTCAAGCCTTATGTCGTCGTTATTTCGTATTAGTTCGCATAGTTGTTCTTAAAATTCGTTTTCTATCAAATCTCATAGTCAGTGCTTCAACCCTGCCCGATATGGAATTAGGTCATTCTCTGGATGTTCTTATACTGATGTCTTTCATTTTCGATGCATTTTTGTTTTATAGCCGGTTTTCCTGGTCTTCCAGACACTAAGCTGACTGGAAGGTTGTTGCCAGCCTTTTAACTTTTCATTAACTTTCGGGTCGGTCGTATGATTCGTGTTTTGTATCTTGCCCTACGGCAGTATTAATTCCGCATTTCTTAGTTTACTAGTGTTCGCCACTCGTTTCTGATGTTTCAAACAGTTTATTTGAAATTGTAATCAAAAATTATGATGGTTTGCGATTTTAATAAAGTGTATTCTCGTCTATGTTTGCTGAGCTTTGTGGTACCTTCGTATTTTTCGATATTATCTCTATTGTCGGGCGAGGGTTTTTAGTAACTTTCTCTATTATTATTGCTCTCTCTAGTTGTACATTGACGACTTTCAGGTGATGTTTTTCTAGATAGGATTTCCGAATATGAGTACATGCAACTATGATCCAGAGGTGAGTGTTTGTATCATTAAACCTTGTTTAATATATACATATAGTGATGTAAGTACTGATGGGACAAGCTCTTAAGTAAACCCTTTTTAGTTCACCGGTTGATAATCTGCAATGGGGAACCGGTAACATTCCGAATCGATTCCAGTTGTTCGAATAACCTTAGACTCGTCATATGTATCCTAACCTTTTTGGTAAACGCTTTTTCGGTTACCCACTCAGGTGACCGGGAAATATTTTAGGTCGCCAAAAACCTGTTTAGATAGAATTCATCCTCTTTAGCACCTGGTTGTTTTTGCAGAAGAAGGCAGTGTCCAACTGGCTGCCAGCAGTGATAAGTGGTCGATGTGGCGGGGAACTCGTAGTGGTACCGTTTCGACTTGGCATTTCAGCCACAATCCCGCCAACCAAACTGTACAAGTTTGAGTTTGGAGACTTCATACGAGTTCGAATCAGGTTGGCTTAGTTTTCGATTATTGAACAATTTTAGCGTAGCAGGCGCTCATTGATGCTGGCTGAAACGTGGGATCTGCGGTGTTTGTAGTGTGATCGATGATCGTCCTATAGTCTGTTTCACGAAACAATAGCCCTCTACAGTAAGATAATAAAACTTTCAAGTGAATTTATCATATCTTGTAGGTGTTGTACATAGTTTAAACTTTGTGATTCAGTTTTCCACTTTGGGTACTACAAGCATACAAAAGAGTGAATCTTAAACTCTGTTTGTTGATTATATAAATGCATTTGAATTTTTAAAAGATTACTGTAGAAAGTCATCGATTGGTGAAACGAACTATATAATTGTATTCCTGATTTGAAGCCCATCGAAACAAGCGGCAGAGCGTTTTGGGACACATCTGATCTAGTATTATCTTAAACCGTTCCCCAGTCTTATTTGTGAGAAATAGCGGCAGAAACAGTGGATGATACATCGGAAATCGTGCTTCCCGGACCCTGAATTTTCGGGAAATTCACTTTTCGTGGAGTGAAAGTTTCCAACAGCCACCAGCCCAATCAAAATTATTGTACGAGCTGGGTATTGAACTCAGCTGGGATAGGTGACGCCCCCCAAAAAATATTCTCCCGTGTAACCTTCCTGTTCAGGTTAAAGTTGGATCCAACTCCTGAGACGCCGCACCTCCGACACGAGGTGGTGGACGCGCGCGGATGTCGCATCTCCGAATGGCCGCCCATGCGAATCGAGGGCAGCGGGGCGAGGCAGGCGTTGCTGGTACGTCCCCAAATGGTTTTTACTAATTTTCATTCTATTTCAATTGAAAAACGGTCTACTCTAAGAGTATGGGGAAATTTGTTTCTAGGCGTATGGAGTCCCGTCTGATGTCGGAAAAAGAACGTTAACCACAAATTGAATTCTTGGCTATGGATAGAAGCGTATTGTGGCTGTTGAATAAGCGGTTCGAAAAGTGTTCGGAAAAAGAACGTTAACCACAAATTGAATTCTTGGCTATGGATAGAAGCGTATTGTGGCTGTTGAATGCGCGGTTCGAAAAAGTGTATCTTTTCGCACATCTGTTAAATTATAAGATTGTCTGTTCTACGAAATGTTCCAGTGTTTTACGAAATGTTTAGTGTTTCCTGTTTTTCGAAATGTTTAGTGTTTCCTGTTTTTCAAAATGTTTTAGTTGCTTGGGAAGCAAAATGCGACGAGCTTAACTGGAACTTCACGATGTTTTCGATTCGTAGACGGCTGGTGTGAACAGTGAATATTTTCTCTACTCTCATAAAATAGAGTTGGAAGGAAAACTGAAAAACGCTAATCAATAAACTGTGGCTTGTTTCAGATTCAAGCGAGAGCTAAGTTTCAAAACACTGTTCCCTATGATGAAAGGAAGATAGTCCTTCTCGAAAATGCACAATTTGGTGAGTATTATGTAGATATTTTTTATCGATTTCTTTAACAAGTTGGGACAAACGTGAAACCGAGCGTGATCCAAATTTGCACGAATTCTACTAACCATATTTACATATTTATTCATTCACGTTACTTGTGAAAGAACGTTGCGAGATGGTCATAACTAACCAACCATCTCTCAACGTTCTTTCACAAGTGCGATTCCCTATGTTTCGTTTCTTTCGTTTCCTAGTGTTTCGCATTCTTTTGCAACAACCATTTCGCACGGGACTTTCGAATCATTTTGCATTCATTTTGTATTCACACTTTTGAACTCACTTACGATTTCAATAAACTATTCTATTCTATTCTATTCTATGTTCAGCAAAGGTCATATTGGATTACAGACTTTATGTTTGTTTAGGTATAATTGTCGATCTGCATGGCCATATACCACTTTCTAAGGCGGTAGGAATGGAAACAGCATTGGTTGAGTTCAAAGTCGCCACCAGCCCGTTAGATGCAACAAAGTCCATTTTCACAGTCACGAATGTATTAGACGTGACAATGAAGCCGGCCTGTACGAATGTTGACACGGTCAGTGGGTTGAATCATTCACTCTTTATCAATATTTCCTAATATATTTTTCGGACCTCTGTAGAATTGTTGCCTGTTGGTCGATACTGTTGCTAGATGAAACATTCTTTCAATCGACCTTTTGAATGAGAATTTTATTGAATAGTTGAAAGTGGTCTACGCTCGATTTCTTTGTTTGAGAAAATATACTTGTTTTGGGTTTCGAGCAAAGTGGAAAGTACTGTTCCAAAAGTGGAAAGTACTGTTTTACCGCTCATGTCACTCCCTTCCGTTGGTTTTGTCGGATACTTAGTGCCCGATATGAATGGATTTATTTGGAGCCGAAGTTATGACATAGATGTCGAGCTGAGGAAGCCGTTTGTGTGAGTTGCCTCATTATAGCTGTGCCGGGTGACAGATAGAAAAATAACTGTTGTTAAATTTATGTATTTTTGGAAATAATTTAGTTTTTTTTACGGCATCTTATTTACAGAAGATATGAGAATGAGATGAGATTGTTTTATTTGCTTTCTACCACAAGTTTCACACGGATTGAATGAAAAGTCATACACTAGTAAAGTATGGCTCCTTTATGGGATTATGGGAACCCGTTTTTCCATTTAATCTCGCGAAACGGAAAGGAAAATTTGCTCGTTTGAGATTTTTTTTACTATTTGGATAACTACTGTAGTATGTGAACAAAGTGTTCAGGCTGGAAGCTGAACTGGGCAAATGGGTGGAGTTCAAGGCAGAGTTCAGCCGAGGGGCCCGTCGTGCGCACGTTTGTGCTCCCATTCGAGTGATTGACGATGTTCTACCAACCCGAACGTTGAATGGAATTCCAGAAGTGAGTACCTTTGTCGCAGTTTAAGCGGCTACACTATGATTGCAGTTCGTTCTTGGAAATGGTATCTGGCGTCGGTGATTGTTTCACTCACGTTCTCAGTCTTAACGGTGAATTTCGTTTGATCAGTCCCTAAGAGACTGTGTATGTTATGGATAGCGCTTTTTCGAATGACTAGATTTGACACCCGTCTATGAAAAGTTCAGGTCAGAAAACAAACCAAAATCCACAAAACCAAAAGAGCCTTTTTTTCTAAACTTTTTCTAGATGGGTGTGATATTGACACCCGTCTAGAAAAGTTTGCTGGTTCGGTTTTGTGGATTGTGGTTCGTTTTCTGATCTGAAACTAACTTATTATTCTGTTATCCCAGATCAGGGGAGAATGTGTTTATCTCGGCACGGACAAGTGCGGACACGCCAATCTTTGGAATGTAATTGTCGGTGAAGTTATTGATCTACACGGATATCTGCCCCTCAACACTCCACTTCGACAGTACGTTTGATTGTTAAATTTTGGTCTGCGCTCATGTGCCTTGAACGGAAAATAGAGAGAAAAAAACTAAAGTTTCGTATAAAGTTTGTGACAAGATCAAAATGGCAAAAATCCCCATCGTTTGCATCTTGAGTATCTGTGTTGTACTTGTACAAGTTGGTTCTTTGGCTTGGAAGGCGAGCATTCTACCACTCAATCATTTTTGATGCGATGGGAAAATATGATGTATTACAGCACTTTCACGGTATGGATGGTGCGGCATAGCAGTGACACGCATTCGCATCGCTGGAAAATCTCGAAAATGGAGACGACACCGCCCGAGTTGAAGCAGTTACGCGGAAGTATCCCGATGGCGGTCAGTAACCGTAGGTCAAGGTGCTACGTGCTACTGTAGATCATGTACAGTGTTAACTGCGTTTTCAACGGGACGCAGTGTAATTGCGCTCTATTTATTCTGTTAGTGGGAGTGGCACAGTTCGTTTATTCTTAAAGAACGAACTAAACTAACGAATAAGTGTGTATGGCCCTTACTGAAACTATGTTTTATTAATTATCTGAGTTGTTTGTTCTCTAATAATTGCAATTGCAAATGTATTCAGAGTAACTACCCGGATGATGTTTTGGACCAAGTGGTATCTGGTCGCTCATCCGCGAATGGAATAGAGCGTCCGGGGCTAGTATTGGGTTCGAGGGAGAGGAGGCTCAGTGGAAAACAGGTGGGATATTTTATCTGCGAATCATCGGGCCAGCAAGGTGTGATCAGTATTCATAATTGCACTCTTCTCCTGAATAAATCGTTGTAAAGGGGTAGTTTCGAAAAATTTTCTTCGGAAGTTCCTTCCATGTGTGCCCAACAAATGATTCAAAGTAGTTCTTTCTTGAGCTCAACTGGGTATTTTTCGGGCTGCTCAACTGGGGAAGTTTCAAAATATTTTCTTCGGAAGTTCCTTCCATGTGTGCCCAACAAATGATTCAAAGTAGTTCTTTCTTGAGCTCAACTGGGTATTTTTCGGGCTGCTCAACTGGGGAAGTTTCAAAATATTTTCTTCGGAAGTTCCTTCCATGTGTGCCCAACAAATGATTCAAAGTAGTTCTTTCTTGAGCTCAACTGGGTATTTTTCGGGCTGCTCAACTGGGGAAGTTTCAAAATATTTTCTTCGGAAGTTCCTTCCATGTGTGCCTAACAAATGATTCAAAGTAGTTCTTTCTTGAGCTCAACTGGGTATTTTTCTTGAGTTCGTGTTAGATTTCGTATATATGAAAACCACTAAGCAGCGCAATAGATCAGCACTTATACTTGAAACTTTTTTTGAATTCGCAAGATATGTTTGGGAGAGCTCAGAATTCGAATGTAACTAATTAGTGCTTACACACAGATGAAAGAAAATTGTCCAAATTTCCTATTTTTGACAGAAAAGTTCCAGTGTATTTTTTTCTAAACTCTGGTTTATTTTTAGACAACAACAATATTGTTTCATATTTAATAGGTCTTTCGAGAAGGTTTCACATATATCTATGTATTTGTATTGTTTTGCAGGCGCGTTCGCCGTCTTCGTTGCACAGCGAAACGATGTCTTCAATGGCTAGCGAGATGGCGGCTCTCTCTGCATGTGACAGTCATAGAAGGAGTATAGGTGACACCGGTCGAATCACCACATCTTCACCCGCAAAACGATTGGAGGAGTATGAGAAGGTGATGACTTCAAATTTACACAGATTTGAAACATCGCTGGGACTCAAAAATTGGGATTCCGACCGAATACATCGTTTTTCGACAAAGTAGGTAAGATGTAGATGGGACCCCATTGTAAAAAAATGGGTCTCATGGAGGGAGGGCCGCTCAAAAAAGTCAGCTGGATTGAGTTTACTGAGCTCTTCACGTGGTTTCAATAGTATCTCAGAATGTCTGAGGTTTCTACAACTTTTTGGGGTGTCTCGATGGGTGGCAGACATTGCTATTTTTCTAGGACCAACAGCTGCACACTTTGTCATAGTCCACGTGATTTCTACTGAGACAGTATACATTAGATGTTTCGATTGACTTCTCTATTCTACCCCAATTCTCCAATTCTAATCTAATTTCAATTAGTCGAGAATATTCTGAAAAACTCTTTGTACATGCGATCATAATTGAGTGCGAAAACAGTCTGAACGCTCCAAAATCTTACTGTAGTGCTCTTAGTTGGAATGAAAAAGACTATATCTATCGAATTTCGCCAGTAAAACACTTTCTGCGCTCTGTAGTCTGTTGTTCGACTAATTGTTTTATGTGACAACCATCCTTGTTTCCTGTTATTCTTTTCACGTCACAACAGAAAACGTTTCAGATGTCCCTGTTGGATATGATGTGCGTTCTTCTGGACAATCCTGCCATCGCCGCTACAATCGAGCAGGAGGACGTGGCTGCATTTGTCAGGATAAACAATCTAGTTTTCGAGGAATAGTTTGCCCTAGAATTTAAATACTTGTAGTTGAATAAAAATATATATAACTCACGAGCAACTGCTAAGGTTACCACGCTAAGGTTACTCGTGATAACTATTTTTTCACTAGTTGTCTTTTCAAAGCTGTTTGGCGAGCTTGACGATTGAATTTTAAATTCCATTGTTTTGAATTGTACTCTTTGAATAGATAGGGTATGATAGCGGTTAATTATGGAGTAGTTTTAAATGCTCATATTGGGCTGCGTTCATAATCATCCAAAGATACTCACAGAACCCGTCAAAGTGAAGCTTCATCTCTGTATCGCCAAAGGTCGGAAAATATGAACGCAGCCTGATTATGTGTTCAGAGTTCTACATTTTTTTTCAATTTCTTCTCATCAGAAACTCGTCATAAAATTGGTACCCGGTTGAAACGGGTTATGCTTGAGTCAGTTGTTGTATTGGCTATTCTGCTCATTTTTTACTGGTTATTGTGCAGTTGAAAGATACTCTCAATATGTATGTGTATTATGTTGTTTCATGGTTTCTGCGAAACCTCGAAAGACTTCTGATGCAGTATTCATGTAATGAATTCCATTATTGTATTACTAGTATTCACATACTTTTCGCTCTCCATCTCTACATATGTTACTCTCAGTGCATTATATTTCATTATTGTTATTTCTTGCATTCCATTTTCGAACGGTTGTTTTGCGGTTCTCTCTCTCTCTCTCACTTTCTCTCTCAGTCGCGGAGGAACTGGCCTAGTACGCGTCACTATAGGCAGGCTGCTGCCGCGAAATGCTAGAATAGTCGAATTTTGGGTGCACCCGCACCCAGTTCTGAATAGAAAGCCCCCTTCACCTGACATTTCTGCTCCTCTGCTCTGAATTGCAATATTGTTTTTGTGGAAATTTTGAAGCCATTATTACATGGGAAGAATATTTTACATGGTGTATTTTGTTTTGTGAAAAATCTATTCGGTCTTTGTCCCGTGTATTTGCCTTTATTCACTATTGTTTGCCAGCAAAGATTTTGTGGGACTCAAAGATTTCACTTGAACATTACATTGTTCTCTAGGGAGCTCTGGATTTTCAACTAAAGTCAGTCAACTTCTTTTCATAGGCTGTCCGCAAATCAAACCTGTTTAATTGGAGCGAGAAACGTGAAAACATGAAGTCCATTTGAGTTTAGTGGCAGTGGCGCCGTTTTCTCCATTGACTTTTAGATAATAATGTACTTTTGCGATTGAATTGTTGCAGTTTTCTTGATTCATCTCACGTGATTTGCTGTCAACGTGAAGGATGAGAACTTATCAAATAAATGATCTATTTGTAGGTGGTGCCATCTTCGGATCGGATGGATCCTGTAGTGCAATACCATCCCTGCGTAAGTTTAAGTTTTATTATTTGTTTTAAGGCTTTTATCCATTAAAAGTTAAGCTATATAATGTTTTTTTTAATATAATAGTTCTCTGGTAATCTGAAATGAGGATAAGATGTGGTTAACTCCGTTTCAGTATTATTTCTCTACAAGTATACATCTATTAAAGAGAGGCAGAAATGAAACCTAATATGAAAGAGCTGCTCAACAGAAACTAGTTTATTCTTTATTTGCTCAAGCTAACACACCTAATTTGCATAAAATTCACATGTTTTGGTCTCTTTTGGCGAGCCCAACGTTATGTTTATGTACCCCGGGGTACCCAAACTAGTTTTCAATTCTGCTCTCCTCTAAGTTGTTTCATTATTTGTTTCATGTTTCAGAGCTTCGAAGAGTCGGGCTGGCTACCGGCGGTGGTGAACAGCTCATGCGCAACAGCCATGTTCGTAGTTCCACTCCGACTTGGTATTTCAGCCATCGTTCCACTTTCCTGGAAAGACGGTATAGCTGTGGGCCATTTCGTGGAAGTAAGAGTAAGGTAGTTTTCGAAGTTATTTCGTTATATAAATATATTGTTAATTGGAACTTTTGGAAACATTTGTTGCTTGAGCTGTTCTTGCTAACTTCTTCTCAAAGGTATAGCGCAGTACTGAATTCGGTATTTGTGTGATAACGTTAGATCTGCTCGACGTCAGGTGCTTTACAGTTCTATAGTTCATGCTAAACAGACATTGGTTGCGAGTGTGATAAACCCCTCTTTCCTTTTTCTCGAGTGGTCGACTGGTTGTGTGCGCGGTAGCACTCAAAACGCCATGGTTCGATCCCACTCGGCGCGGTATCTTCATGGCGGACCGCATGAGCTGGTAATAACGCTCACCCATGCCTAGTTTCTCATCTACGGACCCCACCCCTCTACGGATACTACATTGTGATCACTGTCTTGGTTGTATTTGTATGTATAAAGTAACACACGGCTGAAATAGTTGCCGTAAAAGATTATTATTATTATTATTATTCTCTTCCTACTCTGAATACATCAGTATTAAGGCACAATAATAAGGTGGACAATAACTCACGATTGTACACTTTTATATTTCGTTTGTTTCGCAGACGAAATCCGCGTGCTCAAGCACATAACAAGGCCAAGCACATGGTGACTGACTTGCGCCTTCTTCCTCAGGAGGACTGGCCACATTCGTACGTGGACCCCGTTCGCAACGCAGTCATGGTGAGCAGTTTGATGAAACTTTTCAGTAAGGGCGGAGGTACACCAATAATGCCAGTTATAGAACGCTATAGAGCAGCGCAAGTATCTCGAAAAACACAGAAAGTTTGTTATTATGTTTGATTGGTTGTTTTCGTAGTTTGCACCACATGCGGTTCGACGTATGCTCGAGGGGTGAATTCTATATCTAACCAGGTTTTTAGGTAACCTAACCCTTTTTTGGTAACCTATTTTTCAGGTTACCTCAGTAGGTAACCGGTTGGTAACCTAAAATGAAAAACAGGTTACCTGTTTTTCTAACGCAAAATGTGGTTTTTACCGTTAGTTTGGACGGTAACCGGATTATAGTTTCAGGTTACTTACAGGTTACCTAACAAGGTAACCTGAAAAAAGGTTACCAAAAAAGGGTTAGGTTACCTAAAAACCCGGTTAGTTGTAGAATTGGCCTGCTCGAGGTTATTGCGGATCACCCCGTAGTGATGAACGCAATGTGGTATAGCTTTTTTTTACGAAAGTCTGCTCCTTTCCCTTCACTTCGGGCCCCCGATTGTTTCTAGAAAAATAAATGTTGTTGCTAGCAACAGATGGAGTGGAAGTTTGGTCTAGTTCTGCTATACTAGAGCTTTGATAAAGAAAATTCATAGTTTACTTCTTTTAGTTTGAAACTACTGCCGTTCCTCTCAAGTTTAATGGAGATGGTGTGATGTTGCTCGAAAATAAAGATTTAGGTGAGTTTTCTGTATTGTTAAGTTTTATTCATTATTTTTAGACTATTGTTTTTCTTTCGCGTTATGATTATGCATATCAGAACGAAGAAAATTCGACATGGGTTTTGATTCGATTTTGGTATGATTAGTTCGGGATTCGTGGTAGAGACGAAACTCGCCACGTTTTTTTTCACACCAGTAATCTTTTCAATGTGTAACTAGAATGATTACAGCTCCAATTATTGATTTTCTTTGCGCAGGGCTCATTATTGACGTGAATGCCCGTGTACCGAGGCACTTCATGCAGTCGGGGGAGACTGTTGGGGTCCTCCTCAGCACCATCAGCAGTCCCCGCGACCGCGATCAGTCGATCTTCATTGTGAAGAAAGTCATCTCCGTCGACAATTATGTAAGTGTTCCTCGAACCGATAACACCACAAACGAAATGGATCTCGATGAATCCAATCAACGGTTCGGTTCGTTTCAACCGAACGTAGTTTTTCACTGCATTGATTGATTGATTCGGAGTTATTAGTGCTATACCATGTCAATCAAACACATTTTGTATTGTTTCAGAGTGAAAATCAGAGAATAGACGCCAGAGAACATGTACCTGCTCCATTGGAAGCATCGAACTTCTCGCCTCGCCCTATAGCTCCAAACGTGGGTTTTTTTTTGTTTTCATCTTATCCTTTGTCCAAGCCGCTCTCATAATCTCGAGGGAGATCAATGAACGATCAGATTACGTGTACGACAGAAAGCGAAGCATTTCTGTTATATCTTGTTTCAGGAACCGATTTTCGACGGCTTTACTAGCAGTAGACGAGGTCCAGATCAGTTTGAGGAACCTCAAGACGTTTTTTCGGGGTACGGAGTCGTGGGACACGTGCTGGAGAGGGGAATGGCCTTCGTTTGGTGTCCTAATGTGGAAACAGACGTAATTGGAGACAAGTTTAGCATGTTGGTTTTTTCATTATTTTTTCCCCAGTAATCGGGTACCAGTACACTTACGTGACCCCGGAAACAGATTTTCAAGTACGAAAACGCGCGATTAGAATCTCATTCCACCAACCAAGCCATTCCCGAACCGCGAAATCGGTTCGCGAAAACAACATGGAAAACTCGTATGCAACTCGGAGTAGAGGCCGAGTGGTCGACTGGTTGTGTGCGCGCTAGCACTCAAAACACCATGGTTCGATCCCACTCGGCGCGGTATCTTCATGGCGGACCGCATGACCTGGTAATAAAGCTCACCCATGCCTAGTTTCTCTTCTACGGACCCCACCCCTCTGCGGATTCATCAGTGATAATTGTCTTGGTTGTTAGTTGAATAAAGTATCACATGGCTGAAATAGTTGCCGTAAAAGATTATTATTATAGAGACCCTTTCATTTCCCTCACTAGTTTCGCAGGTCACGTATTTGATGGGGTAGGGTTAGATTTTCTATTTCACAATGTTTGAGGCCGGCGGGTGACCTGATCGGAAAATGGATCTCCTTCAAAGCCGTTCATCGTAACGGAGATCTTCGAATTCTGGAAAATTCCGTTGAAATTGTATCTAATCGACTACCCACACAGTTGGTCAATCGCGTACCGCAGGTTAGTATTTCTTTGAGGCAGATGATCCGCGAGAAATACGGTGCTTTCCTGAAAAGCATTCAACTATTTCTTTCTAGCCATTTTTAATGCGCTGTGCGTTGTCTTCGGTTCGGCAAGTGCACGCTTTCATGTTTTTAGTTTCACCTTAATTAAGAATTTGCCTGTGGAAACCAGTTTGTTTGCCTATTTCAATATGTGCCTACTTTTGATGATATACGCTAAAGAATTACACATTACACTGTAGCTATTCTGTACACAAAGTTTTGTATTGTTTTTATATTGTTTAGGTGAGGACTACGTGTTTGTACCGCGGAAATCGTACACAAGACGGCCATTTTATACTCGAAAGCAAGGAAACTGGACGTATTGTCGATGCGTTGAAGAAAATTCCGGCCGACACCTATTTCGGAGAGTGAGTACAAGTATTATTAGAGTTTAGAGACTTGCTTCTCGCTGCTAAAAATGGTGGGAAAACATTTGGTTCTTGGTTTGATTCCAAACACTCAGTGACCCACTAAACTCACACATGTAGGAGGCCTATTGCTGACAAGCAGCTTTCAATTTGTTCTTCAAGCATGGCTAGATATAGTGGAAGTATATATATATATTGACAACCGCCGCAGCGCAAAACTGTTGTAGTGTACTGAATGTTCGCTAAACAGTTTGCAGACACCATGATAAGTGTGGTCCTGTTGTAATGATACATTTGTGTGCTGTTCGTGCCAATTACCTACGTATTCTTTGATAATATGTTATGGTCTTTTTGGATGTAGTTATGATACATATACATAATTCGACCTCGACCGAACTAGATTCATTATTACTGTTGGTTTTGTCGTCGTTTTCTCAGAAGAGTTCAACTGATGATGACTCAACCCTCTAAATAACTCAAAATCGTCTTGAATCAGGGTCGAAATCAAAACGGTTCTGAGTCCATCTCTTAATGAGCAGATCAATTGAACTATACATCCATTGCAGCGAGTTCGTTGTCTGGTTGCAGCGCCATTCGCGTCCAGGAGAATCTTCTCGTTGGAAGGTCATACACTTGGTCGAGATATCTTACAGGAGAAAGCCCACTTCTGTCAATGAAAGCATTCCGGTGAGTATTTGATTAAAGCTGTAGCCATTTGAAGCCAGGGATCACCAAAACTTTGACCGGCCTGGGCCGGAACGACCCCCGCCCCTTTCAAAATCAATTTTTTCAAATAGTCAAAAACAAGCTTTCTGAACCAGAATTATTCCAATTCGAAGTTTGAATTTATCGAAATCGTCCCAAATCTCTATTATTTTTTTCTAATGTTTGGCCGAAAACGACCCCCCCCCCCCCCTCCAAAAAGTTGTTCGCGTACCAACTTTGGTCATCACTGCATTGAGGCCAAGTGCAGCTATCGATACTCGATGGCGATAAAGTACCAGCTGGTAAATTGTTCATTGGCGGTGTACAAAAGAATGGGAATAATGTGTCACTCTTCCCCTCCTCCTTGTCAGATTTTTCTTTTTCACGTCCGACAATGTATTTTTTGACGAAAAAGTAAGTTTTATTGTGTATTTGTGGTAGTACTCCCCGTACTTGAATACTTGGTCTTCATGCAACATTCTCTCTGTTCTGTTCACAGAAGTTGCCAGTCGTTTTGCCCGAGGAAGGTCGAGGTGAAGAAGTTCTTCCGTGCTTCGGGATAGTGACGCATATCTCAAACAGTGGATCGCATTTTATATGGTGCATACAAGAAAAACATGAGATTATCGCAGACAAATCCGTCAGGTTTGTTGGTTGCACCCGTCTTTTCATGCTGAAAAGGTTGTCTCATGCGTGTTCCAAAAATAAGTTTCGGCAATGTGATTGAATTTTTAGAAGATTCAATATTTATTAGATCAGTTTAATTTGTTTTGTAATGCTCTTGACTGCAGTCCAGATCCAGATATAGAGAGTGAGTGGATTTTCGTTGGTTAATCTTTATTCTTTGAAATTGTTGGCAAACTATTACCGTTTTCCCAGATGGCCGAAGCGTGATATGCTTGGGAGTTGGATTTATTTCCAAGCTGTCCGTGTCAATGGAAATCTGCGAATGCTGGTGAATTCTGTTGAAAAATCTGGCACTTGGCGACCCACGAAAGCCAACAAAAAGGGAGTCCAGGTGAGCTGTTAGATTATACTATTATGTCAGGGCTCGGCTCATTGTACCATATTCACATTCACAATATTGACAGCCTCTGAGACGAAAATAAAAATCATAAATTTTCACACTGTTTTAGCTAGTTGTTTACGTTTTCAGTCATGTGTTGCATATAAGGCGGTGCAATCTACATAGTTCTGAAATTCGATTTTTTAGGATCCCAGATTTTCAATCATTAATTTTTTGGGACGTTTTGGAATCGTCTGATGTTTCCAATTGTATTTGTTCAAGGTGCAAGCCAGCTGCGTATACCGTGGTGTTATTACGAGAGACCAGCACCTTGTACTGGAAGATACCTTCTTGGGAAACATTGTCGATGTCGCAGATCTCATTCCATATCACGCGTCTGTTGGACAGTAAGTATTTATAGAAATCACAGACAGATGATTGTCCGACAAGGTTTATGGATATACAACTTGTTTTTCATGAATAGTGCGACCTGATAGTTTTTGAACCTTTTTCTAGCCTCATATATTAGCCATGTCTAGAATCGATTACTGCCCAGACTGCGTTCCTGAGTCTTTCAATAGATAAACAAGGGTGTCAACAGTAGAAAGATAATTACAGGAAGTTTGAAGTTGTGGTGATGCGTTGCGTGCGACCGGAAGACGATTCTGGTTGGAAGATCGTCCGCCTAGAGGGTGAAGAGGCTGTCGAGCAACCCAAGAATGAGACAAGTTGTTCGGTAAGCAAATTATGGTCTTGTTCTCAACTAAGCCTTCCAGTTCAACTACGTAACTTTTTGTTTTTCAACTTATATGGGAAAACCATAGCAGAGCATTAGTTATTCGATACACGTCATATTTTACAAATGTTGACCGAAAGGCAACGGAATCGAACAACAAACACAATTGGATAGATCAACATACACCGTATAGGCATACTTCGACAAGAGCGAATCTTCATGAACTGCTTTTTTCGGTTGAACCATCTCAGCTCGATGCAGAAGCTTGGCGCAAGAATTTTTTGTCTTTCCAGGTCTTTACTTTTATATACGAGTACGTTTTTAGAAAGTCAATATGCCAAGGGTCCCGCATGTTCCCGACGTTTCCGATTATGGGAATCTTATGGTCGACGACGGCGGAGTTTATTCGGACGAAGAAGAAGAAGACGACAAAACTTTGAACTCCGGAGACGGCGCGGTGAGCCTGATTGAGGGATCATAATAGGAAAAATCGTACAATTCCCCCCTCCCTCCTCACCTTCAGCCCCCCCCCCCCCCCGCGTAGTACTATCACCCCCCTCCAAATGCGATTCCCTATGGAGGGGGGGGGGGGGGGGGATTGTACAATGTCGACGTTTAGCAATCACCCCCCACAATCACCCCAAACAAAATGGTGGGCAATAGTACAACCTCGGAATATACCCCCATTATACACTTTCAAGGGCCCTCCATATGAGACTAGTGAACAATTCTTGTGTGAACGTTGGGGCGCGAGTCCATGATGAACAATTTCGATACAGAATAGTTGGGAAATTATCGAGAAAGGACAGAAAATCATGTTTTCTCCCAGGCCGTTTTCTCCTAGCCATCTTCCAGTAGCATTGTCCAAATGGCCGAAATATTCACAAACGCATACATTTTCTCGTCAAACACGGAAATAGAATGCCACTTTTGATGCAAAAGCATCAATTTGACCTATTTTTAGCCAACAACGGGTTTCTTCAGTAGAATAGTTACACCTACTGGTTTGTGGATGAATCATTAGCATTGGCACTTCGCCCCGGTGCAAGCAGGTCATACTGGCTATGTATAAAAATCCAGTTGAGTATTTCCAATGGAATAAATGTACAATTGAGTGTTACAATTCAAATTTTTATAGTCATGATAATTTGCTGTATTCGCTCAATTGGTATTAATATCACCATGTACTTTCAGCACGGAACAGTTGGAAATGTGGCTGATGCAAACGCGAGCGGTGCGGGAGATCTCTCCGAGGTCGTTCTCAGTACTTCCAGCGAGCAAGGCTTACGAGTACGTTCACAGTTCATTTCCCTACGGTCGTTTACAGTACGTCTTTTTACAATCAAAGTGGAAACTAGAAATACCGCGTGCTCCAGCCGCTCTTGATACCACGGTTGTAGGTTGCGTCTCTCCACTGGTTATCTACCGGCTTTGTCTAATCTAATCATTTGAGGAAACCCGATCTGGGGGTGACCTGAAAACAGGATAACCTGGAAAATCGATTACCGGAACGTCATGCTACCTTAACATTCAGTTAGTTATAGAATCTTCTTCATGACCTCCCCCTCATCTGTTATTCTTTCGGTATTTCCAGAGGCGCTCTGACTCTGTTTCCGCTACGAGTACCATTTCTTCTGCGGCTGCTGAGATGGGAGCGCTAACCAAGGGATATAATAACAATTCGAACAAGCAGCCTTCGTACCAAGCGGTTGGTCCAATTTTTTGACTATTGGGACAACTGTACTGGTGTATGCTTGTTGTTTAGTCCCCATGCGTTTTAGTTGTAGTTTCTGCAAGCTGTAACTACCACAATGACCTGCTCTGCCGTGCTGCTGTGAAGTTTATTATAGAATTCGGTCTTTCCAAATAATTCTTTATGGGAATTGTCGTTCTGTCCTACTGTGTTTGCAGTTTGAACCAGTTTATTTCCGTTTGAAACTGGCATGTTATGAGTTGTGAGATGTATCGAGATCAAAATTGAGATCAAACTACAACGAAGATTTGGTCATCCCCTCTACTTTATAGTCTTTTTCATTCCTACTGAGACTCCTACAGTAGGATTTCGAATTTTCTAAGCCGTTTTACTCACTTATTTAAGATCGGAAAAGTTGAGGAATTTCGCATCTTATTCTCAATCTCGGGTACAGCGAATATGCGAGAGGATTTATGATGAACTAAATATTTAGCATCACAACAGCCTTCGGAAAGTATGTAAGGTTACTGTAGGAGTCTCAGAATAAATGGTGTGAAATATACTTTTGTTGTTGCAGATGTCGGCGCTTGACATGATAACGGTACTTCTGGAGAACCCGACGATTGCGGAAACAATCCAGAGAACCGACATGGATGCCTTTGTTCAAATGAACAATCTCATGTTCTCTTGAACATGATAATCCCAATGACCTCTTCTGTCCTTCGCTTTGTAGTTTTTACTGTATTTGTTTTTCCTTATTCCTGTAATTAGTTTTGTTGTCTAGGATTTTGTCCTGTTTTTGATGACTAAACTGCATGACTTTTTTTTAAGTAACTGGTGAACATGTTTTCTGTGGAATAGTATTGAAATAACATCGTTTTGATATGGAGCACGTTTTTGTTCGAAGTTGTATATTGTTGCATTATCTTGTTGTTGTTACGGGAGCGTTCTCGTATTAACCCATTTGCGGTTCTCTTCAGACCAGCCGCCGATTAACGATATTTGCTACCTGCTCACGTGATCTAATTGCGATGTTGTTACCAGAACGGCAGAACGTGCCCCACGTCTATGTTAGCGTGATATCCAGCATATCCAGTAGCATCTTGGTCTTTTGTATTTTTGCATCTACATCTATTCCTCTAATTCTCATTCTACAAAATATGGTGCATGTTTCTTCTAGAACGCGTGTCTAGTTATTTTCTCATAATACCCTCTCGTACGTATTGTTTTCAAGTGTTTCTTGTATTGTTTCAGCTTAGTGTTAATCGCCTTAGAAATGTTGTTGCCTCCCTAGAAGATGAGAGAAATACGGTATGTAGCACTATATATCTCAGCTGATACACCAGGTGTACGTTGTTTGGGAAGCAGAAATCGTGTTTTATTTAGTTATCTTCCAATCTATTAATCGTAGTTCCAAACACACATGTATCTTACAGGTTCAATTATCTATCGTTATGTGTATTCTAAATTTTATCCAGATCAGATCTTAGTCAGTGTTTGCATTTAATGTGGTTATGGTTATTAACTAGTCTCGCTGTAATCAAAGATATCTTGTCGTATACAACTTCTGTACAGTGCTAGTTTGGAATCTGTTCATTTCATGGCTTCATTCTTACTACACAGTTTCATCTTCATCAATTGTTTCACTAAACGTAATCTTTAAACTTTAATTATCTTCCATTGAAGTCATCGTGGTTCTTACAGAATCCTAACTCTTATGCCATATGTTTACAATCACTACATTGTTTCGATCTTACCTGTACTTTTCGATAAATAATTATTCTTGTGTGATGTTCGGTCGTTTATGTTATTATTAGGGTTTTCCCTCGAATTTAGCTCAATGCCAGAAATTAAAAATTGTCACAGAATGAGAAGGTCCTCATTCTCCCCTTTTCTAATTTCCCCTTTCTCGTAATTTCTCAGTTGGGTTACGGTGTAGGTCATTTAGCGTGTTTTCCCGCCGAAACTGGCTTTTGAATTCATGGCCCGGAAACATCTTTCGTCGTCAAAAAATGCCTCAAAAATTGCATGGATGAATGGAGCTCTCAGCCAGATATGTTTCTGTTTCTCGATTCATATCGGCGTCTCCCAAATTCGAATATTACTTTATGACGATTCCTTATAAATCATGAATTAACTATATATTATTTGCTTCTTTCAAACTTACTTTTTGCGCGCGTAATTTGCAAGAAGCAGAAGTGTGGGCGCACTTACTTGTTCATGTTATATTTGGTTATTTTAGTTCAGTATCTGTATGTGTGCGGTTGATTAGCATTTCTTACTTCGCACACACGTTACGAGTGTAGACCACGTTTTCCTGTTTTCTGCCACATTGCATCACTTCGCTAGAATTCTTTTCTGCATGCCATTCAGTGTTCTCTTCTTCCCCTTTTCTGCTGCTCCAATTTTCGTTTTGCTTCTTTCTCATCAACTCTGTTCTCTGTCAATTTTTCGCAGATACGAAGTATTCGATCGCATCAATAAGTGACGCTGGGTCATGACCTCTTGTCACCTCGCTCCTTTCATCTGAGCGCCCAATTTGCTGTTATGTTGCATTGCAGGCAGTTGAACGAACCTAGTACCTAGAACTTGGGTCGATCTATCTACGATTCAGCTAGGCTTCCACACTTCACATACACACTATCAGCCTCTGTTCACGGCGTTCTCGCATACAGTAATTTTTGCGATTAAACTTGTATTGAGCTCCGTCCACAAAGTTTTCGTGGCGGGACACTGTATCCCACTGCAATTTGGAACGGTGCCAGCACTAATTCGCTGCGTATCGCGCTTATTTTCACGCGAATCATTTGCGGAGCGTCTCAAATCGAGGATGCGAGTTCCTTATTTAATAAAGCTGTTCTTGAGAACGCCGTGTGTTTGTTCTCTTTGTTGCCTCTACATACACCGTATATATGTGTTTTTAACTGTTGTAATCATTGTTCGATCGCCTTCTTGCTCAATAGTTAGCTTTTTCGATGAAAACGCATCATCATTTTCCCGTTTCCCCTGAAGTTATTTACACGAAACCTTTTTTATTTCAGATGTCTGATTACGATGTCAGATCGACCAACAACCCCCCTTCCAGGCCTCGCTCGAGGGCATACGCGACTGGGGACCATCTGTTCCAGCGAAGGAGTGACGAGCACGGTCGCAGTCTGGTCCGGAATGTTGCTCTCGGTGAAGCCAAGTTTCGACGACTTTCCTCCGACAAGACCACGGTCAGCTTTACTTTCATACCACCCTATGGGTCCGAATGCTCAAAAATTCCAAGAAAAAGGAGCTCGACATTCACTAATTTCAAGGCCACTTTCAATGCATTTCAAATCCAAGAACTAAATGGTGTATGACATGACTACTTAGTCGTGTTTGTACTCGGTCATGGACAAGTAGAAACTATTTCGTAGTGGCGAACTAAATTGAGTTTGACTGTCAGTTCGAAGTAATCTAACGGTAGTTTCTTCAGGTTGAAGGTGTTCAGGTGAAAACTGGTATTCGGTTGTCCCGATAGGCGACTGCATAACTGCATTGAACTCTCTTGTTTGTAGTTGATGAGTAGATCATTTTCAGAAAGTTGCTCGCTGTGTATTCCGTCACTCAAGTGCGAAGGATACGAAACGCCGTCGTGTCATCACGAGGTTCTTCCAGCTGGAAAATGGGGAATGGGCCCTGGACGGAAATATGGTCACCGGCAGGAATCTGCGCCCAAACGAGTTAGTTTGTGACGTTTGTGTTCTCTCAAATGGTTATGTTGACTATTTAGTCAGAATGTTAATACACTGTTGTTGTTTTTCAGTTCGTTCGACCTGGAATTGCGCGAGTACTGCAACCGGTCCTACAATGTACAGTGGGCAGTGTGTGGCGTGATCAGAAGAGGGCCCTTCCCCCCTTCTGGCTCGACCGAGGCAACTAGAAGAATTCCTCTCCAGGAACTGGGAATAGTCAACGCCGATCCAGCTCCGGTGAGTTGGAACATCCCTACTCCAGTAGAGTATTCCGCATAGTCAGAAACATGCTTCCATTTGGCTGAAATAGGAAGAATAAACAATCTTCCCATTTTCGTTGCAAAATCATAAATTTTCACGAATATATAATGAAAAAACGGGACTACTTTTGGGAACATTTCATTTCGATGCGTTATCCTGTATTCAATTGGATCCTTAACCATTGTCTTTCGGTGCTTTCCTGCTTTTATAATTGAACCGTTTTTCACACGTTTTTTGATAACCAATTTGTTTGGTTGCAGCCTGTACCATCTTCACCCCTCGAAGACATCGCAGCTACTGGCTCGTTTCGGAACGGATTGCATGGAAAGGTGGGAATTTGTGCTTTTACTCAGATTAGCATCGCCAACAAACTCTGGCTGACTTGCTCAATGTATGACCAGGAAAAAACGGAAAGGTTACCTACTTCTGTTCTGACAATTTAGATTTTTTTTCAACGCAAAACTGGTTCTATTTCGGAGAACAGTTATATACTTAACTGGGTGGCGTATGTATAGGAATCAGTCATAACTATGAATGTGATGTTTGTAGTATTGTCCCGCAAATTGCAAGTTATTTGAGATTCAGACAGACGTTTTTCAGTTGATTTGTTTCGAGAAAACATGTTTGCAGCCGGGTTGCATCGGCTACAGTCGTGACCCAGCTGGACCGGTGGCACGGTCGACCGAAGAAGTCTCCCGTGCGAGGGACGATGCCGAGGACACATCACTTGTCCGCCAGGTGTGCCGTTCTTTTGTTATTGTTGGGTATTTAGCTGTGTCTGTGTATTCATACCATCGGTGGGATATTGTCGGTTTGAGGGGTTAGAAGAATTGAACATCGTTCCGTGGAAAAAGCGGAAGTTATAGATCTTTGCTCTGATATTTTTCCAGTTACTTTAGTCCAGAAATCATGGAATAGTCATAATATGTCCCCACCCCAATGAGCTAACAGCATACACCGCCAAGGGCCTCTTAATCCTTCAAAAATTCTCGCGACCCCTCCGTGTTTTCTCGTGTCGCGACCCCCCAAAACGGCGATATTCAACTAATTTCCGCACGATTATAGCTGATTTTGTATGAAAATCGTTAGTTGACAGTTCGCGACCCCTACTTTTCACAAGAATTTGTTCGCGACTCCCCCCTTTATGGAAGGCCTTGGCGGTGTGTGGAACAGGGATATTGCATCTATGATGATGCATACGGGCTCGATCTCCATTGTACTCTTGCTATTGCAGACAAAGCCAGCCACCACTACTGCTCCTGTCCACGAGGCAGCGCGGCCTTACCCTCACCAGCCCACCGCGAATGTCGCTCCCGTGGCTCTGCAACCAGTCGCAGCCCAGCCGTCGACAGTCTGCACCCAGTCCGCGGCCCAACACGCTCCCCTAGGCTCGACGTCCGAACGCAAAGAAGAAACGGTAGGCGAAGTTCCTGTATGGCCATATGGTTTGTGTAGTTATGTGTATTTTGCTGGACTTTTGTGATACAGTTGTACTTACTTAGTACTTAGCGGAGCGTACTGTGGGAGACTGAGTTCAGAGTGATAGTGAAAAGTAAAAAAAAACATCTCAAGGTTCTGTCAGAGCCTTCGACTTTTCGATGAAGGAAAACAACTTCGATTCAGAGCTTTGAATAAAAGTAATATTTATGATTAAAAGCGAATCCATACTCAAAATAACGCATTATCAGTACGCTATACTCGAAGCAAACCATTTTCAATGAGGTTGTCGTTGTATATAGCCATTTTCGTTGTTTTAGAAAGTGGCTGTGTGTATATACATCTCGGAACAAAGGACGGCGCATAAGAATTGCCACAGATGGTTTCGCCTGGAGGGGGCCGAGCAGGAGCTCGCACTCGACTGCGCCAAAGTGACCGGTCTGAAACCGCTGCGAGAGGGAACGTGAGTTGTTGGCAAGTATTCCCCGATGAGCATTCGTCGAGGATAGGAAATTATGTCATGTTACGCGGATAGGTTTTATCTATTTGTTCTGTTTGTAGAGAACATCTGAATAATAGTTACGTGTTTACAGGTACAGAAAACAGTTGTTGATTGAAATGTCCTCTCAAGTGTCACACTACGGATAGTGTTCATTGTGATTATAATAAGAATGAAGGCTCTAATTTAATATGGTTACAATGTATATTGAAATAAAGAAAGGTACGCCTCTGTCCCGTTAACTGAGTGTTGTATTCAGGCGTCATTTGTTGGATTTGCGCAGATACGAGGGAAATGTACATCATGCCGACTGGGTGGTGCGGCATGGCAGACCGAATAGGACACCGCGTGAACAGGTAAAGGGTGACCATTCCAGAAAAAAAAAAATTTTTTGATTCAAAGACTTGCGGCTTTTCACAGAAAAAAATCCGTTTTTGTGTTTTTAAGAAATACAAATGCTTCCCGTTACCTAGGCATCTTGTTATTTAGAGGGTGAAAATATGGTAATTTCCGACTGTAGTCTGATATGATGCTAGATATATATATGATACGATTTACTAGTTTGATTTATAGGTATTCGTATTGTATTGCGTTTGTAGTGGTTTTAATTCTATTTGTATTTACAGATTGTTGCCACGGCCACCTACGTGGGAGATTTGTCGAGAAGCGGCCCGGGAATGGTGAGGGGTGTCGGCCTTGTGCGACAGTTTCGGCTCGAAGATGGCTCATTCGCCGTAGACTGCAGCAAGAAGACGGGAGTATTTCTGCAGAAAAATACGTGAGTTTATCCCAACTTACTCTCATTTTTCACCACACGCCAGTAAGATTCGACTATTCGACGAAAAGGACTCCAATTTTTTTTAAAACAAATTCACTGGTGTTAATTTCTCGCTGCTATTAGGCAAACTGTCTCCAGTACGGGTGTATCAATCCTCTAATGATGTGGAGAAGTTGGACTTGAACGCTTTTTTTACTGGTCAGAGTCGGCTTTTCACATTTTCACACATGTAAACAGAGCATCCTTGTTTTATCCTGGAGTTTTAATGACCGATGTTTGCGGAATCTGGTGGTCAGTGATGACGATGGTTTTTCTTTCTAGATCGGTCTCCCTGGTACTCGTGGCCTACACCGGACCCAATTTCAACGCTAAATGGACGGTGAAAGGACTGGCGACAGACGGTGTGAGATCGAGGAAAGCGAGCGAGCCGCAGACTGCCTCGCCGCCGCCGCCGGCAAACCACGTGCCGGTGAAGAAACCGGTCGGTATTTCATCTCAACCTGGACATTTACTTTTTAGCCGGACCCTTGAAGTACGACGATCATGTGAACGAATCCTGACGCATCGGTCCTCTAAACTGCAATTGAAGTGTATTGCAGTTTAAAGGACTGAAGCGTTGGGATTGGACCACATAATCGTCCTTCTTCAGGAAGCTAAATTGGATTGAATTTCAATGAGTTATCACCAAAACCCAAAACTTAAGTCGCTTCATCCTTTTCTCTTTTTGGGTTGGTCTCACTGATGTTTCCTTATTTTCAGTATAACGCGACTGTGTCAAAGGCTGCTACTCCCAGCCGACTTCACTCTTTCGAAGGAAGAGAGAGAAGAACTCCTTTTGCGAACAATGCTCGGCATGTCGACATACAGGTAGGGTACTTGTATATTTTCAGTAGGTTTGCTGCCACCAAAATTTGTTACAGAACACGTCTATTTTGATATATACCCAATTCAATGTATCATCCGCAATACAAAAGTTGGAAGGTGGATCCCCCCCTCACTGCAGTTGGTAAATATTTACTTTATGCTTTCAATTTTCCCCAGAACCTGAGTATGTGGAACTGATAATTCGAAAACTTCTCATCTAGTCACGTCTCATGGTATTTGACGTAGTTCTTATGTGAATAGTTTTGTTTTGAGGCAGAAGGGCGTCGGGCATCATGTGCGGCGGACTATGGGAATCTGGATGAGGACGATGGCGGAGTCTACTCTGACGAGGAGGAAGATGGGCTCAGAAGTAGAGAGGTTGGTCGGCTCATCATTTTGTTGATTGTTTGTTCCAAGAATATAGCAACAGTAAGACATGTAGAATACCTGATAATCTACTTCTGAATTGGGGCCTTGGAAAACGCTTTGTTTTGAGTATCGTTTGCTCTGTATGTGTATCGGGTGACCCTTCGGTCTTGCAGAGACAGGGGTACTGGGGAGTGGGTGACGATTAAGCTTGAACACATTGAGCGGATGTATCCTATTAAAAACTGTATGAAAGAAGTTTTTCACAAAAATTTACCAAACATAGGTTAACCATAAAAACTATACATTGTGACACGTTGAACTCTTTGTTGGTGTTTTAATTTGAGCTATAGGTTTTAGCTTAATGTGTTTGAGCTTAATCGTCACCCACTCACCTGGGTGGCCATGGAGGAATAGCATATTGCAGCAATATGATGCGTGCATCTTGAAATCATGATAATTCAGATTCACTCGAAATATAATCTGGTGTTAGTGGGGGTCCAGGGTGGAAAGCGGTGTTCATGGGAGATGTGACCATTTTACCCTTGCCTATCGTCTGACTTCACCACTGGGCTGTTGTTCGTATCGCAGGGTATCAGGCTCACTCGTTATTGATTTTCCGTTGTTTTAAGGAGCTTCCTAGTCTATCCGCAAACAGGGAGGATGACAGTGAGATGCAGATGTGGTACCCCGAAGAGCCCGCCCAACTCAACACTGCACGAGATTCCTGTAAGGTGTGTCGCAATTCTCACATATTGTATTTTGTTTTAAATAGATTCTGATAGGGAATGTGTTGAAAATATGAACCATTCATGAGCATTGTACCGTATCTACAGAGAAGGTTTTCAGTGGTGAACTACAGGTGCCAGGGTAATATACTTGTGAATCATTCAGCAAAAACTGCCAAGGCTCCCGTTGGGAAACGAAGGCTGGGATTGAATCAATATTTCATGTGCATGGTCTGTTCATTTGTGTTTTGAGATGTCCACAGTTGTTTCGACTTGTGAGTTGATGTACTCATGTTCAGGTATCGGGTGAAGTCGCCGGACTGAATACTTATTCGCCGACTACTAGTCTCTCGGGCGAATTATGGTCAAATCTGGCCAGCGGCATCAATGAAACCGACCCACTACAGGTGAGAAGCTACCCTCTATCTTCGTAGAAAGGAGACTAGGAAGCGTCATTGCTCTTTGAGATAGTTTTGTGTCATGAGCGAGTGCCCCATTCTTTGAATGTAAATAAGTAAGTGAATATAATGTACTCATTGCCCAACCGAGCATGGGGAGTTCAATGTAAGCCATGTAACTGACAGGTTCCTAGTGAATTAACTTGATGAAATGACCATCATAAGAGCGTAGATCCGAAGGCAAATGCATTGTTGACCATATTCATAGTTGCAGATGAGCGCCGAAGAAGTGGTGTCGTCGTTGCTTCAGAACGAGGCGATCGCAGCCGTCATCGCGGCTCACGACAACAGGATTTTCAGGATGATGAAGTCTCTCGGCCGGCTCTGACTTCCTCTGATATAGAAGCATTGCTTGTGGCTGTTTGTTTATGGCTGAAATAGTCAGACGAGTCACCTAGTCTTTCATGTTTCCTTAGTCGGTGTTGTTCTCCAATCGTCATTAGTCCTTTCCTTCCCCTCTATGTATCGAGGTGTCGCTTTGTTCCGCCGTTAGTGTAATAACCAGCCCCGGTTACCTATTGGCAAGCTGGCTGTATCCTGCAGTAAGTTCAAGTCTTTGAGCAGTATCTTCATGACACGGCTAGGTTGCAAGGAAATTGGGCTGGTTGTAGATATTCTAGCATTTCCATCCATTTCCGATAGGATCATACTTTTTCTTACGCGATCTACCGTGAACCTGGCTGCTGAAGATTCTGCAGTAGCAGTATAAAGACATGTCTACCGGTTTTAATCACCTGAGGTGTGAACTCTCATTCTACGTGTGTGGTCTGGTCTATTTTCTACCTCTCGTTCTACTGTAGTTTTATCATTATCGATTAGTTTAGTAGGCATGAATAGCTTGGACACGTGGGGAGATTCTTCCTTCAAAGCTGCTACTTGTTGTTCTCAGTTCAATGCAGTAGTGTACGTGTGAATTGTTAAATATTTTATTTGTTCAATAAAAAAATCTTGTTCTGATGATTTTTAATCGAAAAATAGCGATTGTCGCTTGTATACCTTATTGCATCAAAAGAAACCTTCTGTGTTTAACCACTTTTATATCTTTGCAGCTTTGTTAATTTTGCAAAACGGGTTTATCCAGTTTCGAAGTGAATATGTTGCCTTCTAGGGATCTGATTGCATTGAAAAGAAATAGATTATTCTAGTAACTTTGAGAAAACACCCTCAAACAACTCGCACCAAACGTGACAGTGTATGTAGCTAACTAATTTGGGTAGTGTTTTCAGCTAAGTTCACCTACTATGGAATCGTGTTCAGCCAGCGCTGTGACTGGTAGTGAGTTGGTTGGTGAATCCGGCCGGCACCCGTCTTTCCTTGACAACCTGCCCGAAGTGCCGGGATATTTCCGGCCCAGAAGACCGGCTGACCTACCCCCGGAGAAGCTGGCTGCCCTAAGAGAGAAATGTCGTACCCAAATGGCAGACATGAGGGATGAGGTGAGTTTACTAGACAATCTTTCCACGTGAAATCATTGAAGGTAACTATATCATGGAACTAAGGGAAATGGTCCTCAGAATATAATGTTTCGTGAAGTTCTGAAAGGGTAATGCACGTGCGTGTTATATGGTATTTGGTGATTCATATATTCGCGATGACTTCCGTGTTGATCAACATAACTAGAGCTGTGCATTCGACGGAGTGCTTATTTCGAAGCCGTCCCTTCTGCTGAAGTGGCGTTATAGTCTATGAATAGTTGGATAGTATTCTTCTCATGGGAAAGTTGACGTTTTCTTGAAGGGGTCAACTGAACCGCCAATTAAACCTAAAATCGTCTAGAATCATTATTTGAAATTTTCCAAGTATCTATTTCACTGAGATCTAATTGGAGTCCTAGCAAAAGAGACCTGTTTCAGAAGTGGGCGTATTGTTTGTACCACGAAGAGGATAGCGAGAGAACGACGGCCGATATTGGTATCTGTATCAGATGGTTCTCTTTGATGGACGGCAGTGCGGAACTGGCAATTGACTGCGACCGCACAACCGGGGTGGGACCACTGCTGCGGGACAGGTACCGTGTTCAAAAGCCTGATATGTTATATCAACTTCATACATTGCTTCTGAAGAACGAACGCGGGTTCCAGAGTTCCAAGTATGTCTACGGTTTGTTTTCCAACCCCAGAGGCGAATTGACCCGAGAACCGGTCACACGTTCTTCGTGGAAGGTTTGAACCGGACCGACATTAATCATGATTTGAACAAACAAGTCGTACACAATGTAAACTGAGTGGACCCCAACTCATTTTACCTTGTATACGGTTCGGTTCGGGAAGGACCCGGTTTTTCAGTGAAATGGCTAGATACACCATACTCCAGTGCTCTTGTCTGAATAACCAGAGCAGAAAACGGGAATAAAATACGACGGAACGTGTGCCTATTTTAATGCAGAACTGGGTTCGACTAGGTGGTTTCATCGTTTCATGGACAGTTCCCCGGTCTTCTTGTTAATTCAAATGAAGTATTTACTACAAGCTGTTTTTCCCATGTGATATGTGGATCTACCCGAAAACATGTAATGTTATACTGGTGAAAATGTGTAGTTTTAAACGTTATGCTACACTCATTTTTATAGTATGCTCCTACTACATCTGCGGAAGTATAAAGGGACGATCTACGATACCGACTGGGTTGTCTCTAGTGTACTTGACGTGCCCAAGGTCGTGTTAGTGGACGTAAGCAAGGTTTGTTTCTGGACATCATGCCTTTTCATGGTTGATTTGATTGAAATTTGATGATTTTCTATTGTATCACTATCGGCTGCCAATAGGAATTAGAGTGCCAACTGACAAACCAGTAATATGGACTGAATGGACAGAAAAATGGGCATTCTTTCTGCCAAACGCGTTCAAACTTTCGGTGCTCAATCATGTTTGACATCTCTAATCAAGGCTCATACGTCACACCTTACTGTGCTATGTTTGACTAGAGTGTTTCTGTTCGTTTCTGTTCTCTACTCAGTATCGTTGATTGATTCTACATGCTAGCATGTATATATAATATATAGCATGAGATACATAGAAGAGAAACAGAAAAATGAAATAGCTGAATTTGAGCAAGATGCCAGATAAAGACAGTGTTGTTGTCAGTAAGGTGTGACTGTCCTACAAAAGGGAGCCCGTTCTCTCGTGAAATATTCGTGAAAAATTATGATTTTGCATCAAAACTAGGCCAATTCCTCCGAGATTGGCGAAAAGGGAGTCCGTTTATTGAATTTTTCTGGCTGTTCGGGCAACTTCACTGGAGTATGAATTTTGTCAGATGCGTTTTGTCAGATGGGCGACCTACATTGGGAGGATGAGCTCGAGGAGCAAGAGGGCGGGCACAGAGGGCCGCGCCTTCCTTCTGGAGGACGGTACCCTGGCAGTCGACTGTTGCAAGCGGACCGGCGTCCAGCTGGAGCACGGCGCGTCAGTTACACTCTCTCTCATACTCATACGATATCCGCTTAAAGAAGGACGACTATGTGGTCCAATCCCAACGCTTCAGGGCCCCTTTGAACTGCAATTGAAAAATGACGACGATTATGTGGACCAATCCCGTGTCACTGCAATTGAAAAATGTATTGCGGTTTAAAGGACTGAAGCGTTGGGATTGGTCCACATAATCGTCCTTCTTCAAGCGGATATTCATAGCTGAGCTTTTTTTTTGAACTAGACGCGCCATAGTTCACAAGCTTAAAGAAGGACGATTATGTGGTCCAATCGCAACGCTTCAGTCCTTTAAACCGCAATATATTTTTCAATTGCAGTTTAAAGGACCGATGTAACGGGATTGGTCCACATAATCGTCCTTCTTTAAACGGAAAAAACAACTGGATCAAACTACAAGCACCACTGGTTAGGCCCACATATGATAATTGTTTTGTTTACATAATAATAACAATTTTATTTATTCAAAATTAACAATCTCTCTTTTTTTTTCAAAAAAAAAATTCAATATACCGTTTTGACAAGCTTCGGAAAAATCGAACCATTTGCTTATAATGTTTTTCGTTCTTAATTGTTTACGTTTCATTGTTGTTCCATGAACGGATTCATATGAACGGACAGGCGGATTCTTTTCAGACACCTTCTCCTGGAGGTTCTTCCCTATGATCGGCCCACGTTCAACGTGGAATGGAGCGTGAAGTGTATGCTGAAATCGGTCTCGGTCAACCCGACCAATCAACTACGGTACCCTACCATAGAGTTACCATCGAATAAGCCAGTTAGTTTTAGTTTTATTGAATCTTAGAACATGAAAAATTCAGTTTTGGCATTTTTGAACGTGCGCAGTAGCTTTATCCAATTGCGTATATGAAGTGAGACCTAGTTTTCGCCGTCATAGTGTTCTCTGACAAATAACATTGAATATATGGAAACATTTCCAGTCACCGCGTTCTGGTTTTGCGAACGATCATCGCGATTTCCAAGATGGCGAGAATGAAGTATTTGCATACGATGGGGTGGAAAATGGCAAGGTTGGTAAAACTTGGGAAATTTTGGACACAATCAGAAGTTTCTCGTATTGTATGAAAATCACAGAAAATGCTCTACTGATCTACTGTTTTCGAGCTCATCTGTGACTGAAATGCCTCAAATCCTTATTTGATAGTTACTTTTTTCGTTTTCATAGATGTTTTTTTTTCTTCAGCGCTTTTTAGTTTTATTAGTTTTGTCTAATATATTTCTATTTTGTTGGAGTTCCTTTTTTCTTACAGGTGAGTGCCATCGATATTCTGTCTTGCCTGCTGGATAACTCGTATATTTCTTCATTCATCGAAGCCAATGATAGCAATATCTTCAAGCGCATGAAGACGCTCAGCCAAGTATGAAAACCCTGCTCCTATTTACATTGGGTATCGTGCTTATCTTGTCTACTTTGAGCAACATACTTGTTATAACTATTTTCTCTCTTTTCCACATATGTTATCATGTGTGTTGTAAGATTAGCAGACACGGAGATATATGTAATTCAGCGGGCGGGATTCATGAGCTTACTAGTTTTTTGCTATTTTCACTTCATTCATTCCTCTTGACTGTACCTACTTTGAAATGCATCCCTCGGTGTCTCTTTATATTAGTCATTTGTTGCGGAGAGTCTGTTGCAACAATCAACCTTTTTATTCTGTGATTGCAATTAGTAAGATTTGTGTGCATTATCATTCTCAGGCAATCACAAAATTGACTTTTTACATCAATCCGTGTTAGTAATCTGTTCTTTCGCGATTTACGTGTCTGTCTAGTTGTGTAGGTATTTCTCGTTTTTTGATCTTCTCCAGTGTCGTTTTTCGCCTGCGTAATTTGTTATTGAAAAGTTTTTATCTTCCCTAGATTTGTCATTTTGCCATGTTGTTTTGTTTTTAATATGTTCGTTTTTTCAATGAATGCCAGTAAATGTTTTGCTTCGCTCAATTACTATAATATATTATGACAGCGCTGTTCGCTGAAATGTTTTAGCAAGCAAGTATTCATAAAATTATCAAAAATCATCTGATTGAACTCGTTTTCCTCCAGGAGAAATCTTAGGAAGGCTTACACATCAAAAAATGGGATACCGTATATACTTTCATTACACTGCGCCATTTTTGTGGTCACGCCCGGTTGCAAGATTTTCTATATTTTGAATTGATTTGCTTTTATTGCCTCCATATACGAAAATAGCATGATAGATTATGTGTATGGGAGTTCCATCATCATTATCTAAATATTGTCGACGCCAGCGCACCTATGTACACGTTTCATTCACGTTGGTGCCACCTTTTGAAAATTGCTACCAGCCTCGTTTTCGTTCGATTTTGTTTCTTCCCGAAATATATTATTTACCTATTGTAATTGTCATTTTTCAATTTGCGAACACTTAAGTGTTCAGAATGCCACCGTCAATACACCGGAAGGGGAATGGCAAAAACAGGAACGGTAGTAGACTTCGTCGTCTGACCCAAGCCTATCTGAACCCATACCAGCAGGGTCACTCGGAGCAGGATACCGTCATATCCAAACTGGACAACGTGTACGCCATGAGTGAGTTCAAACTGTAACTGAAATTCGGGTCATTTCATATTTACATTAGTAGTTACAACCAATTATTTTCCCGAACCAACTCTCCCCGAAGCAAATTGCTTCAATAGGTCTGGTATAACCATTGTAGGGTCGTTTTCGTTTCGGAAGAAATTAATGTGGTCATGAGAGCTTTCAAAGTCGACAGTTCACAAGCAAGCGGTTTAATATGCAACCAGACGTTTACAATTGTTGGACGACTCTCTAAATTCTTGGGTGACAGAACGAAAAATTGTGTGACTATCTATTTTTTGGGTGATCATAATGATATTTTTTGTTCAAAATCCAGATAATCACCCAATTTCGGCAAATTTCTGGGTGATTATCTGAATTTTTGGAGCTTTTCATAAGTTTTGGGTAACCAAAATTCTGACGTCGTCTAGAGTTGTATACGTCTGTATGCAACCAACAAGCGTGCCGATGGCTTTTGTCACCACGAGAATACAACCAAAATGTGTTCTACAGAACATACCAGGGTCCTATTTGCATATCGGTCAATCTATTTTAAATGAGGACCCTGACATTCTTGATGGTTACCACAGCTAACATATTTACAACAGGGTGTTGCGATTTATGTTCGACGTATATTACGTCAATCACAACCCAATCATTTGCTGTTCTATATCGAAACGAAACATGGAGGTAATCCCAAACCTAGAAGGAGAGCCAGAATCCAGAATATATTTCAATATATCTCATTGTATTTATTTCTCATTTCAGCGGAAGAGTTGCTTCTGAATCACCAGTGTGTGACGAGTGGTCTGTTTCCCCGTTACTCGAAGGACCGGGATGCCGGCTATGTGAAGGACAGCATCTACTCGGCACTCGCCTGTTGGGCATGCTCCATCGCTTACAAGTATGATTTGGATCAAAGATGTACACTCGAATCTATATATTTTGGGGCGCAGGCGCATAACGACTATTGTAAATTTCCAGCTCTATGCTCATTTTGCTTTTTTAGAAGGTTGGATGACGAAAGAGGTCGTCAAACAGAGCTTCGTCAGTCCGCTGTGAAGACAATGAGAGGAATATTATTCTGTTGGATGCAACAAACAGACTGCGTCAGTTCCAGCTTTTTTGTCGTTTTTAAAGCACAACTGCACAACACGCGCTCATTGGAAGTTTGAATAAAGGGTTTTCTTGGTACATTCCTCTAAAACTGATAATTAGATTAGCGTAGTGTTTGGAGATGTATTCGACAATTTATTTGCGAATCAGTCTTCCTTCTCTTTGATATTTAGAGTAGGTAAATAACCTGTATAGCAGTCAGAAGGCAAGAATGCGTAGTTTTGAAGGGATTGTCGTATCTACCTACACATAAGGCTGTCTTCAGACTTTTTGTGCGATACAAGATACAGATACACGATTCATTTTCGAATTGTTTGTATCGTCTCATTTTGTATCCGTATCTTGGCGCCAACGTATCAGAAAAGTATGAACGTTCCAGGATACATTTTTTCGATTTTGTTAGTTTCAAATTCAAAAGTAACTTTTAACAATTGATTTAAATTCTTTATTTCATAGATATTTATAGGTATTCTTCAAATTGACGTCTATCTCATCGCACGCGACGCGCGCCGCGACAAAATGTGAAAATGAATGAATTTCGAGAAACTTTGGACATCGTGAAAAACAAAAACGCTGATGATCATTGTTACCGATCCCCGTGCCATATACTCAATTTCACTCACGCGAAGCGCGTGCACGCGACGCGGCAGAACTATCAAAATGAGTCGATTCATATGAAATTGGGATGGGTGAGGTATTCGATCATGCTGGTTATGAATATAAATCCGAAACTCGTAATACCTTCTTATCCGCGTGGCCAACCACTCCTAATCCCAAAAATTTATCTTCATGCACAAAAGTTGAATTTTTTTGTCGCGTCGCGTGCTACGCGCGCGCTTGACCCCAAATTCGTACCAAGCTCACATCTGACTTCAGAATGATCAATTTCCTCAGGTTCCCAAGTTTTATTGAATTCTACGGGTTTTTAAATTTTTCTCGCGGCGCGTGCGTGATATAAAATTGATATCCACATTCGCAATCTCCATGATCGATAATCACAGTTCCCAAATTTGACCCAAATCTGCATATTTTTTTCATTTTGACGCGTCGCGTGCGCGCGTCGCGCGCGAAAATGAAATTTTTTTGCGGATATCAATCTTTTTTGTGTGGGGGAACATTCTATCAATTGGAAAATTTTCACAAAAATCACTTTTATAATCCGAAAACCTAGATGTATCCACAATATGAGTGAAGTGTAGAATGCCGGCCGCAATCGTCAAAAAAAGTGTATCGTCGATTCAAAATGATGTATCTGACGCCGAGATACTGTAGAAAAAGTATGAACACGATAGATACATCGCGTGACGCATGTATCTGTCGCCGCTACAAAAATGCAATCGATACACATGATTAGAGCGCGCATGTATCGTGTATCTTGTATCGCACAAAAAGTCTGAAGACAGCCTAATGTCGAGAACCACGTCAAAAAGTTTCTGAACCAGTATGCGTCATTGCCATTGGCATTCTACTGGTTCACTTAGTTTACATTCACTTCCATTACGTGTTTTTCTTTAGCTGACGGCTTTCAAGTCGAACAACAGTGCCGAGTTTGCACTGCATGCCCGTTTCGACCTGCAGACGGGTCTATGTCTGAAGACGCCCAACGACAAGCACTATGGGCATCTGCAAATGGACCTGATCGCCCTCTATCTCATATCACTCGTACAAATGACATCTTCAGGAGCCAAGGTTAGCTTCAAGCTTCAGTTTTGGGGACATATTTGGTTAAAATCTGTTTTGAAATGTGTTTTTTCGATGCGAAATCACGTGGTTTGAATCGAGAACAGTCGCCTTTGTTAAGGATAGTCAGCCCTCGCTGTTGAATGACGTCAATGAAATAAACGTAATTGAAAAGTAATATAAAACATGAATATTGCTCACTATCCTGTGTTCTTCTAGTGCTTGAATTCCCGTGGTTTTGGAATGTCTAACTCTATGTTCCGTGTATGTATACTCTACCAGTTCAGATATTTTCTATTTACCACCATACACAAAATGGGCAAAGTTTCCTAATTTGGCCGAAAGAGAGCGCCTATTTGTAATTGTTCTGACCATTCAGACTTTGACTGGAGTATGTTTACCACCGAAGCCTATATGAGTTTCTTCTCAAGTTCAGATAATCTACACGCATCACGAGGTGAACTTCATCCAGAATCTCGTATTCTATATTGAACGAACCTATCGCACCCCAGATTTTGGTATGTGGGCTCGCGGTACTCGGTACAACAATGGGAAGCCGGAGCTACACGCGAGCAGTCTCGGAATGGTCAAGGTATCTTGAATTAGATTAGAGTCTCGAAACTGTATAGTTTTTGTAGTGTACTAGGGAATTAGTGTTTGTGTCTTAAACGGAAGTCGGAGTAGCAACAACGCGAACAGCAACTGACTTATTAACGATTGTTCAAAGATACCATCTCTAGAATGAGCTATTTACAAAATTTTAGCTCCGTTAATTCACAAAACGTAGACGGGTCTTTTCTCGGCAGAAGTAAGAGAGAACTTCCATTCACAATAATCGATGTCTGAAAGGAGCTGTGCGGAATTTTTTTTTCTGATGTAGGGAAATAAATAATTGCATGCATGTGATATATATGAGATTGAACACATGTCGGTAAAATGCAAGTACAAAACATTCAAACACACGCATGTGTGTGAGGTTGAAATCATTGACGATTCAAACATGAAATGAATGACCGTTTTAGTTGTTGGTATTCAGGCGGCTCTGGAGGCTATCAACGGCTTCAATTTGTATGGAAGCAGCGGCAGCAGTGCGTCAGTCATCTATGTGGATATCGATGGTCACAACAGGAATAGGACCACGTTTGAGACGATTCTGCCGCGAGAAAGCAATTCAAAGGTGAGTATGAGCTAATCAAACCAGGGTTGTTGATCGAGTTAATTTTTGGTTTTTTTCCTAGTTAAGTCGAGTTTTGAGCTCAGTAAACTCGACTTTAACAATCCTAAAACCTAGAACATACTGATAACGTTCAAATATTTTTTTAAAAAGTAATCATTTTTTTATATCAAATTACGTAAAATGTATCCAATTTTGAAGCCATTGCTCAAGTTCCCTTAGATGTAACAGAAAGTAGGCTGTTTTTGGCTACTTAGACAAGTGCCGAAGTTTGACTAGAAGCACTCGTTTCAGGTTTAAAGTAGGAGGACTATGTGGACCAATCCCGTGTCATCGGTCCTTTAAACTGCAATTGAACAATGTATTGCAGTTTAAAGGACTGAAACGTTGTGATTGGACCACATAATCGTCCTTCTCAGAGTATAATTGAAACCGAGGCATGACAGAAATAGTCCTGTAATCATATGATTATTGATGACACGATTGTCCATGTTTCCTTCCAGAATACGGATGCGTCTCTTCTGCTCACTGTTGGTTGGCCGGCCTTTGCCACCCACGACGAGGGATTATTCGAGAAGACTGTCACCAAATGTGTTAGACGGCTGGAGGGAAAGTACGGAATACGAAGGTACGTGCTCTGACTAATTGATATATCTCAATTTGTTTTAACCGACTCAAAACACTTTTTTCGTTTCGGTCAGCGTTTGTTTAGAAACCTCCAAAGTATAACTAGTTATGAATACAAAATGTTATTTTCATAGAACATCCCGAATATAGTTTTAACTGCCAGTATTTTTGGGGTTTACGAGTGTTTTGAGCCGAGTAGGCCGGTGTAATAATAAAGTGCTGAAACAATCTCTCTAGAATCAAATCGGTTACCAGGTTATTTTGTTGGTTCCATTCTCGGTTCAGGTTCCTTCGTGACGGCTACCGTACCGAGTTGGAGGATAATACGCGACCGTTCTACGAAGACCACGAGACCAGTCATTTCAACGGCATCGAGAGCCAGTTCCCCATGTTTTTCGCGTATGTCAGCTTGACAGGTTAGTGTGAAACTTGTGATCAGTCATCTTTAGTTTTGAGCTTCTATTCACTCCGCTTTTTCGAATTTTCCTTAATATTCTTAGCAAAAGAAATTAATACTTCTTTTGTTTTGAAATGGTTCTTAGTTACCACCCCGTGTTTAGAAGATTTCGTTATTGTTGTAGTTTGTACTTTTCAGCTCAGCTCCGCGGCGATTCTCATCTGGCCAACAAATACTGGGAGAAGCTACAGGGCGTACTGCTACATGATGAGTCAAGTGAGATACTTCAGTGTTAATTCTTGTTTTTCACCTTATTGGTTAAATTTTCGATGTAGTACAAACTACACTATTTCAATCTCCTAACAAAACGTTTTTCGACTAGGTTTCTTTAAATGAATGACGTCATTACTTACTCAGTTGTGTATATATAATCTGTGTTAAATGTTTGTAAACGATTTTCATGGTGCTCTAGGTGTTCTAGTCTTGCCTCAAATACGTACGTTGTTTCTACTTATGAAGGACAGTAATTGGCGCAGTGCATGAATATTTCATTCCAGTCCCCGGTGGTCTGGTGGTACCCGAGTGCTATTGTGTGGACGAGTTGTACATGGAAAAAGAGAGAAAAGAGCCGAATTCCACGGATTTGTACCCGGTCAATCCGTCCGAGTTTGGACATCATTTGTGGAGCAACGCTATCTACATTCTTCTCATTCTTCTTCGTCAGTCCCAGTTATAATATCTATGATAACGTCGGTTGATATCGATTTAGATCTTGTTATTGGAGTGGGTATAGTATTTGAACTAAATTTGGCCTTTGTACTGCTGAGTTAATCCAATTTTGACCAATCGGTCACAACCGAGATGGCAAACACAATGAGGTTAATGAAAATCGGGACCTCCAAATGGAATAAAATTGACTCGATTCTATGAAACATGTTTTAGTTGTACTTACTTTTGTTTGATCTTTCATCTTAATATTCGACGATCCCATTATTAATTTGTTGTGTGACCAGTCGGTGTATGTGATGTATGTCTCTAATCATGATATTTTCATCCATTTCAGGCGAGGGTCTCATCCACAATGGCGATTTGGATCCAGTGAACCGTCATATGCCGGCCAGTCGTCGACCGAAAATACTCAATCGACACTCTGCCTTCCAGGTCAGTTCACAATCTCAATTCCTCAAAGTAAGTAGAGTGTTATATGAAATAGCAATCCGGCGTGTTTGTTTTCTGCAATTTATGTTTTAAGCGTTGATTCATGTACGATTTTGACGATATTATGCTGAGAATATCTTAACTCTTTTGTTTTTGTCTTGTTTCTCAGGCCTTGCAAATATGAACGTTGAAAATCTGTCGCGGATGGCGGATCACCACTGTGTAACATTGGTATTGTAACTAAAAATGTCTTCTAATCTCATATATAAAAAAATACAAATAGTTCCTGTATCAAATTATTACTAATATTTTAGGGTAGCATGGAGGGTGACCCGGTGGTGCAGATAGCGTTGATCGCCGAGTCGAGTCGACTCCAGATGATGCTATCCACGTACGGCATTTCGTCTCAGACCCCCCACGAAGTGGAACCCGTCCAGATATGGCCCAGCTGGAGAATGGTCAAGGTACGTTCACACTGATTATTGGGGTCTGAGTATCGGTCAACGATTTTTCGTCGAATTATGGAAACCCGGCTGACCCCAACTAGGTGATATCAGTACACATGACTGTCTCGTCTGCCGCGTAAACATTTGTTTTCTCATACAAAACTATTAAGTTTGACTGGATTTATCCGAACAATGGTCCTACATTGGTGTGTGGCGATATTCTTGATCAATGGAGGGGATACCAAAACCAACTGCAGCCAGTTTTCAGTCATTGCTATCTGTTTTAGTTGTTGCCATACCACTCACCTACCTTTTTAGGTATTTGAATGTTTGGGGAAAGACGGGAAACTAGGCCTGAGTGGCCGTCCCCCGCGACCCTTTGGACCACTCAGCACATCCAAGGTAGGCCGATTATCGAAATAATTTCTACTTCTTATTTCCGAAACCTAATAGCTTTGTATAATTTTCACAAATTTCATTCTAAATTAGACAAGATGTAGTCAATATTACCTCTTAGCCGTGCTGTATTGCTCTCTCTCTCTTTCAGGTGTTCCGCGTGTTTGGGGATACCGTTCTCTGTTTCCCACTTCTCTTCGAAGTGAAGGATTTCTACACCAGCTCCGATCCCTCCGTTCTCATTGATGATATCAAGGTATTTTGTGGTGTTTACGTGAGAAATATGGTTTTGGTTTTGGGCTACATGTTTCACCAAATTACTTGACTTGCACTGAATTACATTAAGTTTTCTTACTTTCAAATTGAGGAAGAGTTCAGAATGATGGGTGGAGTTCAAGGGTGGTGGCTGGGTACAGCTAGCAATTGCTTGCAAGTTTACAAACATTTTGAAATGACCATTCCGGAAATTTTATTTTTTGTGGTTAGTTGGAACCGATGCTTTCTTTGTCAAAATGGAATATGATTTGTTATTTATGTCAGTCGACTATATGAGATGGGCAAACGAGAAAGTCTTCCCACGCGTGAGTATTACCCAGTGGATTGTAGCTATGTACCAATAAATTTGTTCGAATAGCCAGAAAAACGTCCGAACGTGCGTGGTTAAAGAAGTTGAGAGAACCCCATGTGATACAATGTGTGATTGTGTCAAATAGATAATTGCTCTGAGTAATTATTTTGTAAATATTCCCCCTGTGATTGCAGCGTGACATCGAATTCGTGGCCCGTCGCTGGAAGTTGGCCGGTCGACCCACGATGTGCATTGTGTTGCGGGAGGAGAATGTGGTCGGCGAGTACTTCAATCACGTGCTCGACCTGCTGGTTCAACTGAAGAACGGACACGTGAACGATATTCGCATACGGATGGGACGCGTACACGTGAGTCGCACGAGGTTTCATTCGTAATCTGCTCAACACGGTTCACGTATCAAACCTATGCTTTGCTATGTGTATCCTAGATGCTGAAAGTTTTCTGAAAACACAAATTAAAAAAGGACAATTATGTGGTCCAATCTCAACGCTTCAGTCCTTTAAACTGCAGTACATTTTTCAATTGCAGTTTAAAGGACCGTTGACACTGTATTGGTCTATCTAGTCGTCCTGCTTTAAGATTACATTTCTTCGCAAAGGAATTACAAGGTTTTGTAGACTTCGCCTATAGTGAGATTGATATTAGTACTGTCGCATTCTCCGAGTCAGCCAGAGAATAATCTATATGTCATACATATATAATGATCATAGATGTTGTCATGGATGAATCGGTACATATATATGTTTTGTGTGTTGCAGCAGCTGCTGAACTCTAGTTGCATCGAGCACGTGGACTTTGCCTCGACGGACGACGTGGAACTGGACATCGCCATAATGGAGGAGGCGGACGGCAACCAACAACTGCTCTCGCGACTCAGTCTCAGGGAGGGAAATGACGATGAGCTCGCCAGTGAGGTGAGACCTGGTTCATATTTTTTCACATGGGCGTTTAATATGTGTATTGATTTTGTTGGCGTATTATGTCGACGTAAGTCGATAATCATGTTTTCTCCACTATAGCCTACGCGAGGGAATGACGATGAGCTGGCCAGTGAGGTAGGACTAAAGCCCGGGTCATACCTTCGAAGTCGACGTTTTACGTTGGCGTGAACAACGACCAGTTCACTAGGAATACTCGAAAATGACCACTGATACTTTGCTTACACTCGTTTGTACCATTATTTATATCCAAAATGTATATCCTCGTGTTTTTGTGAACACCAGCGGTTCGACCTCCTTTTTCTCATGTAACTGTACATCAGCTCCTGCAGATGACTGGACATCAGCTCCTGCAGATGACTATGAACACTATTTGAGAGAAGTCAATGTCAGCGAATATTTTCATACAACTCTATTTTGTGCGTCTCTGAAGAAATTCTAAAAATAGCATCTGTTTTGCAGGCAGAGGTGGTGGAGAAGTCTGACCATGAGCTGTACGAGATAATCTCGCGAGATGAGGTGGAGCGACCGCGCCAATTGGCGTTTGCCCTCACCGCCCTTTGGCAACGCTCAGCGCCCGATGTGGTTGTACAAGGACGTGAGTTGTTGTAGTACTGTAATCATTTTACATCATACCAAATTGATCCGTAAGTAAAATTCGAACCGGTATCAAAATTTGTGGTTGTATAGAAAATAGGTTAGGTTGTATAGAAGTTTCATTACTAGACGCCTGCGGCGCCTAGCAGTTGTGAATTTTGTAGATTACTAAATGCTGCGAAAAAAAATGATACCAAACGCGCCTATAATACACACTATCTATAAGGGCTGCCAAATGATTTACGTTATGGTGAGGCCTGCCAGCGTATGTTGTAGTGCAACAAATGTTCACGTAATTGTAAGGCCTGCCAAAGTATGTTGCAAAAGATGTTCATATAAGTATAAGGCCTGCCAACGTATCTTAGCATGCGAAAAATGTTTACGTTAGTGTAAGGCCTGCCAAAGTATGTTGCAAAAGATGTTCATATAAGTATAAGGCCTGCCAACGTATCTTAGCCTGCGAAAAATGTTTACGTAAATGTAAGGCCTGCCAACGTATCTTAGCCTGCAAAAGATGTTCACGTAAGTGTGAGGCCTGCTAACGTATGTCAGCCTGCAAAAGATGTTCACGTACGTGTAAGGCCTGCTAACGTATGTCAGCATGCGAAAAATGTTTACGTAAGTGTGAGGCCTGCCAACGTATGTTGCAAAAGATGTTCACGTAAGTATAAGGGCTGCCAACGTATGTTGTAAAAGATTTTCACGTAAGTTCAAGGTCTGCCAACGGTCGGCCTGCAAAATATGTTCACGTAATTGCAAGGCCTGCCAACGTATGTTAGCCTGCAGAAGATGTTCACGTATTTGTAAGGCATTCCAACGTGTCGTGTTCTGTAAAAAAAAATCCACGTAAGTGTAAGGCCTGCCAACGCGTGATGTTCTGTAAAACATGTTCACATAAGTGAAAGGCCTGTCAACGTATTTTGTTGAGAAAAACGCGTGTCATTGTACTGTAAAAAAAATTCATTCAATTGTAAGGCAATTTAACGCGTGTTAACTTACTGCTAAAGAGTTTTACTTTTTTGTAAAGTCTGTCAACGTATTTTGTTAGTTTAAACGCGTGGCATTGTACTGACGGCACGTTTAAGGTAATCAGGAGACCTTTCACCATATCTCGTTTAATTTAAAGCGTGCCAACATACTGTCAAATAGTTTTACGTTCCTACAAAGCTTACCAACGTATTTTGTTGGCACAAACGCGTGGAACTGTACTGTCAATAAGTTTCACGTAATTGTGAGGCCTGTCACCAAATTTTGTGGAATTTAATGCGGCCATCTTACTGCTAAAGAATTTCACAAACCATGTATGTCGTACCAATCATAATTTCTAATTAAGCTGACCCCATTGCCAATGGCACAGTAAACGCCAGCTTAGCACACCTACTTTTGGTTATGCGCCCAGTTTTGACAGTTTTGATGAGCTCGTCATGTAGATATTCCTATCGAATTTCACAGAAACATACACAACAATTTTTACTATCACTTAATATCCAATTCGTTGTAGTTGAGTTAAAACTGTCTAGTGCAGTTCGGCTTAAACAATAGGCTACCAACATTTTTTGTGTCGACTTTTACGCATGAAAAGTATTATTTTCTTTTTTGAAATTGAGTTTTGAGTTATATGCCGTTTAGTTTATGGAAAACTGTTGAAAACTGTTTGAACACGAGCACTATTAGTGAAAATTTGCAGCAATTAACGTGAAAAACAACTTCCTACGCACGAACCAAACGTTATAACAAAAATGTAATAACATTTTCAGAAAGAAGAGGTTTCAGGCAAAAAAGAGAGACTAAATTTCACTGATTTAATCACGAATGCCATGAGTTACGACTCAGTTTGCAAGGCGTGTCAAAATGGTAAAACTGAAACATTTTGAAACGAGCTCTGTAACTCGAAGACTAATATTTTTTGGACTTTAAAGGTTATACCATTCGAAAGATAAGACTTTGTTACATTGTATTCCATCAAGAACTTTTGAGTTGAAACAACTTTCTCGCGCACTTCTATTACGAACAGGACGTTTTGATTAGCGCGTGAAATATCTTGTTGGCCAAAAACTCCCAAGCAACGTTAAGATACAAAAAAATCATTCTGATATTTGAATAGCTCTTTTTATTTGAATATAGAACAAAAAAATTTTTTGGAAATATATGAATTTTGAAGCAAATTAAGGCACTTTTTGTGACACGAAGCGGGAATTCAAGCCGTCAAGACATTAGCCGTCAAGACATTTGGCCGTCAAGACAAACCTTGAATTACCATTACGATTGTATATGACCCCAAGGGGACTAGACGCCTGCGGCGTCTAGCAGTTGTAAATATTGTATATTACTTGTAAAATTCTGTACAAAACGATACCAAACATGACTATTCTCCGTTATACTAAGCCTGTGCCATGGGTTTGCAAAAGATCGACTTTTTCCATGGTTGTCGTGCGGCCTCGCAATATATGTCATTCGGCATGCACTTACACCTTCGTTTTCCAGATTTCGTACTGTAAAACCTAATTTGAATTTTTGTCGCGTCGCGCGCACGCGCACGCGTTTTGTTGAAATGGACAATTGTGTCTAGCATGGGTAGGTACGATCACACTTGTTCGCCAAATTTCGTATTGTAGAACTTAATTTGAAATTTTTGTCGCGTCGCGTGCACACGCGCGCGTTTTGTTAAAACTTATAGTGTGCTCAGCATGAGCAGCAACAATGATATTCGTTTGCCAATTTTCGTACTGTAGAACTTAATTTGAAATTTTTGTCGCGTCGCGTGCACACGCGCGCGTTTTGTTAAAACTTATAGTGTGCTCAGCATGAGCAGCAACAATGATATTCGTTTGCCAACTTTCGTACTGTAAAACCTATTTTGAAATTTTTGTCGCGTCGCGTGCACGCGCGCGCGTTTCGTCAAAACTTACAGTGTATTTAGCATTAGTAGCGACAATGACATTCGTTTGCCAACTTTCGTACTGTAAAACCTATTTTGAAATTTTTGTCGCGTCGCGTGCACGCGCGCGCGTTCTGCAACAAATTTCACATCGTTCCAACGTCTTGTCAGCGTAATTTTTTTCATATCAACGCGTTACTGCTAGAGTTTCACTTATATTGGTATAGTTTTATGAAATTGCAAGGCCTGACAATGTTATTTGTTGACAAATGTTAGCCAACGGCTTACCAGATAGGTTCACGTGATTCTGAGACCTGCTAACGTGAGTTGTGATAATAACGCGTCACCAATGCCTGCCAAAACCATTACGGGAATTGTCCGGCCTGCCATCGTATTCCGTTTATGATATTGCGTTCCAACGGCCTGTCGGAGAGTTTCACGTACTTGCAAGGCCTGGCGTAATTTCATGTAAATGAATGACATTGTACTATCAAAAAATTTCACGTTTTTGTGAGGCCTGCCCACGTATTTCGTTAAATTTCACCCGTGCTAATTTACTGCTAGAATGTTTTACGTTGTGTAACGCCTACCAACGTATAATGTTGAATTCAACACGTGACATTTTACTGTCAAGAAGATCCACGTTTTTGTAAGGCCTGCCAAAGTATTTCGTCGAGTTCAACACGTGTTAACTTACTGCTAAAATATTTCACGTTTTGTGAGGCCTGCTCACGTTTTTCGTTGAATTTAACACGTGTTAACTTACTGCTAAAATGTTTTACGTTCGTGTACGGCCTGCCAACGTATTTCGTTGAATTTAACACGTGTTAAATTACTGCTACAATGTTTTACGTTTGTGTACGGCCTGCCAACGTATAATGTTGAATTCAACACGTGCCATTGTACTGTCAAGAAGATCCACGTTTTTGTAAGGCCTGCCAAAGTATTTCGTCGAGTTCAACACGTGTTAACTTACTGCTAAAATGTTTCACGTTTGGTAACGCTTATCAACGGATTCCGTTGAATTCAACACGTGTTAAATTACTGCTACAATGTTTTACGTTTGTGTACGGCCTGCCAACTTATTTCGTTGAATTTAACACGTGCCAACTTACTGCTAAAATGTTTCACGTTTTTGTAAGGCCTGCCAACGTATTCCGCTGGGGTAGTAAAACATGTGTTATCGTTACGAGATGTCAAACATGGCTGACTATGCTATGTTTTACATAGCACGTATGTGGTCGTTATTATAATAGCTAATTACGCTGTTCCACTGTGCCTATGGCACAGTAAACGCCAGCTATGCACACCTACATTTGGTTACGCGCTAAGTTTCACGATCTTGATGGACTCTTCATGTAGATAATTTCATGAAATTCCACAGAGACATACATGATAATTTTCTCTACCAGATAATAATCAACTTGTTGTATTTGAGTCAAAACTGTTTGGCGCAGTCCGGTCTAAACAATACGGTACTAACATTTTTCATATTGATTTTTACGAGTAGTTACTATCATTTTCTATTTTACATATAAGTTCTGAGTTATATGCAGTTTATTTTAGGAAAAAATGTTGAAAACTGACTGAACACGAGCATTAATAGTGAAAATTTGCGGCCTTTTTTGTGAAAAACAACTTTCTACGCACGACTCAAACATTATAACTAAAATTTGTTACCATTTTCAGAAAGAAGAGGTTATAGGGAAAGGGGAGAAACAAATTTTTACTAATAACGTCACAATTGGCATGAGTTACGACTCAAGTTACACGACGTGTCAAAATGGTAAAACCGGAAATTTTCAAAAGAGGGCCAGTTTCTCAAAAACTACGAAGTTCTAGAATTTAAAAGTTTTTTCATTGGAAAGATAAGACTTTCTTACGTTGTAATCCACCGAATAATTTTAATTTGAAACAACTTTCTCGCTCACTTTGATTAGAAACAGAACGTTTTGATTAGCGCGTCAAATATCACGTTTGTCAAAAACTCAATAATACCACTATTGTATGGGAAATTTGTTGTGATAGTTCAATAGCTCTTTTAGTTTAGATACGAATCAAAAAAAAGTATTTTGAAAAATATCAATTTTGAAGCAAGTTCATGTTTTTTTTCTACTTCGGCTCGGCTGTCCCACACGTCGGCTGTCCAAGACGCGTCTTGGCCGACCGACACGAAAAAGACATATTGCATTGTATATAGGAGGCTGGGGACTAGACGCCTGCGGCGTCTAGCAGTTGTATATCATATAGATCACTCAAAAATTTCATGAAAAATGATACCGAATAGGCCTATATTGTGTTCCTTATAGTAAAAAAATTGATTTGTGTCAACGGCATGCCAAAGAGCTTTATTTGAGTACAAAGCCTGTCACCAAATTTTCTTGTAACGCGTGCTGTCAACGAATTTTGCGTAGTTGCAAGGTTTGCGAACGTGTGATGTTGAAGTTAACGCGTGTGCTGCTAAAATGTTTCCCGTTTTTGTAGAGCCTGCCCACGTATTTCATTAAATTTAAAGCGTGCTAACTTACTGCTTAAATTTTAACGTTTTTTGTAAAAACCTGCTCACGTATTTCGTTGAATTCAACACGGGACTTATTGTACGTGCACAGCCTGACAACGTGTTATTCCCTACAACAATATTTACTTAGTTGTAAGGCCTGCCAACGTATGTTTTTCTACAATAACGTCCACGTAATTGTAAGGCCTACAAATATGTACACGTAATTGTAAGACCTGCTAGCGTATGTTGTCCTACAACAAATGTTTACGTAGTTGTAAGGCCTGTTAACGTATGTTGCCCTAAAATGTTCACGTAATTGTAAGGTCTGCTAACGTATGTTGGCCTGCAAAAATGTTCACGTAGTTGTAAGGCCTGCCTACGTATGTTGTTCTACAAAAACGTCCACGTAATTGTTGGACCTACAAATATGTTCACGTAGTTGTAAGGCCTGCCAAAGTATGTTGTCCTAAAAATGTTCACGTAGTTGTAAGGCCCGCTAACGTATGTTAGCCTGCAAAAGATGATCACGTAATTGTAAGGCCTGCCAAAGTGTAGTGTTCTGCACAAAATGTTCACGTGAGTGTAAGGACTGCCAACGTATGTTAGTCTGCGAAAGAATTTCACGTATATGTAGGACTTGCCAATGTATATTAGCCGGCAGAAAATCTTCACGTTATTGTAAGGCCTGCCAACGTCTGTTAGCCTGCAAAATATGTTCACGTAATTGTAAGGCCTGCCAAAGTGTGGTGTTCTGCACAAAATGTTTACGTAAGTGTAACGACTGCCAATGTATGTTAGCCTGCAGAAAATGTTCACGGTATTGTAAGGCCTGTCAACGTATGTTAGCCTGCAGAAAATGTTCACATTATTGTAAGGCCTGCCAGCGAATTTTGTTGATATTAACGCGTGCCAATGGCCTGCCAAAGAAGTTCACGTATTTGTAAGACCTGCCAACGTATGTTGGCGTATGTTGTCCGACAACAAATGTTTACGTAGTTGTAAGGCATGTTAACGTATGTTGCCCTAAAATGTTCACGTAATTGTAAGGTCTGCTAACGTATGTTGGCCTGCAAAAATGTTCACGTAGTTGTAAGGCCTGCCTACGTATGTTGTTCTACAAAAACGTCCACGTAATTGTAGGATCTACAAATATGTTCACGTAGTTGTAAGGCCTGCCAAAGTATGTTGTCCTAAAAATGTTCACGTAGTTGTAAGGCCTGCTAACGTATGTTAGCCTGCAAAAGATGATCACGTAATTGTAAGGCCTGCCAAAGTGTAGTGTTCTGCACAAAATGTTCACGTAATTGTAAGGTCTGCTAACGTATGTTAGTCTGCGAAAGAATTTCACGTATATGTAGGACTTGCCAATGTATATTAGCCGGCAGAAAATCTTCACGTTATTGTAAGGCCTGCCAACGTCTGTTAGCCTGCAAAATATGTTCACGTAATTGTAAGGCCTGCCAAAGTGTGGTGTTCTGCACAAAATGTTTACGTAAGTGTAACGACTGCCAATGTATGTTAGCCTGCAGAAAATGTTCACGGTATTGTAAGGCCTGCCAACGTATGTTAGCCTGCAGAAAATGTTCACATTATTGTAAGGCCTGCCAGCGAATTTTGTTGATATTAACGCGTGCCAATGGCCTGCCAAAGAATGTTCACGTAGTTGTAAGGCCTGCCTACGTATGTTGTTCTACAAAAACGTCCACGTAATTGTAGGATCTACAAATATGTTCACGTAGTTGTAAGGCCTGCCGAAGTATGTTGTCCTAAAAATGTTCACGTAGTTGTAAGGCCTGCCAACGTCTGTTAGCCTGCAAAATATGTTCACGTAATTGTAAGGCCTGCCAAAGTGTGGTGTTCTGCACAAAATGTTTACGTAAGTGTAACGACTGCCAATGTATGTTAGCCTGCAGAAAATGTTCACGGTATTGTAAGGCCTGCCAACGTATGTTAGCAGTTAGCCTGCAGAAAATGTTCACATTATTGTAAGGCCTGCCAGCGAATTTTGTTGATATTAACGCGTGCCAATGGCCTGCCAAAGAAGTTCACGTATTTGTAAGACCTGCCTACGTATGTTAGCCTGCAGAAAATGTTCACGTTATTGTGGGGCCTGCCAGCGAATTTTGTTGAAGTTAACACGTGCTAACTTACTGCTAGAATGTTTCACGTTTTTTGAGGCCTGCCCACGTCTTTCCTTAAACGTGTTAACTTACTCCTGAAATGTTTTTACGTTTTGTAAGGCCTGCCAACGTACTTCGTTGAATTTAACACGTGTTAATTTACTGCTAAAATGTTAACTTACTGCTAAAATGTTACACGTTTTTGTAAGGCCTGCCAACGTATTTCGCTGGGGTAGTAAAACATGTGTTATCGTTACAAGATTGCTAATTACGCTGTTCCACTGTGCCTATGGCACAGTAAACGCCAGCTATGCACATCTACATTCGGTTACGCGCTAAGTTTCACGATCTTGATGGACTCTTTATGTAGATAATTTCATGAAATTTCACAGAGACATACATGATAATTTTCTCTAACAGATAATAATCAATTTGTTGTATTTGAGTTAAAACTGTTTGGTGCAGTCTGGTCTAAACAATAAGGTACTAACATTTTTCATATTGATTTTCACGAGTAGTAATTATTATTTTCTTTTTTATAATTGAGTTCTGAGTTATATGCCGTTCATTTTATGGAAAAATGTTGAAAACTGACTGAACACGAGCATTAATAGTGAAAATTTGTGGTCTTTTTCGTGAAAAACAACTTTCTACGCAAGACTCAAACGTTATAACAAAAATTTGTTAACATTTGCAGAAAGAAGAGGTTATAGGAAAGGGTGAGAAACAAATTTTCACTAATAACGTCACAATTGGCATGAGTTGCGACTCAAGTTACACGGCGTGTCAAAATGGTAAAACCGGAAATATTCAAAAGAGGGCCAGTTTCTCAAAAACCACGGAGTTCTAGAATTTAAAAGTTTTTCCATTGGAAAGATAAGACTTTCTTACGTTGTAATCCACCGAATAATTTTAATTTGAAACAACTTTCTCGCGCACTTTGATTACGAACAGAACGTTTTGATTAGCGCGTCAAATATCACGTTTGTCAAAAACTCAATAATATCACTATTGTATGGGAAATTTGTTGTGATAGTTGAATAGCTCTTTTCGTTTAGATACGAATCAAAAAAAAGTATTTTGAAAAATATCAATTTTGAAGCAAGTTAATGTATTCTTTCTACTTCGGCTCGGCTGTCCCACACGTCGGCTGTCCCACACGCGTGTTGGCCGACCAACACGAAAAAGACATATTGCATTGTATATAAGAGGGCTGGGGAAAAGGATTAACCGGGTTTCAACTAATCGTTCTTCTGCTAACCACTTTGTAACCCGTTTTTACAACGCCCTTTGGGAGAATTACGTGGTTACCAAGTGATTAACAGATATGTTACACACCCGTTAACCGGAAAGGAAACTCGGGTAGTGATAACTGTTGTGGCCGAAGAAATACCCACCTTTCTTTGTGGATTTGGCACTCAAATTGAACACACGTGAGGTTACACTGTCTGACCTTTTTAAAAGCAGCTGTTTTTCTCTTAAACAGAAAATTCTTCTCGATTCCAGTGACAGTGCGTGACCGTCTGGAGCGAGTGTACCGTCGTGCGTGTCAGATGCGACTCTGGTGGCTGGTTCGATACTGTGCCGGCTGGCTGCGGAAAACAATCAACAGTCTGGCGCCAAGTATAACCAACATGCTGGTTAGAGGAAAGCAGGTCAGACATGGGGAATGTAAGATGTTATCTGGGGTGGGAAAGTTACAAACCCACAAACGAGGGCGAGCACAGAATGGTTCGACGTAGAGTCCAATACGACCCCCCCCCCCCCCCTTTGGGAAATGAAAAAAAGTCAAATTTCAACAATTTAACGGGAAATTTCGAGCGAAGTTTTGTTCTGGTTGCTAACAACGTGCAATTTTCTACCTCTTCTTAATCAAAAACGACCCCCCTTCTTGACTTTTTTGTTTTGCCAAGCGAGACCTGCCCTCCCCTGCCCACAAACCCATACAGTGTCTAATCGTGATCCATTACTCTGTCTTTGCCGCCTACTATTATGCAACAGAACACAAATCGGTGGTGAATGTGCGCTGTTTGTCAGTTTTCTCGTCGATGTTTTCTCTTCAGAGAGTGTACTTGTATTTGTAAGTTATCGCGGTGCAAAAATTGGACTCTGAAGCATCAAAATGTGATTTTTTTTCAACTGAGATTTCCCCCGCGATTCTCAGCTAGTTTCCCCGAACTCCGAGTTCTGAGATCCGATTATCTGGTATCAAGTGATACGTGATGCGCAGTGACGATGTATTGCGTCTTCATTTTTCTCTTCCCATTATCCGCTCAATTATCAGTTTATCGTTTTGTCAACCCTTAATTCTCCCGATGAGATCCAATGACTAATCCGATTATTCTGCTCCCGGCACAAAAACTGTTTCATTGTGATTTCATAAGTGATTTCTTATGGAGTTTGCAAAGTTGCAGCTATACCTGATAGATTGGGAAACGTGGTTCACGAGTGATTTGCGACACTGGCTCACAGTAGATTTCATCGGCAAAATGAAACTGTTTATGGGAGTGGATTAGTTGTGTAAAACTGTTTGGAAATAAGAGAAGATGGTGTATAGTTTGGCGAAACGAACGGCCGTATATCTTTCTCATTCTATTTAGTTTATTATGCGTTGTTCACTGGCAGTGCAAGACGCTTGCCACTCTTCATCAACTTTGAAACTGGTAATTAAATTCGTTTACCTTAGTTTGTCCTTTGATTACTAGTGCTTCTTGCAGGTGACGATAGGCGTGAGTTCGGTGCGTGAGGAGTGCATAACCCGTCCGATCGCCCCGTCCGATGTGGCTCAGCTGCTCTTCTCCTGCTGTCCCCCTCGCGAGCCCCAGGTGGCAGTCATGCAGCAGGAACTCATCATCGCCTGCTCAGATCTGGTCAGTCTACCGACCAATTCCACGAGGAACCGGCGTTTCTGAAATCAGGACAAATCATTTTTTAAAGGGACCATCCCTCTTTCATTTGGTGATTCGAGTTATAAATGAAAAAAACAAATACACCACATTTGGTGAAAAATCCTCAATTCAGCTCTCTTTCTCGATAATCTGCGTTCAGCAACAGCGCGGACGCACCGGCACGTACGCATTTTCATGGAGACGCGCACAAATTGTTCGCAGAACGGCTAGAAACGTATCGTAAATTCATGTGACGATAACAAATGGCATGTGTAAAAAGTGTTTCAAGTATTTTATACTGTTTTTGTTTTGATTGAGATTTCAGTCTAATTGCAGTCTAAAATAGAATTCACCTCTCGGATTTCAGTCTAAAATAGATTTCACCTCTCGGCCAAAAGCTTCGTGATACAGTAACCCCGAGAATAATTTGGCTCATAAAAGGGTTGGTTCTCCACCGATTTCTGTTTTTCTTTCAAATGTAATAGTGAGGGGCTACTATTACAATATAAAGACAGTATTCTGAGATTTCATGTTTTTCAATCCGTCCAAAATATAGAGGAACGGTCCCTTTAAGAAATAGTTTCAGAACCGATTTTTTTTCTTGAAGCACTTACGCAATTCACCCAAACCAGAACCAGAAAGCTGTTTGTTTCACGGGAAACCCGGTTAAATGAAGATTAAGAGCATGCTTTGAACCAATGGGATCGAAAGTCCACAGAAAGTAGATGTTTGGTTTCCAGATGACTCAGTTACCGTCTGTGTTTGACGGTGTTCTGACGATTCGTCTGGGTTGGATGGCAGACGCCCTCCACATGTTGGTCGAATACGTGGTGGAGACGGGCTGCTTCGGGAGAAAGAAGAGCGGATTGTCACCCGGAACGAGCAGGAAGAAACAGAACATACCGGCTGGTACGAATCTAGAGATGAATTCGGGAACATCCCCACCTTTCTATCCTCACCTGCGTTTCTCGCTTTGCGCACTATTTCGCGACACTCATATATTGACGGGATGTTAGAGCAGACAAGTAGTGTGTGTCTGAGGAGATTGGAATAAAAGGGCTTTCGTTGTTCAATGACGATTAGTGATTGAAGCCGAAAATACGAAAAATATTTGTATAGAATTTTTTTGGCAGATTGAAGTTTGGAATGAACGATGCATGTTTTCGTTTGTGTGTGGATTTTGAAAAATTAGAATAAGTGTAAAACATGGTTCGTTTTCAGTCTACTCTCACGTGGGTCTGGTTCCCACGCGACAACTAACGGAGCAGATTCGCGAAGGTGAGCGGTTATTCAGCTTATAAAGATCTCTAACATAACATTCACAAATTTCCTTCCCAGTTCACACGTGCACACTTCTTTTCTGCAGTCAACATAGAGTCTTCTAGTTTTCTCCGTGATAGCGGATTTTGAACCTATTCATTTGTCACATGAAACTACGTGAGTACGGTGCACTTAATTTCATTGAATGATTGCAGAGTTCAAGAATAGTTCCATCTACGACCTCTCTCCCACCGTCGTCAAAGATGTCGTCAGAGCTCTGATGACAAGAAACAACTGGCACCTGCTGTGGGTTGTAGCAATCCTATTGACACACGATGTTTTTATTTTTTCTACCTGCAGACTTGTGGCTGCTTTCCACAATTTGTAATAGTGGTATTTTGAGAAAGCTGTTCTGACGTTTTCTGGTGTTTTAATGAGTTTTTTATGAGACCAGTTTACTAGGGGAAACTTTGAACGAAGCCTAATAGCTGCTAGCTGTCAATAAAGTCATGTTTCTAAACGGGCGGCTGTCATCTGGAAGCGGTAGTACCACCCGATAATAGTTAGTTGTGGGGGTTATTGCGCGGTTCGCTGGCGCTAGTACCGCGGTTCTTTCCGCGGTACCGCCGGAACAGTGGCTACGTGTGATAGTTTCAATTCTGCCCGTTCCAGTACCCCCCAGCAGACGCGTCGTCTCAACGGGGCCCTCAATAGAATGCCGGTCAACTTCTACGACCGCGTCTGGTCAATTCTGGAAAGATCTCCCGGCGGGGTCACCATTGCCGAACAGTTCCTTCCTCAGGTAGGACCATGCTCAATTGAAGCTGTATGAATAGTCAGTAAAATGCAAGGGTTCGATATCACAAAAGTTCGAAGGAGTGGTCTATTTTTGATGCCCATTTATGAATTGTCACGAGTCGACAATGAAAAACGGTGGTTTTTTTTGTGAAATAGTCATACCTTACTGGTGTGCGGGTAATATTTAGGTTTATGGGAGAGTGGATCCTGGCAAAACTATCTTACTTTACTTTACAGAAGTTATTATGCTTTATAGCTCTTTATAAGCCCTTAGATTTGTCTAATCGGGGAAGTAAATTTTTATAATGGAACTCCTGGGGTTTCGGTATGCATACACTCAAGAATAGAACGGTTCCTAAGCTGAATATGACTTGGACTGTTTGGACAAGAAAATGGGGGAATTGGACGAGTTTTATTCATCAAACGGTTTATATCACACGGGTTTCTCGGACTTTTCTGGTGTATGATTCCTTAGAACCAAGTATGTTTGTGTATTTAATCAGGAACAAAGTCTTTTCATCAGATATTCCTGCATTTCGTGTATGCCAATGACACATTAGTATTGTTTGATGCCTACATATTAGTCTTAGTACAAATGTATAAGTGTTGCCTTAGATTTCACCATCCGGTGTTAGTCATCTATTGTCCTCCATTGTGAATCTCGCTTTCTTTTCTCCGTGCAAACAACAGGTGGTGTCATAAGCCCCCCTTAGATTATCCTCCCGTTTTCAGTCGACTACATTCTCTATTGAGTGCTTCATATTGGCCAACTTCTTAGTAATTGGGTATTAGTCGTCACAGAAGTCTTCTATGGATAAGAAGATAATATAGTCAGATTCCTTTCCACTCAGCCGGTTATCCGATCCCGAATGAAATGCAGAGCTGCCGCTGGTCAGCTGCTGTCAAAGATGAGAAATAGGCATTTTCGAAATGTTTTTGGCGGAGAGAGACAGACATACAGATAGAGGCTTGAGAGAGCGAGAGAATCACAGAGACAGAGAGAGAGAGAGAGAAGGAGAGATATAGGAAACAGTTTGCTTAACGTGTAAATCGCGTGAAAGTGGTTACATAAGACACTGGTATAGTGGTTTCCTGGCATGTGTATGAGTTGTCATTTCACTTCTGAATGAGCTCTGTTCACTGCGTCGATTACCAATGAATAGTTAAGAGGGGATTTTACGCGGCAGATTTTCGGCTCCAAGAAAGTGATGTGGTGTATTTGATGAAACAACGGATAACAGACATCGGTGACCATAGAACGAACCTACCCTATTACTCGGTAGGATATATTTGATAGAGAGTAAACGTGTATTTTGGTCGCAAAGTTAATATTTGGGATAGTGACAGTTTGAAGTTTTCTTCTCCTTCCGAGAAAAACGTAATTTAGGTTTGTTGAACGGTTGTACGGATCTCGTAGTAGTTGAAAATAAAATAATCAGTCCTCCACCAAGTATGAAACCGGGAGGTAAATAAGTTTCTCACCAGGAAACTTAATGGGGGCGAAAAAGAGGAGATAGTTTGGAAATGGAAACATATTTGGAAGTACAGTCGAGGAACAACATTTCGCAACAAGTTGACGCGACTCTTACTCGAATTCGAATTAGGAATATGTACTATTGTGAGACGTGTTCAATCGCGAGTAGACATTCTATTCTATTTTATTCTTCTTTACGTTTGATAATTTGTGTACTGTTTCCAGCAGCCAACGATGAGCGACATGACTCAGTTCGAACTGACTTTCTCGCATCGAATCGAGACGATGTTGAGTAGAATCGACCACCCGGAATATCGACAGCTGCTCGTCGAGGTATAGTCTGTTCCACCCACTTATAAACCTCTACAGTAGTATGCTCAAACCTCCAGGTCAAAGTTTTGTATGTTGGCATTTTTGAGTTTCTTCCAGGTTTAGTACTACTACAGACCCTGAAAGTTTAAAACCAAAATAATGAATTGTTCATTAGAAAAGGTCTCCTGAATATTTGACGAATTACTGTGGAAGGACATCGATTGGGGAAACAGAGTATAAGTTGGGGTCAGCAGAAGAGAATGCATGAGTATGATATAGAGTTCGTTTTAAGAGTCTCGGGTAGACGGTAGTTTGTTCCAATCTGATTTAGTTTGATTCCTGCGCGTTTTTGATGAACATTTCTAAATTCCGATGTGTTTCAAGATCAAACTACAACTATGGTTTGATCCTCTCTTAAAATGTGTTTTTCTCATACACCGCCAAGGGCCTCTCAATCCTTCAAAATTCTCGCGACCCCTCCGTGTTTTCTCGTGTCGCGACCCCCCAAAACGGCGATATTTAACTGATTTCCGTACGATTATAGCTGATTGTGTATGAAAATCGTTAGTTGACAGTTCGCAACCCCTACTTTTCATGAGAATTTGTTCGCGACTCCCCCCTTTATGGGAGGCCTTGGCGGTGTATGGTTTTTCTTCACCATTCAACTTTTTTTCCATCGTACTCGACGAGGAATTCATGAGCATTGTTCCTCGCATTACGTGTGATGTGTGAACAACAACTTCTGTTCCTAGTATTAGTTTCTCGGTACTCTAGGGTATGGGAGTGACGATGTTCGTAAGGTCGTACTCTTCATACTACATCGTAGCGAGCCTATTGCTGTATTTTTGATGAATGGAAGCAAATGTCGTTTTTTGCTGCTTCACCCCGGGAAGATTATTATGAAGTCATGGATAATCCTCTTACGGTAGCTGATTGGTACATTAGGCGTACCAATACTTGGACGAACTCGGTGTGCAAACTAAATGAAATTGAAGCGTGAACTTTGCTGTTATCCCGGTTGATTTTCATCGATTTTTAGGAGAACATGAATGTTCGCAGGAACTCTATCAGACATTTTGTATTTCCAGCTCCTTTGTATCATTGCGACAATTGTGGAAAGGAATCCGGAGATCAGTTTTGGCACCCAGCCAGTGGACTGTGATGCTGTTAGTTTTGGTTCACATAGCTTCCGAATTGAAATAAAACGACAAATGACAAAAAACTGAAAGTCGTGTCAAACTCGGTTCTTGGAAAACAACCTTTCTTGGTGGACTGAGTTCGACAATTCAGTGAACACAGAAAGGATGAGAAGTTTTTGTAGAAACTTTTTCTGGACTCAGCCAAGTTCATCCTCAAAGATCAGAGTGATGTCTGTCTGCAATGAATTTGGATTGTTTGATAGCAGCTTAGTCGCAGCTCAATTTGCACATCACTCGGTCAACTTTTCGTTGCAAAAATAGAAAATGATGACATTATAAGTTGAGCAGATAGAGTTCCTGGAAGTAAAAAAAACAGATTTCGGTCGCAACATTTCATGAATACAATGATTTCGTTGAATGAAATAGTAATTTACTGCCTACTCTAACGAAGATTTTCGAGTTCATTCTGAATCAAATGTTTTTTTTTCAGTTGATCAGAAAGGCCTTCAACATATTCGCCGACGAACAGAAGTTGATTGACAGGACGGATCTCTCCTCGTTCTACAGACTCGAAAATCTGGCTCTAAAAACGTCTACCGCCACCTATCTGACGAAGGTGAGATTCGCTGTGTACTGTAGCTTTCACTTCTCCAGCTACCGTAGCAAAGTAATGAAAGTGGTGAGCTTGGCCTGATCGCGGACCTTTGCGACATATATATCAACTTTCGAAGTTTAAACCTTTTGTATGTTAGCACAATCTTAGTCAGATGATAACCAGATAGTTCAGCTCAGAGGAGACTTTTTTTGAGACTTTGCTACGGTGCTGAAAGGGTTCTTTCTATCAAATGCCCCGCTCCCCTCGCTTTTTTTTTGCATGCAGTACTCAATTCTTTGTTCATTCGGGTGGGATTAAGTCTTTTGAATAGCTGCTGCATTTGTGTTCTGTCTTGTTGCTTGCAGAGGTGATTAGTTCACAAGTTCGAGAGTTTTATGTAACCACTATAACATGGCACGTTGCAGTGTTGTGACGTGAAGAGATAATGCAAAATGTGGTATTTTTTCGAGATTACTGCTACCAATTGTCGTAGGCGATGCAGAAAAATTGGTAGCTTGGCTGACGCTCATAATAAAAAGACAGGTATCATGGATTATATTAAAGACGATGGGTCTCGCACGTGAGCAAATAAGCTGTTCCTGGGGGGAAAGTGTGCTTGGTATTTGGCGCATCAGAACGTGATGTATGCTGCATGCACAAGTCGGTTCAGTTTTTGAAGTCCTGCGCGAAACATTGTTGGTAGTATAGTCATAGGCCTCGTTTTTCCCCTATCAGGCCTATGGGGTGTATGTCACTTTATCGCTGTGTTTGTAGTGTGATCCCTTTGCTTTCGGTCGAAATGCGTGATGATAGGGCGTGAACTTAGATCAAATCTCAACGAGGGTCCGGGCATTTTCCATATGTAAAGTAATATGCTCATTTCCAGGCTATTGTCGAGTTCGTACTCTCGGGGCGACACTTTTCGCAAGTGATCAACATATTTGGACGCGAGAAACAGTACACGGGAGAGGCGAGGGGACATGAGGATGATTGCAAGCTGCAGTAGATTGTCTTTCAGGGATTTTGTTTTGGTTTTAGTTTTTTATGTATATATTTTAATGCAAATTAGTCAGTTAGTGAGTTTCACTATGATAACTATGGAAAGCTCTGCTTTGTAATAATGTAAAAATGTAGTAAATAGTTTTATATAAATCGTGTGTTTTCGCTCTATTCATCGATGTGAGTTCGCTTATTAGTAGTGTAGTGATTGTATAGTTGTTTGCTTTTCAGATTCTAATTAGTTTTACCTTTGCCAAATTTGCCATATATTCTTCTATTCAACTTTTCTTTTCAAATAGTTTTGACATTTGTTTGTATAATTTTAATTTTTCACGTGTATAGAGATCTTATTTTCTGCCATGGTGCTCAAGAGTTAGTATTCATAAATCTTTTATCAGCCAAAAAACTGTACAAATATAATATATTCAAAAAATGCGATAATCAATACATGTAGAGTAATACAAATATATAATCAGTAATTTGATAAGAATATTTTTGAATTGTAATAAGGCTGTTAGTTGTTCCGTAGAATCTGTAAAATATGTTGGAATAATGATAGCAATGTTTGTGTAAATCCGAAATGTTATCATACCAGCATGTATTGTACTCTCTATGTCTAAGAACTATGAAAATAAAAAAAAAACTGTACAACAAATAAATATATATAAGGCTAAACGACGCGAGGGCGTCTCTAAATAAAAATATATATGAAATGTGCGTCGGTTTTGATCGAGAGTTTTCGACGCAGAAATGGTGTGATCCCCATTGGGGATACGGTAGTTGTTCTTTTTTCTGTGAGAACATTTAAGGAGACGCTGTCTTCAACGGAATAGTGTCGAGAACTGCGGCATGAACAGGGTTTGCAGCAGCAGGGGAGAGATGGGTTCCGCCTGGAAAATATAGAGTTGAGGTTACGGTATTATCATTCAGTTTTGCCAACGATTCCCCAGTCCTCACTACGACATATTTGTCGCGAACGACCAGTATCGAAACTTGGTTTTCCTGCAGTAATTGACTATATTCCTGCAACGGGAACTGAATAGTCACGTAAAGTTGGCATTCTAATGAGGAATTGTGCACTTTGTCAATGCACGTTTCTGAGTTATGATGTGTTTAACATGTTTCCCGTGACTGTGCATTTGACTAACAGTACAACTTTCATTCAGTCAGTTTGATTTCTGTGTGAAACCTACCATGGGAGTGATGTTTGACTGTTGCTGCTGCAGCAGTTCGGTGAGCAGTTTCGTCTGAATGAGCTGCTGGAAGTACTCGAGCAGCATGGCCTCGTTCGAGGGAATGGGCGAGACGGCGGCGGAGTCCTGGCTAAGTGTGGGCGACAGGGCCGGCAGCGAGGGCGACGAACTGCCCGAAGTGGCGCTGGAGCCGAGACGGGCCGCGTCCTCGGAGTACGTGATGGTAGTTCCGGTGGCGTCTGCAAAAGCAAGATGTGGAAAAAGGATGATGTTATCTGCTAGTAGCTTTCAGTAACTTAGTAGCAACCGAGTTGTACTGGTTGTACGGTCAATTCCGTTCATAGCGCCTTTGAGAATTACGGTATCAAACTACTTACTACGTATAAAACGATGAAATTGGGGCGGTTCTAGCTTTTCTCATTGTGCGACGTATGTTCAAGAGGCTATAGTTACAGTAGCATTGTGACCAACCTTCGGTTCCCTCCGCCTTCGGGACGATTCTGAGCCGCATGTTTCCGTTCTTTGAGCGGATTGTCCGCAAAACGGCCGCATTCTGGCCGGGCTGACGGTGGCGGAAACGACGAATCAACGCGTTCGCACGCATGCTCATCACAGATGAACACTGCAATGGAGACATATGATATATTTGTCTTTTCTCTCTCTGTTTCTCTTCTCTTGCTCTTCCCATCTCTTTCTATTTATCTATCTCTCCCCCGTCCCTCCCTCTCTCCCTCCTTTCACTTACCGTATCACAGCGACACTCGTTGAAAGGACAGGCCGACGCGTGTCCCTTGAGAACCGAAATGAAGCCGTGTCCCTCACATTTTCGACACGTCAGTCTCTTCACTGAAAAACTGATGTAGAAAAATCGTCTGCTTCGACAAATCCCTGAGTCATCTCCATAGGATAAAGAGAGAATAAACCTCTTTTGGAGTGAATCTCATCTTGTGTCCTATGAGTCATCCTATCAAATCATCCAGATTTCAGTTTCTTAGGACAACCAGGCCACATTGAGATGAGCGACAGAACCTTTCTGCGATCTATGCAATTCAGGTTGCAATGCAATTTGACCAAAGTGGTTCGTGACCTTATCCTAGGTATTTAGGTGAAAGCATCACATCATGTTCTCTAAGCTGAGATCAAACCATTAACCTGTGCTGTAGACATTAGACAAGCAACCTTTGCAACAAAAGAGTGATCACTACAAACTATTTTGAGAACCGCCGAATATCACTTATGAGCGAATCACGGTGGTATTTTTCAATTCTCAAACGTTATTCGTCAAACGTCAAACGGACCCAAGCAAGGAGGTTATTTTATCGGCTCTCTATTTTCTTGTAAAAAAGAGAGAATAGGTCGGAATCGGTTGTAAGCGTTGGTACACTATACACTTGCAAAGATGCTATAGCGCTCGGCTGCTCTAATCTGGTTACTGAGAACTAGCACATAATAACCCTGGATACAGTATCCCCATCACACGTAGGCTACGGCTATGTTACAGTACATCGTGAAGACGATATCTGGGGACCTTCAGAAGTTTTTCGCTCGTGCCCGCACATGAGTATCGATCCTTCTACGTAAGCAGAGTGTCCAAATCCGCGCTCTATCTTTAGACATTAATTGTTGATTTTTCGCTCGGCTCAAGGGATAATGACAAGACATGAGATTATCGGATCGGCAAAACAGATATGCCACGGAACGAAGAGCCTTAAGGCCGGCTTAGGCAGAATTGGCACAGATTCGCATTATGATGCGTCGCGCCGAGACGTCGCCATCAGAGTATATTTTTTTCGCGCGCGAGCGCCGCGAAGATTACTTCTCAAACACAATAATGCGGGATTTTCTCAGAATGACTGGTAATAGAATGTTCCGCGGGTTTTTGCATTTGTGCGTAGGAGCAGAACGCGACAAGAAAAGTTTTGTTCGAGATCGAAAAGTGGGAATTGTGAAGAAGAATAGCGGGTTGAGGCAATTTCGTTGAAACCAATACTTGCGTTCTTGATCAAAATCACAATTTCGGCCTGACATGTTAGTTCTTTTCCATTTGTTTGTAAATTTCTTTCTCAAAATTCGAAGATAATCCAATATGAGCAATAGAAGCAAAGGCTTCTCGTCTTTTATGGTTTCTGGGATTTAGGGATTATGACACCTAAGCCGAAAAAGAGAGCTCGGGCACAAACTCAGTACAAACAAGTTTCTTTCTTAGTCGGGATTAAACAAACTTGAAGTTCGTTTAATCTTCAAATACATTCGATTTGAAAGATGAGACTCTCCAGAAAGTTCTTCGGGTGTTTCCTATGTTTGAAAGAGCAAATTTTACGGATCGATCTATCCCCGGTATCGAATTCAATGTTATACCTATTTTTCAAAAATTCACAAAGAGTAGGTTTTTCACACAGAACTTCATGCTTTTCGCTAAACTACCAGACTGAGGTTTTGTTATCTGTGAACTCGATACTCAAAATGGCTGGAACCGTCTCTGGGTGTAACCTATTGGCACCGTAGCAAAGTGATAACTGCCCCCTTGTTCAAACCAAACTTAGTAAGAGTGATCATAGAGAATGTTACAGCTACCTTCTCAAAATTGTTCCTGAATGTTTCAACGTAGTCGTTGAGGTATTGGATTGCGCTACCTGAAGTGTTCGCTACCACTACCCAACTAGAATAGTGTACCCAAACTGCTTCGATAACTCACTTGGCTTCTTCTTTGAGATGAACTCTTCGTTGTTGAATCGCACGGTTTCCATTGTGTTGATCGGATGGGAGATAATTGTATCTGTTTCGTCTCCTCCCGCCTTTATACCCTCGAAGGGGCGGAGCCTGTTTAGGCCAATCAACGAGCTCCTAATACCTTTTCATGGGGATTATATGAGGTGTGGGGAAGGCGCTTCACAAAAGGACTCATTCCGAATGACATTAGCAGATACAAGAGAAGACATACAACTGTGTCACCTACGTAACTGGTTTGCACTCGTGACACTCTGTTTGTCGACGAAAGTACGGTAAAGTGGGCTATTCTGAAATCACACGAGAAGAGAAAACTGGACTAATTGAAGGAGCAGGTACAAAAACGTCGAGAAGTTGTGCCTCGATTCTTTCCGACTCGAAGGGACTGTCCCTTCCAACTGAAACACAGTTTTCGCTAATTGATGTGCGAGACAGCAAAAAAACTGTTGGTGGCCACAAAACGACCGCAATGTTGTTTTACGATTGGAGCACGCTCTGGCCAGGATCTTGGGTTTGTTCACGTTTCTATAACTGAGCATACCTTCCATATAATGATGCTGGCACTACAGTTATCTTTGCAAAATCTGCCAGATATTTCATACAAAGTATTTCCCGGTATCCCGCGACTTCGTGCTGTTTTAAAAATACACTATAATTAATGTACAATATACGACACATCTCCCGAACTTTGCTGACGAGGTAGCTTGTGAGATTAACTGAGGAGTTATCTGGAGATTACTACTGCGCTCTGCTCCTGACAGCATAGCAATTCAACAAAAAGCTACATACTCCTGATATTATAACCGAATTTCGCAAACATTTCTTATAATTCTAATGGAGTGACACAGTTTGAGTTGTAGTTTGATCACTATGCACGCCCAAATTCACGATTTCCGACCGCAAGGCAACCGGGCTAAACGGCGAATCCAGCGGAACAGTGTAACATACGCTGTAGAGGCTTGGTTCGGAAAGAGACCATCACAGATAGCTTCCTTTGTCCGTGTCTATGGTGAAACGTGGCTCCCAGGAGCCTCTTCATGTGCAACTTTTCCTGAGGATCTCATGGACATGTCATGAACATCTCATAGGATGTTCAAGAGCTCCGCATACATATAATGGTCACGTGAACTTCTCATCAGTTAGAGGAATCGTCGTGCCTGTTCAAGTATACGCCAGATAGCAGGAATCATCCGTCAAAAGAAATTTGTACTCTTGAAAACTGTTGAAAATACCATTGTGCACAAATGTCGTTTTCATCTCGAAGTTGCAATGAGTGTGAAACCATAGATGTGTTTCGGGGCTAATACGTTATTGTGTCTGTTTTGCATCTTCTTCCTTTTCAGTATCTTTACCACAGACGGCTTCCAACTAAAATAACATTTCTCAGAGATTTTTTTGCAAAAATATCTATATTATGACGGAAGCAGAAACACTTGAAATTCCTCTCATCTGGAGAACACTTCCTGATTGTGCGACCGGATTAAAACATTGAAAGGCGGGATTTCACTTCTATACGTGAAACCGAAAATGTTATAGAGAAGGCTTCCGTAAAAAAACCAAATCGTAATAGTAGTGCTGAGTACGTATCTTAGAACACTTAAGTTGTATTTTCTATTCTCATCTTAGAACACTTAAGTTGTTTTTCTATTCTCTCTTTTTTACAAGGCACTTAAGTTGTATTTTCTGCTGTTTTTTTCGTATCTTGTTTTGCACCATGTAGCTCGACACTTGCATCCCAGCGAGAAATGAGAGGAAAATGAGGAAATAGCATATGTTTGATGCGACGCAGGTTGGGATAAAAGGCCGGGGTGTTCATAATACCGCCTCTAAAGTATGATTGAAAATGGTGTGAAAATAAATATTTACAAAACTTTTACCTCTGAAGGGACTCGAACCTGGCCAATTCCACAAGGAACCCGGTATTTCGTTAACCCTCTCAGTTAACCATTAACCATTAACCCTTTAAAAAACTACATTGTAAAAAAGGGTTACAAAGCGGTTAACCCTTTGTTAACCGCTTTGTAACCCTTTTTTACAATGTAGTTTGGGGGAAATTTTGGATTACTTAGGGTTAACAAAAGGGTTAACCAGGTAACCCAATTGATGGTTACCTGATAGGGTTAGCGAAATACCGGGATAAATGCCCTCAAACCTTCACCCATCTTCCTTCTACCTGGTCTAAGCGCATTCTTACAGTACTTTTCCTTATAGGTTCACAACAAAAGATATGTCTCATCTGAAACAAAGAAGGTGAAGCAGCGAACTTCTTCTATTCTCTCTTGTTATTCATTTTCTGACGACGAATGAGATTATGACGACCCAAATCTTTCTGTTTTCTACTATGGGCACATGCAAGCATTTTCAATCAGAAACAGTGCATTTACAAAGAGTCTACAAAGGAATAAGCCACTACATGTGGTTTAGCACAGGATTACGTTCAAATCGTGCTATGCTCAATTCGAAAAGAATCGTAGAATAAAAAGATGTTCACGGGAGAAAATCTCATGTTGAAAAAACACGTTTCAGACTGCTACGTGACTATGAGTAATAGTTTGTGAATTGTTTATTTTAGTAGCGGTATCCCGTATAGAAAGCGGTATAGATCGAAAAAGAGTTGTAGTTTGATCAGACCAAAACAGCACACTCTGGAATTCATGAGTTACACATTTGTGAACCCCAAGCTTCTCATTTTTTTCTCGACCACAAGAGGTGCAACCATTTTCACAATACCACACACATGGTTAACGAGATACGACCAACCTCCCGGTACCTTACCACTCTCGCATACGGCGTTTCTCTTTTTTGCAACCTCTTTTCCGTGACGCTAGAATTCACACAATATGAGTTTCTGTAAGAAGTCTATCAATCTTCACACAGAACGTCATCTGTTCTGAAAAACCTAAGTTTTCCTGAAAATACTATATCGTATTTTATCAGCACGCCGCCAAATTTCACCTGAGACTATCGAAGAGTGTGCATGAGAATGTGAAACTCACATGAAGGCAAATGAGGCGAAAACTGCTTTGAAACATCATATGCGAAATGATTTATTGTTTGTTGAAAATATCTTTCTTAGCAATTTGAATTAGTGATACCCGTGAACATAAAAATAGGCTATGCCACAAGGAAAATGAGGCGAGCGAAAAAAATGAGATCATATACGGTCAGGGAAGTTCTGGATAAAAAATCAGTACTATTATGCATGAATCATGTGAAGAAAAAGGATATTTGGTATGATCTGGGATGTTGCCAACAAGTTTTCGAGCAAGGCTGCAGTTGGACTTGGACTATGTGCTAATGCTCTATGAGAATAAACTTAATGGCAGATGCTCAAAGTGTAATCATGCTTTGTTTGGAAAAACAAAGTTGCTTCTGGTTATTTCCACTGAAAAGCAAAATAATGTCCGAAACACTAGAAATCTATACACAACTCAACTCATATTAATGATCAAAACTATTCAAGAATTAGATGCCAGTTGGAGATTCGAGAGAAGTTCAGTCGGCCTCGGCGGTTCTGGTGGGGAGCGAAGTCCGTTTCGGCCTCCGCGGCAACGATTTGTTCAGCATTGGGTTGGCAGGGAACACAGAATATCCCTTCCGGGCTTTGTAGCTGGAAAGAACCGTATCTTTCAATTGTGTACAACCATATACAACCAACTATATTTTTGTTAACAACATCTGGTTGCTTTTCAAATGCAAACATACTTTTGCTTGGATAGATAGACTTCTTGGCTCTGTAGAAGTGTAGAACAATTTTTGGTTGCATTTCAAACATTAAGGTTTTCTGCACAGTGTAATTCTCCTAGTATACATACTTTCACTTTTAATGTGTATGATTGTTGCGAGTAGTTCAAGACTTCTTCGTTCTCACCTTTTGTTGTTGGCTGTCCCCGGAGGAGGTGTCTGGGGCAGGGCCGGTGAGGCAGGGATAGTTAACCCACGGGGAACCGGGCGCGGACTGGCCTGCAACAACATGAATTACAAGTCGCAACGAGAGAACAATGAATTTCCGATTGGAAAATAGGGGAAGTTCGTCTTAGTTTGTTGTATGTGAGTAACAACAAAGCTGAATATTTTCTACATCTTCGTCAACCTTTTCATATTTTCATTGGAACTTTATGCGCATTGGAACTATACCACTAGCTGCTCATGAGAAAGTGTGTTTCACAGAAGATGTTCGTGAGATTCTCATGAGAAGTTGCGTGAACTGATCCCATATAGTTACAGTACGCTCTACAACCTACACTCTTTCGATTTTTTTCCTCAACTTATTTTCTTAACTAATTTTTTAACACTGTATCTTACCTGTCCGATAAGTGTTGGTATTTGTGAGGAAGGTGCTCTCACTGGCTTTGCGGGCGGCTTCTCAGACGATCTCGATGGCAGTGGAATTTGAGATGGAGGTGGAATACGCGACTCGAAACCTGAATAGTTCACGATCCTGACTGTTTTTCATAATATTAAACCCATCTTTAATTAGCACTCGCTGCTGAACGATCGGAAATGTTGATCGAACCGATAGAAGTATTGGAAGCTAGATAAAAACATGTGTGAGATATTTATGTACATCTTGATTGTAATTATTCTATTCTGGCCAGGGCCGCGCGAACGCAGCCCCCGACGCAAAAATGTAGTCGTTGGCGAACTTCAACTCGAAGCTGCCACACGGGTCAACCTATCCGAAAGTGCAATGGATAAGCCTCGCCATGAGGGCGCCGCCTTGTTGATCGCGGCGCGCCTCCGACCAGGTAAGTTTATGGGAATGGGGGAGACAGGGACGTATCTGGGAGATACGTATCTAGTACGGGAAGGCGCGTAGGGGAGATAGTGGGAAGAGAGAGCGCAGAAAACGAGAAGTGTATTGGGGAAGCAGACGAGAGGCTACTATCGAATATTAGTGAGTGGATCACATATCAAAAGATGCTAATAATTTGCCCATTATTTATCATGTTTACCGTGCTTTTCACTTTAATGGCAATCCAAAAACGAAACACTGAAACTCATTGCACGAAATTAATTCGATTTAAAAGTGTAACTTCGACTACTATGATATCAAAATGGTACTTATGTTCTTTTCCGCTTTTCTGGTTCAATGCCTCAGAGATAGCTGTTTCAGTATATCTGATGTAATGAACATTCAAACGGAAAGGACTCGGCTTATTTGAAGTACGCGAAACATTGAAGCGAGCCTCGTTACCCGCACCATTCCCATTACTTCATTAGTTCATTATGAGTGGGGTGGTTCGAAAAAAAGGTATTTCTAACTTTTATGATTTATTACTATGTTATTCTGGAATACACCCGAGAGTTCAGGTCATATACAAATCCTAATTTTCTTAGAATGTTGAAATAACAAATTTGTTTACGAACGGCCAATAATCTAAGAAAGTTCACAGTAAAGCTATGATTATAGTTTTTAAAGACCAATATGATTTTCTTTTTAAAAACAAATATATTTTTCTATTTAATTTTTTCGTGTTTCTAGAGCATTTTATTCCTTCTGATGACTGAATTCTTCTCTGAACTATATGCTTCACAGTATTTCAACCTCATCGCTCAAAGCACAGAAAATATGATATTCCTATACAGTAGAAACGAACCGCTAACGAGGCTCCTAACAGTCTTCTTGTTCTCGTCGTCGTCGTCCTCATCTGAATCCTCTCGGGACTCTCGACCGCTGTCCACCGATTTCGACTCGCTCCGCGGAGATTCCTGACTTTCCTCCCCACCCTCCTCTTCTGCTGTCACTACCAATGAAGCTGGACGATGCTACAAAAAAAAACGAGGTTCAAAAAATAGAATTGGTCTAAAAAGCTACAGTTTTTCCAGAATGGGTATTGTCACCTTTTGGTTCAATTTTTAATAGCGTACCTTGAGCGACAGATTAGCAAGTTATGGAAATGAGTTCAGTACACAGGAGCGCCGGTTTCCCTGAAATTCCCCGATTTTTTCCCTGATTCTACCTCAATCGTTCCGGGATCATTTCGCGAAATGATCAGAGCGAAAAGAAGGTGAAAACCGGGAAAAATCCCGGGAATTTCCCGGTTGTCACCTTACAATTTCTCAGTAACTTCTCAGAAATTTTTCACACGTGATTGAAAAAACTAATAAGATTTTTTCTTGGTAAAGGTATTTTTCGAAAATGTTATCAAAAATATATTTTCTTGAAAAATATTTTTCTAAAAAATATTTTTCAAAATATTAATAATATATGAAGAGAATAGAAGTGCATATTTCATTAGTAAAAACTTCATGAAATGAACTTCATTGTATCATCCCTGTCGATATTCAGACCTCGATGTTGAGCTGATAATTTCCAAAATATCAAATCACGGCACCCCTGGCCGCGCCGTATCTAGTACGGGTTACGCGATTGCCGCGGCGAAAAGCTTATCCATGCCCTTTTTCCGATGCTTTTCCCCGATGCTGAGTTACCCAGAAATTATCGAGAAATTGTAGGGTATTTTATCATATTTTTCCCGCACTTTTCCCTGATACTGAGTTTCCCTGAAATTTCCGAGAATTTGTAGAGTTTATACCTCCATTTCATCCTGAAAATACCTTGAACGTTCTCGGGGATTTCCCGGAAATTCCATTTCCCCGAAACACCCTAGGTTTTTCCGGGTGCCCAATTTTCCGATGTATGTAAGGCATATTCCACAATATTGAATTGGTTGTGGGAAATCAACCTTTAAGTGTTTTAAGGATGTTTTGATTCCTGTTTCCTGTATAATTTAGGGGGCTTACCTCTTCAGTTATTTCTGGAATGGTGATGAGTTCGGGAACGAATCGTCGCAATCGTATTCTGTCGCGCGACATTTCGATCATTCTACGCAGATCGAATAGGAATTGATCGGCCACCGGAGGGGGGTTGTGCATCAGTTCCGGATCCAGGTACTCTGCTAATACATAGTTCAAACAAATAATTTTAAAAAAAAATTGCCATGTATGGTTGCTAGTATTCGTAGGAGTACATAATACTAACTGAGATATCAACGGAAATATATCGATCATTCTTCAAAGTCTCAGATATCGTAAATTGTTCCGCATGGAACGAATTTGTTTATTACAGGAGTGACCAAAACTGGTTTTCAGTTCAATATTTGTTACTTTGAAATGAAAATTTGCTAGAAAAAAACTCGAAAAATTTAAAGAGATGGAAAATTAGCTAGTTTTATGAATGAATCAAGAGTACATAGTTACAAACCAGCACTGAAGAAGAGTCTTCTCTTCTGGTTGAGAGAGCTTCTCTCGGGTTGCGGGTAGAACTCGGAGGAGGTTATCGGGTTGGAAGAGGTGGCTGCCAGATGAGCAGCTGCTGCCTACAAGGAGTAGCACATTTTATGTCGAGACAACTTTTTTGTGATGTTTTCGAAGTATATGAGCTTTGTAGTTCATTATAATCTGAGTTCGAAGAAGTAAATAACAAATTTATCACGATGCATTTTAAGAAAAACTGTGAAGAATAATGAGCATTAACACAAAATAAAAATGGGTTAGATAACGGTTTAAAGACAAAAATTCAGTTATTGAAATCCGAGCAAAAATGCATTGCACGTACCTTTTGCGCTTCTTGTTGTTGTTTGAAATGGTAGAGAAATTGCATTTGAATATCGGTAATTAGTCTCTTTTTCTTTCTCCTCCAACATAATTGCCATACGAAGAATATGACGAATATTGTGAAGAAAATTAGCAGAATAACCAGAAGTACGAAACCTTTTTCGGGAAAATGGCTGGAGCCGGACGAAAGGTACGGATTCGCTCCTGAATGCACGATATTTGTTTTAACAAACCTCTTGGGAAAGCTCCTTACATGAAACCATATATTTTCTTCTCTTAAAAAGTTCTGTATTTTGAACGTTACACAAATTGTATGTTTTTATTAATCAAATCTTTTAACCAAACAAAACAGCTATATATATAGCTATAAATAGTTTCGTTTCAAAATAACAGAAATATTTTGTTAGCTACAACTTACAGCCGCCTACAGGCATAATTCAAACTAACTAGACTGAACTTCCGAGGTTGTGTCTAGAGCGGTAAATACCTGATATTCCGGTCACTCTGAATGAGATGCAGTGCTCGTCCGGTAGGAAGCCGGCACAAGATACCTTCATCTGGACAACCGCCCCTCGCAGCACACTCGCGTCTATGTCAGAACCGCGGAACTGGAAACATTTGTTACAGAAAAGTCTAACGCACATCGTAATTGTTGTTATTCTGTGTTGTTTAGGTTGCGAAACATATTTCACTCTCGCTCTTACTTTCCTCACTGTCAGCACTTTAAAACGGTAGAAACTGATTAGAAGCAGCCAAAGTAGATAGGATATTTTGTAGATCGGATATTCGCACCAATTATTTAGTTTTGACACGAAGGGCCTGGATCTCTGAGGGGCGTAAAAATAAGGCGGCCCACTTTTTAGGACGTAAGTCCACTTTTTGGGGCGAAAGTCTACTTTTCGTTACGGAGGACGTATTTTTAGGGCGGAAGACGTATTTGTAGGGCGAAGGACGTAATTTTAGGACGTAAAGACTACTTTTGAAAAAAATTACCCGGAATCAACAAAAATTTCAAAATCGATGGATTTGCCTGAAAATGAGGCATTATGGGGTTTCGATCATCGCGATCACGAATATAAATGTTAAAATTGATTTCATGCACGCGACGCGACAACAATTTTTAACCACTGTGTTTTTGAATGAAACTTTGTATGTGTGGTAATCAACTATGGGGATGTCAGATAACGATACGAAATTAGGTTTCATTTTACCATTTAGGAAACAAAATTTAACATTCGTATTCGTGATCGCGATGATCGAAACCCCCTAATTCCTCATTTTCAGGCAAATCCATCGATTTTGAAATTTTTGTTGATTCCGGGTAATTTTTTTCAAAAGTAGTCTTTACGTCCTAAAATTACGTCCTTCGCCCTACAAATACGTCTTCCGCCCTGAAAATACGTCCTCCGTAACGAAAAGTAGACTTTCGCCCCAAATAGTGGACTTTACGTCCTAAAAAGTGGGCCGCCCTATTTTTACGCCCCTCAGAGATTCAGGTCCGAAGTACCTTAATAAAGACATCACGTCGTATTGACGTAGTTGCGCGCATGCTTGAAAGTTGCGGCAAGCTGCTAGCTGGTTCCAATTACTACTATTGCCACCTACAACACTCTCACCCGCACGCATCACGGGTTATCACGTGCGTTTGTCACAAGATCCTTCCTAGTCCCCCCCCCCCCCCCTGTATAATTGGACTATGTCTATCCGTTCACTTGTCTCGACCGCGTATCATGCCTGATTTCCCTCTCGATCCACCGCTGTTTATGCATATTGGCCAGCGGGGTTCGACCCGATTAGAACACTTTCTCCCAATCAAGGCAACAACAAGAAACTACGCTGACGAATTGCGTAGCATATACCGTGAAACGTCTGGACTGAACTAGTGGGAACAAGAAAATATGTCTGGTTTGCGGATAAAATAAGCCAGAAAAATCGTTTTGAAGAGCGCGCTATAAAAACAGAATGGTTGAGCGGTGCATGTATGAAGAATGATGGCAGAAGAGAGCCGAATACAACTCTCTCTCCCTCCCTCTCTTTTTTCCATCTTTTGCGTAGCATATACCGTGAAACGTCTGGACTGAACTAGTGGGAACAAGAAAATATGTCTGGTTTGCGGATAAAAACAAGCCAGAAAAATCGTTTTGAAGAGCGCGCTATAAAAACAGAATGGTTGAGCGGTGTATGTATGAAGAATGATGGCAGAAGAGAGCCGAATACAACTCTCTCTCCCTCCCTCTCTTTTTTCCATCTCTCTCCCTCTCCCCTCTGTCTCCGTTTTCTCCTTTTTCCTATCTTTCTCTTTCTTACTATCTCTCCCTCTCCCCTCTCCAACTCACAATAATGACCGTCTGTCCCCCTGCCGTCAATAGTCTGAACAGTGATTTCTTCTCGGTGGCCCTCCATCTGTGTCTGATATTGTCGAAGAATACTCCAGTGATCGAGCAGTTCACCGCACCACTAGAAGAGGAAGACACTCCCGCATCTGAAATATATTCTTTAGGATCTCTACCTTGAGAAAGACATTCTCACAACCAACCAACAACTTACGACGGTTATACTGTTAGTTGCACAGTCACATTAAACATGGTAAACACAGCAGAACTCAGAAACGTGCAATGATAAAGTGCTTGATACCTCATTAATTTATTTCTAATAGAATATGACCTTTTACAATCTATTTATTGCCGTATACGACGTGTTCGTCGAACTTTAGTTTTTCCTTTTTAAAACTCAACATAGATCTACCTGTAAAATTGCCTTTGGTTTGTAGACTTAATACCTTGATATACCCAGGAAATATTCTCCTCTTCTGATAAAATTGAATATTCATGATCTCACAAAAGTTGATTTCGAGGAGAAACACAGAACACAATCTTCTTATGATAAACTTTTCAATACAAGTATGAAAATAGTTTTTCCCCGAGTTCATTTCCTGTCTCCAAAAAATAAACTAGTCAGGCGGATATCTTAATCGGTGATCTATTTCACTGTACAAATGAATGACCGGTCGGTCTTGGCTCTCGATCAAAAAGGAGATGAAATCGCCCACAGATGATCGAGCATTCGCCGGTTATCATTGAAAGAAGTGCGCATTCTTCTCTCGCGCAGAAAACATCTTTATTTATGGACACACCAAATATGACGTAGAAGAGAGTGTGAACTCGGTCACGGCTAGACTATTGATAGAAGTTTGATCTCACAAATAATAAACAACTCATTTCTAAGAAAAAGTCACCCTCCAAGTTACCCGCTCATAACGGCCACCCAACAATTCTCACGCACTAGTTCCGTATGAAAAACGGTGTTTATATCAGAACAGAATGTCCCGCTAGTATAGTCAACAGGTACAATCAGAACTTTTTAATGCATTAAATGTTCTCAAATTGTTCTGAACTGGAGACCACACTGATCAAATAGTATGCCGCAGCAGCAAGTCTAGTTCTTTCCAAAGCAAGCCTTTTACGGTGTATGTTGTACCATCCCGCTGTCTAGTTTGATCTCGTTGCTTTTCGATCAGAATCCGTGAATCGAGGTATCTATTGAGATCAAACTACAACTCAACTAGGGTCATTACCTATATATGATGTGACCAAACCATCATTACAGTGGAAAAGGCGGTAATTCACGAACTTCACCCCTTTAAAGGACAAGCTGCCAGTTTTCGGCTGCCCCTTTTTCTATTCTGACCACCGAAAGACAAAAAGATGAGTCAGAAAGTAGTTGACATAATCTTTCAACCCATCTGTGCGTGCGAATTAAATCAATTCCGTAATGAACCCCCGAAAAGTGTGTTGCGGGTGGGTATACAAGGTCATATTCGAGGGGAGAAGACAATAGACCGTTATCACATACGAATGATACACTGTTTATAGTATTTGGAAGAACAAAAGGTTGAAAAAGGGTATTTGAAGATATGTGATTATAGATTAAATCACCTATAAGAAATGAACTATTCGGTAGAGTGCAAGCTGCCAATTTAAAAAAGTGAAGATAAAGAAGTGAAAAGGTGAAGAAATGTGTTCCTCACTCTGATCTGATTTAGAGATTTTCTAGAAGTGTTGAACGATTACTAATGGAAATAGGTACATTGTGAAAGATGACCAATTTGTACCCAGGTGAAAAGGAAGTACATTCTAATAATTGTACTATAGTTAAAACTGAAAAATTTAGAATCGCTAATCTATAAGTAATTGTTTTCAATCAGGGCCGACGTGGAAAAGTGCATCACATGTTCCAAAGTATAAACAACATGTGTTGAAGTACTGAATTACGTCCGTTTTTTCAAATGTAGGAGAGATTCATCTGAAGTAATTAAAAGTTGACTCGATCTTTCATGTGAGGAACAGCAACATCGCATGAGTACCTACAACATATCTATCTAAAACCGACAGATACGTTTTAGTTCCAGATATCATTCAGTGTGGTTTCATACCGATAGGTTTTTTGATCGGGCATGTTTTTAGTTTGGTCCCTACTGTGTAATAATCAAAGTACAATTCAGAAATGACCCCAACTTTTGAAAAGACCACCCACCTTGCCATAGAATGGGTGTCTTCGGTAGTACCACCCCGTTGTGTGCGGGCAGACTAATAACTGGCAGGTACTTGTCCATGCTGTCCGGCACCTCAAACGCTATGTTGTGGCGACACTCATCTGAAACACAGACGAATAATTGACATGTATTTTTATTTGCTCGGCACCAACTATGGTTGAAGTCAAACATCGTTAATTCTCTCAGTATAGAGTCCGCACATCACACAGCTTGGATATGTGTGTTTTTGCCTCAGTGTTATAAAAAGTAGTACGCTGGAACAGTGGGTTCATTTTTTCTTGCTGTTTTCATCAAATTGATTGGTCACGAGGTTCGTATTCTCCCCAACAAGTGACAAACATTGCAGTTTCATACCAGTTGGGGCAATGTGTTACACTAATGACGTCCGCATTATTGAAAGATGTTGTAAACGATATAGAACTTTGAAAAACATCAATCAAACATCGGGCAAATGTCGATATGAATTTGATAAAAATCATGTTTTACTTTTCAATGAACATTTTTCTGTATCATACCATCATCAATACCGGCACTTCCAACGCCATAAATGTACTGAGAAACGCGAGAAACGCTGCTAAAGACCCGGTGAATTCTATATCTAACCGGGTTTTTAGGTAACCTAACCCTTTTTCGGTAACCTCTTTTTCAGGTTAACCGGTTGGTAACCTAAAATGAAAAAGCGGTTATCTGTTTTTCTAACACAAAATCTGGTATGTGGTTTTTACCGTTAGTTTGAATAGTAACCGGATATCAGTTTCAGGTTACTTCCAGGTTACCTACGAAGGTAACCTGAAATATAGATAAGCAAAAAAGGGTTAGGTTATTTAAAAACCCGGTTAGTAGTAGAATTGGCCTAAAGATCCTGTCATAGAAAAACAACCGCTCTTCAATGTTTCTACACGTGCAACGTGACCATGTCAATCAAAACGATAATCGCCGTTTCGGATCTCATCATATGTTCCACGCACCCTTTACATACTGTCGTTGAAACCTACACACAGTTTATTGCCATGGAAAAGTTTTCCGAAACCTCTCAAACTCAAGTACGTTCTCCAGAAATATTTTATAGTTTATTGATTTGGTTGGTGCACTTTGTTGCAACATGGCTGACCAAAAGAAGAAAAAGACTTCAAATAAGATGGATGGTTGTCTATAGATGGTCACGTGCTCACGTGAACCGGTTCGGGGTTTCCGTGAAAAGTTGTCACAATAGCTTAGTTGTGTTCCATTCAACTAACAATAGAGTTCTCCAATGGTGCGAAACCGCGATAAGTAGAGGATTTGAAAATGCAAAAACATGCCAAATGTGAGAATAACAAATAGTTGCCGATGCTTGAGCGTTTGGAAAACATTTGAAGGACCACTTAGAGACATAGTTCTACTAGTTTATTGCAAATTCTCCGGAAGAATACTCATGAAAACAAAAGAAAGATCAATCAGATTCAGTTCTGTTCGCCAAACGATAGCAGTTGAAGAACGTGTGACTACTGTCTCCTAAATGTCTCGCAAAGGTGTCAGCACATTAATCGAGAATGACCTTTCAAAAAGCTAGTTCTGGGAACCGTTTTCTGAGTTGAGAAAGGGGAATGATTAGGAATAGTCGAAAGGTTTATACAGTAACTATGTTCGGAATAATATTCACCGCCTGTTTCGCCAACCAGTGATTGTAAGAGTTAGACAGTATTTCACTTTGAACGCTCTATGACCGGTTAGAATCACACCTTCACGTCTTCAACGTGATCCGAAAAAGACCAAAAAAAGTTAGGGAATTTACCGAATTATTTTCATTACATAGGTACGTCACAACACACAACAACACTTAACTACACGCTGAGGAATGAATGTGCTTTCACGTTCTAGAACCACTATTACACTGGTAGTATCAGTCTGTTCAAGCGTGGCTCTATATTCTGTGCTTTTTGACTAGAAGTGGATCATGCGCCTTCTTATTGATTATCTCACGATTCAGCATAAATGGCGAATTATTGATGACGCGAAAAACCATGAACCGACTGGAGAAAACGGAGAAAAACATGTAGGAGACTATGTGGGCAATCAGATAAAACGATCAGCTGGGAAAGGCGCGTCCTTAGACTTATTATGGCAATTGGGGAAGGTTCAATCGAATTAATGTCCGATTAAAGCTAGTTGGTGAACAACGCAATTTCCGGAACTCCAATCATTGCAATGGATATAACGTGTAACACGAGAAATTTGAGTAGTTGACCGATATAAAATCAGTGATTCACCGTCTTTTTAGAAGTTTTGAAGGACGAAAAATTTCCGACAAATGCGCCATTTTACCATTCCGCTCTACTAGGTACAACAAATAGAACAGAGAAGGGGTAGGTGGATGGGGAATAGAACGGATCATGAACGGCTCAGTTATTTATGATAAAAGTATCAACAATGGTGGACAAACTTCACAAACTAAGTACGGAATTGATACCACATATTTTAAAACTGGGTACATGAAGACGAAACAACAGGTGAAAGCGTAGTACGGAGCAGTAAACAGTACACAGAAACTATATCTGCTCGCAGGTATTGTAGCGTTTTGAATGTAGTGACCAAGTCCGAATACATATACTACAAGAATAAAAAGCATCTTCAACAAACGCGAGATAGTAACGAATTAATACAGAAAAAGTGCAATTAGTCACGTACCTAGCTTCTTAACGCAAAATCCGGCAGTATTGAGGTAAACGGGACGTTCCGGGGGACAAATACAACTGCAACTGTCCCCGAGGGTCTCATTGTACAGTCCGTCCTGGGCATGAAATAGGTCCTGACACGCCGGAGGGCATACGGTAGGGAATACGGTATCCGGAATACCGGGCTGACGGACGATGGAGGACAGAATACCCTCTACCGGGGCGGAATAGAGGGAGAGAGGGAGGGAGACATAGACGCAGAGAAACAGAGATAACATGATAGGGGGCTATTCTACAGGCAACGATTCCATTGGGTGAGAAGGGGCGGGCGATTGGGAAAGTGATAAAGGCGCGCGAACTAGGGAAAGAATGAGAGAGATGGGAGAGATGAGAGTAGAAAAGAAAGAGAGTAAGAAACAAAGAGAAAGAGAGAGAGAGAGATAAAGAGAGAGAGATAAAGAGAGAGAGACATAGAAAGAAAGGGAGAAAGCAATGAAGAGAGGTTGTGAAGAGAGGGGGGAGGGGGGGGGGGGGAGAAAATAACTAATAGCGGTCGGTACAACGGTTAGTATCGGTGCCCTGATACCATTTTTCTTATAAGTTTAGTTGGAATTCAATGAACGGTATTTCATGAAGCCAGTATGCTCTGTACGGTTTGCTGTTTTAGTTGTTCTGTTCTACCGATTTTGTGTCAATCTAGTGTCGCTCAAATTAGAAACAAATGCTCCGCTATTGAGGTATAGTCTTTTTCATTCCTACTGAGACTTCTACAGTAGGAATTCAAAACTTTCAATACGTTTAAATTAATTTAATGTTATCGGAAAGGTCTACGGTTCTGATAAATGATTCTGTTGCCATATTACAATAAGTGTACCAAAATGTTTCCGACAGAGATTAATTTCACATCAGGAAACAGTTATTGGAAAAATTGAGTATGTACTGTAGGAGTCTCAGTAGGAATGGTGTCGACTATATAGGGGTGTCCGAATCTTCGATGTAGTTTATTCTCTATTCACACACACGAATTTCCAACAAAGTTCAAGTGAATCAAACTACAACCACCTAGAAAGAAAAAAGAGCATTAACCACTGTCTTTGTGAATATCGTACTAGTGTCACTATTATGGACTCATGGACTGGCTCCGAAGCTACGAGGTAACAGTTAGTAGATCATGTTTCGACCATAGAACAAATAAGTGTTGAATAAATTTAATTTAGTTGCTCTAGGAACAAGCGGTAATCGAAATATATGATTTATGTTTCTCTGTGATGTACTTGCAGTTTGACTATAGTCTGTTTAGTTCCCAACTCGACTCGTATCCATCAAAAGTGTTGCATCCCTGGCACCTCTCGCGTTGCGTGTGCAGCGCAAAGGCTGAGCATTTTGCCAGATCAGGGCACAATCAAGAATCTTTCGAACAGCCAAATAAAAGTTTAATCTACGCATACATTTATTTTTTAGTTATGATATCTTCGCCTCTTCTAAAGTGTTTGTATGAGATATTATATTATTCCCTAATCATAATCACCACATTTACTCAACTTCTCATTAAAAATTTCGAAAACATACACTGAAACATTCGTGATCGCCGTGTATGGGCCGGGCCGGGCCGTTCCCGCGCCGCGCTTCTAACAAGCCCTAATGGCCGAGTGGTCTAAGGCCCTGCTTGCAACGAGGTGGCCATCTCCGTAGAGTAGAACCCCCAAGCTGTTCTTATTTTGAAAACACGGAATCACTGCCAAGAGTGTTTGAATAGTTTGAAAAATTGCCAAGTCAAGAGCTCCGCCCCCATATTCATACAGTAAACGGAGTCCAGTTCGGAACTAAGTAGACTATATGTTCGGTTCAAGTTACTACAACTTGAACGCAATCACGCAGCCCCCCCCATGTGATGAACGTGACGTTGAAGACACATAACGCCCGGACCAAAACTCACCTCTGCTAGATCTCGTCGAGAGACCATCAACAACATATTTGTAAACACGAATGACGTCACCAGAACAAAATGTTACTCATTCACCTTACGACACCATGAAGAGGCGATGAATACTATGAACAAACCATATTTTGCGAAAAAAACACATTCTCGCAACACATTGAACGAGTCGAAATTTATGAGATTTTTTGTAGAGATTTTTCAAGAAAAGAATTATAGCATCCATAAAACATGTTCGACACACTGGAAAATATAATCGTGCAATTATTTGTTTCTCATCCAATGAATGTTTCTATTCGATTTACTGTTGAATGACGATGCATTTAGCTACGTCTGGATGGTCTCTGAGACGCGCCTCAATGTTGCATGTATTGAATATAAGCTCACGGAAATGCGATCGATGTTAAGTTTATTATATATGTTTTATTAGGTTACGTAACATTCCATTCAGTTCCTACAAAGACAGGCTCTCGAAACTGGATACTCAATCAAGCTACGTTAGAAGAATAGGCATTGATTTATTGCAAGCGCACAAAATAATGTTTGGAAAATCAAAATTGGTCAGGTGTCCCTTTGTTCTGAGTTCGAATGTTAGACATAGAAATAGATTGATTCGTCAATCTAGGCTTTATCGTGATGATAATTGGTATTTCTCACGGGTTGAAAAGTACTGGAATATTTTCACTAGTAGTGAATGTAATTTTTTATCCCTATATCAGTTACGTTGTAAATTGCGACACTTTGATTGTAATATGTTCAACGATGTTCCTCGTTTTATGCATTGAGTAATATAAGTGTTCAGATGTTCATGTTGGTATTTATGTTTCATCTACATACATTGTTTTCTCAATTTCCCGATTCTCTTTAAATGTTTTTATTCAACGCTCCCTTGTAAGTTGATTGCGAATTTAAACCGCAACCCTTTGGGATACGTATTTGTCATAGATTTCGAGTGATCAATTTGTAAAGTTCTACTTGGATAACTTATGTTGGTATCTATGCAAATGAACTTTTTATTATTATTATTATTATTATTACGTGGATTAACTTGAAGAAGAAAATAGGAAGAACTTTTGTGTTAATATATCACAGTTAGTTTAGTTCCCCTACACCAAAACTATTGAGTTATAACTTAGTTTCATAATCTGGTCCATCACGTTGGCAGAATACAGACGTTAGTTCGGTTAATTCTTGAAGAAAATACTCTATATTTAAAATAGATGTCTTCAAGGAGCAGTTTTTGATGGTAAATTCTATATGTAACCGGGTTTCTTTGGTAACCTAAACGGTTTTTGGTAACCCTTTTCTCAAGTTACCTCACAGGTAACCGCTAGGTAACCTGAAATGAAAAACCGGTTGCCAGTCTTTCTAACGAAAAATGTGGTTTTTACCGATAGTTTGTACGGTAACCGAAATTTAGTTTTAGGTTACCTACCGATCACCTGTGAGGTAACCTGAAAAAAAGGGTTACCAAAACCGGTTAGGTTACCAAAAAACCCGGTTACATATAGAATTGGCCGTTTTGGATAGTAGCCACCCGTGTACCTTTCCATAATCTTCTCGTTGTCTGCGCTCTCTCTTCCCATTCTCTCACCCACGCGCCCAACCAGGACTAGATACGTATCTCCCAGATACGTCCCTGTCTCTCCCATTCATCATAAACTTACCTGGTCGGAGGCGCGCCGCGATCAACAAGGCGGCGCCCTCATGGCGAGGCTTATCCATTGCACTTTCGGATAGGTTGACCTGTGTGGCAGCTTCGAGTTGAAGTTCGCCAACGACTAAATTTTTGCGTGGGGGGCTGCGTTCGCGCGGCCCTGGCTAAATTGGAAAGAGTTTGAAGCTCATATAGTGGGTGCCCAATTCATAAATTTCTGTCTCTTGCCGGAATCGAACCTGCGAGCAAAAATTTCGTAGCTGGGCGCTAACCACTGCGCCACAAGAGCACATCGCTGGTAGGCTTTGAAATCGAAGACATGTATACGTGCACAGCGGAAAGTGAGATATACAGTACCCTCCTGCCTTTCCGTTGGCGACGACTATATATGACAAATAAACAGCCAACATATTAATTCTCCTGGTTCCGTTGAAAAAATGATGTGGCTAACATACAGGGAGCGACAAAACTTTCGTTGTACTTTGATCTTGACCCACACCGTGGGTCGACCAAAAAAACATTGGGATCGAACTCCAAAACTGTAAGATAGGGTCACATTTTTGAGCGCACACTATAAGCTCAACGTGTGGATACAATACTATATTCGGACGTGAGTCGGAACTGTGTTTCTGCACATGAAAACCTAATTTGATTTTTTTTGACTGTTTCTATTGTGATCTTGTCACTCACGTATTCCGGCCAATCCACTGGAGAAAAGAGTTCTTCCCGAACCACACCAGTAAGCTTGAAGCCGGGTTTGGAAGCAGCTCGATTCTCCAGTGAACGGTTCAAACCGAACCGCGAAACTTCTCGTCTGAGAGAGGATCAAGTTATGCTTGGCATAAATTACTGCGTTGTGGCTTTGTCCCGGTAAAGCGCGGTTTTTCACGAGATGAAGACAATAGTAATGTAATGTTCGATTAACGGTTTGGTTCAAACCGCTCACTGGAGAACCGAGCGGTTCCTAACCTGCTTTCAAGCTTCCGTTTTGAATGTGCAGTGACTGATTTGCGGTTCGGTTCAGGAAAGGCCCGGTCCTTTAGTGAATGTGCACGTAACTCCCCTCCTTCTCAACTTCGGTTGCCGTCGTCGCGTTCGTCTCAGAAACCTCGCTTGAGCTGCAAACGAACTGTCAATGCGGTAGCATAGAAAGAACTTTATGTAACTCCCACTACCGCAGCAAAGTTAGTTTTACACGAGTTCCAAGAAACGCAAGGTATTGACAGTGGCTCTCATTGCTGTAGTATTAGGAAGAATAATTGTGCCATTCAAACAAAAAAGCCGCCAGTTTCAAAATAATATAAACGAACTCGTTAGCACCTACTCTGCTTAGGTTTATCAGGTGCCGACTCAGAACGCCAACTTTCTGGGTTCGGCCAGCTATAAAAATGAGAGAGCTAGTAGGCCAATGAAGCCGCAGACAAGCTGAGACACTCTGCGTCTTTCTGATCTGCACACTCTCTCGTCGAGGCCGCTACAAAACGGATGAGTAGTTGGCTCAAATTGTCGATGCTTCATCATGTTTGGTTCTGGCGCCTTTCCACCTTTTAGATGTGCACTTTCTCAGACAATTAGCAGCCAACTGGCCAGCTAATCTTGTAGCGGCCTCGACGAGCGGGTCGAAGAGACGTAGATGTCTGCGGCCTCATATTGACCTCCACACTCTCTCGCTTCTGTAGCTTGCCGATCGCAGACAGTTCGCGCCGATCGTTCTGAGTTGAGTGTGAACATCAACTAAAACCAAACGTTGACGGAGTAAACATAGTAAACAAATTGAAGATTATACTGTGAGTTTGTGATGAAACCCGTTTCTTTTTTATTTGTAAGTTCTTCAATGTTTTTTCGAACTCGACTGTCCTTCAACTTCGGCTTCATTTGACGTCGTATTGATTTCTTGGATAGGTGGATCATACCACACGTCACAAACTTGATGTCTTCTCATAACTCGTCAAAACTTTTCGTGTTCACTCTATAGAGTCGCTTTAAAGCGGTCGCCACGACTGAAATTCTAGTTTTTGACTCATACAAGATAACTTTTATCTAGTGAAATAATTACTCAATAGTATGAGTTTGACTTTTTTGTTCGTTATTATCTTTTCAATTGTCCACATTAGCTTTCACTCTAGCTAAATCTTTGCATGTTATCTTGCTGGGAAAATATTCAACTAAACCATAGATTTCACATTCACTATTTACTATTTATGATGTATCACAGAATTTATTAGTAAAGGACTAGAAAAACCGAAAGTAGCACATCTATTGTAGTTCAATGAAACACACACACAAGGTTCCTAATCAATGAAAATGTCATACAACAGCAACCGGTAGTTTTAATACAGTACCTATGGCTAAATGTTCATTTATATAAAAGCATATTAGTTTAATACCCATTTGCAGAGATCGGGATTGGTATAAAGGACGAAAAGGAAAAAAAAAACTAAATATCAAGGTTTCACCTCAAGACAAATAAGGCGTGCGTCTGTTTTGAACTCAAACGCTTGTGAGAATAGCGCCGTGACAAAGTAATCACATCGAAAGTTACGCTGGTTTATATCTGTGACCATGATCGAGCTTAGAAAGCTAATATCAAAGTGCACGTTCACCAGGCTAGGCTAAAGACATACTTTGTTACGGCGCAGAGTTTCGATTAGGTCTAGGGCAAGCTGCAAGCTACACACTTGGTACATGGTCGAAACACAGCTATATTGTTAGTAAATTGCACAGTCCCGTGAAACATGGTAAGCACAGCAGAATTCAGGAACGTGCAGTGACAAAGTACACGATGCCTCATTAGAATTCCAACTTTACGTGACCATTCAATTTACTTCTAGTATATAGAAGGGGAATTGATTTCCTTCAGTAGTTAGCATGACCAATAGACCAAGACCAACTGGTAATACCAGAAAAATGAAGAACGTTATGCCTCGGTCTTGAGACTGGTCAGTTGTTGCTTGAGGGCATTTATAACTTGGTCCTTCTCCAGCAACTGACGTCGCAACGCGTCGTTCTCCATCACAAGAGCGTCGTGCTCCTCGTTGGCTTCTCGAAGCTGCTCCTGGAAATTGTTCTGCTGTGTTACAAAGTACGAAAGGCGTCTGAAGCAGTACTCAGAAACAAGAGAGAGAGAGAGAGAGAGTGTTTTAGTTTTTTATTTATCCCATCTGTAAAGAAGATTCCGACTACTTTGTGAGCGGATATCGGATATAGATTTTTGACAACACAGTTTTGTTCTGCAACTAATTTGCTAGCGATCTATAGTCGTCGCCAACGGAAAGGCGGGAGGGTACTGTATATCTCACTTTTCCGCTGTGTACGCACACAGGTCTTCGATTCCAAAGTTTGGCGGTTATGTGCTTCAATAGCGCAGTGGTTAGCGTTTTGTTACAAAACTTTTGCTCTCAGGTTGGATTCCGGCGGGAGACAGAAATTTAGAAATTTGGCACTTACAATTGTTGATTGATGTTGACCAGATACATCGCTATAATTACTTGAAATATCTCATGAATTAAGCATGGAACTTTACCACAAGCGGGTGGAGTTAAAACAGCACCTTATTGCAAAATTAGATAGTAGAGTAGAACGACCAGAATTTCTGACATCGTTCAAATTTGAAACTCAATCCAACCTGGTTGACGAGCTCTTGCAGTTTCTCCAGCTGACTCCTGATGTCCTGAACCTCGTTTAAACCATCCTGCACCTCCCTCTCGTAGCCATTTGAACTGTAGATGGTGGCCACACAACTGTAAATAAAATCGAATGAGGAAAAAGTATGTGCGAACCATTTCATTCGTTCGTCACTTTATTCTTTATTGTGAACCATTGTGCATGATATCAATTTCTTCCGACTGTTCGTTTGATGTGGAGATCGGAATGGGTGAGTTTAATTACAGTTCGAGCGAGTCCCACCAAAGTTCGTGAGACATCATGAGGAACCTTGATGATATATTTCACGAGTATCGATTCCCTATGACGTATTCACAGTTATGAAGTTATTAGTCCTCTATGCACATTAGATGTACTACTGCCTATTTTCATTACAACAGTATTTCGATGTGCACTTTTCTACTTTCGAGTAGTGCAGTTGTAAAAATTAGTAACAAGACCAGTGCAGACTTCTTTCTCATGTGGTACCACGTGGTTTCAGTTTAATTTTTTGTGTGAATGTTATTGTTTTTGTTTTCCGGAATAAAATATGATACTGGTCTGGGTTTCCTTTCATCGGGTTTCTTTCAGCCGCCAAAAGCCCGTTTTCAATGAGTGGTCTTCGATATCTATTTATTCAGTATATCTTCCAGGTGTCAGCCAAGTACATGCTACACAGGTATTGATCATTTTAAAAAATTTAAAAAGTCTCAGATCATAATTCTGTACAACGTACACTTTTTGAAATATTCAAGAGTTCAATAGATCGGAGTTTTTGGGCAAAATTTGGTGAAGAAGCGAATAAACAATTAGAAAATGTTTTCGTAGTGCTGAACACAGAATTGCGTCCGATTTGCGGGAATTGTTTTTGCAGGAGTACATGAAGATAAAATATCTAGTTACTGATAACTGATTGTAGTTTATTGTACTGGCAGTGGGAATTACTCTAGGGGTAACTTTAATCTAGCTTTTTTGACATTAATGATACATAACTGATCCGTTCAATCATTGCAACATTATGTGTATTTGTGTGTTTCATCCCGTTCCCTTTGTATGTTGGGTGGGGCCGCCTCGAACACCCTAATCTATTGAAATACATTGCGCGAACAAATATAGCGACACAGAAACATTGGCCTATTCATAAATATCGATCAACCTTTTGAGTCAGGATTAAATATCGACAATGATCTTAACATGGGAAGAAAACAATTGTTTACGCGTCATTCAAACTTTAGCACATTTTTCAGATTAGTTACATTAAAAAATCATAAACTCTAGTTTTGAATTGAAATTTATTTCAATGCTAAATAAACGATCTTCCAACCTTCTAGTCTTATTCATGCACAGTTCAGCTTTTATAAGTTCCAGAACTTACAATACTATAAATGACAAACAAAAGAACGGAAGTATAAAACTTTGAAACGCAGAAAAAGTAACACGTACCTCGGTGGTGGGGCCTGGCTAGTTTTGTTAGCGTTCTCTTGTCTCCGTGGTCTGAAATAGAATATAGTGAAAAAGAGAATTTATTCTTGATTTGTGGCTCCTTAATTATCTCAAAACTTTGGTTGATCTCAGTCTTTTATCCAGTTTCCTGTTTTTCGAGAATGCGGAAAGTGTCAAATTACGCAAGTGTCAGGCAGCAGCTCAAACACTGACGAGCAGTTTTTGACAGCCTTTTGAAAATCAAAGATTTGTAGATGTCAAATAGTTTCTCAATAACTATTAGCTGATTGCAGTGCAAATGTTAGTTAAAATAAATGTAACGCTATTAGCAGAGTGCGTAGGGAGCCGAGCTATATAAACGGATTACATCGGTGAAAAACATGTTGTTATCCTCTATTAACAATCTAGATGCAAGCGGTTATTCTAGATAATTCAGCAATCGATTTGATCTACAAATAAGCATGAGTAAAATATGACCTTTTCCAACAGAATAGATTGTGAGAGGGCATGATGAATCGTTATCGGACTGCGCGCGACACTATCATTTCAATGGCGGCCATCACATCAAAAAAGGTGTCGTGGGCGGGCATTGAACTAGCGCCGTTCAATTACTACTCGACAAAAACCGCACTGCGCTACGTGGTCACTCGTTTTCGCCTACGGACCTGAGACTTCGCAGAAAAGCCGAGAGGAAGCAGTCGGCCATGTGGTGAATGAGACTGTATGAGAGAGGAGGGGCGCTCCCGACGGGACGCGTCTGCGTCTCTCACAAGACCACGCTCTCTCACCACACTCTGCCGGCGCGCGCACAAGGTTAAACTCAGCAATTTGATGCCGATTTTATTGTTCCGATGAATTATCTCGTTTTCGATATATAGGTCGGGCCTTTGAGCAGTGTCATGATTGTTATTTGATAGGACGAGTGCAGCAGATAAGGAGAAAGAGAAAGGAGAGAAAGTAAAAAGAAGAGAGAGGGGGAGAGAGAGAGAGAGAGAGGGGGAGAGAGAGAGAGAGCGACGATTGAATAGAACGCATAGAACATAAGTTCCACGAGATAGAGAAATTATCTGAGCATTGGAGAAAGACAGAAACAAGCGAGTCATGCAAATGACGTTTGGGAACAACTGAATGAAATGAAGATTATAGGAACAAAATGAACGAGATTTTTCCCTAAAAGACATGGAATGTTTCCTCATCTAGCCCTACTACCTATCTACCTAGTGAAACTATTTACCACATGACGTTTGTGAAATATCTTGCAATAGGAACCCCCTAACCGGGAAGAACGGGCTCCAGAAATAAATGAACGCGAAACATACGTATCGACTTCGTCGGCCATCGATCGATCGATTGATATGATGGTCGCCTTCTCAGCCTCGAACTCAGCCCGACGAACGAGGGAAATTCCATCGAGGGACTCGGAATGGGAGAAACTGTCCCCCATCAACATCGGTTGGTCACTGAAATCAGATAATTATATGGAAAACGACTGAATATTATGTTTTGTACTTTGAACTTCATACACAAAGATCAATGAGATCAAAGTACAAACACATCGTGATAGAGCGAAATACAGTGTATTGTCCTGGTCAGGAAAGAGGAACCGAAGGGTATTGAGACTGGATCACTGAATCTGAGTTGAAGTTTGAACTCAGTACACGAGTTGCAATGGGATTAAACTACAAACACATGCGAGATAGAGAAATGCACAGTTTGGTTTTGCTCAGAGAGCGAACCAATAAAGAGAACGACTGAATATGGTTTGTAGTTTGATCTACAGATCACGCATTCCGTATTACGCGCAAACGCTTTCGACGTAGAATTTCCCGACAGTTTCACCCGAACCTGCGTCTCTCGCTTTGCATACTATTTCGCGACACTCGTCTCCCGATGGGATTCGAGAACAGATAGATAATAGATGTTTGATGAGACGCAGGTTCGGAAGTTTTCGGTAAATTATCGATTTTCCATCCTCAAATATCAAATCTACTACTTAAAATTGGTTTAAACTCGGCCGTACAACGTAGAATGTAGAAAAACAAGAAATGGGGGGTAGATGTAGTCAGAAACCAGGGCGTATGCATGTAATACGAGGCAATTTGAGGCCTTTATTGGAGAAGAAAGTGGTCGAAAGATAGGATTACGATTGCGGGCATTTAGGGGGAAGGAGGGAGGAGAGAGATTCAGATATGAGATAGAGGCAGAGAGAAAGAGAGGAAGAGGGATTATCAGCTAAAGGAAGGGAGAAGGAACCGTTTGTTTTTATTTTTGTTTTCATTTTAATACTTTGAGCTTGCACATACTTCTCTCTCTCTCACACACCCACTCTCTCTCTCTCTCTCTCTCTCTCTCTTACTCTCTTCATATATAAATCTCTCCCTTTCTCCCTCTATCTCTCTCTCTCTCTTTATCTCTCTTTCCAAAAATCCGAGTATCCACCCACAGTATTTCGTCGTCAATGAGTCCTCTGTCTTGGTCATGTCTTCCCATTACCGGCGAGGCAACCACTTTCTCGATACCTGGAAAAGGTTTGGTTCCACTTCTTGATCAACGAAATTTTTATTGAAAAAGATGCTTTTTTCACATATAGCCAGCCTGTTGAACGACACTACAGAATATTACAGATCAATGAGCTCACGTGCGTGGCATATAAAATGGCGAATCTGGGATATGTTTCGGTCTGGGTCGCTCAAAATTCAAAACAACGCACATTTTTCAATGGGTGGACACTACAAATCTTATGCTTTGTTCACAGAAAGTACTTCAGATGAGGAGAGGTTTAGGGTTCCGGAGAGAACACATAGGGGATGGGGTTGTTTAGGACAAGATGGGGAAGACCCAGAAAAAGTTTTGAAAAGGCCTTATAAGAAAGAGCAGAAACGATAGAAAGAGAGAAAACAAAAAGAGAGAGAAAGACAAAGAGAGAGAGAGCTTGCACCACAGAAAGAGACAGAGAGCCAATGAAGTAATGAAAGAAAGAGGACCAAAGAGCCAAATAGAGGGTAAGTGAGAAGAATAGAGAAAGAGAGAGAGAGAGAGAGAGAGAGAGAGAGAGAGAGAGAGAGAGAGAGAGAAGAGAGAGAGAGAGAGAGAGAGAGAGAGAGAGAGAGAGAGAGCGTTTTCATGGGTCCAAGTACTTGAATGTCTCGTTCTCTCACTCCTCGTTATATCGAATAAAGGGGGAGAGGATGATGAAGTCTCTCACAGGGATGGAACCCTAATGAGCTTCTGCTGATGGTCCTCCAATTATATTACGAGACTCCGTGTAATTTCATTACTATAGTTAATAGTTGTGTGACCTCTGTGCAGAATATAACCGAATATAATTACATTGTTTTTGACAAATTTCATGATCTATGTTAGTAAAATCAACTACTTTGTTTGGTTTTGGGTACACTACGAAATATCAGAATAGTATATCCGAAGACTTCGCACTCTTATATTTCATAGAGGATGTTTTTAGTACAAATCATTTTTTTGGTATACTGATGGCAGTAACTCACGGTCACGTGTAGGTCACGTTCAATATTCTTTATAGAACTTACAACAGTTGAAAGTTACCACCCACCTATAACCTGGGGATTTCCATTGCCGTCGCTCTCTTCGGTGATTATGTCAGACAACACTTTCGACTTCTCGGAATGTCTGGAACATTAGGAAGATCATTGAAAACAAGAGGAAAACAGACGAACTAAATACGTGTAGAACATCCTGGCATCTTCGTACTGTCCTTATCCGTCGCTCACCTCGTTTACTTTTTTACCAGTTATAGTACGTTTCTTGATGTTTTAGGTTTCAGTTACTCTTACTATTTGCCGCTTTCAGTAATTTTCTTAGCATTATCAGATTTCATGTCTAAATGTAGTGTTAGTTGGTTTTCTTTTCCCCCTTTTCTTAATTTCATGTAGTTAGGTAACATTTTTGATTGAATTCGGTTATCATGCACATGAACAAATGAATTATTATTATTACCGTCGAGACCATCGTCTCTCAGCGGTAAGAGCAGAGAAAAGGCGTATGTAGAGAGGTCGGGATATTCACGCATACGGTCGCTAGTGCTTATAATTAGTTCTCAAACACTGATCGTTTTGCATGTTTTATGGGACCATTCCCCTTGATTCTGTGTACCTTCTCTTGTTTCTGGGACTGCTGTTCCACTTGTCGAAGCTGATTGGGTTGTTCTCGACCATCGGAGAGTTGGCCACCCGCGTAGACTCAAACTCCGCCAGAGGAGCACGTCTGAACAATGGCATTTATGAATGAGACAAACAATATTCTGGTATTTACCATGTCTGAATAAGGATCTATACATTTTAATCTGTGTTGAATGAAATAAGATGTCCCAATCTGGTGTTAGAGAGAATCTGAGAATGGGAGGAACTGAGAATCTGGAGCAGTTGTGAGAAGAACGGAGAAATGAAGGTGCGTAGTCAGAAGTGTTCCAACAAGTTTCAGTTTGTTCGTGCTGAATAGTATGATGCAGCTATAAAACAAACCTATTTCTCATCGAAAGATCCATATTAGTTCGAGCTCCAAATGACATCGACTTGGAAACTGGTGGTACCTAGAAACATTCAGATGTATACATACATATACATACACACACAAAGTAAGTAAAAACTTTATTCTTAAAAAGAGTGTTAGTATGAAACTGTTTCTATTCTCACCAAATATTTCATATTTTATAGACCGCGAAAAGCAAATCATAGTCTAGTCATTTTCAGAGAATTTATATATTCGAGAGCGTGATTGTAATGCACTCAATTAGGCGTGAACATGTATATTTCAGGGCAATCAACTTTCGGTATGGTCAATTTGGAAAGCCCGAGAAAAGTATATGAAATGTGGCCAGTTTAGTTGGGTCGGTTAGAATAGACACTCAACAGACGAGTTCTTTCAATCCAATTGGCCCAAAAGAAACAGAAAAAGGAACGCCTGAAGAGGAAAATGAGAAAAAAAGAGAATGTGCAAATGGCAGAGTCGAGAAGGGCTTTCGGTCTGTTTGCCGAAAAGATCAACTAGAAATTGAACCCCCTCGATTGGTAGCTAATTTTTCGGTTTAAAAGAAAGTATGTTCAATCATTTATATACACTAGACCTCTGAAACTACAAATAGTAGTTTAAAGAATCCGCCCCGCTTTGATTTTGACTTATGAGTTAGCAATCTGACCTTTTGGCAAATGAAAACCATTATCAAAAATATATACTTTTATATCTGTATCTCGCTTTGTTTTCTCAGAAAAGCGGCTTACGTAATGACACCGTTAGGGGGGTTGCGAGTTCTTCTCATTGAAGAAGGACGATTATGTGGTCCGATCCCAACGCTTTGATCCTTCAAACTGCAATACATTTTTCAGTTGCAGTTTAAAGGACCGATGTCACGGGATTGGTCCACATAAACGTCCTAGTTTAAGGAGGCTTTGTTTTTGGAAAAAGTTCAATGTATATTGAGAGATAGTCGAGCTGTTTCCACTAGCAGTGGGATTTCATAAATCTAAATTTGTTGGTATAAGCTCCTACTGTTCGATTAAACGAGCAGCGCGCGGAATGCGTTATTTTATATGAAAAGCGAGAAGAAAATGGAAGTGTTTTATGTTTATGGCCTTCTTTGTGGCCATAATAGATCATGAGAACGAGCGGCGGCAGAAAAACAGAACTACATGAATGTTCCCCACCCAAGAAACCTTTTGGAGTTCTTTCAAAACGAACTTCTCAATTGTTACGGACTCTTTTTTTTTCTACAGTTTAGCTCAACTAAGTTTCTCATGTTGAAAAAACCCCAATATCAGATTCCGGATTTCATTCCAAACCTGTTGGAAAACTCTTGAATTAGGTAAATCCAATATTATGACACAGTTATTTATCCCAGTTTTTGTTTTGCAGACTTTGTGGGTTAAAATTTTCAATTGAATGAGCCTCTGGAGAACCTGAAGTCAGTCAAAGTGAAATTCCGTACACAGCAAAAGTTAAAAGCACCATCAGCGTTTTGCAGGAAACCGCCAAATACCGAATGAGCGATTCATCTTAGGCCCCGAACAATTGTCCCTCGAAAGTGATTGCATAATCCCGTCGTCTAAGTACATGAGAGAGTTGGTCGCGTCGCCCATCTCTCAAACGTCAATCCCATCGCATATCTATTGGTCTCGCGGGGATACCACTGAGTATTCAATGTTGACTGCGTATTCAATATAGAGTCGCAGAGGTAGACACTTTTCAATAGTCACTAGTGAAACAGAAACGCTCACCTATCGTACCCAATGTCCTAGTTTGTTGTTATTTAACCTTATTTCTGAGCAAAAACAGACAGAACTTACGTTCTGCTGTGTTTGTAGTTCGATGCGTGTGCATGTTAGGTAGAACTCGAAATCAATGCAGTACTCCGTAACTTCACATCGCGGCGTTTTTGCCGTGATCCGAAAACTTTGATGTGAGGGTGGACCAAAATAGAACCGCGCCGATCAAACTACAAAATATACACTCCTTATACTTTTTGTTTGAGAAACCGAACCCACCTTTGCCATTTTCGTCTTGTGTTCTTTCCTGAAGAAGGACGGAGCCAGCATCCTGCCGGCAGACCGGAGTGACCTGAGCAATCTAATTGTGCGATCAACGCTCGAGGCATGCACACGCCAATTGGCCACAAGACACTCATAAGGTACGCCAATTGGCCTAATATAAAACTAAATTTTGGTCATGTTTAGGCATGCTTTTAGCGAACCACGGGGGTTTTGGTAAAACCTACATCACAACATTGGGTTTACTGGCATAACACACTAGAACAAAACATCAAGCATTCTACAACTGCGTGAATAGGACTTCTACCTGTGAAAAAGTACTAACCTAGCAGACAAGGGAGTCTTGGGAGGTTTCTCCGCATCTCTCTCGTCTTTCTTTTCTTTCAAAGATCTCTCCTTCTCTAGCTTCTCTTGCTGGAATGATTTATATCTCAAAAAGTTCACGCAGAGTATTCTATAGTCTCTACAAACCGTTGTTGTGACAAAATATAATTTCATACTTCTACGAGTGAGGAAATTAGTGTTCGATTCCGTGGCCGCTTGCAGTGTACAATTCATAGTTCTCGACAAATCGAATAATCCCAACCATGAGTTCAGCAGAGAGATGTGTAGAGCAAGGAGACGCAGTACAAAATACTGTCGTGAAAAGTTTAGTTTTCCAAAAGATGCCTACTGTCGTGTATCCATTGCTTAGACCGTGGTTATACCTTTTTGTCTCTTTTGACAGGAGAGGACAGAATCGACTTCATCTTCATGAGGGGGCTGGACATGACAGGGGCATTCTGGAATGTAGGCAGCTACAAACGTTTTTCACGCTCTTAGATGCGTGACAAACTCTAAATTGGAGTATTTTTCTCTTCAGAAACACTCCAGAAACACTGACTTAGAACAGACCATGACAAAAATAGAGCAAAGTTGAAGAGAGTGGTTAGATTACAACAGAGGTTAGAAGAGATATAGAGAGGAAGATGGAGAGAGAAAAAGAGAGAGAGAGAGAGAGAGAAAAAGATAAAGTAAAGTGTTAGTCACCTTTTCCTGGCTGCTCTTGATGGGGGACGTGGACTTGGACGAGAAAATGGGTGAGAACTTCTCCTTCGGCGGGCTGGGGGGACAGAAGACCGGACTCTCTGTGGAGAAGAAATGTAATCATTTCAACAGCAATATTTTTCAGTTACTTGTAATTGTGTCCAACATGTTTGAAGAAGAGGTTTCTAGGACATTTTTCATGATGGAAGATACCCACAAAGCCTTTCACTAGAACACAGGTTTGATATTACCAACAATTTTGTAAGTTATATTGAATGTTACGATTGGCAGTTTTTTCCGTTACGTACCTCGAATGGTCTCCTGGATGGGCGCCGTGTCTTCCATGCGTATCGATTGAATGACAATCGCCGTCTCTGCCTCGTCGTCAGTCGGCGTCTGTTGGGTGTCCATCGGAATCTCCTCTTCTGGTGACGTCATTTCACCCTGAATTCACAGTATTCATATTCTAGACAGGGTCCAGAAATGTGGAGCAAACGTGGTTTTAATCTCACTTCACTGACAGGCAGAATCAATGATTAGAGAAAATCGGATATAAATACAATTCTCCCTATCTCATAATTATTGAGATATACGCTTGATCACCAAAATAGCTATTTCCCTCAATTGAGTTTACTTCTGCATTCAGTGAGGTAGATCAGCACGTGTATAATGCGGAAACAGAAACTGTCAATTCTCATTTCGGGATCAAATTCGTAATATTATAAATTTCCGAACCGATTGACAACTCATTCTCCGTTCTGCCTTGTCACTGTTGGGGCTCATCTCTTTCACTTCGAGGCGAAGATCTTGTTTTTGCAACAACGGTTCGGAGGTGGGCGGAGCCTAGGTAGAAAATTTGAATAGAACTTAAATACAAAGGTGTTTGGAATGTGGTAGACATTTAGAACTGTACAGGAGTTTGATGGACTTCAGCTTACATTCAAAAAATTGTTGATACTCATTTTAGAATTCAAAATTCAAATTTTCTCGATAATTAGAAACTTCCTAAAAATGACACACAAATTCTTCTCGATTTCACAAAATGAACCAACCAGAACAAGTGTCTGTTTGGGCTTCTCGGAGATGACGAAAACATTGCTGTTCTGCACATTCCTTCTGCCCATCACAAAGAGACCTCGGTCTGGCGATTTAGAAGTGTCGCGTCGCTTGTCGCGCGCGATTTGCTCCAATTTTGACTCCTTCCTTTGACTCTGAATGAAATGACACATTACGGTATATAATAGAATAAGGAACCAGATTATTAAAGAAGAGTTGTAAAAACTACTCAAAATACAAAGAACAATCTCTTGCAAAATGAGATGAACAACCTATGTTTCTCACTACGCTACGAAAAGGTGATGATTAATAAATACTAAATATTTATCTTTCTTTCACCCCACTGTTGCATTCTCACCTCCTTGCTCTCCTGAACCTTGTGTTTCCGTTGTGGCAATGGGGTGGTGGCTGTCAGAACATACATTTCACTCGGTTTCATCGGTTTGTAAACTTCCTCCACTTCACTTTCCTGAACAATTGGATTATTTCGAATATAATATGCCCGCTTACAGATACAGTGTGGCCATTGCACAAACAACAATTTCAGTCGGTATAAAACGTACATTTGTCGAGAGAACAGCTGTCTTACATAAAACTATACACTATTCAAATGCATAGTTATGTAGATCATTTGTAAACGTGGAATAGTAAAGTGTACGATTACTGATGTATTCTCACATTTAATGTTCCATTTTACTTCTACATTTTTTATTTAAGTTTACATTTAACGCCAATTGGAAATTTTACATACCATCTCGTCCTGTGGTGGGGGCGGAAACAGTGGGGAGATACTTCTGATCTCAGGCGTTTTCTCGTCCACCGAAAAAGTGTTGAACTTCCGCATTGCCAGTGGGGTAGACGCGGTCAGAATGTACTTTTCCGGCGACATTGGCCGAGTTTCATCCAGAGACTACAAAGTACAAAGATCACGTTCACTCTGTTTCACACAGAAAGTTTTTCATGGCTGTTCCAATAACTTATTTTAACACTGAATAGTTAATGTGCTCAGTTGATATTACTAATAGTTGCTCATAATATGAATAAGGGATGATGTTAGTAATTGACTATTCAAGTTTGCTTGATCTCCAGTCTCTAGTGCTTACAAACCTTATGCTGCAGTTGCATGAACTTCTTCGAGTTTTCTTCAATCACCGCAGCGATGTTTTCCGTTTGGTCGGATTGACCCTGAAATTGTGTCAGAACCGACCGAAGTATAGGATTTGTCAAACTTTTGTGGACACCGTACCATCGATTTTGTAAGGGGCGGGGTTTGCCGAGAGGTGGGGTTTGGCGAGGGGCCAGCCAGTCTGCGTATCATTGATCTACACACTCTCTTGACCGCTGGCAAAAAATCAACGACCGCTCGCCCCGCATCGCTCAATCAATCGAACCCTCTTTTGTCTTTATGAGGAAAATGGCGACTATATATTTTCGAATCATGGTTTCAAGTTTAGTGTCCTGCGTTCCTTTTTTCAATCATGTAGAGTCCATATAAGTTCTTTGATGTAGATCCACATCAAGACAGTAATCAGTTTTTAAATCAAAGCTAACTTGAAGTCAATTCCCTATCAAAATCGTTTTTTTTTGGTAATGTTTTCTCAGGTTACCTTAACAATTTCAGGTTGCAGGCCAACCACCGGTTATCTACTCAGGTGAACTAAGGAGCTAAGGGTTACAAAATTCGGTCTAGTTACCACAAACCCCGGTTAGTTACACAATTTCACAGCCCACGGTCCCCTTCGACTAACCACAACTGTCTCCTTGGCCGACTTCATATCGGCGTGGGCACTGGATGACGTGGCCAGAACGGGTTCCTTCTTGTTCTCCACCACAAATGTTTGGAATTTCCTCATGGACATTGGAGTGCGTGTGGTCAGGATGTACCTGTAATACCGTTATAAAATACAAGTATTACCAATTTTCTATTTTGTATGACAATGAAATCTATGTAAATGAGGCGTAATATCAAACACCAGAGCCTTATTAGCAACAAAAATACAATAAAAATGATCTCAACAAACACGATAATGAATTGGTGGGGAATCAGTTGAGTTTTTCTGGGTTCTCATGAACTTCATTGACCGTTTGAAGTATGAAAATATCAGAAAAGTCCATTCACTCACTTTTCCCTGGGTTTCTCCTCGGTCCTTCTCGGTTCCTCGGACCTGGTTCTCTTTTTGCCGGCCATTGGTCCGACGGTGGCAATCGGTTCGGTGAGTTCTCCCTCCTCAATGAAGGGGACATCCGGACTGGGGACCCGGTCCCCCACCATGAAGGTGTGGTAACGACGCAGAAACACCGGTGTCTTCGCCATCATCACGAATCTGAAAAATAGCAAGAAATATAGATCTTCGATTCGATTAAAATCTTTCGCCTTCACTTGTTTCTCGTTTTTGGTTTTCGTTCAGTCTTTATTAGGTTATTCAGGTATCTAAATAGGTTTTCAATACTTTCAACCACTCGGTTCAATAAATATTCTTATTCGATTCTTCCAATAATGTAATTTTAAAAAAACGTTCGAGAATATTAAACGTTCGAGAATATTAAACGTTCGAGAATATTAAACGTTCGAGAATATCTATTTTAACACTTTACGGTGAGTTCGAAAAAGTTTAGCAAATATGAGACATTATAATGTATTTTCCTAAATGTCCACATTATGTTATAATCAATAAGATTAAAAAAGTAGCTCTTGTATTTATCTTCATTATTACACTATTCTTTCTGGTTCAATAGCTCAGGGAACTGTTCTAGTTTACCCGTTCTATTGAACACCCGCACGCGAATGAGAGGACTTATTAGAACTACGCGAAACATGGGAGCGCGCTTAGAGGGCGCGTCTTATACAGGTGCCCGATTAGGAACCTATGATCATGGCTTCCGGATGTGTGAATGAAAGTATATAGTATAAGTGAATCAAATATTGATTCAGCACACACTAACTGAGATTTTATTTTCTCAGTCATTTTCCAACATTTTATGGAAGTATTTCCAATGTTTTAGAAGGTCACATCTCTTCAATTCTTCATTATCGTGCAATTTTTTTCTCAGTTACGCTCTCTCTCCATCCTCTCTTATTTTCTTTTTTTCTCCCGTCTTTCCTTCCTCTTCCTTTCTCTCTCTCTCCTCTCTCTCCCTCTCTCCCACCTCTCTATCTTCTTCTCTTCTTCGGGAGAGGACCTCTGTCGCACCAGTCTCCTCTTCGTCTTTTCCCTACAAGAGACGGCTGTCTCCAGAGTCTTCGGCCTCCCTTCCCCGATGACAAAAGTATGGTGGCGGCGGAGCGCCTCTGGTGTTTTCATCATCATCACGTATCTAAAAAGACAACTTTCACTAAGAAAACATTGCAACTTATTATGCTTATTGTCTTGTGATTTTTTCCCAACTCGATTGAAGGCTGCAATGTTTTTCAAGTGCTGAGTCAGATCGAATGTTTGAAAAGTTTCGGAGGGCTTTATTCATGTAACTTCCGAACATTAGATACGTACCGAAAAATATTATAATTTTCGGGAGCTATTGACACTTTCAACGGAGATCTAATAAATAGAGTCGCTCACCTGTCAGGAGATTTGACGTCTTGTTCCGGAGCTGACTTCTGTCTTCGAATGACCTTTTCCTTGACTCTCTTTCTTTTCTCCACTATTTCTCTTTTCTCTGCCACTTTTGGAGTAGATTCTCCGATCACAAAAGTGTGGTGTCTGTGTAGACCCTCGGGCGTTTTGGCTCTAATTATAAACCTGGTTCTCGGCTGTTCCTCAGACTTCGATCTCTTGATCTTCTCCGCCTTGGACTTCTTAGGCTCTTTGGTCTTTTTGCTTTGTACTTTGGTTTCTGTCTTTTCTTCCGTCTGTGTTATGACAAAAACTTGATTCTTCCGCTGGGGTTCCGGTGTTTTCACTGTCAGGATGAAACGTTCCGGACTCTTTGTCGACTCCGGCTTCTCCACTGACGTTTTCCTTACGATCTCTTCCTTTTCAATACTCCTTGACACACGTTCAACCAGTGGTTCTTGATCTTTGATCTCAGAAACATTCTCGTGATCTTCGGCTTTCTCGATCTGAATGTTTTCCTCCACCGTTTTGATGGACATAACATGTCGTTCTGTGGTGATGTGCTCCTCGAGGTGTTTCCGGGGAAGTTGCGGGGTTTTCGTGTCAATTTCACCAGACGACGGCTCGTTCTCCTTGTCGCCTGGACTTTCCAGCGGCGACTCCTGAAACATTTAACTGGCACATAAGATATCTATTCTACTGAAAAATGACCAAAATAATCGGAGAGAATACTATATGACAACAGCATAATCACACCTCAAGTTAACTGTGGTCAAAAAGTAACTCATTGCAACATAAGCGGCGCAGGAACTTTTCATAGAAATTGAAACATGAAATGTTGTTAACCATTCTAGTTCTCCCATTCATTTTCCTACCTGTAGCATTACCTCGTCTTTCGTGCTAAACGACACACTTAGGGGTAGTCCGGCCCGTTTGGTGACAACCGTTCGGACAACTGTTTCCTCGAAGTCCACTGAAGTTCTCCTAGAAGTACAATGAATTATTTATCTTTCGAAAATAGTTTTTCGTATTTGCAATCATTTGTGCAAGAGTATTTTTGATTCTCTGGCAATTCAATTGATTGTACGTGAATTGAGGTTATTTCAACGTAGTTGTTATTCTGCGGTATTGCACACTAAATCGCTTTCTGTTTTCAAATATGAAACCGGTTAATTTTCTTTGTTCACGGTCATATACTTCAAAATGCTCAAAAACAACATGTATCAGTCAACCGTACTTCCAATTTGTGCCTGAAATCGGTCTTATTTGTACCCCGGGAGACCGATTCATAATGTTCGCGTCCCCCTTTGTCTCTTCTTCTTATCGGTGGCCGAATCGCACGGGATTTGTGGTTTTTGCCCAACTTTCAAGAGACAAACAATGTCCAGTTACGAATATAATTCGAATTCAAAAATGAATGGAATTCTAATAATACGCCCATGGAGTTGAATACATTTGAGTGATAGTTTTATTGGCATACACAGTGGGATCAAACTACAAAAACAGCCGAGCAGTACAACGTATACCATTCTAGCCTGACTTCCCAATGTGTATATCGGGTCAAACTTCATTTCTATCACTCCACCCCCCCCCCCCCCCTCATTATTAAAAAGAGAATATTTACCTCTGTGCAGGGGTTTCCACGGGTTCTTCCTCGATGATAGGTGTCTCATTTGTAACCACAATCACGTCATCCTTCATTTCAACCAAAACCTCCTCGCCCTTCCAATCTGACTCTTTTTCTAATAGCTCCACTGAAATTTGTGATTTCAAACTGGTCGCCGAATGATTAACAAAATATTGGTTCTTTCTTCCTTTGTTTAAAACTTGAGATTGATAAGTTCTGCTTTTTTGACGTCGTTGCTTACAGTAGAAAAAATGAGAGATCCATTGAACTTGTGTAAGATTCCAGTCCATTTTTCATGCACGAATGGAGACTACAAAATTATGCTCCGCCCACCTTCAGAAGTAGGAGTGGGCGATTGTTTGACAATCTGTACAGTGCTTTGCACGAATTCCTCCTTGATTCCTTCTACGAGAGACGGTTCCTCACTGGCGAGGGGCTCCGGATTTTGGGGAATCACCACCTAGAAACGAAAATAATTGGGATCAGATTTAAAGTTTTCTGAGCCTAAAATGGTTCCAGCAAAATTTTTTATCGCTAGCCTCAATGTTAATGGTTTGCTGCAGCCTGATCGTTTGATTTTGTCAGGTAATTTGCAGAAAACTCTACCCTTCGCTGGGTTACTGCGTCGAGATGTGAAAACAACAGTAGGTTTGAGAGATGTAAAAAATTCAACTATGCATTATTTTCGTTTATGTGAAACGAAAAAAGCATTGCCCACTTTTGATGTGGATGGTTCCGTGGAGAGTGGCACGTCCATCGACGCAGACTTGATGACCCGATTGGCGTTCTGGTCTATTCGCTTCGGGATACCCGTCTTGGTGGCACGCGCTCTGAAAGAGAATCATCGACAAGCAAAAAGAGACCACCATGGTTTTACTAATAGTATACACAGCAGAAATTCAACCAGTCTATAACTAATTCCAATGATTCTCTCCAATAAACAGAAACACAACAGGAGATTGTCATACAACTCAAAGAGCATCACAGTCTACCAATTCTCTGTTGTTTGATAAAGTGAAGGCATAGTATTCATTCTGCGCTAGATACGGTATCCGTATGACCTACCCGGAGAAACTCTGACTGCCCTTCATTGAATTGGACGGTTCGCTCCTTCCCATCCTTGTCAGCTTGGTCAACTTGGACCGAACCGAATGCGCGACACTCATCAGGGGACTGCGCGGCGATGCGTCCGCCGCGCGCGACGAACTCTTGTCGCGTTTGGTCATCGGCTCACCCGTGCGGCGGGGAATCTGGATGTTTCCGTTCAAATATTAAAACGTTGTCACTAAAAATGAATTTAAGAGGTTTGAAATATTCTCATCAGATTTTTTGATCTATGACAAACTTCTTAGTGTTGATCTTATTTTATTAAAGATAATGTTGAATCGGTTACAACGTGGGAACCATTTGGACCGCATTAGGTGGTTAGATGAGATCAACACGGACTGTGGAAAAGAAGTATTACTTGTGATACTCTTCTCATAGCGGAAACCACGAAACCCTCAGGACCACATCAAAACAGCAAGAAATGCTGAGAACAAGCAAACCTTCAAATCGAATTTAAACATGAATATTCAGCGGGGAATGAGGCGAAAGGGTAATAAAATTGCAGCCAAGGCGTTCGTTTTTGAGCGAGGCTGGCAGTTGATTAAATGAGCCAAGATGAAGCCAAACACAAATTATCTGCCAAAAAACTGTTCGAAAAAGAGAAAAGCTGATAATCGCCGACGGGATCGAAACTCAGTGATCAAAGTGACCGCAGCGTTTGAAGGTTCACTTTTCGGTTCAGGAGAAATTCGAACAAAATTTCAGTAACACAAAAAGTGAAGGCAATTGATAGAACATACCGTTGACAATAAACTTTTATGATGCTATTCTGTTTTTTTCTTGGTGAATTCCGGATGAGCCCTGCGCTATACATATATCAGTTATAATGTTCTTTTTCGACAGATGAATGCAAGCGTGAATAAGAATCATTAAAATCATTGGGTTGAATGAGAAAGAGAATCAGAATCTTTGTGAGTAAGTTTCCTGGCTAGCTGGGGGCCGTTTGACAAAGGCCCGAGCGTCATTTATAAGTGGATAGATCCCCAAGGAATGACAATCTAGCCATGCCTTTTGGTCCTTATCGCCAATTCACCCTCCACAAATCTTAACCAAATCCACCTAATTGGATTTTAATACACTTGAGTGTAGGGAGTGACTCAATTGTAGTTTGATCCCGAACCACGCCATAATGTACGAGTTTCGACCAAAAACCACGGGTTCAAACTACAAACACAGCGGGTTAAAGCAACATACACCGTATAGGTTTACTTCGAAGAGAGCTAACCTTAGAGAGTATTTGTCACGAATGAGTGAAAAAAAATTGGCGAAAAACGGCGTTTATGCCAACATTGGATCATGTTCATCACTAAAATTTGAAATGCTCAAAATGACAGCCATTCATAGCGGCTGTGTGTTTCTGAATAGTAATAGATACTGTAATCTTAAACAACATGCTGTTTACCATGTCTTTTTTTTCATTTTTTGAAAACATGTCTAAAAACAGCGTGGAAGAGACTCAGATTCTGGTGAACGGAAACAGCTATTACAAGATATAAAACTCCGAGCGCGATATGTAAATATTTGTCTTTATATGAGTGTGATTTAAACGTTTCACGTGATTCATTATTTGTGTAACGACGGAGCAATAGAGAATATAGTATAGTGAAAACGGTCGTTATTCCATAACAAACCCAAAAACCGAATGTATACATGTGAGTTACTTACATAGCAACCAAAATTCCAACCGCTGGGGTAGTTATTCGCAAGATAATGAGCTAGTTTATTTGGAAATCATTTGTTAGAGGAGACAGGACAGCTATCTTAGTTTCGTTTGCACACAACTATAATGTGAAACATAATTCTTCCCCATGATTTCGTGGAAAGGTTCGTAGTGTGAGATGTAATAATCCAGTTTCAATATTGTGCTAAACTTTTCGAGATATATCATAATCATTTCCGGAAAAGGAGTGACGCTATTGTTTTCAGCTAACTCTGATGAAAACAAAACGAATAGATTTCCTAACAATCGATGTTTCTTAAAACCATACCTTTGAAGGTTTTCCAACCCTTTTGGACTCCATGAAGAGAAGCTTCCAAGTATGTTGGTGGTGGAAGTACGAGAGAGAATGGTGGTTACACCCTAACTATGAAGAGAGGGATTGAGTGGTATTAGCAATGTACCCATTCCAGGGGATTAAAATGTCATGCAAAAGTAACCGATTAATAACCAACCGTGGAGGAGGGGGCCTCGCGATGCAGGGTCGCCACTGCCGAACGATTTTCGATCACGACGCAGGGCGAACAAGTTACTTCTGGAGAAATCTGGAACAAACTATAAGGTTCAATTCATATTTCTCTCGTAATTTTATCAACAAAAAATTAGTACGGGATTACAGGGGAAAATACTAGGCATTGTTTGTTCTGAATATTCGGCAACAACCATTTTACTGGAATGTTGTGTATATCAGGCTTGACTTCAGCTTTTTTCAAACGGTATTGAAATCTTCTCAGAAGTTGGCTTCAGACTTCAATTATTTTTCATTGTCACAAACACATGGAAGGTGAAACCATACAGAACAGATGAAAACAATTACACTCCTGAAAGTTAGAAAATAGTCAATACTGTTTTAGTTGTGCTTAGTTGTAATATATTCGATTAAACTGCAAAAGTTGAGTCTGTTCTTTTTACTTGAAAAATGGGTGTTAGAAGAATGTTAGGTGCTCGGCTCTAGCCATGAGAATTTGAATAATGAGAAATGTATAAATAATTCAAGCGAAGGCAATGATGAATTGCCATCGAGCACGATGAAATTAGCACAAGTGGCCCATTTTCGCACAAAGTGGCTATCAGAACTTTCGAATGAGAAATTATCTTCTTGTAGAAACTAAGTACAAATTAGCAACGATTAAGCCTGAACCGAAATGTCGGAGCTCGAAACTGCTCCTTTGGAACATCACATATTTTCCATTATTGAATGGAGTGTCTGGAAGATGATGTCCTTTTCTATGTACAATTCTAGACTGAGTTGGAGAGTTTCGAGAATCTCGTATACTGTCCAGTAGCCGAATAGAAACAGCAGAGAAGGAAACGAATCCATTCCAGCTCTTCGTGAAACAATAAACGACACTCTACAGTACCCTTCAGGAAACAACAAAGAAATGGAAAGGACTATACCTTGTCGGCTGCACTGGAAACCCGTGACGCGTGGCTCATTATACTCTCGTTTGACTTCGACTCCGGAATAGTCGGAATCGCAGTGTTTAAAGGGGGCCTCCGACGAGGAATCTGAAATAATTCAATTGAAAAACAATTTGCCCTGGGGTAACTGTATAACTCAGTTCTTCGGTGACAGCAACATCATAGCTGTTTTGGGTGTTCAAGTGAAGTTTCGGGTGAGAAACCGACCTATTGGAACCTTTCATTGCTATCCACTTAGAAAATTAACAGAATAGAAAATGTATCTTAAATATATTTTCTGTGAACTCGCAGAAATATAAAATTCAGAAATTGAATATCTCTTTGTTTTAGAATACTTTTCCTTCACCTAATTTAGGAAACAAAAACTATTTACTTGTGAAAACAGCATTGGGAGTAGATTGGAGACAGGATAGGATGTTATGTAGAAACCCCCATATGTTTGAACCTAATTGGCCTAACTAAATAATACAAACCCATTTGGGCTCGTTTTTCATAAAGTACATCCAAAAAATGATGCATAGTTCAGCGCCAATTTTCGCTCTTTTTTATTTTTTCTCTGAAATAAGTGTCTGAAAGCTCTGGAAATCAACTACATCAAAAATCTATGTGTGCTGGCTCAATTCAAACCAAACAACACTTTCTTGTTTTTCATAACGTGAATTTGTTGAACAAAATGCTAGTACGAATGAAAAAAAGGTGTAAACGTGTCGGAATGTGGCATGGTGAATGTAATTTGAATCGCCGATCAGCTGTTGCTGGAATATGCCGTCTTTATAATTCGATAATAATAACCTACAGGGTTAGAAATGTTTGTTCATAAAGATTGCACTTATGGAGAATATTTGTTACAGATCTACTCGTGTACGGTACTCAAAATAATATAAAATAATATGCAACTGTAGTGGTTATTTGTCAATAAGGATTGAAAATGTATACATGTCTAATTCATTCATTATTTTACTAAACATTTCCACAGGTCTTGAAATATATGTTAACATTATCTAGTTTATGCATATCTTCTTATTTAATATGTATCCCCTTCTCAAGCAAAAACAAACACTTTGGTAGTGAAAAATACGAAAACACGATGGTTGTGACGTAAAGTTTGAATATGCTGAATGCTCGGGGATTGTCCGATTAGAAACGATCAAAAAGGCAAAGGACGCCAAAAAAGGACGAATGACTTTTGTGGTTGGCATTAAAAGGAAGGGCAGGGAAACGGAAATTGGAACGGAATGTAGGGAAGATGCACTGTCTTGCACTTACATGTTTTTGGAAGTTTGAAGGAGTACTTTATCCAAAATCGTTGAATACTTGAATCTCCATATATCGAAAAACAGAATAAACTAACAAAAGAAGTGTGGAGTTCTAAACTTTTCTGAAGAATACTAATTGTTCTAACATCACAACATCATAACATTTGGAGACATTTGATTCAATGAAAGAGAGGTATAGCAACTCCCTGTTAGTTTTCTCTGAAAATATTTCATAGAGTGGGAAATGAACAAATTCATATAATTCCCTATAATTTAACGAAATTCCAGGCAACCATGAATTCTTATCCGGAAAATGTTTTATTCCGCTTTGTTGTGTTCCCATGCATTTATCGCCGCCTTGGTTATATATCAAAAGAAGACAAAATTGGATTCGAACGGGAGAGCACGAAATTTATGTTCGCACAAAGGTGTAGTTATACATTTTACAAATAGATATTGAGACACTTTCTATCTAAAAAAGCATTTGCAAAGATGTTGAACTGCAGTAAAAACACGGCGACAAACCAAAAAGTACTAACTGAATAATCACCACTTTCTAGAGGTTTATTGTTGTGTACGTGCAACTTGTAAACGAGAAGATAAAATTCTTCTTTCACAGATTTGTTAACTAACCACTTTTTGTGTTTTAGGTTTGTCGTCAGTGGCCAATGGTCTGGTCCCGGGTACCACCATCATGGGAACATGGGACCGCGGGTACGGGTACGAGGGACCGGAGGAGGATCGGATGAACGATTTTGGTCTGGAAGAAGGATTAGTAAAAAGAAGCAATCGGTTACATTTCCGGTTGTCATTCAACCCGTTGGAAAAGAGTTGAAAGCTCCGCTTTTCTCCACAGTTTGTTGTAGAAACATACAGCTATATTGTAGCTAAAACAAACTTTTTTTATTATACAGAGAAACCAAATGATTGTTTTAGTTACTCTTCCACAATTCTCAGCACATATCGTGCCATATATTCAGGACAACTATCATGCACATATGCACATGCGAATTCATTTCCAGATAGACACACAACACTACCATCATAACTCGATCACCTCTCTACTTTTCTACTTTTAAACTTTTTACGTTTCCTGCTTCTTTTTTGCGTACAATTCGTTCCGGAATATTCACATTGCATCTTTTCGTATAATTCGCTCAATCCGATGCAGGCCTGTTTATTGCGCTGTGTTTGTAGTTTGATCCCGTTGTTTTCACGGTCGAACTTCGTACATCGGGGTGTGAATTAATGTTAAACTACAACTTAGATTTGGTCATTCACTATGATACTTTTATCTGAATGATTCATAATATGTAAACGTTATTTTACTATTTCAACTCACCTTTTTCTCCAGTTGAATATGATGGCTAGCATGGTGTTTGTGGTACATTAAGTGACATGAAATGGTCGTTGGAGGGGGATATCAATTACATCCGATACAGGGATCGGGAAACAACATACCTGCAGAAGGTAAGGTATTGGGAGGGGGAGGAAGTGGGGAGGGAGGGAGGGGAGAGAGAGAGGGGAGAGAGAGAGAGAGAGAGATAGAGATAGAGAGAGAGATGAACAACGCTAAACAGCTAAAGAGCGACAGTGAACGTATAACCATAGTGGGATGAACGGAAAGCGGTTGTGGTTGGTCTAAACGAGTGAATAATGCATGTGTTGTGTGGAGAAAACAGCCCTCTCACGTTATTCAGGCAGTGTAATGGTATGAACGTTCCGGCTATAACAAAACAATGCGCAAATTTTAGAAAAAAATTTCCAAAATCAAATCTCAGGCATTGCTATTATTATATCTCAGGCATTGCTATTATAATCAAATCTCAGGCATTACTATTAGCAAGAAGAATGAAGTTAGAACAAGCTGTTTTTCGATTTGATAGAGTTCTATTTTATGCAGTTGGTTCGGAGCATGCATATTCGAAATAAGTTTTAATGGTTCAGAAAAAAAAACTCATCACAGAGAGCAGAAAGCGTCTTGAAATGAGGAGCACTATTCATACAACAAACTTTTTCATTTCAATGTAGTATAGTTCTGAATCCTGAACTTTCCTTCGTCATGTAAAATGGGATTACACACTAAAATATCGCACTCGCTCTGTTTAGGGACAGACATTGAGTGAGAAAAGCAATTCAATCGCGTGTTTGAGCCATACTCATTGTTTACGAAGAAATGGAAAACACAATCTGGCTATAAATACTTCCAAATTCCTCCGAGAAAGTAACAACAATTCAGGGAATAGAAAATGAACTGTTGTTCATTATGAGAAACTCTGCGTCCACCAGAGAATCGCAAAAAACAGGCGTACTTTAGTTCTTTCAGAAGCGCAGTTAATGTAATTGGTTGGAATAAAACTGGCTGGTCTTCAACTTCTGGCCCTCTGGGAATCTGATTTGTACAACGTGGGAACTGTTTCGTATAGAAAAATAATCGTGTTTTCTCCCATCAACCTCGAAACAGATATTATTGAACCGGAGCGCAATGGTACTATTTTGATTGTCAAATCTTTCAAACTTGCTCAAATATTCCGATCCTTTCACCCCTTCCCTCGGAATGTTTGTTTGTCTATCGTACTAGTTCTCTCCGATTGAGCTGCATAATTATAGCCTTCATCTTAGATTTCGTCCCCTGTTTACCCTCACTCCCCTTTCAGTTTTTCAATAATAACTTCAGAAAAGGAAAAACCGGAAGGAGCAATCAATGAATGATGATCATAAAAATGGAAACCTACTGTAAGGAGACTACCACTACATTTATACCACACTCTGGAGTTCGACACTCTTGAGGTTCGCCGAAAACCCAATTAGTTTTTGTGATTTCTGTGATTTATTACCTATAACAAGGTCTTTCTCAATATGATAATAAGGTGAACTATACAAAAAGCTTGATTTCGAACCTTAGGGAGTCCCCTTGAATTCTACGGTTGAAAAAACCCTCCGCATCCTATGATTATGGTAAGTTCTTTTTCTATATTTTCTCGCCAACAGAAACTATAATAAGGGATGCCGTGAGCCTATCTCATCAACCTCGTGAGCGCCACTTGCGCCACGTGAGTACCCTAGTACTATGTGTGAGCCGGAAATAAACAAGCGATGAAAAGTTGACGCGAGTCGTGGAGTCTCGGGGGAATTAGGGTGTCGAGTTGAATTAAGGGTCGAATCAATTGAGAGACGTCTTTATCATCCAACTGAAATATTCATCGGAAAGACCCAAAAAGAATGGAGCCACGACGCATTTCAAATGGGGAAATGGCGGGAAAAAGTCTCGGAATGAGATATTCCAGTCAGCTGCTCGAAATATCCAATACAAACTTGGTTTGCTAACTTTTTAAGGGCAGATTCAATTCTATCAGTGCCCTTTTCAATTTAACCACTAAAGGTGCAGTATCGCAGGGATGAACGTACGAGTGGGCGATAAAAACACATTTTGTCGAACTCGATTCATTACAGTTTTTATCGAGAGGGTGCAATTGCAACACTTTTCCAGATGAGGTGAAAATTTGAATTGTGAAGGTTTTTTAGTAAATTCAAACACTGAAAACCCGAACAACTGGTTTAGGTGAAGAAAGTTGAGCTTTTTCAAACTGGGGTCTCAAAAAAAATCTTGTCAGTGTACACTTATTCTTTAGTTCTTAATACGTTTCAATCTTGTTTTAAATGCTGTTAACCTCAGGTCTCAACTAGCAGGGACGCAATGTAGTAAAACTAGAAATTCATGGCAATCGTTTTTATTTGCTTATTTATTGTTTTTATATCGAGGAACCATACTTTCACCCCATTTCCATTTTTAGGGAGGGCAGTAATTAAGCTCCAACTTCATGGCAAGGCAGTCGTATTTGTTTAATTGTTTATTTGTTGCTTATACCGAGAAACAATAGTTTCACCCCACATTCCTAGGGAGGTATGGAAGTGTTCGAAGCGGAGGCTTTTCGATAATCTGGCCGCTATTTCGGGGTCAGAACACTAGATGCCGGGGGGCATTCGGGACATTTAGGGGGATTTGCATATGGAAGGCGGCAATTAGGGACATATTCAAACATTCGCAGAAAGAAGGACAGCGAGTGAGAGAGAGGGGATAGAGAGAGGAAGAAGAAAAGAGCGAGAGAGAGAAGGGAAGAGAAAGAGAGGGATACGAGGTAGAGAACGAAAAAAAGGACTACATACTAACTTCCAGTTCTATCAGCAGTTTACCCGGGGAAACTGTAAAAAACAACCACATATCTGTCAGCTTCCTATTTCTCTCTTTGCTTCTCTTCTTCTCAGCTTCATATTCCCTCCCCACTCTCTCTTTATTTTTCTCCCCCCCCCCCTCTCTTCAAATTTCCTCTCCCTCTCTCCGTCTCTCTCCAGTTTCCCTCTCCTTCCCCCTCTCTTCACATTCCCTCTCCCTCTCTCCGTCTCTAACTACTCCCAGTAAAAGGTGTGAAGTAGACGTCCCTAATCAATACTCTAGTCTCTCCATTCATGCATAGCTACTGACCATAATTACTAGTCTCTTTCATTGATAGAAAAGCCGTGACGGCTAATAAGATAAACAGAATATAGGATGCACATATTTCGGCAGGATCGAAAAAAGGACCGAGATGTAGACAAACAAGGACAAAGGCTACCAAAATTGTCAAGTCACAAGCAGATATTCAAAAGAGTAACATGGTTTGCAAAGTTTTCCAGCATACTCGAAACCACAATAACAAAACTCTGTCAACAAAACTGTTCGAAATGAACAAACTGCGTAAGTAGCTAATAGCAATATCGTTAATTTCATTGAAACTGCTCCGTGCTGGAAGTTACGAAAAACCATTGGGGTTAAAAATATCTCCAACGGTGCAAAACATACTTTGTGAGCAGAATTTAGACAGATCCAGCTGGAGGGAAGAGGCCAATGTCCGTTTCTAGTCTATCTAACATTAATGGTATACACCCCATTACACGACATCCAACCATTTAAATGTTAAATTAAACATCTATTCACCCTCCCATCCTCTTTCTCTTCCTTTCTCTGCCCTTTATTTTTTCTTCTATTCTCTCTCAACCTCTTGCTTGTTTGCCCTCACCCTTGTTAGTGCTGTACGTTCAATGTACTTCCTCTACTTTTTTCAACAAGTACTTCAGGCTTTTATGGTCAGTCTCAGTAACCATTGGCAACAAGTAACTAGTACTGAGGCTGAAGAAGAGAAGAGAATGAGAATAAAAATTCACGAAATGGTACGAACCATAACTGGAGCAGTTTAAATTGTGTTGAGAATAAAAGCAACTCGTATAGTAATAATAAACCGAAGGAGTTCAGCTTAATTTGGGAGTGGTGCTGTCTGAATGCTAGGTAGTCGAGGGTGTTGGGTAGGTGCCTTTTTATGCCTCAACGAGTCAATTATCCTAAATTTGGTGGCCAGGGTATGAATTGAGAAAATTCATGGAAATGTGAAATGTGGTTGAACTGGTAATATTGTAAGGTTCATAGCGGTGGATAGTTGAGGTACTTTTTTCAAGTTGTATCTTTATCTTGCTCACTAACCATGTCAAAAATTACAGAACAGAATGCCCAGAGCTTCAGAGGAACTTTATACAATCAGATTCTCGAAGAAACTTAATCTCACAAAATATCGCAGAAGCAATCAGATTTTCAATTGAACAAAATGTTCAGATAGCACAATTTGTCCATAATTTGTCAAATTCAGATTGTGGTTTATAATCGTGATCAAAGCCATGAGAAACATGTAAAACACATCAGAAATAAGAAACGTGGGATGAAAACGGGCGTAAATTCTGATGAATGATAAATGTTTCATTTACTCCTAATCTAAGGCAGACTACACTATATTAACATGTAGGTAAAACTACTTGGATTAATTTTCCATGGTAGTTTAGTTAGCCATAAATCAGAGCGTAACCCATACTTGTACGGGAGTAGATAGAGTAATATGCAGTCGCTATAGGACCCCCGCTCCTACGCAGGTGAATAATTTAATAATCAAGCAAATATAGACAAGGCGGCCAGATGTTAGCCGTAATTCACATAATAGAATTATGAATATTTCAGGTTAGCTTTGCACTCTGAACTCGGTGCAAGTGGAGTAAAGAATGATGCTCTGTATTCATGACAATTAATTGTCTTATTGTTATTTAAATAAAAAGATATTTCACGTTTCCTTTTTTCCGAATTCGTTAGATGGCTGGTCGAACGCCGAACTACATTGTATCAAAGTTTTACGTTGAACGAATTACATTCAAACTACTGTCCAGATGTTGTGTACTTCACGACTAAAATTAAAAGCTCAAACCCTTCCTAGATTGAAAAAACTAGTTGAGAAGGGGCATTTTACAGACTTGAATTGTTTGAAAGCAGTGAAGTAACCTAGAAAAGTGTGGTTTTATGTGTAACTGCGTGAACAAGGACATTGCGGTAGTCCATTTAGGGTGAGTGACGACCTGTCTCTGGGGACTAGGCCATTGTTTTTAGGCGAGAACAGCGATACCCGCAGGAAATTAATGAGCCGTGTCCCAATCCCCCCACGTGACTCACGTGAAACCTCTAACACATCGAGCACGTGACACAACGTGACAACACGTGGCATTCACTACCAACAACCACGAGTACAACATCTATTCATTCCCGTGCATGTACTCACTTGTTCATTTTGCACGTTTGTGAGAACACCTAGAGGAGCGGCATCAAGTTGTATATTGACGAGTTGGTTAAAGGCGGCGGACGAGCAGTGCCGCGTTGCTTCTCAATGGGGCGCGGATTAGGCGAAGGTGCCCTGAGGCGCATTAGCAACAATCAAGGAAGGGGCGTGGCCTAATACTGAGATGTCGTCACCCCCTCATTAATTGGGAATATGATTAGGAATCAACCACATATGGACGCTAATGACGCAACCATGTCCACAAGTATTCGAGAAGGGAAAGGGGGGAGAAGTGAAAAGTTTAGGTGAATTCTTGAGACACTTGCCGCGCAGAGCCTCTTGCTATCTTTTGAGAATGGCATGTGAAAAGAGGCTGGCGTCCAACTCAAAATAGGTTGGTCTTTGAGATATCAATCAGCCTATCTCTTTACTCTCTCTCGAGTCTCTATCCACCTTTCTCCCTGTGTCTATTTATCTCTCTTTCTCCCTCTCCCTCTCACTCACTCACTCTCTCTCTCTTTCTCTATTTTTCTCTCACCTATCTGTAACCAATTACTCACTTTCTTTCCCGATTCCGGTCTACCGCACCGCCGTTTGATATATGACCGCACTACCGACTCAAAGGTTGGTTGAGTTTAAAATATGACGTTCCTCTATTTACACTGCCACGCGAATTTACGACTCGATGTGAAAGTCATCAAGGAAAAGCCTGTTTTGCCCTCATTGTGATCGAGACGTTTTCTTTCCACTTGGCACGCATCACTCGGCCAATTCTCAACAAACTCGTTTTCAATTCGATATATGAAAGGGTGCATTCCCCTTAGTTTCCAATTTCTCCCCCTGTCTCGTTCCTCTTCGAGATTCTCTCTCTCTCTCTCTCTTCCACTCTTTCTCTCTCTCTACATCTTCTCTCATGGTCGTTCACTCTCATCTACAAACCCTTCTCCCACACAGCTTCTTGCGCGAGTTGCCCCAACTTGTTTTTTTGCTGATTCACCGTCCCATTCCAATATATTACACCGCCTGGGGCATTCGAGAGAACCACACACACTCTCTCTCCCTCTCTTTGCTGTTCTTCTTCGAGCTTTCTATCTCTATGTTTTCAAGTTGGTTGTTTCAGTTACCACAGTAGAGGTTATTCCGTGTCGCCCTTTAACATTAATGTAACTCCCTTCTCATATTATTCTATTCATCTGTTTGTTTGATCGCATCCTTATCACTCTCTGTTTTTCCCATCGTAAACGTCTCAATAAACGAACGGCCGCCATCAATCATATTCTCGACTCGCCCAGTTTTTCGGTGAAAAAACACGATTCCCGTCTAGCTCAACAAGTTACAGTAACATTCACAACAAAACATCAAATGAGATCGAATAACATTTGAGACAGTAGACTGAGAAGAATTTTTAGACAGAAATGTTTTTTTCTATATTTTTAATGCGGTTCGGTAGAGCGAGAAGAGTTACGATTTAGTTTGCGTAACGAACTGAGGTTACTCTTATCATATTTTGCATATTTTTACGAGACTTGATATTATTATTTATGCAAATGTGGAATGTTTGGATGTGTGTACCATATCATTTTCGCAATTCGATTTCATCTTCTTGTTACATTCACTTGTTATAGTTCAATAATAACATATTAGCCGGGGGCAAAACCACAAACTACCACTCTTTTTATCTAAACCAACGTATTCCACCCATTTCTTCGTTTTGCGAAGCGATTACAGCCGTAATCTGCCTAATCGGAGTCTTTTCTGAATTTGTGCATCGGTTGGTCTCCTTATCTTGCAACAGGTGGCACCGCATTCAAGTTATTTACAACAAACAGTCCGCTACTTCACGCTGATCTGTGATTTCTTGCGTTTTGGTTTTTGTCTTTTTGTCTCCAGAAACGTGTCTTTTTTGTATCTTCCTGTCGCTACTTCTCAAACAAAATTATATCGCAATCCGCTCAACGTTTAGTGAAAAGGGTGAGTGAACACTAGAAAAAAAAACGATATTGGCGTCAAACGTGAAGAAACTTTTGAAATTAGGAATTTCGCAATTTTCATCTACACGTTGTTTTTCTCATGTGTTTCAGAAATGTAATTGCGATAGGTGCCTCATTAGAATGATAAATTTATGTGTTCATAATACTTCTAGTATAATAGATACTAACCATCGTTCAACCGGAGTTTATACTTCGTTTCACCAGTCGATAACTTTCTACAGTAACCTTTCCAACGCTCAAGGGAATTTATTTGACCGAAAAACTGACTTTTCTATCCGCTTATTTCTGTGCTTGTATTGACTATTGTGGAAAACCGAACCACAAAGTTGGAACTATTTACAATATCTAAAATATATGAAAAAGTTATTTTACAATCTCACCGAACAGGGCTATTGTTGCGTGAAACAAACTATATAATACGTGATTCAGTCTTTCACACGAACCATGTTCTGCTCGCCGTCTTTCCTTCTTTTTTCACACACGGCTCTTTCTCTCCCCATTGAAAACAAGGCGAAGAATGGTGTGAATGTCGAGTCATCTTCGAACCCTTCGAAGGTCGCAGTTTCTCGTTCGGTGAACATTTGAGACTTGTCCGACAAACTGCTGCTACACGTCACATCGAACAATGCTATACCTTCATATAAGGGGCACCTAGAGCGGCATACCTATGTGGTACCGATTCGGTACTAAAGATGCGTCTTCACCTGAAGTTAGCCTAATTTTCCTTTCACTTACAGTTTTCGGCTTACAATAGGCCGTACCAATCTTTTCCTGCCTGTGGTGCATACGACTCACTCACTGAATACTGATCATTGTAGTAGGATATCCCAACTTTTTGAGTATTCACATGTCATTATTTGTCTGTGCTCTTAACTTTCAAGACACTTCACATTTTCTATGACTTCGTATTCTTCACACGTCAATGTTTTCGTAGCACTTGTGGTTTCAGTCATTGTTTACCTTGCCTTTGGTGGGAATCAAACATCGCTCACTTCTCTCACTGATCATGCTCCGACTTTCGTTTTTCACTCTCTTACCACTTTTTTATGTGTAAAAATTGTACCCATGTGACACAATTGCTAATCGAAGAGCACGTAGTTTCAGTATTTTTGATGAGGTTTAAAGAACTAGCCAATATGAAAAAATTGTGAAAGTGCCTTTCTTTTCATGTTCTAGAACACATCGTTGTAAGATGCACACGTTTTAGCACACAAAAAGAACGTCTTACAATTACTTCAAATGGGCAGTTTATATATGTTTGTTTAGCGATCTGGGTCCAAGTAGCGACCGAGAGGGTGTGAGATCAAGTATGGTCAAGTGTGCTTCAGCCGATTACTGTAGTATGAGTCATCGCACCTTATCCCGTCTTTTCTTTACAAGAGCCACACCCCCGCGCGCCACGCGCACTAACACAGCAGAAGTCAGGTTCATGGGAAACACCCTGAATGAACATTTCGTTTGTCATAACATAGCTTAGTGATGTAGTTGTTGACTATCAATCTGTGTCAAACTCTAAGTTTCCAACCACTTCCCAGTAATATTGTAGGATTCAGAGGTTTTTCTCAACTAATTCAAATGATTTCTACCTAAGTAAATGAGAATGTGTGGTTCGGCAAGTGTCAGCTGCTTCCGGTTGATTATCATAGTTTTTGAGAACATTCTTAATCCCGCCTCCTTCAACTATTTGCTCTGTTTCATGCCGAAATCCATCTCTAACTGACACGTGATAAAGTACTTCTGTACTATATAACTACACAGATACCTATTTGCTTTGACTCATTATCTACCCTTGGGTACTTTGAATTTCGAACCCAACTCATTTTCTTAATTTCACCGTACCCATCTAGTTTTCTGCGGTTTTTATAGGTAAAACCAGTTACCAATGTTTTTACCAAGTTGTATTAACGCTAGAGAGAGAGATTGTGAGAGAGAAATGAAGAGAAAGATAGAAAAATATATTGCGTTGAGACAATTTTCTTGCTCCACGCTCACAGAAGACGGTATTACCTAAAGTTCTATCATCTAGTGATCCTTCAAATGTGAAATTCTCACTGATGGTTTCAAATTTTCAACTGCCTTATTGGCCTCAAGCCATGATTTAGTCTATTTGTCAATTAGGTACTGCGCTAAATTTTGCAATATTAAGAACGACACGTAAACAAAGGTGTTTTAGGTTCCCTTTTTCGAAGCAAGCCCATAATGTGTACGTTTCTCTGTGTTTGTAGTATGATTCCGTTACTCTCCTTGCATAATTTACGAACAAGAGCGCTTATCGAGATCAAACTACAACGAATGTTCGATCACAAACTTTACCTGAACGCGCGGAATTTCTCGCGTTTTTACCCTGCCTCGCCTCGTTTAGTTTTTGACGTATGACATCATAAGAAAACCAGTCCACCCGACCCAACCGCGCCCCTGTCACGCAATTTGCATCATCTTCCCCTTTGATTGCTCTAATCATTCCCTATTTGTCTGTTTTTTTCTTTTTTTAGTTCAAACAACAATGAGAACTCATGGAACACATTAGTATTACCGATGTCAAACCTTGCTTCATCATTTTCTTGAAAAGTATCTCCTTCTACGACTACTGTGGTCGATTTACACCTTTAGTTTGATATACTTAGCTTCAGCTCCCTCTTTGTATCCTTCGCTTTCACTTTTGTTTATATTTTGGTATTCGTTCGTTTTTTATCGGGTTCTTCTGGTATCTGAAAGTTAAATCACAATGATATTGATATTCCCTAAGGATATTCTTATCCCTAAACGTGAGAACCACGTGGCAAATCAATAGTGTGAAATAACAAAGTGCACGTTTGCTATTCCGCCTACTCTTTGGATGCTCCAGATAGATGAACAAATGATGCCGTTTTAACCAATTCATTCGATCAAACTACAAAATGAGCCCAACAACGAGTATTCAACCCAACTTGACAGAAAACTCAATCTTTGCTTCGCCATCTCCACTAGAGCGTTTCTCTTCAAATATTGACCGATGCCGACATTTTGAGAGCACGAAATCGAGAATTTTCCTATCGAATTTCTTGACAGTTGCTGCATTTCATCAGAAAAAAGTGGATGCATTCGAACTCCGTTTAAAATAGGCGCTGAACACTGAACTCATTTTAGGTTTCCATTTTCCAAAATGTTTTCCACAACTTTCAGGGGTTTAGTAGTCATATACGTTATACACATAGAACTCAAGCAATTGTGTCACCTGAAATAGTTTTTCTGTAATATTGAGATTGCAACATTTGTGAAATGTTCATGTTGTGGGCTACGATCCAGGCACCAGAAACATCTGTATACTCTGAAACACTTTACTGGGCACTCAATGTAGAAAAAGTGTTTATTCGCAGTTAGAAATTTCGAGTAAGGATGACAGTGAAATTTTCTAAATCCAATCGCAGAAGCAAGTTTTAGAGTTGTCTGAGTATTGTTCTTTGTTCTTTGTTCTTCCTGTGTAATCTTCATTCCATCCAATTACTGTGTTTTCTCATTGTAACGAGTAGGAAATGAGTGGTGTAATCCGAGATCATTGACGTTCACCAAACGTCACACTTTTCTACCCTCTTCGCGGCTTTATGTGCTTCGAAGAGACAAAAAGCTGCCCCGTCTCTATTTTCTCTGTTTGTCCCTCCCACACCCCATAATCACCCCCTAAATATGCTCCCGCTACACGCAAACCATATATAAGACGCTGCAAAGTAGAAAGAGCTTCCAAAATGTTTCGATGTCAGTTCACTATGCTGCTGGATGTTTTAATATTTTGTATGACTAACTTGTTTACCATTTAATAAAAATAATATAGTGCATATCTCCTGTTTCAACAGTTCTATGAGTTCTCAGACTGTTGTTTCATCATATTCTGGTGATTTTGCAAAATCTGATTGTCTTGAAACTCTCTATATCACCCTGACCTAGTATTTGCTGAGCATCGAAGACGCTGACAGTTGTCTAAAATGAAAATATGTCTCGTTTTCTTTCTTACTCTCGTAAAAGTTTATTACAAGAAAATTTGTCCCGATGTATGTTCACTCAGCAACATCCGATATATATAATCGGAAGTAGAGCATGATTGATAGTCGAAAGAATGCTACTTTTTTTTCTATATGTCAAAAACATTCAAAATCACAAATTAAAACTTTTTTTATCTATAAACTTTGCACTTCGAACATAATGACGTGTGTCGTGACATAAACTGGTGATAATCAGCTGATTCGAATTCTTTCCAAGACATTCCTCGACCCACTATCAAACCTGTCACTTCTCACGTGAATACTACGTTTTCAACAGACATTTTCAACAGACATTTCAACAGACAGACAAAGTTTTTGCACAGAAGGAATTCCAGTTTTCCTATTTGAATTCTGGAGTTTTCCTTTTTGTTGCTTGTGAAAGTTTGCAACTGAGAGTTTATTTTTTCTAGCTGTATACACTGTTGTGTTGACGAAGAAAAGTTCATTGTATTCCTTTCCTATATTTCCAATACCACAACTCATACACACAAATCTGTCTGAAAGTGTACTGTATGTATACACTCGTGTTTCTATGTCTCATTGTAGTGGTTGTTCGTCACAAATTTTGGCAAATCGTTGTATTGTTTGATAATATTGTTTGTTTCAGTTTTCTGATGTCTAAAATAGTACCCGACGTGGGTATAGCTCCCATTTACCAATTGGAATTAAAGACAGGTAAAGTCAACAGGTGTTCTTATTAACAATGTGAAATCATGATAAATCTCGTAAATCATAATACAATTGTTTTCATTATCAACTGCGTATAAAAGTGATTATAATTTGCAGGCGACAATCCAGAGCCGTCCTCCACCAGTTCTGTAGTGGCAGAGGCCGGATCCGCTCTCATCATCAAATGTACCATGGACGAAGGGTTTGAGGAGATCAAACTACAAAAACACGATGAACCCATTCCTGGCGTACAGTATGAGGGTAACAGGTAAGAATACTTCAATGTACATATGACCCAGAGTTTCCACACTGTGCGTTTCAGAAGTCTTAATTTTTTTGAACAATTTCCATAACTTTACACGGAATTCGTGCCAGAAACTCAGTACTGGGTAAGATACACGAATGATAAGAGTTAAATTGTGAACTAGGAAAGTTTTCTGTTGAAGCAGCAAAGTATACTTTAGCAGAATTCTCAAAATAGTTGTGCTTCAGTGCGACGCTGTTCGTGCCTAGCTACGAGTTCGACCACGAAGGCCTCTACATCTGTGGATCGAAGAGGAAGGGGGGAGACGCCTATCACGAAAGACAACTCAGACTCTCCACTAAGGTAAATAGACTTCAGTTTCTGTTTTCACGAACGTTTCTACACTTTAGTTTCACTGAAAAGGGTTCCTACAAGTTAGTTTCACCCATTCGAGTGATTTTCACCGAGAAAAAAAATCAAATTGAAAGATCTGAAGTGGCCATAGTATTTTCAAGCATTGAAATACGTCTCGAACTGTGGTCATTCATCTCGTCTTAAATTGCATTGAATACGGTCTATTTGTTCTCTACGTCGACTTTATAGTGGGTGCCAAATTTATAAATTTATGTCGCTCGGCGGAATCGAACCCGCGAACAAAAGGTTTGGAGCAGGCCGCTAAACACCGCGCTATTAAAGCACATAACGGGGAAGCTTTGGAATCGAAGACATGTGTGCGTAAACAGCGGAAAGTGAGATATACAGTACCCAGCACCCTTTTCGTTGGCGACGACTATACAGTACACAGTTCAACGGTCAAATAATGTTCTCTAGTAAAAACGTTGCCTTCTAAAAACACCAGATACGACTTCGACAGGATCTATCGTATCATTCTCATCTCATTTTGTTAGAAGGATGCATCTTCTCGTCAAGAACCGTTCCTATTTACAGGGAAAGAAGCCGGAAGGAGCCCCCTGCCCAGCTGCCGATGATAAAATGTGTCTGCACGGAAATTGCGCCATGCAGCTCGGAAGACCCACTTGCTTGTTAGTTTCCGATTCATCTGATTTTCAAACAAAGTGACGTGAAAGGACAAATTTGCTAGTTTCAGGATATTGGACCACATTCGATGTGATTCTCCTAAATTCTGGTGTTAACATGAAAACCGGAACATTCCAGGCTGAGCATGAAATAATGTTTATTCTCCGTATCTGTTATAAATGACTTCGTTCTTTTCAGTTGTGACCCGAACTACGACGGAGTGACGTGCGACACACTGATGATACCCGACTTCACTAGTACGTCGTCTACTAGCCCTTTTTGTGAGCATGCCCCCTTACCTTCACTTTTATGCACGCAGCACGCACACATGTTTCACGCACACACGCACTTTTTTAGAAGTGATTGGAAGGATTGTGACAATGATGTTTTTCATAACTAGCCACGACAAAATGTTTAATATCGTGTCACTGTCAACGAACTCTTACTGTCTGTCTCAAGCTACGCTATGTGAAAACACACAAAAATGGGTCGCCTGTTGACAATTGAGGCAGTCATTTTGGCTGGCTGTTAAATTTGGCAGCGAAAGCTAGCACATTAGCCCGATTGATCCACGGTATGCACTCTACCTAGCTATTTCGATCGCATGCATCTTAGCACATATTCCTACCTGTTGCATGACATTTCGGGCAACGAAACAAGCGAAATAAAACACTATGTACCCACGCTTGACGGGAACCCATCGTTTCTACAATATGACAAAATTGACTAGCCCTTTAGAGTGGAAACGATTCACCAAATCTGAGTTATAGTTGGATCTGTGTCGCACAGAAGTGCTTCTGAGTCAAAGGCAGTGGGAAACCATACTAAGTGGGACAGTAGACAGTGTATATAGATCCTCTCGAAGCCTCTCAAATCAACCCTGTAGGGTGTATGTGGTCCTATACCGCTGTGTTTGTAGTTTGATTATCGTTGATTTTTGTTCGAACTTCGTGAATTCAGGCATATAGCAAACTACAACGACAATTTGGTAACTCCCCACACACTTGCTTTCTGTTGAGCACCTCCTATAGTTGTCTTACCAGTGTATGCAGCTGTTACAGATCAGGCGATCAAAGTGGTGGCTGGGGCTGGCTCGTTCAACATCGCCTGGATTGGACTTACAATCATTTTTGCCGTTTTGTTTCTGAAACAGAGGTTTGTGTGTTTATTTGTTTTTTTGTTTTAATGGTTCGTTTTTCAAATGTGAATTTCTCGAAGAAGGTCACTTCGCCTGCATATCCTTTCTCGTTAATGTGCAGCAGCCACAACTTCATCAGCTGGCGAAATGAGGGATATTACAGAACACAGATCATAACTTAGAGATATGTGACTGATGTAAACTGATAAAGAATGTCCAAAACATTTTGAACGAACAAAGCACACAGTCTGATCTTCGTTTGGGTGCGAAACTTTCTGTCACTTGTTTCTAACTACTCGTTTCAGAAGGAAGCTGCGTCTCATGGTCGACTACTACGGACCCATCCCCACCCCCGATATTTATGGAGAATTGCCGAAGAATCCCTATGTTCTACCCTCTGAATGTAAAGAAGATATCACGCCATCGACACAGAAAATGCACAATTTCCCGCCCGAACCGCCTAGACAGAGCAGCTTCAAAAAGTTCCGGAATGCAGTCAGGGTTCGTTGAGATTAAGAAGTTCCCCATAGGAAAACATTCCAGATGAATTCAGGCATGCAAAAACCTTATGAAAAGTTCAATTTTTGAGTTCAGCCGATTGAAAACGAGAAGAGGGCATCGGATTATAAGAACGCTAAAAAAACTCATTAAACCATGTTACACTCGTTCTCAACTACGTGTATAAGGAAAGCCCATTGTAGTTTGATTTCGGTACACGCTTAATTTCACGAATTCCGATCGGATCAAACTACAAACACAATGAGATAAGCAAACAACACCGTGTCTGTTTTGAAGAGAGCAAACTCTATCATTCCTATTTTTCCCAGACGCGACTACCCGGAACTTCTGATTCTCGATTACTACGACAACAAGAGATAGTGTAGGTGCGAATAGTCTGAACAAGGATAATACGGACACCCGATCGAAGTGAGAGTCCGCGCGAATGGCTCGGCTCGTTGCCTGGCAACTTTTCCTGTTCAGTCCTTTCCCTCACTTTCAGAAACATGTTACAATTACAATAATCGGGTACATTTTGGTGATTTCATTATAGGGCTGTTTTCGCTGTGCGTACGTGCATTTCATATAGTTCTAGATGTTTCTGTGCTAGACATATTCGCTGGACCTAGTACATTGGTGGTACGGAAGCTCGTGAAAACTTGAAGAATAACTCCAAAACCTACGTTTACTTCCAGTTTGAACAAAATTCATCCAATCGCGTTCATATAAATAAACGAGTATTTCCGTGTTAGCGATGTAGTACATTTTTGCAATAATATACACCCTTTTAAAGTCGTGTACTGCGTTAGTCTCATTGAACTTAGTGGTGCATTCCGTGAATGATCCTTCTATTTATTTTTTTCATTTTATCTGTATAACATTGTCGAATTTACATAAATGTGTGCACAAATTGAATTTTCAACCTACACTATCTACTCACGTCCGAATCTCATTATTACTGTACTAATAACACGAGCTTTGCATAATAAATATGTTTACTGTCGTGTTTCGTGAATGTCAACGATTATTCCACTCATTCGAATGAGAAGGCAAATTGTGAGTAGTCATCTCAGAGAGAATGTCCATCAGGACTTGGAAGAGTCTAACAAAACTCCAACTGTTGCGTTACAACATTTCTCACCGCAATTACGGGTACAATTTTTACAATTTTCAGTTATTTGTTACTCTTGAGAGTGACAAATAACTCTGAATGCTCAGGTTATTTGTTATCTACATGTTTCTACGTGACGATCGACCGTCAACGTCCGAACTAGAATACTAGAATCCAGCCCGTAGAAAGTTAGAGGGCTCTTTCCGATGTTTAACGCTTTTTTTCGCCATCTAAGACCTTCTGATACCCTTTCTAAAGAGATTTTGGAGATGACGATCATCTGCCAGATATGCCTGTGATGAAGTGAGGACACGATGTTCTATCTTACAACTCGAATATCGGAATCGCGTCTTCGCTTTTGAACGGTCCGCGGAGGATTCGCCTGTATGCGCGATAGGCATTCGCCCGTGCAATAGTGCTCTGAGTACGTATGCTAGAGATCCCGGCACCTTTACCGCGTCTCCTCAAACATACGCTTCTTCTCTGCTCTTACATCCCGCCGGGACAAGAAAGAGTGAGGCAGCGCGAGAGACGCAGGATGGGATGAAGGTGCCGGGATCTTCTAGCATATGTACTCCGATCACAACAAATCGCAGTGGGATTCAAGCTTCCACCTTCAAAACTCCGCGGACGAGGCTCAATTCAATTTTAATGCCAATAATTACTGTAGGCGAGATGTGATGCTGATTGATGAGGGGACTTGGTCCGAACCAGCGACCGACTTGGAAACGAAGGGAAATTTATCTTGCACCGACGGTAACCGACTTTTCCCGACGCAAAATCCAACCGATTCTCTTCTAACCGGGTGGTACGTTCCAAAATCAAGCTGAAAAAGGTGGAACCAAACCTAGTGAATTATACAATAAAGCTAGAATTGGTAATGCACCATGCAACAACTGTTATCAGGGTTTGGTTCGGTTCAGTGTCGGTTTGAGTACGCAAGCGGTTCGGTTTCTTCCTGAACCAACGGCTTCGGGTAGAATCGGTTCAAGTTCGGTCCACTTATTTATTCATTTTTATTCAGTTTAGTGTCGAAAAAAGATCGTCCCTTTTTTACACTCGTTTTTCTAGGTATGTTCAATTTTATGCGAAGGCTGGTCTTAATGTTGTGGTAATTCATTGGATGCAATCATCAACTGTGAATACGAGAGAAAATGTTGTATAATTGGATTTATTTTCATTTCAGTTTTCACAAAAAAATATGGAGAGAAGAGGACGCATGGCAGAAAAATGTGGTACAGAGACCCATGCACCTACATCGAGAAAAACATGCATGACACCTGGAATGAAAGATCGAGAAAAATGTATCTATTGCATAAACGACTGACAAGCACGAAGGAGATCGCAAGAGGACTTGGAAAATACTAATGAGACACGTTGAACTAGTTACATAAAAGACGGCGAAAACAATGAAACATATGTGCAGAGAACAACTTCTAAGAAAAGAAAAAGAAAAGGCAAGTTTTGACTTTACCAGTGGATGTGAAAGGCTCAAACAAGACAACAAGGCTACACGCCATAGTAATTAAAGTAGTTGTACCCCCTGAAGCCCTCATGTAAAAATTAAATGATGCCACAAACTACAGAGAATCACCGATATTCAAATGAAATGACAACTGATTGACTACGTTTCTTTCCAAGAGGGGAGATCATTCTGTCGGTGAGATTCGACTGGAGAACACGCAGCTGACTCGGAACCGGCTTGCCGGACCTTGTCGAACGAGCATCTGGATTCTTCTTCGAGACAGAACGGGGTCGATTAACCGAAACCATTGACTGACTATTTCTCTTCGTCTGGTTAGCAGTGGTATGATTTCTCTCAGCTGATAGGGCAGTGCGGCTTGCCGATCTTTGGTTGAACGCGTCCAGAAGGGCTTGAACCTGTACAGCATAACTGGTGTGAGAATGGATGGCTAAATATGATGTTTGACTAAGGCAATCGGGGAACGGAAAAATTTGATATATATGTTTGGAATAAATATCTTTTATCGTTAGCCACACAGTGATTATCTCTAGGCCGGTCTGGTGAGAAATCACTCTTCCAGATAGACATTACAAAAAGGCTCAAAAGAAAACACCATCTTGTATAGAGTTCATTAGGAGAACATACAGTTCTAGGATCACATGACAGTAGTGAATTTTGCATTTTTGCCATAGGATCCCTCACGGAATTGTCTAAACCAAGACTTACCTCAGGATCGCGTGACATCAAAACGTTCGGTACAACCATTTGAAAACGTGCGTACTGTTTCGCACGCCTCCGTCGCTGAAGATGTTTTTTGTTCTGTTTATAGCTTGAGATTGTCTTCAACATATGATCGCAATTGCGCAAGCTAACAGACACGTGCCGAATCTTTTTGGATGGGTCCTGAAATTTGTTGTTTTTGAAGTACGGGAACCCAGTGTAGAAACAAAAAATCATTAACGAATTTCAAGATCATAGTGCTACACGGTGTTTCCTGTTTCCTTATGGCCACCCAGAAAATTTCATTTGGTGAAAATTTCTAGAGCACGACGAGGAGGAAATGATTTTCGAGTGTTGAGAAATCTTCCCATTATAACATTCTCAACTCTGGTAGTGGTTCCAACTTATCAATATTTTGTACAAAAACAGCTCTGCGGGTACGAGAATTGGAAACCATTCAATCAAACACATATAAAACTCGAATCAGACAATTTGAAATTGTTCCCTCAATCATACTTATTTCTGTAGTTGGCCCGGAAACATTGTGAAAGAACCGTTGCTCCGGTTATTACCTCCACTCGGCACTAACTCAACTAAACTGAAAAGTTCTACCGAGACACGGTTGAATTACCAAAAAGCCGGTACTTGTAGAATGAGCCCTTGTGATCCAACTAACCTCCACTGCAATTATTTCGCTCCTCCCATTCAATTTACCATCATATGCTACAGTTGCTCCTCCAAGAAGAAAAGGTGCCACTGGGGAATCAAGAGACACTTCAAGGCACACATCGCTGCGATCCGAACAAACTCTGAAGGAACAGTTTCGTAAACACTGATCTCTTCGGGCCCCAATCACAGGACATAAACGTGACCATGGATAACAACCGACCTTCTGATAACAGCCTCCCTGGCTTCTTGTGCATCTTCGAGGATCGATTGTGCGGCAGAGGGAACAACTCCAAGCTGCTCATATATATCAAGGTCTTCTTTCGGTAACCAGCACTCCAAAATGTGCTTGAGAAAAAGTTCGGTGTCCATTTCCTCGAACGAACAGAACGTACATTTCAGAGGATCGAACTGGAAACAAACTCATAATGAGAATAATCCGGATTCGCGAAAAAAGAATCAAATTCGCTAATATGAGGTGTGCCGTGGATATATTCCGCGAAACCCCAAACAGGTACATTGCAACGGAGTGAGTGGGAAACTCTGGTACCATGAAAATACAAAATTTGTCTCTGAGATAGATGTGAACCACTGTATGATTGCCCGGTATCGATCTCTGAGAAACTCTTCTCCGTCTTTATTTCTGAACTAAGCGTTATTTTGGTGATGAGGTCAGCCAGCTACACATATGACTGTCAGATTTTCAGGTTTCCCAGATGTTAAATACTCGACCAGGTGCTGAATACACCAGTCAATTTCCTGAGAACAGTGAATTCAAGGTGCAAACATGATTGGAAGCTCAATATTCATAGACATGAATAATTTTTCGTTGTGTAGTAGGGTTGTTAATCGAGTTCAAAATTTCGAGTTTTGGGAAATTTCGAGTTTTCGAGTTTCGAGTTCGACTCGACTCGAAAATTTTCGAGTTTTCTCGAGTCGAGTCGAGTTTTGAGGGTTTTTGGACCCAAAAAGTCCAATTTTCGAGTCGAAACTTCGATTTTCGAGTTTTCGCGTTCAAAATTTCGAATTTTCGAGTTTTGCGAAAAATCGAGTTTTTGAGTTATCGAGTTTCGAAGTTTTGGAAAATTTCGAATTTTCGAGTTTTTGAGTTTTGGAAAATTTCGAGTTTTCGAGTTTTGAGAAATTCAGAGTTTTCGAGTTTCGAGTACGACTCGACTCGAAAATTTTCGAGTTTTTTCGAGTCGAGTCGAGTTTCGAGTTCGACTTTAACAACCCTATTGTGTAGTTTCGGATACCACTTTTGGATACCACAATAAAATATTTGTAGTAAACTGCATTCGTCCGGGACGCCTCACACAGATTTTAAGTATGTTTGCCTTTCAGCCGATTCGACTTCGCTTCCCCGGGATATGGGCAATCAGTGACTGTCTCTGGTTAACGATACCTCGCTATCACGCAAGGTATACAATCACAAATTGTTCTCGGTATTCACACCGCTGCCCTAATTGAAGGAAATCTATAAAATCGGGATACCTTCAAATAAAGTGAATGCACTTCATCATCCCTTTTCTCCTTCAAATGAAAATGATCGGCAATGCTGACCGCGACGCAATCTCGAAGTTCCGATAATCTTCGAAACTTGCTCAAGTTTTTCATCTGGAATGTTTTCGGTATACTGAAGCCGTTGTTCTCAACGATACTTTCCGTTGTTAAGGTTTTCACACCCCGTCAACCAAGAGACAAACAATATTTAAGTGAAAGCTTGACATTGTCTGTTTTCGGTGAAGCTTTGTAGTATATGCAATGTTAGTCGAGGGTTCGTGACGAAAAAAAAAATAGGGTGAGACAACGTGGATATAGTGTATGGAATAGGGTGGAAAATAAGCGGAGTGAGGTGCGGTTATCGTTAATTACCAAGGCAGGCGTCTTCCTAACTCAGCTAAATTTTTGCAATGGGTTGCCTTATGTGCGTCGGGCGAGTTTCGAAATTTTCAAACGCGAATTTTTGCGGGAAAGCGCCCATCGCTGACGTGTTTTGCGTGCTAAGCGCTGGTGCGGTATTGGTGCATAAGGAAAACTCTATAATAAGGAAAAGCGATGTATCTTATATAACTCTTATGGTGTATATGAAAGCGTAAAATTATTCTTGTTTAAGAGAAAGAAGAATTATATAGAATAATGATCGTCGATCGAAATCATGTAGATTAAAATTTTGCGGCGCATTGAAATCGCGCTCCATTGGACGCGTTGCGGCGATCGCTCGGTGGACTGTGACTTCACAGAAACTGAATGTATTGTGTTAACGCCGTGAATAGGCAAATGTGACTGCCATTGAAATGCAACGGAAGTGTGTAGTAACCAAGACAACACAACAAGAACATATTAATATATAAGAATCACGGCGTTCTCGACTATAGCTTTGACAAATAACGAACTCGCGTACTCGATTTTAAACGCTCCGCGTATCATTCGCATGAAAATAAGCGCGATACGCAGCGAAATAGTGCTGTGATCAGAACAAATTGCAGTGGGATACAGTGTCGGGAGATCAGCTTTATGTTCGCAATTAGTGAGACAACCATCGTAAAAGCAATTATAGATGAGCGAGCCTGAACAGCGAACATAAAGCTGAACTTAGAAACATAACGCGGTACTAGAAAACATAACGCGGCATTGCCAACAGCTTTTAGGCTTTGGTTATCAATGGAGTTATGGGAAATATTTCAACCTGCCCAGATCAGTGCAAACTGTAAGGGAAGAAAACCAGATATGCTGTTCAAACCGAATATTTGCCACGTTTACTTTAGTTTACCTAATAAAGAGACTGGCTTAGGTACGCCATGGTTCCTAGAATAGGTCGTTGAACCTTAAGTCACTGGCTCGTTGCGCCTCAGGTTACTGGCTCGTTGCAGTTTAAGGTAATAGTTTGAGGGTAAAATATAGATTACCGATATGTTTTTGAGATCATATGATTCTAATGATTACCATTTTTGTGGACTTGTAACCAAACATGAATCCAACCTGACACCAGAAATGGCATTAGATATATCAACTGCGTAAATTCTTTCATAATGTATGAAATTCTACGGCCCTATGTTCTGAACTATAATAGAGGTTCGCGTAGTGTTCTCTCTAACCGCGTTATGTTCTTTCTAACCGCATTATGTTCTGTCTGACCGCGTTATGTTCTCTCTGACCGCGTTATGTTCGCAATTAAGAGAGGGCGACATGTTCGCGAGCGAGCCATCTAGGGGCCGAACATCTAGCAGTAGACCCTACAGTGTCCCGCCACGAAAACTTTGTGGACGGAGCGACGGAGCTCAATACAAGTTTAATCGCAAAAACAACTGTAGGCGAGAACGCCGTGAATATCAACTTACTGGAAAAAGAAACAGAAAACAACAAATTTTCTTCCAATTTATGAATATTCAATTACAAGGATTATAGCGAAAAAGACAACAAAGAAGAACGAAACTGGAAGACACTGGAGGGCTAGTGAGGTAGTAATGGGCCCTATCCAGGATAATCCAGCTGTTTTGGGCGAATTCGTGATCTAACCGGTTTTGAGACAAGCTTTTATGAAGAGTAGAAAGACGATGAAGCTAACAAGATCAGTCAACATTCCGGGAGGGTATAGCAGCAGGAAGAACGAACTAACGAGAGAAGAAACAGGCGTTTCCCACAAAAAAAACAGTGTAGAGAAAGGTTCAACTATTTTCTGACAATTAATTGTTCATACACTAAATGTAAAACTAGTTTCATACTTTTCTAGATCATTGCTATCACCGAAATTACGTCTTCTTCCTATTAAAACTGGCGGATCCGGATAAGGCTGCGCATTTTTGAAGCGGAATAGCGCGACTTGAATTTAAATTAGGATAAGATTATAGGTTCAAATTCCTTTTAGCAAACTTCCAGGAGTAAGAAATCCTAGCGGCAAAAAACACAGTAAACAACTAGTTGTGCATCATCGCATACGCTCAAAAGATGAATATCGATTGAGAACACGCCAGTTTTTTCCGCGCGTACGGTAAACATTGCGTACAACAAATTTTGCCATTTTTGACCTCACGCGCCTTATAAGCGTTTGAATTAATTTTTAAAATTTTAATTATATTGAATGTGGTGTTTAATTGGTTACGGAAGCTGATGGCATCTTTTTCAATGACTATATTTAGCTGAAAAGTGAATTCAAACGATGAAAAAGAGTCATATACTCGAGTAATTGAACAGTATTGATTGCGTGGCTCTTTCTGAAGCGTCACGTTTTTAAAGATGGCCTGACAGAGGAACCAGATCTCGTTCCTTGCGCTCCACGGTTCATTCATTCGCTCCGACGCGAATGCCCCCCAAAAACGAAGTTTTCGAATCTTCGCTAATGAATTGTGATTAACAAATACACAATGTATCAATAAATTAGTTTTTGTAGCGAATTTGCATTGGAGCGACGGAATTAACCATGGAGCGCAAGGCACAAGATTAGGTTCCTGTCAGACCACCTTCAACAGCAGCTCGCAGTGTCTCGGCCATAATTATGTTTTAGAAGTTCCTTGGTACTCTGATCATTATAGGTAACGGTTAACTTTTTGCTTCTGCTTTAGCTGACTTATGTGCAATATTGCAGGTTCGCATTTCACCGGCAGTAATCAACAAAGCAGTTGGGATTGTTCTTGTTGTGCGATCTTTTCCGTTATTGTGGTGTACTGTGGAAGGAACATGAACATATTTGAGCATATTCAAGTGCTCTACAACAATGAGTTATACGAAGAAGTGATCAATCTTCACGATCTGCATCCGCGTGGCCGAGGGTTAGTTTTTGAGATATTCAACCGGTTACACCATAATTATTCGATTCACAGTACCAAGCAGTGCACAATACTACGAGATTTTCTTTGTCGAGCTCTTTGCGGTATCTATGAGAATCAGGTCGATTGTTTAATTGTTTTTTTTTTCAGGCTGTCTGAGAAACACGAGGCATTATTGACCGTTTATGTTGCTGATTCTTATTTTTATACGGAAAAATATAGGATGGCGATGACAGTGAGTTATTGTTATTGATATTATTATTGTTATTATTAATGCTTTTCATTATTAATTAAAGACTGCGATCTGGAAATATATGTACTACTGTTGTCATTCACCAGTGGCCGTATTTTGTGAGCTCAAATAGTCGGGTCTCGGATAAGGTATATGTGAGCAAAATTTCAATAACCAAATTATGATTGCGGTAATTTTTGATATGCTTTTTGGTAATCACATGTAGGTTTGCCAGTTTCACACACAACAAAATTATATATCAGAACAATGAATTGAGTAGTCCGTAAAACGCTTTATGAATTTTGCAAATAGCTCACCCGGATATTCGAGCCTACAAACTATGGCCACTGTACGATCCTACTATGCTCCAGGAAGGCAGGAAGACAGGAAGGAACTTATTTTTCTTAATTAGAATAGTTTTTAATCTTTAATTGGGATTTTAAAATGAAATAGTCTAACTTTCTTAGTTTGTAGTTTCGGTCTTGGTCTCGTCAAGAGATGTGGTCATTTTCAATTTTACAGTATTATCATCATGCCACACAAATGTACCCACATGTTCCCAGAGGACTTTCGCTGAAGGTAATTCTCGAGATTATGTGATAGACATGAAATTATGAATAGAAGTTCATCAAAAATAGTTCATTCTGAATCATTGAAACGTTTAGATTTTTCTCAATTTCCATTGTTTAGCTTGGATAAAACAAAGTACACCTTGTCTATCTTGTTTATTGGTTATTAGTCACGTAAAATAATTAGGACCTTTTCATTAACTAATTAACGTTATGTTGTGGTAGGCTGGTAGGGATAGGGACCCATAATTCTTCACATATGTTTTCATATAGAGACGTATTGTTCACTTTTTGTAGTCATTTCCAGAACTTCACCGATGCAGATGTGCGATACCGGTATCACAAATGTCTGATAAAGGAGAAAAAGTTCGAGGAAGCTTTGGGTGAGAAACCATCAAATCTATTCCATATTCAGCCGTGAAACTTTAAAAAAAATCTCACTGATTCTTATGTTCATTTTAACGTGCTTCAGAAGGAAAACCAGGCGTTAGCAGTCTAGATATTGCTTACCTGCACCTCACTAGCTATACCTGCACTTTTCGCGTACTATCCTGCCGTTTAGAGAACACTCTCGCAAGTCGCGAGCCAAACAGCATATGCAACGCGGATGAATAGCTCGTGGCCTGCTTGTGATTAATACGCAGATTTATAACTGCGCCAAGTCTTACTTATTGGTACTGTTCTGTTATCATTCGGTTAGCTACAGCACTTCGGCAATTTGGAATGTTTCAGGTGTCTTGGCGAAAATCCCTGAGAGCGATGCGCCGGCGAAAGTGCGACATGCAATGGGGAAGCTTCTCTCGAGTAGAGATCATAATCCGGCAACTGCTGTCAATGCGGCCAATCACTACGCGTGAGTTCACTATTCATACATACATACGTACAGTAAAGGTGTCCGTATAATACAACCCTATATTGTGTGAGTTTGCATGTTGTGGTTTTAAAATCTTACAATTAAAGCTATATACGTGTAACGTCGGAAAAGGGTTAGTTTTGTAGAAATAGTCCCAGTTTACTGGTGTGTCACCTCTCACCTGTACTAGACAGTTAATTGTTCAAATTACAATTACGCCATCACTGCTTATCTGCTTATGTCTCATAAGCTTGCTTGCTTGCTTCCTTGCTTGCCACGAAGGAGGTTCACCGAATAAAAGTGTAACAGTTGACATGCATAATTGACAATCTAGTTTTGTGATGTTGAACGTTGAACTCGAATTGTTTTCCTATTTAGTGCAGTTTTGGATATTTGCCATTCTTCTTTCGCTTCGGCTGGATTGTTGCTGCGGCAAGGTTTTCCTATTCCCGCAGGTATGCTACAATTCGAATCTTATTTGGAAAGCTCAGAATGTTGTATGTTGAAACTCGGAGTAATAGATGAGTGAACGAGTCAACGAGTTGCAGTTTACATTTGCAAACTCCTAATTCCAGAAAACGTTTCCCCTTCAAATGTAGCTGAGTTTCTCTGAAAAAGACATTTCAGAAACCAGTTTGTATGATTTCATCAAGCTATGCATACGAGTAAAGCTAGTCACTGCAATAAAATATGTCAATAAATGCAGTGAGTTTAGGGGTGAGTCTCGATAACATCCCCTCTGATTTGTCTCCCGTTGATGTGTGGTTGGAGGCGCAGAAAATGGTTGGACAGGGAGATGTGAAACAAGCCATTCAACGTTTGCAGTCAATACCCTCTTCTAACTACAAGTGAGTCACATCTGCATACTAGATACACATCACGCTCACGCCTGGTTGTTCTGCAGTTAGATTCTCGTGCGTGGTGAAACTATTCAACAAAAGTTCAGCTACGTCAACTGCAGAATGAAAAAAAGTGTAAAAGCCGCCCGATAATTGACTGTTTTTAAGCTATTTGCTCCTAGAGAAAAGACATCATACCTTTATTTTTGAATATATAATTCAATTATAGGTTTTAAGCATACCCCGGTAAAGTTGTCCGAATAGTCATAAAACATCGAGCAATAAACTACGTGTCGAAAAGGAGAAAATTTGTCCGTTTTTGATGCAACCTCATTAATTTTTTACGTGTTGAAATCTAAAAACGAACTTTTTTGTCGAATAATCGGACCTTACTGGTTTACGGTTTCAAGTATGTTTTGATCGATTCTCGAAAATACGAAAGTAATAAGATGTTTCTCTCTCCACGCGAATAAGATATGTATATTACATTAATGTGTAGAGTACTGGTGGAACTGGGTCGTCTGTACTATTCGTTGGGAATGAAAGAAGAGGCGCGAAGTGAGCTATCGAAGGCCCACGCTTTAGATGCAGAACAAGTCGACGGAATGGATCTACTCGCCAAGTTGTATGCTACGGTAAATAATACTTCTCTACTTCCGCCATATTTTCTCGATACATTTTGGCAAATGTATCTGCATAGTCAGATACTGCGCATGCCCTAAGCCCTATCTGCTTTTTCTTTCTTCGAAAACTATAAATTATATATCCAACGTCCAACCTGGTTTTTTTGGTAACCTAACCGGTAGGTGACCTGAAAGTAAATTTCGGTTACCGATAAAACCCATATTTTGCGTTAGAAAAGCAGTTAGGTAACCGGTTTTTATTTTAGGTTACCTACTGAGGTAACCTGAAAAATGGGTCACCAAAAACGGGTTAGGTTACCAAAAAACCAGGTTACTGGAGCATTCACCAAAACGAGTTATCGGAAAACGGTTCTTCCCCACAAAATCTCACACTTACATCTTAGACTTGCAGTTTTATTTTCAGGATGCCTGTTATTTGAAAGAATTGGAGTCTTTGGGTGATCAAATGATGAGGGACAACGCCAGTACGATTGAGGCCAACATAGTTCTCGGATATTTGGTTCGAGCTCTCGGTGAGTTCAAGTTTGGACGGATCATGCCGGAACTTTTTTGGTTTATTTTCTAATTACATTATCCTTTTGAAACAAAATTCGGAGAAATTTTCATAGAGCGGCTCTATTCTATATATCATGACTGAGAATGAAAGGTGATGTGTGAAAATGTATTTTCAGATTCCCCCAACACTGCCGCCTTGAATATCGCCCACAAGGCCTGTTGCATGACCTCAGGGACGTCGCTGGGAGGTCGAGCCACTTCAGAAGCCCTTCTTCTCAAATCACTCATCCTCAAAGATATGGGTACGTTTCACTGTTGCAATGAATTTTCGACGGATTCCCTTTCATTCAGTTCTTGTACGTTAAGTAGAAAGTTTTAGCCGTTCTTGTAATTCTTGTCGGATGTCGGTTTTCGAACTGGCGTCGAAGATAGTATTTTTTTCAGTTCTCTATGTTCGTGATGAAAAGACATTTAGGGCGAACAGACGATGCTTTGCAACATTTGATTGAGGCCTTGCAAGGTGATCCGAAGAATTTTGATCTATACGAGGCCCAGATTGAACTACACCTACATTTCAACAAGTTTGTTCAATTTATTGATTGGAGTTCACTAGTTGTAGTTTGTACAAATATCACCTGTACTTGTCTTGTGCGTTTTATCTTTGAAAAATCATTCCAGCGGCAGGATGAATGGGAAGTCCATTAACGATTTTTCGGGTTATGGTACAAATTGGTGATTTTCAGTATGCGGGAGGCGAAGACTGCTCTGCATGCCTGTTTGATGCACATGCCACAGGATCCTCGCGCACAGGTTCTCAAGGCGAAAGTGTTGATGCGAACGAATTCCAGCACTTCTAAGATTGTAAGTCAGCACACTTTCACTTTGGTGCCTTGTGATTATAGAATTGAAGTACTGTGGAGATTCGGTGTTACTCAACGCCGAGAAAATAATAAAAGTCTGTTTGTCTTTCAGGATGCCCAGCGGATTCTGGAGCCAATAGCTGCGAACTATCCGTATTTGTTGGATGCTGTCTGGCTTCTGTTAGAACAATATCAACGGACATGTAATTACGAGAAGGGTGTGGAACTGCTGAAGAAGTTGACAGTAAGTTCCGTCCTATGGGTCAGAAACATAGGTGGAAGATGGAATAGTATCAGTTTCGGTTTGAGGGTTGCAAGAAACATCCTCTCCTCGGTAAATTCGAAAAAAGCTAAAGGTACAAAGGTCCGATGAATACAGACATTTCGGAAAATCAGGTCCCCACAGTCCAGTTTGAAGCGAAACTTGAGGATCCCCCGGTCAGATAACCGGTATTCACCTAAGGTCAGAACTTATGGGTATTTTACAGTTTATCTAAAAGGTATATAAAAAATGTTTTATATTGCCGTATTCCCTACTACTATTTTAGTTTCGTGGTTGCAGAATTCGAAATTCCCGTATACATCAATGGGTCGACTGCATCATATGCTGGGGGATTTTCTGGCTAAATTGAATCAGCCAGAAGCTGCCTATTCGGAAATCACGATAGCTCTCAACCGGTATACGCCCGATAATTTCACACAGGTACGCTTCGTTTAGTTGCATAACAGTAATAAATATGGCGAGAAAGCTATTGAGTCGAGCCATTCATTGACTTTGCTTTAAACGTAGTTTGTTTTTACCTTTTATGAAGTATGCTATCCTGGAATAAGCAATAAGATCATTAAATTATCAGTATCACCTTACTATATCTTAACAACGTCAATTACGGTTGCGAAATGCGTTACGCGGAACGTTGATAAGGTTCATTGCCTATATGACGTGTTTAAGATGGCGACCCTGGAGAATGCAATGATGTTCACTACCCCGTCTCCCATGGCGGAGTTACCCGCTGGACCACCCAGGGTGCCGCGATATAGACCACCCGTCAGTGTATCGAGAGCAACCAGAGCCGCACTCAGGTTGGTGTCACAGCATATTGAGTAGTTTGAGCATACCCAAAGAAAAAACTACTTCTGTTCCCGTTCTGTTCTGTTCCCAGTCAACAAGGGATATCCGGATTACCAAATACTCTACTGCAGTATGAGGATTAGTTGAGTTGGGATCTACCTCCTATCTGATGCGAAAGCACTGCTCAGCAAACCTACCGGTCAATGACGGTGCACCGACAGTCGGAGGGGTCCGACTTGTCGCGACAGAAATAGAAAATCACTCATTTACTACTTTAAATTGACAATAAATGAAGTAGGATAGACAATTTGAAGAAATTGTTGAATATCATCATGTAGAATGTGAAAATATGTAGGTATTATTGAATTTATCCAATTTTGAGAAATTTACCAGTGAAAAGCAAATTTTCATAAAAAAGGTGAAAACTAAGAAAAATAACCTATTATCATGTTTATCGCGTTATAGTTGAAGATTACATTCAAAATAGTAGTAGAAACTATCTCCTTTTTCCGAAATGCACAAACTTTCTTCAGCCTTGTGATATAAAACATGCAAAAATTTGAATAAATTTTGCCGCCGTCGCGACAAGTCGGTCCTGATTCAGGATTTCCGACAGTCGGCGCGGTTTTCGACTGTTTTCGCGTTTTAGTCGGTTCCCGTCATTGACGCCAAAGTTACGGAGTGGCACATCGTTTAGAGATCGTGAGAAAATTAATGGAGTGTATAAAATAAGCTTTTATTAAGGAATATTAGTTGAACAGTATTGAAACTAGTTTATGTGCAATATGAAGAGCAGAGTAACATGTGTTTCTTCTTCCAGGTTTGACTCTCCGATTTCTACCGAAGAGTCGGCTCCCACTGTGTCAGACATGGACTTCTCTGAGGGGGTCGTGCAGCCGGCAACTAGCCCACCATAATCAATGTGTTCGGCACCGAGCGAGAACTAATAAATTAGGTTATGTAGGCGGTTAAAACATTTAGTCTGAGATTTCGGTTACGTGTGAGAAGTGCTATTGAATGTTGGTGTGTGCAATAGTGAGCCATATATGAAAATTCCGCTTCAATTGCATGCTTCTTTCCTAGAATGAATGAAATCAGAATATTTCTCAAAGCAGAAAAGTGCTGCACACTAGATATCACACCGGTAGATTCAATAATAATAGAGATAGTTAATAGTTGCTATTTTTTATAATACTTAGCACATGATTTTGCGCATGTGGGTTGTGGACATTTCCTGTAGTAGAATCTTATCATTTTGTTGTTAATTTTTAAGTGGAGGGATAATATGTACGTCTTTCAATGTAGTTTTCAGATCATTATATTGTTTTTTTGAGCTCTAATATGATCTCTTGCGTTTTCTAGTAGTGTCGATGTTGTCACGGGTCAGATTACTTATCATAGTTTCTACTATTATAGTGATTATTTGCTAACTATACCCTTAACACTGTGAAGTTTTCACAATGTGGATTTTTTTATATATGAAACTCTCAGCTGACCGTTAGAGTGGTAGTTGGCAATAATTGCGGTCGGGTTGGTAGAGAATCTGTCCCTAACAAAGTAGTGCTTGTTTCTTGTACCATTTTTCTCCTGTGATAAATTTTTTACGGAACAATCGTATTTGCTGGATAACCTAATCCTGGAGCATATTGAATTTATTGCTCGTCTTTTTCTGTTAAATTTTTAGACGACTTCTCAGGGGATTTACACTTAGTTGTACAATGAGTGACAGACCACTTTGAGAAACGACCACGATGACATGTAAATATGAATACGTGAGAAGTACGTCGATCCACGTGTCTTTCGTCAACGTGTTATTGCTATCCAAGACATCGAAAACCAGTTGCAGCTGTTCTCCTGTCCTACGATGGTCGTGAGTTGATTATTTATTTCTGCATATATGAATAGTACCGACCTTCCGTTTCACCAATAGATGCATTGGTTTCGCTCTCCAGAACGAGCCTAGCCTATACGGTGCCTGTTATTCTGTCCCGCCATGTTTGTAGTTTGATCCCGGTGTATTTTACTTGAAATTTGTACAGATAGCGTGTATCGAGATCAAACTACAACTAATAAAAGTGTGTCACTCCCTGTATTAGAAATACTCAACCGAATTGCCTAAATGAATGGATTTTCAGGACACTTGTGAGCAAGAGAAAAAGCAAACGCTCATCATCTTTTTCGTATGTTAGTACAGTTTTTCATTATTTTAGTAAATTTTTTACTTTTTATACATATGATCGATTTTTAGGAAAGATTATATTTATTATCTGTCCCAAAATATCAGGTCAACTAATTAATTCGCCGAATTTTCATGGTCAGTATCAGGAGTAATGTCATGAGGATAGTTATAGTTTATTTACGCAGCTTTTAATAGCTTTTTTTTCAGGTGCGACAGTTCTCATTTGGTTGGTCACATTTGTGCTGGCATTTTTGAGGGCACATTCTGATTTCAATCTCAGTCAGGTCATACCAAATGTCAGTTAAAAATATTTTCTGAAAATTATTTCTTTTTAATGTCTGTCGCCCTAAATATTTTGAACAATATATTTACACGCATTTTCTCCCAACGCAATCATTGTTAATGTAGCCTTTCTGAACCCCGATACAATAATCTAATTGTAACAATTTAGTCAGTATCATAACTTGAATTTGTTTTCTGATTGTTTTCTGGAAATAGACAATATATCATTATCATAATTGAGTGTATCTAGGATTCTCGAGTGACCAATGGGGACCCGAACACGGCCCCTATCCCGCCAGTTCATCCAGCCGATGTCATACCAGCTCAGAAGGGAGGCACCTCGGAGACCCCGAATGTCGGCAACAGTGTCGGATAATACGATATCAATGATCACCTTCTCATTCATGTAACCAGTGCTTTATTTTTGAATAGATAAAGTTGTAACCTCTTTAACAACTTCTGTCGGATAGAGTGCAACAGGAACTGTCAATAAACCTCATTCATTGATAACAACAAAAAACAAAATGTAACGATCACATTACAATGAAAGAAGAGATCTATTATAAATAACAAAACAACATCAAATGGAAAATGGGACAAAACTCGGAAATAAGTTTCTAGTTCCACGAATTGAATATCTTTCTATCAACTATCTTCATATGTTCTTACTTCACTCGTCACATTAACGAGAGATTAGTATATTTACACCAAAACAATTGAAACTACAACCCAAGTAATGCCTAATAATACGTTGCTAACCGTTGAATTTGAATCAAGTCGTCCATGATATGATATCTGAAAATGAACATTTCTTCAGGTGTATCTCTTAGTGTAAGCAAGAGAGGAGCGAATCGTAAGTTTTTGAAATTAAACTAAACACTGTTTCGTTCACCACTCCGACTGTGTATGTACTGTCACCGCAAAAGCGGAACCAAGGAACCTTTAGAGAACTAAAGCGTTCGAAAATGACCAACCTGCTGGCACCGAGCCTCCTGGCGATGTCCTGTTTGTCTGCCGTCGACAGATGCATGAACTGAGCCACCACATCGCCATCCACCATATTTCTATGGTTGGCCGCGTTTATGGTCGGCCGTGGTGGGTGGGCCGCCCGCGCACCCTGCAATTAGCCAATTCTCAACTATGACAAGTTGACAAGTGATGAGGAGTTGAGCTATACACAACCAAACATCAGTAACGTACGACTAATCTTCAGAATGAAGCCTGCTCATCGATTGAAATAGGTTAAAAAATCATAAATTTGCACGAAAAATGACAGAATTTTCCCAATAGAAGTTTTCTCGATTTATCTGGCTATTGAGTTGTGAACACAACTGTTAATTTAGGTTTGTAGTTGTACTGACCTTGGGATTCAGTCCTGCGACGTGTTGAATTCCCATCGTCATGAACTGATGCAAGAACGAGAGACGCCTGGAAGAAAATTAAAAAGATGGCTTATGAAAGAGCAACTAATCTTCAGTACGACTACAGCACTTAGTGTTCACATTCCACTATACAAACTTTTTCAGAACACATTCCACTAAACATTTTCTTCAGGAGTGTTGGAGGATGATCGGCAGCGCGCCTTTAATCAAGTGAGACTAATACAATCAACTGAGACAAAGCATGATTACGGTTTCGTGTCGCCGAAAAATTAATAAGAATGTACGTATCTTCAAGGAACACTAACAAGTCTAAACTGAACATTATAAAACCATCGGTACAGCGTTCTGTTTACAAAACATCCCAGGCTGTCACCACAGTGTAATTACAAGCATTCTGTTTTTTTCCTGCTTGGACAGCAATATGTAAGATGGAACATTGGGAAAGATCTGACCTGAATGATTTCTCACTGATTGGCCTAACATATCCCACAGAACCATCTAATGACATCCAGAGTGTCGTCTGCTCCTGCGCAATGTGCTTGGCTTCTGCGGCGGACAGACCGCACAACGACGTATTTCCTAGAGCAAAGCAGAAACAGCATTAACACAACTATTATCGACCGTTTTTCATCCGGTATCTGAGATGAGCCAATCACAAAAGGCACCTAAGTAATGGATAAAATAGGAAATCCCCGGCCGAAATTATATGAACATAATGTTTGTAATAGACAATCTAGGAATTTGCACAGTGCAAATAAATTTATCTCTCACTCTCTTCCCTCTTTTCATCCCTCTCTCCTTTGGACTTTTTCTTTTATAAATTACTAAAGTAGCCTGATATCAACAGTTAGTTGAGCTTGTTTACACGAGCAACGTGGTTTTGTATAGTAGTTTCAACTTCCTAGTTTTCTTATAATTTAATGCGTAGAAAATTAGTAGATCATATGGTGTTTCTAACGTTTTGATACAAAGGAGACATGAGCTTCATAAAAGTTGCGAAAAATGAATATAGGTCAGCTCCATTTTGAGGAAGTAACTTACTTATGACCTATTTACTGTTTCAGTTCAATGCTTGCCTGCCATCAAAAAACAGCTTGCAACGAAAAACAACAGACACGGACTACTCACCTTTGATCCTGATCCAGGCATTCACATTAGTTCCAATATTGAGTATTCCCCTGAGGGGCAACTTTTCCCCACCCACTGACTCCTTCAATTCTGGCATGTAGTTGAACATACAGATATTGCCAGCCTCATCCGACAACATGAATGCCACATGACTAAAATAACAACAATCACGAATAAAAAGATCACAATTATAAGTTTGGCCGTTTCAAAAAGTGCATACTTAGACTGAAAGAGAAAGAGTGTGATGCACTCATGAGATCATACACAGGAATACATGATACTATACATATTAATCCAGACAACAAGTTTCCGTATAGGAGGAGTACCACATCAAATCCCTGCTTACCTCTTATCTACCAGATACTGAGCCTGCATCGGGGGTTGAATCCCGAGACGATCATCTTTCGAGGCTATAGACAGAGCCTTGAAAGTCTCCTACAACAATAATATCATTAAAGGCAAAACACTGGTAACGCAACTCAAAATTATACGAATGTATTGTAGTATTAGTCCCCAAAACAGGGGTAAAATTCTAATACATAGAAGAGAAATTTGAGAATCGGCGAAAGAACAAAGACCAAACTTGATTTATAGCTGCACTAGGACCAATTTTCACGTGTTTCAATCTAAACAGAACATGATTTCGAACAGTCGGACCTTACTGGTGTATGAATGGTCCCTACCTGGAATCGAACTAACGAGAGGGATGACTGCATATCGCAAGCCAATGCCATGCTTCTCATTCCCACCAACGAGTGCACGTAGTAGTGCATATCGAGGAAGGACACACCCTGCAGCTCGTTGTCTTTGAAGCCCCAGATGAACACCTGACAAATAACATTCTGGTTACGACACTCGTCAAGCAACAGAAAACAGAACTACACTTTGAGAAAACCTCAACCCAAGATCCAAATGATTATCTTAGCCGAACGAGTAAGCTGATTCGATATATCGTAACTAAACCGAAGTAGGAACCAGCGAGATGAGTACACATGTAATTAATAGCAGTTGGCTACCTTTTGACCCATTCCACTGAGAAGAAATCCATTGACAGCTGTGAGTGCTGTGACCGGCCCCTTCTGCTCCACATCGTAGATAACCTACAAAAACGCACAGTTTAGTGACAACCATGAAAAACATTCTTCGAACTTCTTGATCGAAAAAGCACTTCGCAGAAACCAATGAAAACTGAAAACTACACACCTAACACGAGAATGTACATGCATTTGCTGAAAAAAACACATGGCATACAATTAGAGGTCAAACCAAGCACCTTGATTTTGTTCTTTGAAGTGGGTAGTCCAGGCTCCGGCACGACCTCCACGATTTCTGCCATGATTATTCGACCACGAACCAGGTGCTAAACACAGAGAGCTTGAAAAAAGGCAAACTGGGCAACACTTCATGATCTACAGCAAACCTTTCGATCCAACATGTCTAGTACAACGTTTGTTCCATGTTCCAGGAATCAACTTTTGTTCACACTGTCTTGTTATAATATAAAAATGTCATTCATTTGTGTTTGAACATTCTTTTCAGTGTTACCACCACATATCTGATTCTAGTATATCATATGCGTGCATGTGAATCAATCAATCCTAACAGCGCACCTCTTCCCCGTAGTTGTTGATTGTGCCGATGGCCAGATATGTCTGCATTCCACTGAGCGTGGACTCGGAGCGGAGGGCCACTTCCTCACAGGCGGTTATCACCTCCATCACCTCCATGTCTATTTCCGTATTCGGCACTTTGCCCCAGTCCTCGGGCGAATACAACTGAAATACTTCCATCACATTGCCTGCCTAGGTAGAATGATTCGAAAACCAATATATTGTCGAACCAAGAAAGATGACACAAAAATAAGCATTGTTAAAATAGAAATAGAAGGTTTCAATATGACAAAAGGCCAAGAATTAGTGGTTCACCGTAACCCCTCTTGAATGACAGTTTGCGAGTTGGCGGTGCCAGCCGAGCACTCGGGACACATCTCGTATGTCCCAAAAACAAAACCGCAACGAGAATATAACAACGTACGTTGAGTGTGTATTGTGGAACGGTGGGCAGCACAAACTGCTCGTCCTTCTCGTGTACTTCTTCCTGTTTGTCGTCATTCACAACCACCCACAACTTGTTGCACGGCTTCGGCACTGATGTAGTCACCACATAGACCTACAATGAAACTTTCGTTTGGATCTCGGGAGACTATGAGAGCAAACACTTTCTAGGCTCACCAGTTCCGCTATACAACAGCACAAGAAAACATCGACAATATAGTGAATTCAGAAACTGCACTCCTATTCCTATTCGTATACTTATTCACTTGTAACTCAAATGCATCAGTTATTCACAAGTGCGGTTTTGGAGCCGAAATTATGACATTTGCAACCTCTCCATCTATTCTAACACTTTCTAGTCAGTTGAACAATGTAGTTGAAGTATCGATGACTCAGTTGTGGAGGAAACAAGATAGATACCTGACTCTGCATCATATAGCGGATATGGTGCACGGTGGCGCCCACCGGAACTTTCTTGCACGGGTACGGCATCTCGTAGTCGAAGTCACTCTGGAAACAGGACACTTCCAACTCATTCAAATCATAGTACGGCTAATCTTCAAGAACGACATGTCTTTCAATTTGAAAAACACCAAATTCCAAAATATTTGGTCGAAACATAACTTTACGCCAGATTTCACATCTAGGATGTGGCACAGTAGGAGCCCATTGGATACTCAGCAAAGGTCAAGGTTTTTACCAGAACATGTTTCAAACGGAGAAATAGTATCAGTGACACACTTCTATGTCCAATGTCCTCTAACGTAGGTGGTGTGACCGGGAAAAAAAGTTAGTGGGAGGATTCATCCAAAACCAACCTGCAGCTTGGCGATTCGTAACTCTTGCGTAGCATCGGTGAGATAGAGGAATCCGTTGGCGATATTCTGATTATTGAAGGGGGTGAAGGAGCGCAGGGGTCCGTCGAGGGTAAGTGGGTGGTATCGAAGGCCGCCCCAGGCACCCACCAGCACCAGACAGGGGTACGTGCCACCGATCATCACACCGTGCATCTGGAAGCCTGGCAACTCAGACAAGATATTCTGATTATTGAAGGGGGTGAAGGAGCGCAGAAGTCCGTCGAACCTGTCGCAATTATCACTGAGCTACTCACCAGGAGAACCCAGATGTCATTTTTCTATTGTCGAACAACGTTAAATGCTCTGGACATCAGCACTAGACGATTTCCAGATGAAGAGCAGTAACTAATGCTGTTTCAAGTTCAACAAAACTTTTTGGACTACATCAACCATAAAGTTGAAACTAGGAATGAAAACATACGACTGAACTGATCCGCTCGAAAGGGTGAATTATTGATCGATGTCGCTCAGATTCGCGACCAACTTGGACCTGTGAAAAATGCGGAATGAAGAAAAGGAGAATGGTGAAGAATGCAGACCGAGTAATGTGTGCTATTGCACACCAGTAGATTCGGACTAATACTTCGCAGGAGTTTTCGATTGAAAATTCAAAACTACGTAAACTCTGTTCAAATTATCCGAGAGTTTGGAGAAATGACCCGTTTTCTGTTTTGTTTCCGGCTATCTAGTCCAGTTTGGGAGCGTATGTATGCGTACCTCGGTCCTTCTCCCGTCTGGTCCCATATATGGACTGGAACGAAGACAAATGGTCATCTGTTGACGACGGAACGCAACACATAAATGCTCTGAAAACACCAAGAATGAACGATAAACAACGATATGAGCGTTTCGACAGGAGCGTTTCTAACATTTCCGTCGTATTTTTAATTCATTTCAAGGAACACGGCAAGTAAAGAATGAGAGGTATGTTTGATTTTTGCTTAAAAACTGTGAATTACACTTTATACAATTTCAGAATAATGAAACATGCTTGATCGTTCACTGTCATTTAGTTCCAAACCAGATACAGATAGGCAAAGTACAGTTACACGGGCAATGGAAATCTGGTTCTATACTAGACATTGCGACCAACCTGCTTGTGTGTTGGGGAGACTGTACATCTCGTAGGCGATAACCATATCATCCACAACTGCCATCAACATCGGTCGGCACTGACTGATACCCATGCCTACAAAGGAAAAGCTCATTCCGACATAGGAATCGTTGTAGTCCAGTAACATTGGCTACGAATGCAAATATAACCAAAAGAGTCCGAATACGAGGGTTGAACGGAAGAACATTGTTGAGTCACGCCTTCATACACTACTCCCTTAATCATGCGGAAGAAACCGAAACTAACCAACTATATGAATCTCGACGACCCTCTCGTCCTGTCTTACTGTATCTGACAACGTCTCTCGTTGGTTATCCACATCTCCCTCCTTCGCTCGACGTTCCTGCTCCGCCACTAAATGACCAAGAATAATGATAATGAATAAGTGAATAAAAATTAAACGATCTCCAAGTTCCACCGAGTTACTAAAACGAAAATCACACCGGACACGGTTCGGATAAAAAGATTCATAAGAAAGAGGGACAACTTTTTACTCAAACTCAAATTGGGTTGAGATAACTAAGAATATTGAGAGATGGGTGTTAAACAAGGATAAATAGTTGACACCCACCAAATTCTTTCTTCTTCTTTTCATCCTCTTCTTCTGTGACGTCTATCAAAAGGTCAGGCATTCCACCAAACTTTCGTACCTACAAAAGTCTAAATTCAAATTTGCCAAGATATCTCGACTGTATACATGAATATATTTCGAACATACTAGTTTCAATTCCCGCAAAACTCAGCCTATAGATTGCTCACCTGGAAAACAACCGTCATATCTGGTAGAGAGTGAATGACCATCTTTCCATTGTCTCGAGCCACGACTAGCCAGTAGGTAGGCTCCACTGAAATACAGATTGGGGCTCAATGTTATGCAGCAACGACTTTGTTCGGGAAGCCATGAAGTCAGATTAGACTGCATACCACCAAATCTCGAAGCTCACGTATGATAAAAAAGACAGACAGAAAGAAGAAAGAGCGAGAAAGATAAGGACAGCTATGAAAAATAAGGATAGATTTTTGTACTTACTTACGTAGAACAACGATATGTAGAAAGGTGCAAGGGTGACCACAAAATTGACCGACCTTGCAGCCGGTATGACCCCTCCCCTCAAAAACTGATATATTTTGTAAACAAGTCTCAAACCGCGGGACTTTTATGATCCTCCCCCTAGAAAATTTGCACGGGGTGCAACTTGTGGTCACCCCTGGAAAGGTGTCAGCTATCCGGAAAAACCGACCGGGCGAAAAAGAAACAAACAAAACAAAACGAACCGGTGTTGGGATCTATGGCATCCGACTCCTCTCCTCCTGACGCCGCAGTCACCATCACACCTCGTTTCCTCTTTCGGGAGAAGTCCGGTTCTGAAATAAAATGACCCGTACACAGCATGATCAAGTGGTACATATAATCTATGAATCTATGATATCACACCACCCAGCTAATTAGTAATGTCGGTCACGATTTCTGCTGACTTTGCATTCAAAACGCAATAATACTATAGCACCCTAGTTGCTGTGACCTGTGAAGTTGAATTTGAAAAGGAGCTAGTATCAACTCTTTGGTACTGTACCAACCGGTGTTTTTGGGTTTACTGGAAGAGCCGCCATAGAGCAGGAGATCTTCGTCGTCGTCCGCCCCACCATATAAATCGGCATCATCGTCTTCCATTGATGTCTACAAACAGAAAGCACGATACATTTGAGACATTGTAAATGTGCTCACCTTTCTCTGTTGATGCAAAAACGTTGAATGTAGTTTGTAGTGCGCTCACGGTCAAAGTTATACTACGTGTTTCGAAAATTCTGCAAAGTAAACGGTTTGCAACTATGGTCGTCCCACAAGCAGTTGGGGTGTTGAGGAGTTCAGCTCGTTGAGAGAGTCACATTACACATCATCAATTGTATATTAATGTTACTAGTGTAGTTTGTAGTCTAGCTGACCAACCTTTTCCTTGGAGCTGGTTGGGTGGTCGGCGTCCAGTCGGCTGCCAGTGGAACACATCATAATTCCACTCATATCCTTATAGATGGAAACGGCCGTCAGGGGAGACGAAGAAGATTGCACAAACGGAGTATCCGACAGAGCTACCTCCTCAAATAACATCAATTACTATACATGCTGGAGAAATTACAAACATGGTAGAAAAGACCTATTTCCAAGAGCAAATTGTAAACCCAACCTTCCTCCATTCCACTCAGTCTCGCAGAGGCAAATAGTCTCTATATCTTAGATCACAGCCAGCATTGTAACAACATCATGAACCTTTTTGATTGCAAAAACTGGTACCAGAAATCCGAAAAAATGCCAATGTTTCCGTTGCTACCTTCAGATGAACATGTGGCTGCACGGCCAGTTGAAAGAGCAGGAGTCGTCCATTTTGCGTGAGAAGTGCCACGTATGGATCGACTATGGAGGCGGCGACGACGGGGAAATTGGAATCGAGTTGCACCTCCTGCAGTTGACGACCGTCTGCCACCAACGCCATGCACATCGAGGTCACCTGGCAGCCAAACAAATTGAGCATTCAATCACAGAGAAAAAGAGATGTTACAGAAACGGAAAAGAACACCAAGTAATCCCCCATGTCAATATCAATAATCAGAGCTTCAAACTAAAAACTAAGCTCACCTGCACAGCCAGTCCTCCGTCAGCCAGTTCACCTGCTGCCACGGTCGGTTCCGATGTGATGAACAATGGTTCCTCCAGCTCAACCATTTCCTCTCCCAACTCGAGAACCAACGTCGAACGAATACGCGACACCAATAGATATCTACAGAATAATGCTCATTTTTGAGGTGTAAAATAGTCGGTCACGGTCAGGTACTGGGTTGACACGTTCCATTAACCTTGCAGATTGAAAATAAAATGAGGCCTTGTAATTGGGAGTGAAAAAGGGGGAATGGTAAAATAAGGAAAACCTCTCATGATGGAAAGTAATTTAACACAACAACGCACTTATGTGATCCATCCTCGTGTTGTCCAACGGCCCACATCTGCTGTGCGCTCTCGAGACTGGAAAACAACCACTAGGAAAACAACATACGCCGGAGACTAACACTTACTAGGCAAAAGTTCCACTTTAACTGGTGTCCAAAAACACACATTTTCTTTAATCGTCCGGTTTTTCTGACAGACATGAAACTCTTCCCGCCGAACACAGTCATTGTAAAAAAATAGTAGAAAAGAAAGGGGGAAAAGGTGATGTTTTCATAAAACTGAGCTCACCTGCTAGTAGTGATAACTTCGGGTCGAACCGTTCGTTGGAAAACACACAGAGCCCCATCTCGTCCGTGACCAGATGCTGTCACCTCAAGTAGAAGAATAACATGTGTTCCAAATGTTGAACCGATTACTGTGCTACTTCAGTTTGACCCGTTAAAAACCCCTGGCGATGACTTTCGTTGTAAAATCTTGTAATTTCCTGTTTTTCAGTGTTTATTGGGCCATTTCGTCGTTTTTCAAGAATTTCATATATTTCTCACTCAATCAACTGGGTCAAAATGCTCTACTCGACTCCATTCAATGGATTAAAATGTGTACCAGGTCGAACACTGGATCAATCCGGCTACTTTCCAGCAGCAAGGGGCTGGTATCATGGGCGCCACCGGCAGTCACCGTCTTCACTGGCCCAATATTCGTCAGACGATCCAGCTCCGAAAACTTCCACTCCATCACCGCCTCAGACTGATCTTCTTCTTCCTAGAATATTGAAAACAATTGTTCATGTACATTCAAACGACGTTTACATAGAACCTAAAGAAAACAATCTCATATATGCACGTCCATGCATTCGGGTAGCTAAACGCACCCGAACGAGTAGTAAACAAGTCCACTACATGTAAAAGGTATTTGTTTTGTAAAAAAAACGGTACAAAATCGGACCACATCATCTGCGTCTCCCTGTCCGTAGAGTTCGAGATCCTCCTCGTCTAATCGCACTTCCACACGAGCCTTCTTCGCGTCACCCTCCCCGTTTTCCTGCTCTGAACCAACGAATATACAATTACATCGGGTAATTTTGGTAAGAATCGCGAGAATGAACCATAAATTTGAAGGAAACCCGTACAACTCCTTCTCACATTTGTTTTTAAATCATTTCAGATTAAATATGCCAGTAAACTTTATAAATACCCAAATCACAGTTCAATATGGACATGCGAACTCTTTCTCTAAGTGACTACTACTATACAACTTGATAGCTTACAAGAATTTAACTACCTTTCGCAGTTATGGTATACTGTAGCAGTTGTGAATCTCCCAGCCTCGAGCCAATGAACAAGTGACCAGGCGCACAGAGAGTCATGCAGTGAGGAGACGAACAATCTGAAACGAGGATTACAACTTTCACCTGAATCTACTAAAAAGAAGGTTCGAGCCACCAATACATAAACCAAGCCAATGTTCTCGAGAAGAATAGTTCGAGTGAATCGAAAAACATCCTCCCACCGTCCCTGAACCGAGACACATATGAGATGTGACTGTCTGTATTCAAAGCCCGCATGTCAACCCTCAGTCACGCGCAACAATAAAAAGCGACTCTGTTCGGCCGAGTTGGGAGTACCCAAATGAAAAAAAAAGAGTTCCTTTCAACGAAACCAAGGCCCATTACTCATTTGGTTTTGGTGTTTTCACATTAACTATGAAATGTGAGGTACTCAATCTAAAACTGGTTTCATTATGAAGGATGGTCACACCTTATCATTGTACAAATGAAACGAACGAACCGAAAACATGCTCCAAAGACAATGCCTTCACAGTGTTGGCGCTGTCAGTGGAGAGGGAGAGAATGAACAGCCGTCCGTCCAGGGCCCCGACTGCCGCCCTACCACCACCGATCCACTGCGGACACGCCGCGTCCAGAGTCATGCACATCGACTTCATATCCTGCACACATTATCAATACGTATCATTGCCACGAAAAAACCGTGAGATTTCACCAAACATTGTTTTTTCAATCAACGATTTGAATAGCACTGATTCTTCTGAAATTTCACTGGGTACGTGGTCGAAATTGCCCGACTGTGATTTTAATTATGTGAGCACATACTAACAGGATAGACGTACCTTCAGGGGGAACTTGGTGGCGTTATCATAACAGCTGTTGAGGATTATTCCACAGGGAGGAACTGCCTGATTTAGGTAGATCACATCATTGGATCCAAAAATGATGGCGCCACCAATCGGTTTGGGAACCGGCATCAGCCTGAACCAAGTAGGAAGTTCAGTGGTGTGAGTGAAGAATAAGAGAAGAAATTGAATTGATATATCCTGATTCCTAAATTTTCTAGGTCTGAAATATTATGCGGTTCTGGATGACGTTCCGTTACAGTCTCTCCCATCCTTGTCAAGATGCCCAACTTTCGATAATCTGTAGTGTGTACCTGTTTCCATCCATGGGGAGATTTCCAAGCTGCCAAACAACCGCGAACTGTTTATCGATCACATTCACTGAGACTCCCATTATGGACATGGTATCATAACGAATCGAAGATCTGAAAACAGGGGGTTAAAGGTTGTTCGGTTCAAACGGAAACCTAGATCAGTGGTGAAAGTAATTTGTTCCCTGTTCTGTGAGCTGAAATGGTAAAATCTTGGCATATCACTAAAACCTACACAAAAAATGAAAGTGTTGTGGAAAACAGAATAAGAGAGGGCACAGACAATAAAAGTTTTAGTTTAAACAGGGCAGCCACAGACCAGCTCTTTGGACCGTTTTTTCAGCACAACCCCTCTAAAATGGCATTAACTAACCGTCCCGATGTTGTCTGTAGCGGTTCGTAAAGGAACAGAAGCGTAGGCTCATAGTAGCCATCCAGGAACACCATGTCCACCACGTTATCTAACCTGAGGCATGGATAACGATAAACTATCATTTCATGAGAGCAGACGTTTATCTACTCAAAATCCAACTCATCGAAAGCAAAAGTAGCGAAAACTGTTGTCCATTGAACACACTGACAAGCCGAAGCGATTGTGTAGACTATTAACGCAGTGAGTAACATCACCAAACAATGAAAGAACTAATCGTTTTCATGGGCTTAACTAACGTAAAATATTAACTAAGTATCACATGACTTACCTGGAGTCAATCTGAGATAGTGGTACATTGAAACTTCGAATATACGACTGTCCTTCTACGAAAGGAAATACTGTAAGATGCTTCCCGTACACCAACATAGCGGCACATCTACTAGACGGATCACTCTGAATATCGTGTCTTAGATGATCAAAACTTGTCCCTTGATTCAGATTATGTTCTGTGTTCCCGACTCCCAAACCACCTTAAGAAACAAACATGAAAGCCAATAAAGAGAATATGGTCGAGTCAAGAATGAGTCGGTTTTTCTCCCTCGCCCCCGAAAAAAACTTGGAACAGGAGGAAAACACCACGCGGAGTGATTTTGAGAGTTGCGATCAATGACAGATCGTGACCTCAGCTTCTGGGAAAATGTTCGATAAATTAGAAAGAAGCGTGAACTTTTCTTACAATAACAATTGGAGCGGGGAAATTCTTCGTGTTTCCTCCCTTGAGGAACTCGTCTTCGAACGAATGCATGGACAGAGTGACCAATGAGCGTCGTCGTTCATCAATGGCCACCATTGACAGTTTGGCATCGTCGAAGGCCAACAACAGCGAGTCGCACGACGGATGCGCTGCAAAACAATCACAAATGCCCGCATATTTTCGAACAGCGGTCAATTTCTGTTAAAAAAACAATACTTTAAGTGCGGAACTAAAGAAATGTTAGAGCATAATTGAAAAAGTTACCAATTGGGAAATAGCCAGATCTCAATAATCTTAGTCAATTCGACAGGTGTAAACCTGAACGATGCAACAAACATCATATCATAGTTAGAAAGACAACACAGAATCAACTCACATGGAATTCGAGCAAAGGCAAAGGATCGAACAGGGCTGAGTAGCCTGGTGCTGAACACACACTCCAGTCGCGTCTTTTGCTGCCATTCGTCCCCTGAATCCTTGGGAGGAACCAAGGCGTAGGGATTGGTACGGAATATACGAATGTACTTCGCACCAATAGTCAACAATTGGTTTCCTGAAGCTTTCTAGATTACGGACAACATTGTTCAAGCTTTAGTGTTGTATACTGTATCAGTGTTGTTGTTGTGAAACGTCAATCTAACAACTAGCGAACTCTAACGAATGAGAAAGAATCGTAATAATCCTGAAAGCCTCAATTCAAGTAAACTCTGGTGAACAGATTCGTAATATAAATTCAGTACACTTATTGAACAGCGTGTAGGTTCACTGTGTTCGTATCAAAACCGAAAAAAACTCGGGAAATTGGAGGATGTACATTCGAACTGCTCTATCTTGGAAGAAAATCATTACCTTTATTGCTCCCCGGCAAGAACTTTCCATAAGCACTGAAGTTCACAGCTGTTGAATCATCAGTTTCGTGCAAATATGAGAACATTTCGATGTAATAGTCGTATATTCAGATATGCATTTGTTCTAGAACCAGATAGTCTTCAAACAGGATATCAGGATGCCAAGATAACTGAGACAGATGTTCAGGACACAGTTGGAGAGATCAAACCGAAAAAGTACGGATATACACTCAAACTGAAATAAAAAGTATAACAAATTTATTCAACAAAGTGTATCAGAAAGTAATATAAACAACTATCAAGTATCAAGACGTATACAACGACCTCCAAAAGTATGGATTTTGCCGGAAGCGCCGAGAAAACGAGGTAAACCACTCTTGTAGGGCACTGGTAGGGATGTAATCGGCAGACCCTAGAAAGATAACGCATTTTTGAAAAACACAAAATAAGCTTTTTTTAAATAAGGATAATAGTAAATAGTATAATGCTACAAAAATTACTTACCACTTCCGTCTGGCTTAGGAAGTCGCACGGCGTAAGATTCAGCATGATTCACCAGATTTCGAACCATTTTGTCGGCGAATTCCGCCAATGTGGACTGTAATAAACGGATTTATAATTATGATCTGGCAAACGTTTTGACTGCAATGATAGTAGAAGATAACCACAACTTGCCCCTCCCCCACCACCTTTCATTGCAGTTCAAAAAATTGAAGTTACAGATTGAATATGAAAACCCTCTCTTCCGAGAAACGTCTTCCTGGTACCTGTTTGGAACCGAAGCGCTAAGTTGTAGCTCGCCAGATGTTGCAGGTAGTCCTCACCTGTTGGGTAACAAGTGCACTCTCAGCACCATGTTTTCCTTCAATCGTGTTCAACGGCTCCACCATGATTCCAACCTGCGCTGAGCCATGTGTTCCAGCGCCGAAAGAGTTTTCACCAAACAAACCAACATGTCTGGCTTCTGCACTATGAAGCTGAAATTTCACGAGGGAAATAAATCAACATTTGATAATGCAATCGATTATTCGGGAACATTGACTTTTTACCCCCCATCTTTCTGAAATTGTATTGCGTTTGGGGAATTGTAGTTCGACCCCCACCGGGGGGTGATAATTCAATTTATCACCTGCAATAAAAAAGTTTGAGGGTGGGAGGTAAAAAGTAAACATTTCCGGTATTGAAGTTCAGCCCCCCACTCGTTGGAGTTACTTCAATTTTCCCAATTATTCTAGTAGACGGCCTAGTTACACTTACAATATCTTCAAACGGAAGCAAACACTGGATGTCATAAATGAGAACTTAGTAGGCTGCATCGGGTATATTGTACAATTGTATTGTCCAATTGAGTGGGGGGGGGGGGGGGGGGGGGGGGGGGGCGATTGTACAATTTTCCTGCTGAATCTGAAGCGGCGTGAACAATATTCAATGAATTATTGTAAAAACCACACTCCTAGATATTCGAGGTTTCGGCTGGAGAGGGGGGACTGACTTTTTCACATTTCTCTCAAACTTGGTGAGGTGTTGGCAGAATCGAATGGCATATCGGCTAATGTGACGACAACTAACTGGTAACGTTGCATTGACCAAAACGAAAATGTATTGGTTATATTGAATACCTGGGCAACTTTGAAAATCGCACTTGGTTTCGTATTACACACAAATCCTAGGTAATGCCAATTCGTTTCCTGACCACCGGGTAACGGCCACCGAATGTATACTGCAAGCCTGATTAAAGAACATGTTATTAGTTGAACTAAAAAGGGGAAAATATGAAGAACAAGAGATACACACCTCACCGCTTGGAAGTACACACTGAAAAAAATACACATTCTCCGCTTGAACCCAATTAATTTTAGTTAGAACTTTTGGTGCAGCATTAAAATAACCATAAGTAAAGGCATACCTGAACCACCTAACCCATCCGGAAACTTTTCACTGCCAGTCATAAACACTACGATATGATTAATCGAGTCGGCATCTACTACTTCACACAGAAGTTCCGAAGAACCAACCTGGACGAACTGTTGCGGCTGAAAACGTAACATCAGACGACAGCAGCGGTTAGAACACATATTTTCCCTTTCAACCAACTTCAGTCATGACCAAATCAAAACCAACACTAACCAAAAGGTCAAATTTGATTTTTGTCGAAATGTGACAAACAAAACTGGCCGAAGAAAGTAGGATACGTAAACGATGGAGTAAAGTTGACCAATGACAAAATTCCAAAAGTTCGGTCAGTGCCATGAGCTTCCCAGTGGCGAAAGCAGTATTTAGAGAAAGGTGACATGATAGAGGCAAACCTCTCTTCCAGCAGCAACAAGAGCGAACATGAGCGATAATATACTAAGCCAAACGCTGGAAACAGGTAGTTGACTAGGAGGGACATCTTTCCCGAAATATTACTTTTTACAAGCAAGACACAACTCTCCCGTACTTCCATGAGAAGCAATGAAGGGATCAGAACGAAACCATATGACAATCCAAAAAAACAAGTAATAAAATGATTCATCACGAAGGAAATCATATATACAACGCAATAGTTAGAAACCCACAGGGCAGACTACGATTGAAAACATAAAGGAGATAACAATTGAGGATCGAAGAAAAGACAGCCACAACACGTCAATAAATAGATAACAATTAATAACGAGGAGCTCCGCCTTGAGCGTTAGCCCATTGCTGAGCTCCGGACTGTCCACCCCAACCACCGGCCTGCTGACCACCCCATCCTTGTTGAGGAGCAGCTCCTTGGGCACCCCATCCGCCGCCGCCTCCTTGTTGACCTCCCCAGCCACCTTGTTCTCCTCCCCATCCTTGCTGAGCGCCACCATAGCCGCCGCCACCGTATCCTCCTTGGCCACCTCCGTAGCCGCCGCCTCCAGCTGGACCACCATAGCCACCGCCTGAAGCAAAAACATATTCGAAACATTTAAGAAACCAGGCAAAACGACAGAGAACAAATGAAAGGTGAAAGATGCCACTGAACGCATCCAAAAGGGAAATGCGGCAGCTTTCACTAATCATTTGACCTTTGAGCAGTGATAGTGACACGCACCATAGCCACCCTGATTCCAACCTCCACGTCCTCCTGGAGCTCCTCCCCAGCCACCTCCGGGAGCCGCTCCATAACCACCACGAGGACCACCTGGACCTTCGCGACTGCGGCCCATGCGATCACCGCGATCTCTCTGCGTCTGAGCCTGCAATAAAAATTAATGAGCTATGCGATATATTTAGGAGAAAATATTGCCGCATCAGAAAATGGAAGCTGATTGACACTAAACAGTACAAACTAGGTGACTTGATACGGTGCATCCCCCTTTCCCCAAGAAAGTTCTATTTTTGGCGTCGCCGGTAGATCCCAAACACAACTGTTCAAAAAGTACCTTGCTCATCTCTTCTTTACTGAGACCTTTCTTCACGTCACAACGGAAGTTGTTGATCATGTGACTTCTGAGCAGAACACACTGATCTACTGGATCGTAGTCATCAAAGGTGACAAAGCCAAAACCACGGGGTTTGTTAGTGACTTTGTCTAGGATGATCTCGGCCTGGAACCAAGGACATAATTGAATTGGTTTTCAGCGTACCACAAAGATGAATACAACAATTTTTCAAGCTCCCTGGAGCCACAAGAAAGCGTTATCGTTTCAGTGGGTGACAGTAAACTACTATTAATTATTCAGAGCAGGTTGAAACAAAATAAGGGCTGCCGTTTTATCAAAGTTAACATTGTCCAAACTACTACAAAAACAAAAAAATGCGAAAGTCATATATTACCTTGACAACAGTTCCGAATTTGCTGAAGTACTCGCTGAACATGTCTTCGGTGTGATCCTCGCGAACTCCGCTCACGTAGAGACGCTTGGTGGATACATTGGACTCGTTGCGGTTCTTATCGTCTTTAGGGACAGCACGCTTGGGATCAACGCTCTTGCCATCGATCACGTGTGGTCTAGCAGCCATAGCGGCATCCACCTGAAGCAAGTGATCATGATAAAACCGAAACTACGACTACTTGATTTAGCGCTTTGCGAACATGTCGCTCTAATTGCCAAACGTGAGCTATACTATCACAGCTGCCAGTTACAAACGGAAAACTACAAATTCGTTATAGTTCTCGTATGCCGAACATGACTGCTACATCGCTAAAAAGCTAAAACAATAAAATTTTCTATGCATTCCAAGCTTTCTATTTAATAATGCTGCTTTATCTGTTCCCTTAATTCCTGTGTGTAGGTGATACCCATATAATTTTCAGATTATGCTAAAACTAGACAGATTCCAGGAGCTACAGACTGGGTTTCCATGTTGAATCAAAATGTTAGGCATTGTAAACGACAAAAACGTATGCGGGTCAAAGAAAAATCATACCATTGACTTTGCTGCGAAGGTGACGAATCCAAATCCTCTCGACCTCTTCGTGTTAGGATCACGCATCACGATGATGTCGGTGAGTTCTCCGAACTGCGAGTAGAACTCGCGCATGGTGTCATCGCTGGTATTACCAGTGAGACCACCAACGAAGATCTTGCGGAAGTTCTCTGGCTCAGCAGAAGCATCGCCGGAGGCACCACCATTGGCACTAGGTTTCTAAACAGAACTATTTATGATCATGTATATGAACAATGTATTGTAATCCTAAACTAAATTTTTGATCTAAAAGTCTTGACACCGGTGCACCAATACCAATACCACAACAAACACAAAGATAAACCAACTGTAAAATCCTTACATATTCCGTCTCGTCAGCCATATTGAACTTCTTAACTGCTACGATTACTTCTTAGCGATCTGATGATCTAGCTTAGCTTATTTGGCTTGCTAGGGTACGAAGTCAGTGATGAAAAATCACTACACGGAGGACTACCTAAATCGACGGTAAATGATGATTAAACTATAAGCTCCTGCAAGTAAATGTAAACTAAAAAACTAAAACAATTAACCACCATGACAGTGTTCAACGAATACATGAATATAAAAAAAACGTAAGATACATAAATATTAAGTAACATAACAAGTTACGAGAACCCACCAACCTTAGCAAGGAAGAAAACCGAATAAGAACCGCAACGCGCAGTAGTGGGCGGCGTCTCGAACACGCGTCAATAATTGCAGACAAGCGTGGCGAGACTCGATTATTTGAATAGTACCGTACACTAGCAAACCTTTAAAAAGATTTGCATAGATCAAGTTCTTTTCACGTTTTTCATGTACGTGTGTCACGTTCAACGTCAACGGAGGTTATATCAATATGAAAAAAAAACTCAAGCGACCTCCTTAATGAAAAGAGTTAATTACATTAAATTGATGGCCTGTTTTGTTATAAACTTCTGGCAATCTGTGAAATTTCGTTGTTGTGAATGGAATATGAACCACAGAACGCTATATTTGTTGCAATTCAAGTAAACTTCAAATACTTCTGAAACGACCCAGTGTTTGGTAATATAATTGTAGTAAAAACATTGTCGCTGGAAGTCATTTATTTGTTGGGAAAATTCTAGCACCCTGCAGTTCAAGCTCTCACGATTCAAAAATATACATCGAAAACATGTTAGAAAAACCGTTTTAATACGTAACCATTAATAAACTATCGAATTCCGTTCAGTTCATAGAAAATGTCTTTCTGCTATTCTTCTTCCCTCAGGTTGTACTATAGATATTGTTGAGGACGCGACTCGAAGGTCAGTCAAGGAACAGGTTCCGACATGATCTAAAAACAGGAGAATATTCTCAGGTCTAGCTATCTATCAGAAACTATATAGGAGTTTCGTAGTGAAGGGACATGTAAAATGCGTACCAGTATATAATCTACATCATTCCTTTTTTTTCAGTTTCAGATCCTTTTGCAGTAGAGGAGCAGAGTCGAATGAAGCAGAGTCGAACGTGATCCCATTTTAAAAGTAATCGTAAATGTTTCTACCCCTAATGCACTTAAAAACTGTTTCTGATTACGAGATTGATTTCATACTTTCCACCTTGACCCTTTGGAACATCATGTCTCTTCTTTTGATAACATCATCTGTGGTAGTCAAATGAATGGTTATGTAAAACGCCTAGAATACACTATTATTCACGAGTCTTTAGCGAAAAGGCTAACGTGCTAATGTTTCTGCTCGTTTGATGCGACTATCCCACTTCTCTGTAGTAGATTTTGTTCTTCTACCTATGTAATCAAATCAACCCACAAAACAACACTAAATCAACTTTGAAATTCTCAGTGTTACCCAATATTGAAGATATATAGTTGCTTGTCATTGAAAAAGTTCAGCCAATCAACCCAGTTAGTTTCGGATAGTGCATGCGATGTGGCTATAACGGCGCCATGTCATGCCGTTGGGGTGCAGATAGGGTTGGTTCTGAGTATCTATTGGGAAGCCATTGGCAAGGGTTTTGGCGACCCAGACGTCTAAAAGCCTCGTATCGCCAAACGAAGAATTATGACGGATGTAGGGTGTGACCAAATCTTGGTTTAGTTTGATACCGATACCTGACATATTTTACAAATTTTTGACCAGAAACCACTGGAACCAAACTACAAACACAGTGAGATAAAAAGAACGTACACCGTATCGCCCTGCTTTGTAGAGAGAAAACTTTAATGCAAAAGTGTTGGTCTATATATGAAATTACTAGCCTTCACTCTATGTTGGCAATTTGTATCATCTGTACAAAACGGCACGTGACTTTCCCACTACTGCATGTGGAAAGTCACGTGTCACGCGTAGTCTCCAACTTACAAGGTAAAGAGTAGAGACTGGTAGGAGAATGGAACATTCTTTTCCATCTTCGACATCATATTTGCCGAAAAGTTGAGGTAGGGTGTCCAGTTTTGAGTCGAACAAGTGTGACGAAAACGTCTTTTCATATGTTGGGTGTAGTCTGTAGTGGCTACTCCGAGTTCTCTTTCTCTCGTCCGCAATGATATTCCAAGTTCGACGGAAACCTGAAAACTGGAGGCTAATAGCAACATGTAGCAATGTTGTCGCTCGATCGATGTTTCCGATAAGGATTGATGAATCACAATTGACGAACAAAAGATAGTTAGAAGAAGAGATATGGTCATCGTCAATCAGAAGCATATTGTTAACCTCAGTTCTTACAATGGAAACGATTTTATCCGTTTTTAGTGCAGTGATGATGAATGGTATATCAATCGCGCTTCCCTCCTTCGTCCATATTTCGATATATTGATAAAAAAATGCCCAGTTCTTACTATAGCTGGGCGGTATCACAGCTCGCGACCTCATTAATTCAGCTCATTTTTAGACGTGCCATTTCGCATGCAAAAATTCTATCTACCCGGCCAGACAATTCGTGAGATGTGGCGACATTGCTCGTACGGTGCTCATGCTTAAGAACAGTTCGGATTGGGACCACGCTTAAATAAGACTTATGAAGTGGACATTTTCAGACAAGATGAGTTCATTTCCCTTGTGAGAGCACGAGTTGCAAACTATGAATATGAAGTCTCGAAGGCTTCGATACCGATAGATGGCTGTATAGTTACGAATGAAACGTTGGTTAGCGTCCCAATAAAGTTATCAGGCCGTATGTGTACCATGTTAGACTTTTTGAAGCGGTTGTACACCCTCGTTACATAAGTGAACAAATAGTACTCAGTCTTCATGTCAGTTTCACACTGTCTCAATCATATTAGGAATAGTCTTGCTCAATTCTTCCGAGAACGATAAATGTTTTTGTATACATTTCTCTGAGTGGTATATCCGGGACTTGTTAGATACGTGCGCTCGTAGATCATTGAACACTGCAATTTTAGCGGAGAAGCGAAAAACTTGGTGGCTGCATGTGATTACGATGTGGTTGAAAGAAGTCGAAACCGGCCCTAATAAAATCGAAGGCAACTAATGCAAATGAGGAGAGCGAGGAAAATGTGTACAGGATGGTGAGAGAGAAGGGGGAGGGAGAGGGAGAGAGGGAAAGAGATACAGGGATGGAGAGAGAGATAGAGAGAGATAGAGAGAGAGAGAGACAGAGAGAGAGATAGAGAGACAGAGACAGACATGTAGATAGACAGATAGAAATACGAAAGAGAATGGAGAAAAAGAGAGGTAGAGACCAAGAGAGATGAGTGAAGAGAGAGAGAGAAAAGTAATAGGGAAAGAAAGAACAAAGAAGGGAGAGAAGAAATAGGGAGAGAGAGAAAGAGAGAGAGAAAGAGAGAGAGAGAGAGAGAGAGAGAGAGAGAGAGAGAGAGGGGGGGGAATCGCGTCGAGAGGAAAAGGAAAGTTGATAAAATAGAGTAAGAAGAAAATGGTTATGGAAAAGTGGACCAAGAGGAATAGATGAGAATTTTTCTCTTATCCGTGATGAACTATACCGAGAGGGATTCGGGACAAATATACGCATAACACAGGATGAAACACGGCGGGAACTCACTATAAACACAGTGCAACCCAGGAGAATATGTACAGTTTCAGCCAAGGAGTCATTCTTATGTATTGTTAAACTTTATATTATACGTTCTCAGAACAACATTCTACGCTTTTCTTCAAGTCACGAACAGGTTGTCCTTGAGGCCTGTTGTTTCGAGTCACATTATTTCTTAATCGCTTTTCAACCCCCCCCCCCCCCGCGGCCAAAAAAGGCGGGTGGTACCGGTTCGGCGGCGGCTGGTTCAGGTATTCAAAATGCTTTACGTGAGGGGGCGTGTCCCCAAGGGCAGGCTATATAAACCGGCTGGGTGGTAGCCATCTCAGTGCTCACTCGACCCAACAACATGGATCTGGAGAGTAGAATCAAGGCCTACCGCTTCGTCGCCTACTCGGCAGTCACCTTCTCTGTGGTGGCAGTACTTTCTGTCTGTGTCACCCTGCCCATGGTCTACAACTATGTGCACCACGTGAAGAGGACCATGCACAACGAGATCACATTCTGCAAGGTAAGCATTCGAATTTCGTTGGTAATATATTGGTTAGCCGTATTGATCTCATTCCTATTTCATAGAAAGTTCCAACTTATGCGTAACTTGTATTTGTCACATCTTATCAATTGTGAAACGACACTAAAATGGGAAAGAAGGAACAAAAATGCACTCTAATTATTACAGGACTTAATTTAGATGAAATATCTCTCCTTATTTAACGTGAGAACGAAAATATATCTCAGTTACTGATCAAATCACTTAATCGCAGAACGGTAAAACAGCCAAAGAAGTGTTTTGAGTATTGGTTTGATTATGAAGATGACTTTTAGGGTTCCGCTCAAGATATCTGGTCCGAGGTCCAAACCTTGAAGAACATGCCCGCTGGGAACAGAACTGCCCGTCAGTCCGGTTATGGTGGTGACGCCGGAGTTACCGGAGGATCTCAGGAGAGCGGAAGTTGCGAGTCCTGCTGTCTGCCCGGTCCTGCCGGACCTTCCGGTACTCCCGGTAAGCCAGGAAGACCCGGAAAGCCCGGAGCTCCCGGTCTTCCCGGAAACCCCGGACGCCCACCCCAGCAGCCTTGCGACCCTATCACTCCCCCTCCATGCAAGCCTTGCCCACAGGGACCACCCGGACCTCCCGGACCTTCTGGAGCCCCCGGAGACGCTGGAGCCCCAGGACAGCCCGGTCTCCCCGGACAAGACGCCGCACCCGGAGAGCCCGGACCCAAGGGACCACCTGGACCATCTGGAAACCCCGGAGCACCCGGAGCCCCTGGAGAGCCTGGAGTTCCGGCTCAGTCGGAGCCACTCATCCCCGGAGAGCCCGGACCTTCCGGAGAACCTGGACCACAAGGGCCACCCGGATCCCCCGGACAGCCCGGAGCCGATGGTTCCCCAGGTACGTGAACATTTCCAAACTGTTAATTCCATCATTTGGGCTTAATTTCTAGTTTAGTCGATTTATTCAGCATTTAACACAGCAAAATACTGCAATTTCTCAATTTCGAGCTACATTTAAAACGCTACCAATTCGAGCACTTGACTAAATTGATAATTTTGTAGGACAGCCCGGACCCAAGGGACCCAACGGACCCGACGGCCAGCCCGGTTCGGACGGAAACCCAGGAGCCCCCGGACCAGCCGGACCTCCCGGATCGGCCGGAGAACGCGGAATCTGCCCCAAGTACTGCGCCATCGACGGCGGAGTCTTTTTCGAGGACGGAACTCGTCGTTAAGGCGCGAGTCGCACTCATTCTTGCATACTTTCCCTTTCGGTCGAGAGTTGCCTGAAAATAAACCATTTGCCACGAAACTGTGTTGTGCTTGTATTGAAAGTTCATCAAACTTGTGAAACGTGTTATAAATTGTATGAGGAACTAGAAACGAGTGTATGAAAAAACGACAAAAGGAATACTGATAGGTGTTTAAGGTACACTTTCACATACCCTTTTTTACTAAAACACTGCAGAGGCAGTTTTTGGAACTTTTGTTTTGATTTATTTATTTACATGCAAGCATGTGATATACAAGAGGAGAAAATAAAACATCGGCAGTATGAAATCTAAAGTGTACTTGACGTTTTTGAGTTGAAACCCACTTCTCTATTGTGTATACTCAATCCAGCTAGTGTGAATGGGAACTGGTCGACTTTTTCGATGTCCTTGTAGAAGCCGTGACAAATTATAATTGTCGCTTCACGATGTAGAACTGGAAATGCCTACGAAAAAGTGCAATTGCTATGCTTCTGTGTTCATCTTGCCAAGTTTGAGTGGTATTATCATTGATAACTGAGAATTAGTTCTTCAAAATCATGTGAAAATGGCATACGTTGCCCAAGTCTACTCGGAAAAAAGGCATTATGTTCTTCACGTGTACGGTACGCAATACGGTTGTTATGTGATTATAACTCTGTTTTTTATGTGAAAACACATAATAATAGATTCATCCTCAATGCATCATAATCAGACTACAAACACAGTATATTGTTCCCATATTACTGCATTTTCAATCGCGACTTCTGTACTGAACGAGCGAATCGTAGTTTGATCTCGTGCGCGGAATAAGTCATGAATGAGGGCTGAAGTTCAAGTTCAGAAGTGAAGAAAGAAATGAGGAGGAGGTTGAAGATGAAGTTTAAAGTTGAAGATCGAACTAAATCTTGACATCAAGGTCAACACACCGTTTTGTCTGCTGGTCGAAGCCGCAGCTTACGAAATAGATAGAGATAGCCCGTAAAAGGCACACTGAAAAAGTACGTGATGTGCTTACCTGATTTGTTGGTAGTTTGTGATTGATCCGCCTCGATTTGTGGTGTACTCAGATTAAACTACAAAATAGATATATGGTCACCTTATAACCCCTAGCCCTTACATACAAAATAGATATATGGTCACCTTATAACCCCTAGCCCTTACATACAAAATAGATATATGGTCATCTTATAACCCCTAGCCCTTATATACAAAATAGATATATGGTCCCCTTATAACCCCTAGCCCTTATATACAAAATAGATGTATGGTCACCTTATAACCCCTAGCCCTTATATACAAAATAGATATATGGTCACCTTATAACCCCTAGCCCTTATATACAAAATAGATGTATGGTCATCTTATAACCCCTAGCCCTTATATACAAAATAGATGTATGGTCATCTTATAACCCCTAGCCCTTATATACAAAATAGATATATGGTCATCTTATAACCCCTAGCCCTTATATACAAAATAGATATATGGTCACCTTATAACCCCTAGCCCTTATATACAAAATAGATATATGGTCATCTTATAACCCCTAGCCCTTATATACAAAATAGATATATGGTCCCCTTATAACCCTTAGCCCTTATATACAAAATAGATATATGGTCACCTTATAACCCCTAGCCCTTATATACAAAATAGATATATGGTCCCCTTATAACCCCTAGCCCTTATATACAAAATAGATATATGGTCACCTTATAACCCCTAGCCCTTATATACAAAATAGATATATGGTCACCTTATAACCCCTAGCCCTTATATACAAAATAGATATATGGTCACCTTATAACCCCTAGCCCTTATATACAAAATAGATATATGGTCACCTTATAACCCCTAGCCCTTATATCTATCTTACTTTCCAGAAATTGTTTCACCAACTAGCTGTTTCAAGTTGGTGTGCTAAGAAATATGATAAAACAATTATATTTTTGAATCAAATAAATCCTATGATCTTCTGTAGCAGTCGTTGAAAAAAAACCTGTACTTTTTCAACAGGAGCTTTCTAACCAGTTTTGCCCTATCAGCATTAATTCATCTTGAAATTTGTCGAAACTAATCAAAAAGAGCTCAAAACTAATCTCTGTATCAGTGAAACTGTTTCCAGTTCACAGATTGGATTATCCTTTACCGATTTTCTGATTTTATTGTGAACCCAACTATTTCTACCCCCATTCAAAAATTGCGAGCTGGAAAGTTGCCGCGCACTTCCTCTCTAACGTGTTTGAAACTAATTAGCATGCAGACGGGCGCGCGTGAGCATGAAAAGGCTAACGCGTTTACACGTGTGCAAACGGGGGAGGAGAGAAAAGCGTTCATTTGATATCTCATTCCATAGAATGTCGTCTCCCGCCCCGGTTGATCAGAAAAAGAAGTCGAAGGAGCCTCAGGGCTTCTTTTCCCGCAAATTCATCATCGATCTGGCTTCTGGAGGCTGTGCGGCGGCCGTCTCCAAAACAGCTGTCGCTCCCATCGAGAGAGTCAAACTCCTTCTTCAGGTATATCGTTCTTATTTCTTATTATAGATTAGTTTAGTATTCTTTCCCTCTTTCTAGTGACTTTCTTTTAGAACTATCTATCTCTGTGGATTCTAGATGCCAGTTGCTACGTTGAGAAGTTCCCAAACTTTTGTGTGTGCTATTATCTGAAGTTTGTTTCATATTTCTCTAGACCATCCCTCACCCCATTTTCGAGACACTTTCTTTCGAATGAGATCTTTTTAGTTTGAACCTTTCCATCCCACTTGTATTCTTTGTGATTTAGGTCCAAGATGCCTCAACTACAATTGCCGTTGACAAACGGTACAAGGGTATCATGGATGTCCTCACTCGTGTCCCCAAAGAACAAGGAGTTTCTGCACTCTGGAGAGGTTTGTTCTATGATTTTCGGTTCCTCTGTTTCTTGGAATCGTGGTTCCCCACCTGATCACTTTTCAAATGGTCATTTCCAGGAAATTTGGCGAATGTGATCAGATACTTCCCCACCCAGGCGTTGAACTTCGCCTTCAAGGACACCTTTAAGAACATGTTCACTGCTGGGTACGTTTCGGATCAATTCCATTGTGATTGATACTGTGTCTCTGTTTTCTTCTGTGTCAAGTCAACTCCTTAAATTTCAGTCTGGACAAGAAGAAGGACTTCTGGAAGTTCTTTGCCGGTAACCTCGCTTCGGGAGGAGCAGCTGGAGCAGCTTCTCTGTGCATTGTCTACCCATTGGACTATGCCCGTAAGTTCCTCTCTCTCTCTCTCTCTCTCTCTCTCTCTCTCTCTCTCTCTCTCTCTCTCTCTCTCTCTCTCTCTTTCTCTTTCTCTTTCTCTCTCTCTCTCTCTCTCTCTCTCTCTCTCTTTCTCTCTCTCTCTCTCTCTCTCTCTCTTCTTTATAAGTAGTTTTACAGGTACCCGTCTGGCTGCCGATGTGGGAACTGCCCAGAACCGCGAGTACAAGGGACTGGCCGATTGTCTGGTGAAGACATTCAAATCAGACGGTCCCATCGGAATGTACAGGTGGGAAATTGTAGTTTACTCAAGAATTGTAGTTTGAGTCCTCTTTTTGTAGTTTGATCTCTGATCTCTTTCCAGAGGATTCTTCGTGTCCGTGCAGGGAATTATCATCTACCGTGCCGCCTATTTCGGAATGTTTGACACCGCCAAAATGGTCTTCACCACCGATGGAAAGAAACTGAACTTCTTCGCCGCCTGGGGTATCGCACAGGTAATAGGTCTCACTATCTCTCACTATCTCCCTCTCCCTCTCTCTCCCTCTCTCGCTCTCTCTCTAACCTTTCCCTCTCTAGGTCGTGACCGTGGGTTCGGGAGTTCTCTCCTATCCTTGGGACACCGTTCGTCGTCGCATGATGATGCAATCTGGTAGAAAAGATGTCCTCTACAAGAATACCCTCGATTGTGCTAAGAAGATCATCCAAAACGAAGGAATGGGAGCCATGTTCAAGGTATAACCTTTTCATTGTTTGAATACTTATGTATTAATTCTCTTTTTTCACAGCAGAAAACAGTGTTACCTCCATCCCATTTTCAGGGCGCACTCTCCAATGTTTTCCGTGGTACCGGAGGAGCTCTCGTGTTGGCTATCTACGACGAAATTCAGAAGTACTTGTAAACACAGGACAAATTATTTGTGCAGATGGACTGTTGTCCTCAATAAACGTTTGTGTGAATTAGTCGAAAGACTGTTTTTGGGAATCAGTGTAGAATTTGGAAACGACCTACTGTTTTGATGAACAATTTATAGGTTTTCAGCCAAGAATGTCAAAATGTGGATATTATTCATTTTGAGGGCGCGACTAGCGCGCCACAATATCGGTACTTGCGCCAAAGAACAGCCGGACAAGCGCTGTGTCACAGTGATTATCCGGCTGTTATTGTGCGCTAGTACCGCTGTTCTCCGGCGCTTCTCCTGGAACAATGTCTATGTCCTACTGCACAGGGGTTCAAAATGGAGCAAAACTTTTGCAAATTAGAGTGTTGGCCAACAATTGTGCATCCTGAATAATAACCGAGATGGATGGGATGCCACTTGCGCATATGTAAGTAATTGTTTGAAGAGATCGATGGCTCATCCAAATAAACAAACAATCTCTCGAAATAGTTATTTTCATTGTTCTTAGTAATAAGAGTATTAAACGAGCTAAAATCGCTTAAAATCTCATCAAAAACCTTGAGGTGTCAAAGAGTTGTCTTCACGCTATTAAAGAAGGACGATCATGTGGTCCAATCGCAACGCTTCAGTCCTTTAAACCGCAATATATTTTTCAATTGCAGTTTAAAGGACCGATGTCACGGGATTGGTCCACATAATCGTCCTTCTTTAACACCCACACATGTTCGCAAAATTAACAATATTGTTCTGTGCCAGAAATTCACTAGAAGTGTAGAGCAATACTGGAATAATGAAAGAGTGTGGAATGAATGATTGCTGAGAATTAACAGGAAGTAACAACTATTTGCAAAAAAATGAATTGAAACAAAAATGAGATCAGAACGAAATACCACCCAAACGTAGCTCGATCAAACTACAAAGACTCGAGAACTACATACTATCATTCCATCGTTGACTGCTCTTTAGTGAGCTATTATAAACAGACTCTGTTTTCGAATCATTGGTTTACTTGTTCATCTTCAACCAGCGCTAATAAACTTTTTCCACAAGTTCCAGAAGCGTTACCCTGTAATTGCACTATTTCCCCACGTTTTCTCCTTTACACGTTCATCTGCCCCACGTGCGTATAAAAGCAGGAAAATCTCTGAAAACTGTCAGTCATCAACTGGTCGTTTCCGGTAGAAAGTTGTCTTCAAAATGGCTATCGACGTTTCTTACCTACGATGTTTCGAACTTTTTCAGGTATTTTAAACTTTCATTATCGTCTTTTCTGTGCGCACTTCAGGTTTTGTAGGTTTGAAACTTAGAAAGTAAATAACAAGGTCGATAACGTCTCGTTTGATTTTCTTCGAAGCTTTGTGGTTTTGCTTCAGATTTCTGCTACATAAATTGAAAAGTGTAGTTTCGCTCCGCACAGTAGATAATTCACCAGTACCGAACAAGCTTTTCAGATCAGGGGTTATGAAGATGTGTACATATTAAACGCATCTTGGATTGATGTGCATTTTCTGAACCTATATCCCTAAATTGTTGTTTTCAGGTGTTGTTTTTGACGGCCACATTTGGGGTAGTCCTGTTGCTTTGCTCCAAAAAGGCTGCCCCGAAAGACTCGAAATCGGCCCTGTCTTCGACGGAAGCCAAGTCGAAAAAGGACGTTCCGGTGCAGCCGGAAGTGGCCAAAAACGCACCGGTCAACCGAGAATCCGGCGAGAAACTCACAGTGACTCAGACGGAAACAGAAAAGGAAAAAGACAAGGAAACCGAAAAAGCCAAGGACGACAAGAACAATGATAATAGTGAGTTGTTTTCAGTGTTCGGCCATTTTAACCAGTCCTATTACTATGTTTTTGTTTCAGTTTATCGTATTCCATGAACTTATCTTGTGTGGAGGGTTATAGTATCACGGAGGGTTGAAACAGCACGCTAATCTGAATGAACAGGTAAAACAGAGATCGATTTCGCGTGAAGGAGTGGGATCGAACCCAGGTCATGGGAGCGGCAGCGCGACGCTAACCACTCGAACACTCGGTTCTCACACTGGTCTGTTCCAGAACGAACGCCGTTGTTGACCCCCAAGGACAACGAGTCGAAGGCTGGTTCGCCCGACAAGGAATCTCTGGTACAGCCGCCAGCAGAAGAAGGGAAGATCATGGAAGACGGCTACGAACTTCTCGGGCCCGACAAGGTATCTCGACACAACACAACTGTTTTTTGTACATTTAACATGTTCAATTCATTTTATTATACATTGTTAATCAATTTGATTATACATGTTGATCCTAGAATTACTCATTTGAATACGTGAATGTTACACTCGTGTTCGTTCCTAAAAAAATTGAGTGAGGTTCGAGTTCTTTACGGTCATCATAACTTTTTTTCACGTTCCTAGAGGGTCAAAAAGAATTATCTTTTACAGGAGGCAGACCCAAAGGAAGGTGTCAAGAAAGAGCCACAGCAACCAACTGATAACAAAAAACAACAGCCGTGAGTTGAATCTATGTCCATAGAAGAATTCAATAATCAGAGGGAATTGCCTAGATTATGTGCTTCTTCTTTTTTTATTTCAACTAACTTTCTACCTCGAAATTCTAACTTTCTACTTTCTTTCTACTTTCTTCTATATATATATATATATATATATATAATATCGGCTACGGTAGATCATAGATAGCCGTTCGGCCACCCCGAATTTGATTGAATGACTGTAATTTCAGGTCGAAGTCTGTGTACGAGAAGGACGACACAAAGCAAATGGCCTCGAATACAAACAAAGCGTCTCCCTCTAAGGAAGAACAGAAAGCGCCGAAAGCGGAATCTGCCAAAAAAAAGAAGGAGGAGGTAGTTTGTTATTCTTACATTGAATCATTATAAAAGATACGTATTGAATGAAATTGAAAACAATAGAAAGTAAAAGTGAAGTTAGTTTCTTTCTTTCCTGAATTGACGCTCTATTGCTTTCGAAATTTCTCCCGGCTTCATATTCAACGGGATTGGTTTAAACTGGTTTTCACGTTTACACGTAGTATGCACTCCTTGTTGGTTTGGTTTCCTGTTGAAACCCACGTTGACTTCGAGTGCACATGAAATCTGCCAAGACTGGAAAACAGAGCGTGCACTTCCTGGTAGACACAGACTTTTTTCGCGTATCTTGAAAATACACCTCAATATGTTTTGTAATGTTCATCCATTCAGTTCCCGTCTATGCCAATCTTTTTCAATGTTTTACTATCGTATATCATCATCACACACAGCATAAAGTACGATCTACAGTATGATTTGATGGTTCATTTGAAGACGACTATGAGTGACTTGGTCTAATTTACCTAATTTCCAGAGAGAATCGGAAAAGAAGAAGAGAACCGAGAGTCAGAAATCGGGAAAAGCCAAGACAAAAGAGGACCGGACCCAAGTGCAGATCATTTAGTCTTGTATTTGTTGTACAATACAAAATACGGACGGTATTCGGTGTAGAGAACGAGTAGTTTTTCGTACTCTCAATAAAATATTAAACAAAATTATCTTTGTTCCAGCTGTGACGAAAGGGACTGACTTTACGTTATATTAGCAGGAAATGACAACTTGGCATTCTTTTTTTTTGTAATTGTTTGAAATCTTCTCTTGTGATCAGTTTTTTCTTCTCTCGTTAGTTCTCTCCCTCTTCCTCTATCCGCCAGATAGAAACTCATTATCTTTCTTTTATCCTTCTCATTTTCCTCTCTTTTCCATATCCTGGAAAAGACTTATCCAAGCGAGGAGTAGTTTTCGACAACTAGGCTTCGCGTATTCTACTAATCTGCCCATTGCTCGGCATGGAACTTTCCCTTGTTTTGAATTATAAACCTGTTCTCTCCAGGAAAACCTAGATTGGTTGAGAGTTGAAAGGACATTGGCGCTAAACGCAGGAAAACTACATAGCTACATAGAAACTTGAGTCTCATTTAAACTGATAATGATGTCATCTGTCAATATAGTTTTTGGCAGTTGAAAACCTACTTTTCATCACAAATCGGTCAGTATGTGATTGATTGATTGATGTGGATCAAACATAATCAATCAAACAATTTGCTTGCAATTGGTGGTTCTGTAGCCTTGTTTGTTTCTAAGATATAAAAAACTGGGAGTTCTGACCGAAATACCTGAAAAAAAGTTCACAAAACAGCTCATATGAGAATATCAAAAAGAGAAAGTATTATTAGACAAACGACCAACCGCTCGTTACCAGTTAGATAGTCTGCTCCTCTCTCCTGTGGAGCTGTGAGTACAGGTACACATAATTTCAGAAGTTCGACGAGTTTTAGATTTCTTTTATTTCCAATCCTCCTAGGTGTTACCACAAAAAATTGACTAAAACTGTAGCTATTTTGTTTTGTGTGATAGATTTTTGGTTGACAGAAAGAAAACTCCAGTTCAATCTTAAAACGCACTGAAGGTATGAATGTTCGTTAAAAAGGTAACAATAATAATGAAATCAACAACGTAAAACAGCCTGGTTTGTATACATATGTTTATTACGATAGAATTGAACGGATTCAAAACAGAAAACAAACAGCAAAACCCCAGTTTCAAGATTATACAACAGCACTAAATAAGTACGCAAATGTGTACTCGAAACCGGAGCTGCAATACATGCAAACAAAAACACAAAAATTACATACATAAGACAAAAACAACACATATATAACATGTCCCTTCGCGGACATTATTATCTACCAGGCTTCCTCCTCAGCTGGTTCGCCACCGAACCCGACACCGCCACTGCAACCAGCTTCCTCTTGCAGCCACTCCGGAACCACCTGAAGAGAACAACATCCAGTGCTAAGAAAGAAGAACAGGTTATCGAACATGTGGAAAAAAACACATGAGAAATAAGTACCTGCTCAGCTTCAGTCAAAATCTTCACAAGATCGGGGGCGAGCGACTTGTCCACGTCCGTGAAGAACGACGTGGCCCGTCCAGGGTTTCCAACGCGACCCGTTCTATAAATAACAGTCATGACGTCGAACAGTCATGACGTCGAACACCAAGGTAAATCTCTTCATCTTGACCAACATATCAAATACAAAGAAACTAAAGGTAAAACAGACACGCGTGCACTCGAGTACACACATAAAAGCCACTAACCTTCCAATACGGTGCACATACTCATCGATAGCCTGGGGCAAATCGTAATTGATCACGTGATCAACTCCCTTGATATCGAGGCCCCTCTCGGCTACGGCTGTGGCAACCAGCACCTATAAACAATTGTCAACAGTTGAGACCTAACACAACAAAAAATTCTGAAAAACAAAGACCAACCGGCTTTCTTCCCGAAGCGAAATCGCGCAAAGCCTCTGCTCGCTGATTTTGGAGACGATCGCCATGGATGGTGGTGGCGGGAATATCCGCAGAACACAGCAAACCGCCAAGCGTATCGGCAAACGTCTTCTTTGAGACGAAGATAAGAGTCTTCTTCTTGAAGACTTCCGCGTCTATAAGGAAACAAATGCTTGACTTGCGAACACTGTTTACAGTCAGGAAAGGCAAGACTCAACACATACAAGAAAATATCCAAAGGATACCGGGTAATTGGATCAAATGCCGTTAAAACCAAAAAAATGGAGCCAAACTTGACTTAGCCCAGAGTAGGTAGAGTCTAAACTACTGAGTAAAAAAACACTACAGGTCGATGGCAATCAATGTCAACTGGAATACATAGGCATGGGCCTCTCGGAAATAAAAAAAGCAAGAAGTAAGTTTTACCTTTGCTAGCCGAGTACGTAGTGATATCGACTTCTAGAAGGGCCAGTAGTTGGTCCTTCTTCTCACCACGCGTGCAGCTGACAATATCCTGCAAATTTATAGCTGTGCAGTCAAAAAAAAAAAAGTGAAACAAAACTGCTAACGTAAACAAATGTAATATGTAATTAGATTGGCAGTTCGTGTCCTGTGTAATGCATTTACCTGTGTGATACATTTATTGGCTGCTCCGATAGTGTCAATGGCTACCATCAAATAATCGTCGCGGAGAAGCTCTCTGGCCTGTATCTGAACGTCAACAGGGAAAGTTGCACTGAAAAGAGAACAAAATACAGCCCCATAATGAAATGCACTCATTGTTTTGACAATTTATAATTAAGAACCGAACACATTCTATTACGCACAAATGAGCTCGAAGAACTATACCTGAACATGAGTGTCTGTCTTTTCTCTTTGGGAGTGGCACTAGAGACGATGAGATTGATGTCCTCTCCGAAACCCATATCGAGCATTCTATCGGCCTCGTCCAACACCAGGTATTTGACCTGAAGCAGATACAAGTGTATTCTTCTCTATCTCTTAATATCTACAATCGGCAATGACCCACAAATCAGCATTTAGCCGCTGGTGTTATTCGCTTTTTCGCGTGCATACATGAAACTGGGGCCTCAGCAAAAAATATACGCCTGTGTAAATGTTGCTGATTGCACACTTCTTAATTGAAAAAGACCCTAAACTTTTCTCTTTTCAGATATATATGCAGCTCAGTGTGCCACAAATCCTGAATGAGAATACAACACTCTACAAAAATAAGACAGTGACGATACCTCGGCAAGAGAAACGATGCCTTCGCTGATGAAGTGCTTCAATCGTCCCGTCGTGGCGACCAGAATTGTAGCTCCCTGTAATCGGTAATGAAGTTCAGAGAAAACGACAAAGATACTGCTTATAACCAGCTTTTCACCTGTTTGGACAAACATTCGAAACCATTATCGAAAATAGGACCAAAAACGCACCCTAGACAACTCCTGCTTCTGGTTGGCCACACAGGTTCCACCGTAGATACACTTCACAGACATGATGGTCCCATGCGCGAATTTTCTTGCCTCATTGTGGATCTGGACAGCCAACTCTCTTGTTGGAGCGATGATCAAGCACCTGCAATGAATAAAAAAAAGTCACACCTTTTCGCGCTCCATCGAACTGCCGTTGTTTCGCGAATGAAGGTCTCTAAGAGTGCAACTAACTTACCTAGGGCTACAAGTAGTCTCGCCAGCATTACTGAGGTTGTCATCTGCCAACAACTTGCCCATAACTGGAAGAAGGAACGCGGCGGTCTTACCGGATCCGGTCTGCGCACAAGCCATCATATCAGACCCTGAAAAAACCAGATAGTGTTTATAGTTAGAATTACGTATATACATAGCAATAGTCTGAATATTATTTTTATAACAGGGATGTAACGTTGAAAGCTGGAGAAGGAAACTAGTAGATCCCGATTGACTATATATGAATATAAGGTTTGCAATAGGCAAACTATATGGTTTGCACAGGCAAACTCTTCATTTTTCTTTCATAAGTACTCGACTGCATTTGGACTATTCGATTTAAATGTAAGAAACTTCAAATGGCTGGTATTTTCTGCTGAAGAAAGGCGTTCAATCACACAAAAGTACATGAGAATAAAGTGATGATTAGATAAAATAGTGAAGTAGTAAAAAGATGCATGACAAAAATACACGAACCTTGGCTAATAATAGGCATTCCGTATTGCTGAATAGGAGTCGCCTTTTTGTATCCTGCCACGGAAATATTTTGACGCAGCTTCTCCGTCAATTGCAGATCTGCGAAGTCTCTGCAAGTAATTACTACTCAAGCTCAAACAACAAGAATATCTTCTCGTCATAGTACCAATTTGCACATAAGACAAGCAGCTACCAAAAGAAAGACAGGGTATTCCCAATGAAGTTTAGCGTTCCATGACGACAGTTGATCTAAAGTGGTCGACTGGTTGTGTGCGCGCTAGCACTCAATACACCACGGTTCGACCCCACTCGGCGCGGTGTCTTCATGGCGGACCGCATGAGCTGGTAATAAAGCTCACCCATGCCTAGTTTCTTTCTACGAACCCCCACCCTCTACGGATACTACAATGCTATCACTGTTTTGATTGTATTTATATGAATAAAGTAACACACGGCTGAAATACTTGCCGTGTAAGATTATTATTATTATTATTATGAGAATAGATATACCACAGTAAATTTGCTCGAATAGCCAGAATGAAATCCAAAAACACCAGAACAAAAAATTTGTCTTTTTGATGCAAAATTAGTAAAGTTTGAGTTTCAATCTGAATACAGACGGGCTGTATAGCACTTTAATGGGGTATGGAAGTGATCATCACGTCTTACTTTCCTCGCGAATACAATCCCATTACCATAAAAGACTAGTAGAAGCGTTATAAGATCACAGAAACTAACTTGATCGGAGAAATATCTTCAGGCCGTACTTCGGACTTGCCACGGGTGATGCTGACCTTGGCCTCACACATTCTCTCGAACATCTGACCCTTTTCCACTCCCTGCGTGAGAAGTTCCTCGGCAGATACATCTTCGGGAATGTACGTTGACGGAGGCTTGCGATCAGGATCTTCTTAAAAATAAATATTTAGACTGATTCCGCGACAAGAAATTCAATGTTGAAAAGTTTTCGGCCGATTATTGAATACAAATTGACTAGAAGTACATTTTAAAATATGGTCTAGTCATAATATATTTATTTGAGAGAATACAAGAAATTCAATCCGTTGTTTCACATTTCTGCAGTTACTTACAGTCTCTATTATGAAATATAACCTAGTCACTACTTTAATTTGTAACTTTTGCTAATTTGAGCAATGTTCGGGCTGGGGACGAGTTGTCCGTAAAGGAGTTAGTCTAGTGATAATAACCACTGTAACAGAATGCGTACTGAACACTCTGACAGACAACCTAAATAGCCGAATCAAATGAATTGGACAACGATCACCATAACTGAAATTTGAAATTTTGTGCAATAAAGAGCCTCGTCGTGGAAAACACAAAAAAGATGTAAAAAAAATCCATACCTACACGAGGCTTCGTGCACTCGGATGAAAAGTGCCCCTCTTCCTTGCAATTAAAACACGCAGTAGAACGATCGCCACCTGAATATACAATGTGACATATTCAATTAATTATTTTTCAAACTCCAGCTTGAAAATTAAGTCGAACTCCATGAAATTGCATCACAGCAGCCTATTTTGCTCAAATCGACTGGAAATAAAAACAACATGTCTGCCATCCTTTTAGCCTATCAGAGAAAGTAGCCTCCGCATTAAGTGGCATTACCTTCACGGGGCTTCCTAGGCTGCGTGCACTCGGCCGATCGATGACCATCCTCCCCACAATTGAAGCATCCACTGGGTCGATCACCACCTGGAAGATATCGAACATTTTAGTCGCAACAAGTCACGTAGCAGGCGAGCAAAACTAGTTGAAATTAGTCACATAACAAATCTAATTGAAATTAATGATGACCCAACCCTCTGAGAAAACCCAAAACCGTCTTGAATCAGGGTCGAAACGGTTTTGAGTACATCTCTTACTGAGCACATTAACCTAATCATACCACCATCCAAAAGTCCTAGTGACACAATTATATTTTGTTCAAATAAAATAACCTAATATGAAATGGAACATATAACTTTCTTACCTTCACGAGGCTTCCTAGGCTGCGAGCAGTCGGCCGATCGATGACCGTCCTCCCCACAATTGAAGCAACCACGAGGACGATCTGTACAGAAATTGATATTATACTGAATTCAAGTAACCAAAATCGACAAATATACACTCAATGACAATGTCACATTCCAGCCAGCATATGTGAGGTCTTCTCACACTACGCACAAAACAATAAAAAATAATTTGGATATGCGAAACCTTTGATGCTTCGAGCAGAATACGACCATGCTGTTTCCTTATTGCCAACACTAGCACACTGCCCTCACCTCCACCGGAACCGCTGCTGCCACCGCCTCCGAATGCACTGCTGGCTCCTCCAAAACTTTCACCACCGGAACCGCCCCCAAATCCACCGCCCGACGGCCCTCCAAATTCACTCGACGCTCCGCCGAAGCCTCGAGACGCCGCAGGAGCTCCAAATGAGCCAGATCCACCACCTGCAGTGAACTGAACATTGAAAAAAACTTAGTTCTAATAGGTGGCACGTGATCCATTCAATATTGAAGTTCCATAATAAATACTAATTACTAATTTCATTCGAGGAAAATCGTTGTGAAACTTACCAGACGGTCCAAATGCACATGGACCTCCAGCAGAACCTCCTCCGAATGAAGATGAACCTCCACCAGAACCACCAAAACCTTAACACAAAATCAATCTAAGATCATTATTTCAACGCAGAGAGTCTCGGCTCGAGTAGGATAAAGGAATGGTGAATACGGAAAGATTATAAACGACTTCTGAACTCAATAAATATAAAAATATGTTGAAACATTTAGATAGGTATTGATTGACGAACAAACCTGCAGCGGAAGGGAACCCGGTCGATTGAGCGGCAGATCCACCAAAGCCAGACGTGGGAGCCGGTTTCCCGAAAGTGGAAGCCTGTTTGGTATATGACGACCCGAACGATCCAGAGCCACCTCCAGCTCCTGAACCGAATCCGCTCGGCGTTGAAGCAAATCCTTGCCCGGCTCCACCAGCTGAAACACAATAATGTCTTTTGTTCATCCAAACGCCGATAGCAATTACTCCAATTACACAATTTGCGTCTGGTCCAGTGCACGCACGTTACTGTGGAACACTGCTCATGAATAAATCTTGTAAGCCGATAAATCATAAATATATGAACAATATAACCCACAACACACACTATGACGGTCAGACAGAGAATCCACACTGTTATCATGCTCAAGCGACTAAAAAAATCCTTTCATAGAAACAAGTCTAAACCAATTTCACTACTCCCAACTTTATGTGCAGACCATTATGTACAGGACGTTTCTCCTGAACAAGAACTGTAATCCAAAAACTATGTGAGATCATTCATGAAATATTTGAAAAGAAAACCTTTAGCAGAAGAGAATCCGGTCAGAAGAGAAAACTGTAATTCAAAAACTATGTGAGATCATTCATGAAATATTTGAAAAGAAAACCTTTAGCAGAAGAGAATCCGGTCGATTGAGCTGCAGATCCACCGAAGCCAGACGTGAGAGCCGGTTTGGTAGACGACGGCCCAAACGATCCAGAGCCACCTCCTGAACCGAATCCGCTCGACGTTGAACCAAATCCTTGTCCGGCTCCTCCAGCTGAAACAATATTGAAATGACTACCTTGAAACTAGCGAATTCAGCTTCGAGAGACGATGCTCACTTTATTTTCCTAGTCATAAGCTATAGAAGTGTGAAACATGCAAATTCTTCTGCGGCTGCGCCTTAGCACAGTTAATACTAATTGACTAAGGGTCGCGAACAATCAGAAATAGAACGGTTTCCACTTCAGCCGGGACAATGGGGTAACAATAGTGTATAACTAAAAAAAGACATGAACAAGGCACAGAAGCTCCGTGCCAATGTCCCGCTAGGGTACGCTACAAGGTTTCATGGCTTTTAACTAAGCAACACATGAATAGGATATTTTTTGCAACTAAATACTTCCCCATATTTGTAGTTCTCTCTGAATGTGATTAGTCAGTCAGGCAAATGCTCTAGGAAGCATATATTATATCACTACGTAATAGGAACACACATACTTTTCTTTAAACTAACCAGGGACGGAAGGGAAGTTCGACTGATCTTCTGCACCAAATGAGGACTTGCTGTTGCTCCCGAAACCAGAAGCAGGCTTGCTGGAACCACTGCTACCGTCACCAAAAGTAGTAGACGACTGTCCGAATGGAGTGGCAGAAGAGCCAAATCCACTGGAGACAGCCGCGGCGCTGGTCGAATTACTTCCGAAAGCAGACTTGACGGTAGCATTAGTAGTGCTGGCGGAACCTCCGAATCCGCCAGTTTTCACCGAGTCTCCGGTGTCTCCTTGAGCACCGAAAGCTGAAAAAAAGGTTATGAAAATATACTACTACCACCTTTCATCCCTAATTTTTTAAAACTCGAGAACAGGCTACTGCGAAACGAGAAAAACGCATATATACCTTATTTTAATTGTGATCGATGAACTGATTATTTTTGGATTGATATTGAATATATTATCGTCACAGTCGAGCGAATTCTGTAACAACGGTGAGAAGTGAATAAATCGTGCACTAGATTGAAGTACCATTAAACGACATTGGAGAACTAATATTACCAATTTAATCATGATCAAGAAGAAATAGTACCTGACGGAGCTTTCGCCTGTTGAGAAGATGATTCGACCATCGACTCCTTCTTAGTCGAGACTGTAAACAACTGACTGACCAACTAAAAAAAGCGCATAATATGCATTGAGATCATGAATTTCGGAAAAAAATCGGAAAATATATAGCGATAAAACAATGTGAACTCGCATCCGACATATTTCGCTCATATACACCAATATCCACACTACCCCGGTTTCTGGTACGTTTCTTGAAATCAAGTAGAGATTACAAATTACAAGGATCGAATGTTCCCAAATGCTTCTGGTGCGTCTAGTTTCAATAGAATATATAGAATATACAGAAAAGCACACCTGCAACAGCAGGGGTAGACTCATCGGGACTGCCCCATCCATCATCAGAATAACTAGAAGACAAGTTCAAATTAGGTAAACAAACATAAGTCACTCCACAACTACAGACAAGATGTTGCCAAATTTGTAGTCGAGAGCTTCACATATAGAAAAGCTCTCTGACACTCCGTATCATCCACGAAAGTGAAACTACCACCCACTGATGTTCTGATTAGAACGGACCGACGACCGGTAGGCTCGATCTTAATTCGTGACCCAATTGTAAACGGCAATCGATCAAAAAGAACTCACGCCATAGTGAGTTCACGCGTAGACAGCTGCTGTGAAACTAACTGTAAATAAAGAACTTTTACAGATGCAACAAACATACTTTGAACTACAAATAATCGGTTTTCGATAACCTGATCACTGTCAGCCTGACCAAGAAAGTCTAGTTCGATCATCGCAGTGAACAGATACATGAAAAGTAATCAGGTCACTAAAAAAAACCTTGGACATATGCAGAATAATCGATCGAAAATATGACAGAATCCATATTTTACGTAGTGAAAAGCTCAAGGTTCACAAATATCGCAGCAACAAAGATTGATAAAAATCTTCAAACAAGTATACGTACTTTTTTAAATACAGGTTCAGCGCAGCAGTCCGATAAGGCAGCAGAACGAATAGGCAATTTGAAGTTTTCAGGGAAACGGAATTCAATTAACTCAAATATTGCCGAAGAGTTAAAACTTCCAGCGTCTCAGTTGAGATGAGAGACTGATGTCAGAGCTGCCAACCACAATTAGAAATAATATTGACCGTGTATCCACGTATCCAGATATTAAACCTGATGTCATGGTCATCTACAATTTTAACGGTTGACCTCTCAACAACTATTTTGGCCGCGATGTTGTTTATGCAAATTCTGTGTACAAATTCGGTGAAAACAAATTTGGCGGAAATATTCAATTTATCGTAAAATCCCAAAATATTTCTCCTATATGGGTTACGGTATTCAAACTCGGGCTCGAGCGTGCTGAGACTTATTTCGATAAATGTAAACATCAAGCTAAGCCAATAGTTAAATCCTATTTCAAAAGTTGAAAACTAAGTGTTCATAATTTTTTATTTAATATCCGAGTAAACTTTGAGTCTGTTCGGAGAAAAAAAGATTGAACGTGTATATTGTAGAAACAATAACACGCTTGTGTGAAGCGTGCATTTAGCAAGTGCATGTACGCGTATGTCGGAACGGTCGCGCAAATTCAAGAACGACTTTGCATATAAGTCGTTGATCGATCATTCTTTGGACAAAAGTGTTCAAAGTATGAGAGAACATGAATCCTCTACGAGATAAATGAATTCCATATGTTGTTTTGAATGATAAGATAAACAATGCATAACCATTGTGAGCGTTGGAAAAACATCACATTCCGAAAACGCGCAATGATGAAGTACACATAACATAGTATTTGTTCACATTCTCCGTGAGTTCTGCATCAAGTTCCAGTTCACTGTAGGTTTACTGTAGTCTCTCAGCTACATCACAACAGAGTCACTTTCAGGAGTATAGGTTCTCTTTTACGGATGTAGAAACCACCGTTCTGAAGGTAAAAACCGAAATCAAAGTTTGATGCACAATTGTGCACCAAGTTCTTGGTAAACTGTCTAAACCTTGATTTATAAGTTGGGTTTTTGTCAAACGCAGACGGCGGAATACTGTTATGTCTCAATCACTACTGTGCAAATGATCTCTGGTGCGTCCACAGTCAACACCGCTGAAATTGAAGCTCATTTCGTCAGTTTTTTTTCTATCTAACCGGCTCTTTTGTTAACCTAGCCGGTTTTTGACAACCTCTTTTTGGAAACCTAAAATGGAAAACCGGGTACCTGTTCTTGTAACGCGAAATGTGGCTTTCACTCTCAGTTTGTACGACAACCAAAATTTAATTTTAGGTTACGTCGGTTACCTGTGAGGTAATCTGCGGGTTATCAAAAACTGGTGAGGTTATCAGAAAACCGGGTTAGATATACAGTTGGCCTATTGTGCATGATTGGATCGTACATGCCAATGTCTTCTTGTTGTTTCGAATACCCCAAGTGCATGGTTTTAACAATCGGGTTTCTACCGGGCGATATAAACCGAATTGGAGGCGATTAAGCTCGGCATTTATGTGAACCGGCTTTGCTTTGCACGATTTCATTCTTGTAGGAGTCGCTCTGATAGAAGTGAAAGACAACGGTACACGTGTTTTGTTCCACTGTGCTCGTAGCTTCATCTTGTTGCCTCTAATCGTGCAGTAGGGTGTGTATGCACAGATCGAACTACAATATAGGAACTATCTCCACCTAACACATGTGTAAGACTCCTACAGAACAACGGTAGGTGTTCAAGCTCTTTTTTCTATACACTGTATACAGTACACAAACTTCACTGGTACATTTTCGCACTTCTCGTGATTAACAACACCTGCGAGCACTCTTCCGCGGTTTGCAACTACATAAAGATTAGTTTAAAAACGAGTGTCAAGAAGGTAAAGATTAGTTTAAGAGATCATATAAACAAAAAATATAAAACAGGTCCAATAAACGGATATTAAAGCAGGACGGTTATGTGGACCAATCCCGTTACATCGGTCCTTTAAACTGCAATTGAAAAATATATTGTGGTTTAAAGGACTGAAGCGTTGCGATTGGACCACATAATCGTCCTTCTTTAAGAGAGAAAGGCCAAGCTCGCTCGTTTGAAATATGGCGAAAATCTAGCCGGATTTTTGTGTACTGTATTCAGATGATATGTTTCATCATCGGTACTGAGTAATATTTGTGATATAAGACTTTGTGAAATTTTCAACCAAGCGAGATTAGCCTTACTCTCTCAATATCCGTTTATTGGACCTATTTTATATTTTTTGTTTATATGATCTCTTAAACTATTGATGCTCAATATTCGTTTGATTACTTCTATGAACACCATCCTCCTCCTTCATTGTCTCCTAATCAAATCGATGAAATAATTCGTCAATGTGAAACTGTACATGCTCATTGTCTCCGATACCGCTTATGTTCTGTTGAGGAGTTTTATGTTACAATTGTTCCATTCAAGTTCCGTACCGCATTTATTAGATTCTACTTCGAAATGTATGATTACAAAATTGTACCCCCATCTCGTTATAATAACGCTAGGTTATAAGTTTCTATGCTGATCTGCATCTTTTCCACACATTCTCATTTTCAATCCCTCAATCGCATATTTTCTCATCATCGTGATGAATTTTTATGTCCATTACTTCGTGATCTCATTCCGTCCTGATTTGTTCCTGACACATATGGATAAATGAATTATTATTATTAGAACTAATCTTTACCTTCTTGACACTCGTTTTTTATACTAATTGACCTCTTTTCTACAGTTACGGAGAAACTCTTATCAAAATATTATATAACCATGTGAAAATGATGCATGTCATTTTTCAGATTATTGTAGGTGTTTCTGCTCGAGGCGGGAGTCGAACCTCAATCCGTTTTCACTAGAACAGAAATTGTATCCACTGTGCCACTCAGACATGTGAATGAAAATGAAAACTAGGCTGTACGCGCAACCGAGTTCTGAGCTGAGAGGTTTAGGAATCAATTTCACGTGATTCTCCTTTTTCATTTTCATTTTCTCGAAACCGGTCGATTTAGAAATTTTCCTGAGACCATTTAAGGCCCTACCATCCTTAAAATGAAATTTACAACTATGACTGAAAAATACGTATACCCCAACATTTTATTCGCTTCATAACAGTTTAAACCGTGTTCAGAGATTTTCATTGAGAGCGAAGCTGTGCCCAGAAAAGAGGGCGGACATTTTTTTTGTAGCCGCCGCCGCCGCCCCGTTACGGAAGCCATTTTTGCGAGACGTTTACCCTTCCAAATCATGTCAACTGAGTTATTTCGAACTCAAACTCACACATCTTATAGATGTATGCCATTTAATTGCTCACGCCAAGTTTCTCGAAAAAATTTCCAGATAACTCTTTCCACCCAAATTTAGACCCTGACGGTAATTAGTCAACCTTTTTGATGACTATGTGACAGCAAACAGTTTACTCTTGTCAAAATAGTGTTGAAAGTTTGTAGTAATAAAAATGCAGGTGAAAAATGCATTCAAGTTCGACTGACAATACGATTCTTTAGCTTTCATACTGCTGCAGAATTTTTGAATCTAGAAACGAAGTCGATAGCTTTCCGGAAACTTTCACATGTTCAAAAACACTTTGAACATTTTTATGCCATACTGTAAGTGGCTATCTGCATGTGGACGAGACTATAATACTTTTGTTCACTTTGGCTACTAACTAGCCATCAACTGGGTATCCGCGAAGCTACTAGATCCTTGGATTTATCATGTGCGCTAACGTTCATTCGAATACACGTAGTCGATGCTTACGATTGCATCGTTCCTGGGAACCTGCAACGATCGCCCCCGATCTCGTAAAGATTTTGACTGAAGCAGAGCAGGTACTTATTTCTTATGTGTTTTTTTCCACATGTACGATAACCTGTTCTTCTTTCTTAGCACTGGATGTTGTTCTCTTCAGGTGGTTCCGGAGTGGCTGCAAGAGGAAGCTGGTTGCAGTGGCGGTGTCGGGTTCGGTGGCGAACCAGGTGAGGAGGAAGCCTGGTAGATAATAATGTCCGCGAAGGGACATGTTATATATGTGTTGTTTTTGTCTTATGTATGTAATTTTTGTGTTTTTGTTTGCATGTATTGCAGCTCCGGTTTCGAGTACACGTTTGCGTACTTATTTAGTGCTGTTGTATAATCTTGAAACTGGGGTTTTGCTGTTTGTTTTCTTTTTTGAATCCGTTCAATTCTATCGTAATAAACATATGTATACAAACCAGGCTGTTTTACGTTGTTGATTTCATTATTATTGTTACCTTTTTAACGAACATTCATACCTTCAGTGCGTTTTAAGATTGAACTGGAGTTTTCTTTCTGTCAACCAAAAATCTATCACACAAAACAAAATAGCTACAGTTTTAGTCAATTTTTTGTGGTAACACCTAGGAGGATTGGAAATAAAAGAAATCTAAAACTCGTCGAACTTCTGAAATTATGTGTACCTGTACTCACAGCTCCACAGGAGAGAGGAGCAGACTATCTAACTGGTAACGAGCGGTTGGTCGTTTGTCTAATAATACTTTCTCTTTTTGATATTCTCATATGAGCTGTTTTGTGAACTTTTTTTCAGGTATTTCGGTCAGAACTCCCAGTTTTTTATATCTTAGAAACAAACAAGGCTACAGAACCACCAATTGCAAGCAAATTGTTTGATTGATTATGTTTGATCCACATCAATCAATCAATCACATACTGACCGATTTGTGATGAAAAGTAGGTTTTCAACTGCCAAAAACTATATTGACAGATGACATCATTATCAGTTTAAATGAGACTCAAGTTTCTATGTAGCTATGTAGTTTTCCTGCGTTTAGCGCCAATGTCCTTTCAACTCTCAACCAATCTAGGTTTTCCTGGAGAGAACAGGTTTATAATTCAAAACAAGGGAAAGTTCCATGCCGAGCAATGGGCAGATTAGTAGAATACGCGAAGCCTAGTTGTCGAAAACTACTCCTCGCTTGGATAAGTCTTTTCCAGGATATGGAAAAGAGAGGAAAATGAGAAGGATAAAAGAAAGATAATGAGTTTCTATCTGGCGGATAGAGGAAGAGGGAGAGAACTAACGAGAGAAGAAAAAACTGATCACAAGAGAAGATTTCAAACAATTACAAAAAAAAAGAATGCCAAGTTGTCATTTCCTGCTAATATAACGTAAAGTCAGTCCCTTTCGTCACAGCTGGAACAAAGATAATTTTGTTTAATATTTTATTGAGAGTACGAAAAACTACTCGTTCTCTACACCGAATACCGTCCGTATTTTGTATTGTACAACAAATACAAGACTAAATGATCTGCACTTGGGTCCGGTCCTCTTTTGTCTTGGCTTTTCCCGATTTCTGACTCTCGGTTCTCTTCTTCTTTTCCGATTCTCTCTGGAAATTAGGTAAACTAGACCAAGTCACTCATAGTCGTCTTCAAATGAACCATCAAATTATACTGTAGATCGATGCTGTGTGTGATGACGATATACGATAGTAAAATATTGCAAAAGTTTGGCATAGACGGGAAATGAATGGGTGAACATTACAAAACATATTGAGGTGTATTTTCAAGATACGCGAAAAAAGTCTGTGTCTACCAGGAAGTGCACGCTCTGTTTTCCAGTCTTGGCAGATTTCATGTGCACTCGAAGTCAACGTGGGTTTCAACAGGAAACCAAACCAACAAGGAGTGCATACTACGTGTAAACGTGAAAACCAGTTTAAACCAATCCCGTTGAATATGAAGCCGGGAGAAATTTCGAAAGCAATAGAGCGTCAATTCAGGAAAGAAAGAAACTAACTTCACTTTTACTTTCTATTGTTTTCAATTTCATTCAATACGTATCTTTTATAATGATTCAATGTAAGAATAACAAACTACCTCCTCCTTCTTTTTTTTGGCAGATTCCGCTTTCGGCGCTTTCTGTTCTTCCTTAGAGGGAGACGCTTTGTTTGTATTCGAGGCCATTTGCTTTGTGTCGTCCTTCTCGTACACAGACTTCGACCTGAAATTACAGTCATTCAATCAAATTCGGGGTGGCCGAACGGCTATCTATGATCTACCGTAGCCGATATTATATATATATATATATATATATATATATAGAAGAAAGTAGAAAGAAAGTAGAAAGTTAGAATTTCGAGGTAGAAAGTTAGTTGAAATAAAAAAAGAAGAAGCACATAATCTAGGCAATTCCCTCTGATTATTGAATTCTTCTATGGACATAGATTCAACTCACGGCTGTTGTTTTTTGTTATCAGTTGGTTGCTGTGGCTCTTTCTTGACACCTTCCTTTGGGTCTGCCTCCTGTAAAAGATAATTCTTTTTGACCCTCTAGGAACGTGAAAAAAAGTTATGATGACCGTAAAGAACTCGAACCTCACTCAATTTTTTTAGGAACGAACACGAGTGTAACATTCACGTATTCAAATGAGTAATTCTAGGATCAACATGTATAATCAAATTGATTAACAATGTATAATAAAATGAATTGAACATGTTAAATGTACAAAAAACAGTTGTGTTGTGTCGAGATACCTTGTCGGGCCCGAGAAGTTCGTAGCCGTCTTCCATGATCTTCCCTTCTTCTGCTGGCGGCTGTACCAGAGATTCCTTGTCGGGCGAACCAGCCTTCGACTCGTTGTCCTTGGGGGTCAACAACGGCGTTCGTTCTGGAACAGACCAGTGTGAGAACCGAGTGTTCGAGTGGTTAGCGTCGCGCTGCCGCTCCCATGACCTGGGTTCGATCCCACTCCTTCACGCGAAATCGATCTCTGTTTTACCTGTTCATTCAGATTAGCGTGCTGTTTCAACCCTCCGTGATACTATAACCCTCCACACAAGATAAGTTCATGGAATACGATAAACTGAAACAAAAACATAGTAATAGGACTGGTTAAAATGGCCGAACACTGAAAACAACTCACTATTATCATTGTTCTTGTCGTCCTTGGCTTTTTCGGTTTCCTTGTCTTTTTCCTTTTCTGTTTCCGTCTGAGTCACTGTGAGTTTCTCGCCGGATTCTCGGTTGACCGGTGCGTTTTTGGCCACTTCCGGCTGCACCGGAACGTCCTTTTTCGACTTGGCTTCCGTCGAAGACAGGGCCGATTTCGAGTCTTTCGGGGCAGCCTTTTTGGAGCAAAGCAACAGGACTACCCCAAATGTGGCCGTCAAAAACAACACCTGAAAACAACAATTTAGGGATATAGGTTCAGAAAATGCACATCAATCCAAGATGCGTTTAATATGTACACATCTTCATAACCCCTGATCTGAAAAGCTTGTTCGGTACTGGTGAATTATCTACTGTGCGGAGCGAAACTACACTTTTCAATTTATGTAGCAGAAATCTGAAGCAAAACCACAAAGCTTCGAAGAAAATCAAACGAGACGTTATCGACCTTGTTATTTACTTTCTAAGTTTCAAACCTACAAAACCTGAAGTGCGCACAGAAAAGACGATAATGAAAGTTTAAAATACCTGAAAAAGTTCGAAACATCGTAGGTAAGAAACGTCGATAGCCATTTTGAAGACAACTTTCTACCGGAAACGACCAGTTGATGACTGACAGTTTTCAGAGATTTTCCTGCTTTTATACGCACGTGGGGCAGATGAACGTGTAAAGGAGAAAACGTGGGGAAATAGTGCAATTACAGGGTAACGCTTCTGGAACTTGTGGAAAAAGTTTATTAGCGCTGGTTGAAGATGAACAAGTAAACCAATGATTCGAAAACAGAGTCTGTTTATAATAGCTCACTAAAGAGCAGTCAACGATGGAAGGATAATATGTAGTTCTCGAGTCTTTGTAGTTTGATCGAGCTACGTTTGAGTAGTATTGCGTTCTGATCTCATTTTTTGTTTCAATTCATTTTTTGCCTATGTTTGTTACTTTTTGCTCATTTTCAACAAACTCCACACTTCTTAACTTTCCGAAATGTGTGGGTATTAATACCGTGAACACGATAGAGTTCAAATCTTTGACACCTCAAGGTTTTTGATAAGATTTTAAGCGATTTTAGTTCGTCTTATACTCTTATCACTAAAAACAACTATTTCGAGAGTTAATTTGTTTATCTGGATAAGCGATCGAACTCTTCAAACAAAATTTATTACTCATGAACACAAAACACATACAACGACTTTTACGGACAGAATATTAACTCATTCAACGGAAAAAGTATAATCCATATGGTGATACTATTGATCTAAAAACATTAGCCAACTGATTGAAGAAATTAAACTCTCTTTACAAATAGAAATAAACTAAAATGCATGTATTATTAAGAGCTCGTTGCCTACAAGCACAAATGAAAAACTATGGCTAAACATAAATAAGCCCTTATTATCTTCATCTGAATAACTGACGGGGTTTGATAAACATAAAATTCTAGATACTATGATTAGATAAAAAGGTGGAAATCGACTGAGAAATAAAAAATCACCATACACAAGAAAACCCATAGACTGACTAGTTCTATGGGAAAAAGGGAAATTGTGGCCAGATGGGATGAGGAGTATGGCAAAGCTACAGGAACGAGCCAAGGGTTACCATTCACGATGAGCATGGACGGGTTCCTTGAGAGAATACTCCTCAGCGACTCGCTTCACCTGAATAGACAAATTGATACGAACATCAGAAAACAAATATATCAAACGCGTACCTTTCAGAAGTGAAATATGAAATACTGCAGGACAGTCCAACATTTGAGAGGTAAGCTATATTTCAACCAAATGTCATATCCTGGTAAACATAATATTTCTCTGCTCCGGAAACATACATATTTAGACAAAGCAAGAGATGAATGGTAATGTTAAAAATACAAGGAATAAATCACAAACTAACTTCCTCTCGAACACTTTTGTCCTTTTCAGATACAGGGGAAAGTGCAACACAGGAGAAGTTTAGCAGTCTATTGTGGGTAGCACTATTCACCATCTGAAAACAACACGGCTGGACAAAAAATTTATTAGGCAGTCACCGCCCTTTCAACAACATATTCTGGACGTTTTGGAGAGCGGTAAAAAACCCTATATCTGATGAAATCGGTAGAGAACGCATGAAATCTACACTGCCTGACTGGAAACTCCAGGCAGTTGGGTGGAACTAGATGAGTTACACGGAAATTCACTAGTCAACTAGTCATTAGAGAAGGAAACTGTGTTCTGATGAAATCAGGCTATTAAACGGCCGAGAATAGCGGAAATAAGTGAAGAACATACCTGGAGGGATCCCACAACCAAAGCCCGCCACGTGCCGGAATCAGGACCGGAGAATACGGGTACTACGAGACCCTGAATATAAGTTGTAAAGATGAATAAAAGCGATACCATTAGGAAATCAATTTTTTTCCTGAAAATGTGCTATTTCTCGGGCCTGAAATCGACTTAAGGCAAAATCATCAAACCACCCAAAAACAACCGATCACCCATGTCTGTTGCGAAAACAGATGAAACTCAGAACTCACCGAGAGGGTACCAACATTGTCAGTCGTCTTCGTCAAATACTGATCCACGTCGCACCAAATTATGCGATCAGGGCACGACTTTGAGTTGAACATCAGCCGTCGATTCTATAAAGAGACAGACACGATGTTACACAAACTAGTCAATTTAACATCCACTTAATTAAAACGAGCTCTCTGGAAGGGAACTCATAAAAACTGAGGTCAGACGAAAATTCGATTTCTATGCATTAGAAAAACAATGAAAAATTTTCGGACACACCTTAACACATCTATCCAATTTTAAATCATCCACCCGTTTCGGCTCTCGAGGATAGTGCCTTTTGTTGAATGCGACCTGTAGAAAGGATAATTGGAAAGAAAAGTTAACAACAAAATCAACGTCACAATCTATGAATTGAAGCTCAGAAAGTAGAATATATGCCGCCAGTGTACCGAGGGTCAAAGTTGATTCGGTTACGTGAGCAGCTAACCAACAGTATAATTTTCATTTTTCGAGCGCAATAAAACATTAGTCCGACCCAACCCAGCTAGACCTAACAACTACTGAAAATAGCCGCCACTTCGTTCCAAACACGGAGGGTACGACAAATATTCGAGAAAAAACTAAAATCAACTCACACGTTCAGGAATACCAGTCACTCTTCCAATACTCTTCAACTGCCAGCTACTCTCAGTGATTTTCACGTTCGGATCACTGAAACAATTGAACACATTTGCAGATTTTGCAAACTGATAATTCATTTGCAAGCATTAGTGTTCAGAGGGGAGCCATACCCCGGCAATAACGAAGCACTGACAGTCGGCAAAAAGTTCCAAACGATGGCTTCGGAACAGAACTTTAAAAGTCGTGATGCAAAATTATACATAGTTGGATCTACTTATATTACCTCGAATGGACACAATTCAATGTGAGCTGGATGAGCTTGAGCGGGTTGGGAGGACGTCTGGAGACCAATCCTTGGGAGAAGAATGCAGACCACTCCTCGTGGGAGACTGAGATCAATCCGATCATATCGCACCTTCAATAGCTATGTTACAAACATAATATGGGAACAGCCAGAGATATAGCACAGAGCTCATCATTTCAACTTTCTGCACAACGCCCATATCACTTCTCCACACTTCTAAACTTCCGTGTGGGAGGTCACATGTTCAATCGCAAATTACCTAGTTTTATACCTATAGTTTATACCAACAGACATGCATACTTCATGCAGCGCAGCGAAAAAACACGTACCAGACAAGAAGTTCCGCATCTGAGCTTCCTTCTTTCGCGAGGTTTGAGTGAGCAACCAAACCGATACAGGATACCGTCAATAGGCGATCGGATTGAATCTAAACATGTTCAAACAGTAAGAACTCGGAAATAAGTCAGAAGGCGGATAAATTCATTCCCTCAGACAGCTCTTCGTTTTTCCACCTTCTTGACCTAAGACTTGCGAGAGAGTGCATTTCAGAGAGACACATACAGTCTCCCATACAACTTTGTTTTATTTCATTGGCCGAAACTCGAATGTGCTACGTGACCATTCTTCACTGCTAATAAGCACAGGAATAAATAACTAATAGCTCGAAAAGTCAGAGATGGAAAATTAAGAACAGCTTACCGACACTGCGAGGCAGAAAGAGTTGGCGAGTTTCTTCCGGTTGGTCACCTGAAATAAAGAGATTAAACTACAGCCACATCTAGAAAGCACTAGGTACGGTGGCGCCATTCGGCACCACAATTTGGTGAATATGGTCAATATCACACTGTGAACGTGGTAGAACAAACGAAAGACGCAGTGTCTATTTATTGATTACATCATCCACATTATAGTCTGTTGAACCTCATCAGTGAATAAATCTCAAACATTACCAAAGCAGCGGTTGCACCAGTCTCTCACGTTCGCTGTTTCTGCTGGCCCGGTACCAGACATACAAGTAACCCATTATTGACAATGTGTGCTTACCTCGTAATGCTCTTGATGGGGCAGCTTCCTGAACTGGACCAGACGATAGTTGTTCAAGACGTCATCCTCCACCTGCCACAGCGAAGTGACGAACTTCCGGCCACCCTCTCGCGTGTACAACTCCCACTGAAATGGCATAATTAACACTATTCGTAAGACTTCTACAGTTACCAATCAATCTTTCCGTTGGCTGTTAGCAACATTGAAATTTGCCCAAAATGTTTTGGAACACTTCACCCACATGGTAGAATAAAATGTGAGTAATGGGATAATAAAGGCATGAACGGAGGAATGTTTCCTAACCGTGAGACGTGATTGCGTGGGTTGAAAATCACCTGGCGTAAATTGTTCTCGACCAGTTCCGAGGAGATGCATATTGCATAGACCCATTGGAGGGGCACGGCCGAGAATGATGCAATTTCTTCGTCCTCACCTGCAGCATCCTCTCGTGTTGAACTGAAACAGTTATTCAATACACACTAACAACAGCAAACTATCAGCAACATTCAAAATAAAGTAATTTATAATCAGCAAAATGGACTAGAAGCGAGGCTTATGTGAAGGTACTCTACAACGTTCGACTTAAGGCAGACTTTTTAAAAAGGTGACACAGCGTGAAAGAAGCGAACTACATCTACAAGGATGTGTTCAACATGTACACAATTAAACTTCAAAAACACTTTTCTGGCTATTCCTCAATATCGGAAGAGTTACAACTCCAGGAAATCAAAACTTTTATGCGAGAAACAAACACATAACAATACAATGTAAAAAAGCCAGACAGAATCGGTTAACTTACGAAAGATCAATGTCTGCGCCACGATCCGTGGAGTCCTGCAATGACTGTAATTGAGGAAAAACGATAAGTCTTTGTAAATCGCTGCAATATCAAGATTCAAGAACTAGGAAAATAAATTAAAGAGTAGGATTTCCAGTCCTGAAGCAAAACTATGAGGGTACCAGTCGATTATGACAAGAGAACTGAGCCGATACACATGTACAACCACCTCCCCCGACCCCCCGAGATAGTGAGAAAACGAACCGGGCTGTTATCTGTCTGCTTCCTGACCCCACCGTCGAGAGCCAGCTGATTGAAACCATCTCTGAACATGGACTCGGTCAGAAATAAAACTTCATTCCCAGCAGTCGTGAGTTGTGAGAACAGAGTCCGGTAAAATTGTCCAAAAATTCACAAAACGGGCCCTCATTTCGCCAAGGTCGTACAAATTAGCCTATTTTTTGGGCAAAATTTCCAAATTATTGAACCAGATTCGTTCTGGAGGATAGTGACACCTTACGGTTGTGTGGTGGTGATTCCCACTATTTCTGAAACCAATACTCACCCGACAGCGAACGCAGAGACTGATTGGACAGAAGTGGTTGGCACCTCAGATGGGTTGGAGACGTTGTCGCCACAAGGCTGGGCAACATGGAGAGACGGCTGGAAACTCGAGTCATTCTCACAAACATAAAACACACATAACATCGATCACAAAGTGTTTTCCCGAACAAATGTGAGTAGCGAACGTATGAAACGCGAGCGATTGACATTTCAGATTAAAACCCTTGAAAGAACGCAATCGATAACCAACTAACCATGCTCTGTTCAACAACTGGACCAGCGTTCGAGTGAGAGTGGGATACATACTCGACCGACATCTCACTGGAACAACAGAACAATGATTGATTGAACGTAAAACAGAATGTTCCCTGTAAACTGGACACGTGCTCCCACACGTTGGTATAGCGTGCTAACTACATAATGCAGCAAATGCAAGCAATTAGAACAACTAGAAGACGAAGAAAGTGAGTTCAACCCCCAATAAAGTATACGCATGGAAATACGGAAATCCGAAAACCGGCAGGTGTTCAAAAATAAGTCATTCGAAGATGCATGATCCGTTTGGTAAGAACAAACGGAAACCTTTTATATGCCATGTTTTCGAATTTGAACTAATTACCAACCTGTTTATTCTGCCCATTCCATTCCCACCAATTGGCGGTAACTTCTCTGCCAGTGACATGAACTCTGTACCAAGAGGACTGTCGATGGACACCCGTTCATCAGCTGGTAGAAACGGCTGACAACAATTTATTATGTGCGAGGGCATTTAATACTTCATCCCAGCGTATAACAGCAATACTTACAATATAAGTGATGAAACTTATCTAGCAATACTAACATAGTGTAACCGCATCCACACACCACGATAACCCTCTCAGAAGTGAGAAGTTGAGCCTGGCTCTCATAAATGATACATTCCCGGTGAATTTGACGTTCTTGTCATAACGGCAGTCCTAGGTAAATGTATCTGGAGAAAGGGGAACCTACCACATTCGGTGTCCCGTTGTGCTCCTCGACTTCTTCTCTCTTGTCGGACATCGTCCAACTGCTGCGAGCGTCATTGCATCGTCCAACTGCTGCGAGCGTCATTGGTTTATCGAGTAACATCTATTCAGTCAATAAAAGTTGTTGATTTCCTGAATCTTGAAGGAATAGAGGCAAAGGCTCGCAAAACAAAGAGGGCACCTGGCTTTCTTCGGCTACATCATATGTCGGGACGAAGTCGCCGGAACCAACATTCTCTGGTCTCGCCATCTCAACGAACGATTCACTTCCCCAAGTGGGATTCTGTGAACGAAGTAATACATAGGCATACCAACGAGGGATAATAACATTATTGGAGCAAAGATTAGCTTGTAGTATTCATAAAGCTCCAGACAGAATCATGGCATGAGAAGTCAACGCAATGTTTGATCACACTTTCACTAATTTTTCATAGGTTTACGGACTATTTTGTAAAAAGAAGTCAGTTATTGACTCAGGGTTCTCCCTTAGATGAGGACCTTGATGAATAACGAATGATCATTGATAAAGCGGGAAATATTGATGAATTGAGAAAATAACCTGTTCGACTATTTCGCTGGGCACATCCGTAGCGCGATGGACGTGGAACTGCGGTGTGACATCGGCAATCAGAGAGTACAACAGGGCCTCATTCAACATCTCCGCATTCTCTCTCTCTGTGTCTCTCATCGCACACGACATCGCGATGGCTGCCTGGAACCATACACCAGTAAGGTCCGACTACTCGGCACTAATTTGTTCGTTTCTCGATTGCAACACACGTGTACTAATGATTAGGTGGCGGCAGTTCCGCGGAGCGCCCGAAACCGCTACAAGAGATCGCGGAACCCCCGCTAGTTTGTCTGAGTACAAGCGGTGTTACCAATGTCCTTTATCACAGAAATTGAGATATTATCAAATGATTTGCCACGGAATAAATTTGTCACCTCAAGAGAACGAGGTTACAACCGTGTTTCTCCTGAGATGAGAAGCAGGCTGTCAACTCCCGATCAGCATCTCAACTGAGCGAGATAGTCCAAGAGCCAAAGTTGAAGGGTAGAAAATAGGTAATAGGCTAAGGTCGAAAATGAGTTTAAAACTTAGCAGAGTCTATGGTCCTGCATACGTTTTAGCCTGCGACAGACACATGAAGCAAAGTAAGGTTATTCATTGTGTGTACTATACGTATCGCACGCAATCAATGACCATACCAAATGGTATGAAGCTATGAAGAGATCCTATTCTAACGTAAGAATATAGTAGATTGTACCTGTAGCAGTGCGTCGTCTTCATCGCCATCGAGTGGGTGTCTGAGATAGTGCTCAGTGCGCATGTCAGCCTGCGACCGGGAAATCACATCCAGTAGGAGACTGTCCGTGGAATCGGCGCGAGACAACACAGCCTCCCCCTCCGAGGCGTACTCTTCCATCTGCAACGATTCCAGTATCAATCAACTATCCCTCCTTCTTTATCGAGCCGCCACTCCTCCAAAACGGCAATATTTGCCTATATTTCGCTTCGTCACTGCTAAATTTGTCAGTTATCAACTCGTGACCCTTACTTTTCCATTTTCCAATGAATTTGTTCGTGACCCTCTACCTTATAAGAAGCCGTGGTGGTGTATGAACTTATTACGCGAGTGATCAAGAAGAGACATAGTTAGAAATGAATAACGTCAAAGATGAGAGATCGAAGTGAGTAGAGGCCAGACGTACCACTTTCATTTGTCTTTCTCAGTGTGTTACACCGTATAGAGCTTTCATTCTTATATTCTCACTCAATCAAAAGAGCGATAGCGCTATATGAATGTTATTAACACGAGGAAAACTATGAGAATGCCCGAAAAGAAAGTGATACATAATTTAATGATAAATAAGATGAAGAGGAATAAATCCGGAAACCAACAGCAATAATAATCTTCTTTTATCTCAAACCTCAACGAAAATGCATACCTCACGAAAATCCTGGAGCGACGCAGAACTGTGGCAGACCTCAACCAATCCACTACCGATTGAATCTGAAACGGTACACATGAACAAAATGTCAACGTTTCAACTCTCGAGTACCGCCATACTCAGAACAATCGTTGCAAAACAGTAAAATACTGTTCGGAACAGCATGGCGGGAATACAAATCGATTTTTGTTCTCTAACCGTCTGCGTCTCGCCGAACCGTTCGGTTCCTTTCACACCATTGCTCAAAAAACATATGAACACACACTGACACTACATACACCAGTGAAGTGTGGCTATTCTAGAAAAGATAACAGGTTTGTCGATTTATATTCGTGATATTCAGAGTTTGCCTAGCAAACACGTCAATCGCCGACTATCCCGTGAATTGTAGAAAGCGAGTTTTTTTTAAAAATTGTGTGGCTAGTCTATTCGGCCAACTTTAGGTGTACGCATATGGAACATTGAACAAATTATATATCCAACCGGGTTTTTGGTCACCCAGCTGGTTTTTGATAACTGTTTTTCAGGTTAACTGACAGGTAACCGGGTTCGGGTTGCTTGACAAGTAACCGGGTTCAGGTTGCCTGACAGGTAATAAATTCTGAATAAATTCTGGGAGAAAATAAAGTCAATTCCAATTCCAGTTGTTTTGATACACAAAAGAATTGCAATTGCAATTCCAGAAATTTTTTGACATTTTTGACATGGTGATTATCTCAATTCTATCAATTCCAATTCTAACAACCCTAGTTTTCACTCTCAGTTTGTACCGTAACGGACATTTGTTTCAGTTTACCAACCGGTTACCTGAACCCAAAAGAATTGCAATTCCAATTCTTTTGGTCTGTCGAAACTAGTTGGAATTGCAATTCCAATTCTTTTGTATGTCAAAAAATTTCTGGAATTGCAATTGCAATTTTTTTGTGTATCAAAACAACTGGAATTGGAATTGACTTGATTTTCTCCCAGAATTTATTCACAATTCCATGCTGCTTTTCCTTGTTCATTACTAAATTACCATTGTTCCTTATGTCTCTTGTTCAATGGATTCAAAGTGAACATTGTTTATCTTCGTTTTTCGAAGAAAAAAACTGACATGAAGTTAGAAACACAGTCAATTCTAATCAATTCCGATGGAATTGGAATTGAAAATCTGAGATTTCGAGGAATTGATAAGAATTGGAATTGGAATTGAGCAGTTTTTGAAAATCTAAAAGAATTGGAATTGGAATTGAGTGGTTTTGAGAATTGCAAAAGAATTGGAATTGGAATTGAGTGGTTTTCGAGAATGGAAAAACAATTGGGATTGGAATTGAGTGGTTTTTGTGAAACGAAAAAGAATTGGAATTGACTTGTATTTTGGAGTTGATTAACAACCCTAGTGAAAACCCATTTTTGATTACCAACCGGATGCTTGTGGCAGGGTGGCAGCCGTTTCGGAAGTACACGTGTTGTGGGTGGTGGTGGCCATGCTGCTCGACTCGCAATGGGCGGCCCGCTCATCCTCTGACTGACGGTCCTTGGGACCATCCTCCTCGACCACAGAATGATGGACGGGCCCATCCCCCTCCTTCCCACAGCAAGGAGCCTGAATGGAGAAATATGAGAAATCATTGACGAACTTGGATTAAAAGCAAGAAAAAATAAGGACAACTAACCGGGTTTTTAGGTAACCTAACCCTTTTTTGGTAACCTGTTTTTCTATCCGGCTACCGTTCAAAGTGACGGTAAAAACCACATTTTGCGTTAGAAAAATAGGTAACCGGTTTTTCATTTTAGGTTACCATCCGGTTACCTACTGAGGTAACCTGAAAAAGAGGTTACCAAAAAAGGGTTAGGTTACCTAAAAACCCGGTTAGATATAGAATTCACCAAAATAAGAAGCTTCTTTCCTGGATAAACTAGGGCAAATTTGAAATATTGACGTATTTCAATACCATCATTGCCAAGATTCATTAGTTGGATGTAGGTTGGTTAGCAGAAAACCATGAAAAAACTTTTTAGTTGACCAATTCAAACGCAATTTCCCGCCAGAACGATACACCTAGAATCTCTCACCTTTGAACTAGGACCACAGGCACTCCCGAGAGGATCTTGTGCGACGGCTTCACTCTTTGGTTCCGATTCTGCAAAAAAAAAAACAGGTATGAATCGTTTCTGATTCTTCATTGGGCAAACTCCATTATCACGTCTTCGATGCACGATGGAATCCTCCCGAACATTACTCATGAGGATCTAGCTCTTCTTCTAGTCTGAATCTGAACAGAAAAAGGAATATGTTTATGTTTTAAAATAAACCTGCGTGACTGTCCGACTGAGAGTATGCGCGGAACTGAGGGGTGGTTCCAACCGAAGTCTGCGAATCTGCCGGGTAGCTGACTGCACCTCTGAAACCGAAAACATCTGAAAAGCTAAAGACACGACATCTCATACCACGATAGATACGTACGTCTACCATCTACGACCACCAAAACTTGCAACTGGTTGACTCCGCTATCAAAAATGTATTGGACATCATCTATAACAGACAGCTTAGTCAAAATGCTACTAACTAACTCATCATCTACATTATACAATGAACTTGGATGGGTTTAATTGAAGGTCTTTACTGAAAAAAACCATTCTTATAACTCCACTTACACTTATCGATATCTTGAACTTGATTCAAGCAAAAATCTACATTTTTTTCAGAAAATGCACATAAAAGGAATCAACCCAAGTTTCCATAGTTTATTTGGTATAAAGAGGTGGTGTAAGATTACATCTTACTTGGTGTTTGGTGACGAGACTCCGTTGTGCGACCCTCGAGCCCGACCAGTGTTTCCAAAACGAAACGCCCTCATCTCGAAACCCTGAATAACTCAATTATGAAACGAAGCTGAGAACTACCGCACAAACAATGAAAACATGAATAATCTGAGGTCATTATCAAATACACCAACCAGAATTAGAGCATCACCTAAGCAAAACATAAGAGTGCTAACCATACCCCAGTAAGGTTGTCCGAATAGTCAGAAAAAATCTAAAAACGGACTACATTTTCGCCGAAAAAAAGACAATCGGTCTACTTTTGATGAAAAACCATGAATTTTCACTTGTTTACATACGAAAACGGACTAATTTTTGTCGCTTAGTCAGACCTTACTAGTGTTTGGTGCTAACCATTTGCCGCAGATAATAGAATTGTGACCTGTTTGCAGCAGGTAAATGAAGTGCGAACTACCTGCCACATAAATAATTATTTGTACAATTAAATATTCTACGCTGTTCTGCTGGGAACGTGGCGCTCAGTAAATGGTCCTGGAAGAGACATGTGTCTAGATTGAACAATGACCGTTGTGCAAAAGTCATGTTGGAATAGTGTCCAATCGATGCACCGACCACCGAGACCCTAGCCTCGGTGTAAGTCAAAAACGAATGTCAGGGATGAAGTTCGGAGAATATATATATTTGGACTTTATTCCATAGGAGAGAAGCTGTTGAAACAAATTGGATGAGAACTGAGATGAGCGAACGATTTGGAGAGGTAAAATGTTAGGGCGAATCGAACTAGTCATGATTCCGTAATGTATTATTGTATCCAAAAACAAAAAAATTCACACCAGAACCAATCAAGAATGCTTAGAGCAGAGGAATCGGGCCAAGAGGGAGGTCAATATGCGAGCACTAAACACAGCAATCGATTATTATTGATGAAAACAATACTACGAGAAAATTTCATAAAGTGAAACAACCTGTTCGAGTATCTCGAGATCGAGATGTTATCGTTGTTACATACAAAATGCCAATATGAAATCACAATGACAACATTTGGAACACATGAAAAGGAGGTCTTTAGAAAATGAAGGACTGTATTACTGTATTGCATACTTTAGCTGTGTGGAGTGATGCACAGCGCTTACTATATCGCGCGCAGCGCGAAGCGCTGTGCGAGATTTGTCTTTGGTCCGGCTAATGCGCGCCTCCGTTTTTTTAGTTTACCCTCAAAAAGGCCCAAACGTGCAAATCAAGACTTTTTATGATTTGTTGATTTTTTATGGCATATGTACAAGCTATGTTCGAAATTTGAACAAAATTGATTAAGTTTGAGCGGGGTTATGACGTTATGCGCTTCATGCAGACCGCCAACTTCCGTCGTGTGTGTGTGTTAGTGCGCACTCCTGGGAAATTTTTATGTGTCAACCGATTTGACTGAAAATTTGGGAAACGATAGATATCCCACTCAAACCTTGGGGGCGCAAACTTTTTTTCGAAAAAAATTATTTTTCATCAAGTTATAGGTCTTTGAAAATGTCTCTGCGTCTCTTCATTTCGTGCACTCTCTCGCCCTCTCTGTCGGGGTAAATCAAATTGCGTTATAACTCAGCTCAGTCCTAACCAATTCAAGTAAAATTTCAAGTATGATACCACGACATGAACTGACATCGATTTAGATGTAAGTCTTCTACTGATGACGTCATCGAGGATTCTGGAGCTCGGATGACGTCATTTTTAAAAAGTGCAAAGTTGACGTCACATATATTTTCAAATGATGGTAATATCTTAGAAAGGGTCAATTAACGGTGAAACTCAATCTAAGAGTAATGTATTCTGGGATTCTGGAGACCAGATGACGTCATTTTTGAAAAGTGCAAAGTTGACGTCACATATATTTTCAAATGCTGAAAATATCTTAAAAATGGTATATTAACGATAAAACTTCATCTAAATATGACTTATTCTGGAATTCAGAAGGCCAGATGACGTCAACTTTTAAGAAAATTGACGTGAAATATGTTTTCGAATGCTGAAAGTTTCTTAAAAATGGTCAATTCACGATGAAACTTCATTCAAACATGACGTATTCTGGGATTTTGAAGGGAATATGAAGTAAGTTGTCAGAAGTGCAATGTTGATGTCATATTTTCTTCGAATGATGGTAATACTTGACAAGTGGTCAATTGAGAAAACAATTTTATCACCGTACAGATCAAACAACCTCTCTACATACCTACGGCATGTATACAAAAATAGAAAAATTCATGAAAAAGTGGGGACCCAACGACTGTGAGATTTGTCTTCTGCTGTGCGCCCCTCAGACAACTACTCTCAAATGGAGCAGCTACTGCTACAAAAACCGAAAAATACTAATATACTCAAGTATAACTGTTCATTACAAACATACAAAAGTCGTAAAATATTTTCTCAAACCTGTTAACTAGAATCTACAAATCACAGATGTTAACTCAACGTACTCATTTATAGAGTTCCTGGTTTTGTGCACAATGGTTGGCATTTTTTGTCATTACTTCAATTCTAGGTGCTATAACGTTTGTCATATTATTCAACAGTTGTTCTCTCTTTCGCAGCTGTGACTTGTAGATTCTAGTTAACAGGTTTGAGAAAATATTTTACGACTTTTGTATGTTTGTAATGAACAGTTATACTTGAGTATATTAGTATTTTTCGGTTTTTGTAGCAGTAGCTGCTCCATTTGAGAGTAGTTGTCTGAGGGGCGCACAGCAGAAGACAAATCTCACAGTCGTTGGGTCCCCACTTTTTCATGAATTGTAATTCAGTCTTATATACTTATAATTTATTGAACTAAATATAAAGTGCCACACTGGAAAATATTCTGTTGTAGTCATTCAAACACCATACTTCTCATTTTTGACCTACAAAGATAAAGGAAACTCGCAATGGCTGCACTGTCGTCAATATCCGAAATTTATTTATTTTTTTACTGAAGATGTGAACGTGTTGAAGTAGAATGTTTTCGATTTGGTGAATATCTAACACGTCCAGATCGAGAAAACAAGACATGAAAGTACATATTTATTGCGTACAAGTATATTAGGACACTGTGGTAGAAAGAGAGAGAGTTTTTGATCATCTCGAAGACTTGTCACTGAAACATTCAAATTATTTTTCAAAAGCAGAAAGAGCTATTCGATTTCTGAACGGATATACTTGCAGGTATATTTATAAATGAATAAATAATAGGATGTTTTCGCTTTGGATCTTCAGACCTTATGATAACTAGTGAACTAACTCACACCTAGGTATCCCTCTGAATCACGTGCAACCCTCGTAAAAAAAGAATAACCATATGAAGCTAAGCTGTCTCTCAAAACATATTTGCAAACGGGTGCAAACCGGGCAAAAGTAGCCATGCCTGTCTGAAGGAGTGGCCAAATCTTCGTTGTAGTTTGATCTCGGTAAACGTCGAAGACTAATTTCGACCAAACAACAACGTTACTAACACAATGGACTAAGGCAATATACAGCGTATAGGCTTCTTTTGAAAGCAAGCCCATATATAAAATGAAGAAAACTTACCATTGCGCTCCCAGTAGAACACTATCATTTCACATCTCTTTCGCTGACTTCTTCTTCCCAGCAGCAGGGGACCCCTGAAAAAGAGAGGATTACCAACAGTTATATATATGGTGTATGCACAGTTCCACAGTTCTATCTCTGTTTATAACACAGTTTCAAAAGACTTAAATGCATCGATGTTCAAACTATAAACACGGCAGATCAGAGCATTTTAGTGTAGTAGGATGAAAACGTTACTGAGCGTCCAGATTCACTCCGCACAAGTTCAAATTTAATTCTCTCAGGAATAGTTCGAATACTGTAGATCTCTATTTGTGGGACTGCGTCTGTATTGAGTTCCGGTCATAAAAGATTCTCTCAACGATGAACTAGATCGGTTGAACAACCGAGCTGCTGCATTTTTCAGGTGGAATAGAGAGGACAGGAGAGGTTCTCACCGTTTTCCCCATATCCGATTGGTCCTCCGATAGGTTGAGAGACATTCCAGTGTACTTCTCCATCCATAGCGTAATCTGAACCGAAAACGATATTCACATGTATGTGGATGAAGAAACGAATGTACTGGTTTGCTTTTTCTTTGTTGTAGACAGATTGATTATATGGAAAAACTAACTTTTTACCCAGTGTTTGTTAACTCCGGGAAAGAAGACCGAATGAGAATTCATAAGAAACCTAGAGAACTCTATGAAAATACGAATCTTCAGAAATTAAGCGTACTAGTCAGTTACTTAGTAATACAAACTTTTTCACGCCGGTCTTCTACCTGCCATACTCCCGGGATCAAATCCCGGATGAATTTTTTAATATACACGGACAGCGCCATTCAATATTCGAAATATGAGAAACGAACATAAGTTCGGGGGAACTATCAAACATGGAAAAGTGGGCGGTATACTGTCAGTCAATTGCACAGGCGCGTGCAACATGTTAAACACAGCAGAACTCCGAAACGTGCATTGCATTACCGATTGCATTGTCAAACGTTCGGCCGGATCCTTGGCCCACATCTTTTCCTGAATGAATTTCACCAGAGCAGGCGGAGTGCTTTCCGGAAACTTGTTGAAGACTCCGTCAGCGATCTGGAATGAGAGAAACACAATGAGGGCCGTCTTTTTTAGAATCCGCTGCGCACAACAATTCACAACCATCTTAAAGCCAGCCAGATACGAAAAATTTCTCGGTCAGATTACCCCAATGAGATTATTAGCCCGGTTACGACCGATTCCGTATTTCAAATGATTGATTTTTTCTGATTATGGAAAATGGAGAACCATCCAGTCGAAAATAGGACAGTTGTAGTTGTATGCTATTTACAAACACCACAATCACATTGAATAGTGTCTCGTAATACAACTTCCACGTGTGTATGATCTACAAGCTATCGAACTATATAGAACATACGCTTACATTGACTCTGGCTTGAATGTTGTTGAGTCCCTTGAAAGACTCTTCGCAGGAGAACATCTCATAGATGAGTACCTGTCAATACAGAATACCGTTGATGGAGTGAATTTGGTGGTCTTCATCATCTACACGTAAAATGGACGTGGTAATTTGTTGCGTACCATAATCCATCACAGCCGCAAATATCCTTTTTTTCAAATCATTCCACATCATGTAGAGTGCGACCTACTCTCAAGCGTTGCTCGAACGGAAATGTGCTTGCACACAGAAACATTGAAATAAACAGTATGAATCGACTCGTTGTTTTAACGTCTGTATGAGAGTGTGATTTCACATGTAACTGGAAATTCAAACCACCTACCCCAAAACTGTAGATATCGGTTTTGGTGGAGAAAACGAAGGAGTTGATGCTTTCGGGGGCCATCCATTTGATTGGCATCTTCTTACAGGTTTTCATCTTGTACACGGTGCACCGACGGGAGAGACCGAAGTCGCTCAATTTAACCTGTAATAATACATTAGGTCGTATTCATAAAAACTGGACCTTTTTATTCTCGCGTCTCTACCAAACATAAATATGTTATACTTCCTTCTTCTAGAAACCGTCAGTTTAAAAGTGTAACTTGTGTACAAAGTCTACCTTGACGTAATATGAGAAAAACATCTCTAAAATATATATGTTTGCTAACAACTCAACTCATGATGATACGTCTAATCATTCGTTACTCAAAAATAAGTTCGGGACTTGGACTCAAAACAGCTCGAGTGTAACTTCAAGTACACAGTGGAGATAGCAGAAGCGAGGGGACACAACCACCCAACGCTTGTGCCAGCTAAGCCCCTGGTAGGTGCTGGGTACCAGCAGATGGTTCACACCACTCACAGTGTTGTCTTTGTCATAGAGACAGTTGCGAGATCAAACTACAAATACACTAACTTCATTTCGTGAGCCACCCCTGTACTGGTGTTACACGTGACTTAACATGTTAACACGTGGGATACTCGTTCACTCACAGTCTTGTCCTTGTCGTAGAGACAGTTGCGTGACGCGATGTCCCTGTGGAGTATTCCCTGATCATGGATGTAGGTGACCCCCCAGCAGGCGCCCATCATCATCTCCAACTTCTCGTCCCTGCCGATCACCTCGGCATGGTCCTGCAGGTACTTGTCCAGGGAACCGCCTGACAAACGAATCGTCAACTTCGGAATCATGTGAAGTTATAAACTCTTCAGTGACTTTTTTCTCCAGAGTTTCCATTTCCGCATACTCGGAAAATTTCTTCGTTTTCGTAATGACATAGAAGCTACATATTTCAGTACCCACTGGTCACAGGCAGCTATAAACTTTTTGTACAGGCAAATGTTGAAAGATGAAAAGTTAATCTTCAATGAATCAGCTGCACAACATGAGTAAAAAAAAGTAGAAACTAAGTACCTTCAACAAATTCGAGAATAATGTACATGGGTTGCTCGCAGAGGGCCACACCGTGCAGACGTACCACGTTTGGGTGGTTCAATCCTGCAAGAAGTAGAGTGGGGTGACAACGAGCTAACGTTTTAGGATACGTCAACGTTTTCGCGGTGTTTGTACTCGGATATCGCGACGCCTTGACCAATATTGGAAAACTTTGTGGAATTCAGCTCAGATATTAATAACTAGGCCTCCATCCTCTATTCCCTATTTTTTTCATTTCGAGTGTTACTTTAATTCGTTCAGTCATTAATTAAACGTCGGTACGAAACATGTTTTTGTCAATGATTGCTTTTATCGAATCTGAGTATTCTAAAAAGAAGTTATAAATCAGCTGATTCTGGTTGAAAGTTTACCTCTCATGAGTCTGGCTTCCTTCAACATTTCGTCAATTTTCTCTCTGGTCAGAGCACTTTCATTTTTCAGCTGGAACACGCTGCATTTCATACAAAAAAAGATAATCTCTAATTGTTCGTGACTGCCTCAGAAACCTCAAATCATACAATTATTTCCGGAAAACCCAATATTCTTCGGTGTTCACAATCAAAATAGTTGTGAGACGAAATACTGGTTCGAATGAAACTGACCGATTTAACTGCCACTACCACACTTTTACCCGTCTTCTTTCTCAAGTTACCCTTGAATACCTCACCAAAGGCACCTTTGCCAAGAATCTGAAAGATAAATTGTTACCAAATTGAATGGAATTTTGTATTTATGGATATACATTGAACTAATAAACCTGAAAAGTGAAAGAGATTAGGGTTCTATTAGTTCATTGCTCTCTTGTAAGTTGATTGCACAATTTCTTAGGACACGTTTTGTCATAGATTTTGAATGTTCAGTTCATAATTCTTTACTTTTATGACCTAATGAAAAATATAACACCAACGTCTGATAGTCCCAAGATGAATTATAGCCTTCGACAACGGAAAGGCAGGAGGGTACTGTATATCTCACTTTGCGCTGTGTAGGCACACATTCCTACGATTCCAGCGCTTAGTGGTTATGTACTCTAGTAGCGCAGTGAGTAGCGCCTTGCTACAAAGCTTTTACACGCAGGTTCGATTTCGGATAGAGACAGATATTTATAAATTTGGAACCCACCTTTCCTACAGTAACGTCCTTGTGAACATATTCCCACTTCTGCCGTGGAACTCCGCGGAGCAGAAGAATCGAATACTGAAATAACAAATGATTCAACGAAAATAAACTCATCAAAACACAATGAAAAACTGGGTTGTAATAGCATGACGCGCAAGAAATCGAGCTGAGCTCCTGAGAGTTTAAGGTTAGTCGAAATGTACCGAATAATGACACACATTTAATCTCCTGGTACGAGTCCTCTTGAGATTGTCCAATGCGCGTTTACTTACTTGAGTTTATACCGGCGCTGATCAACTATTTTCTGCAGAACTACCCAGATTACACATAAAATGAGCTATAACACAGTACTGAGTATTTACAGCTAGTGAAGCTCGTGTGTAGCCCTTTCGCTACAAATAGTGAAATAGATTGAGCGTACCACTCCAATCTTGACAGGGTTTGTCTGGTGGTGTTTCAGCATCTGGGCCCAAGTGTCGAATCGACCGTATCCCCCGAGCGAGTACTTGGTGCCAGCCGTGGTGGGACGGCAGACGATGATGTTACGCACCTGAAATAATTTAAATAGATCTGTGAAAGCATACAGTTCTGATCCGTAGGTCTTTCCTTGGTAGATGCGCCAAATATATACAAGTAAAAGAACTTCGATATTTGAAAACGTTGAAAACGTGTTTGTACTCTAAACTACACAGTTTGTTTATTCATACGTAATTTTCAGGTAGCTTAGTAAAGGATTTTCAAAAATGGTGTTCGAACGGGAACTTTCCTTGCAGTTTTTCTGATTGACGCTTTTCGTTAACCAAAGAATCTTCGAGACATTGTCCTTCAATATGATCAACAATTTTGCAAGAACTAGTTCTACTAATGTTTTGATCAAAAGTCTATTCGAGTAAGTCACACATGATAGGATGATAGGTTAGTTACCACCATTTTTGAGTAAGAAATCATTCATCGTCTTCTCAACAGAAAGTATTCCACCTGGGTCAGAACAAAATGATCATCTGTATTCCCTTCTTTACAGTACTGCTACTGATTATTGCACGTGAGTATCACACTTCTATTCAAGCATTAAAGACGTGATGGTGGGGTTCAAAACTTCCTGGCAGTTTTTCAAAAAAAGTGTTGAAGTTTCGGAATTGTTGAAGTTTCGGAATCCCGTTATCTTTACCGTCACTAGTGATGATGAGAATATCTTTCTATCTATTCTCTATTCATTTCATTAGAAAAAGTTCTATTGACTGCTATCGAGGCTTCAGACTATTGATTGATATGATTGCACTTTTTCTCAATGAAAACGTTTAGGAAAACTCATTTTCGGATATTTTTCTTAGGTGCGTGTTCGATGTCAGTGAAAGACGCGTACTTGTCCGACAAACAGGCGGACCGGAGGCTGGGTCACAGGAATGTACAGTTCCTCCCCCTATCGCATCTCAGAGGAACTGACGACTGGGTCAGATTTACGTCCATTACTTACTCTTTTCTCAACTTCAACCACAAACAAGACTGCCAAATTTACAGTTGAAAGTCTAATAGGTTATAAGGCTCATTAATGCACGCGAAACCAGTGATATAAGATATTTTTAGAAACGAAGTACGCTCGAAAAGATGCACGCAATAATTTGAAGGACCAGACTTGAATCTGACCTGAACAAGTATTCTCTCATCATGTCAATTATTAGAAGGTGTGGCAACACAGTTAGAACTGACAGGAGCAAATAACTCAGCTCGGTTTAAGTAGGATGATGGGTAAGGAACTGAGACGCGGAAAGTAAGATATTTGTTGCTACGAGCAAAAACGCGAAAGTCTATATTTTCTCCGTTTCATTTTCGAGTTTTCAGCGACGGCAACTGGGGATGACAGAACCGATCGACCAGGTAATGGACGAGAACGAGATATTGATCGATGTGGATACGAAGTCGAATGATCTCGACTTGAAGGAGATATTCACTCATCCGCAGAGTAGATTGGGCAGATGAGACACAGAAGAATCATTTGGACAAACCATCACGTTTGGCGAAGACTATTGCGCCAACTTGTTCAGGTTTCTTACGTACAGATCAATAACTTGAGAAAGAGTCACTATCAATTAAATTCACTTGTTTTATAGTTAAGATAAGTTACTTTTCGTTCACAAATTCATCAGCTCCACTAATGTATATTAACGCAGCCGGTTGGCAAAGTTTCATCGTTTTGTCAATGTAAATAATTTATTCCCAGTGTTTTTGTTCTACGGAGTCTAAGACATTTAATTGTACATTTAATTGTACTTTAATTGAACATTTAATTGAAAGTGATGGAAAAATACAGAGGGAGGGTGAAAGAACCTGTCGGACAGAGATAAACACAAATTAGGGAGAAGAAGAAAGCAGAGGGTGAGCGGAAGAGAGAGAGAGAGAGAGAGAGAGGGGGAGAGAGAGAGACATTTCCCTCTTCACATTTCACGTAAGTATTCGAGTTGCCCGAAAACACTTGTGGGGACTATTTTACTTTCGCCCCCCACTTTTTTCGTTTCAACCGAAATAGGTCCTGTGTTACTTTCACCCCCCACCATGGGGGTGAAAGTAACATGGCTCCTTTTCAACTAAGAATTACAAGGGTGGGGGCGATTGTTAAAGATTGCCAGGCATGTTACTTTCACCCCCCCCCTCCCAATTTACGTTAGTGGGGGGTGATTGTACAATGTCGACATTTTACTTTATCCCCCCACCCTACCATACATTTACCTTTTACCCCCCATCATTTTCTGTTGGAACTAGTGCGGGTGGGGGGCCAAACTATCACGGGGGGGGGGGTGCGATTGTGCGGTGGGGGGCGAAAGTAAAATTTTCCCCACTTGTGATTGTGTCCGAAATGAGTACCCACCAGTTTCTCCTTGACATCCAGCTCGACGGGTCCCCGTGCGCACTTTCCCTCCGGGTCGTGGAGTACGGAAATGATGAACTGTCTTCCCGACTTCCCCGTTTTCCGGACACTACCATCGGCAGCATTCTGGAAAAAGCCAATATCACAGAGTATGTCTGCAGTACAGAGGGAACAGATTACTGGAAAGTAAACTATCTCCAAAAATTGTACCTAGCAAGAAACTGCCTAGTTTACGGTATAAATCAGCGAGCGTGTGCAACAAGATATAAATCGATTATCTCTCATAATCAATGAGCCGAAAATGAGATTCAATTAATGTGAACGTGAGTACGTGTTCAGTTGAAGTCTATTTTGTTGGTCACCTTGGTTATCTCGGTCTGTCGGATTACGAAGTCTCCATTCGCATGCAGAAGGCTGTAGATGTCCTCTCTGAAAAGAATCTATTTGGAATTAGTGAAACCTAAAGAGCGCATATAGTTCATTTCACTCCCACTGAGACCCATCGGCATCGTGCCAAGATTTTCTGTTGACTGTTTTTTTAGAGCAGACATGAGTAGTATAAAGAATTTTTTAATTTACACGCTCTTATGGAACTGATCAACCGCTGTTAAAACAAAAATTTGTTTTTTTTGAAAAACTCCCAAGTGGTGAAAAACAGCCTAGAATATTTATTGGCACGATGCCAAGTCTCAGTAGGAATGACCGGAACTATAGAAAAAGACTAGGAAAACCGAACAGTATGATAGAAGTATATGAAAAACTAGAAATACGGAAACAAAAAAATTTCCGAAATTTCCCGACTCCCAGATTCCGACCTGCGTCTCCCTAAACGAACGCTATTTCTTGGCTCTCATCCAGTCGGGTTCCGCGAAACAGTGTGGAAAGCGAGAGACGGGGATCAAGGTGTCGGAATACGCACACAGAGTGAATGAGATACCTTTGTAGAAATCCATGATAGGTGGCTTCCTCGAGTAGCCAGGGATCGATAATTTCCTCAGTTAGAGTAGAGGAGGAGCGGGTAGCAGCCATTACAAGCAACTAGACCGGCAACGGACTTGCCACCCGTTATAAAGGAACGCCACCTACGTTGAACACGGTTTCCCGGTCAGGTTGGTTACCTGTTAACCGGGAAACACGTTGGTCTGCACTGCTTTCACGTAGAGAAGACGTTTTCGCAAAGAAATACAGAGGGAAGGGAAAACCTGGGTGTTTAGAGCTTGTTTACTTGTTTACCCTGGTTTCATTCTCTTAGAAAACCTGAACGGGATTCTGTTTTCAAGAAACTTGTACTATTCGAACTCGGCAGGAAAAGTTTCTGAGAAACTTCCAGGTATCCAACCCGGCTTGAAATTGAAGTAAAATCAGTTGATAATATTCTGTACAGACGGCACATGAGCCGAAAACTTTTGATCAAGGATCAAGAGCAAACTACATTTACACATCAGTAGAGAACAATTTGTGGTCTTTCCGAGAAGCTATAACTCCAACAGTTGCCTGTTCACCTTAACTCATAGGAGAATGGTACACGACTGAAAGCTAAATAACCACAAACTGATATTTTATTGGGAAATTACATAGAAAGTGACTTTTATGTGTTTTCCCAATGCTATTGAACTCGTTTCGGTAAAAGTTGACAAGCGTTTTCCCTTTCCTTCCGTGTTTGTTGCCTTCGTAATTTCGATTTCACTGACTGCTCTTCTACGTCAAGTTGCAAATTGTGGGTCTCAAATTGTGGGTGTGCAAATTGTTGCAAGGTTTGGAAAACATTCAGGAAAAGAAGGGTTACGTTTCAACATTACTAATTTCATTAGTCTTTTTCGAGTTGAAGGTACTACGTTTGAACGACATATAACGTGGAGTTGCGGTCATAATAAAACAAATTACTTTTATAGCTCTCGAAAAGCAAATGCACAACAACTAGTTCCCCCTTCCTACTCTCTTAGTCTCTATCTCTCTGTGACTTGTTTTCTCTCTATCTATCTCTTCAATCATTCTCTCTTGCACATCTCTCCCTTTCTCGCTTTCTTCTTTCTCTCTCGCTCTCTCGCTCTCCCATTCTTTCGCTCTCCTCTCTCCCCCCTCTTTCTCTCTCTCCCTCTCTCTTTCTCTCTCTCTCTCTCTCTCTGTCTCACTCTTACTCACTTTCTCTCTTCTTATTACTATCTCTCTATCCACCCCCCCCCCCCCAGCATTCCTTCCCCTACCCGTACGATGATCTGATCCAGTACTCCGCCCGAAAACTGAAATACGGTCCCCCACAAACTGGAAGTTGACCGCCTCCAGCGATACACCAATAATCGACCCAATTCAATCAACAACAAAAAATACAAAAATGGTTTTTTGGAAAGTGGTTTCGTGTTGAATAATTATAACAACTTCTCCGCCACTCCACAACAAATTGATTGATGTTGGCCAATAGAATTTTGTATTATAAGAAATGAAGTAGGTAGTTTTCTAACAACTGCGTGCAACGAAAAGTCATATAGACCAGTGGCCGTACTCTGTAAGCTTAAATTGCCGGATAAGCTATTTAAGCAAAATTTCAATAACTGAACTCTAGTTAAGTTTACGATTATTTTACTATATTTTCTGCTAATTAAGCGCAGGTTTGTTAGTTTTACATATAAATATCAAGACAAGTGAGTGAGTAGTTTGTAGTACACCATTTGAATTTTGCTCAAATAGGTTACCCGGCTATTGAAGCTTACAAAATACGGCAAAAGGATCAGTATCAGCTAGAATGTATAGACAACAAAGGTCAACTTATTCTGTGCAAAAAACTACACTATGTCCAATCCATTCATCATTTTCACATTATATGGGCGGACCATCAAATGTTTATCTAACGAACACACAGACTACTTAGAAAAATCTTTGCTGCAGTTCAAAGTTGTAGAGGCGAACAACTCATCGAAGCCTGCGAGCATTGCGGAACTTTTACGTGCTAAGAAAGTGTTTCAACAGCACAGTCAGGGTTATAAGTGGGTGGAACAAGATACCCTATGATAGATTTGTATACTAAGGTGATTTTAATACAGGCCACCCAAATCATTTGAAAGCCAAGACGAGTTTTTATGTTATTTGTTTGTTTAGCTATGAGTTAACTACAACATTTAAGAGAAACATGATTTCCTGTAGATGAACTAAACTGGGAAGAGAACGTACATACCATCAAAAAAAAGTTTGCGATAAAGATGAGGAAATGTTTAGCTCATTTCTCAACCATTAGAAAACGCACACAAATTCAATATTCAAGATACTCATCCTAACTGTACTGATCTTGTTTTCTAATAAGTGTGTGTGATGTTTATGTGAGATTTACCCCTGTTTGTGCTTTGTGAGGGGGACATAGCTCACACGAAACCCCAGATACACTACTTCCCTCTCCTTCAACTAGGTGAACCACAATTTTTCTCTATAAAAGAATTTTCATGAATTCAGAGGTCGTCGATATTGGTAATCACATCACGACCCCCGAGTACAGTACCCTCCTTGCCCTGCCCAACCCTACCATCATAAACAATGGAATTAAAATGCCGTATTCCCTCCGAAATCACCGTTATATGGCCCCATCTCGGTTTACGGCCTTCGTCGAGTGTTAGCTTCTCCATTCATCCATTCTCGGCCGAAGCCGTTTCTTAACAGATTCGCCCCGCAAAACAGTCCAAAGGGGGCGGGGCCACTGGAATTGGCGCATAAAAGCGACGCCTGCCTCGTCAATTCCAACCGAGTCATGAATATCGACACGAAGATCAAGGCGTATCGCTTCGTCGCCTATTCGGCCGTCGTTTTTTCCGTGGTCGCGGTCCTTTCCGTCTGCATCACCCTGCCCATTGTGTACAACTACGTACACACCGTCAGAAGACAGTTGCACAACGACGCTGTTCTCTGCAAGGTAAAATCCTCTTTCACAAAATAAGTGCCTTTTTCCATAAATTTTACGAATAAAATGTCAAAAGATATTCAACTTTTCAATGTACTTCTTTTTATATTGCCGTGCTTTGTTTATTTACTCCATACAACTATTCACCACAAGGATTTATTATCACATTTTCTTTGTTTCCAACAGAGAATCACTTCGCTCCCGATTTTCACTACTTGATCAAAACCGTCCAAGTCCCTCATTTTGATTTATCAACTATGTCTACCTCTTGCAGGGATCCACCAGAGATGTATGGGCTGACGTTCACCAGCTGAAGGCTCACAACATGCAGACCAACCGTACCGCCCGTGCTGCCGACTACCACCCAGGTGGCGCTCCCATCGAAACCGGATGTGAAGGATGCTGTCTGCCCGGAGCCCAGGGAGCCCCAGGATCCTCCGGAAAGCCCGGACGTCCCGGAAGACCCGGAGCCCCCGGTATGCCCGGAAACCCAGGAAAGCCACCCGGAAAGCCTTGTGACGTGCTCGAGCCTCCTCCATGCAAGCCTTGCCCACAGGGACCCCCCGGACCTCCCGGAGCTCCCGGAGCCCCCGGAGACAACGGACTTCCCGGACAGCCTGGTGAGCCCGGACAAGACGCCCAGCCCGGAGAGCCCGGACCTCGTGGACCTCCCGGACCTGCCGGAAAGGCCGGACAGAACGGAGAAGCTGGAGAGCCCGGAATTCCCGCCGAGTGCGAGCCTCCTCAGGCTGGAGAGCCCGGACCCAACGGAGAGGCTGGACCCCAAGGACCGGTCGGAATCCCTGGAGAGCCCGGAACTGACGGAGCTCCCGGTACGTTTTTTTAGATCTTCTTTGAATGCATTATCAATTTGTGGGGCTAATATTTGATCCTTCATACAGAACTTATCACAAAAAATAATCAACAAAAAATACTACTAGTGTCTCATTGCATGCCACAATTAGACTTGATTTCAAATCTGACAATGTTGCTTCCAGGACTCCCCGGACCAAAGGGAGCCCCTGGACCCGACGGCCAGCCCGGAGCCGACGGAAACCCCGGAGCCCCCGGCCCCGTGGGACCTCCCGGAACCAACGGAGAGCGCGGAATCTGCCCCAAGTACTGCGCCATCGACGGTGGAATCTTCTTCGAAGACGGAACTCGTCGTTGATTTTCCAGACTCATTTAACTTATTCTGTACGCAATTGTGTAATAAAACAGTTGTTAGATCAAACTTGTGGGTTTACATTATATGAATGAAAAACGCATCTGAACTCAGGAAAATATATCACATTCTGTCAGTTTCTCTTTCTGAAAAAGAGAGCGCAAAGAGAACGACTGAAACGAAAAAAGTCGGCGAAAGAGAGATAGAATGAGATGAACGGTGAAGTGGAAACAGCGGAGAAGAAAAAAGTGTTTGAGATAAAGATACAATTAGATTGATTGATTTTCCACGCATATAGAAGGCGCTAGATTCGATAAGAACTTCTTCATTAAATTTCATACAACGTCGAAGAGCATCATAAGGCACTTTGGGTTCTACCATAAAAGTAGATCAAAATCTTGGCTTCAACTGAAAGTTCAGGCTCAACATGAATTTCCAAGGATTTTCCAGTCTGTAGCTTTCCAAAGTTTCCATGGTCCGCCCCGTTTTCTCTCCCAAGTCTCGCACTTCAACAGGGAAACCTCCATGGAAAGTGCACGTTGTCACTTCCATAAAGTGGGAAATATTCTCGCCGGGCGGATCATTTTCGTACATTCCATCGGAAGGGAGGCTGTATCAAGAAAACAACAATGCTTTCATTCATTATCGTATCCATGCAGGTGAATTTTTTAGCAAAGAATATTTTATGCTAAGAAAGCTTAATTTTATTTGATATTCAGACTTTCTATCTTTTCAATATAGTCTTTTTCCATAGTTTTGCGCGCGAATGGTAGAAAAGCCAACTTTCAACTTTTATCAACTTTTGTATTTCACTTTCAAGCTTGGTTTTTCTCGATTTCTTCACAGACATTTTTAACTTTGTTGTAGAGCTCAGCTCGGAAATCTCTCTGAATAGTAAGCACTTTCAATGCTGTACAGTATCGTAACCAGAAATTATCCTAAACTTTCCTTTAGCACTAGGACTATTTCAATTCTTTCATTGAATCTAATTTGTTGCAGGATGTTTCTGCGCTAATCGTAGCAGCGTTTCTGGTAGTCGGCATGGTGAACTGTGGTAAAAAGAAGAAGGTTGAGCCGGCCGCACCGTCCAATGTACGTTTTGCTCTATTCCCAGTGAAAGGTCTGGGACTCGGAAGATCGATATTTATGGTGTAGACGAATTACTACTTTAGCTCTCGATTTCTAATGTGGACATTTAATTTTCGGTTGAGCAAACTATAAGTTTAAGTGTGTTCTTTCTGCCACTCACTAAAGTTTCTCGAGCGAAGTCCAAACTGGATGTGGAATTTTTGTTCTTTGTCGGAGCTCGAGTCCTCAAGTTCGAGTTCGGTATATTAGAAAGCTGATAGCACGATGTTTCTGAGTCAGGCAACGATAAAGACGTCATAAGATTGACCAATCATGAATATGCTCAACTATATTCCAATGCGATGGATGATTTTCAGAAGACAACGGGTCAGTCTGTGGCAGTGCCCTCGGACAAACCAGCTGACGCACCGGCTGAAGGAGCTGCACCAGCGGACAAGGCACCGGTACGTTTATCTCTTGTGCTTTGATAGAATGCATTGGAGATTATGCTTGATTGCCATTTCGAGACAGTGTAAATATATAGGGTTTGTTCTCACCAAATCAACCGCTTAGTTGTGAGTTGCCCTATCCCACTGTGTTTGTAGTTTAATCCCTCTGTTCTTGGTTCAGAAGTCGTTAATTATGGCGTTACTTAAAGCAAATTAACTAAATCGATCAGATTTGGTCACATCCTATATTGCTGTTTCAGGATGGAGCCGCGGCGGACAACGAAGAGGCAAAGAAGAAAGAGGAGGATGAGAAGAAGGAGAAGGATGGAGAGAAGTCGAAGGAGCAGGTGAAGGAAGACGACAAGGACAAGAAGGGCGCCGACGGCAGCAGGAAGATACAGCCCTACCCCTCTGTCAAGGTCAGGCATCGCTAGTTTTTCTATGAAGTTTTTAGGTTAGTGAAGAAATGTATGGGATTTTTGCGACGTTTTTACCCATCTGGAACATACTTTGTTTTACCCCGCCTTGGACAGTTACTGTAATCCGTCTTTTTCTTGAGGTTATTTTCCACTGTACATCGAATTTAGTAAAAACTGTCGGTATTCTCGCAGTAATAAACGTATAGCATCGTAACATGAACGTTAGAAGATATTTTACAGCTTAAAAATTGTTTGGAAGTCTTACATTCTTACTGTAGGCGTCTACTTGCGAATGAGACAGACTGTAACTATATTCGTAGAGTTATAAGGTGAACTTTTTCTGATATGGACATGTTCATTCCAACAGGAACCCACCGCCAGTATGAAGAAGAAGAAGGAAGAAGAGTTGGAGAAGGAAAAGAAAGAAAAGATTGCCAAGGGTTTCTACCAGGTATGTTAGTGTTCTATACAATGTTCCTGGATTCACGGAAGACGCAATAAAGAAGATGAGGTTCAATATAGAATGGCCAATTATATCGAGTGCCATCTTTTTCAAATAATTTTTCATCGGAAATACCCAGTGGGCTTTGGCAGATTTTGAGGGTATGGTGCACATGACCGTGGTTTGTTACCATTGTTGAATTATTTTTGCTGTGAAAGGGAAGTTACCTCAAAACGGGGCTGGCTTGAGCCAGGCTAGCTCAGCTCGCAACAACTTGTTTTACCCAGTCTTTTGTTTGCAGTCAAAGTCGGATGAGGACGATACTTTGGAGAAGATCAACAGTCTGAAGATGGAGGAATCTGAGATGAGTCGGAAGAACAAGTCGGCCAAAAAAGCCAAGAAGTAACATGTGATGTCACCGATTACATTGTGACAATAAACATCATGTAACAGTGTATACAGTTTATAGTTTTGTTCATGGTCTCCAATATATTCACAACTCCAATTATCTGAGACTGCGTATATATTAAAACATATTGGAGCTGTAGCTCAAAGAAACTGATCGCAAACCGTGTGGGGCCATATTAATGAATTTCAAATTAGTAATCTAAAAAACTGAAAGCGCGCAGATTGAAACGCTTGAATCTAAGAACAGTAATTGGGGTGCCTGGTCGGAAACGGTGATGGCTTTTCGTTTCCGCGGTGTTTGTTGTTTGATCCCACCATTATCTATTAGATAGCAAATCAAATATTCTGCTGTACATACAATTTAAACAAAGTGCTTTCTTCTGTCTTCTGTGACTGTTGTAGCTCATTTTTAAACATTTTGTCTTTTTTCAGAGAGTGAAACCGGACACGTATTTTTTTCAAATAATCACCATGCCTGGTGAACTTTATAACGCTCAATAACGAGTATTCAATCAGAACTTCAGTGTCTTGAGCTTTATTTGTAGCAAATGCAGTGAACAAAGAAAATAGTTTGTAATCAACGACGTCTGGTTCCATCCTCGAAGAATACTCCACCGTCGATGGCGCAGTATTTGGGACAGATTCCCTTCTCCCCACCACCTCCGGAGGGTCCGGGGTTTCCGGGAGCACCTGGGTTACCGGCAGATCCGGGCTGTCCGTTGGGTCCGGGAGGTCCCTTGGGTCCGGGGCGACCTAGAACAATCATTGATCAACTTTAGTTATTCTTTTTTCACAAGTAAATGCAAGTAATCAAAAATAGTACCCAAACTTCGCCACTCGGAAAATATATATCTCTGAATTGATTGTTTGACACCCACCTGGTTGTCCTCCACTTCCGGGATTTCCGGGTTGACCGGGTGGTCCGGCTGGTCCGGGGTTTCCTGCCGGTCCGGGAGGTCCGGGTACAACTGGTCCACCTTGAGCGTCCTGTCCGGGCCTTCCGGGAGCTCCGGGGCGACCGGGCTGTCCATCGGGTCCGGGACGACCTTTAGGTCCGGGTGCACCGGAAGGAGCACTTCCTCCAGCTTGTCCGGGGTTACCGGGAGATCCAGCATCACCAGGGGCTCCAGGAGATCCGGGAGGTCCGGGGGGTCCAGGGGGACAAGGTTTGCAGGGAGGAGGAGTGAGGGGCTCGCAAGGGCTCTGGGGAGGTCTTCCGGGGTTTCCGGGCATACCGGGTGCTCCGGGCTTTCCGGGACGTCCGGGTTTACCGGGAGTTCCAGATCCACCGGGAGGTCCTGGCATGCAGCAACCGTCACAAGACCCTCCGGAGTTCACTTGGGAGTTGACATTACCGATGATTGGTTCATCGACGTAACTTGCCTGACGGGCGGTACGGTTGGCAGGAGTCTCCTTGATGGTTGTCACCTCGGACCAGATCGATTTGGCCGAACCCTGCAAGTGTATTTAGCAATTATTTTTGAACAAACATCTGTTAACATTGAGATGTACTCAGTTGCCTTTGAGAGTCATACAGGTTGTGAGAGTCATAAGAGGTGTGCCATTGTTATTTTTAATTGAAACACTAGGCGTTTGCTTTCTAAGTGCATGTGGAAAAACGGCGTTTTTTGATAAATATGAAGAACTAGTGATTTATTATTGTTCACCAGAGAAAAGCAAAATATGAAAACGAATGAGGCCATAGCGTTTATATTGATGCAATGGTCACGTGAAAAACGAGCAAAACCTTGTATTTGTGCTTTTCTAGTTGTTTGCAAAATATGAGTGTTTTAATTTTGATGTATTAGACAAGTATGATCTTTCCAAAATATGATTGTTTCCATTGATGTATTTGCCAAGTATCATAAGTGCAAGTTTTATATGTGCTGCTAACTCAAGCGAATAACTCGCAACCAACCTTGCAGAACATTACTTCATTGTTGATCTGTTGTTTCACTCCATGGACATAGTTGTAGACCATTGGAAGAGTGACACAGACAGAAAGTACCGACACCACGGAGAAGGTAACCGCCGAGTAGGCGACGAAGCGGTACGCTTTCAGTCTGCTGTCAGACTCCATGATAGACATGCTAACAGAAAGAACACTCTACTTTTATATTACTTCTCTCAAACTTTTTCGCGGCCGTTTACACTAATTGAGAGAGAATAATTTCCAGTTTTGACTGTTTATTCGCGGAGAAAAAAAGTTGTTTTTGAGTGGACTCTCTCATAGTGATTTACACTATTCGAGTAATGGTTTGAGTATTGTTGAATAACCTTGATGCGCAAAACGGGCCAGAATGATAGGCAGACTATGACGAGAGACAACGGTGGGACGAGAGAGAACAGACACGAACCCATTACAAAAACTTTTTATAACAAACTGATTCCTGGCTGCTTTACAATAGCGTCGGGCGAAAAACGGTCATCGTTAATTAAGTAGTTACTCGTGGTACTGGAACCAGCCTGTTCCTATAAAAGTAGAGTGCTCCTTCTGTTAGCATGTCTATCATGGAGTCTGACAGCAGACTGAAAGCGTACCGCTTCGTCGCCTATTCGGCGGTTACCTTCTCCGTGGTGTCGGTACTTTCTGTCTGTGTCACTCTTCCAATGGTCTACAACTATGTCCATGGAGTGAAACAACAGATCAACAATGAAGTCATGTTCTGCAAGGTTGGTTGCGAGTTATTCACATGAGTTAGCAGCACATCTAAAACTTGCACTTATGATACTTGGCAAATACATCAATGGAAACAATCATATTTTGGAAAGATCATACTTGTCTAATACATCAAAATGAAAACACTCATATTTTGCAAACAACTAGAAAAGCACAAATACAAGGTTTTGCTCGTTTTTCACGTGACCATTGCATCAATATAAACGCTATGGCCTCATTCGTTTTCATATTTTGCTTTTCTCTGGTGAACAATAATAAATCACTAGTTCTTCATATTTATCAAAAAACGCCGTTTTTCCACATACACTTAGAAAGCAAACGCCTAGTGTTTCAATTAAAAATAACAATGGCACACCTCTTATGACTCTCACAACCTGTATGACTCTCAAAGGCAACTGAGTACATCTCAATGTTAACAGATGTTTGTCCAAAAATAATTGCTAAATACACTTGCAGGGTTCGGCCAAATCGATCTGGTCCGAGGTGACAACCATCAAGGAGACTCCTGCCAACCGTACCGCCCGTCAGGCAAGTTACGTCGATGAACCAATCATCGGTAATGTCAACTCCCAAGTGAACTCCGGAGGGTCTTGTGACGGTTGCTGCATGCCAGGACCTCCCGGTGGATCTGGAACTCCCGGTAAACCCGGACGTCCCGGAAAGCCCGGAGCACCCGGTATGCCCGGAAACCCCGGAAGACCTCCCCAGAGCCCTTGCGAGCCCCTCACTCCTCCACCTTGCAAACCTTGTCCCCCTGGACCCCCCGGACCTCCCGGATCTCCTGGAGCCCCTGGTGATGCTGGATCTCCCGGTAACCCCGGACAAGCTGGAGGGAGTGCTCCTTCCGGTGCACCCGGACCTAAAGGTCGTCCCGGACCCGACGGACAGCCCGGTCGCCCCGGAGCTCCCGGAAGACCCGGACAAGACGCTCAAGGTGGACCAGTTGTACCCGGACCTCCCGGACCGGCAGGAAACCCTGGACCAGCCGGACCACCCGGTCAGCCCGGAAACCCCGGAAGTGGAGGACAACCAGGTGGGTGTCAAACAATCAATTCAGAGATATATATTTTCCGAGTGGCGAAGTTTGGGTACTATTTTTGATTACTTGCATTTACTTGTGAAAAAAGAATAACTGAAGTTGATCAATGATTGTTCTAGGTCGCCCCGGACCCAAGGGACCTCCCGGACCCAACGGACAGCCCGGATCTGCCGGTAACCCAGGTGCTCCCGGAAACCCCGGACCCTCCGGAGGTGGTGGAGAAAAGGGAATCTGTCCCAAATACTGCGCCATCGACGGTGGAGTATTCTTCGAAGACGGAACCAGACGTCGTTAGATATCATCACAACACTTTTTTCAGAAAAGTCAACAATTCAATAAATGTTTACGGAGTACAAACTTTTGAAAGTTTCGATTATGGCTCTGATGTGCAATTCGTGTAATTTGGGTGTACTGTAAACCATGGGAAGTGTTCAGCTTAAATGAAAGCTCCAAAGGCACAATTGCGTGCAAATAATTTGACTCGCAATAGTGCATAGTTGTCTACATAGCGAAACAACTATTTAAATTCAAAAAAGCATTGAAGGACGAACGAAAAGTGAGCAAAACTCATTTTAACGCTGTATGTTTCCCTATCCCGCTGTGCAAGTCTAATTCCTTTGCTACCACCGAACGTAAAGTGACATATTGTGGACTTTCTACCTATTTTTTAGGTGTTTGTGATTACATGTTTTCATTTCTGTTATGAGCCTCTATGAATTACTATACAGAGAAGCGCCTGAATGGCAAGGATATTCAACTGATACAAAGTTTGAATGGAAAAAACCCTTAGCAAAGTACGTACTTTTTTCATGGCATTATTAAGTTGACCAACCTCTTCAGTTCACTCTGATAACTGTAACCCATTGTTTGTTGTCGTTTCGGCTGATTGAATGGCACTTCGAGAGAAGGAAACCTGTTGGATCCAAAAAAAGAGAATACAAAACCTCAGTGTGTCCATTTCCGCCAGAATTGGCTGTGTTACCAGGCTGTTACTTAAAACTGGTTGCACATGCAGTTCAGAACAGTGGGAAGATGATTAATCTTCAGGGGAAATGGTTATTTTTCTGCTTCTGAAATGAATTTGAACAGCCAATGTCCAGTGAGGACATTTCGAAAAAAACAAAAGTAAGAAAGTCTTAAGGAACGTTGTATGTAAAAAGTATACAAACTTCCGAAAGCACTCCATTCTAGTATTGTGTGGGAAGATGAAGCGCAGTTTTTCTACCCACGACCACTTTAAAAATTGCTGCTAACAAAAGAGGTGAACAATACCTACTGAAAAAGTCACGTGAGTGCAACAAATGTAGAATTACAGTTGTACACTGCGTTTTTCATCCGCATACATACCATAAACTATAGTGTTTTTGACACATGAAACATACTTGCAACCACAAAGTTTCGTGAATCATCTCTGTGAATGGTAAACCGCGCAGTGTGCATGGTTAGCGGTTACCCTACGTTTCTCACGGAATTCCAAGAATAGCGCATCGGTCCGCACTAAGAAAAGGAGAAATGTAGGTCTTGATTTCAGGTTCAAACTGAGCTTTTCACGAGGGATAATTGAGACCAATCCCCGGAGAAGAGACCATGCGTTGAGGCTTGAATACGTCACTTTCCGGAGCCGAGTGAGGTTGGGAAAAATGGTTATTTACTGTGTTATGTGTTGCCCATCCTGCAGTGTAACCTTTAAAAATGGTTCGCTCGCCAAACTGTTTCGTTTTTTGAAACAAGGAAGAGGGCGAAACCTGAATTCGCGCTCAATCTTTGCCTGCAAATTGTAATTCACGGCAGAAAAACGGAGGAGAACTGGTATAAGAGGGGGGTCAGAAGTTGGGTTGGCATGTCCGTCATGGAGTCGGATCATAGACTCAAGGCCTACCGGCTGGTCGCCTACTCGGCCGCCAGTTTTGCTGTGGTGTCGGTACTTTCTGTCTGTGTCACTCTTCCAATGGTCTACAACTATGCCCATGGAGTGAAACAGCAGATCAAGAACGAGGTTTTCTTCTGCAAGGTTAGTTCTCCAGAACATTTATCCTTTCTCCCAAGTAACAAGTATATTAATGTTGATTGGGAAAATAGTTCTGAATGAAACATTTCCTGGTTCTGTTTCAAGCTCTGCGTGAATTGAGTGCGGAGTATATAACACCAACAATGTTCAGTCATGAAAACTATCTAAACCAATCAATTGCTTGTACCTGACGTACTTTAAATGACCAATGGTAGTATATTATCAGTGTATTATGATAGTGTGATGTAATTACAACTAGGATTAATATAAAATACATTGAATAGGGGAAGTAGGAACATTTCACAACGTTTGTTATGATAGCCAAATAAAAATACATGGACCACGCACTTATTTGATGGAGATGGGCACACGTTCATTATTCCCTTCAAAAGTTCCATAGTATGCATATACCTTTTTCTATCCTCCAACTTCCAGCAATCGGCAGAGTCAATCTGGACGGAAGTTAATGTGATCAAGGAGACTCCTGCCAACCGTACCGCCCGTCAGGCCAGTTACGTCGATGAACCTGTTATTGGACGCATCAACTCGCAGGGAGGATACGGAGGGTCGTGTGACGGCTGCTGCATGCCCGGACCTCCTGGTGGATCCGGAACTCCCGGTAAACCCGGACGTCCCGGAAAGCCCGGAGCACCCGGTATGCCCGGAAACCCCGGAAGACCTCCTCAGAAGCCTTGTCACCCACTTCCACCTCCTCCCTGCAAACCCTGCCCACCAGGAGCTCCTGGTCGCCCAGGAACACCCGGACCTCCCGGAAATGCCGGTCAGCCTGGCCGACCCGCGATTGGCGGTGGAGCAGCTCCTCCTGGTAGACCCGGACCCAAGGGAAGACCCGGACCTGACGGTCACCCTGGACGCCCAGGAGCTCCCGGTAGACCCGGACAAGATGCTAGAGGAGGACGAGTTATTCCGGGAGCACCTGGACCGGTTGGAAGACCCGGACCAGCTGGACCACCCGGTAGACCTGGAAGTCCCGCTTCCGGTGGACGCCCCGGTTAGTTTTTGCACCAGTTCATTTTGAGTTTTTCACATCAAAGGAACAAGAAGTACAAGTTATTCAAACACTCAAGTAGAGCGAAACTCTATGGGAGCAATTTACATTCAATAGAAAAAAACATTTCAAGTATTTTCTGATGTTACTGTTTCTCATTGGAATTTCTCGTTAAACGACCGATGTGAAATCAAAGAAGAGTTGCCTCATTGTCGAGCTCGTGAAAAATTTATGAAAAATATTCGCTTCAGATTTGTAGTACAGTACTCGCTCTGTGATCTGTCGTAAACCAAATTGGCGATCTTTTATCAGAACCACAGTTCCGCGTTATTACATTGCAACAAAAACAACTCTCTCATTCTAGGTCGCCCTGGACCCAAGGGACCACCCGGACCTAATGGTCGACCCGGATCTGCCGGTAACCCTGGTTCCCCCGGTAACCCCGGACAACCAGGTGGTGGTGGAGAAAGAGGAATCTGCCCCAAGTACTGTGCCATCGACGGTGGAATCTTCTTCGAAGACGGAACCAGACGTCGTTGATTATATCAATGACATCTTTCCTTCAATATTAGACACAACGAGTAGCAAGAATAAACAATTCTGTAGCAATATTTCTTTATAATAACCATTTAGTTTACATATTGGATCACAAGTCGAGTGCGCTCCACGATCTAGATAGAGAATGGCAAAATTACTGTTGTGGTTCCTCTCCGAACACACCGTTATTCACGAATTTATACGAAAAACCACAAGATAAAACAACAAATACAGCGGATTAGGGCAACATAGCTGTTAGCTCTCAAAAATTGTAACATTTCACATGTGTATCGTACAAATGCAACAAAATTGATCGAACGGTGTTTACAAAACTTAAAATTACACTTTTCTATCATTTCTCCAGAATGTGGTGTTTGTTTACTTGAGACGGCATTCTCGATTGTTTTGTCCGCAGCGCAAAAGACGATTGTCTCAAGTTGAGACCGGTTTTAGGGGGCAAAAACAGCTGATTGTTTTGGGCACTACCCAACCGAAAATGATGCAAAAATACGAAAACATACGTATGGCGAGGCGATGTTTGGTACGATTTCTATATGACGTACCACTCTTGTGGAGAGAACCTAAGAAAACAAAAACGCACCGCTACATGGAACAACTTTGGTGGCTAACCATGCAAAGAACATTATTCAACGCTTCATTTTCATTCCTCGAAGGACTAACCCAATTGTCGAGAAAGAGGGAAATAGACGGGAGTAGAACTACACTACAACACTGAACATATCGTGCACTTTTCAGATAACGATTATCGATTTGGAAATGACTAAATATCGTGAAAACTTCAAGTTTTCTTTTCTCTCATCTTCGATATAAATACCTGAATACTGCGAGTCAACGTAACATATGCTGTAGTCCACTACAAAGTCACGTGAAACATGTTAAACACAGCAGAACTCAGAAACGTGCAATCGAAAAAATGCACGATTTCTCATTAGCATGCTAACTTTACGTGACTATTCATTTGACTTTTAGTATAAACTCTGCGGTCATCTAAAAAGGTGAGAACCCAATTAGAAGAAAAACACATTAGGAGACACGGAAATAGTTCTCTACTATATGAAGTTTTGATGTGAATCATGAAGAATACTTGCACTTATGGCAGAAGTGAATATTTCGAGGCATTATGTTTTCACCCGAATGTACTTTGATGACAAAATCTGATTTTTCCGTTCATTCATGGAATATCTCTTCTTATAGGATCAAACCTTGGTATTGGTATACCCTTTTCCTCTAAACAATAAATCCAAAATCACGAGTGCATCTAAATAATTTTATTGGTTATATTTTCACCTAGCAGGAGGATCATGAACTGTGACGTCTATTGAGATTAAACTACGACTAAGATTTGTTCACTCTCTGTAACTTTGTGTTTGTACTCGCTCGTCTGCATAGCTGTATATGACGTGAATGAATACATCTTGAAATCTTGAATACTTAGGAATAGCTAACGGTATTCTTTCCCGGAAATACGGAGAGTTGTCTATGGTGTACATAAATGTCTAGTTCATGGACGAGTGGCATGTAACGTTTCCTCCTAGCAATGTTGACTTGTTATCTCATCAACAACTAGTTGTCTACTAGCCAGCTACCATATTCTGGTTCTCTAGAGCTTGTTAGTCGCCATTCCCATTATAAAAGACACTAGTTCTCGCTTCACAACAGCACCAGCAATGGATCTTCAGTGCAGGGTAAGCAGCCTTATTCCTTATTTCATATTTTATCAGAAAGATTTTGTCGAAAGTATATCTTTGAGTGTTATTCTCTCTGAAACACCTTATCTTGATAATTTTTTATACGTTAGATTTTTCTCTAATATCAAACTCAAAAGCACTTTTTGAGTTACATCTAGATTCAAATTAGTAAGTTTCTGGGATTCACTTTGCTCACTCTCCGAAATTACTAATATTCACAGGTAAAAGCGTACCGCTTCGTGGCCTACTCGGCTGTGGCGTTTTCGGTGGTGGCTGTACTTTCTGTCTGTGTCACTCTTCCAATGGTCTACAACTATGTCCATCAAGTAAAGAGAACCATGGAGAATGAAATCCTGTCCTGCAGAGTAAGTGAACAGTATTTTCTGTTCAGATAGTTTTTTTAACTCACAACATAGAACATACAATGTTTCGCATATACCATATAAGCAGTGCTCTTTTTCTCAGTCTTTCTACACGAGAGTTTTTGGAAAGGATGAAAACTGGTATACAAACATAACTATTTGATCATTCAAAAGATCATAGAAAAAAGAATAACCATTTGGAAATATAGAGAATATAAGCTATTGTCTTTCATAATTGTAAGTTTTCAAGCTGTAAAGTGTCACACGTGTTAAGCACCTTAAAACTCAGTCAGAACATTCAGCTAACATTCTGCAATTAAAGGGTTCTGCTAACGATATCTGGTCCGAGGTTCGCACTCTTCGTGGAATAGGACAAGGTAGAAACAGAACTGCTCGTGACGCTTACGATGCTGGCGTCGAGGGTGGTGGTGCTTCCGGTGGTGGAGACTGCAGCGAATGCTGCACTGGAGGAGAAGCCGGACCCGCCGGAACTCCCGGAAAGCCCGGTAAACCCGGAAACCCAGGAGCTCCCGGTATGCCCGGAAACCCCGGAAAGCAGTCTCAGCAGCCTTGCGAATCCGTACAGCCTCCTCCCTGTGAGCCCTGCCCAGCTGGACCACCCGGACCCGCTGGACCTCCCGGACCTGCCGGAGACGCCGGATCTGATGGTTCTCCCGGTCAACCCGGACCTCCCGCCGCACCCGGAACTCCAGGACCCAAGGGACCTCCCGGACCTGCTGGAAACCCCGGAGCCCCCGGAGGCCCAGGAGAGCCAGGAGCACCTGCTGAGAGCAGCATGGAGCCCGGAACACCAGGACCCGAAGGACCACCCGGACCAGCTGGGTCACCCGGAGGACCCGGACAGCCAGGATCTGACGGAAACCCAGGTAAATATAACTAATTTCACAACTCATCATTTTTTGAAAGAAAATACGCGAAAGCTTTATTTATGATAGTGATGGGAAAAACAAAATTTGCTCTCAAGTATGATTATGAAATTGGTATATACTTCCGTTTTTAGGTGGACCCGGACCTAAGGGACCTCCCGGACCCGACGGACAACCCGGTTCGGACGGAAACCCAGGAGCCCCTGGAGAGGCCGGACCTCCCGGAAGTGGCGGCGAGAAGGGAATCTGTCCCAAATACTGTGCCATCGACGGTGGAGTTTTCTTCGAGGATGGAAGCAGACGCTAAATCGATATCATACTGTAGTTTATCGGTCCCCTTGTTTAATAAATATTCGGACTGTCAACTTACTGTTGAATCGAAAACACTGACAAATTCCTTGATACCTCATCACACAATAGTTGTCGACTGATTACACTAAAAGAACGAACTGTTCGCGAAACGAAAAAGAAACATTGATTATCCATGAAAGTGAAACTGATTCCAACCATTTTCCAACCCGGGAGTAAAGTTACGTGAAACATGGAGAAAAGTCATCATTTGCGCATTTTAAAATTGCGTACTCTTGAATTTTGATGTATTTGCACGTTGAGCATGAGAAACACGAGTATTTGAGAGACCTACAATGTATTTTGTTCTCTTTTAATGTTTCGTTCTATTTTGTAATCAACTTCGCATAACGGGTCTGTCCTAGGCTAGAGCATCTCGGCGATTCAACACGCAACTTCCCTGGCAGAACTCCAACAACAGTACATGTACATGGTGTTGTTTATACTGTTAGTCAATTGCAGAGTCACGTGAGACATGTTAAACACAGCAGACCTCAGAAATATGCGACCACGAAGTGCACGATGCCTCATTAGAATGCTGTCTTTACGTGACTATTCGATTTACTTCTAGTATACTTCTATGGTGCGCTCTTCTTGTGGGAAAAGACCAAGCAAGACAGAAGTGTATTTAGTCTCTTCGATCAACAAGTCTACGAATTATGAAATGAATCTATCTGCAAAAATGACTGGAATTTGGCTAGCGTTCAAACAGATACATAATGTAATGTAAAGTGGAGACCGATTAGAATTCAAACTTAGGTTCCCGCGTGCTTGAACAACCCAGGAAAGCTATTTGCACTACGGACTCCGAACAGCTGATCTCCAATCAAAAGCAATGATGCTAATCTATTTACAGAGCGGATTCGGTACGATGATTGTAAGAGTGGTATAATAATAAAAAACCACACACAATTAGCAGAAAAATAAAGAAAGGAGGTGAAGTTTCGATAAATAAAACCTTCGTGAACCATAACTTACTTATTATATTCATTACATTCTTCTGCGAATAAGTAAAGAAAGTTATTGACTAAACATATTATTAAATTCTTCTTTATTTATTAAGGAGTTGTTTTATCTCTATTAGTTTCATACCATTCTTCCTTTTCTGGTTCGAGATCACAGGGATAGCTGATTCTGCATACCTGATCACTCGAACATTTGAACGCGAGAGGCGGCAGTTATCTCAAATGCGTGAAACACTGAAGCGCGCCAGGCGGCAGGGTGAACGAAACTCACACAATGCGGGCATGTTATAAGGAAAATATGCCTAATCAAATCAATACATCGAAAAATGAGTACTTCACGGTTAGTCGTCTGTTCTCCGCACCTTTTATTACCCGGAATACTTCTTTATGCTGTGTTTCATAGTTAAACCTGGTAAAAGTGTGAGAGTAAGATACTTCAAATGTGGATTACTGGTTCACAGAAACAAATGAAACCACTTTTTTGTGAAATAAGATTAAAATTCTTTTCTTTTTCAATATAACACATGTGCACAATGTATATTACTGAATTTTCACATAACCATTATGAAAAAAACTAGAAAATTAGCGTACCTGATTACATTTGGGAACTAAAAATTAAACAACCAGTTTCAATAAGTAGATGTGAATTCCGCCTACAAAGTACATCCCAAATGAATTCAAATCGGTTAATAAAGTCGATCTTCTTCATCTGTTTCACTGTAGTGCTCATGACAAGGCTTCAAGATCATTGAAAGTTTGAGAAGCTCCAAAAAGAGTTGACTACCCTCTCAGTATCGAACTGCTGAGCTCGATGCTAGATAGCTCGACAACTTGATTCTTTCCTGGGGTTCTTTCTTGGCGCAAGTTTCGCGAGACTGGAGTTCCATCGGGACGTAAGAGTGAATAAACAGCTTTGTGTAGACATAAGTTTGGAGGAAATCCGGGATAGTCTACACCCTTGTACAGCTCTCTCTTGACAGTAGTGTATCTTCTTCGAGCCCAATCAGAGTTTCATTAAACTTTCGTAGAAATTTCCTTCTACCCAGAAAAGGATCACGTGAACATCGTGAGAATTTTGTGAACGACTAATTAGATAGCCGAACACAACTTTTGAATGTCAAAACACATCAATGAATGTGATGAACTTGAAAACACATTAGAACCTCATAGGCTGGAATCTTATTATGATCTCATGAGATGATGGATAGTTAAATTTTTCTAGGTATTGTTCACAATTTATCACGGTAAGCTACTGTGGATTAAACTATCTGATTTCACTCGACACATCAGAACTGGAAGTATGTATAGTTTTAGTCATCCCTAGTGAGACCAAACCACTGAGACCAAATTCCTAGACGGTGTTTCATCATGATAAAGCTTTTCAAAACCCCGAAAGTTCTCCGGAAGAGCTGTTCTTATTTGGTAGAGCTCATGGCTTAAACTCTTTTCATAAAATCTGTCTTTTCTATAAAATAGACTCTTTCGAATTTTCAGTGGCACGTTGCTAAAGTCCAGTGAGAACGTCGAGAACTATAATAATACCGAGCCCCTCACTATCTTCTTTGTTTTGAATTCTATGTACAACCTGTCTAACTTTGCGTTTTAACGCCGCTACTGAAAGCTTCCTCGGGTTACGCAAAACTATTTCAGCAGAGAAGGATTGTTGCAAGTCTATCCAACTGATGACGTTCATATGAATTCGTCATGATTAACGCACGAAGATACATAGGCTACTTGTTGTTTGCCAGAGATTTCGCGATGCGACCAACAAAACTTCATGAGAAGCCGGTTGAGATACGTTCGTGAGTCGTTCTCATGAGTAGATGGTTTTATGCGCGTGGTAGAGAGTTTTGTTAAAGAAAACCACATCCACAGAATGAAATATTGGCCATGCTATGTTTTGAGCATTCAATTTAACTTTCGTATAGATTGTCAAAACTTGTGCCATTGATTAATTAGTTGTTTTGTCTGGTAGTCTTTCAATGCTAGCTGCTACTGGTTCTTCACAGCGAGTTTGGGGGGCAGCTTCTCTTATAAAAGGGAACAGCAGTAGTTCTACAACACGACCAGCAATGGATCTTCAGTGCAGGGTATGTTTACTATATCTTATTTCCGTGTTTGGTAACATTTGAGTTTATTTGTATTTTTCAAGCCCTTATATTTGAAGATGAAGCCAACATACACGCATCAATTTTCTGTTTGCAAGCAAAATTGGCAACATTTCAATCGAAAGTCAGCGACCACCACACAAAAACTATGATGGTTATCATTATTCTTATGGAACATCGATTTCCAGGTAAAAGCGTATCGCTTCGTGGCCTACTCGGCTGTGGCGTTTTCGGTGGTGGCAGTACTTTCTGTCTGTGTCACTCTTCCAATGGTCTACAACTATGTCCATGGAGTGAAGAGAACTATGGAGAAAGAACTAGTGTCTTGCAAGGTGTGTAATGCTTTGGTATTCTTCCCATTCAGCTTCGAAAACTTTATAAAAATGAACTTTCAACTGTATTTGAGCATCTGCGTTTTCTGAACAGGTTTCTCCCCCTTTTTCATATCGACTGAGAGAAACATTGTGAAACGCATTATTTCAAAAAGAAATTATTCTAGGGATCCGCCACTGATATCTGGACCGAGGTTCGTTCTCTCCGTGGACTCGGTCAGGCGCGCAACAGAACTGCTCGTGACGCCTATGATATGGGAGTAGAAGGCGGTGGCGCTTCGGGTGGTGGAGACTGCAGCGAATGCTGCTCCGGTGGAGAAGCCGGACCCGCCGGAACTCCCGGAAAGCCCGGTAAACCCGGAAACCCAGGAGCCCCCGGTATGCCCGGAAACCCCGGAAAGCAGTCTCAGCAGCCTTGCGAGTCCGTACAGCCTCCTCCCTGTGAGCCCTGCCCAGCTGGACCAGCCGGACCCGCTGGACCTCCCGGACCTGCCGGAGACGCCGGATCTGATGGTTCTCCCGGTCAACCCGGACCTCCCGCCGCACCCGGAACTCCAGGGCCCAAGGGACCTCCCGGACCTGCTGGAAACCCCGGAGCCCCCGGAGGCCCAGGAGAGCCAGGAGCACCTGCTGAGAGCAGCATGGAGCCCGGAACACCAGGACCCGAAGGACCACCCGGACCAGCTGGATCACCCGGAGGACCCGGACAGCCAGGATCTGATGGAAACCCAGGTAAATATTTCAACTTTCACAACTTAACTTTTTTCTATCAGTATAGCACGTGATCGTAGTGTGAAAGCTGATAGTGTTGGAGAGAAAGAGAAAAATCGGTCTCTCTAGTGTGTTTTGAAACAGTTGTGACATTTGCTTCGTTCTAGGTGGACCCGGACCCAAAGGACCTCCCGGACCCGACGGACAGCCCGGTTCGGACGGAAATCCAGGTGCCCCCGGAGAGGCCGGACCTCCCGGAAGTGGTGGCGAGAAGGGAATCTGCCCCAAATACTGTGCCATCGACGGTGGAATCTTCTTCGAAGACGGAAGCAGACGCTAAATTCGACTTCTCGCAAAACAAACTGTACTTACTCTTTCTATCCAATGAATTTTGTAACTGTAAAGAATTGTGCCGGCTACTGTATTTACAATTACATCCATCTCGATTGCATGCGCTTAAGAGTTCAAAGAACACAATATACTTGTTAATGCACTACTCACGTAAAGCGTAGATAAATATCTATATAATGTACTTTGCATTTCTCAATCATTGATGGTTCACACATCCTGCAAGAGACTCCTAGTCTCTTTTTGTATTTTGGTAGATCTACATGAAAGCTCCCGTGACAGGTTTCAGCTGCAAAAACATCTCGATTCTGTAAAAACATCTCTCAACCCTATCATAAACAAAACTGGTTCTAGTAAAAAAATGCACATCACCCGGCATTTTTCAGTTCGCGTGAAAAACAAAATCAATACAAATACATGATTTTACCAAATCACCAGTTTGGTAAAAAAATGAGTTCCATTCTTATCAAGTTCGACTACTGGTACTACTGTTTTCGTGGTTTTTCTGATGGAAAACATAAAATGATCTTTCATAACAATTTTGATTCAACATTGATTATACAAACATTTGTTGTGGACACTAGTCCAACTGCACGGATTATATCGTCCTGTGTTTACAAGTACTTCTGAATTTCGTTATATAGGGCCAACACGAGAGCTGCTCCTGTAGCCTGTAGTACCCAATCTACACGCAGTGGGGAACGCACCCTGCAAATAGAATAGAGGCATACGGCAACACTAGAACATTATACAAGATTTGTTGAGGTATAATATACATTATGATTACTGCAAAATAACTATCAATATGCAGCTGACAGTTGTTTCGTGAGAACAGTACTTCTTTCACGAGCACAAGCATTTTGATATTTATTGAGCAGTAATCATAACATTCCTCAGTGGTCCTATCCACTGGAAGTATTTGCATTAAAACGAGTGTAAAATGAGAAACGGTTCGATTTTTCCCATTTCTCTCTTGACATATTCACCTCCTTTTCTAAATTCCATCCAGTTCCTGAAAATTCAATCGTCTCTCATTTTACACTCGTTTTTATACAAAACAAATACATAATTGAAACTTTTCCAAATACACGCGTGTTTGAGTAGGCTCCAACTTCATGTGAAAAAGATCCCCTTAATATGCGAAACGAACTATACCTTGCACATGGCTCCCAGTCCTTCGTTTCGAATCATCTTTTTAGCATAACCAAAACTATCTTTGTAGAGATTTCCTTTCATATAATAGGATTGCATGATCATGCAACGACGAACGGCTCTCCAAGGATGGGAGAGAACAACAGAACACATGGTCAAGACCTAGAAAGAGAGAGAGAAATAGAGAGGGAGAAAAAGAGAGAGATAGGGAGAGAGTGAGAGAGAGAGAGAGAGAGAGAGAGAGATAGTGAGAGATATTACCTGTGCGATACCCCAGGCGGCGAAGAAGTTCAGTTTCTTTCCATCGGTGGTGAAGACCATTTTGGCGGTGTCAAACATTCCGAAGTAGGCGGCGCGGTAGATGATAATTCCCTGCACGGACACGAAGAATCCTCTGGAAAGAGATCAGAGATCAAACTACAAACATAATTGTATACAAAATGAATGGGAAAAGTTAGTAGATGAGCTTGTGAGACTGAACAGAATGGAAAATAGAAGGGGGGGTTTAATAATTAAAGAGCGAATTGAAAAATCTACTCTCGCGATTTTCATGATCATTCAAACACACTAATTCTGAAAAATTCATAAGTTCTCCCTCAACCTACGAAAACTTTTGAATTTTAATAAGGTGAGAAATTTATCATATTAGATTTAAAAAAACTACAAGTTCCCACCTGTACATTCCGATGGGACCATCTGATTTGAATGTCTTCACTAGACAATCGGCCAATCCCTTGTACTTTCCCCGATCGGCCGCCAGACGGATACCTGTGAAACGACTTGCATTTGCGGAAGAGCCGAGAAACATGAAGAGGGAGAGACACAGCAAGAGATATATATATATATATAGAGAGAGAGAGAGAGAGAGAGAGAGAGAGAGAGAGAGAGAGAAAGAGAGAGAGAGAGAGTAGGAAAGAAGAAAGAAAGAGAGATAGAGAGGAACTTACGGGCATAGTCCAATGGGTAGACAATGCACAGAGAGGCTGCTCCAGCTGCTCCTCCCGAAGCGAGGTTACCGGCAAAGAACTTCCAGAAGTCCTTCTTCTTGTCCAGACTGAAACACAGGGGTTGACACAGAAGAAAAGTAGAGACACAGTATGAATCATAATGGAAATGATCCGAAACGTACCCTGTAGTGAACATGTTCTTGAAGGTGTCCTTGAAGGCGAAGTTCAACGCCTGGGTGGGGAAGTACCTGATCACATTTGCCAAATTTCCTGGAAATTGAAAACGCATTTGATGAATCCACGTGAAGAGGACCTACATGTGCAGGTTTCACATTCGACAACAAGCGTGTGAAACTGCTGTCAAAAATATGTTACATCGAAACATTTATGAAGAAACCAAATTTTTACAGAAATCTAGATATGACTAAAAACCGAAATGGTTTTCATACAGTACCATGGATACTTGAAACGAACCTTTCCAGAGTGCGAAAACTCCTTTTTCTTTGGGGACACGAGTGAGGACATCAAAGATACCTTTGTACGCTGGCTTAGGAGGAGGGGAGCGGGAGGCACGGCCTATCGAAAATCACCTCTTTGTGAATTTAGGTACAAAACCGTGAGCCTTCACGCATAGTTCTTTTTATTCCAGAGAATTTGGCAGCATGTTAATGGGTGTTTTTCACCTTGCTGGAGTTTCTCAAGTAACTGTAAAATTCTGTCTGCGACCTTTATTACAACACATGAGCAAAAACATTTTCGGAAAGCTTATGTTTGCTCTGAAAAATGGTAAACCGAAATACTTGGCACCATGCCAATGAGTCTCAGTGCGACTGAAACGAACTCTACATAGCGGAGAATGGGCAACAATGCCGGGATACATAATGAGTTGTATTTAGTGAAAACAGTCCGAAAAAAAATTCTTTTCTGTTTAATGAATGCTTGTAACTCTCGACAGATAAGTTCAGATCCAAAACACTCTACCACAATACAAAATACTCTACCACATTTCGTGCACCTATGTAGTTCATCTCATGCATGTTAGTCAGGCATGTGCTTTAATGGCAAAATTACTAATTTAGAACGTTATATGGTACAATATCATTTTACGTTTGAGTATGATAAACATCTAAAAATAGGATACACATCTTTACCATTATTTATACATTTTGCACTTGCTAGCGTTACTGTTAACATCACCAAGTGACTAAGTATATAAGTAACATAGCTGGAAGGTGGCGGGGAGTCAAGTAATACAACGTTAGCTACGAGCTATCCCCCCCCCCCATGTACCAGAGTGTTCATGGCTAAGTCCGCCGAGAAATGTCATAAACAAATCAATATGTACCTCAACCAATACATAGGATAGTTGATCAATTCCCAATTTTCAGTACGATATTTTTCTTCCCCATATTCGGCATTCTCGTGCCCCCAGAATCTTTCTCAAGTTCGTCTTCGCGAAAGATGTCATTTTAAATATGTATGGTCATGATAAGGATAACTGATGTACCTGTAGAAGGAGTTTGACTCTCTCGATGGGAGCGACAGCTGTTTTGGAGACGGCTGCCGCACAGCCTCCAGAAGCCATATCGATGATGAATTTGCGGGAAAAGAAGCCCTGAGGCTACTTCGACTTCTTTTTCTGATCAACCGGGGCGGGAGACGACATTCTATGGAATCAGATACCAAATATGAGCCATTTTGGAAGTTTGTTGAAAGAATTTTGACTGTTTTTCCTAACAATATGACTCTTGTGAGCCCTCACTGGAAACCAAAATTATTTTCTACAGAAAATGAACTCTCTTACACCTCTGATCAAAGCAGTCTATCAGTTCAACCATTGTACACAATTTCTTGCGAAGGTGACCCGTTAAAAAGAGTTACAAAAGCAACCAGAAATCAGTTAGAAAAGATGTGCGATCCAAACGGTGACAATGTTGATTTATTCGAGGAATAGGAACACAACTTCACAATGGTAAATTGGAGCGCAAACAATAACTACAGTGGTAGTGAAACAATCAATATTAACAGTGAGATTGAAAATTAAAAATGGTAACATCATTTATGAATATCATAGGAAAATAGAAAAAAGTTGATAGAATGGAACAAATTCAGCTGGTATCATCGGTTCTCCCTATTTAGATTATTTTCGTGAAGTTGCCACGATTTGTGGTATGACGATTGGCGCAAAGTAGATGCTATGGCGCCATTTATCTTATCTTCAGACATTTTTTCGGACATTTTAGTCATAGCCAACAGATAAGCGGACTTTGTGGGGGTGGTTCTGAGCTGGAAAACAGTGAGATCAAACTACAAACACAGCAGAATCGAATGGCATGTACACTGTTCGCGTTGCTTGTCAAAGGCAAACTCCATAAATCAACGTTTCAGTGTGTTCTGGAAGTTTTTCAGTCTCATAAATACTGGAATGGAGGGTATTGTCCTATGAATCTCACCCAGCATCCTCAACCTGCGTATATATTATAAATTTAATTTAGCGGCGATCAGTTCACGTGTTCAGACTCAAGTTTGGTGAAACTTTATGTACATTTCTCGTTCACGTATTATTTTCATTGTTGCACTTTTAGTTTTGAAACTAAGAACAGCAGCTGATTTCCGTTCATTCCGCTATCTTCTTCTTATATAACCTCATAATATAACCCCAAAGAACAAATCAATAACAGGACTGGTTGAATTTCTGCAAGTGTAGCCAGGAACTGACCCTGAAGCGGGGTTTTGGACTTGAGGGCGATAATTAGACAGTGGTCTTCCTGATTTGGTGGTTTCAACCTCACCTACATCGAAATAGAACAACGTAGTTAGCGGGGAAAAATCGTGTGTTTCTGTGAATATCGGAACTAGGAATACACACCTAATCCACGAATGTCGCTTTCAGTGAGATATGGAACGTTGATTTTTAGGTAAAAGCCCACCACTGTGTGACCTACGCGGCTATCGCGTTTTCGGTGGTCGCAGTACTTTCTGTCTGTGTCACCTTGTCAAAGACCTTTTTCAACCATATCACACATCACAAATCGAAGGAGTGATAATTTTAACAGTGTTTATTCATATTGGGCTCCGAACTATGGAACTGTGCCCTTACTGTGTTTTTCATAGAACTAATCAAATTGGCACGGTTACTCCAACAGATACTTCATAACAACACTGATTACACAAACGTTTATTGGGGACAACAGTCCATCGGCACAAATAATTTGTCCTGTGCTTACAAGTACTTCTGAATTTCGTCGTAGATAGCCAACACGAGAGCTCCTCCGGTACCACGGAACACGTTGGAAAGCGCGCCCTGAAAATAGGATGGAGGCATACGGTAACACTGGGTTCTGCTGTGAAAGAAGAGAATTAATATATAAGTACTTGAATTATGAATAGAGAAGGTTGTACCTTGAACATGGCTCCCATTCCTTCGTTTTGGATGATCTTCTTAGCACAATCGAGGGTGTTCTTGTAGAGGACATCCTTTCTACCAGATTGCATCATCATACGACGACGAACGGTGTCCCAAGGATAGGAGAGAACTCCCGAACCCACGGTCACGACCTAGAGAGGTAAAGGTTAGAGAGAGAGAGCGAGAGAGGGAGAGAGAGAAGGGAAGAGAGAGGGAATGATAGATATTACCTCTACCTAGAAAGAGGAGGGTTAGAGAGAGACAGAGGGATAGAGAGAGAGGGGGGATAGAGAGAGATGGTGAGAGATATTACCTGTGCGATACCCCAGGCGGCGAAGAAGTTCAGTTTCTCTCCATCCGTGGTGAAGACCATTTTGGCGGTGTCAAACATTCCGAAGTAGGCGGCACGGTAGATGATAATTCCCTGCACGGATACGAAGAATCCTCTGGAAAGAGATCAGAGATCAAACTACAAAAAGAGGACTCAAACTAAAATTCTTGAGTAAACTACAATTTCCCACCTGTACATTCCGATGGGACCATCTGACTTGAATGTCTTCACCAGACAATCGGCCAGTCCCTTGTACTCGCGGTTCTGGGCAGTTCCCACATCGGCAGCCAGACGGGTACCTGTAAAACTACTTGTAAAGAAGAAAGAGAGAGAGGAAGAGAGAGAGAGAAAGCGAGAGAGAGAGAGAGAGAGAGAGAGAGAGAGAGAGAGAGAGAGAGGGGGAGAGAGAGGAACTTACGGGCATAGTCCAATGGGTAGACAATGCACATAGAAGCTGCTCCAGCTGCTCCTCCCGAAGCGAGGTTACCGGCAAAGAACTTCCAGAAGTCCTTCTTCTTGTCCAGACTGGAATACAGGGGGTTGACACAGAAGAAAAATAGAGACACAGTATGAAACACAATGGAATTGATCCGAAACGTACCCTGCAGTGAACATGTTCTTGAAGGTGTCCTTGAAGGCGAAGTTCAACGCCTGGGTGGGGAAGTACCTGATCACATTTGCCAAATTTCCTGGAAATGACCATTTGAAAAGTTATCAGGTGGGGAATCACGATTCCAAGAAACAGAGGAACCGAAAATCATAGAACAAACCTCTCCAGAGTGCAGAAACTCCTTGTTCTTTTGGGACACGAGTGAAGGCATCAATGATACCCTTGTACCGTTTGTCAACGGCAATGGTCATCGAATCATTCTGAGTCTGACAAATACACATATCAGGGTAAGGTAGTTCAACAAAAATAAAATGGTCCACATCTTTCGGTAAGTCGTAATATCCAAAAGAACACTAAAAGGTAGCTTTTTCCTCTTTCTCATATTATGCAGTCTTTAACTGCATAAAATCGTTCTCAATCATACGATCATCGAGCATCGAGCGAAGCTCCAGCTCAAGCGTAATTCGATATATACCTGAAGGAGGAGTTTGACTCTCTCGATGGGAGCGACAGCTGTTTTGGAGACGGCCGCCGCACAGCCTCCAGAAGCCAGATCGATGATGAATTTGCGGGAAAAGAAGCCCTGAGGCTCCTTCGACTTCTTTTTCTGATCAACCGGGGCGGGAGACGACATTCTAGGGAATGAGCTACCAAATGAACGAAATTTAAGATTCGTTGCTTTTGAGATGCAACCTAGTTGCTTTTTCAAACAATCAGGGTATGATAGTCGGGACTGAATCCAAAATGAATTTCAGCAGAAAGCAACCCTTTTTATCGTTACTTAGAGCAGTCAACCATAAAATAGATTCTAAATATTGTACACAAGGCCCTTCTTGCAAAGGTGACCTATCTTACAGCTGTTCAACAATATTTCGGTGTTTTTTTCTCGGGGATTTACGGAAGCAACTAGAAATCAATTAGAAAAGGAGTCGCAGAATAGAAACACAACTTCACAATGGTCAATTGGAGCTCAAATGATATTATCTACTGTGGAAGTGAAACAATCAATACAAAAACAGTAACCTTCTAGAAATTACAAATGATATGAACTTGAATAGGCAAAATAGGAGAAGGTGAGAGGAGTGGAATCTAGTTCAGTTGGTTTAAAGTCACAGTGATTCTATAACGACAAGTAAACTACTAGTGAACTCCTACGACACCCCTATTCTACTACTAGAAAACTACTAGTTTTCTTGTAGTAATGTGGGCGTAGGGGAGGAGTTGAACTATAGTTCTACTCCTCCTAACTACTAGTGAGATGGTAGTCAGCTACTAGTTTATCTGTGGTAAAAGTCAATTTTGAAAAATAAAAAAATAAAATTAAAAATAAAATATTTTTTAGGATCATATATCTTCTATAAGTAGTTACGTTATCCTCTATCGCATTACTCTGCTGTTGTTTTGCACCATCCGGGACTCGAACTCTCGAGCTCTCGCTTCTAAAGCGAGACACTTACCACTGCGCCACGCTGCTGATGTCTGAAGGCGCGCCACAATCGTATACGATTACAGGCGCGCTTCACTGTTTAGCGCTCACTATGGAATAACGTGAATGCGCCACGAGCCCTAACAAAAAAACTTATACTTAAGCTCGTTCTACAGTAGCACGAATTCGATAGAAATTTTCCCATATTATGAATGTTCAGCACTTTCCTGCCTAGTTAGCGTACTACAGGTTTCTACTAGCCTACGAGAAGTTACTACTAGCCTACGAGTAAGTTACTACTAACTGTCTACGTGCTCATAATGCCTACAAATCACTGTGATTTAAATTCTGTGGAGATAATGTATCGTTAAAAGACTAGTTTCAGACTGCCAAAATGCATTTTTTAATTTGACGTCCGTATTTACTACTAGTTTTCTACCAGGATACCCCTACTCTACTACGAGAGTACTCCTCCTTTACTACTACTACTAGTTTACTACGAGTTTACCAGTAGTCCCAGATTTCCTATGGTTGTCCTATTATCCCTATTCAGATTATTTTAGTGAAACTGCCACTCGTAACGAAGCGACGTGAACGAATAAATATGAAATATGAAATATACAGTGCGATTAAAATAATCAATACCCAACCAGAAATGTTCTAGAAATTACAAGTGTTATGAATTTGAATAGGGAAAATAGTGTAAGGTTAGAGGAGTGGAATCAAATGAGCTGGTATCGTAGTTCAAAGTTCTCCTATTTCTCTATTCAGATTATATAAGTGAAACTGCCACGTTTGGCATGAATATTGGCGCAAAGTAGATGCGATGGAACCATTTATCTTATCTTCAGACATTTTTTCTGACAATTTAGTCATAGTCAACAGATAAGCGGACTTTGTGGGGGTGGTTCTCTGCGTGACTGATTTAGAAATACAGGGCGTAACCCAAGTCATGATTGTAGTTTGAGCTGCGTACACATCCTTGTTCGAATAACAGCCGAAGAGAGATCAAATCACAAATACAACACGGTCGAATAACGTAAACTATGTTGGAATTTTCGCTTCAAGTTGAACCTACTCTTCCAAGTCCGTTTAGCCTGTCAAAAAAAGCCAAGTGGAGTTCTAAAACTATAATAATGTTGGGACGATGAGTTCCACTGTTTCTGATCAAACTGTGGTGAACTAAGTGAACAGTTTTTGGTTAAGATAATGTTCACATGTCACATTGCTCACGTGACAGCTCTATGGGACAATCATTGTTGGGCTAGCAGCGAATTCCAGCTCATTTCGTAACTCTAACTCTCTCTCTCAACACAATGACATATCTGACTGTGAATCAAAAACAGTAGCAAGTCATTGACACGAAAGTGGGGTTTCGGACTTGAGGGCGATTATTGGTCATTGGTCATTCTGTTTTGATGGTTTCACCCCACCTATTTTGAAAAGGGACCACGTAACTGACAGGGGGAAAGCGTAGGTCTCTGTGAAGATATACGAGTACGAACTAAAATCCACAAACTGATGCATGGGTTGTGATTTTTCATAATGTACGTTGGTTTTCAGGTAAAAGCATACCGCTTACTCTGTTATCGCTTTTCGGTTGGGCAGAACTTTCTGGTTGTCTCACATTTAACCAAATCACATTTATCAGTGTGCATTCTTATGAGCTATTGAACTGTGTCCTTATTGAACTGTGGGTTTTTTAGGGAGAAGCAATTTGATACGGTTCCTTCAACAGATACTACAAAACAACATTGATTACACCAACATTTATTGGGACAACAGTCCGTCTGCACGATTATCTCGTCCTGTGTTTACAAGTACTTCTGAATTTCGTCGTAGATAGCCAACACGAGAGCTCCTCCGGTACCACGGAACACGTTGGAAAGCGCGCCCTGAAAATAGGATGGAGGTATACGGTAACACTGGTTTCTGCTCTGGAAAAAAAGAATAAATATATACGTATGAATAGAGTTTTACCTTGAACATGGCTCCCATTCCTTCGTTTTGGATGATCTTCTTAGCACAATCGAGGGTATTCTTGTAGAGGACATCCTTTCTACCAGATTGCATCATCATGCGACGACGAACGGTGTCCCAAGGATAGGAGAGAACTCCCGAACCCACGGTCACGACCTGAAGAAGGAAAGGTTACAGAGAGAAAGAGAGAGAAAGAGAGAGAGATAGAGAGAGATAGTGAGAGATATTACCTGTGCGATACCCCAGGCGGCGAAGAAGTTCAGTTTCTTTCCATCGGTGGTGAAGACCATTTTGGCGGTGTCAAACATTCCGAAGTAGGCGGCACGGTATATGATAATTCCCTGCACGGACACGAAGAATCCTCTGGAAAGAGATCAGAGATCAAACTACAAAAAGAGGACTCAAACTAAAATTCTTGAGTAAACTACAATTTCCCACCTGTACATTCCGATGGGACCATCTGATTTGAATGTCTTCACCAGACAATCGGCCAATCCCTTGTACTCGCGGTTCTGGGCAGTTCCCACATCGGCAGCCAGACGGGTACCTGTAAAACTACTTGTAAAGAAGAAAGAGAGAGAGAGAGAGAAAGAGAGGAAGAGAGAGAGAGAGAGAGAGAGAGAGAGAGAGAGAGAGAAACTTACGGGCGTAGTCCAATGGGTAGACAATGCACAGAGAAGCTGCTCCAGCTGCTCCTCCCGAAGCGAGGTTACCGGCAAAGAACTTCCAGAAGTCCTTCTTCTTGTCCAGACTGAAACATAGGGGTTGACACAGAAGAAAAATAGAGACACAGTATGAATTATAATGGAAATGATCCGAAACGTACCCTGCAGTGAACATGTTCTTAAAGGTGTCCTTGAAGGCGAAGTTCAACGCCTGGGTGGGGAAGTATCTGATCACATTTGCCAAATTTCCTGGAAATGACCATTTGAAAAGTGATCAGGTGGAAAATCTCAATTCCAAGAAACACAGGAACCGAAAATTATAGAACAAACCCCTCCAGAGTGCAGAAACTCCTTGTTCTTTGGGGACACGAGTGAGGACATCCATGATACCCTTGTACCGTTTGTCAACGGCAATCGTAGTTGAGGCATCTTGGACCTAAAAGACAGCAAAATGTGAATAGAGATGGGATGGGAAGGTTCAAACTAAAAAGATCTCATTCGAAAGAAAGTGTCTCGAAAAATGGGTGAGGGATGGTCTAGAGAAATATGAAACAAACTTCAGATAATAGCACACACAAAAGTTTGGGAACTTCTTAACTTAGCAACTGACATTCTAGAATTCACAGAGATAGATAGTTCTAAAAGAAAGCCACTAGAAAAAGGGAAAGGATACTAAACTAATCTATAATAAGAAATAAGAACGATATTTACCTGAAGGAGGAGTTTGACTCTCTCGATGGGAGCGACAGCTGTTTTGGAGACGGCCGCCGCACAGCCTCCAGAAGCCAGATCGATGATGAATTTGCGGGAAAAGAAGCCCTGGGGCTCCTTCGACTTCTTCTTCTGATCAACCGGGGCGGGAGACGACATTCTATGGAATGAGATATCAAATGAACGATTCCCTCCCCTCCACCGTTTGCACACGTGTAAACGCGTTAGCCTTTTCATGCTCACGCGCGCCCGTCTGCATGCTAATTAGTTTCAAACACGTTAGAGAGGAAGTGCGCGGCAATTTTCCAGCTCGCAATTTTTGAATGGGGGTGGAAATAGTTGGGTTCACAATAAAACTGAAAATCGGTTAAACCCTATGTATGATGATCCAACTTGTGAACTGGAAACAGTTTTACAAATACAGAGATTAGTTTTGAGCTTGATTTGCTTAGTTCCGACAGATAGGAAGATAAAATAACGCGTTCATGGTGAAAGTATATATATATGAATAAGAAAACAAAATCGAAAATTCCTGAGATTTATAAAGAAGCTGTCATCGTTACCAAATGTAAGAAGTTGTAATCAGTATCAGGGGGGAGATCGTAGTTTACCCATAACCGAAATTGTAGTTTACTCATGAATAGTCCGAATGGATTTAGGCTCGGATGTTGCACTTGGTTGCCACGGTTTTACAATACAATACAAGGTTTATTTTTCTCCCGTATCACTGTGTGTTGTGTGAAGGTGTTGTTGGCGTCAAAAGGGCGCTGGGAGTTGGAGGAAAAGAGTCTTCTAGGTTCTAGGAAGACAACGGCTATCCTCCAAGAGGCTGTCTGTTACATTCAGGTTGCAAGTCTAAAGTAGATAATTTACGTTTAATTCTCTCTTTTTTTGCTTTCTCTTTCTCCCTTCGTCTCTTTCTCTCTTTCTCTCCCACTCTCTCTCAGACAGATCTCTCTAGGTTTTCATGATTTGAACAGGTAACCTAACGAGACAGCCATTGAAACGGTAAAAACCGGGAAACTCGTCTAAACGTGTGCCTTTTCCTGAGAAATTCGTGCACTGTGGGCGCGTGACGGAGAGTGACACGTGATTGAAGCCAGTTTGTTTTTTCATTCTGGTCGAAGACGGGGTCCCATGCTGGTCTGTATCGCTGTTCCGGCTGTTTCCGCCTATGCCATCATGCATTGTGCTGGCAAAAGGGTTCGTTCTAATATTTTTCAGTTCACTGAGATGGTGTTCCCCTCCAGATGTATTTATCTCTGCAAACTCGGATATTCTACTTTGAGACATCGTAATTATATTTACGTTCCGAGTGTTTGTATCAATATTTTTGGTATCAAGTGTAAGTGTAAGCTGTAATTTAAGGAGCTATATAATATGTCTGTATTCCAGGCACAACCGTGTTCGGCCCCAGAGAAAAAATCCCAAATGACACCTCCCGGTATGTTTCCCATACATTTCACAGTTCCAGCCAAACGTATGGTAAATAACACACTATTCTGAACGTTCCTAGGCCTTGTAACACCATGCTTTTCGGAAAAGTATACGTCATGCCACCGAGAATTGACTAGCAAATGAACATTTACTCTCAACATGAAAGTATGAGCATACCACAACGATTTCATTCATGTTCTACATTCGAAAACATTTACTGAATAAGAAACTTGTAGAACTTGCAGCTCCACCAGCAGCCTCTTCTGCTCCTCCGGCAGCTCAATCCACACCGAAACAGGACAACACTCAATCGGTATACTACATTGCATACGCGCATCTCCTGCTACAGTAGCAAACTACTGTGTCCACCGAAGACAAACTTAAAGAACCTTTCTCGTAATGCAGAATGCACGTGTACCATTGGCCAATCCAGAATTTCGAACTATTTTAAAAACACTGTAATCAATACAATGAGGGCAATCTTACAAAGTTTCGTATACTAGAAGTCAATTGAATAGTCACGTAAAGCTAGCATTCTAATAAGGAATCATGTACTTTGTAATTGCACGTTTCTGAGTTCTGCTGTGTTTAACATGTTACTGTGCGATTGACTGACAGTATAACTAGATGGTACCCATTTCAGAAGTCCAAAGAAGCAGACGCCGCCAAAAAAGCAAAAGAGGAGGAGAAGAAGACCGAAAAGGAGAAGGAAACGGAAAAGGAAAAAGACGATGCTCCCCAGGACAACAGAGCTAAATGGGCCAACAAAGTACTGCAGATGGTAAGCTTTCTCATGAATTCTTCTCCTAACTGAGGATTATGTGTAGGGGTTGCCAGATTTGTGCAATGTGGGGAGGACCAAACCTTCGTGTATTTCGATAATAACCATGTTTTCGTTGAAGATTGATTTTGATAAAACTCATACTTTACGAATTTCGAACGAAACGTTGGACAGGTTTAGGAAAAGCGAGCCCTACCTAAACTCGTCCAACGCGTGATTTGAACGGAACGCAGCGGTTTTGCAAGCGCTGACTGATCACCGAATGTGTGACACTTAATGTGTGTGAACAGACCAAACTACAACACAGTTTTTTTTTCAGAAATGTAAAACCATCTCGCAAGAATTCACGGAGAATGTGAAGAAATGGTCGGCTCCCGGCATGACCAACAATGCACATATGGATAACCCCATCAAGAACAGGTTGGCACAGTTGGAGATGATCTCTGATCTTGATATTACGATCCTATGCTGTTCATCCTTTTTTCTTTTTTTTTCGATTCAGAAAATTTCGATTCAGAAAACCCAAGTTTTGTCATTTATAACGAATCGGTTACGAAATCGAAAATAACGAGTGCGTTTTTTGGAGTTCTTGATAATTCATTTTCATCTTGTAGCTGAAACTTGATGGAGAACAAGTGAATGTTTGCATGTAATTCCATTATAATTGAGTTTTCAGATACACGGACGTGTTGTGTCTGGACGCGACCCGTGTAGTGCTGAAGGGGCGTGGGAAGGACGACTACATCCATGCTTCGTGGATGACCGTACCCGACAAGGCCACAAAGTACATTTGCACACAGGTCTGATTTTTTTCAATGTCAATTGCGAAAAATTGTGTTCTCGACACGTGAATGATAGTTAACAATCAGACCCACGAGTGCAGTATCTGTACTGGAAGCCTAATAGTCCAGTCTTGAATAGTGAACCCGAATTATAAGAAAACCGTTTCTCTAGGAATGATATGAGAGTGGGATATACAATTGTTGCTTGTTGCAGGGTCCATTGTCTGAAACTCAGGAAGACTTTTGGTGTCTGGTCTTCCAAGAAAAGACGAAGTTCATCATAATGTTGTGCAACCTGATGGAGGGAGGCGCCGAGAAATGTACACAATATTGGCCCGAGAAGAAGGGGGATAGTGTCAAACACGGAGAATATAAGGTGCTAACTCTTTCCACCTTTGTTCTGTATTTGCAGATGATTGGATGGGATAACTTCCGAAATTCAGGTTACCAACTTCGATTCCAAACCTGACCCTGTCGAAGGAGTAAAGTGGACACTTATCGATGTGACATTCAAGTGAGTTGGAATAGGGACTATTTCTCAGTTGTAGTTTGAAATGCGTAGCACTTAAATCATTTCGTAACTCTCGATGGGGTAGAACTACAAGAAACTTTCCCTCCATTATGCCTGAGGCTAACCTTGTATCTGCTCGGATCTTTTCTTGTTCATTATTTTTGTCTGGTATGTGTAGTTCAAACTGTAAACCACGTGTAACCAACAGTCATTCCTTCCTTGTAGGGGAGAGACGTTCCAAGTGTACCACGTCTCGGTGACCTGGTGGCCGGACCAACTGGCCCCAGTGGACCCTGCCCCCATGGTGGCCCTCTACAAGTGGGTCAAGAAGACGAACAACGACAAGGAACACCCCATTCTGGTGCATTGTTCCGCCGGGGTGGGCCGCACGGCTACTTTTGTCGGTGGGTGGTCTGGAGTTATTTGAACTGGATTTGAAAATAGAGGGGATGGGTCATACTCAGCAAACTAAAATACCCCCCCCCCCGAAACGGGACGGTGAAAAATGAGCTGGTGCGAAAAAAAAGTCGCAAAAAGTCGCAAAAAAGTCGTGTGCTCCAACAGTCATGAAAAACTCCTATGTCGAGATTTAATTCTCATCATTTTTTGGATAATATACCTGAAAGCTTTTTTAAAGAATAAAATACCTAGAAGCTATTTTTTAACAGCTGAGATTGTCATAATTGTAATGACTCGGATTCAGGTATTGACTATGCTAATCAACGTATCAAGGAGAACCCGAATACGAGTCTACAGGATGTGATCAAGGAAATGCGAGCTCAGAGATTCCAGGTGACTAACATAGAACATTCACATGGCAACTGAACTTGTTGTAGAAAGTCAAAGTACTGTAAAGAGTTAACTTCGATCGAGAGAAACATGTTTCTGTTATTTTAGTTTGTCACGTTTTAATGGCCACAAAACAAACTGAAAAAACCAAAACCCATTTTTTTCAGTCGATCCAATCTCACGTCCAATATCTGTACCTGCACATTGTTCTTCTCGAGTACTTCGTTCAGGTAAGCAAACGCCGAAGATTTTTTATCAGATTCGACTGATTTTACTCAAAAAAGGTATTCTATTCTAGGAAGGAGTTCTCTCAAGAGAAGGCAAGGTGCAGGATTTTATCGAGGAATATCAACGTCATGCCGAGCGGAAACTTGCGAAGCGAAAGGAGGAGGAGAAGGAATAGCTGCACTTGCCGCCACAAACTAAGCCCCGCCCACTTCATGTCATACGCTCGTAATGTATCGATAGTACTACTGTCTCTGTGTGTAGATTTCGAATCCTGTCTTGATTTTGTAGCTGTGACTACAGAATAAATCATAGTCAATGAAAGATTTTATGCATTGTACAGGAGTCAGATTTCGGAATGAAAGAAGTGACTCCATACTATATAGTGAGAAGTTCGTTCGAATTACCAGCTCGAATCAAGTATTCTCGTTGATAACCTCTTAATATTTTTCATGTACCAACTTACTGATCTCACTTTATTGATATTGTGGTAGAGTAATGGTGTCTAGTAGTAAAGTAGTGACGTTCTTTTATGTACTGATAATTGGATCACCTGGAACCAGTATTCATTTATTACTTTCATAGAATAGATTAAAATAACAAAATACGGAAATATGCTTATCATAGTCGTGTTCCATCTTCGAAGAAAATTCCCCCGTCGAGAGCACAATACTGAGGACAGATACCGGGGTGCCCGGGTTTTCCAATAGGACCATCAGGTCCCCTCGGGCCCGGCTCTCCTTCTAGTCCCGTTGGACCAGGAGTACCGGGAGGTCCCTTCGGCCCATGGGCTCCCGGAATACCCTCCTGACCTTGAATACCCGGTTCTCCGGGTGGTCCTGGCTCTCCCGGTTCACCCGGAGGTCCTGGCAGACCGGGTGTCAGCAACTCTTCTGCCGCCGGTTTTCCTGTAACGCACAAATAAAGGAAATTTAATATAAAACAAATTAGAATAGGGAGAATTTTCACTAAAAATACACGGTAGCTTTTTTGTACATAAACCTAATAGTGTATTGTCAGATACGCGTGAAGAAAAGAGACTAGTTGTTTTTCTGTGTAAAGGAAACTGACAGTGTTTTTTTTTACAGTAACTAATCATTATGTTTTCTATAATTACAAAAATACTTTTAAACTAACCTGGGTTACCCGGTCGACCGGGCTGGCCCGGTTTTCCACATTGTCCCGGCACTCCTTTCGGTCCTGGTGGTCCGGGAGCCCCGGTACCACCGCCGGACCCGGGCAGACCGGGCAGGCCCCGGTCTCCGGTCGGACCCGGAGGACCCGGTTCTCCGGGGTCACCCGGTGGGCACAGATTGCATGGAGGTGGGGTGACTTCTTCACAGGGTGTTTGTGGAGGTCTTCCAGGATTCCCGGGTAGGCCTGGTGAACCTGGTTTTCCCGGTCGACCCGGTTTACCGGGGGTGCCAGCGGGTCCCGGAGACCCAGGAAGACAGCACTCCTCGCAGCCTGAAACTTCAGTCGGACTCTGGATTGAGTGTAGCGTTGTCAATTCGGAACAAGGTAAATGACTTCCAAAGACCTTTAGTCACATTCAACCAATATTTGGGTGATTAAAGTTCTGAACTCAGATAGTAACGTTTTTAGTAACGGCATGAACACGGACTTCGTGAGAGCGTAGCAGTCTGGTTCACAGAACATCGATTACTACATGAAATCACAATGTACTCTTTGAAAAGCAGACCTATGCCGTGAATTGTTAGTTCTCGGAACGCGCTCTGTTAATTACAAATTTGCGTTTGGTCGAAACTCGAAATTGTATTGCAACAAATCTAGAGATATAGTGTGCCCCGAAGAGACGTCAGACGACGAGAGGGAAAATCAATATGTATGACAGCCAAGCTGTATAAACAGTAATTTACTGTTTTGCAACGACGTTTGTTCTGAGTGTATCCCGTCATCTGTGCCCTGAGATCAAACTACAACTCAGACTTCCTTCTACCACCTAGTTGTTTCTCATACCGGTTGATCCTCCTCCCCCATACTCCACCGGCGGTACCGCATACTCGGATCTCTCGTCCGCCGGAACGGAACCATAACCGGAATACACCTGACGGACGGTTCTGTTCTCAGCGGCGAATGCTTTGATATACTGAACTTGCTTCCAAATATCGATCGCCGTTTTCTGAAATGTTGGTTTAGTTGGGGTTACCGCTGAGAACATGTTTAGTAATATAGTTTATTACTCACCAAACAGGTTATTAAAACAATTGATAGAGAGTAAAAAAAAGTTCACTTTATCCTTTGTTTATATTTCTATGGTTTTCTTTCATGATTGGCTATCTAATTGTTGTATGTTCACTTTTTCGACAGGTTTGACCCATTGTGTTGAAAGCTAAAAACTAGCTTGGAGGCACTCATATGATCATTCATCATGAGTCGATCATACTAAAATCTGCTTAAATCAACAAGTAGAAAAACGTGTACTAGAAAGAATTTAGTTACAAGAACGTGTCACACTAGATTTTATCCACTTCCCAGACCTAACTGTTTTATACCGTTTGCCCACAATGAAACTGACCCCGCAGAACTCGACGTCCCTGCGCATTCCAAGTTTTATGTTATTTACATAAAAATAAGCCAGAGGGAGTGAGATACACACAGATAGAACGGAGGTCACTGTGAAAGCCGCTGTTGAATAAGCCACTATCCGATATGCTTGAACCTGAAACTCTCAACATAAAGTAAATAAGTTCACAACTCCCACCGTAAGTGTAAATATCTGACAACAGAGGTTACAGCGTCATTGTAACAAACCTGATTCGAACCAGTAAACTATGCACATATTTTGGCAATTTAGCATTCTTCGAGGTTCGATTTTGCATACCAGCATATTAAACTTGACTGAATGAGCTTCAGTACATCCAGAGAAATGGAAGGGGTTAACTCAGCTGTTAGAAAAAAATCAGAACGTACTATGAACATAGAATAACAATGTTCGTGAACTAATTTATCACCAAGTGAAATGTTCTGTAAAGTCATCGTGTATTGTACTCTAAGCGCACGGTCCAGATCATCTTCATGAGATGGATGTAATTGAATGTAAATGTCTCCTAAATTCATCAGGTGATCAAATATCATACAAGGATGATCACCTCTTGGTTGTTGATGTTAATTTTCAGAATTCGAATGAAACGCAGGGGAATCAAACTACAAACACAGCAGAACAGTAGAACATGAATCGTTCCACCCTGCCTTGCTGAGAACAGTTTTTTGTCCTACACGAAAATAGAGCCAAACCAACCTTGGACTGGAGTTCCATCGCAGCTCTCTTTTCCTCTTCTATGTCCATCTTTTGTACATGAGGTGAGAAACCGGCCCACATGGCCTAGTTATAAATAACTCCCGCTTTCACAATTGTTATTACTCTGTGTGTTTTGGAGGAACACCACTTGAAATGGATATAATCCTTACTTTATATTTGGCTTACTTGGTGTGTGTGTGTATGTGTCTGTCTGAGGAAAGTGCCTGCACTTTTAGCTGGAAAAACTGAGGAAACTGAGGAAAATGCACTTTTAGCTGAGATTGAATGGAAGGCGTGAGCGAACGTGAGCGAGATGCAGTTCATTTTCAATCCCAATGGATACGCCGGCGGTAGTGCTTTGATTTATAAAGTTTTTCGGTTATAAAGTTTTTCTATTGGTTATTCATAAATACCAATTAATGGAGGCTGCAATGTATAAAACAGGTGAGAATAGATTTTTAACACTCATTGTATTATTGTTGTTAACCTATGTGTACGTTCTATGTGTGAATGTGCTCTTGAATGTTCATTTTTGTTAATCTCCACCATTTTCGGTTTTTTTCTGCGTTGTATTCAAAGGTAGAGGTAAGATCGTAGAAGAGGAAGAATAGAGAGAGAAATAGAGGAAAAGAGAGACAAAAAGAAAATGAGGAACAGTGTGGTGAGGCGAGAGTAATTCTGTGAGCTGTCCACTTCTCATATTTTTTCTCGGTACCCTGCCACCTACGTACGGTATGATATGCTCTCCATGCCGATCTTCACTGTTCATGTGTTTACAGTATCTATTATTGTGATGTAGTTTGGTTTCACTGTTAGTCTTGAGCCATAGAGCAACATGTAGGAAAAAGGAAAGATAGGATGGAGTGAGTGAGAAAGAGAGAAAGCGAACAATTGAAGTACCCTATCTATGCTGATCTACACTGATTTATTCACGTGTTCCCAGTGTGTTCATCTGTACTTCGATGTAGTTTGGTTCCAATGTTAATGTTGAGTCATAGAGAGAAAGGCAGGGATAATAAAAAAGGCAGTTGACAATAGAAAGTTCATCTTAAGTTGGATGAACGAGTTTCACGTTACGGTTGACAGGAATGGCTAAACATATAATAAATTGGGTATATAGGCGCGGCGAGAAACAAAAAGAGAGAAAGAGACAGAGAGAAAGGAAAAGAGATTGGAGAAACTACTTTCACCGCTCTGTGTACTTTTTCAGCCCCACGGTTTTAATTTCTGCTGTCTATGTGAGCCCCACTGTACCCATTTCCGCTGTCTATGTGAGCCCCACTGTTCCCATTTCCGCTGTCTATGTGAGCCCCAATGTTCCCATTTTCGCTGTCTAGGTGAGCCCCACTCTTCCCATTTTCGCTGTCCAAGTGAGCGCCAGTGGTCCCATTTTCGCTGTTCATGTGAGCCCCACTGTTCCCATTTCCGCTGTCTATGTAAACCCAACTGTTTCCATTTTCGCTGTCTAAGTAAGCCACATTTTACCCATTTTGTGCTGTGTATGAGTGAGAGAGAGAAAAAGAGAAAGAGATAAAGTGAGAGAGAGAGAGAGAAAAAAAACACAGAGAGAGAAAAAAATAGACAGAGAAGATAGACGGAAAAGACATAGAAAAATAAGGGGGGAGTGTTAATGGAGAGCGGGAGAGAAGAAAGAGAAAAAAAGAATCTGGCCTCTTATGGTTGAGAAATGTCTCGCGCTCAATGTTAAGAAAAGGTGATTGAAATGTCTGAGAAAAACGTTCGAGAAATGGAGCATAAATTTAAAAAAAAACTCCTATGAGAGCTCGCCAGCCTGGAATAAAAACAAGGGAGGCGGAGGCGGCTTTAGCCGCCGGCGACCTACCTTGTCCTCTATTATATTTGCGTTGTTTGGTCTGTGTGTCCGATTTTGCTTCACTATTGCACTTTTGGTCGAAAATGGGGTGAAGCAAGTGAGGCAAGCTGGGAAGCTGGGAGACGTGAGAGAACGTGATATTTCATTTTTCCCAACCGGCTGCTGCTGGGATTTGGCAATAGAAAGTTTTTCTAAACAGGATAGACGAGTTTCACGCCGTCACGGTTAACAGGAATGGCTTAACAGGTAAGAAAATTGGTATATAAGCGCGGCGGGAAGGGAGAGAGCCATTCGAACGTTCTGTCCGCCCGGAGGATGCCTGCTTCGGGATGGAGCTGCTGCCATGGAATGGGTCGCTGATGGTTGGACGGGGGACCTGCTGTAGGAGCCGGGCTCATTCTTCCTGCTGGATGTCAAGAAGAGCAAAAACCAAGAAGAAACTCTGCATCCGGATCATAGTAGACAAAAAGAGATTTTTTTCTGTGTTTTTGTTCTCGCATTCTAAGGACAACTACCGCCCTCTATGCTGGGAAGAAGTTTCACCCTCTGTTAAGGAGACGTCTCGCTCTCTATGTTAGGGAGAAATCTCACGGTCAAAATTGGAGAGAAGTTCCGCTTTCTGTGTTGGGGAGAGATATCGCTCTCTACGTTAGAGAGAGGTCTCGCTCTCTATGTTAGGGAGAGATTTCGCTCTCTATGTTAGAGAGAGGTCTCGCTTTCTATGTTAGAGAGAGGTCTCGCTCTCTATGTTAGGGAGAAGTCTTGCGCTCTATGTTGGAGAGAGGTCTCACGCTCTAAGTTAGAGAGACGTATCGCTCTCTATGTTAGAAAAGATATCGCGCTCTATGTAAAGGATAAGTCTCACGCTCTATGTAAGGAAGAGGTCTCACGCTCTAAGTTAGAGAGGTCTCGCTCTTTATGTTAGGGAGAGATATCGCTCTATATGTTAGAGAGAGGTCTTGCTCTCTATGTTAGGAAGAGGTTTCGCTCTCCATGTTAGGGAGAGGTCTCACTCTCTATGTTAGGGAAAAGTCTTGCGCTCTATGTTGGAGAGAGGTCTCACGCTCTAAGTTAGAGAGAAGATTCGCTCTCTATGTTAGAAAAGATATCGTGCTCTATGTAAAGGATAAGTCTCACGCTCTATGTAAGGAAGAGGTCTCACGCTCTAAGTTAGAGAGGTCTCGCTCTTTATGTTAGGGAGAGATATCGCTCTATATGTTAGAGAGAGGTCTTGCTCTCTATGTTAGGAAGAGATTTCGCTCTCCATGTTAGGGAGAGGTCTCACTCTCTATGTTAGGGAGAAGTCTTGCGCTCTACGTGAAGGAGACGTCTCGCCCTCTATGTTAAAAAGACGTCTCGCCCTCTATTTTAGGGAGGACTCTCGCGTTCTATGTAAGGGAAAGGTCTCGCGCTCTATGTAAGGGAAAGGTCTCGCGCTCTATGTGAAGGAAAGATTTCATACACTAAATTAGAGAGAAGTCTCGCGCTCCATGTAAGGAAGAGGTCTCACGCTCTCAGTTCGAGAGAGGTCTCACGCTCTCAGTTTGAAAGCCGCCTGTGAAGGAGAGATATCGCGCTCTAAGGGAAGGATATATCTCACGACTGTTGAGAAAGACTGTTGCGCTTTATCTTAAAAAGTAATGTTGCGGTCTTTGTTGAGAAAAATAGGTCAGGAAGCTCCCGCCAGCCTAGGCTTACACAAGGGAGGGACCCGGGCGTAGCCCGGGGTACCTTCCTTGTCTACTTTTATATTTGCGTTGTTTGGTCTGTCTGTGTGTCCGATTTTGCTTCACTATTGCACTTTTGGTCGAAAAGCGGGTGAGGCAAGTGAAGCAAGCTGGGAAGCTGGGAGACGTGAGAGAACGTGAGATTTTATTTTCCCAACCGGCTGTTGCTGGGCAGTTGAGCAATGGCAAGTGCATCTCAACAGGATAGACTAGTTTCACGCCGTCACGGTTAGCAGGAAAGGCTAAACAGGGTAGGAAAATGGGTATAAAAGCGCGGCGGGACGGGGGGAGAGTCATTCGAACGCTCTGTGTGCCCGGAGGATGCCTCCTCCTGAGTGGAGCTGCTGCCTGGATTGGACTGCTGATGGATGGACTGGAGTCCTGCTGTAGGAGCCACTGGGGCTTCTGTTACCTGCCTGATGCTCCTGGCAAGGTGAAGACAAAAGAAGACGCCCCTCATCTCAACAATAGTAGACAAAAATATTGTTTTACTGTGATGTTCTCGGGTTTTGCTATTTTGAAACTGATGGTTGTTATGGGTCACTTTCCCGCGCTCTATGTTAGGGAGAGGTCTTGCTCTCTATGTTAGGGAGAGGTCTCGCTCTCTATGTCAGGACGAGATATCGCTCTCTAAGTTAGAGAAAAGTCGCGCGCTCTATGTTAGGAAGAGGTCTCGCTCTCTATGTTAGAAAGAGATATCGCTCTCTATGTTGGAAGAAAAGTATCGCGCTGTATGTTAGGGAGAGGTCTCGCTCTCTATGTTAGGGAAAAGTTTCGCGCTCTAAGTGAAGGAGAGTTCTCGTTCTCTATGTTAGGGAGGACTCTCGCGATCTATTTTAGGGATATATTTCTCGCTCTATGTTAGGGAGAATTCCCGCGCTCTATGTTAAGGAGAACTCCCGCACTCCATGTTGAGGAGAACTACCGCGCTATATGTTGAGGAGAACTACCGCGCTCTATGTTGAGGAGAACTACCGCTCTCTATGTTGAGGAGAACTACCGCGCTCTATGTTGAGGAGAACTACCGCTCTCTATGTTAGGGAGAACTCCCGCGCTCTATGTTGAGGAGAACTACCACGCTCTATGTTAGGGAGAACTACCGCCCTCTATGTTAGGGAGAAGTCCTGCGCTCTATGTTAAGGAGAACTCCCGCGCTCTAGGTTAAGGAGAGATGTCGCGCTCTATGAGGAGAACTTTTGCGCTCTATGTTAAAGAACACTCCCGCGCTCTATGTTAGGGAGAACTACAGCGCTATATGTTAAGGAGAACTACCGCGCTCTATGTTAAGAAGAACTCCCGCGCTCTCTGTTAGGGAGAACTGCCGCGCTTCATGTTAATGAGAACTACCGCGCTCTATGTTAGGGAGAACTACCGCGCTATATATGATAAGGAGAACTAACGCGCTATATATGATAAGGAGAACTACCGCGCTCTACGTTAAGGATAACTGCCGCGCTCTATGTTAGGGCGAACTCCCGCGCTCTATGTTAAGGATAACTCCCGCGCTCTTTGTAAGGGAGAAGTCTCGCGATCTATGTTAGGGAAAACTACCGCGCTCTATGATAAGGAGAACTCCCGCGCTCTATGTTAGGGAGAACTCCCGCGCTCTATGTTAGGGAGAACTCCCGCGCTCTACGTTAAGAATAACTCCCGCGCTCTATGTTAGGGAGAATTACCGCGCTCTACGTTAAGGATAACTCCCGCGCTCTATGTTAGGGAGAAAGGAAGAACTGCCGCGCTTCATGTTAAGGACAACTCCCGCGCTCTATGTTAAAGAGAACTTCCGCGCTCTATGTTAATGACAACTCCCGCGCTCTATGTTAAGGAGAACTTCCGCGCTCCATGTTGATTAGAACTTCCGCGCTTTATGTTAGGGAGAACTGCCGCGCTTCATGTTAATGAGAATTACCGCGCTCTATGTTCAGGACAACTCCCGCGCTCGAGGACTTTTCAAAGACGAAAAAGAAAGAAAATACTTCTCGACGCAACCACCGACCTAGACTCATCAAGGGAGGGACCCGCGCTATATATGATAAGGAGAACTACCGCGCTATATATGATAAGGAGAACTACCGCGCTCTACGTTAAGGATAACTGCCGCGCTCTATGTTAGGGCGAACTCCCGCGCTCTATGTTAAGGATAACTCCCGCGCTCTTTGTAAGGGAGAAGTCTCGCGATCTATGTTAGGGAAAACTACCGCGCTCTATGATAAGGAGAACTCCCGCGCTCTATGTTAGGGAGAACTGCCGCGCTCTATGTTAGGGAGAACTGCCGCGCTCTACGTTAAGAATAACTCCCGCGCTCTATGTTAGGGAGAATTACCGCGCTCTACGTTAAGGAGAACTTCCGCGCTCCATGTTGATTAGAACTTCCGCGCTTTATGTTAGGGAGAACTGCCGCGCTTCATGTTAATGAGAACTACCGCGCTCTATGTTCAGGACAACTCCCGCGCTCGAGGACTTTGCAAAGACGAAAAAGAAAGAAAATACTTCTCGACGCAACCACCGACCTAGACTCATCAAGGGAGGGACCCGGGCGTAGCCCGGGGTACCTTCCTTGTCTACTAATATATTTCGCTACTTTGGTTTGTTTGTAACAATTCCATCATTTTGCACTTTTGGTCGAAAAGAGAGTGAGGCAAATGATGGAGCTGGGGAAAGATGGGAGACGTGGGAGATACGTGCTTTCTGCTTTTCATTTTCGATTGGTAGTGAGTTGGGGAGTGGTGGATCACCGTTTTTTCGCGGATAAAAACTGGAAACGGGTTTACGTGAGCTGTTGGAACGCGGCAATTTTGGAAAAAGTCATTTTGCTCTACTGGCGACTCGGGATGCGGCTGGGATGCTTTGAAACAGGTATTTGCGATTTATTTTTGGCTTTCTCTCTCTTTCTCTCTGTTTTTCATTCCTTTATCCAACTATCCTGCTTTTTTACTCCTTTTCTCATATGCCCTATGTAGTACAAAACTGTTGCGGTCTATGTGAGGGAGCACTTTCCCCATTTTTGTTGTCTATGTGAGCCCCACTGTCCTCATTTCCGCTGTCTATGCCATCCCCACTTTTTCCATTTTGGCTGTCTATGTGAGCGCCACTGTCTTCATTTCCGCTGTCTATGTCAGCCCCACTCTTTCCATTTTGGCTGTCTATGTGAGCCCCACTGTCCCCATTTTCACTGTCTATGTGAGCCCCAATGTCCCCATTTCCGCTGCCTATGTTAACCCCACTGTCTCCATTTGTGCGGTCCATGTTAGCCCCAGTGTCCCCATTTTCTCTGTCTATGTAAGTCCCATTGTCCCCAATTCCGATGTCAATGTGAGCCCCATCCTACTCATTTTCGCGGTCTATGTTAGCCCCATTGTCCCCATTTCCGCTGTCTATGTGAGCCCCACTGTCCCCATTTCCGCTGTCTATGTGAGTCCCGCTATTCCCATTTTCGCTGTTTATGTGAGCCCCACTTATCCCATTTTTGCTGTATAAGTTAGCCCCATTGTCCCCATTTGCGCTGTCTATGTGAGCCCTACGCATCCAATTTTTGCTGTGTATGAGAGTAAGAGACTGAGAGAGAGACGGAAAGAGAGACAGAATGAGAGAGAAGGGGGGAGGGGAGAGGTTAATGGAAAGCGTGAGAGAAGAAAGAGGGAATAGAGAAGAGTCTCGCGCTCAATGATGGAGAAAAGTCTCGCGCTCTATGCTAGGGAGAGGTCTCTCACTCTCTGTTAGAGAGAATTCTCGCGCTCATGTTGAGAGAAGTATTAGAAAAGAAGACTCTCTACACATCAAAAATAGTAGACAAAAAGAGATTTTTCAATTCAGTTGTTCTCATGTTTCCGCGCCCGATGTTAAAAAATAGTCTCGCGCTCTATGTTAGAGAGAGAGAGAGAGAAATCGCGCCCTATGTTAGAGAAAAGTCGCGCTCTATGTTGAAGAGAGAGATCTCGCGATCTATGCCACAGAGAGGTCTTGCGCTATGTGTTAGAGAGCGGTTTCGCGCTCTATGTTAGATGGTCACTTGCCGCGTTTCTTCAGTCGGAGGCGGTTGCAATCGTCTTTCTCTCTCTCCGGATGGATGCTTCAGTTATAATATGTGAGTTACAGAAATATTGTGTCGAGTCAATCAAGCAGGCTGCACACTTGAATGCTCCTGAGCTTCTCATTAATCTCACTAAAATTCATACTAGTGCTGCTCTTTTATCTGTGTCTTATTCTCTTGGTGCTCCTTCAATTCCTTCCGCGTCCTCTCCTGCACCTGCTCCTGTTGCTGTGACTCCGGCCCCCGTTCCGTTGTCTACTATTACTCCGTTGCCAACTGTCCCGACGCCATTACCTGTTGACCTCTCTCAAACGGAGAGATTGCAATTCGATTTGTACTTCCGCGAACGGTCAATTGTAATCGCTCATTTGCCTGAAGAGGTTGGATCTCTGTCTTCCATGATGCGTGCTCAAAACACTTTTGAGAAAGTCTACCGTATGCTCGATTATCTTGGTATTGAACAGGCTCCAACGGATATCTACAGAATGGGTGGAGGTTACCGGCCAGGTCATACTCGTCTTGTGAAAGTGGTTCTTGGCACTCGTGAGTGCAGGAACAAGATTCTGGAATTTGTCGGTGGGCTCAAGGATAGTCCTATGTTTGCTGGGCTGTATGTCAGGGCTTCATTGTCTCTAGAGGAACGTACACGTGATCGAATGCACAACAGGAATCAAGCGACCAGCAAATATGTCAGCATCAACAGTAACCGCAGCTTCTACAACAGCGGTGTACCTGCTCGTCGTTCACATTTACCACAACAGCATAAATCATCGACGATTTCTCGTAAATCACCCGTTGTTCCGCGTCCTACAACTGCTGCACAAAAAACTGCTTCTCGTCTTTCTGTCATTTCCACTCAACCTTCGATCTCTACTGCTTCTTTTTTATCCAATGTTGTCTCTGGTATGGGTAACGGGGGTATCACTCTCGCGGGTTCTTCGACACACACGCAGTCTTCCAACAACAACTTGACCAACACACCACTCCGCGTTACCCGTAGTGGGACTCAGTTCTCAAAAAACCAGTGAGTGGCACTCGCAGCTCAGTGGTTCACAATTCTCCGGTTTTTGGTTCCAAGTGTGCAATATATTTGATGAATGCTCGTAGTTTGCGTAATAAACTCCCAGAACTGAATGCTTTTCTCTGTGTAAATAAACCTGATATTCTTTGTGTCACTGAAACTTGGTGTGATGATTCAGTGACCAATGGAATGATTACTGTTGGTCTTCCTTACTCTGTAGTTCGTTGTGATCGGCGGTCAAATGGAGGGGGAACACTGTTCTTGATACGCGACAGAATCAGATTCAAAAGTTCATATAGGCAGTTTAACAAGGCTTGTTCTGGAATGGTTCTCGATGTTTATCTTCATGATGTCCTGATACGTATCATACTTGTCTATCGACCGCCCAATGTACGTGCTGCTGAATGTGATACTCTTCTTGAATATCTAGAGAGTGCTATGGCCGGTTGGTCTGAGGAACTGATTCTACTAGGTGATTTTAATGTTTCTCTTGATAGCCCTTCTCCGAGATGTAAGAGATACATCGATCTTTTCGATGAACATGATTTGATACAGTTCGTCAATTTTCCGACGTGCGGGAAAAATAAGCTTGATTTAGTTTTGAGCAATAATGGACAACTATTGAGTGATGTTTGCAGCAATGTACCGCTCAAAACTTCTGATCATCTTGTAGTGAGTTTTCTTGTTAACGTCAACACGAAAACGCCAACCATCGAAGTACCTCTCGCTAATTTCTCACGTACTGACTTTGTTGGTCTACGTCGCGCATTAGCCAACATCGATTGGAGATTTGTGCTGAATACTTTGGATGTGGATGAAGTCTACAACAAGTTTTGTAAAAAAATTATTTCATTACTTCCAGAGTTTGTTCCATTAGATAACAATAGCAAGGGTGACTTTACTTCTCCGTATCCAGTTCATATTATTAAGCTTTTAAAGCACCGTAATTTTTTATTCAACCGAATTCATAGAAACGGTATCAAGGATAAAATTTGCAGTTTGAGTAAGCGTATTACTAAATCAATCGAAAGGTTCGAACAGAGCAAAGAGCGACGCATTCTTCTCAATACCAACTCCAAAAAACTTTACAGACATATAAATAACAGACTCAGCAATCGTTGTAATGTTTTTCCTATAATTAGAAAAACAGATGGCTCTAATGCTATAACTTCTGCGGCAAAATCGGAAGTCTTGGCGGAGCACTTTCGATCTGTTTTCACGAAAGAATCTGAACCTAATCCATCCTTCGGTGATCAAAATTATCTTAAAGGAGATAAGACATTGAGTTCCTTTGTAATTAATGCTGATTTGGTATCGTGCATGTGTAGGAAGTTGAAAAGATCTTGTTCTATTACATATGACGGATTACCGCAAATTCTGTTCAGTCATTGCTATCGAGAGTTGTCTGAACCACTTGCATATATTTTCAATCTTTCCTTGCGCTTAGGTACCGTACCAGTTTTGTGGAAAAAATCGATAATTACTCCTATAGGTAAAGTCAGTAACCCCTCTTTGGCGAAAGAATTCAGACCAATTTCAATTACATGTACCCCATGTAAGGTTATGGAGCGTTGTGTAAAACAGACTATGGACAACTTTTTGAACATTACTCACTCTATCCCTGTAGAGCAGTATGGCTTCCAGGTTAATCAGTCCACAACTGATCAACTATTGAAATCTTCACATGATTGGTATCATGCGATAAATTCTGGCAAATGTGCCGATGTGGTGTATTTTGACGTTTCCAAGGCGTTTGACACTGTCTCTCACTCTATTCTATTGACTAAGCTCCATAGGTTGGGATTCCGAGGAAATCTGTTCTGCTGGCTACGTTCATTTCTCTCGGGGCGTACATTTGTCGTAAAAACAGACGATGCTTACTCAACTGTTAAGAATGTTACCAGTGGAGTACCTCAAGGTTCCGTTCTTGGTCCCCTCCTATTCAATCTTTTCATCCACGACCTTCCTGTTTCTTTGAGGTTACCTCCTCAGTTATCAGTTGTGCTATTTGCTGATGATATCAAGTTATATGGAACATTAAATTGCAATAACACTGAAATCCAATCAGAAATTCAGAAAGCCATATATAGGTTAATGAATTACATGAAAGGTGCAAAACTTTCAATATCGTCTGAAAAGTCTCATGTTCTGCATATTGGCAAAAAGAATGTTAAGACTATCTATTCATTGGAAGAAAATGGTGCTGTGCTCAGTAGCAAAGACTTGGTTCGAGACTTGGGCGTATTCATTTCCTCCAGTTTGTCGTTTTCTCCGCATATCCAGAAAATAGCTGCTCGAGCAAGATGTCAAATGTTCCGCTTACTTCGAGTGTTCAAAGTACGAGACGCCATGCTTTTGATGAAGCTCTTTATCACGTATATTCGCCCAATTCTTGAGTCATCATGTCAAGTATGGAGTCCTTATTTGAAAAAAGATATCAAATTACTAGAAGATGTACAACGAACTTACACCAGAATCATTTATTACAAATGTTTTCCTAGTCGTGACTACCCGTACCTTCTACCAAGTTATGAGGAGCGCCTAATTTATTTGGAAGCTTCTAGTTTAGAATTCAGGCGAAAAATCCATGATATTCAGTATGTCAAAAAAATTCTCAGCATGAACTGTAAAAACAAGTTCTCCGAATTTTTCATTCTCAGACCTTGTGATGGTAGAACTTCAACGTTTAAGATACATGTACCGCTAACGCAAAACAATGCGGTTAATTATAGTTATTTCATGCGGGTGAGAAGATGGTTAAATGTTTTACCCATTGAGCTCCGATTGAATAGTTCCAAAAACTGTTTCAAGCAATTATGCCTTTCGAACTATGACGCTATAATGAGCCTGAAATGAAATAACATTCTTATTCATGTGTTTTTACCCTTCGGGGTTTGTGTTGACGTTGTGATTTTTTCGTTCAGGTATACTGGGTGGAACTTGATGCTTGCTTGTCAATAGTGCTTCGTGTATTGTGCTTGCAAATTGGTTGTGTGCATGTCTGGTGAAGAGTGATGTTGCCTTGCTCATGATGTTCCAATGTTGATGTGCCCCTCGGCGAAGAACCTTCGACAATCAAAGCGTGGCACTTGCTCAAACATGAGATTTATCACAATATGAGATTTTACATGCCATTTCTTGCCGTATCCCACGTACACCTTTTGTTCGATGTTAGGAATTGTTGGGTTATTTTATTATAATCTTACTAAACAACCTCTACCTTTTCATATTGAATGGGGCATTTCATCATAGTACTATTAATCTTCTAGGATAGTGTGCAGTTTTGGACTGATATTCATATCAGCTTCTTTTTTTTAGTTCAGCTATGACATTGTGTGCCTTCCCGGAGAAATTGTTGGTCGTAACTATTGGAGGATTTCAGAACCTAGTATTTCGTTCAGATGCCTAGACAAGGACCACCAGATCTGGTTTCAACACCGTTCGGGTGTACACTCTATAATTGCAACTACCTAGTAGTAGAGTTATGCCGAGAAGAATGATTGACATCCTCCGTGGTGGTATCTTTCGTTTGGAGGTGGTTCTTACTAGTCGAAGCTGCGTGACGATTTACTCAACCCTGTACATTCTCTCCAGTGTTTGATCATGTTCTCACTAGCGTTGTGCAACTTTGTCTCCTTTGATTTGACACTGACTCTTTCAACACGCCTACAGGAATACAATCTCAAAAACTATGAAGTGCTCCATTCAATACATATCATCATGCACTTTCTAAAACCATATTCGTTATTGTTGCGTTAGCGACGATGGGAGTATAATGAATTTGCATTAGGCTTGTATATTATTGCTTGCGTTGGCGAGAATAATATATATTCAAATACTAATGTTCAACCCTCTCCGATACAACATCGTACAAAAAGTGAACTGTGAACAATTTAAATTTCATGGCAATTTTTTCTCTATTCTTCTTCTCTTTCTCTGATGAGCGAGTGCCACATTCTTTGAATGTAGATAAATAAATAAATAAATAAATAAATAAGATTTCGCGCTCTACGTTAGAGAAAGGTCTTGCGATTTATGCCAGCGAGAGAGAGGTCTCGCGCTCTATGCCAGAGAAAAGTCTCGCGCTCTATGCCAGAGAGAGGTCTCGCGCTCTATGTTAGGGGATCTCCCGCGCCCTATGTTAGAGAGAGGACTCGCGCTCTATGTTAGAGAGAGAGAGAGAGAAATCGCGCCATATGTTAGATAAAGGTTTCGCGCTCTACGTTAGAGAAAGGTCTTGCAATCCATGCCAGAGAAAGATCTCGCGCTCTATGCCAGAGAGAGGTCTCGCGCTCTATGTTAGAGAGAGGACTCGCGCTCGATGTTAAAAATATGACTCGCGTTCTGGAGAGGTCTCGCACCCTAAGTTAGTGAGAGGTCTCGCACTCAATGACACCTTCTGTGCTCTATGTTAATGAGAGCTTTCGCGGTCCATTTCAGAAAAAAATAGGGCCAGGAAGCTCTCGCCAGCCCGGAATAAAAACAAGGGAGGCGGAGGCGGCTTTAGCCGCCGGCGACCTACCTTGTCCTCTATTATATTTGAGTAGTTTGGTGTGTGTGTCCGATTTTGCTTCACTATTGCACTTTTGGTCGAAAATGGGGTGAGGCAAGTGAGGCAAGCTGGGAAGCTGGAAGACGTGGGAGAACGTGAGATTTCATTTTTCCCAACCGGCTGTTGCTGGGCAGTTGAGCAATAGCAAGTGCATCTCAACAGGATAGACGAGTTTCACGCCGTCACGGTTAACAGGAATGGCTTAACAGGGTAGGAAAATGGGTATATAAGCGCGGCCGGAAGAGGGAGAGCCATTCGAACTCTCTGTTCGCTCCGATGATGCCTCCTCCGGAGTGGGGCTGCTGCCATGGAATAGATCGCTGATGGTTGAACGGGGAACCTGCTGTAGGAACCACTGTGCTTCCCGCTAACTGCTGGATGCTGCGCTGAAGAAGAGACGACACAAGAGGAAAACTGCATCCCAATAATAGTAGACAAAAAGAGATGTTTTCTGTATTTTTTGTTCTTGCATTCTAAGGGAAACTACCGCCCTCTATGTTGTGAAGAAATTTCACCCTCTGTTAAAAAGACGTCTCGCTCTCTATGTTAGGGAGAAATCTCACGGTCAAAATTGGAGAGAAGTTGCGCTCTTTGTGTTAGGGAGAGATATAGCTCTCTATGTCAGAGAGAGGTCTCGCTCTCTTTAGGGAGAGATTTTGCTCTCTGTGTTAGTGAGAGGTATCGCTTTCTATGTTAGAGAGAGGTCTCGCTCTCCATGTTAGGGAGAAGTCTTGCGCTCTATGTTGGAGAGGGGTCTCACGCTCTAAATTAGAGAGAGGTATCGCTCTCTATGTTAACAAGAAGTCTCGGCTCTATGTAAAGGAGAAGTCTCACGCTCTATGTAAGAAAGAGGTCTCACGCTCTAAGTTAGAGAGGTCTCGCTCTTTATGTTAGAGAAATAGTTTTCGCGCTCTATGCTGAAGTGATATCTCGCGCTCTACGGTAGAGAGAGATCTCGCGCTCTATGTTAGAGAGAGAACTCGCACCTCATGTAAAGAGGAGGTCTCGCGCTCTATGTTAGTGAGATAACTCGCGCCTCATGTAAAGAGGAGGTCTCGCGCTCTATGTTAGAGAGATAGTTCTCGCGCTCTATGCTGAAGGATATCTCGCGCTCTATGTTAGAGAGATATCTCGCGCTCTATGTTAGAGAAAGGTCTCGCGCTCCGAGTTAGAAAGAGGTCTCGCGCTCTAAGTTAGAGAGAGAGGTCTGGCGCTCTATGCTAGAGAGAGATCTCGCGCTTCATGTTAGAGAGAGAGGTCTCGCGCTCTATGTCAGCAAGAGGTCTCGCGTTCTATGTTAGAGAAAGGGCGCTCTATGCTAAAAAATACAAGTTTGGCGAACAGAGATGAAGCTAAGTAAGCCAGGAAGCTATTACCGGCCCAGACTCATCAAGGGAGGGACCCGGGCGTAGCCCGGGGTACCTTCCTTGTCTATTTATATATTTGCGTTGTTTGGTGTGTGTGTGTGTGTGTCCGATTTTGCTTCACTATTGCACTTTTGGTCGGGAAATGGGTGAAGCAAGTGAAGCAAGCTGGGAAGCTGGAAGACGTGAGAGAACGTGAGATTTCATTTTCCCAACCGGCTGTTGCTGGGCAGTTTAGCAATGGCAAGTGCAGCTCAACAGGATAGACGAGTTTCATGCCGTCACGGTTAACAGGAAAGGCTGAACAGGGTAGGACAATGGGTATAAAAGCGCGGCGGGACGAGGGGAGAGTCATTCGAACGCTCTGTTCGCCCGGAGGATGCCTGCTCCGGGATGGAGCTGCTGCCATGGAATGGGTCGCTGATGGTTGGACAGGACTCTCGCGTTCTGCTATTATTACGGCTAGGGTGTTGACTTGACAAAAACTCGCGCGCCCTATGTTGGGAAGAGGTCTCGCGCTATATGTTAGCGAGAGGTCTCGCGCTCTGTGTTAGAGAGAGGTCTCGCGCTATATGTTAGAGAGAGGTCTCGCGCTCTATGTTAGAGAGAGGTCTCGCGCTCTATGTTAGAGAGAGGTCTCGCGCTCTATGTTAGAGAGAGGTCTCGCGCTCTGTGTTAGAGAGAGGTCTCGCGCTCTGTGTTAGAGAGAGTTCTCGCGCTCTATGTTAGCGAGAGGTCTCGCGCTCTGTGTTAGAGAGAGGTCTCGCGCTATATGTTAGCGAGAGGTCTCGCGCTCTATGCTGAGGAGAACTTCCACGCTCTATGTTACGGGGAACTCTCGCGCCCTATGTTGGGGAGAGAATCCCGCGCTCTATGTTAGGGAGAGCTTCCAAGCCCTATGTTAGGGAGAGCTCCCGCGCCCTATGTTGGGGAGAGAAGGGGAGCTCCCGCGCTCTATGCTGAGGAGAACTACCGCGCTCATTGTCAAGGAGAACTACCGCGCTCTATGCTAAGGAGAGCTTCCGCGCTCTATGTTAAGGAGAACTTCAGCGGTCTATGTTAAGGAGAATTTCAACGCTCTATGCTAAGGGAAACTTCCGCGCTCTATGCTGAGGAGAACTTCCGCGCTCTATGCTAAGGAGAACTTCCGCGATCTGTGTTAGAGAAAACTATCGCGCTCTATGTTAAGGGAAACTTCCGCGCTCTATGTTGAAAAGAGCTGTCGCGCTATTTGTTATGGAAGAGTATCGCGCCGTGAAACAATTGATATGAACATAGAAAAAAGAGAGGAGGGAAGAAAGGTAAAAAAGAGAACTGGAAACTGTAGCCAGCCAGCCTAGACTCATCAAGGGAGGGACCCGGGCGTAGCCCGGGGTACCTACCTTGTCTACTAATATAAAACCGTTGCTTGGTGTGTGTGTGTGTGTGTATGAGGCAAATGCTTTTTGGTCGAGAAACAGAGAAGAAATGGTGCACTTTGTAGTTAGTTTTCTGAGAAGAAAAACGTGAACAGTACGTGAATTTTAGTTTTCATTTCAGATTTTTCTGAAACCGGCTGCTGCTGGAAACTGAAATAGGGGATGAGAACACTTGCGCTCTATGTTAAGGGGGACTACTGCGCTCTATTTTAAGGAGAACTCCCGCGCTCTATGTTAAGGGGAACTACCGCGCTCTATGTTAAGAGGAACTGTCGCGCTCTATGTTAAGGAGAACTACCGCGCTCTATGTTAAGAGGAACTGTCGCGCTCTATGTTAAGGAGAACTACCGCGCTCTATGTTAAGAGGAACTGTCGCGCTCTATGTTAAGGAGAACTCCCGCGCTCTATTTTAAGGAGAACTCCCGCGCTCTATGTTAAGGGGAACTACCGCGCTCTATGTTAAGAGGAACTGTCGCGCTCTATGTTAAGGAGAACTACCGCGCTCTATGTGAAGAAGAACTACCGCGCTCTATGTTAAGGAGAACCTTCGCGCTCTATGTTAAGGAGAACTACCGCGCTCTATGTGAAGAAGAACTACCGCGCTCTATGTTTAGGAGAACCTTCGCGCTCTATGTGAAGAAGAACCTTCGCGCTCTATGTTAAGGAGAACTACCGCGCTCTATGTGAAGAAGAACTACCGCGCTCTATGTTAAGGAGAACCTTCGCGCTCTATGTTAAAGAGAACTCCCGCGCTCTATGTTAAGGAGAACTTTCGCGCTCTATGTTTAGGAGAACCTTCGCGCTCTATGTTAAGGAGAACTCCCGCGCTCTATGTTAAGGAGAACTTTCGCGCTCTATGTTTAGAAGAACCTTCGCGCTCTATGTTAAGGGGAACTCTCGCGCTCTATGTTAAGGAGAACTCCCGCGCTCTATGTTAAGAAGAACTTTCGCGCTCTATGTTTAGGAGAACCTTTGCGCTCTATGTTAAGGAGAACTCCCGCGCTCTATGTTAAGGAGAACTCTCGCGCTCTATGTTAAGGAGAACTCCCGCGCTCTATGTTGAGAAGAACTTTCGCGCTCTATGTTTAGGAGAACTTTCGCGCTCTATGTTTAGAAGAACCTTCGCGCTCTATGTTAAGGAGAACTCCCGCGCTCTATGTTAAGGAGAACTTTCGCGCTCTATGTTTAGGAGAACCTTCGCGCTCTATGTTTAGGAGAACCTTCGCACTCTATGTTAAGGAGAACTTTCGCGCTCTATGTTTAGTAGAACCTTCGCGCTCTATGTTAAGGGGAACTGTCGCGCTCTATGTTAAGGAGAACTCCCGCGCTCTATGTTAAGAAGAACTTTCGCGCTCTATGTTTAGGAGAACCTTTGCGCTCTATGTTAAGGAGAACTCCCGCGCTCTATGTTAAGGAGAACTCCCGCGCTCTATGTTAAGGAGAACTCCCGCGCTCTATGTTAAGGAAAACTCTCGCGCTCTATGTTCAGGAAAACTTTCGCGCTCGAGGACTTTTCAAAGACGAAGAATATGAAAAAAACATCTCGACGCAACCACCGACCTAGACTCATCAAGGGAGGGACCCGGGCGTAGCCCGGGGTACCTTCCTTGTTCAATTATAATTGGCCCGTCCAAACACTCTCACTTCTCAAATTAATACACGGGTCAATTCTATAAGGCCGGGTTTAGGGTAGTAACCTAACCTTTTGGTAACCGGTTTTCATGTGAGCAGGTGACCCGGAAGTAATCAGAACTAAAATGCGGTTATCATGATATATAATACTGAAAAACAATGTTTAGGGTTGTGTGTAACCGGTTGTTTGTGTCAGGTTACCTTCCATTAAAAGTTTGAACGAACTGTGATCATTCACGCATAGAAATCGACGTGTAAAGAACACTGAATGGCGTCGAAACTAAAGTCATAGTCACACTGTACCACTACTGTACTGTAGGACAACTGGAGGGATCTTTTCAATTTGATATGTGAGCTTTTTATCGCTGCAGTTATTCGCATAGTCCTTAGCTATAGTCCACATCAAATTCACTACTCAGGCGACTGCATGTCCCAGGTACAAGAACGGGACGTCCCATGTCCCGGTACTGTCCCGGGACGGTACCAAAAATTACGGTAGAAATGGAGCATATTTGCATATAAAAGTCAGGATCGAGGAGAATTTTTGTCATCATTTATGCAAATCTGCTCCATTTCTACCGTAATTCTTGGTACCGTCCCGGGACATTACCGGGACATGGGACGTACCGTTTATGTACCTGGGACAACGCTATGAAAAAATACCACTGAAACTAGGTTTCAAACTGGGAACAAAAACAAAAAACGACTCGACTTGTTTCCAATCAGATTATAATTTTTACCATTTTCAGATAGGACCCAGTTCCAGTTCTCACCTGAACTGGCCAAGTTCGGGTATCTGAGATCGGGAACGCGGGCATCCATCAAGCTAGAGGGCAGCTATTTCCTATTCAGGAAACACGTTTTAAACGCAAGTGGGTTGTTGAGTTCATTCGAAACATTGAGGAAATTGAGATATGTAGTTTTTGTGAACAGTTGAAATGTATGATTAACAGGCGGTTGAACTCGAAAGTCGCAATAGGACCCAAGTTTCCAAAACCTCAAATATGTTTATTTTCCATTTTTTAAATTTATTCATATGCGCATTCTCTACTCTATATTTATTTTAGGACACTCTTCTGATGGCATCATCAAGAGCTGGAGCGCCTTTCTGAAGCGAGCGGCCTACCTGATCAAGTTCAAAAAAAACTCGAGCGAAACGGACGTTTGGCGAGGTGAGTTTTTGTATTCAGATTTGATTCATTTTTTTCGAATCAAAAGCTTTGATAATACTGCAAGTTTGTTCGCGTTAGTCATCTCAGCTTCCGTCCAGGAGTATTCAGTTCTCAGTTCGTTGGTCCTCCGATTCGGTCTTGATTATCTAGCAGCAAAGTACAACAACGACATCGAAGAGTTTGACATCTCAGATTTGAGCTCGATTAGATGGAATACATACTTATATCTCTTTGCGAGCCACGGGGTAGTAATGCAATACCTGAAACTTCAGCATTTCTTTTTGCATTTTACTGAGTGCAATTTGCTGAGTTTGGGCAAGTGTCATTTTGTTCTCATTCACAACTATTAAGGGAAGCCTCGCGGTTGTCATGGAGGTGGTTTCCAGAATCGCCCAGCTGCCAACAACCACCAAGCTGGTTGGTAGCTCTTAGCAGGGAACATGCCATGGGATAGTCGCCAAATGCGGAGGGTTTTTCCACACCTCCCGCGTACGGCAGTTCTATACCATGGCAAAAGACGAAGAGTCAAGGGGGAACCTGCTGGTGAGCCAACTTATAGATTGTATTTTGGTTTGGAACTGTTCAATATGTAGCATTAGGTGTAGTTTGATGTCAGAGCAAAAATCCTCTCCACTTCGCCTCGAAAAATAGACTGTGATGAAATTATGTTTTTTTCTGCTCGAACTTGGTCTTATGCTTTGGATGAATCTGCAGCCATCTTTTTCCATACGCATCTTACTCGTACTAGCTTCTTGCATATTTGGGAAGAAAATTGGAAAACTAATCAGTTTTTTTGCAGGAGTACAACTTCTTGGCCTGCTCCGTGTCATTTCTGCGCGGCCCGTCACCTGCTGTCAAGAAGTTGGAAGAAGATGAATCGAACCTTGTGCTCATTCGTTTCGGCGTGACCTGGTTGGAGGCCGCTAGTCAACACGCTGAGTGAGTTATATCTTATCTTCTAAATCAGTTACAGTTAAGATTATAACATCAATTCGTTCCATTATAAATAGTTTCATTCGCACCGAGGCTTGTTGCAACATGCTTTTTCAGATAAATCTGAGCAAAAATCAGTTCACCTAACTTCCTACTCATGTTTTCGGTCGAAGGTGAGAAAAACATGCTGGTACTAAGAGCAAACGTCAGCATATAACAGTTTTGTTTTTAAAACTCTAAAAGATATTTAAAAAAACACAGACGTTGATTTTCATGTGAATGGCTTGAACTATGATCGAAAAAACGGCCAAGTCTAATTTCCAGGAATACCTTGTTTACTAATACTGATATTACACTACTTTGTTACAGCGGCCATCACTATGTGGTTTTGAATGGAGACGCGTCGGCGTCAATCGGTCAGCCCTTGGGCTGGATGAATTGCTCAGTCTGCTTCGCGTGGGCTGTCGTTGGCCTAGACAGTCCAAGTCCACCAAGTTGTGCAGGCCATCTATACCGGTGGTTGAAAGTACTCGTTGACATCGTGATCTGCAGCGTGAGTAATTTTCTTGTATAGTTTTAGTTGTCGTCATTCTCACTGAGAACTTGGCAGCGTGCCAATGTCAATGAATTTCACGGTTTTTTCACAATGATGAAGTTTGTTGAAAACTCATAAAATTCTGTGGCTTCGACAATTACACGAAAATAAAAAGTTTCACATTATCTTCAAGAACTGTCTCACGAAGTTCTTGGCGCGATGCCATTTGGTCAGTGAGATTGAAAAACCTATATTTGGTTTACTCTTTCTAACATATGTTCATCATATTTGAAATATATCATAATAAACTTAAATGTTCGACTTCAGGAGCAATTGACTGTCGAGGAAGCATTGAACTGCCTGCCCCACCTCGAGGTCTCCTTTGAAAAGGATGGGCCTGTCGTCACCCATCTCGATGAATTCGAAGAGCGAGTCACCGAATAGCTCTTTAAAATTTCAGTTTCATAGTTTGGCATAATAGTTTTTGTTCTAATTCTGACTATTGTTGTAACTATTTCTGACTCTTTTTGGTGTCTAGTAGAGTTTCTCATTGTGATCAGCTCATTTGAAGACTTTAGTTGTTTTTTGACTTTGCTACTTTAGTTGTTTTTAGAACGGTTCTAGTAGAGTTTCTCATTGTGATCAGCTCAGTTGAAGACTTTAGTTGTTTTTTGACTTCGCTACTTTAGTTGTTTTTAGAACGGTTCTAGTAGAGTTTCTCATTGTTATCAGCTCAGTTGAAGACTTTAGTTGTTTTTTGACTTTGCTACTTTAGTTGTTTTTAGAACGGTTCTAGTAGAGTTTCTCATTGTGATCAGCTCAGTTGAAGACTTTAGTTGTTTTTTGACTTTGCTACTTTAGTTGTTTTTAGAACGGTTCTAGTAGAGTTTCTCATTGTGATCAGCTCAGTTGAAGACTTTAGTTGTGACTTTGCTACTTTAGTTGTTTTTAGACTTTGCTACTTTAGTTGTTTTTAGACTTTGCTACTTTCGTTGTTTTTAGACTTTGCTACTTTAGTTGTTTTTAGAACGGTTCTAGTAGAGTTTCTCACTGTAATCAGCTCAGTTGAAGACTTTAGTTGTTTTTAGACTTTGCTAGACTTTAGTCATAAACGCGCCAATGGCGCGCTCTAAAGCTAACTAGTTTCTAGACCTTTAACATATTTCCGGTTGGACGTTATTAACTCTTTCGCTTTGTCCCTTCTCGTTCGTTCTCTACGAGAACTCTCTCGTCGAGACAAACTAATTTTGCTCTCCCCTCGAGAGCCTTTCAGATAAAGACAGGACTTAACCAAGTCCTTTCACACGAACAACCAGAAAACTTTTCAGCAAAAGTTTATTAGTGAGTGGGAACAGTGAACAGTGGAACAGTGAACAGTGTGTGCTATATGTAACTGGTTGAAATCACAAACATGAGAAATTGTACGGAAATATCAATAAAAAACGATAATCGACGTGAATACGGCGGATGACGATCGGAGTTGACAGCGGGAAGCGGCTGGCTGAAGACTGCGACTGCCGGAGCTCCTTGAACCTGATGGAATCCTTGACCCTGCGACTGGACGGGAGAGAATGCTGAAAATGATATTGTAGATAAGGCCCCCAGACCGCTGGGCGAAATCGAGCAAATCGCTCTTACGGTCTTTGACCCCTGATCCAAATTAACTAAGACGGAACCTGTCATCTAGAACTAAGAGCTCTCTCCTCCCACACAGCTTATAGCAACTCTCGTCGAAATACAAATATCGTGCGGTATGAACAGTTCATTGTGTCTACATGAGAACCTTCCCGCTTTCGGCAAACCTTACGATAGAACATCTTTGTCACAAGGGACCCGGGTGGGTGGGAATTAACACTCATTACATGGAATATAAACCAAATAAAATTCAAAAACAACCAGTTAGTAAAGCAAAAACACTGGGAATGAATTTGAAACCGTCAAATTTCCAGCCATGCTGACAAAAACCTAAACCGCCGCGGCGGGACCCAAATGCCCATCAACCCGAGTCCTGCCTTTAACTGAAACCTCTCTCTGTCGCGCAAAATGCGCTTTGTCCCTTCTCGTTCGTTCTCTACGAGAACTCTCTCGTCGAGACAAACTAATTTTGCTCTCCCCTCGAGAGCCTTTCAGATAAAGACAGGACTTAACCAAGTCCTTTCACACGAACAACCAGAAAACTTTTCAGCAAAAGTTTATTAGTGAGTGGGAACAGTGAACAGTGGGAAAGTCAGCCCGTGAGGGGGGTGGCGAAGCGAGGGCAGAGAACTGAATAGAAAGGGACCCGCTAAGTTCAAAATGTGTTTACCCATAATTACGCAATACGGAGCGCCACGCCCAAGAGTAGTTGAATAAAAATTGACCCACGTGATACGGAACTAGATAAGAATTCATTGCCAATGTCTATTACTCCTCTCAAGCTACCTTTCATTACCTAAAACACAGATCAGAGGTTTTCTGATGTCTAATGCCCGGGCGAAAACGACGGTATATCTATATCGTGGGAACCTGATGTTCACGAAAATGAAAGAAAAACAAAGCACTGTAATGACTCACGTATGTCCTTCCTTCCATGAAAAATCCTTTGCTTCAATTGCTCCAAGGAAATATCGCTTCTCCAGAATAATCCGAGTCCAAGCTCGACTTGGCAACAGCTCCTGACGCCCGCTGGCCTGTCCGAAACCGAGAGTGGGACATGAACTCAAGTACGCTCTAAAACTAGTTAAAAAATAATGAAAATAGCTCTACCGCTGAAAAATGCACAATAGGCTCGACGCCAGACCCAACCAAATCACTAGACGGTTCGTTCGTAACATCGATAAAACGTCGAGCAAGCTATTCAGTGCATAATAGAATGTAACGGTAACACTGAAAAACAATGTGCAACGCAAAGTTTGTTCCAAACCACTACTCGCACCCGGAGAGCGCATCGTTCAAACGAAATCAGCGCTTGGTGTTCGGTAAACGCAAGTTATAGAGTAAACCTGGTGCTTTGTACCCCTTCAGATTATTGCCCCCCACCCACTTAACTATCTCTAACTTCACCACAACGCGGAAAAACGTTCCCATCCCTAATCAGGAACAGGCGGCACATATCTTTTCTAGCTCCTACTCTCTCACACGTCAGTAAAAATGTCCAAATTAACAGGAAAAACTACACGAAGCGGGGACCTACTAATTACCGCACCTACCGCACCGCTGAAATACCGCACCGCGATTCGAAAATACCGCACCGTACCGCACCAGCGCAAATTTGCGTATTTTTTCAAAAATTCCAAAATCTCCAATTTTGCAAGCAATTGTTCCTAAAGCAGAAATCCTAATCTTTCATCACTTGAAAACAAACATAGTGATCTCGAGAAAACGTTCTTTCAAACTTTCTCACTAGAAGACCATACGCTTATACGCTTTCCGTATTGCATTTTCCTTTTCTGTTGGGTAACCCTCATGTCACTTTCATGAGTTATCGAATGTATAGAAGAAGCTGCTCATCATTTCAAAAGAAAAGTACTGAGGAGTACCCATGATGATGGCTTTTTCTCCACTACTTAAAACTATGTCATGAACCTCAGATATACCGTAAAACTAATGAACGCCGGCCTCACCTGACTCAAGTGTGCTTTTTATTTTTAGTTTCTAGAACCGTTTTTCACAGCCGTTTTTGTAACGCTTCCATCAGTACAAATACAAATATATATTATATGTGAATAATACGAGACAGGATGGAACGTATACGTGACCTCGCATTTAGTAACTTAACGGTGATTTATTCTAAACGTGAAAATATGTTTTCTTCTATCTGTGTTCATGAGAGCTGGATCACTGCATCGACAGACAGTTTGCTCCTAACGAAGTCCTAGCTGCTACGACAACAGTTTTGAGAGATCCGAACTGGCTAACTCTGTAATGATCAACTACTTTGCTGTTGGTCCGACATATTAAATACCGGGCTTGCTTTTTGTTGTTTCAAGAATACCCAAATTATCGTTATTATCGATGAACCTTTTTGGAAACAGTCGGAAAATATCTTAGATGCAGGCTTCGACGAATATAGTGACCAATTTGCAGTTGAGTATAGAAAACATTACGCTTAACTTAACTCTTACCAGGGTTTGATATTTTGATCCCTTGCAGGAGTACCATAATACGGTTCTCGTTTATTCATTGGCAATGGTTGTCAATTTTAGGCAGAAAACGAAATCCTCTAAATATTTCAGGTTTGAATAGCTCATACTTTTAGAAGAGCTGAAAGGATCTCTAGACAAATGAACTGACTGAAAACTATTTTTCGAAACACAATTCAGAATATTTCCACTATTCCTGCAGAAAAAGGAAATAAACTAATTGTGTTCGGTCATTAAACATCATGTTCAGACTTGCTGTATCTAAAGTGATGAAAAGGATAGGATTTCTGCTTTAGAAATTATTTTAATGGCAAAATTAAAGATTTTGTATTTTTTGGAAAAAATACGCGAATTTGCGTTGGTGCGGTACGGTGCGGTATTTTCAAATCGCGGTGCGGTATTTCACCCGGTGCGGTAGGTGCGGTAATTAGTAGGTCCCCACGAAGCGTGCAAGGTGCTCCTTTCTCGCCGATAACGGGAGAAAAAGGTTATGCTAATACATACTGCTAACTGCTCGCGAGTTGAACCGAAAAATAAGAGTGGTTCTGTAGAATAGTCACGCTTTGGTGTGCTCTTGAAACACAACCCTCCGTTCAGACAATAAGTTCTCGTTATTTCCTATCCTTTAGAGTTGAATAGACCAGAACAACCTCGTATAGAAGAAAAAAGGAGACCTTCTCAGTTCTTTGTCGCAGTGCCTCAAAGGAAAGGTGATATATGCTGTATACTCACATCAGATATACTATAATATAAGCTTGAACTTCCGTGTCCCGCCCACTACGAGCCTGTCTCTGTCCCACTGTAGACTGAAACCACCACCTCTCCAATATGATGAACAACAACAACTTTCAAACTAAACCATCACCAAAAATACAAAACGATATCACACTCTTTCAGGCTTTCAGCGAAAAATAAAAAGCGATACTCCAATTTTCCAGCACCTCTACGACCAACTAAGAGTGAGTCCGCTTATTTTCGGAATTGATATGATAAATTGAAGGAGATGACACAAACCAACGCACTAATACTCGCAACTAAACCATTTTGAATTCCATCGTAGTGCATCACGTGCGTAAAACTTTACAATTTTTAGCACGCCACAATTTCTTCAACTTCAAAATTGAAAAGGCAACGGCAGAAAACGAACTAGAAGTTGGAGGAGCAACCCATGGCACTTTGAGCTGTGCATGTGCATGTATATGCAAATAAATTTAATCCCCTCCATATACGTATAACGAACCTCCGCTATTTCAAGTGACTGTGAGACTCGAATACTTGAATAGTGTAGAAATTAGAGCAGTAATGCGCTAGGTAAGACACAGGGACTCAGAAAAAATCATTTCCCTATAAATAGACACGGAACCGATACACTTTCAAGAACATAACCGATTTGGTCGCATTTCAATCCTCTAAAACACGGAGAGATAATTAACATAAGCTATGAACACAAATCATACTGTATGATATGCGCCCGAAGTCTCTTTCTTTCGTTAAACCGAATCCTCCCCTTCTTTTTCAAAACTAGCACCGCTACCACACTTCACCCACATAACGCTTCGTGTACCATTGACTATAGTACGCCAAGAACTATATTACTCCAATAGCAATAGCCCACCGGCCAACCTACAATTCTCCGAGAAGTGGAAAAGGCACGGAAAAATAGTACTCCAGCTCGGACAAAATAATCAAACTGCCGAGAGCGGGACTGACCGAATGGTCACGAAAAGAGACTTCCACAAAATAGAAAAAATTGGCAATTTCCGACAAAAAACGCGACCACCGAGAAGATTCACTTCTTTACAACGAAAAACGGATTCTGTTGCAGAACGGATACCCCTTACTGATAAAGGACATAAGAATATAGATTATTAACGCCCCTCCGAAAAATTTTAACCGAACTCCGAGAGTACTTTTGTAAGGAACCACCGTGCGCGATGATTTTGAATCTACGGCACAAGCTGGAACTACAGTCATAGAAATTCCGACCATCGCTTGTGTATTTGTGAATTATCCGGCAACCGGAAAAAATAACGAATTGCAAACAAAATTTCTCTCTGTTCATCTGCCTCTGTACTGGCTGATAATGCTAATCTACTTTGTAAGTATATGAAAGATTACGAATATTACCCTATGGCAGGGGTGGCAAGGAAAGAACCAACCGTAAAATATAGACACGAAAGTAGTGAACTCAGCTGTAACAATCACAAGACAATCCATGTTGAAGCCACATTTGCCTTCTACCTCTACCCGACACACGTACCAAAAACACCGTGATCCCTCCTAAATTCCACCGATATGGCTATGGTTAGTTTTTAGACAATTACAGATCACTACACACACGTTCTCTACACTCAATATAGAGCCTTCCCGTCTTAAAACAAAACAAAAACGATGCAATTGCTTGAATAGACTAAGATTATTAACAAGTTCAAGTAAAAATGGGCTTTCATTCCCAAATTGGGAAGAATTAGCGTACTTTAATGTAAAATATAGTCACGAGTGTAGGCCAATATCGGCTGGGAGTGGTCGGCTAACAAAAAACCAACCTTCCACGTAAATAACCGCCAACTTATTTGAAACGAAACGAGCCACACCACACACCACTACGGGTAGCTAAAAGTTCATAATGCTTATTACTGATAGCTCATACCTCATAATGCGCAACGTAATCTGCTCTCGACCATGAGTGGACGGTTTGTCCGTAACACGACTAAGACGAAAGTACACGTAAACTACCACGTTGCCAAGTAACAAAATAGAAATAGTGCACTATCACTTAAATGTAGCACTTGCGCTTGCACTCTACCCGGCAACCGCGAATTTAGCAAACCATACTAAGACAACGCAAGCAGGCGAAGGTAAAGTACACGTAAACTACCACGTTACCATGTAACAAAATAGAAATAGACCACTATCACTTAAATGTAACACTTGCACTCTACCCGGCAACCGGGAATTTAGCAAACCATACTAAGACAACGCAAGCAGGCGAAGGTAAAGTACGTAAACTACCACGTTACCATGTAACAAAATAGAAATAGACCACTATCACTTAAATGTAACACTTGCACTCTACCCGGCAACCGGGAATTTAGCAAACCATATTGGGCCAACACAAGCAGGCGAAAGTACACTGTACCCTTAACTACCATGTTAGAAATAGACCTCTATTACTTTGATGCAACACTTGCATTCTACCCGGCAACCGGGAATTTAGCAAACCATATTGGGCACAAGCAGGCGAAAGTACACTGTACCCTTAACTTTAAATACCATGTTAGAAATAGTCCTCTATTACTTTAATGCAACACTTGCATTATACCCGGCAACCGGGAATATAGTAAACCATCTTGCGACAACGCAAACAGACGAAAGTACACTTACACTAAAATGTGACAAATAGTCCAATATTACTCTACTCTAATGCAACACTTGCATTCTGCCCGGCAACCGGGAATATACTGAACTAGGTATTCTCTGGGACCAGGGTGGTCGGACTTTTCAGACCCTAAACTCCACGCTCTACTCAATCACCATTCTATACTATATACAATCTCACAACGCTAATATACTTCCTGCTACGTTACTAAATACTGAAGCCGCAACAGAATAATGAAAAGGTAGGACTAACCTAAACTGTGGCAATATGAAGCTTTTAAAAGAGACTAGAATAAACTACTAGGCTTACCGCTAAACTAAATTACTTACGTTATGAAGGAAAAATGAACTGCAACTAGGAAAATAAACAAAGTACTATAAAAATCCGTTCTATACGCCATATTTTTGGCGATTATACTACAACAAACGTTTAACACTAATAAAAGAATAATTAACACTCATTACATGGAATATAAACCAAATAAAATTCAAAAACAACCAGTTACATAGGAAATCTGGGACTACTGGTAAACTCGTAGTAAACTAGTAGTAGTAGTAAAGGAGGAGTACTCTCGTGGTAGAGTAGGGGTATCCTGGTAGAAAACTAGTAGTAAATACGGACGTCAAATTAAAAAATGCATTTTGGCAGTCTGAAACTAGTCTTTTTACGATACATTATCTTCACAGAATTTGAATCACAGTGTTTTGTAGGCATTATGAGCACGTAGACAGTTAGTAGTAACTTACTCGTAGGCTAGTAGTAACTTAGTCGTAGGCTAGTAGAAACCTGTAGTACGCTAACTAGGCAGGAAAGTGCTGATTATTCATAATATGGGAAAATTTTTATCGAATTAGTGCTACTGTAGAACGGGCTTAAAGGAGACCGGAACTGAGTCCTGAAAGCATAAGCGCGCTCAAGATACAACTGACACGCCTCGCGGCCGAGCCGCGTTGCGTGTGCAGAACACCGAGAGGACGGCGATCATACAATCGATTTTTCAATTATTTTGTGCTGTTGTTTTCATTCTTTCAATGCTTTTTTGATTTATAATTGATAATCAGAATAATACGAAAGTGATGTATTTTAATTACTATATGAGTGAACTAGTGAACTATTCAAAAAATTTATTGCTACTCTCGGTCATTTGTTTTTTTTTATTTTTACTCATTTTTCACGACCCTTGCATCATTTTCTTTCAGATACTTCCCTGGATCTTCACTTGATACTTTATTCCCGCTCTTCCCACTGGTAGTTAGATGACTGCTTCTCAAAATTGAGTGATTTATTTGACGGTTATGACGCGGATTGTCGCAAAACGCTAGTATTCTGCGATTCTCAAGGCTGCCAATTCTCAGGGTGAGTTATTCTCCCGTTTTATCAAACCTCATACTATATACTTTATCATTACTGGGATAATGTTGAATATGGCCAATAGGCGAAATTAGCTCCACATGTTGTATCAAGTTTTTTTTATTTCAGATAAAAAGTAAGTTTCCCAGCTTTTTCAAACTACAAGGTCATCATTTTCTTCGCAGTTCTAGCATAAGTTTCACACAAAGTTAGAATTGAATCCATTGACCGTTCGACTTGGTGCTTTGAAATTCGTAAACGAATTCAAATTCAATCTTTTACTGTAGTGCCCTACATACTTGGCTGCGGCTGCGGGCGTCTGCGGGCGGCATATGATATAAGTATGGCGCCCCTGATTATTGATCGAATGTGCGGCTGGTGGCGGCTCTCGGCGTTTTGCCGCGCATTCATACTTCGGCGGGCAAAAGCGGCTGCGGGCGGCTGCGGGCGGGGCCGCAGACAGCCGCAAACACAGTTGCGGCAATAATGATTCAATTCAATATTGCCGCAGCGGCTCTCTGCGTCTGGATTGATCATTCTCGACATATCATCACTAATGTTCTAAAAATCATTATTAAACCCATCAAGTTACTTTAGTATAGTTTATTTAAATATATATTTGTATTCTACTCGATATTCACTGCACTCTATTATCAGTTTTTGATCAGTTCAAAGTGAATGTCTCCTTTTCTTTTGTTTTGTATTTGAAAAAAAAGTTTCAGAATCGGAAGAACGTTTAGGATTAGAAAGAAGTTGATTCGGCAAGCGGTAATCTAATAATGATATTCCATGAATTTTCAACAGACCAGTTGGAGATCAACGCTAATCAAGTGATTTACAAATATTGAGGGATAAACATTATTAGCATTGATGTGATAAATGACTAATATTCCTAATAAGGGGAGAAGAATCATAATTTCAACAATAAATTCAAACTTTCTATTTGAAACTCAAGTGAGGGGAACCGCGCCGTAGCCAGCCGCAGACGCGCGTACATACTTCAATTGGAGTGCGTTTGCGGGCGTCTGCGGGCGTTTGCGGGCGTCTGCGGGCAAACCACTAGTTTACCCGCGCCGCAGACGCCCGCAGCCGCCCGCAGACGCACCAAGTATGTATGGCACTTGTGAAATGGGCCTCTTACTCTTACTTGTCTAATAATAAAATGAAACTATTTTTATATTCTATGTGTTTGCGAAGAGGAGTACTAAGTACAGTTGTACTTATACGGTAAAACCTGTTGGGTTATATGCTCTGTTAGGTGCTTGGCAACCCACATTTCCTGTGTATATACCTATATACTACAGCACATGATTTTTCAATTTGTTCTAGGTGGACTTATTTGAAATGGAACACAATATTCACCAAGGATTCAGTGAGGTGTGTGGTTGCCGATGGATAATGGTGGAATATGCATGGAAAAGGCGTCATATTGTGAGATTGTGACAGTGAGTTTGTTACTTTTTGTTCACTTCAAGTTTGATCTACTTCATTACTAGAATACTACCGAATTACTTATTCGCAGTTTGTCCTGTGTGTATGTGTATGTGCACTAAACTTATCAGCTGTAACACTTTATTTTTTCTTAGTCGAATCATTTACTGTTTACTGAGCTGTTTCTGGTCACGTAATGTTATTGAAATCAAATATTGCAATATAGAAATTCTATAATAATTTATAATATTATTAAATTATACTTGTAGACATTTCCTTATGGGTAATAACTATGAGGCTAATAATCTATACTCATGTTTCAGCGGCTCGTGAATAGTGTGTGTCAGTTGCACCTTTCTGGTTCTCCACGTCGTCTGTCTCCAATTACTGGCTCTCCTCTTCTCTTGCCCCCAGGTTTCGAAGGATATTCTTCTTTTCAGCAAAGGTTGGTACCATGCAGGTTCTATTTACTATTGGTGTGCACTGCGCTTTGAACTATATATCTTATTTCGGAGTTTTTATATGTATTCAGCACAAGTACTGTGAAGGTAGCTAACTGTGTGAAGGTAGCTAAAAGCAACTAAACCATACGAAGTCAGCAAATCTCAGCCGAAGTTCGAAATATTGCTATTACGACATTCTCTGACGTCGAACTGAAATGTCAAAAAACTAATGTTTATGAGGTCAAACAAGAAATGTTTTCCCTCTTCTTAGTCACCATTTGCTGCATAAACAAACATCGTCATATGAATTAGAACAGTAGAAGACAATTTTCTGTGAAATAAAGTCAATATGAGATAATTTTCAGCAACAATGTTTTGTTGCTTCTGGAATCTCATTTCGTTGACACAAGTTCATTTGTTCTAGGTTTCGCTGGTTACTGTGAAATCCATGGCCAATGCTGATGCTCTCCATCGTCCATATCATTTCTGTCTGCACCACCTCATCGTTTGTTCATCCTATTCATTCTACTAAAAGTGTTGTTATTGTGGCTTTTTATATGTTTTCTCATAATTTTTGTGCAAAAATGACGTTTTTTATTTACATTTTTGAAATGTAATTACAAAGATCATGTCACACATTTATAGTTTCCCCGATTTCGTGTAGGTGCTGATTTTATATATATTCTAGTCATTCAGACGCCATCGCTAAGTTGTTTTTAGTGGATTGCTTATTATATTCGATATTTCATGTACGAAAATGTATATAAACTAGTTTACAACTATCGTTCGGCAAATTTGCCCACCTGCCCATATTATTTCCGGAAACGGACTTATTCTCGCCATATATTTGGAATGCAGAAAAGTTACCTATTTTTCAAACTAATGACTTTTGTGTATCGATTATGTTCCTTTATGTCCTTTCTCGAGAAAGGGAGAGCATGGAATTCACGTGAATAATAGTGGCACACTCTAGCTGTCTGACTCTAACCTGAGGGGAGACAGTTGAACTTTGGAGTCAAACTCTCAATAACTTCTTAACTAGGGAATATTTTTAAAAAGCAATGCCAGCTTCGAACTTTTCGTGACATTTCACCCCTAATTCAAGTTCCTTTCCGGTCTCCTTTAAGTATAAGGTTTTTTGTTAGGGCTCGTGGCGCATTCACGTTATTCCATAGTGAGCGCTGAACAGTGAAGCGCGCCTGTAATCGTATACGATTGTGGCGCGCCTTCAGACATCAGTAGCGTGGCGCAGTGGTAAGTGTCTCGCTTCAGAAGCGAGAGCTCGAGAGTTCGAGTCCCGAATGGTGCAAAACATGGGAAACAGCAGAGTAATGCAATAGAGGATAACGTAACTACTTATAGAAGATATATGATCCTGAAAAATATAATTTTTTTTAATTTTATTTTTTATTTTTCAAAATTGACTTTTACCACAGATAAACTAGTAGCTGACTACCATCTCACTAGTAGTTAGGTAGGAGTAGAACTATAGTTTAACTCCTCCCCTACGCCTACATTACTACAAGAAAACTAGTAGTTTTCTAGTAGTAGAATAGGGGTGTGGTAGGAGTTCACTAGTAGTTTACTTGTCGTTATAGAATCACTGTGTAGTAAAGCAAAAACACTGGGAATGAATTTGAAACCGTCAAATTTCCAGCCATGCTGACAAAAACCTAAACCGCCGCGGCGGGACCCAAATGCCCATCAACCCGAGTCCTGCCTTTAACTGAAACCTCTCTCTGTCGCGCAAAATGCGCTTTTTTAAGCAGCTGGCAAATTGTTGCTTTTCGGAATTATTGTTGCATTCGTGTTCTACTTGTGCATACATAAACAGGAGTATTTCTTATCACTTGATTAAGGGCATGCGGGTCTTTTGCTACGTCACGCAAACCAAACAATCGAATCGAGTACGCACATGGGACGGTACCAGGAATAAGTCATTCAAAATAAAAAGTCATTGAAGTAAAAGTCATTAAAAAGTAAAATTCATTAATTCACGTTTAGTCAGGATTTGAAAAATACGAAAATTGTCGAAAACCTTATTTGCGATTCTCAACTGTTTCTGTATTTAATGACTTTTACTTTAATGACTTTCTATTTTGAATGACTTATTCTGGTTGCCACATGGGACATGGGGCTTCTGTTTCCTTTTCTTACTAACTTACAATAATATGCGCTAAATATAGAGCACATTGATGTGTTCACTGTTCACGTTGAAGTTCAAGTTTCTTTTTAGGGAATGTTTTTATTAGGTGCGTTGGTTCGGCAATTAATTAGCTTCTCACTAACATTCCCGGCGTAAAATATTTTACTTCATTAGTTATGTGAAAAACAATAGTGGTCTCTTTCGGCTTTTGATGTTGACCAATTTTCTATCCATCCATTTTCACCTCGGCTTTGTCTGGACACCGTGTTGCGTGCATTGAGAGAGTAGCTGTATTTGTCTTTTCTCGCTCGCTGACCATTAAGCATTGCGCTGTATAGTTTTATTTATCGATTCGGCTTCGCGATAGCTCAAAGTTATACAACAGGATCTCTCTCATTTTATACAATCATAATTCTGATTATTCCTTCCCTACATACACCTGTGACCTGTTACAACGGAGTATATCGCGTTCGTCGTTAATGGACAACAGTAGACAATGTAAATGTAATGTGCAATGTATCTTCAGCTCAGTTGAAATACCTAGTTAGAATGAGTTATGAAGTTCACGGCGGCTACTAATCAACGATATGTGAACTGTATTGTGCTATAATGTAAAAACAATCAAAATATAAAGTTTCTGGCTAATCATGCGTAAAAAAAAAGGTTTAGAAGTCAGTAAAAGTGAGCATGAGCATCCCCAAAAAGTGAGCATACGTCATTGGAAAACACGATTTTTCTTCAATTTTACCGAGAATTTGTAACATTACCCCAAAAAGTGAGCATGTCCCGGTCAAAATCGGGGAAAACTGAGCATCAGTCAAGTCAACATCAAAACAAGGGGGTATTTTACGTATGTGGCTAATCGTTTCGCTTTATCGCAATTCAAACCGCCAACTTGATATTGAATCCTTGACTGCCTGGCACGTGGGTGTAATGTGGTCTGTTACGTCATTATTGCATCACCCGCTGGCAATAATATTTGTTGCCGGTGGCTATTTGGACATGTAGCTTGCATGGGGAATAAGTTTCGAAGTTCAATTTATCACGTACGTCAAGCATTGCAGTTTTCGAGATTCGAGTTCGCGTAAAAAGATCTAAGCAGTTTAGCATTCAGAGTATATTCCCAATCTCCTGTATGTTGTTGTCAGTTTATGCAACTCAGTTGATGTGATATCATGATTTTTGGTGCTTTCCACCTGTACACTATGGTTTTGTCTTCATATTGTTCATCAATAGTTGGTTGATGTTGCCTAACGGACATCGATAATAATGTATTTTCTATTTCACTATGAGGACGTTCATGTTCTACTATGTCGCCAATCATTGTCCTGCCCACCTGGTTTCAGAATATCAAAAATCGACAACTACTCGCTGTACTCGACTTTTAGAATTTAAGAAAAAAAATTAAAGTTTGAAGTTTGAAGATGTTCGTGGTTGGCCGGACTGCTTTCGTTTTCACTATTTAGCATATATGTTTGCTCCCATTTCATTTTTACAATAAATTGCGACATGTTCAACTCATAAATTTCAGTGGCGTCACGATTCGGTCTTCGTTTTTGGTGAGGATCGCACAACGGACGGTAGCTAGTACCCAATATTTTGTTAGTATGTCCACGGAAGCCTCTGCATCGGGTACGTTCTCAATATTTGTCAGTTAGATAATTTTGCTCTTGAAACTTTCGGAACTAACGCGATCTAGCGCCTCATTTTACGAGTACGAGATCGAGTGGTACGCACTTCTGTGGTCTAACGACAGATTGAACCTAGTTAATTGGCCACGAAACGTATTCACGAAACGACATAGATCATGAGTAAGGCGACTTTGTTGTCCACATAAATGTTTTCATATGTTATATGTGTAATCAAACTACAAATCTAGATGGGAGGTGCCGTTTTCATTGGTGAAGATGACTATTGTTCGACTCAGGGTAGTTCAGAATTCAATTCTAAAGAAAAACAGGTGGCGCAATGGACCATCCAACAAAGTCGCCCTATGTTTGACATAGACCAATACTCTTCGATCATCAGCCTCACAGACACACTGTAACCAACTCCCTTCTTCACCAGTCGAATATTACAAAAACCACTTATCATATTTACATACCACAATAAATTATAATTCGATGATCAATCACTCGCTATTTCCTCACTTAGCTTGTCTTTCCCTCTAATGAAATGTAGTGTGTCGTGTGATCACTGGTCGTATGCAACTTCGAAATAATGACGGTTATTGCAGTGAAACGCGGCCAAAAGGAATGGCAGTTGCCGGAAAACGTGCGACCCAGTCCGAAGTTGACCCTGTACAACAGTCTCACTAGGCAAAAGGATGTATTCGTTCCCAATGAGGGCAGGAAGGTACGTACACACACCGAATTTGGCGTGTCTCTTCTAAAAAAAGTGCTGACAGTTTACACGAAGTGTAGATATCAATCTCAATCTCAAATGTACAAGTTAAACTTAAACATCACCCCGACCAAGGGATAGTAAAATATATTCGTTTTCTGTACTACGTCTTATTCTTTCTTATTCACACATGTCATATTTCCAATTTCCCATCGATAATATCGCGTTCATTCAGGTAAAATGGTACATTTGCGGGCCCACTGTCTACGATTCTTCCCACATGGGACATGCCCGCTCCTATCTCTCGCTGGACATTCTTCGACGTGTCATGACTGACTACTTCGGATACGATGTTCAATTCATCATGAATATCACTGATATCGACGACAAAATCATCAAGAGGTGTGTATTGTTTAAACTTCTCGAAGTTATATCGCCCCACTTTTGCGTTGCTGGTTTCAGAACTGTGAACTCAATGGTCGGAAATCAGAACTCAATGTTACTGGTTGACTTCCTTCGATCCATTCTGGGGAACTAACTCATCCATAAGTTCTTCTGTGACATCATCTGTGAATTTTGGGAATATATTTGACAGTTTTGATGTACAACAGAAATTTTCATTGAAAATGAGCTATCTTTGAAGTTTGAAGAATAGTCGTACCTTTAGGTGTGGTTATTGTTCTAATTTGATGCTCTTTGTTGTTCAGAGCTCGTCAGCGTCATTTGCTCACCAATTATCTGGATGGCAAGGAGGCTCCTTCTGTACAAAAAGTTATTTCTGATGTCATTGCTGCGCTTGAGGGATTCAAGGTTTGTCTGATTTTGGGTTGCTTCCTTTCCTAAAAACATTAAATGTGGTTTTGGTTTGTTAGTTGTGGTTCTTAGCGGCCCTTCGGCTTCAGACTGGACTAACTGAATACTCGTCTATTATTGTTTATGCATTGGTAATACAGATCGTTGGTCGTTGCTCTTATCAAATCCCATTTTCAGAAGAAGTACAACGACGAAGTAGACCCAGACAAGAAGAAGATGCTCGAGAAAATGGTGGGTTGTCCAGAAATTGAAACACGAGATCAAAAGTATGTTTTGTGTTTCTTATCTTTCGTTCTATTTCTCGACTATGCATATCGCGCTCGTTCACTTGCTCGGAAGTCTTTGGAACTAATCATCATAAAATAGTTGTTTTCAGATTAGCAAAGTGGAGGCTTCTGCTAATGCCTTAGAGAAAGCTCTGACGGCCAAAGATGGACCCGCTACCGAATCAGCTAAGGTTGGTTGTCTGCGAAACTGACCCATCACCCATCTTTGACAATTGAGAAGAACGTGTATCACAAGTGTGTAGCTCTCAACTCTGACATAAGGACTCATGCTTTCTAATACCATGTTTTATTCGAAATATTTCACATTTCTTGTAATACAGTTCTTTGGAGGATAAGCTTAAGCGGTGATCAGTATGTACTGCGTTTAACTCTGTGGTACGCGAACATATCTTTAAACATGTAGTTTTTTACGGTTATTCTCTCGCTGATCGAAGTCGACAATCACAGATTCACAGGCCCTACATTGAGATTGTCAGATAGATAGTCTAGGGGGATCGTTGACTCGGATATTCTAAGTTTTGATTTCGAGAGCAGAAGATGAATAATTACCACCTCTAATTCATAATGTTTTTTTGAGATTATGCCAAGCATAGTTTATTTGTAGGCCAGTCTGCTGAATGATGCACGTGATGTTCTGTCGGATTGGCTGGACACACAATTCGGCAAGGACGTTGTGGACCATAGTGTCTTTGACACTTTGGCTAAAACGTTAGTTCTCGTACGACTTCTCTATAGTTTTTTGTAATAACCGGGAGTTGCGATACCCCAGACTTGAGCAGCTCATGGGAACTCTCAATATTGGCTCTGTTTTGTAGATACGAGAACGAATTCTTGGCCGACATGACTCGATTGCACGTGCTTCCGGCGGACGTGGTGACGAGGGTTTCGGAATACGTTCCCGAGATTGTCACCTACGTGGAGAAGATCATCTCCAATGGATATGCCTATGCTACAGAGGACGGGTCGGTCAGTTCACTTTGCTCTCGACCACACTAATGCTAACATTAACCTCGTGTTCAACCTTGGCAGCAGAGTTTTCGTTGCGGGAACCTGAACCGCATCTCACTGCAATGTTGCAACACAAGTGATTAGAGACATACGACATATAAACACAGGCGTTTAGCATAGAGAGAGCATGCCCTGTCGCGATAAAGATGAACAAAACTGGCTTTGTTGTATGGTCTTTGTATTCATATGATTGGTCAATAGTTGATTCAATGATCAACGAAAGAGAAGACAGAAGGTAAAAGTTTCATACTAGTACGAGAATTATTGGATATCTTTATTTTCCACATTCTTGTCTTCAGGTATATTTCGATACGCGTGCCTTCGAAAATAATCCGCAGCATTTCTACGCGAAGTTAGTGCCTGAGGCATTTGGTGACAAGGAGGCATTGGAGAAGAATATGCGAGAAGGAGAGGGCGAACTGAGTATGACCGCCGAGAAACTACAGGTACATTTTGAGATGTTGTTTGCTGTTCTTCTCAAATTTTATTTACTTTCGCTCAGTTCCGCTGCATGATCAAAGATGATTGGTAGCTACACTGGAAAAGAGAGTGTTAGCCTACATACTTTCTTGCTTAATTCACGGCGATTGTTTTGTTCTGACCACAAATAAGAGTATCATGTCTAGTTAATTTTACAATCTATTTGATTGTTTCTATTCGTTCCTCGCTCAACTAGATTCTTGCTATAAATGCGTGATCTGTGACGGTTTTCTCTTTTCAGGAAAAAAGGAATCCAACAGACTTCGCTCTGTGGAAGTCCTCAAAAGCCGGAGAGCCATTCTGGGACAGTCCCTGGGGAAAAGGTAGCCATTTGCAGGAACACAATGTTCACATTGAGACCTATCTCGGGATACCAAATGCGAATCAGAAAAGTTATTTCGTTACCGAAAGATTACACTATCACATACCACCTGATATCTAGATCTTCCAAAACGTGACAATGAATGTTTGATTTCGCCTTATTTGTTATTGAAAGCGAGAATCTTCTGCGAGAAACATAATTTTTTGAGATTGGAATGAATGATTCTCATTTGTATTTCTGCAGGTCGTCCAGGATGGCATATCGAGTGTTCGGCCATGTCATCTCAAATCTGCGGCTCCAAATTGGATATTCATGCAGGAGGTTTCGATCTGAAGTTCCCTCATCATGACAACGAGATCGCTCAGGTATCTTCTCGCTCTATTTTCGACCTCAATCATCGATGGTTCAGTCTGAGCATTAGGCTCACTTGTTTTGAAGCCGCTGCTTGTTACTCTTTGTTTTTCCGGAAAATTGAAATTCGGTCATCAGGGTTGTATGGCAAATTCATTCGAGAACCGTGTACTTATCGAACCGAACCGATGACTGGAGAACCGAACTGAGCCAACCGATCGAACCGACATTTTAAACCAACTGGGTCTCCGTGAATTGTTTGAACCGAACCGCCATTAATCATGAATTAAACAAACAAGTCGTATACAAAGTACAATGGGTGGATCCCGGTTTGGTTTGAAGCATTCATCGGAGAACCGGTCGGTTCTGAATGGCGGTTCGGTTCTCCAGTGACCGGTTGGCGGTTCGAGAATGATCCGGTTCCTCAGTGGATTGGTCGGGTTGTACTAGTTTCTAGCTGTTGTGACTGTATGTATGAGATTGATATATTCAGGTGGAAGCCCATTATGACGATCCTCATTGGGTAAACTATTTCCTGCACTGTGGAACACTGCGAATTGCTGGAATGAAAATGAGCAAATCGCTGAAGAATTTCATCACAATTCGTGAAGCCCTCCGAACCTATACCGCTCGACAACTACGTCTACTCTTCCTAATGCACAACTGGACCGATGTACTCGATTATAGGTGGGATAAGAAAACAATTTCATTCTGGGATTCTGGCCCCCTCCGACCCTCCGAGTTATTTGTTTTTGCATTTTTTACCTGTTCCCATACATCAGCAAGGTTGTCCAAATAGTCGGAAAAATTTGAAAAACGGACTATTTTTCAGCCGAAAAGATGAAAATCCTTCTACTTTTGATGAAAAATCCAAAATTTTCACTTGTTTACATCTGAAAACGGATTAATTTTCGTCGCTCAGTCAGACCTTACTGGTGTATGCCTGTTCCTTGCATGCTTCTAGTTTATTTTTGATCATACTGGCTATGAATTATGATGTGGTGTTGTTTCTTCTCAGCCACCCCACTTTAAGCCCTGTGCGTGCCACAAATATGTATAATGTGCTACTTTTCGGTGCAGTTAATCTCCGATTCTCCTAGGATCGCGTGTTGCCAAAGCTTTCCCTTCTTCTACCAACACGAACTTATGTTTCGAGAAGTGCTCTCGTACACACTTACACCGTTTCCCATTCAGCTTTCTGGTTATACTTCCGCTACTTACAACCACCAGTAAGGTCCGACTAAGAGACAAAAAGTAGTCCATTTTCAGATGTCAACACGGGAAAATTTATGATTTTTCATCAAAAGTAGACCTATTTTCTTTTTTTCGGCCAAAAAGTAGTCCGTTTCACGATTTTATCTGACCATTCGGACAACTTTACTGGTGTATGGCTACTTACATTTTATTCCGAAATTTTGAAACATACGAGTAGGGATAGGCGTGATCTTTCTACTAATCGAATACCTCCATTAACATTCATCTTACTTCTCACAGTTCGTCAACTATGGAACGTGCGCTACAGTTTGAAAAGATCACTGGCGAATTCTTCCTTTTGGTCAAGGACTACCTACGTCGATACTACAAGCCAGATAGCAGTTTGGTGAGTGAAAACATTGTTGAGCTCTTGTTCTATCCAGAGATTGTCTTCTATCTGTCATTGAGACCCTAAAAAAGCATATGTGTATAAACTATAAACCTTGTCCATTTGACCGTGGATCTCTTCTCCTTCCGAGCATACCAACTGTTCCAGGGTTATACCAAGTACAGTGCCCGGGAGCTGCAGCTCATGGATGAATTTTCCAAATTGAAGGAGGAGGTTCGTTATCACGTCGACCAAATAGTATCAGGGTCTTTCATAGCCTTTTTCGAGCCTTGTTATCATTTCATTGTGAGTAACGTGTATGTTGACGTTAAGTTAAGTAGTGTAATGACCGGCATTTGTACATTAACAGTCACACTTACTTTGCGTTTAATTTTGCACTAAATCATTTTTAAGACATCGTAGTATGATGTCCATTAGTTAACTACCTGGGTTTAAGATACATCTCACTAAACTTTGACTTCTGTAGGTACACAATGCCCTTTGCGACTCGGTCGATACGCGAACAGTTGTGGAGAAGATTCGCGAATTGATCGGACTGGGAAACTCGTATATTGTGGAGAAGGTGGGGCTCGTTACATCTGGCAACCAAGACATCTCACACTCGGATGTTTTCGAGTACAGTATCTAACGAGTGTAATTTGTACAACTGGCTGTAAACGTATCATATTTCTGGCTTAAATTGAGATCATCGGTCTTTTTGGTGTGAGTGTTTGTCAATTGTAAAATGATTTCAAGGAACGTGAGGGAGCTATTCCAAATTGCATATTGCTGCGCAACATGGCGAACTACATCACCTGGCTGCTCAAAACGTTCGGCGCAATTCCTCAAAGTCAGGATATTGGTTTTCCAATGGAATCGTCCAGGTAACCAATCTCTTCACTTCGAAATATTTGGTGTTTAGTCGGTGTTACGCTGGAAGGTCGCTACATCCTCATCATCACATAACATAATCGTGAAGAGCTATTTTTAATTGGACCAGCCCTGTCAGATCACATCGCAAAATTGTAATTGTTTCCAGCTGCTCCTCCAATGGGTCAGGTGTTTCGACGGAAGCTCTTCTCATGCCATATCTGACTGCACTGGCCGATTTTAGAGAGAATGTTCGCAACATTGCAAAGGATCATAAGATTGCTGGGATCCTGGAGGTGAGTAAGGTCAAAGGCTCTAGCCGCCTCTAGCGTACCAAGGAAAAGATCTATGGGACTCCACCAGTTAGGTTATTCAGCCAGTATAGGCATGGGTGAGCCTCTTTACGACATTACAAGCTCAAGCGATCTGCTGTGAATATATAAAAAAAGTAATATATATTAAAATCTGTCTAATTTTGTACACGATTTTTGGAAGTTTCAACGCAATGAGTTAGAAGGACGATTATGTGGTCCAATCTCAACGCTTCACTCCTTTAAACTGCAATACATATCTCAATTGCAGTTTAAAGGACCGTTGACACAGGATTGGTCCACATAATCGTTTTGCTTTAAACTAGAGTTAGTGTTATTTTCTAAAGATTATTAGCGAACATGTCTTTTTGGTTGTTAAGGAGTGTGATCGGCTTCGTGATGAGGTGCTGCCAGAACTGGGAGTCCGCCTGGAGGATCGAAGTTCTCAGACATGCGTCAAATTGGTGGACCGCGAGACGCTTTTGAGGGAACAGCAGCAGAAAAAGGCGGCGGAGGCAGCAAAGCAGGCCGTAAGTTATAGGTCACTCTCATTTATGTGTTGAAAATTAAACTCTAATTTTCAGGAACAACGTATTATAATAAATGTGTCAGTGTCAGCTGTTTGCATAATTCTGTTATTGTGTTCAGGAGTTTGGTATGTTCAACTATTCCCTCACCCCTTCCTACAACTTTTTAGTATAACTCAACGCAGAGAACTCTCGCTCCGGTCATGGAACAAAATAGTATGAATTTTTTGCCACCTGCGCATTCCAAAAACGTTGTGGTTTGCTTCATGAGCGAACAACATATTAGTTATTACAGGAAAAAGAGCGAAAGGCGGCCGAGAAGGCTGAGAAAGAAGCAGCAAAGGAGGCAGCGAAGCGGATTCCGCCTTCTGAAATGTTTCGCCAGGGCGAGGACGCGGCCAAGTACAGTGCGTGGGATGAGAACGGAATACCCACCCATGCTGTCGACGGAGAAGAGGTAGTGCTCATCCTTACCCATGTTTCAGAAAACCTAGTCAAGATGGGTTTTCGAAAGAAGCAAATCCCACGAAAAACCGCGAATTCCGGTAACCCTACCAGTTAACCATTTTTTAACAACCCTTCAGTAACTCTTTTTTTCTAGCGTCTTTTTGGTGGAATACGCGTGTACCAGGTTAACCCAAGTGGTAACCGTAAATTTGGTTAATGGTCCACTGGCGCGGTTAAATAAAGACTAGGCGTTCATACAAAAATGAATAGCCGATATGACGAGTTCTGAATTCCCGCTGTACACATTTTGTAGGTATGCTTTGATATAAAACATATATGCAGGTGTCGAAAAAGCTGCGAAAGAAGCTGGAAAAACTGTGGGAGGCACAAAAGAAGAGCTATGAAAGCCTGAACGGAGTAGCTACCAACTGAGAATACATCTTGTCCCACTCCTTGTTGCCTACCATATGCTATCATACTGTTGTTCGGGTACCTTAATATATTTTTTCACCGGAAGAACGAATTTCCATCATTGCGGCCGTGCAGAAGCTGCAATTTCATCTGTTTTGTGATTGACATTCTAGTTGCTGCCTGTGCCTACCCTGTTTTCCATGGTTTATTCTTTGTTATGTGGGTTAAGGGAATTTTATAATGTTTTGCTTGCAATAAAGTGTTGTTGAGGAGCATGTAACGGAACAGACACTACCGTACAACAGAAAAATATTTACTCTGGCAGTTGAAAGGGGATATAACATAATTGGATTGTGACTTGAAAAACAAAATTAAAAAAACAGATCAAATAAAACTATAACACACGTACATTAAAACAATTTTTGCTTCTTAATATCGAGCGCCACGTCCACCTCGATCTGAAAAAATGAAAAATTAGCCACAAGAACTAAGTGGGAACATGCCACCCACATGAACATCCAATCAATAGAACAAATAACGGACTCCAGCAAATCATGTGTTATAAATACTACGAACCTCCTCGACCTCCGCGAAAACCGGCGCTATTACCCCCGCGGAAAGAGCCTCTCCCACCGGATCCCTCTCTATAACCTCCTCTTCCACCGCCACCAGAGTTGAATCCGCCGCGACCTCCGCCACCAGAATTGAAGCCATCGCCGTCCCCACCCTGAAGTACGCCAAATAACACTAGTCTCAAAAAAGAACCGCAAAAAATTGTTTATCTCGAATCTGGTGGGAAAAATCGTCGCTGGGCGAGCTTGGTGTTGGACTTGGTCACTGAATGAGATTACGTAACAGTATGCTTCTATAGCTCGACACCTCAGCTCGCAGAGGCATTCACCAGATGAGTGAAGCAACGAGAGTTATTACTCCCATTGTGTTGTATCTATGCAATTTATATTACGCATTGCACGAGTAGAACGTTAAATTGCTAATTTACGTTTTCAACGAAACTGGACCTACTTGATTCATGTAAGAACTTTTACGTAAAGATAAAGGTCACCGGCTACTCACTCCAAACATGCCGAACGTAGTAGGTGCTCCATCTTCAAATCCTCCCGTTTTGAATGAAACTTCCACTTCTTCTGGGGGCGCCGGCTGGAAACTAGTCGAATCCTCAAGTTTGGCTGTAGTGACAGGCTTCCCATCTACAGGAAGAGGTTGTCTTGCTGACACCTATAAAACACTATATAATGTACAATAAAATAGTTCGGCTAATTATGGCAAAAATATCCCTCCTTCGATATAAATATAAAAAGGAAAAATGAAGTCACTCTGATCGAATCTTGGAAAAGTTCCCGAAACAACTGACTAAATAAGGAAAACTAGCCTCAACGGGTGTGTTCTCAGAGGACACAACAGCTACAGAACCTTCTTGAACAGGTGCATGAACATGCTCAGGCTCACTCTGCTCAACAACCGGTACGGTACTGATGTCATTCTCACCCTTATCTATCTGCAACATGACAATTTGATTATTCTGTAACAGACCACAGCAAATGCCATACAGAGCATGAAGCATGACTGTAATGATGATCCCAGTCCACGTGCGTTTTAATTCGCCTCGCCATTGGAGACGGAAGTCAATTCGCTGCATTCGAGCATTTTTCGAATGTTACAGCAAAACTTTCCTGACTATGTAATTTTATTTCCGGGCAGATACAGTCGAAATTTCAAATAGTTGTTGTTGGATCATGAAAACTCCAAATGCGGGCGGGCCCAGTCAATTTTCTTGAGCTTGAAATTTAATGCCAGTGTACCAGTGTTTAAGAAATTTCTGATCATATAAGTCAAAAACACCACGTGAAACAATAATCCCAGAAAGATGATATTCTTTCAAGTTAGGTAAGTAAGAAAAACACGTCAATGTGCGCGGGATTGATCATCAAATAAGAAATATCATGTACACCTTGTGAACAATGACGATAGCGTCTTCCACAGTGGATTGGACAACGAGATCCACGACGGCAGCTGGCTGCACCGGAGAAGATGACTCAAACTTCTGCGCAACAATTGGTGAATCGACAAATACCTGAAAGAACGGTGTAGAGAGATAATTGATAAGGCACTGCCAATGTTCATACATCTCAACTTAACCAAACATCCGATCCCTTCAAAAAACATCTCTCCTTACAACGTCTCTTTCGAAGTAACTATTGTCCCACATATTATTTGGAACAATCACCGTTGTCCAGCGCTGCTCAATTGCATGTAGTATTATGTGCACGTAACACGGTAACCATACCATACCCTTTTTCTCAATTGTTCCCTCCATTTACCCATATGGAGTGCCACATACTATGTGGATGTCACTTGTCACGTGTTAACTCGCGAATAAATCTATTCTATTCTATAATTTCGGGAGTCTGTATAATGCACGCATACACATCAAGTTTTAGAGTTTAGATCTTGTTTTAAGGAAGTTAACACCTAGAATAAGCAACAAAAAACCAACAAACAAGCTAAGTACGACATTCTCTGACCTTATCTCCCTGACAGACATCATCACAGAATGAAGCGGAGGGGCTGGCACAAGAAGCTAGAATGTCGTCCAGAAAACTATTCGGCGCTGAAATTTAAGGGATCTTAGTTCTCTCTTTACCACCCATCATGACTCTTTTCAATATCATAGAACTATCCTATCATCACAACCATTACCGTGAAGTCAGTTGAGCGAATAGATGAAACAAAAGAAAGGATCACACTTAACTGGTATTGTGAACCGTATCCGTTCTTGAGGCTACTCACATACTATTTCCGTTGCCATTTAAATATTCCACTCTGATCCATAGTTGCACTTGAAGATCCATTTTCAAAATAACGAACCTTGTTCATGCTCCGTCGAATCATGACGAGATTCCACGACTGCTTGACTGCATTCCTATGAGTAAAAGTAAAGAAAAACAGTGGCAGGAAGCAAATATTTGTTGTAGACACACATTAGGAATTATTTTTTCGAATTAGTTTTCCAGGGCGCTCTTCTAGCCTCATCAGATATGAAAACTATCAACAAAACATTATCATGTGGGCCGTGTTAAATAACTCTCGGAGTTAAAGAACCTAAATAGGAAAAGAAGGATTCAAGTACTCACTGGGTGGGAGGCAGACACTGGGATGGCAACATCCGTGGTTTCCACAGGATGCTCAACGTTGAAAGAAGGAGCTTCTACAGTTTTCACGGGATGCTCAACGTTGATAGAAGGAGCTTCGACTGGATGATCAACGCTGGGAGAAGTGACTGTCTGCTTAAATTAGCTGTCTTATACGAGCATCACACAAATCGCTAATCTAAACAACCAGAAAAATCATGCCGAAAACTAGCTCACCAAATAACTTTGTAAAGTCAAAATCGAAAAAGGAGAAAATTGAGGAAAAGTACTCACCGGGTGGGAGGCAGACATAGGGGTGACGACATCAGTGGTTTCCAAAGGATGCTCGATGTCGAGAGAAGGAGCTTCCACGGTTTCCACTGGATGCTCAACGCTGGTAGAAGGAGCTTCCACAGGCTGCTCAACGCTGGTAGGAGCTTCCAGAGGATCACCGCTGGGAAAAGTAGCCGTCTGCTGAAACGAGCTCTGTTATTTTTTAGCAGCACACAGACAACTCTCAGAGTCAAGAATCGAAACATTGAAAGAAAGTTACTCACTGGGTGGTAGGCATTCATTGGGGTGACGACATCAGTGTTTTCCACAGGAGGCTCAGTGTCGGGAGGAGGAGCTTCCACGGTTTCCACAGACTGCTCAACACTGGTAGAAGGAGCTTCCACAGGCTGCTCAACGTTGATGGAAGGAGCTTCCACAGTTTCCACTGGAAGCTCAACGTTGGTACAAGGAGCTTCCACAGGCGGCTGCTCAACGCTGGTAGAAGGAGCTTCCACAGGCTGCTCAACGTTGATGGAAGGAGCTTCCACAGTTTCCACTGGGCGCTCAACGTTGGTAAAAGGAGCTTCCACAGGCGGCTGCTCAACGCTGGTAGAAGGAGCTTCCACAGGCTGCTCAACGTTGTTGGAAGGAGCTTCTACAGCTTCCACATGCTGCTCAATGTTGACAGAAGCTGTCTGCTGAAACAAGCTCGGTGTCACTGTCACTCACCAACCGTTCATGTGAACGACCAAGAAAATCATGTAAAAGCTATGATTAACAGACAATACAGTAAAATAAGACTTGCCAAACGGTTAATAAAATATAATTTTAAAAGTTGAGTGAGAACCTGAGAACCTTCTTTAAATGAATATTGGAGAAGCCAAACCTCATTGAATTCCTCCAAGCTGCTAAACTTCTGCGCGGGAGCAGCAGGTGCAAGTTCTTCCTCTGATACTTCCTGGTTCACCACTATAGCTTCCACTTCTTCTCCATACTGAAACATGAACAGAAAATAATGAATTCTTTATACTGAAACATAAACAGTGCAATCTTGAAAAGGAACAGAAATTAGTGGTATCTTAAAAGAACCCATTCGCTATATACTAATTACTAAATGGCTTGGCAGGATCACTCAGAGACATTATCGCCAGCGGCAGAGCTACATAATTTAAACAGATCCAAAATAGCAGTTTCTCTTTCAGACTAAGTTACCGAGGATTGTATTCAATCCATGCAAATCAAGGGTGAGTTGTGAAGAACTCACGTGCCAACTGATTGGGATTTAAAAAATAAAACCTCAAATACCTCAACAACTTCTGGCTGTGAACACTCTTGGACAGACTGCACAGGCTCGCCGACAGACAGATCGATTTGTGTCCCATCGGTTACTTGAGCAGTAACATCCAACTTCGCCGTACTACGCGCAGTACGAAACGCCTTAATAGAAGATATCGTCACATCATACCTCAACAAATTGAAAATTACACTGATAATTAAACTACATATGGCCCAGTATTCACAACAATTAAAAAATTAAATTGAATCGATACGACGTTACTTTGTGAATGTCATAAAGATAATGTAAAATAGGTCCACTCCTCGGAACCTGCTGTACTGGAAAAACCGCATGCCGAAAATATCTAGCAGAGAACGTGAAAAAAATCTGCGCAGTAATATGAACTTCTGTGCACAGCCATGTGGACCACCTATCCCTGCTATAGCTATTATTGTAGGCGTGTCGTTCTGAATCATATTAAGGAAAATCTGTAAATATGAGTCTCCCCTTAAAACATTCCAGCTAATATATAAACACACCTCCATATCAACGCTATCAATTGACTGATCTGCGGATTCGTTACGTGCACGAGGGACACTGGACCAATCACAAGGCTTCTGAACGAACTCTCCAACATTACTAAACGAGGAATCGAGATGATCCAGCTGAAAACTAATTAATATGAGACAGGAATTCTATACACCAGACCAACACTGTCGCCAATCAAAATAATCTTGGAGGTAACAACTTAACTTTGATCGATCGCCACCCATGGAATTATCGTTCATCCAACGAGTCTCCACGATTGTGTTCTGCAGAGAATAAAAATGGGAAGATTACTTTATCAAAACATGGTCTTGTAAAAACATAGGTAGACACGGTTTGCGGGTACTGTAGACAATATACGTCTGCATAAATACAAAATAGCACAGGTGATAAAATATGTCGCAGTGATACCTTTTCAAGGACGAATTGATCATCTGATACAATTGTTGGTAGTGGCTCCATATATTCCGGTGCACACTTTTCTTCCAGCTGGCGCTGTAAACTGCATTGAATGAGCCACCCAAATGACTTGTTGACAATCAAAAAAACTCGAAGCAATATCCTTCTAGTTAACCCCCCCCCCGCCCTCTCTATGCTAACACCAAAAGCAGGAGAACCTAGCAAAGTATATCAAATCAAGAACTTCACCTCAATTTTAACATCGTCCAATGGTTGTGAACTATGAGCAGCATCTTGAGCATGCAGACATCCTCCCGAATAAGAACGCGAAGTTCCTAATCCCATTTGGATTCCACTGCGTTCTGAACAAATCTACTCAAAAGTTGTAAATATCTGACCTGAATAATACAATACTATAGAAATTGAGGCTTGTATATGTAACGATTGAAACTTAGATATTATTCGCACCAAAAACACACTTGCGGTTTTGGGTAATAGAATAACACATGATACATCCAATGAAATGGCAAATATACAACATGAACATGAGTACTTGGTAAATGGAGAATAAGACAAAATAACGTACCGCGCACTGTGTATCTTCCTGCTGCCGAATGTTGTTTAAGGACTTCGAGATCATACTTGACAGATTCTGACTGTTGAAGTACCGGAGACTGATGCTCTAACTCAGAAACGTCACCTGAAAAAACCGGAAAAAATAAAAGAATCTTGGTTTCGCGTGCCATCTAAAATGAAAGTAAGCTTATGCTGCGTTCGAACTTGAAGCCATACAATGCCCTGATAAAATTAGAAGGGAATGCTCAGCTTCACCACAGGCTGGACTTTGGATATATAAATATAACGGTTGAATGATTACCAATTTATTTGACGCACTTCCTTTCGACGTCATTATAGTATACCCGACTTCTTCGCTTTTTTCGCAAGAGATTTTTTAAACCTCTAGACCCTCCAACCAACAACATACCACATTCGCTTCGAGCACCTGTTTGGAAGGCAGATGCGAGAATATGCAGAGAACGTCGGAGTTCTCGATTACGAAAATTAGTCGAATAATGAAAGAAAACAATATTAATGGGAAATACTTCCGACTCAAATAATCACCAAACAAATTGCAAATTGTACACTTGCCTGTTCCACGAGTAACACCGTCAGATGGAACACCTTTAGCATGATCTCTGCCCTGTGGACTATCGCACAGTACGTTCCTTCGTCCATTAGTGCAAAGAGGGGAACCTGAGAAAATATCATGTCGCCAAAAAAACAGAACAAATGGAACTAACACACTGCACTTGGATACATTGGAGGAAACAAAAGAAAGGAACCTGTGAAGAAAAGTTAAAGCGTGTATAAAATTTATCATTGTTGCACCTCACAACATACGCGCATCCGCACCAGTGTGCCCACAGGCCCGGTGCGCAAGTTCGCCTGAGAGGATGTTAGGTGTCGTAAAACGTCAAAATACCGAATGCCGCGAAACGAACCTTTCAACATGAGACGGGAGATGAGACAGCGACTTTTTTCGTCGGTGAGACCACATTCACTGGCCAACGTCTGGAGAGAACTTGTCGCATCACATTCAGATCCTGGACTACGGCCGGCAAGCTTGCACAGGAGGCTTGCCAAGCGGATGGCGAGCGAGAGAAGAGACTAAAAAGATCACTCACCAATTATGAATATAGGACATACGCTAAGAACTGTTGAACCTATAGTGTTGATCAATGAAAAAATACAGAAGAACAGGAGCACGAACCAATTCCGCAGAACCGCGGTGACGAGATTTTTTCTCCGTCAAACGTTTGGAGAAGTCTGACAGAATGTTTTCCACTGCACGAACACAGGTTGTGTCGAAAACATCTCCTTCATTTTCCCACTTGTCCAGAACCGAGCTGATGGTACCTGGAATATAAAAACTGAAGATTTGGTTTATGGCCCCTAGGCAAACAACATTGGTAACTTCCTGTATATCGCTTCCGAGAATACTAATCCATTGGAAGTAGAACAACTCAGTCAGAACAGACTAGTGCGAACCTGCGAACGTAGGAACCTGTATGGAACTGCTGTTTTCTCTAAGCTTGCCATAAAGGGTTTGAAGCATTGTAACTCAAAACTTTAACTTTCGAGAGGAAGTCCACTTGATATTTGACTAATAGTTGAACTCTCGCAATGTAATTAAGACCTCCATTCTATCTCGAACTTGAAATTTTAAACTAAAATTACAATCTTACCCGCAATCCAAATGAAGTTATTGGAACCGTTTATGTTTGGACTTCTTTATTCGTCACATCACAATGTTACAGTGGTGGTCCTTGACCGATCTCCAAATCTGCTTATCTCTGCATGTGTCTGGACTTTGTTAGATCAAACTATTATACTCGGGTTTTCATTGAAATAAACAGAAAATACCTTCGCTGCGCTGTGAATCAACCAGATGGACGACATCAGCGAGAATGTCGACCACATACTGAAAGTCCAATTATGAATAACTTGAGCACGTTAGTTTCCTCTACTATATCATGGAATATGACACCAGTTACACAATCGAAACGACAACTAACCGTGAAATACAACCTCTGCAGGGTAGGAAATATGTCGGTCTGCAGAACTGCTCCACCCAACGCGAAAACAAACTGCATTGCATCCGTCGCCACGTCCTTGGTCAAGTTTGTCTCTCCGATGCTCAATGCTTGAAGCAAAATGTCTCGCAAAAACCTCGCGAAATTTTCTCGATTTTCCTAAAATAAAAATTAACATGCAAATAAGTGATCTTCCTACGCCGAACGCACTCTCGACTGTCTCAATTAGTCACAATACTAACTTATCTGTCACGTTCCCAGAAAAAAATACAGCGCTCAGCCAAACTTATTTGAACCATGAGTCATCCCTAAGATAAGAACGGATTGCTACTAATAAGAAGTAAAACTATTTTCAAATAGAAGGAACTGAATGCCAGATCTTGATTGTATCGCTTGTTTCCCGGTGATTTACAAGAAACAAATTGGTTAAAGCCAATCGAGTGGTGCAAGAGGAGCACACCAGTGTTCTAACCAGCTTAATTTCCATCGGCTGGTCGGCGGTTTCGCTTCGCTTCAGATCGATCTTCAAGAGACGATAAGCAATAAACTGAAATATTTGCATTAATCATAAGGTTTGTCTCATATGGCATAAATCAATTAAAATAGAGTGCATTCTAATCATACACCAGCAAGGTTGTCCGAATAGTCAGAAAAGTTCGAAAAACAGACTACTTTTTAGACGAAAAGATGAAAATCGGTCTACTTTGTTGGGAAAATCCTAAATTTTTACGTGTTTACCTCTGGAAACGGACTACTTTTTGTCGCCTAGTAGGACCTTACTGGTGTATGATTCTAATTTATTTAGTATGGCTCTGGGCACATCGGAACTGTATTAAATAGTAAACTTCTTTCACAAATGTTCTCATTGATCTAGTGTATCTATTCCTCCTTTTCGACACACGGACAATTTAAATTTATCCGCTTCAAAATCAGAGAGTATATACACCCACGGGATCCACAACATCGTTATCCGGAATCCACATACGATCGTCCAACTTGCCCTTCCAGATACGCTGAGTTTCACTGAATATAAACACTCAAGACTACAGTAAAAATGTATGAGCAATGGTATACTACACTGCCTTTGGCAGTCAAGTCAAAACGGGTTTGAGGAAGATCGCAAAATAATCCACACACAACTTTGAGTGGTTCGAGTACCAACTATATGAGAAGTTATCACCACAGGAACGACAATCCACATTTAATAAAATTTGCATACGACTCCGGTTTCCGGTAGGATAACAGGGAAAGGAACTCGAATAAAAATTTCACAGTGACCCCAAGCCGCAAAAAATCTTGGAATACTCCGTAGATCAAAAATTAACATGAAAAACTAACGCGATTGCATCCATGTATGTCGAGCGGAACTCATCGAACATCTTTTCTTTGAACTCGGCTGTTACTGGGTCCGATGGATGCAAGAGCATCAACAACACGAACGCATCCCTGAATGTCATATCATGATAATCTGAGCCGAGAATAAGTTTTATTCGAAAATCAGAAAGCCTTACGGTTGCGGAGGACACGTCCCTGTTGAACAGTGTTCATGCACTCTTACATAATTAAACTGATCCACATGAAGATTGAGCACCCTTTGAAGAGTATACATACATCAAATTAGGCGGCGCAGACAGTGGCGGTTTAATATTGGTGTTTGGCCTCCTTTAATATTTTGACACCCAGAATCCTAGGAAGCGCAGTGCATTCCAATGAATCACAAAAAACAGGTCAGTTCACATAAATTTTGTACATCTATTAGTGTCCGGTGTGATATGGTGAACGTCCCATGCCATTTACGTGGCAATAAATCAGCAGCCCCAACTAATCCATACCAGGCACTTGCTTCGCTCCACATTTCCATCAAATTCCCCACGTGCATCCAGCCGGGTTGATGTCTTTCGCACAGACGAGCCAACACATTGCTCAGAGTTGCTGCCGAAGAAAGCTTTTCCTTTTCTTCGTCCGATTTCAACTTCTTCGTGGCCATATAGTTCAACACCCAGATCCGAGATCTGTACTCGCTGAAGACCCTCTGCTCACGCTCAACTTCTTCTTCACCTAAAAAAACATCATCTACACTACTCACAAAAATTCATGCATGACAGCGAAACCGAAAACACGGAAAAAGCAAAATGAGGACATTTCAATCAGAAAGCAACAAAAAGTCCCAATAGCATCCTGAGTTTCATACACATCCAATCCATTAAACTCACCGTCATTCTCTCTGGGAGACTCCGCCGCTTGAAGTATACCGTAACTCCTATGATTCGCAGCGGCAAACTTCTGCGCCCGATCAACCTGAGGAACACAAAACTTTAACCAATCTGATCCCTTCTCAGAAACATTGGCGCCAATTAGCACTCAGCCAAGTGACGATCATTAGCGAGCGACTTAAAGATTTGTAGCGCGCGAATTAGCATATTTGTTGCGAATTGCTTGCAGGCGACAAATGTTCAGTTCGCGCGCTACAAATCGCTAAGTCGCCCGCGGTTAAACATTTCAATGGCCTGCTAGAAATCGTTTAATTGCCAGAATGAACAGAACGCCGGTTGGGGCAGGGAAAAAAACCGTATTTTCTCTTTTCACTTTTCAATTCCTGTTTTGAATGAAAACAATGGTTAAATACTGCAATTTTATTCAATTAAATATCACAGAAATACAATATAAACCACTTAAACATGAACAAAAGGAACATATTCTCATTTAATATAGAAATCGCACACAGAATGGAGATTAGAGTGATCTTCATCTTCTACTCGGCTGTCTTGGGGTCTCTTCAGAATCTAATCGAGTTGCTTGATTGTAGAGCTCTTGGACCATATCGACCACGCAAGCTGAAACTATGCAATTTTTCAAAAAGTATAGGACGAATTCGAACCACTGTCGCTCAACTAAACGAAATTTCAACAAAAAAACGAGCACATATTACGTGCGAAACCCGGATCAGTTTGCATTAGCACAAAAATCTGTTTGAAACGTTGTAGGAACCACTGAAAAACTATTATATAAAAACCATACTCCGTCCGGGGCTCGTGAGTATTCAATGATAATAACGGATTGTATTTCATCATTGAATCTAGTTTGCACGTAGTCATTGAACATAGACCGCCGGCAAGGGTAGCACCATAACGATTCCGTTATTATATACTGGCTGTTTAACTTCCGATTCCGAAGTTTTCAGATCTTTGGTGACAAATTTTGACGTTTATAACCATCCAAATAGGAAAAAACATCTTAGTTGTGTGAAAATTACCGGCGAGCGATCATCTACCTAACTACTAAACAGATTTTTGGTGAACCTGAAACTATCTCCAAACGAAAACCTGCCCCCTTGACGGTTTACACATGCAACCAGGTTGCATGCAACTGCAACCAAAACCAAAATGCAACCGGGTTGCATGTGTAAAGAAAATTCGGTTGCTTTCGGTTGATTTTCAAATGCAACCAAACACAATTGTTGGACATTTTCCTGTTTTTAATGCAATTTGGTTGCATTTGGAAAGCAACCGAACTGTCTTTACATGTTGCATTGGCACATTGGTTGCATGTGTAACTGGCCCCCTTTTCACATGTCACACACATAATTTGGTTTTCACAGTTATTTCTGAGTTCTGAGAAGGTTTAACGAAAAGGTTGGGTTTTACACAAGACCTGCCCTTCAACGATGTTGTTCAATAAAAGCCAAACCAACCTGCTCTAAATAAAAAGATGTTCTTCCGTGAAGATTCCGGTACCGCAACGTTTCTTCTCGTCGTACCTGTCGATCATCAACACAACCGCGTTTAGGAGCCGATGGAGCACTGTAAAAGTATGATTAACGTTTTAATAAGAAACTGTTATTGGTCAACATCGTATTCCTCAATCTAGATTAGGGCTGACACCCCCCCCCCCATAGTCCAGCGAAGTGGTCTAAGCGGCCAGAAAAAAATCGAAAAACGGGCTACTTCTGCCCAAAAACAGGAAAATTTGTCATTTTGCTGGCCGTACGTTACGTCTCAAGGGAAGATTGACTTTTTACCCCCCGCCTTTCTGAATTTGTATTGCGTTTGGGGAATTGTAGTTTGACCCCCCCACCGGGGGGTTATAATTCAATTTATCGCCTGCAATACAAAAGTTTGAGGGTGGGGGGTAAAAAGTAAACATTTCCGGTATTGAAGTTCAGCCCCCCACTCGTTGAAGTTTGACCCCCCACCATTGAAGTTCTACCCCCCGCCAAGTGGGGGGTAAATAGTAAATGTCGAAGTTGAATTTTGACCCCCCCCCCTCTCCTAGATTTTCAGGTTTTAGCTTGGGTGGGGGGTTGAAGTGCTACGGGGGGGACTCAACTAAAGTGGGGGGCGATACTTCAATTTTCCCCGTCTCGAAACAAAAATGGCTATATTCCGAGCAATTGGAAATGATTGAATCACATTTTCCCCTGTGCTCTATCATTTGAACAGCAAAATCGAAACCAAAAACCAAAAACCAACCTGCAGATATAGAAGTCCGATGAACAGTCCCATAATACCTTTCTGAATGAGCTTGGCACTTGCCAAAGAGGGATTGCGCCAATTGTCGAGACAGGCTCTGAAATCATCAATATTACTTGCTATTTGAATGGAAAACGAATTTTTTTATCGCACAGTCGGACCTTACTCGTCGTCTATTCGAAAGTGGTCGTTTTCCTGAGCCTAAGCCTTAAGTTCTAAGTGAGCATTAACTGGTAGGTTAAAATAATCTTGTATGAGAATATCAAAAAAGATCGATATTACTAAACTCCCCGCTTTGACTTATCTGTTGCTTCTGCGACTGAGTTAAAATTAAAAATATAATGTAAAACATGGATATTTGTAACAAAATTATCAAAAAATCTACAAATACACGTATCAATACTCCTAAAACTCTGAATGACATCCGTTTATATTCTATATCCCTCCCCGGTTTGGCACAAAATAGGAAGTTTCGTCTTGTGACAGCCAGAATATAAGGCGATTCGAAGTGAAAATCCAGTTAGAAGAGAAAGCCATTGAGTAAACGTTCCCGAAAGCGGAAAGAGAAACTTTAATAATTCTTCAGGATGACTAAAAACGAACTTTCTTCACTAGTTTCCACTTTATAACCATTAACAATCGTTTTTTGAGCCTTGTCATAATACACATCTTTGGAATCGGTACTCCTTAATCATTCTCCAATTGCAGGCAGAATAACGTTCATGAATGGGCGAAACTGCAATATTTCTGACTGAACTTCTGCAATTTTTCTGTGAACCTACCTAAAAAATTTGACTTCGACGTCTTTCACGAATAAATATTCATCCTATTTCGGGCAAAGGAAGAAGAACATCAGTTCTGAGTGTCTGCAATTACATTCGAAAGCTGAACATAAAAAATAATGAACAACAACAAAATAATAAAAAAAGAATTAAAAATTTAAAAAGAGAGAGAGAAAATTATGCGACAGTTTTGCATAATACGAAGTCCGCGGCTTCACATTACGATCACGTAAAAACCGTGCAGCGTATGAAGTGCAGTAAGCGCGCTAGAAATCAGCGAGAAATCTTTGAGCCGCCGCTATAAATTTCACGCAGTTTTTTGTCGCCGTCTAATAGCAGACCATTGAAAATTTCCATTTTTTTGTCGCGCGCTAGAAAAAAAGTGAAAAATTTTTGTTGAATTGTCGCTGGCTAATGATGGGCATTTGTCTGAGCAGGAGTTAGCGCTAATTGGCAGAGATACCGTAATCCAAAAATTCAATTTTAAAGGAAAAAGCTGCTGAAAACTACTTAATAACTAAAGAAAAGCAGTAATACGACTGAAACAGTACACAAGGAGGTTTCTCAGAGTGAAGTTTCAGGAAAAAATCCTTTTTTTTAATATTAATAGGGTAGACAACAGGTTTTGTCTCTTACGTGTTCATGGGATGAAAATACTATTTCCATCTGATGATGATATGTAAATAAATCTTCCCATGGAGGTCGACTATAAACAAACCATACCGAGGTAAAATCACACCGACCCCCACCGACAGCAAACCATACCGAGGGGGTGAAACCCTACCGACCTCCTTAATCAGCACCGAATATGCATTCACCTGTTCTTCTCAACAGTTTTTTGTTCGGAATATGGTGAATGCGAGACAGTCACGGTGAAAAACACATGGCAGTAGTGAGTACTCTGTATGTTTCGAGGTAGGTATGTATTCACCCTTCCGGTACGGTTTGCGGGAAAATTGTACAATTGCCCCCCCCCCTCACCTTAAGTCCCCCCGGTAGTACTATCACCCCCCTCCCAATACGATTTCCTATAGAGAGGGGGGTGATTGTAAATGGGGGGTGATTGTAAATGGGGGGTAATTGTATAATGTCGACGTTTAACAATCACCCCCCACAATACAAAAGGGGGGGGGGGGGTAATAGTACAACCCCGAACCTGTTTAACAATCGCCCCCCACTCAATCCAAACCTGCAGTAAAAAAGGACGTTGTACAATCACCCCCCCCCCCCCTAGGGGTGGGGGGGGGGGGGGGGGCGATTGTACTACGGGTCGGATTCCAACCTATTTCGGCTCAAGGGGGGGACGATTGTACAATAAACCCCGGTTTGCTTTAGGTAGGGACATTTCTCAATGTTTGTCGCCTTGAAAAACTGATTGTCGGCTAGGTGACGTCGCACGAAAAATGCGAAATTGGCAGAAGTTGGCAGCCTAACGTAAAAATTGGCATGCCAATTGGCAGGAATCTGTCTGAGTATTAAATATCTGGAGGCTGGTAATATTCACTTCGCGCATGACCCCTACAGCACTTGAAAACATACATTTCGTATTTAGAAGGATTGAAGGTGGGAATGTAGTGATTACTGACAGAAATTATTATCAAATTAGGGGCGACTACAAAGTTTCCCGACGGCACTTCACGGCCGATAATATCCCCTCTAACAACTGAATTCGCTTGAAAACATGTCATAGAACATAGATTCCCGAGAAAACTCCAAAATCATCTTAATATTGAACTTTTCTGAATTCTGCTAAATTACTCACATTTCCCAAAATGAGACACATGTCCACGTAGGCCATTCCGCGCTGCTCATCTCCTCCATCGGCTTCTTTTTCGAACAAATCCACTAAAAAAAGATCTAATTTAATAAAACACCATGGTTGTAATTTTTAACAAACCTGGTACTGGTACGTATTTGAACGTATTTTTTCTGATAAAAAAAATGAACTAAATGATAAGTGCTTAAAACGCGCCACACGAAGACAAGGAATGTGTAGGTGTAGTCAAGGATTAAGCGATGATTTGAATTTGGGTTTATCAACATAAAAATGCATGAGTCTTAAGACCAAAGCACCAAAGTGAATACTATGAATGCCCGTGCAGAAATGATATCGCCCATAACAATTCCAAAGACTTTTTGTCTGATTTTTATACAGAAGAAATCTACCAGTTTTGAATTAATATTGCAATGTCAATGTTCTCCCACGAAATGAACTCACAGATCTGTTCGTGAGTGGGTTGTGGACCACCCGCAAATATATACTTATTGACAATGTCCACATGTGCCACCTGTTCAGAAACAATTCTTTTCATTCCTTCGACGTGATGCTCAATTCCACACTGAAAAATTTGAAGATGAACATTCATGAATTGTGACTGTTCTGAACGTTGTCCAGCGAACCATCTGTGCATACACAGATAAAATGATAATGAAAGTTGCACAGTGAAAATTAATTCTTCCCTCTCTTCTTTGGAGACTCCTTTTCATCAACTATAGAAGTAGCCCGTTATAAGCATTTAGTTGAGCTTGTACAAACATTGTGTTTTTCTGAAACATTTTCAATTTTCTAGTTCTTCTTCAAATTTAATTACTGTTACGCTTATCTATCAACTCATGCAATGTATTGAATATGTTAACTGGATGAAATATTAAGCACTTGATTAAACGGCTTACCTCAGCCTCAATCTCAGCGAGGCGGTCGCCAAAAACGTCACACAGCTGCTTGCTGTAATTCTCGTAACTTTTGGTGAAGAGATATACCTTCCGATAACCATACTTTCGATAGGAACGACTTGTCCAATCAGCTATAAAGGAACAGAAGATAACGGGCTATTACTTGCTTCATTTTAAGACCTTCAAATTCTCTTAGACTACAAAATCGTTGCCTACTTCCTCCTATAACGATAATAACCACACTCCAACCTGACAACCACCTAATATTATTATGACCGTTCAACCCGTTTACCAGCCATATCCTGCTTTTGGTACTCTTCTCGAAACCAGAAAGTCGTATGTTATAAAATTAATCTACTATTTTATTAACAACAAGGCCAGTGGCCGTATTCACCAAGATCCCGGTAAGGTAAAAAAGCTTCCCGCGCCTTTGGACCCTCCTCACCAGCATACTATTTTCGTGCTCTACCTTCCCGCGGGAAGGTATTTTAGCTTCCCGAGGATTGGTGAATACGGCCACAGTTTACGAAGAAATAGCTCAAGACATGTGATTGTCGACAATTAATAAATTGAAATTTATCAAAATCACTTGTTCTACACTTCAAGAATGAGGTCCTTTTATATTTTCTAAGAATGAGGTACTGTTAAAGTGAGCTGAAAACAAAATGTAAATGATTTTACGAAAACAAATAATTCGTACTCACTTGGCATGAGGTCACCCTCAAATGGAATACTTTCTTCTTCGGAGAACAACATTCCTACCCAACCAATTTGAATATGGATACTGGAAAATTCAATAGGATAAAAATCACTATATTCGAGAACTGTTATACGCAAAATCATAAACTTCTAATTATCCAATTAACTTTATTCCGTAAAAAAGTGACGCCATATTAGCGAAAAAGAAAACCAGATGTTTGTTGTTAACAAGAGGTTAAGAAAAGTTAAGGTTCTTCTGGGAACCGAAAAATAACCACACATCGATAAACCTTAGCGTATAAAAATATTGTATAAATTATAATTTATCATCATTCAAATGATTTCATATTCAACAATAAGTCAATAAGATGCGATCGATATTCAATTTTTAGGATTTAATCTTTTGAATCGTTACAGTACTCCTGTTCCGGGCGAGACCAAAGCAACAAGACCGCGAGTTTTGAAATTCAAAATTCTCACCAAATGAGAAAAGAAAAAAGTAATAAGAAACAGTACAATTGAACAAAATTGATTTTGAAAAATGACAATTTGAAGTTCGAACGAAAAATGAGTTCGACTCAGGTGAAAGTTACATGCCTAAAATAGGTGCCGACAAGCCTAATTCGGTTCTAATCCAGCCATTTCGATGTTCCTGAATTTCCCTTCCCATTTCCCATTTTAGGCTCGTAGTTTTCATCCTTGGAGTTTCAAACACCCTCTCAATTTTTGTCCTATCAAAATCCCATTGAATGATCAAGGCTGAGTTTCACGCCCAAAAACGACAGGAAAACGTGGCAAAGTACAGAATTTACGGGTCTGGCATTCCATTTCAGCTTTTCCTCCTCATTTAACCGAACTCACCCAGCCAAGACGGTCTGACTGAACAATGTATCCCCGTCGTATCAGGTAACTGCTATTTTTTTTGGCAAACTTTTTTCTTATGTTCACCTTCTCAATGCCGCCGATCTTGAAGACGTTGAATTCAATCTACAACATGAGTCTCAAGGAAGAGCGGGTCGGTAGGCCAGTTCTATATTTAATCGAGTTTTTCGGTAACCTAACCGGATTTTGGTTACCGTTTTTGCAGGATACCTCAAAGGTAACCGGTAGGTAACCTAAAACTAATTTCCGGTTATCATACAAACCATATTTCGAGCTAGAAAACCAGGTAACCATTTTTCATCTCGGTTTACCAACCGACTCAGGTAACCTGTAGAAGAAGCTACCAAAAACCGTTAAGATATAGAGTTCATCCGATGTGTCCGTAGTTCGAAAGCGGTGTCGTTCTTGCCGATCAAACTACACTAGATATAGGTGAGGCCTGGAAGTGTCCGAGAAAACGCCTAAAATCGTCCCAAAATGCGCCTGGAACGAATCGTACATGATCTTTCTAGGCGCATCCTCGGACGCAACTAGGCCCGCACTGTCTGGCAGACACTGTCCTTCCCTACATTGGAAATATTGCAGATCCCGCTCTCGCCCTCGCTCCCGCAGTCGTTCCCGCAACCGCAGCGGAGAGCGCAGTCTGCCACCGTGGAGGCCGCAGGCTGTCATGCAGTTCACCAATGAGCCGCAGGTGTGACATTTTTCACTGAGACTACAGTCCTTCTTTGAGCCCAATTTGTGGGCAGCGGCACAAAGGTGGAGCAAATGAGTAACTGTTGCGCATTCAGGTACCAAAGAGGCTCAATCGATACGTATCGTTCGCATTTTCGTGCCGTTGCTTCCTAATATGGGGCTCGAAGTATGACCGCAGGTCTCAAACAGCTGCTATCAGGGTGGTAATAATAAAGAATTAGATATCCTCCCTTTAGCGAAATGTGGCTCGTAAATATCGCGAAAGATTCAGATCCTGATCGCCTATTAATCTCATTTCAAAGAAAGAATTCATTTAAGAGTTGCTAATGCAAATGGGCAATTGGCAAGATTTTGGGAGAATTGGCAGAACACGAAATCATGGCAAACGAGTTTCCCGGAAACCGGTGAACAAGTCTTCTGCAACCGTCTAGAGAAAACACGTATTTCAAGTTTGACGTGGAATTCCGCAGAGATACTGGATAGATTGAGATGCTCAACTTTTAGACGATGGAAACTTCTGGGGGATTTATAAAAAATGTCCGCCCTTGAACAAAGATTTCTTGAAGCTCCCGTTAGGGCATGACGATTATAATCGGCAGCTGCAGACAGCAGGATTCTCGCTCGAACAACGATTGCAGTTCAAACTACATTCAGCCAACATAAACGAACTATCGTCATCCAACTCGACTTTGTCAGCGGGTAAATGAAGTGTCCAAGATGTTTACAGCATGTTAGAGTTATTAGAGGAAAGGGAGTTTTGGAGAAACTACTATAGGAAGTGACCAAAATATTGTATTTTTCTCTTGATGGTCCCTATCTTTACCGTAATTCACGATCTTCGGCCAAAAAACAGCACGATCAAACTGCATCCGGATAAGCAGCATATACCATAGATCTGCTGGGAAAAGAGCGAACTACACACAGCTTACTCAACCGCATCCATAAAAACAGCGAAAACTTTTATTTTTTTCAATTATCTATTTGAAATCCAGGCTATGGCTCCCACTGCAATCACAGCTGTCATTTCCGACTCGGAAGTGGAAAGTGTGATGGAGCATCTTAGAAATAGACCACCCGTCCAGGTATGTCGAATGAACTATTTCTGTCTGATACTTTGAAAACCAAGGTATCGATATAGGGAGTCGGACCATTTTTGTAGTTTGATGTCGGAATCCATCGCTGTAATTCATGACTTACGACTAAAGTACAACACGATTCAATTGCGAACATAGCAGACTATGGTAAAACACATCGTGCAGGCCTGCTTCGGGAAAATTGAACATTTTTGTGAAAAATAGATTTTGCGTTTCTCATTTTATTTGTTTAAGCGTGTCACCGAGATTCTGGATGTTTCCGATGACGATGCTGGCGTTTCACAGGTACCGTACAATTATTCACGATTCTCCATGTCTTTAAAAGAACCAGAAATTCATATATATCTCTGTTTTGAATATTCATTTCAGCCGCAAAGCTCCGCTCAGCTAGTCACCTACGACTCCGAGGCTTTGGCTCGAACTGATGGCGAGACAACTGGTACGTTGTAGTTCTGTGAATAAACAAAAGTGCCAGAAGTGATAATTGAGTCCCAGAAATGATAATTGAAGAGGCTGAGCAAAAAGTCACGGAAGTCTAACCTATCATTGTCCACATCACACTGTGGAACAGACCTACAGTGTTTTTTTTCAATTCAAGTGAGAAAGGTGAACACTGTACGTAATTCGAGTCGGCTGGATTTGTAGTTTGCACTCACTACTTAACAGTTATAGTATGGGACTGGTGGAGATGTTTGTAAATACCCCACTATAACCCCCAGTATTTTGTAAACTGCATATATCATTCACTCCTTTCAGTTGTGAAACCGTCGGATTTCGTTCCCTTCGCCTTCAATTGCCAGCTGGCTCATGGATCCGGCACTGTCTCTATATCCGAATTTAGATCCATTGGCGATCTTTTCTCGGTTGGTTTTACTACTTAGAGGGACCGAAGTAGAAATGATAATAGTTTGGAATCAAAGTGGTTTCTAAAACATGGTTGAATTTCAGAAAATCGCCAGCGCCTTCCAAATGTCGAGCGATGATATCATCTTCTGCACCATCAACACCTTCAAGGTTCGTTCCCATTGAGTGCAATAGTCGAAGAAGTTGAACTTCAGTATTTCAGCAAACGTCAAAGTGAATCAAAGTTTCTCATTTACATTATGGCTTGTACTAAAACTTCAGTGGGCCAGTTCATATATCCACTGTGTGCCTCATTATATGTTTCATGGAAGAACTACTCACTGAAACTTATTGTAAAATTAATTCATTCACTTCAGAATATTGTAATATGATTTCAAACCAGTGAAACCTTTGAACTATGCTAACTCAATTTGGGTTTATTGTACAATCGTCCCCCCTTGAGGCGTTTCATGTTTGGCAACATTTGTTGTTCTAGCCGAATATGGACAAGCTGTTCGCCGGAACAATAGACACCACCGACATGCTGTTTGTGCACACCAGAGGCCAGACTGTCGAGGTGGAAGTCACCAAAACGGAAGAGTGAGTACAATCGATTAGTGATTGTGAGATGTGATAATTGTCAGTAGTAGTCGTCGCCAAGTCGGAGGCGGGGGTATACCGTGTTTTTGCTGTCTACAGAAACGCAGCCTCGATTCTTCAACTCTGTCAGCATGAGCCGAGTAAGGATAGCGGTTAGCGGTTGCGCGTTTTGGTTGGACTCGAGTCTCCCACGAGGCAGAGATTCTATGATTTCGGCACCTACTATAGTAGGTGATTAATGCTGTGTATGACGCAGAGAAATACAAAATACTGTTACTTTTTTTTCCATTCTACCGTATTGGTAGTGTGGTTTCGGTGTATATTGACGAGCGAACGATAACTGCGTGGTGTTTCAACCCCAAACTACTGCTATTTTCATTCAGGGCTCTCGGAGTAACAATAGCCGACAACGGGTTGTGTCGCTCCTTCATCAAACGCATTCGACCCGACAGCATTGCCGGTTGGTTTTTAAAATATAGGGAAATAGGAAAAACTCTTGATTTGAATTTATAATTATTCACGTTCACTCTTTATTCAGTTACGTATTGACTTTTTTTTAAATAACTAACATGAAATGAATAGAAACACATTTCCCGTACCCTTTTCACTATTAATTGTGCCTTACACTGTGTTCACCCGCCTTTGCCTCGTTCTGCTCACACTGTCAGGAGGAAAGTAGCCAAACGTTGTGTTCAGGAAAAGCTGGTCCAGCTCTGGCAGTTGGTCAGTTGATCGAGAGGGTGAATGGCGTGAATCTTCTCGGAATGAGACACTACGAAGTGGCTCGCTTCCTTCGACACATTCCCATCGGAAACACGTGAGTTTCACGTGTCAGAGCACGCGGAACTTTGTGAAACCTCTGCAAAGTTCCGCGGGAAACTTTGAAGAATAGTGGTAGCTTCAACTCAACTTTAATTTTCATTTAAATTGAGGGAGCACTTGCAGAAGCTATATTTATCTTTCAACCCCTCTCCAAAACACTTGAACTCAATTGTCTTTAACAATCATTTTACCATTTCTCACATTTTAGATTCACAATGCGTCTGGTGTCCCCGATGGAGAGCGGCTTCTCCTTCGTCCAAGCTCGTCAGAAACCGGCCTCCAAAATGTCTGTTGGGAATGGATCTCAAACCATTCGATTCAAGGCTACTGGGGGAGTCGTTGTGCAGGTACAGCTCTCATCAGACCTATGAGATTCATTCGTGTTTTGTAGTTTGATGTTGATGTTACAACTACATTACGTTATCAGTTCACATCAGAATGGTTCTTTATTTCAGCCCTTTCCCTGTCCAGCTTATAAAGCAAAAAAAAACGGACACATTGATTTGTTACAAAACGTAGAAGTACAAATCGATTTTATAGACTTTATGATAAGGACCATATTCTCAGGAAGACGTTCCGGACAAGGTTGTTCTGAGCAAATTGAACGACATTTTCGACACCTACCTGGGGGTTCAGGATGACGAATTGGCCATGTCGGTGTGGGACACTGCCACCAAGTGTGGCACTTTCGCAGAGATGAGCAAGGCCATTCGAGAGGTAAGCTTCACCGAATATTGCATGTTGTTTGATCCCAGCCCCGCCATCGCTCACGAATTTTTGACCAAAAAGCAATGGAACCAAACTACAAGCACGGCGAGATCAAAACACACCGTATACGCCGGCATTGGAAAGAACGCGCCCTATGTACTGTTAGTCAATAGCAAAGTCACGTGAAACATGTTAAACACAGCATAAGTTGAAACCTGCCATGACAGTGCACAATGCCTTATTTTGCTACCCTATTTATTTGATCATGGGGAACATTGACTTTTTACCCCCCCCCCCCCCCCCACCTTTTTGAATTTATATTGCGTTTGGGGAATTGTAGTTTGACCCCCCCCCCCCACCGGGGGGTTATAATTCAATTTATCCCCTGCAATACAAAAATTTGAGGGTGGGGGTAAAAAGTAAACATTTCCGGTATTGAAGTTCAGCCCCCCACTCGTTGAAGTTTGACCCCCCACCATTGAAGTTCTACCCCCCGCCGACCCAGGTGGGGGGTAAATAGTAAATGTCGAAGTTGAATTTTGTCCCCCCCCCCCCCTCTCCTAGATTTTCAGGTTTCAGCTTGGGTGGGTGGTTGAAGTGCTACGGGGGGGGGGGGGGGGGACTCAACTAAAGTGGGGGGCGATACTTCAATTTTCCCTGATCATGAACTAGGGGGAAACCGATCGGTGGGGTAAATGCGGTTCTAAGGTATAATTGGAAGATGTATTTCATATTCCGATTCCGACATGATTACGACTATTCATAATTTGTGTAAGTTTATTTAATTGTCTTTCATACTTTTATTTCAGTCTGAATTGAACGTGTTTGGATTTGACGAGGAGTTGATCTTCGATATGTGGGGAGTGGTGGGAGACTGGAAGAGAACGAAAGACAGTGGAAATGTGGAGGGAAGAGACGACGAGACGAAGGAATACAACAGTGTGGATTCCGGCATGAACTAGGCGAAATATACTCGCAAGACAATAAATGGGAATCATTCCAAGCTGCGTGTTTTGTAATTTTTTTCTGGTTACACGGTGTAAAAAACTTATTTGTTGTTATTTCGGTACATGCCATAACATCCCGATTCCCGACCGAAAAGCAACGGGGATAAAAGTGCACACACAGCTTGGTATAACGTTCTATAGACCGTTCAGGCTTGATTTGAACCAAGTGAACTCTGAAGACTCTAAAGATAGTTAAAAACTAAAACAAGAGTCTACGTTACGTCCAAGAATTTTTGAAGTTCGGAATCTATACATACGTTCACACACGAATAGAGCAATACAGTTGTTTTCTCCAATTATTTATCGAGGTGTCACAAAGAACCATGGGCGGAGCGGCCTGGGCGGGACGAACCCAGATTAATAGACTGCTAAATTCCATATAAACAAGTTCAAGTGTAGTATGCAGATAAAAGCTAGATCATTTTGTTCACATGAACCTGGGCTCATGTCATTACAAATGATTGGTTTAGGTGATAAGAGATAAGACCTGAACTTGTTTCCATGAATCTATGAATGAATCTGAAGTGTTTGTCCTTTCCGTTTGTTTTCATCTCCCACGACACGTGTCCCAGCTGGATGTCAGACTTGCTGCAGACTCAAAGTCAAAAATGTGCCAACAATTTCAAAGACATATTAAAAAATGATAGTTGATAAAGACTGTATCTCTCTATTCATTCAGGGAATACTACTATCCGATATCTCCTATTGGGATTGAATGAAGTGTTGATGTCTTCGAGATAATTCTTCGATCATTTTCTTCTCTATCTCCTGTCCTTCAGTCAGCTCTTCCTGAAAAACTAATCTGATGACGCAAACACAGAAAAAAAGATTACATTTTTTGTATAGTTCAGGACTGTTTTTATTTCAGAATTTCAAAAGGCTTTGGGTTCAAATATCGGAATGTCATCGATCTTCCTACATGGTGAGGCCAAACATGTATTTATCAAATATAGTTGTATTTGGTACAAAACGAACCGTGGTCATTCTGATGTCACTGGAAGACTCTTTTTCCACTAGAATCACATGCTGTTTGCGGTTGGACAACATATTGGCAATCACCTGAATAAGGAAATTGGTAGATCAATCGTTTTAGGAAAGAAAAATGCAAAAAAAAATGCAATCTGACAATTGGAATGTTTGCTTTAACGTAAATTATTGATAGCAAGAACATCATAGTAAACCTAATCACCCCAAGAACAACATATCGCGAATGACTGATGGGACTGTATCGATACTAGCACAGTGAGATCTCGCAAGTAGTTCACGAGATTTTCATGAACTACTCATGAGGAAGTGAGGAAATGTGAGAGTCCCTACCAGTTGGTGTCCATAGTTTTCCAGAGCTCCGCGAGCCTTTTTGATCAGAATCGACTCATCGGTTTCCAACTGAAATGACTATTTGTGTGTTTGGATCGGGAAACGGCTGCGTAAACCAATTGACGGTCGCTCGTTTCAGAATGCACATTACAGTAAAGCACCAAATTAGTTTCTCAAACTGACCTGACTACTTGCGGTGCTCAAAAACTTGTAGTAATAATCGAACTGGTTTGAGCTCCGCTAATTCTGATATAAAGTGACTCATTTCCCTTTCAGAGTAGATAAATGATTTTTCTCGTAAAGTACCTTGAATGATACCACAAATGCTTTTGGTACCAGCTGTTGCACCACTTTGCCGAGAGCCTTTGGGACCGTGCTCAGCGTCAGGTTCAAATCTCCATTTTGCGATTGAATCTTGTGGGTAGGCTGAAAAATATATATTCTTGTTTTTTTACACTAAGTGTTATAAGATTAACATCGCAAGCAAGTAATGATTTGTCGTTTATACACATAATTTTCCTGTCCAATGTTGTAGGGCATACCATTTTGTCGCTGGTTAGGTGGAAATCGGAAACTGCTGCTGCCAGATAGAGCAGTACATTGGGACCAGCTGCGTAGAGAATACCACTTATCTGAAAAGGAAATACTGAAAACTTTATGAATATCCAAGATTTTCACCACCCTATCAAAAATTGTGCTAAATGACGTAACGGGACGGGACGGGACGGCACCCGGACCTGAACGATAACGACTAACCAGTATGACCATCAATTATGTCACTAAAATCTAAGGTCGTGGTGTCTAAGGAAAATCAATGTTATCGATTTATTGATTTTTTAAGGCCTTAAGTTGGAGAGCGAAATTTCGGAGATATTGCACATGGAAGCCTGTATTCTGAAGTTGATTGTTTCTGTCGAGCGCTTTTTGCCGGAAACGTTTCCGGAAACAGTTACATGAATTAGAAAAAAGTACAATTTTTTGCTACTTTCCTTCCTCATACCGCCCATGTTGATGATATGACCTCAAATTTTCTGGCTGGTTGAACTCTCCAGAAGGCCCTTCTATTGACTCAATATCGTGGATAATTTCGCAACTTCCTCCGGATTTGAGAAACATCTTGTGTCACAATATGAATAGATGAGGACCATTTTAAAACAGTTCGAAAATCTCAAAAAGTTCCGGAAATTTCTCAAATCCGGAGGAAGTTGCGAAATTATCCACGATATTGAGTCAATAGAAGGGCCTTCTGGAGAGTTCAACCAGCCAGAAAATTTGAGGTCATATCATCAACATGGGCGGTATGAGGAAGGAAAGTAGCAAAAAATTGTACTTTTTTCTAATTCATGTAACTGTTTCCGGAAACGTTTCCGGCAAAAAGCGCTCGACAGAAACAATCAACTTCAGAATACAGGCTTCCATGTGCAATATCTCCGAAATTTCGCTCTCCAACTTAAGGCCTTAAAAAATCAATAAATCGATAACATTGATTTTCCTTAGACACCACGACCTTAGATTTTAGTGACATAATTGATGGTCATACTGGTTAGTCGTTATCGTTCAGGTCCGGGTGCCGTCCCGTCCCGTCCCGTTACGTCATTTAGCACAATTTTTGATAGGGTGGTGTCATGACCTATTGAGTATAAATTTGTAATATGAAAGATCAAAGATCAAGTATCGATTTTTGGTGATCTCCGTCATGAAATGTAGTACCTCATAAATGAGGCTACAAAAGACGGTTCCCATGAACTATTTGTCTTCTAATTTTTACAGTGTATAGAGTTGATTGTCAGGTACTCTACTTTATGAGTAATAAACATTATCGCCTATAACGGGTGTTCTGTAAGCGTCGCTAAAAATCAACAAAAAATTTCATTCATTTTGGTGGGGCACATGTTCAAAATGTGATTGATTCTCTGAGATTTGTGTGAAAGATACGCATAAAGAATTGAAACAATTTGTATGTGACAGATTTTTGAATTTCTCAAAAATAATTTTTTAAGACGTTTTTTTAGAAAAAAGTGAAACAGTCAAACTTATGCAGTATGACCCAAATTTTGTCCATAGACGAAGGTCAATATACCGGCAAGTATTATAAAAAATTAAGCAAAACCATTAAGCCGTTCTCGAGTTATTCAAGTTTTAAAAGTCCAATCCGTACTATATACGGCGCAAATAGGCTCACTTTTAAGCTACCTCGGACTCAACATTTTCCCACGCCTCGCCTGACCGTCTCAAAGATCGGAACGACTTGAAACTCATAGGGCAGGACCAGTATTGGATAAAGATTGTACTGCCAGAGCATTAAGGTCAAAGGTCAACTATTGATTTTTTTAGCGCAATAAATATGATTTTGGTCTAAAATCGTTATGAAGATAGATGTAATTTCAAATTTAATGTCATTGTCTTCCACTACTCATGAACAACTCGAAAAGTCAAACACGGGGTACATCGGAGCAAACTGAACCAAGTTACATTAGTTTTATGTTTCAAGATCAAACCATCAATTGATGACGTCATGTACCAAGCATTTCACTAGCAAAAAAGTCAAGTTCTTCTAATAAGTATCTCTCGGGCTTCAAACTATCGCAACACGTCATGTATACTCATACGTGAAGACTATATAAATTATAAGTAACGACGAGTAATATTCAGAAGGCTAGAAGACGTCAAATACAAACAATGCCATAGAGTATTGAAACTCTCAGAACAAGTACCAATAGTGACAACGATGTCATGATGACAATGTTTTACGATGTTACGTCAACAAAACATAAGATTCTGAAGGCCAGAAGACGTCACCACCCAAGTTGTCATGGAACCAAAAAAGTTAATCTAAACAACTTGAAACGACTACACGCGTGGGGGGTCTGGGGGGTCTCCCCCCAGCTAGACGGGCACGCGGCGTGAGCCGCGTGACCGGCTAGTCGTACTACATGTGTATATACTTTGAGTGGTATAGATGACATGCCGAATAAATCTGTCTCCAAAAGGTGTCTCCCAATAACTTATGTGTGTAACTTGATAGTAAGTTGTCTTGAAATTACTAGTTTCATTGGTTATGAGACAGCGCAGTATGACCATTACGATGACATTGAAATTGGAGAAAAACAAGAAAATGGAAAATATTTCAAGGAAGTTAAACGTTTTTTTGTGTGAGAACTTCCGTGTGATACTCATGTTATGCGTTTAAATGAAAAGGTTCGAAGATAAGTCAACGTAAGAATGAGTATGACTATCCCGACCATCTCCAGCTGATGCAGGTACTGTTCCAGTGTAGAGAAGGGTACTTTCAACAGACTGCTCGCGTACTTGTCTCTGTCCTCCACTACATTCTTCACATTAGGAAGATCACAGACTACCTGAAGAATAACAAGAAGTGGTGTGGAGTTTGAGTTTTAGTTTGAGGTCGAAGTTTGAGGTTCGTTCAGCAGAAATTCTCAATTAAACTTAAAACTCCGCGATCAAACAATCGTTATTTTTGTTCTGCGATCTTGAAAGTTTCTGATTTCTGAGTTGAACTGATAATCACTGGAGTTGGAAGGTTCACTCGTAAACCGAAAGTTCCAAACTCGAAAACGCAATTTGAGTTAACGAGTCCGAATTGAGCTCACAAGTTTACGGGTTGGACTAAGTTAAAGTTTGCAAATTCAGATCTAGAAAGTTGGAACGATTTCAATCGAGACAACCTTAATGAGATCCAAACTGCGAGTGCTGTCACTTTTTTTTAGTTATTTTGAGTGCAATTTTCAAATTTCGCTCTGTGTTCGAGTTACATATCTCGGTCCTCCTTCTCAAAAGTAGATGTGGGCGCATATTGGAATCAAAACGACAAGCCATGTTCATTCGGTTCAAAAGTTCAAACATGATATCATTTTTCTCTTTAATGACTGTGCAGCTCAGCTAGATATAATAGCTCTCGTACCTTATCTCCGTCCAACTTGAGAGACTCGAAAATATGACTGAACTGTCGTTCGAACGGTTTCAGAGATTCTTCCCTGTGTAGAAAAATGACAGCATAGCCCGCCTTCAGGAAGTATCTGAACAGCAACTCGGATACATTATTAATAAAACTACGAAATAATCAATGGTTGTATCATGCACACTCGGAAAATCAATTTTATTCTTTGGAACAAAGGACTTTTAAAACTGAGAAACTTTTAAATCCTTGAACATTTGAACCCATACAAATCTTCATACCACTTTAACTAAATTATGATTTCTGGAGAAGTTGTGAGATCATTGTTGAAGCCAAGCTAGCTGGTTGACTGAGAGAAGGTACGAATATATTTCGTAGATTAGCACTTCCCCCCCCCCCCCCTCTCTTCAACCCACTCGGTACTCGCAGCTCCCCGGGTGCCCATGGAGAAGTTATCAATGAAACGGACGGCATTCTTTTCCAACGGAACTTTGGTTCCTCCACTCTGAATAAAAGGTAATCAATTTCCTCTGGATAGTTTGATAAATACTGTAGCATTGAATTCCGCGACACAATTTGCGAATTCGTAAGTCACCTATTTTTTAGAATATTCTGTGAACAATGAGATCGAGCTGACCGTAACGAAGGCCACTCGCTTGTCTTTGTTGTTGTTCAGGAACTGTGCGATATTGGCTACAATTGTGGCATCGTCTTGCATTTGAAGCATGGCTGAAAGAGTGAAAAGAGTTGAGACATCCTTTCGTACATATTATGTACTGGAGGAAAAAAGACTCCAAGTATCAACTACCGGGAGAAAGTCGAAAATAAAAACGCATAGACACATTTTACAAAACTGTTACCTTATCGTTAGTGGGTGGGTGAGTATCGAAGCTGACCGTTTACCGAGACGATCAGTAGAGAAAGTGGCTGATAGAAAATGGAGCTTCACGTCAGTCACACGCGAACCGGATATGCTGACAGGTTGAACCAGTTTAAATCGGGGAAAATCTAAAGGACTGGGCGAAAAATGTCTGGAAAATTGGCTCTTTTGTGAAGTTTGGAAAAATCTCTACACTCAGAGTGAATTCGATCAAAAGTACAAGTTGAAGTAGTGACTCTGACCGCGCTCTAGGTCACGCCCACCTGTTGGTTGTTACAGCTGATTAGCTGAGGAAACTACAGCTCTCTTGAAATTAGCATAACAAGTCTCTCAAAGATATCACCGATGTAGGGTTCGGTTACATTTCTCACAATTGTTTTATTCACGGTTTACATTCAAACGGCTTGAGGCAAATGTAGCACAGCTCACACGAACAGTCAAGATCACAATCACAATACATCAACTCTCTGATCTTTCTAAGCGTCTTGTTATACCCTAAGTCATGTAGTCTAGTAGAGATCTCTTCACCGACAGTTATGCTTTTCGGCAATAGTTTCACAGGGATAAACCGATCACGAGGAATAAACTGTTTTTATTATGTTTCTCCAAATATCAACCGCCCGTTTCAACAATATAAAGTTTTTGTCTGCTAAATTCTCCAATCATTACCATATCGATAGATGCAATGGTATAGTCCTTTTCATTCCTACTGAGACTCCTACAGTAGGATTTCGGAACTTCCAAGCCGTTTTGTTCAATTAATTCTGATCGGAGAAGTTGAGGATTTTTTAACCTTATTCTTCTTCTCATGTAGAGTGAATATACGAGAGAATTGTTCATGAACTACATTCCTAGCTTCACAACAGCCTTCGAAAAGTTTGTAAGATTACTGTAGGAGTCTCAGTAGGAATGGTGTGAACTATACTATTGACATTTGTGTGGGAAATTGATAATTATGTACCATGTTCGGGGGGGGGGGGGTTCATTGACAGGACAACCTAATTTTTTTGAAATGCAGTGGATATAAGCTCACAATACATTCGGATGAGCAGTCTTCAAACTTTCGCAGAAACCCACTGTTTCGATTTTGAACATATCTCCCTTTCCAAGAACTATGCTAGCCTAAGAAAATGCTAAACGATATCTGGCTGGGGATACCAAGCACGGACAAACCTGACAGCTGGTGCAAGCTTGTCTGCACAGACACCAAACTACCCCGGTGCGAGCACTGGGCTAACTATGAAAAAAAACTTCTTATTAAGGTTGAACGAATAATATTCAATTGATAGGAGAAAACGGCAAAAACGCGAAACGTTCATTCAAGAAATAAAATCACAACATGAATACTTGGACTAGTAAAAACAAGTAAATAAAAACAAAACAGGCACACCGGAAACGATCATACTACAAGAATGCAAATTTACATTTTGTACAAGACTCTTAATTAAATGGTTGCCAATAAAAAATATATTAAACTTGAGCGTCCTCAAGCTCTGCACCAAGAGCAGCATCACCAGTTCCTCCAAGAGCAGAACCACAACGATCTTCTGTCACTTTAGTGACGGCGGATTCAGAGTCCTGACGACGACGGACACCAGCAAGTTCAGTAGAGGGTGCAATTGGATCCTCTTCCGATTCAACTTTTTCCGTCGCCTTCTGAAGAGAGTTCATGTTAACGGAATGTAAAAGAACTTTTGAACAAAAAATGCAGGCCATTTCAAATGTTTCAAACTTCAATATGAACACTTTCAACACACAGCAAGTAGTTGAAACGTACATCCATCGTTGTTTTTTCTGGAAGATCCCAAAATCCTGCTACACGCTTGAGAAAAACTGAAAACCACGAGCACCAGAACGCAAAGACAAACGAACCACTTCAACGTCCGGTGCAGCAGAAACGGTGACGGAATCGAGCTTAGAGTGACTGAGAGACTCGTCTGAAGCAGCCTCCCCATCAGTTGCAGATTTTCCCACCGGTGTTTCGCGTTCAGCTCTCGGTCCACGATTCTTACGGATGCGACGCTCTGAATTGAAAAAAACATGATTGCGCCACTACAAATACGTTCATGCAGTACCAACTGTGGGTCCAGTCGAGACAACCCAGATTTCACAAGCTTGTGAAACACGTAAAAAAGGTGCCATTTCCAAACATTCTTGGAAATTCATTACCAGACAGCTTTGCTCTTTTAACCTTAATCTCATTTCACACTAGCAAATTTACAGTAACGAAACTCACTGTTTTTCTTGGCCTTCTTCTTATCGGTGGAGACTGGATCAGACTGATCCTTGGGCTCGGAGTGGTCCTTGACTTCAGACTTACTCTTCACAGTGGACTTGTCTTTCTCTTCGCCCGAGCGAGCGGAAACGGCACGACGGCGGAAGAGACTGTGGAAGAACCTCAAGAAGTTACATTAACAAGAATTATAACGAAGTACACAGCAACTGGGGAGTAAACTCAAAACTAAAACATTCGATTTCAGCCCCAAAACCGAAATTTCCTGAAACTCTTCCTGGAAATTTCCTGAAAGTTTGAACTGGATTATCAACCCTAATAGCAACAGAGTGAAGCAAAATCTCTAAGAAAACTGTGTGGGTGTACGAAAAGTAATGAGATAGAAATCACTCTGCGGAACTAACTCACTTGCGCTCAGCCATTTTGAGAAACGCAGCTAATTATAACACACCTGGAACCATGTACCGGAGCACCTTCAGGTCCAGAGAGATTTGCAGCCTCCAGTCCTTTCTGTCCCTGCACTACGTCAAAGACAACTGCCTCTCCTTCGGCTAGGGTACGCAGGTAGAACCGTTTGATCTTCGAGACGGCAATGGCACTCTGATTATTACACTTGATTAATAGATAAAACCAGCAGTTGCAGCAACTTCTTCGAATCGGATATAAACTAACAGGCTACATTACACGATATATAAATGACTTGAACAAGCTAATACAGAAATCAAAATATGCAGCAAGTTGCAAGTACTGTACTCGAAAATGCAAACAATCTGCTTGATAAAAGAAAGCATACCTGGTGAACGAAGATATCTCCCTCGCCTTCGGCACGAGCAATAAATCCGTAATGACCTTTCACAGAATACCACTTGACAGTTCCTTGAACACGCGACTCGACAACAGGCTTGGTCTTCTGAATTTCCTCCCACTGTTGACGGCGCTCTTCATAGCTGAGGTACTGCAATAATTTGTTTGATGACCCCAATGCACCTGTGGTGTGACAAAGCAATTACCAAAAATACAAGCCAAACAAGAAAACTTAACGAGAGCTCGAGACTACGCTAATTAACGTACTGAGTCACGATTATTCGAGCCAACCGCATGACCCAACATAGTTTCAAATTCCCGAGCTTCTGAAAACGACCACACATAATCGCTAGATTCTCAAACAATAACAGATAATCCAACCATACTCATCACGGATACCTTTATCTGTAAATAATCCAGTTTCACCAATAGTATAGCTTCTGAGAGAACTTCAACATCAACCAAGAAATTCAATGAAGAATATTACCTGGCGTTTCTTTTGACCTGCTTGGTTGGCTGGTTTCTCGTCCGCGATCTTCTCGTCAACGATATTCAACGCATCCAGCTTCTGCTCGAGAGCATTTTCGCCAGAGACAACGTTGTCGGATGACATATTTGGCGGACGGTAGTCGAGAAGCTAAATTATCTGAAAAAGCAGATATATCGAAATCACAAATCAAACCACACATGAAACAAACACAAAGGAAACTGAAAATGAAAGTCTCGGGTCTCTCGCGGCACAGACAAATCAAAGCGCATTACTAGTCTCTATGATAATAATAATAAAGATTTATTGCTTGATGGTATCATAAATGTAGCGAAAAGCCTGGCATTACAAATCTCATATTTCATGTTCATGTAGCACAGAAAGGAACAGATGATCTAAAACAACGTGGCAAACCGAGGCAGAATGACAGCTTGATAAGTGAGTGGATGACCAACCTTCATTGAACCGATAAGGCATATATGTCAACTAAAAAAACTGCTATCGCAGGAACGCTCCATGTTATGCACCACTATGAACTGGAATTTTTTTCACCAAACCGTTTTCCATTTCCAAAGCACTACCTATCAAATGTTTACAAGCAACTAGTTGTACAATAATGACAATAATCTGAGATTTGAGCGAACCTGAACGGGAACCAAAAACTAGCTGCGTATTGACCTCAACCCGAGCTGATGCGCAGCAATGCAGGTTCATATTCCTGATTCAGGAATGCTACTGTAGGACACAGCCCTGATAATTTTCTTCTCCGTGTGGCCTAAATCCGGGGAACAATGTGGGTGTGTCAGTATTTATTGTTGTCAAATATGGATATCAGGACAGAAAATATAAATAGTTTGAGAGAAGAATTCTGTGCATCGTAGAGTTTGAGGGCAGGCGTAGATTAAAGAGCTGACTTTCGGAGACCGAATGATCGGTGCTAAAGTTATATGGGGAACATTCCACCCCATCTTTCAGAATCTGTATTGCGTTTGGGAAATTGTAGTTTGATTTGATGATTCAATTTATCACCTGCAATACAAAAGTTCGAGGGTGGGGGGTAAAAAGTAAACATTTCCGGTACGGGGGGGGGGGGGGGGGCAACTCCAGTGGGGGGGGCGATACTTCAATTTTTCCGTTATTTGTACTCTGCAGAGAGAATTGCAAATCCCGATGGAACACCGGAATTCTCGAGAAACCTAACTGCCCATCGTTTGTGAAATCTTTTCGAAACACCACAGACGTGTTGAATCACGAATAAATCTATTCTATTCTATACTGAGTGATAATTAGGGATGGCCTGCCCAAACGTAAGAATAGTTCACACTTTGCGCTTCCAACTCGAGCCGCTGCATCTGGATGCAGAGGCTCAATCGGTAATCATGTTTTTAGCAGACGAGCCCCGAGGTTGAGAGGCCGCTGCATCTGGGTGAACGTAGTATGTTCCCAGCCTAAGTCAACCGTTACTTCCTTGTGGTACTGAACAACTTGCTCTCTGCTTTCCGAACGACTTGTAAAGATCACCAAGTTCAGAGGAGGGTGAATTCATTCTTCGACCCGGTATTTTGTTAATCATATCAGGTAACCATTAACTGGGTTTACCGTTTTGCTAACCTCAAATTTTCCCTGCGATACATTTTGACCAGAAAATTATTTACAGTCTGCTACGACAAGTCACTAGAACCAACTTCAAAAATATCAAACACTACTCGGTAGTTCTACATTTGATTTGTTTTTGTCGAATGTGTATCGCAATAACAAAATGTTGAATAAATCGGCTTGTTGCCTGAAGCCTTTGGTTCACAATCGTCTTCCAAACTGGTCGGACGTACTCTTTGACTTTAAAACCAACCGTCAACCGAATAAATTACATTGAAACAACTTGTCTTTTGGAAAAGGCACACAAATATCACGGAAATAAAACTCTGAGAGAATCAATCAACTATAAATTAAATCTGGAGGACAAAGAATAAACCTAAGGCTAATGAAAATACGACCAACTTTCTCGTACATAAATATACATTCATCCGATATAAAACCCTATCATCAACAAATATTATGGTTTTGTGATCACAATGAAGGCACAGAGATATCATAAATGGAAATCAGGCAAGTAGCTGATAAGCAGCTTGTGAGAAAGGAAAAATACTTATTAACATGAAGAGAAATGTATAACCGCAATATAGCGGTGTCCAGGTCTCGAGAAGAGACGCATACGTTTCCATGGACTTCATTCCACGTACCTACCATGAAAAACACTGCCATTACTATTTCCAACCAGTTGAGTATTGCAACCTTGGAGACAAGGAATATATCTTCGCGAACAAATGCAGCGAGAAATGCAATATCAGTACTTTGCTACAAACATAAAGGCTGGTATTGCACAAACATATCTCCATATGCCGTGTAACCGTAAAAGAATGACTAGCTTGTTAGTTAATAAATAATATCTTCCTGAATGATTTCAGGGTCGTCTTTCTGACTCAACCGGCGATAGCGCACATTTCGTCTACTGCCTCGACCCTCGAACATGAGACCTGCAAAGATACAAGTAAGATTTTTAAAAATAGACACTTCCTCTGACAAACTTATATTATCATACGTGGTACTGGTAACCACACTCTTATTCTCAAATTTTTTCTCCATTACCCATTCGGAGTGCCACACATCATGTGGACAGTCGCGTCAATCGCGAATAAACCCTATTCTATTCTATACTGCACACTATTGCAAATTGCAGAACCAATCACAGCTCGAAATTTTCTTTTTCTGAGAAGTTGCTGAGGAACACGAACAACCCGCTTATTGTATTTGGAACTATTCTCATATAAATAATGAAGAAATCTTACCAAGAATCCGTTTCTTGTTGTGCTGTAGCAGATATATACATGCAACCAATAATATAGCTATTAAGATGAAAGATAAGAAATTAGACTCTTCAGGTTCCTCCAAGCTGAGAGGTTTCTCAATCTGAAATACAGCGATCAGAAGGTATTTTTCTCATATATGAACATTATCTAGACAATACGGTTATTGCAAGTATATATAACCAATGGAAGTGGTCCAATGAAGCCAGTTATCAAATAAGATGTTTACATGCGGAATAGAAAGGTGACTAGCAAAATTGGCGACTAGATACGCGATCAACAAGATAAATATTTCATGTGTATCCGAGTCGCATAGAGAGTAGGTGCTAGATGGTAACGCATTAACTTCATTCAAATGGGAAGGATGATGTACTATGTACTAGGTAACGTATTCCGTTTCCGATGAATAGATGTATAGTAGAATTATTACCATGGCTGGTGCCTGTGGTTGTTGCGGTAAGTTTCCCTTAGCTTCTTCCACAAGATGTTGAACATTCTCTCCGCCCTCTTTTGGTTCGAGGTCTTCTCTCGCCTTTCCCTCATCCGGTAAGTCCGCGGGCGGTTTCGGTGCAGGTTTTGCTGTCACCACTCCTGGGACTGGCTGTAAGAACTAAATCAGAAAAGAAGAATTATACAATATGGCTATTCCAACATTTCGAAATGAGGTATAGCTTTTTCCCACACTGATACACAGAGTTTCAGCCTTGTTCTCATTCTTTGATATAAAATGGTGAATAAGAGAAGAAAGTACTGCTATTTTCCATTTTACACGCCAAAATCAACATACTTCTTATATATTACAGAATACAACTGGCTGGTGCGCAGCGAGCGAGGGCAACCGGCTGGAATGCGTGCAAGGTATCTGGTGCAAGCACCGGACTGACGCCAAGATGAGATGCAGCTGGCGCCTAGTAAACCATCACTTAACAATGTGCATACCAATCCTCATACCTCCTCCGCCTTATCCCCCTCTACCGTGTCGTCGTCTTCGTGCATATCCTGCGACACATCAGCGTCACCTGGTTTCAGGGTGGTCAACGATTCCGGAGCTGCCGTTTCAACCGGTGCAACGGTAGTTATCGGAGGCTTCGTCACGTTGGCGGATGATGTCGCATTACTACTAGATACTGGCAAAGACTTGATATCCTGAAAAACATTCGTAAATTGGAATTTACTTAAATATGAAATTATGAGCGTGAAAATCCTTTTTCGTCCACTTTCCGAATCGATACACCAACCAAACGAGCAATCAAAAGGAAAAGCATGATTCCTATACCAAAATCAGTTAAATTTTCAATAAAAATGACTGTGAGAAGTGTGAAAATGGTGACAGAACCCCACGTCTCCCCTCTCGTATTTTCAAATTCTTGAACACGCGTCGCGCCTTGAATATAAGGCAAAATACCTTGTTCTCAGAAGCAGAGGATTCTTCGATAGCGGACTCCTTTTTTGACGAGTCATCTACTGGCGTCGTTGAATTCTTTTTCATCGGAAGAGATACAGAGGGCTAAATCAACTAGACATTCAAAAAGTCTTCCCCATGAACCAGAAAAATTACATGGTGTGGTATCAGTTATTCTGAAACAGCTTGATAGTACAAAGAGCGAAACTTCTATAACTAACTTTGGAACCAGCCGATGGGGTAACTTTTGATACGGCAAGAGTAGTAAACGCCGGGCCTTCAGTTTCCATCATATTTGTAGTTGTGTTCGAGTTCACGTGTTCCGCCTTGTTGTCAGAAGAATTATCTGGAAAGCAAGTAAACGTCATTTCCCCACCGTTCGCTGTTGTCAAGCGATTATAATCAAATAACTATTCGCGTTCAGCCTCAATTTACACAGACAAAAGCATCAGCCAAACTGGGTATGATCTATACCTACCAGTTTATCGTGAAAATTTGAACCGGTACGCTCGAGAACATTCATATCTCTATGAACAGGAGTAATTCCGTTCAAAACCTTTATTTAAACGAATCTCACTTAAAGGCATCATAGGATGCAAACTTAGCGGCTCTTTACAAACTTTAGAACTCGACTACATCAACCAACCGACGGGGGCTGCCACAACAGCTGTCAACAAGATGATGAAAACTAGAGTAGCCACATCGCACAACCGATGCCTCATCTGCAGGGTAACAATTATTAAACAAGGTTGGTGAAGACTGACTTTGAGATGCAATAAACTCTCGTTCTCGCGAAGCATCGTTAGCTACGACTGTGATTCGTTGCACTATCACTCGAAAATATTCAACAACTGGGCTAAACAGTTCACTAAATTGACAAAAAAACTTGGCAGAACTTTCATTTAATACCGAAAAAATAAATTAGTAAATTAGTGTACATATACATATAATGCTAGTGTATCGTGCAGAATATTGAGAAACATACTGCTGAAATGAGATCGTGTCTAGAACTAACAACATACAAAATTGATCAGACGGAATAAATATTGGGCGAAAACATAAAACATGGATCGTAACCGCATCAACAAACCATTGAGCGTCAATTCAATTCATAGTACAAAACAGAATAAAAGGAACCGTATAAATCGAAATGAATCAGAGCATTGGGCAGGTTCAACTGTGCCTGTTTACAGGGCACTGACACACCGAAACTGATCACTCAATAGATAAGGGACCGTTAATGAGAATAAATATAAAATTGACACAGAAAAGGAGTAGACAGTAGATACATAAATTAAGTGGTCGCGTATTGATACAAGAGCTAACCTAAACCGTACAAAAGGAAAATGACTGCAAAACGAACTAGAAAACTATAATAACGATAACTTTTGGCGTGAATGATCGGAAAGCAATCGTAAAAGAATGATTATGAAAAACTATTTTAAGAGTGAAACGGTGAAAAGAAGTACAACTCTGACATATCAGGACATAATGCGCGCCGCTGCCACGCGATAATCGCTACTAATTATAGCATATAGCAACAAAACCAATATTGTACAAGACAGACATGAGACATGGGCGAACAAATATACGAAATAAATTGGCTGGGCTTATTAAATATATAACCAAGTTGGTCGAGAGGTAATGGGAAGGATCATAACAAATTATGTATAGCACAGTAAAGAACGATATGAGAAAGAAAACACCGGTTGCGGTAAACATTGGCGTTGTGGACGTATAATAGATATGACTCACGATCAAACAAGATAAGATGAAGAAATCACGTTTTAAGATGCCGTATCAAATGAAGAAACAAAAACGAAATTAATGTAATGAACAAACAATAATACACTTGAACCCACGTTTTGGAAAATTGGAGCCTCTCAGTTACAATTAATTATTGATTAATACTAAACCGTTCACGTTGTTTTCCAGATTTCACAAACAGAGAGTAATGCATAGAATAAAATAAATAGAGCATAGTATTTAATCTTAACGAAAATCGACTAACTCCTGTTTGGACACACAATCTTAATTTAAAAAAGAAAAGGTAACTAATCTTCGCGGGGCCCAACGCTATAATAGGCGGGCATTCTTTTGTAGAGCGGGCCGTAATGCGCTCTGGCCTTTCGATTGCGAAGCCTCATTCCGGCGCGAAGGATGGGCCATTCGCAGAGGCCTGGCTGGCGACGCGGGACCTCTTTATACATGTTCACTCCAAGGCGGAACAGCTGAAATGCAACACGCATATCAGAAACATACTAACATACTAATCATATCAAAAATCGCGAACTTCAGAGAAAAAACACACAAAAACGCATGCGATTTATTTGCTTCACTTCGTGTCAAAAAAGTGGATTTTGTTTAAACCTTAGCATAAATTGTGGATACGTAGAAAGTGTGTGGATACGTAGAAAACACTACAAATGCGAAATAAAAATGATAGAAAAACGTTACACGGAGTACGCATAAAACGTGTACTCACGTCATGATCGGCTTCATCCAGTTGTATGGCCGTTTCCCAGTAAGCAAAGTCCTTCTTCACTTTGTGCCAGCAATGTTCGGTGATTCCTCGTAAATCTGGCTCTAATTCCTTCAACTCTTGTTGACAGCGCAGAAGCTCATCGGATACTTCATCCTACGGAAGTTGAATGAATATTGAATAATACATGACCACGGCTTGTATTACGTTTTTGAGCTATACAGTTCAAAAGGGTACATCTACACTTTTCACATATATAGACCAAAAACGAAATGTTGTGCAGAAACGGTGTCTACATAAAAACTATCGCGATGTCCGTGTACAGATAAAGTGCCCTACATACTTGGCTGCGGCTGCGGGCGTCTGCGGGCGGCATATGATATAAGTATGGCGCCCCTGATTATTGATCAAATGTGCGGCTGGTGGCGGCTCTCGGCGTTTTGCCGCGCATTCATACTTCGGCGGGCAAAAGCGGCTGCGAGCGGCTGCGGGCGTCTGCGGGCGGGGCCGCAGACAGCCGCAAAAGCAGTTGCGGCAATAATGATTCAATTCAATATTGCCGCAGCGGCTCTCTGCGTCTGGATTGATCATTCATGATATAACATCACTAATGTTCTAAAAATCATTATTAAACCCATCAAGTTACTTTATTACAGTTAATTTAAATGAATATTTGTAATCTACTTAATGTTAACTGCACTCGATTGTCAGTTTTTAATCCGTTTTAGTTAAAGTGAATGGCCGTTTTTCTTCCGTTTTGTATTTGAAAAAACGTTTCAGGATGACAAAAACAAAAATAATCCAGTTAAGAAAGATTCTGTTCGAGAAGCATCAATCGATTTGCAATTCGAACAATTTCTAGAAATTTGAAGAATGTTCGAACAATTATTAGCATTGACTTGACAAAAGACAAATATTCCTAATAAGTGGAAGAAAAATCATGATTTCAACAATAATTTCGATTTTTATTTATACTTCAAAGTGAGGAACAACGGCGCCGCAGCCAGCCGCAGACGCGCGTACATACTTCAATTGTAGTGCGTTTGCGGGCGTCTGCGGGCGTTTGCGGGCGTCTGCGGGCAAACCACTAGTTTACCCGCGCCGCAGACGCCCGCAGCCGCCCGCAGACGCACCAAGTATGTATGGCACTTAAGGAACTTCATAGAAAAGGAGTAATGTGTCCGCTGCGAGCACTCGAAATAGGAGTGGTGAAACTATAAACATTATATCAGAGAGGAACATTTGAAACTATAAAGAAAAAATAACTTTGCAGATAGACATAAACTTACGAGTTCACTGTCATCGCTGGCATCCTTGCCTTCCACTGATACCTCCACATCTGCGTCCGCCTTCGAAAGATGGCCATAAACATATGCCGCATACTCCGGAACTAACCCTATAACAATTGAACACAAGTTAAAAAACAACATATAGGAACACCACAACGGGGAGAGAGTCAAGATGTATATCGAATGGCACATCGAATTATCGACTTTCCCCGAAAACAACTAGATAAGAGTGGAAATCAATATAGCGACACTGAGGATTTCTGAGGAAAACTGAGAATTTTCAGAAGCTCTAGCCAAGGCGTTTATTATGAACTCGTTTTGGAGAATAGCCGCGTAGTTTCAAAACAACAAAAGATCGTTCACCCAAATTAAGAAACGCCTCCATAGCTATAAAAAAACACCACGAAAAACCATGAAGAAAGGAAACACACTACACACCTTTTTCTATGAGATGGTCGAGAATATTTTTTCCAATATTCTTGTATGTTTCGACGTCTTCAGCATACACATCCTCGTCAGTATCGGATTCGTCCAATGTATGGACCTCTTTTACGGAGGAATGACCGTTCTCCGTAGAATGAATGCCATTCTGTCGCCTCGCCTGCAATTCACATACTATCTCAACTATATTGGCATTTGAAATATTCACATGTTGGTATCCATGGTATTTGTTAAACGAGCAGAACGATCCCCTTGGATAGTGGATAGCCCCAAATTAGTCCACAATGTAACTCACCTCGCCGTTCTTTCTCCTCGGTGTGGTCGAGTCCCCGTTGCAGCGACCGTTACTGGTTGAAGGTAGACAAGAGGGTGCCGGTGAATCCCAGTTGAACTCCAACGCATCCATTTCTTCTCTTATCTCCATTTTTATTCGAGGCGATGTGACTGACACTGAACGCGAAAAAATAACTGTTTCACATCCAGTAAGGTTCCACTATTCGACAAAAAAGCCCGTTTTTAAAATGCAGATCCTCAGGAAAGCTCTGAAGCTAGGCTACGCCAAGTGATTAAATGTTAACCTTTTTATTTAATTTTTAAGGAGAGAAGACTCACTTTTGGGGCTGTTACCCATCCTTCCAGGGCTTCCCATTACCAAATCATCGCCATTTGCAGCATCAGAAAAATTGCAATCCATAGGTTCCACTTTGATGGAGACTTAAACAACAAAATGAAAAAATATTAATGGTGATCATTGTCGTCAGAGAGACCTGCAGTTTATATCCACAAAAGAAAGAAATTCAAAGACAAATCTATTCTTCCATGGTAAAAGCTATAAAAGTTGAATACTAATGAATCACGATCACGAGATCATTTGATTTTACCTCAAGATAATGCATAAAAGCACTACTTAGTCATAAATTCAGAGGAGAGTGTTTTATTGAATTTGCTGTATTTCTCCGTGTAAGAAGCTAGTTCTTCTTCCAGTTACATACCAACATGGGCGCAACTACCGAACTAACGTTTTCTGTCTATTTCGTGATGCTCCTCCCTGCTCTGTAGTCGTTCGCTGTGTCGTCTAGAAGGAGTACACATCTCGTTCTCCTTTTTCATCTCACGACATACCGCGTTGACGACATTTCCGATAACTGAGGGAACACGTTCACGGTGCGAACGAGCACTGAAAGGACAGTTGAGGAGTTGAGGTTGAATGGGGATAACTGAGAATGAGAAAAACCCTGATGTTCAACTAGAATCGATACTATTTCTCATCCCATATTTGCCCGGTTGGTTACAGTTAGAAAAACTGAGCACAAAAAAAGCCTGACAATAAATTTCCACAACTGTTAATATTTCCTGATCCCACCGCCGATGGGTCTGCACTTCATGTGAAAACTACCAGATCATATATACAAAATCCGTGTGACGCATCCAAAACGATGATTTTGAATTGAAAAAAACAATCAAAATAAGAAAAACTTGAACTACCTTCTTCGAACGTCCTTTTCTTTTTCCTGTTTGTCGTCTTTCTTACGATCATCACAGCTAGAGCGACGTTTTCTAGCATTCACAGCACATGAAGAGTTAGGTGTAGAACGCATTTTTCCGTTACGTTTGCGATATTTCCACGGCTCTAAACAGTTAACTAACAACTAAGTAGGTTAACAACAACCGTTTACAAACTGAATACATATTTTACGCGAATCGTACTGCATACACTGCAAGATGAGCCGCTTAACATACTAAAAGATTTGGTGAATCTGCTAGTTTGTTTCTCCACTAGGATGAAATCAAATAAGGTATAAAGAATAGACTGCTTAAATCTCACCATTGATGTAGTACGGCTTCAAACTTTCGGTCGTACAGGGGTCGAGCATGAGTGATTTGAATTCCTTCATAGCGTCGGAATCGAATGGCTCCATGAAATTGAGCTGAAATACAACACTATCAGTATCCAACCCAATAATGAAAATGAACAAAGCTGAATCGCAGTAGTTGGGAGTTGAGACGTTTGGACATGGATTCGGACAACTCTAGGAAAGCAATAAACAACAGTTCTTCCATTGTCAAATGGGGTGGAAAAAATTACTCAACTAATGTTGATGCGCACACACCGCCAAGGCCTCCCATAAAGGGGGGAGTCGCGAACAAATTCTTGTGAAAAGTAGGGGTCGCGAACTGTCAACTTACGATTTTCATACAAAATCAGCTATAATCGTACGGAAATTAGTTGGATATCGCCGTTTTGGGGGGTCGCGACACGAGAAAACACGGAGGGGTCGCGAGAATTTTGAAGGATTAAGAGGCCCTTGGCGGTGTATGTTGATGCGAGATGTACCTCCTTCTTGCAACTCAAGAGACCGAATACAAGTTAAAGAAGTGCTGCAACACTACAAAGCTGCTAACGATTGATTTACCATCTATTTTCAATGTCCCTTTCCATATTCATAATTCACTACACTACTCACAACCACAGTGGTCATTTTGGCCCACATTTCGTACTTAGCTTTTTTGGAATACCACAACGCATCTCCTCGTGAACTGGGGGGGGGGGGGGGGGCATATGATTTTTTAGGAGAGAAACATCATATAGTTAGTATGACCCACCTTACACCAGGTCCAGAACCGAGTTGGGATGTGATGAGGTGGCCAAACATCAATATCATCTTCGTTCTCATCAACTGGTAGTCCACAAATTTTACTGAAATTCCACATGAAATACTATCATCGGACATGGGGGATTAATAAGGTTTTTAATAAGTTCAACTCTATGTTCAGCACGAACGCAAAATAACTCCACCTATAAATAGTTTCCGTTTTCATTGCAGCTTTCTGCTTTCATTCAAGCGAATGCCAACCAGCGATGAACCGCTGCCCCTCCACCTTTTTCCTACTTTTTATTCTCTCTCTAACTATATGATTCTCTAATTGATTACTCAGAATCGAAAAAAACCCACTCTTCTTCTTTTTCGTCGTTTTCTACAGGAGAAGTAGGGGACTGTGAGGTTACTTCTTCACGCGGTCGAAATAGAGGCATAGGTCTGAAATGCAATAGATTAAAGTTAAGTTTCAGTGTTTTTTAGTATCTTTTCATATTTACTCTGAGATACAAACATCAAAAAGTATAGGATGGCAATTATATTCGATACTATGATGGGTTTTTGAAAAATAGCGGGGAGTTGTCCGAGCGGAGGGTGAATCTGTCCGACAATCGGAACCACTTCAATTTCCCCCACTTCTTTTCTAATAATTATGGGTTTATTGAGTGATCAGCTAGGGGGCCCTATAACTTTTCCCTTTCTGTGTGGAGGCATACACCAGCAAGGCTGTGAATAGTCAGAAAAATTCGAAAAACAGACTATTTTTCAGCCGAAAACATGAATATCGGTCTACTTTTTTATGAAAAATCCAAAATTTTCACGTTTTTACATCTGAAAACGGATTACTTTTTGTCGCTCAGTCGGACCTTACTGGTATATGGGGACAATTGAAGTATCGCCCCCCACTTAAGTTAGGTTCCCCCCGTAGCACTTCAACCCACCCAAGCTAAAACCTGACATTCTAGGAGAGGGGGGGGGGTCAAAAATCAGCTTCGACATTTACTATTCACCCCACACCTGGGTCGGCGGGGGGTAGAACTTCAATGGTGGGGGGCTGAACTTCAATACCGGAAATGTTTACTTTTCACCCCCCACCCTCAAACTTTTGTATTGCAGATGATAAACTGAATTATCACCCCCCGGTGGGGGGGGGGGGGGGGGGTGGTCAAACTACAATTTCTCAAACGCAATACAATTTCAGAAAGTTGGGGGGTAAAAAGTCAATGTTCCCGGTATATGTGTGGAGGGGATGTTTAATTGTCAAACAGACACTCAGACACTATCGCACCTGTGGATTGGAGGATGTTAAGGATTGTCTTCAACTTACACACACAACCCCCTCCCTGTTTTTTTTTTTACTTTTCAGGATGGAGGTGATTGAACAATGACGAAATTTAAATATCGCGCGATGTCTGTGAGTTGTATTTGGTTCCTGTATTGATTCAATGCAACGAGCACGAAGAGCATCCGGCAGTATTGCAGTGTTTTTTTTGTTTCACCATCAAATACACAGCCCTCCAAATATAAATTCATACTACAAAAATCAAACTACCTTGCTCGAAGGTTTTGCGTCGGATAATCTCCAGAGTTCAAGTAGGCCAGTTCCCGTTGAGCCCTCAAACGGTAGTCGACTGAATGCGCCAGCATTGCCTCTAGATCATATTGTAAGCGGATCTGGAAATGAATGGCATTTCTGAAGCAAGTTGAAATCTGAAATTTAAAAAAAACTGCATCAAATAAAGAACGCATTTTGACTAATTTTGAGTTTCGGGAACGAAAAACTACACGGAATAGAAGTACACACAAAACTAACCAAATCGCATTTCAGTAGAGGATCGCTGTCAATATCATCTTCCAAAAGCTTCATAAACTGAGGGCAGTCTGTTTCATATTTAAAAGGTTTGAACTCGGGAGGGGGGCGCACAGAATCACTGACACTAGAAACTTTTCGGCGTACTGGAGAAATGGAATCTTCTGAAAATACGTAAAAATGAGACAATACTCAGTGACGATTAATTTCCGGAAACAAATACCAAACCAAAATCAAAAATTTATGGGACCAGGACAACTTTTTTTCTTACCTTTTTCTGTAAACCTTACCGGTTCTTGACAACCCTTTTCTCAGAAACCATAATTCGGTTATATTACGAAATCTAAATTTCGGGTTACCGGCTTCACAGTTTAGGTTACCGAAAAAGTGTTTGAAAAAACTGGGCTAGATTGAATTCACGGACAGCGTATTCGGTTAAATGATTCCTCTGAAGTTTATGATGTACTAATCTTTCACGAATCGATGTCTTGAAGACGACTTTTTATTCAACTTTTAACTAAAAAGAAATGCCTTACCTTTGCGTCTCCTTTTGGATCGCGGTCCCACAGACTGTGGTGAAAACCCCCGGCGTAAGGACGACGAAGTTGGAAGAGTTACCCTCCTCTTCGGTTTCATCTCCACCAAAAATTAAACGGATCCTAGAAACACACCCATTATCCAATTACCGTGCAAAGGAGACTGAAAAACAGCACAACGAATGAAGAAAACAATTGTGTGAGCGAGGTTCGCCAGTGCAACGCGAGGCCACAAGACTGGCCGACTCAACGAGAGTATTGATCGACAGCGGACAGGCCGGTAGCCACTGAATAAGAGACGCCCAAAACATAAGGCGAGCAAGAAAACCAAGATATAAACTGAATAACAGCTGTAAAACGCATCAAATATCGGCAAAAACGTGATCAGAATTTATCTTATTACTTCTTTAACAAATTGAATTGAACTGTGAAATCCCGATAAATCTGAAAAAGAGGTAATAAATCGACTGGAATGAACGTGGAGACCCTAGTAAACGAGTGTGACGGGCAATAGGCTTTTAAATGGAGAATTATTAGTATTTTGTGTTTATTGAATAACTGTTAGTTATTAAGATAAAGTGTACATACATATTTAATTTTTAAATTTCGGGTGCTTTGTAAAGGACTGTGTTCCGTTTCGGCATCAAAACGGTTCGTGGCAAGACACGGAAAAGCCTTAAAAAATCATTAACTATTTTTATTAAGTAAGGATTTTTGTTTCACTGGTAAATTTCGGTAGAATGAATTTTGCTCCAAATTATGATAACAAAATCAATTTGTTTGCATGTAAATGGAGCCGAATTGGGTTCGTTAGAAATTTGCGGGGTACTGTAGCCAAACATTCCCTGTGCCGTAATTCAAACTTTCAATTTCCTATTTTGAAGCTCTCTCTACTTCGAAGGAAGCTTCCTCGCTGCTCTCAATCAAATGTTTATAATTCTCAGAAGCTCCGGCTGTTTGTCAAGCGTTTAGAATACCGCCACCGCGTGTCAACTTTTTGGACTATTTTTTATTATTTCGTTGTCGTGTAATTTGTCATTAGCGTTTGCCTTATCGTTTAGAGCAGAGTGTGTAATTCATCTGCTTAAGGTTTTGGTATCGAAATGAGCGAAGCAATAGAGAGAATGAAAGGCAAGAAGATGGTGAAACCTATTGTTTATGGGAATTCCGCCACTCCGTTCGGTTTCAAACGGGAGTCCGATCAACATACGCATCAGTGGACTGTCTTTCTCAAGATGTACAATGACGAGGATCCCACGAAGTTCATTCGTAAAGTTCAATTCAAACTACATGACAGCTATCCCAACAATACAAGAGGTGAGAAACATGGCGAATTCTTCATTTATATAGGTCTATGTCGTAGAAAAACATTAACCACATCAATTAAACATTAATGGCGGTTTACACATGCAATCAAAATGCAAACGTTTTTTGGTTTTGATTCTGGTTGCATTTGAGATTCATACGTAAAATACGCCCCCCCCCCCCCCCACTTTCGACACTGACTGATGCTCACTTTTGCCATATTTCGATCGACTCATAGTCACTTTCGGGCTCACATATGTCTAAGAAACCAGGAGTGGTGACGAAGATACGGCATTTTTAGTTGCACACGCTCATTTTTTGGTGTTGCTCATGCTCACTTTTTTCGACCTGATGTGAAACTATTTCTCGTATGTTGAGATTTAACCCGGTTGCATTTGGAAAGTAACGATTGGTTTTGAACACATACAACCGGATACCGGATTGCATTTTGGTTGCATGTGTAATTGGCCAACATTAATCGGGTTTCTGGTTAACTGCTTTGTGTTTTGTGTACCACAGTACCACTTGATAACCACGTGTTTGGTCAGTTTGGTGTTTCCCTGATTTTTTTGCAACTGGTGTGGTTAACGAAATACCCGGCGCTCGGTGGTTTCTGGGGAAATCGACCGGGAAATATTTGATTGTGTTTTGTAACATTCCAATAATTAAGCTCCCTCTCTTTGCTACATTTGCACTGTTGTCAGTATTAAGCATAAGTGAGATACTCTCTCACAATGGCGCTGGCCCATTTTCGTTTTCACCAATTTTATGAAACTTTATGAAATTTTATGAAATGAAAAATGTTCATTTTTCGGACCAAAAACAGTTTGAAACATGACGAACCACAACGGTTGTGTGGTATCAAATATCAAAACCGTTTGGCACTAATTTACCGTTCATATTTGAATGTTCACGAATCATCTCCTCAAATTTGTGTACTATAGTATTGCTCATTTTCGGGACTGTAGACTATAGTTGGATTCATCTAATTGTTTACTGTTTCCTCGGGTATCTAGAAGCAGAAAATCACATTTTACTCCTGCCGTCCTGCCGATGCGGCACATAGGCTATGTTTTTCCTGAATGCTAGACTACTTTACCTCAATTAAAAAGCAGCACAATGTATGTGTGTGTGTGGATCCGTGAATGTCATTATATTTAGCTCATCTTATTATAGTTATCGAGCAGCCTCCTTATGAAGTCACGGAATCAGGTTGGGGAGAGTTTGAAGTTCAAATTCGAATATTCTTTGTGGATATGAATGAAAGACCGGTCAGTTTTGTTTCTGTTTCACGTCATAAAGTTGTGAAAAAAGCTGTCAATTACTATTTCTCAGAGCTTCTTATAGCTGTCGATTAATAGGTGTTAGTCTGTTAGTAACTGTCACAAACTTTTTTAATTTCATAATTGGCAATAGTTCATTTCTTTCCTTCAACAAATTTGCTTCACTCTGTCTCAGCCCACTCTTGCGTTTAACCAAATCTAATAAAACCCTATTGTTTCGTAAAAAAGTGTTTTTTCTCTTCTACAGGTTGCTGCTTACCACTACTTGCGACTTTTTCAACCAGTATTCAATCTTCCGAATGGGAAAACGGAGGTTGTTTCAGAGTTTTACGATGAGATAGTGAGTTTTAAACGAAATGTGTATCATTCTACTGTTTTAAAGATATTTTTATCAGAAATACTGTGCAACATCAACAAAAATGGATTAACTAATAACTAAGACCGTCAAGAGTTTTTCCATAACGATTTGCTTTAAGGTCTTTCAAGAACCAACTCTTCTCATGTTCAAAGCTCTATCTGCTGGAGAGGGCAAGAAGCCCAATTTGAAGAAGTTTCGCCATGATCGTGAGTTGTCCTTCATCTGAGATAATTTCCCCCAATCGAAATTGGTGCAATTAGTATTTGCATAACTTTTCTGAAAGCTATTTGATCTTAACTCACTAAAACGTCGTACGGTCTGATAATACTTATTGTAGGGTGACCATTTCAAAAGAAACTTTCACAGTTTGTAGTTTTTGATTACAGTAGTTGCGAATTAGCCGGTTCTGGGCTCTAGGCATTGTACTATCGACGTACAACACAGTTGTTTCACAGACCCTCATTTGTGATAGCTAGTTCTGGTGTTACGGATCTGAAAATTGTGTTGCAAATTTATTCAACTTGATTCTGGACTACCTAAAGTACAAGTGAGCAAGTGACCCGTTCCAGTTATTGTTATTATATGCCCTCATGACCCCATGTTTATCTGCAAATCAGTGGTGGCACGACTCATTCAAGATATTACCATACAAGCTTGTTTCCTGTAACCACGGATTTACTCACCTATTCCAAACGTCTTTCTGCTACAATGTGAATGGTTTACAAGTCTAAAACTATGGAAGGAAACACTTAATTTTCAGTCCCCCAAATGATGCGACGAAGTACAGAAATGGGTCAGCTGGCACGTGATCAAATCGTCTTGGAAATAGAAGATCTGAGGGAATCACTCCGGGCCGCACACAAGCTGATGGTTAAATATCAGGAAGAAATCGAGAATGCTTCTTCTAGTAGTAGCCCTCAAGTAACCGCTGTTACAGACTAACTCTTGTAATCTTGGTATCACACTCGCATGGGGGCTGTAGTAGAGCTGATCTCATGATTGTACATGAGACAGCGCTGAAAATTGAATAGAGAAATTCCATGTGTGAAGACTATCCTTCTAGATTTCACTGGTGTTAACATTTTTTAACTCAATAATGTACGAGTATTGTTGATTTAAGTGTTTAAGTGCATTTTTCGCAACATTCGAATTTGGATTTCGTCAGCCTTCTTATGATCTCGAATTGCTTCGGTTAGATGTTCTCTTGGGAGTTGTGGTTAGCCATTACGTTTTGTTGTGTGGTGTTCCGAAACTGAAATGTTTCTAGTTCCTTGCTCTCCTTATTGTACATAAATGTGTCCTGGTATCATCTTCTCTAGTTTGTCCCGTCCACAGTGTTCTTGGTTTAAAAGTGAAGACTCGACATTATAATTTGGTCCCCGTACACATGTAGCGATAACGTTCGATTAGGTACCTTCCGCTCTATACCATTATAGCGGTGGATCGATAATTCGGGCTGACCCCAAAGAACAAGGCCCCGGTTGGCGCCATTCCAACGGATTCGAATCCCGCTCAACTAATTTTTGCCCGGGAATTGTCCCGCACTGTCCACGAAGATTCGTAAATGGCAAGCTGCCTCATAAGTATTATAGTGTGGGGACATAGTCGACTCACCTTCTCCCTGGGTTCGATATGTAGTGAGTGACCAAATCTTCTCTGTAGTCTGAGCATGCTAAGCGCCATATTTTACAAACTTCGACCGAAAAGCAACGGGATAAAACAAAAACAGCAGGGGATGGGGCAGAATCTCCTGTATTGCCTTGCTTTGGAAAGATCACACACTATCTTCGGCTGGTTGGTTGATGTGGATAATTGACCAGTCGGCTGTCTGGAGGCTGGTTCACTACTCCGACATGGGCCAGGCATCCGTTTAGCTCTAGTTCGACCTCACAGTCTCTCTCTCCCGCTTATAACACTGAACGTACGTTATTTCCAACTAAAGCAAGATGACAACGATTTCAACTATTTGTAAACCCACTCTTACTGCACATGCCAAATCTTGTCCGGAAAACATTTTCGGGATAAATGGGTGTGTTTTCTTAAATATGTTCTAACCAGGGGTCTGTGTATCGGGGAGGGTGGGTTAGTGTTTACAGCTGCGTCATATTTAGATGGTGGTCCGACTAGCCAGGTGCTGTCATCAAAGAGGATTATATTGGACTAGGGCCAATAAAGCACATTACTAAGACAAAATTACGAGAATGAGGCATGATAGCGGGATTGGCTCACTGAAGGATCACAACAATTATGTAAACTTGCTGATATAGTCCTTGCCATTCTCATGCAGACTCTGCGATGAATTTTTCATATTGCAAACATAGAATTTACGAAGCAAATTGTACACGCATATTGTAATGGCGGTCTATTACAAATTTACATTAACACCAAAAATTCTCCAAAAAATCCTACAAAATCCAAAAATTCTCTAAAAGTTCACGTGTGTCTGAAACAGTTTAGCGAAATCAGAATATGGTAGGAAATGTCCTAAATCGCGGTAGGCAATATGATGAATTCAATATTTTGGTAGAATAAAAGGGAGAAAACATATCAGGCCTTGTAAAATCCTCCCCCCGGTCATTTGACCGCGGTGCTTTCAGCTGGAACTGTGTCCCTTTACACCAGTAGATTTGCAGAGAACTTCGAAAACTGCAAGAGTTGAATGATCTACTGCATGAGAACGTACCACTATTCCGTAAATAGAATGATTGCGTGAGACGTGAAGAGACGTCAGCGAATGAGGATAGGTTGAGATTGCTAGATTGCCTCGGGAAAATTTTACCGCAGAGAAGAAACTTGTATATAGAGTCTATTTACTCGTTTTTTTTTGTGTAAGAACAAACTTGTGTGTGAAACTACTATATAATCTTATAGAGTATTCTGGTGGAGATTGTATATAACTTGTTCTAGAACAGGTTTCACTGATCTGTAGACCCATAGTTCGAGCCGAGGAGCAAGCTTGATGTACGTTCTCATGATTATATAAAAATACAGGCAACAAGCAACACCTCATTGCGAAAAAATTATAGTGTGAATGTTTGTTTTACTGTTTGGAACTCTGCATTTTCCCATCTCTGAACAGTCAAAGAACACTGTGGAAGCTCATGGTTTAATGGTCTTCTACTCTCTTCTAAAAACTTTCTCATGAGTGGCAAAGACCCTTCCAAGATCCTCATGTAATGTTTGTAATACAATTGTGAACTCGAACAGTTCTACCTCTTCTCTCAGTTAGGTTCCCCTTTCTTCGACCCCCCCCCCCCCAAGGCCGACTTTTCTTTTCATATCTTAATGAGAGTAGAAAAAGTGGGGAACAAACATTCGTCCACGTAGTTGTACCGGGAAATCGATATTTCGCGACTTGCCTGAAAGAACGCGTTTCTATCCGCCACGTATCACAAACTTTTACTTTTGGCGATGAAAATTCTGGAAAATTATGATTTTGCGAAGTTCAACAATGTTTTTAATAGTACCCTTCTAAGCTGCATTCCCGAGTCTTTGAAACATTGAGCGATTTCAGTTTCAATATCTCTGGATCACTTAGATATTGGATTACAGTAGGACAGCTCACGTGACCTACTCGGAGCATGTGGTACAGGTTTCACTCCAGAGAAGACTGGCTCAAACTGTTGTCTTCTTTACTCACTCCGTGGTATTCTGCATTTCAGTCGTAATTCGAGAGAGCCGATGTGGTCGCAGATCAAACTACAACTGAATTCTTGGTCACTCCTATATATTTGTTGTTTATGTGAGAGGTATTTGTAGGAATTGTGATGTCCTCATTCAAGGAACTCATGAATCTGACAAAATAATGATAGACCCAGTTTCAAAAGATGAGAAGGTCGTGTGGTATATCTCAGTGCCTGGTTTTGAACTATATCATGAGAACTCGAAAAATTGGTCCCCTGATTAATCTAGGCCGCTGTGTTTGCGTTTGGTTTTTCGTAACTATCCACTTTCTAACAGAAGTTGTGACTAGAGCTAGAGAGCATGTGAAGAGGGAGTATTGTAACTGAGGAGAGTCGAGAGATGGAAAGAACAATCGGGCGAGGGAGGGGGCAGAGAGTCAGACACGACACGGGTTCTCCAGTAGATTACTGAGAAGGAATAAGATGGAGGGAGATTTGAAGTTGGGGTTGGCCTTTTTAGGGAAGTTAGTTTTACATCAAGAACTACGAGAGAGGGGATGATCTGAGAGAGAAGACGAGAGAGACAGAGAGTCAGATAGACAGAAGACTGAGAGAGAAGACGAAATACAGAGATAAAGAGAACGTGAGAGAGAGAAGGAGAGCATGGAAGAGGGACGAAACTATGAACAGAAAGCAGGGGAAAGACGGAGGGAGGGGGGGGGGGGAAGAAGATCATGAGTAAGTTATTGAAAGCGATGAATGATAAATGGCACATAGAGAAATAGAGGTGTGGTCAAACAGAGATAAATTGTTACTTCTAGTAAGCCTAACAGCCTTTGGACCTCTTTCAGACAGACCCTTCTCTGCTGAATTTGCATTGTTCTTTAGGGAGTGTTTAGCGTACCCAACAGGTGAACAATTCGATAAGAGTTAGACTGGAGGTCTAGAAAGTCACACGTTCTGAAATGAGCTCAGTAGCTGAAATAAGCAGAGTACACTCCAAAACATGTCTTGGAGTTGAACAACTAGGAATGCTTCGGACAGGGTGGATACCTCTTATCCAACGGGTTGATTTCTCACTGCGAACACGTCGAGGAGGTGATTTACAGGGTGAACTTATCTAGGTTGTAGTTCGATCTGCACACACAAGAGACACTACGACTAGAAAATAGGTACATAGGGGAGAAACATCTACCGTTTTGGCCCCATCTTTCCTTAGCTACCCCTATACCGATAGCCTACTGTGGAGAAGGTGGTATTGAAGTTCTCAAGAGTTGAGAGAAACGTATCCCTCCCCTGTACGGTTGAAGTACTCGCGGGTGAATAATTTCGAGTTTCTCAAGCAGGAGATGTGCCGGTCCCATACAGACTCTCACGAAACAAGCTATAGTGCTCGCTCTCTCTTATGCAAGTCCACACGGTGTGTTTTGCCTCATCCTACTGTGTTTGTAGTTTGCTCACCGTTGAATTTAGGGCGAAAATCGAACATTGTGGCGTGTGCCAAGATCAAACTACCAGAAAGGTTTCGTCACTTCCTTTTGAATTATCGAAAAGAGTCCGAACCTGTGGTATGAACGGTGATGGGTACTTCTGCTCGTTCCTACATTGCCGCACACTTTTTGAAAGTACTTTGTTGAAAAGATTATATAACCTGCTAATCATTTCTAGCCAGGGAGTCTTGTAAGTTCGAAGAATGAAATGGGAAGAATACGGTAATTGACTACTTATGGCTGTGTGCAACAATTTCATGTCTCGATGTACTGACATGGTTGATCCAAGTACGTCACCTACTTCGATATAATGAGTGATGAACCGATCTCCGGTGATTATGTGGAACATTGCGAAATATATTGCTCTTTCCAAATGATAAAACAAGTTACAGATCCATGAAGTTTCATAAGAACGTAAATCATAGCTAGCTGCAACCGGTTTATTTCGCAGTGGTGGTATGAAAAACAGCTATGGTCTTTGTGGTAAACAAGTCGTATCTAACGGGGAGTTCACCTGCACCCACCCAGGTATACATCACAGTTCAGAGTTCACCCACACCCATATGGAATCTATGTGGGGGGGGGGGGGGGTTCTTGTTTAGGTGGGAAGTCGGACTCGTTGACTTGTTCCCAAGGTTCGAGACGAATTGGATCTCAGGACTCAGAGCGCTTAGCCTTGATTAGAGGATCTCTGATCTAATATGAACTCAGACACATTATGGTACATTATATAGCCCTTGCACTTGGGGGAAAACTGATGGAGGACAAAGGAACAGTAAGAGAGACAGAAGAGGGATGAGAGAGATAGACACAGAGAGATAGAGAGAGAGAGAGAGAAAGTCGGGGAGAGAAAGAAAGTGTGAGAGAGAGGGGACGATGGGGAGGAAGAGAGATGAAGCGAGAGATAGAGTCTGAGAGAGAGCGAGAAGGAGAGACAGTGAGCGAGGTGAAGGAGAGAGATAGTGAGAGAGGGAGAGAGGGAGAGAGAAGAGAGAGGTTAGAAAAAGAGAAGATGGAGAGATAGAGAGAGATAGAGAGATGTTGATGCGCATATCATTCTGTATGAAAACGTGACCGACTCCAAAGACCATGTTATTCTCCTCTGTATCTGTGGTCAGTCCCTCTACCGGCTACCTTTCCTAACTTGCCAGCCGGAACATGGCCGGGCGCCCGTGGGGTCCTTGGGCGCAGTATTGATCGATTGTGTGCTGCGTATACGCTCTTTTTATTCTATTTACCCCGTTTCGCCGAGCTGTGGTCAGCCTGCCCCGACGTCTCTCTAACTTGCGATTTTCGTGCATTTTCTCTCAGGATCAGATTGAGCGCACATGGCTTACATCATTCGACTCGTCTCGCTTTCCTCTACACGTCGATGTTGGTTTCATACGTGAATACCGTATCCGCCAGAAAAGTGAACCTACGCAGGGGTACATACGAAGTTCTACCTCTCCAACTCTCCACCCTGTCTGATCGACTGGTCGGCTGGCCCTCTAGCGTCCGGTTGGGTAGTCGGACTTGCTTAGGGAGTAGTTAGATGAGCTTAGGTGATTCGCTTCGCGACCGTGCTGCGATGCCGCGTATGCCGCGCGCGACGTCGGATGCGACAGTCTATTGCTCGTTCTCAGCTGAGTATCATACGTAAGCACTTTGACGACACCAAATGCTCAAATATATTTCGCTGCGTATAACGTTCGTTCAAACTCCGCCCCCAATTCGCGTGCGGCGTCGCACGCGAAGGCAATCCCAAATGTAAATTCTCTATTTACAAACTACGATTTTCCGACTTTCTTCTCACCTTTCAAGTTGAAACTCATGTGTTATATCTCATTCAAATCAGCATTTTTTCCTCTATTCAGTGATTATAGTTTCTTCACAAGTTCTAAAATTATTTTTTATTAACTTTATGACCCCTAAAATTTTGGCGGGCGTTGTGATCGATTTTTGCGCCGGGGACGCATTTTCATCGCACCTCATCGGATTACTCATGTATTCGTAAGATGTTAACTTAGGTATTTTATGATTATCATTGATATATCATGAAAATCATTGATGTAATTATTTAAAAAATCTGCGTTCCAAATTTTTACGCTCATTTTCGAACAAGAACTACCATTTGTTTGTATTACATCCACTGCTGTGGTCGTGCACTTTTTATTTAAAAATGATTGAGGAACTATCAGAAACTAAAGAGGGACACTTACTTTACTGTAGTTATCATATTCAGAGCTCATTGCAAATTTGATGAAATATCAGTCACGGTTTTATTTTTCATATTTAACAACTCTCTACCTCTCCCTGTCTCTCTCTCTCCATGTTTTTCTCTCTGTCTCTCTCATTTTGTAAACACACTTTAACTTATTAACCTTTCTTTGATACCTCTGTTTCTTGTTTCTCTGCTCATGTCTTTATTTGAGTTGATTGTACTGTCTTCAGCACTTCTGGAGTTTTCTTCCAACCAGGCGACAGCTCTGTTGAGAGAATTTGCAATCCGTAGATAGTTTAACCATGGTTTCAACTACCGATGAGCCCGCTCCCCTTCTTACTGCAGAGGAGAAAACATGCGACAAACAGGATGAAATACAAGTACGTTTATAGAATTATTCATGTTCACGTAAATTTAGCTGTTTTGGGAACGATGACAGTAATTATGGAAGTCCGATTACTCTTCACACAATTGAAATACGCGATAAGCCACATCCCACATTTTGCAACTTCAACAATTGACGTTCTAAAGGTAAGGCTAGGGCATCAAATAATATGAGGCCTTTGATCTTTGAATATATGCTTCGAGGCATCTTTAAATATATGCCTTTTGAAGAAAAAACAACAAAAACCAAGACGAACACTGTATTTTAAAGATGCTTTCAAGTTTTTTTGGGAGGCCCAACATATAGAGGTTGCTAGCAAGCAGTACTAGTTGAACCGTGGTGATTACCATTATCTTCGATCTCAATACCTAGTTCGCAAAAGTCTCTATGTTTCGGTTTTCAGAAGATGAAAGACGCCATTTCGAATGATGTGGATAGCGCGGAGGGTGAAATGGATACCCTTGAGGATGAAGGAGACAAGGAGAACGGCGATTCGGTACCGGAACCGGAGAATGAAGTCAACGGCGCCGCCTCCACGTCGAACGGTAGTCCCGCAGTCGAGGAGAATGGAAGTACTGCCGAAAACGGAAATGCCGGTCAGTAAACTTTTTGTGGATCACATATAGAAATAGGCACACTTTGAAAGTTATAATGTAAAAAATATAAATATCACATACAGAAATAGGCACTATTTGGAAAATATAACACCATATTATTTTCAAGTTTCAAAGTGAAAGGAAGACAAATTGACAAACAAACAAACAAATTGTTTGATTACAAATTTGATTACATACACGTTGCAGGGTGTTATAGAATAGAATAGAAACAAAATAGTTATTGAACGAATGGTCCAAACGAAATGTATGAATACAGAAGCCCTTTTCTTTTCCTTCCACATTTCTGACCACAAAGGCACAAAGTTTCCTTTTCCAGCAGGTGTCAACGGCGAATCAAAAAGCGATGTGAAGGATAAGTCGAAGAATGGATATGGAGGGGATGTGGAGTGTATTGACTTGGATGAAGATTCTGATGGAAAAGAGGCGAATGGAGAGCCGCCAGCGAAAAAGTCGAAGAACGAAGCCGAACAGGGAGAAGTAGTCAAGGTAGGTTGCTCATTGAAACCTATTTTATTTTGATGAACGGTGCTCTTCGAATTACGGAGATGCAAGGGTCTCAGTCATATATCAACGAGAGCGGAGCCATGTTTTCACTTTATGTTGTCTTTTTTTGCGTTGCAATTACGTAACGTTTATTATGTTGAATGTTTTATGTTGAAAATAGTCAAATTATCAAAATATGCGATATTAAGAACATTTGTTTTAATGCAATTGGGCTATGAAATTGTTTTCCTTCGGGAGACGGTGAGAGTTCTTTTCAGTTAGAAACTAGTATAGTGTTGTTTCTCAGGCTTTTGACGTGTATTGCAATATTTTGATTTGTTTAGACTGCAAAATCTGCTACGGATGAGAAGAAGGAGAAAGAGCCGGAGTTGAACAGTCCCGAGGCCCTTCTAAATAAGCTGGAGGAATACGTTGCCGATGTAAGTTTTTGTTGGGAATTCTAAGTCATGCTGAAATACATATACGAACATCAGTTAACTGCATCTGCAGAAGCATACGTAAAGTAGTTCCGAACCGGGACGAAAAAAGTGAGCATGAGCAGCCCCAAAAGTCAGTATTTGCAGCCTCGAAAACACAAATTAATAGTTGTTTTGCCTAGAATATTCAACATTCATCCAAAAAAGTGATCATGGCACGATCGGAATCGGGTAAGAGTGAGCATCACCAATATCATAATGAGGGGGTATTTCACCTATGTGCAGAAGTATCATTTGTCACTCTTAGGTAAACAGGCCGGTATCGCACATCTTAAATATGGTGGTTTTCAGGCAATTGATAGCAAGAAAAACGTGGAACGAAAAGTGCTTGATGCGCTTCTCGGTGCAATCAACGTACAAGTCCAAAGGGAGCCGCTGAGTGTGCGAAAGTTGATTCTCGACAAGCAACTTGTTCTCCCGAATACCATATCCTTCCCTCCCAGTCTGGTAATACATTTTCTTTCATCCAAGTTTATGATTTAAGAAAGATAGTCACTAGTGAACAATATGCAGATTGCAGTGAGCGAAAATGTAGAGGTACGCTCGATGTAGCATTTCTTGAAATTGAACGTAAGTCACAGCATAGGTCGCAGTGTCGGTTGGAGAGTCAGAAGAGTTAAACTTACTTACTTAGTTACTTAGTTGTCCCGTTCCTCAGAGGGCGTTTGCTCTTCTGCGGGACCCAACTCTTCTTCCATGTCTCCCTGTCTTGGGCGATCGTTGACCAATGCGTGAATTTCTTTGAGGCTGTTCTGGAAATTCTGTTGAATGTTATGGTGTGTTTGTTGTTTCTGTGGGTCACGAAAAACACATAGAAAATTAGATATCTACCCGTCAACTTATCCGGGTACCCCCCCCCCCCCCAGGAGCTACATATGCCCGGCTTTCATGATTTTCGAACCAAGGACTTCTTCTTCTTCGAATGTAGATAACCAAATAAGATATATTTTACGGTCGTAAAATATATTTTTTCCAGGTAGTTGACATGCTGATCGAGCACGACCCCGACCACCCTCTCTCGAAAGTGATCAACAAAATGTTCGGCGATGAAAGACCCAAACTGAGCGACGCGGAGAAGAAGGAGCGACAGACTTTGAAGGTAATCTCAACTGATTTGGAATTCGGGAATTCCTGCACAAGACATAGACAGTTCGTTTCGTCAACCTTTTTTCATTCTATTATTTTTAGTTGATGTCCAAAATCTTTGGTTTTCTCTTTTTGATCGTATTTTAAATATTCTTATATGTTGTCTCGAAGGACGATTGATGGAATGTGTTCACTTAAATTTTTCGACTCCCCAAGACAAATGTTTGGGAGGTTGTCGTAGCCATTCAGTTGTTTTGAATGCTTTCGAATGCCTGATGAAGGTGGTCGTTTATCTAACGGCGTTTATGTTCAGGCGCACAATCCGGCTCCCCATATGACCAAATTGTTGATGGATATCGGTCAGGATCTTGTTCAAGAGTCAACCTACTGCGATATTGTCCATGCTCGCAATCTTCCCGAGACTCCGAAGAATTTGGAAACATACAAAACGGTTTGTGACTCTATTAGTCGATGTTAATGTTATGTGATTCTCAGATAATCACCCTATATAACAGCATGACTCCATTTTTCGTTTCTGCTTTGACGGCTATGAATTTTTTCTACAAACTTTTTACAAATCAGACAACAGCATGTATTGTTTCAATTCTTCATGTTTTAGTTTTCAACCATGATTTTTTTCTCAGGTTGCCGCGCAGTTAAAACCGGTTTGGGAAGCCCTGAAGAAGAAAAACGATCCTTATAAGTTGAAGCTTCTTCACTGTCAGGTTTGTTTTGATTTGTTATACGTCTAGTTCAATATATGTTCGGAATGTCACATGGTGGGAAGTAATGTATAACTGTTTGATTTGTTCGTGAATTACTCCTGATTATTTAACAGCTATACAATGGATATAGCATCACTATTCTCACGGCATACGATGCAATAGGGAGCTCACTGGCGTCTGGCGTGAAGCCGTGAAGTCTCACGTTACATGAGTTTCACGTCTACTGTATGCTTGTTCCAGGTCTGCGGGTTCAAAACTGAATCTCGTATGGTGCTGCAACATCACCGATCCCGCACTCATTACAAGTCTGGAAAGTACCAGTGCGCGATGTGCCCTGAGTTTGACACCAACGAACAACGCCTTCTCAATCACTATTTGTAAGTTCTATTTCAGTTTCTATGCTAATCGAGTGGCTATTTTGACAATACTATGCGAAGCTATACGCATGCATATTGCATTCAGTCGGACCTGTGCCAAAAGATGTGGTACTACGAGTACCTGCACACGAAGTTATAGCTTGTTGAAATTAAGATGGATTTATTCAGGGAATCGCATATGGTGATAGCAACGAAGGACGAGCAGCAGGCGAAGTATCCCTGCTTGATTTGTGAGGAAGATTTCCAGTTTAAGGGATTGCGAGATCAACATATGAGGGTATGCAAGAAGGACTACGCCAGGGTCCGACACATTATGGCTCCTAAGGTGAGTGATTATATTTCCTTCCTCGATTTCAATATGGCAATAAGGAAGCGTCATTTTTGAATTGAACACACTTCTCGTGTGCGAGGTTGTTCATTGTTCATGCACGGAGTGATTTTTCGAAAAGTTTCAATTTCGTTCAACTCAAGCCCAGAGCTCCAGTTTAAACACATTACATGAGCTCTCTCCATGTGTAGTTTTTATTGTTTCCATAGATTTGATCTGGTTATGTAAACGCCTATGTTTCATTCGAGAGTAGAGAAGTAGGTAATCACGATAAGTCACTCCCCTGGGTCTAATTCGTTCAACTAGTTCACCAAGACACGTTATATATAGTTCTCTTTAACTTCAACATGGATTTCAGGGTTCGGACGATCATTTGATAATCAACCGTTGGTTGTGGGATCGACCACCCATTGATCCCACTATTCTCCAGCAACAACAGGCGGCACAGGCGCAGCAGGTTAGTTTCAGATATTTGTAAGAAATGACGACATCACCATTTCGACAAGTGTCCCTATTTGTTTATGACTGAGTCTACGAAATTCTGCGATCTTTGAAATTTGCATTCCTCTAATGTTCATTCCAAACATAATAAAGCCTAGTGTGTATATGTATGCTAGCTATATTAAAACAGATTTTTGTTCAGAAGAAGACTCAGATGCAGCAGGCAGCCGCTCTCCAGGCTCAGAATACAATGCGACGAGGAGCGGCGAACAGCGCCCAGGCAGCCATGCTGCAACAACAGATGCTCCAGCAACAACAGCAGCAACGACAGAATCAGTTGAGACAGCTAGGGGTGAGTATTTGAATAACATACTATATGAAAAATACGATCCATTTTTGCTGAGATCACCTATTTTTGTTCAAAGTCTATTCAGCGGATATGCTCAGTAGTAGTTGTTCTTCTAGCTGTGCGGTTTATTAGTCGCATTTACTTAAATAACCCTGAAAAGGAGTAAACATATTTTTATAGGCCATGATGACGCAAGCTCAGCAGGGAAGAAACATGCTGGGTGGAAACAATCTCATTGCAGGTACGTAGCATTTTCACCGAGATTCGTAGGTGTTTGGCGCATTCTTTGTCATTGCATTGATGATCTTTGATCTTGTTGACACATTTGAATGAAATAGCTGTGACCACTCGTGAGATGTAATGTGCTGTTTTTCAGCCATGCAGCAACACCTGCAACGTGCTGCCGCAACCGCCTCGAATCGGCAATCCCCTACCGTCAACAGTGCCAGTTCATTCTACCAGAAGTCGATGAATACCAGTGGAAACAAGTCTGCCCTGCTGGCTGCTCAGGCTGCCGCCTTGCGAAAGAGCACTTCCATGGCTGGGGTGAGTCGTTTGGATACAATTCCTAGTTGTCAGCGTTGGTCTTATTGTGTCAACAATTTCGCGCAGAAAATTAGACGGTATAGAACGTATTTAGAGCAAATTCGGCTAATATATGTTTGTCATTTGGTGTTTTTAGTATACGACAAAGGAATGCTAGTTTTCGAATCAATTCAAGCTGCTCCTTGTTTAGCATATCAACTCGAGTGCCATGCAGAAGGCCATGTCAGCCATGTCTGCCGCGGCCACATCCACCGCTAGTCCCGCGGCCGCCACCAACAACCACGCGATGCAGTCGGGTGGCGGGGCGGCAGGAGGCATGTCGTGCGAGATCTGTGACCAGTCGGTCGCCGACAAGGAGAAGTATCTCGCACATCTTCAGGTCAGTATTCGGTTATTTGTTGGGGCTCACCATACCCCCGAAAAGCTCTCCCAACAGCGAAAAAAACTAGAATTTATTTTTGGCCGAAAATGAAATATTCGTCCGTTTCGGTAATAAATGTCTCAGACATTTCACGTGAAAAACAAAGTACTTTTTGTAGAATATTCACACCTTACTGATGTGGCTTCCGTGCTGTATACCTGGTTTATAGATGAAACATTGAGTGGAAATGGTGAAAATCTTAGTTTCTCAGTCTGGCGTTTTCAACGCAATTTGGCTGTTCTTTTCTCGATCATTTCTTTACATTTCAATAACTTCCCACATTTAGATGTTCCACAAGCAAATGCGAGGGAAGACAACTGCCGATATGCAACAAGGTGCCCCGTTAGCCTGCAGTCGTTGTAGGGACAGGTATGTCTAGTCTACAGTTAATGTCGATGAACTTATTGGAATGTTTTATATTGTTTTTTTCATGTTATGCGTCTCTTTCGTTATTAAAATAGTGTGTCTCGTTCAGGTTCTGGACCTACGAGGGATTGGAGAGGCATCTGGTCATGTCCCATGGCCTGGTCACCGCTGATCTGCTGCAAAAGGCTCAGAAAAAGGAAGACGGGGGCCGGTGCAAACTGTGTGCCAAGGTACGTGTATGCCACGCTCATGCGATTGTATGTTGTTAGCTACATAGACAGAATTAGTATTTCAATATTTCTTCCTTTTTTCGAGCTTAAGGTGGTCTGACAGGAACCGAATTTCGTGCCTTGCTCTTCACGGTTAATTCCGCCGCTCCAATGCAAATGCGCTACAAAAACTAATTTATTGATATTTTGTGGAATGTGGATTATCTAATCACAATTCATTAGCGGAGATTCGAAAACTTCGTTTTTATGGCGCATTCGCGTTGGAGCGAATGAATTAACCATGGAGCGCGAGGCACGAAATTCGGTTCCTGTCAGGCCATCTTTAAGCAATAGACACATGTTTGTAAGAAAGATATAAGGATATTGGAAAATGTTCCCTTTCGGTTTGCCAGTTAATGTTGACAGGGATGGATGAGTTTTTTCAGCAATACGCGTTCAACATGCTGCAACATCTCGTGGCTGATCATCAGGTCAAGCTGTGTTCCGCAGAGATTATGTGAGTTCCCTATCAGGCACCAAATACTCTATCAGCCATAATCACTAGATGTTGCGAACGGTAGTGAGAACCATTCGTTGCTAATAGTTGCTATTCGTAACACTAGATCTCAATTTTTCATAGTTTCAATTCCTGTATTGAACAAGCTTCATATGCAAAGCTCACTCTTTTTATAAGCTTGAAAAATGAACTTGTATTTGTGCAGGTACTCATGTGATGTGTGCTCCTTCAAATGTACCAGTTATCGCGATCTCGAGACCCATCTGTCTACAGTACATCCTAAGAATGGCGACAAGGAAAAGACTGAGAACGGAGGAGACGCGAAGGTAATTTATGAGAATATAACCTGAGTGCTCGATTACGACAATTGAAAAGAATAGAACAGAGTTAATCACGATATAACACGTACACGTGACTCTCAACATTCATAAAACTGAGAATAATGAACCAGTAAATTCTATATGAAATTTTAAGTTCGTCACGTGTTATTTTGCTAACTGAATCCGCCATTTTACTACATGTAATTATCGATGAAAAGTAATGGAATAGTATGATTTAAAATTCTATGTTTGGTACGTTTCAGAAGTCAGGGGAAGAGTGCATCACGCTGGACGAGTAAATGATGACTGTCACCGACTATTCTTCTGGCATGGAACAATTTACTACTGTTTTCTATATAATTAGGCTTCTATTGTATCCTGTATCCCAAGATTGTACCATGTTAGACCGAGTCTTGTGCGTCTTGGCCTTAATTTAATGTACTACGGGTGAGGTCATTGAGCCGTTTTGGTAACTTTTAATGTCTTTTCTCAACATTTATGGTTTGTAGTTTTATTAATTAGTTTTTGTTCGATGTATACAGGAATTCATATGTTTTAACGAGGTATATGTTTGGTGACATTGGCACGCTGTTGTGTAAGGTTGAGGTTGAGCGCGGAAAGAGCTTTTTCGCTTTCTCTTGAATAGTTTGGAGCGCGCAGTGTTCAACAGCTCTCTATCTTGATTTCAAATGTCATCTCTCTTCCCGTTGGTTTGGTTTTCGGTATATAATTTCTGTTTAATGTTGACCCTGTAGTTTGCGAACTTGTCGAAGGACGTGTACCATCTCTGTTGACTAGTTGCAACGCCATGCTGTATGAACCCAAGTTACCCTTTCCGCTGTAATCAATCGAATACCTTGGTCTCTTTCTCTGTTCTGGCTGCATCCACTGCCGGAACCAGTGGGTGCCCTGAAAACGTCATTCTTTCTTTATTTATCGTGTAGTCAGTATTTATAATCTTACCGGATAATGAATATTGGATTGTTTATTCTTTTGTTCTTATTTAGTTCCTCATGTGGTTTGCAGCCTTGGTATCATCGGAACCACAATTCCTCGTCTACAACAACAGTTTGAGGGTTGGGGATAGAAAGTAGACATTGCTTCTGCAATGGAGTTGTACTATCAATATGACCTTTGAAGTTCTACTCTAAAGCAGGACAATTAATGTGGTATGTGGACCAATCCCGTGTCAACGGTCCTTCAAAGTGCAATTGAAAAATGTATTGCAGTTTAAAGGACTGAAGCGTTGCGATTTGACCACATAATCGTCCTTCTTCATTCAATTTGACGAGGTGTGTATAGTGATCACATCAGAATAAGCTTGCTCATTCGATCAATATTCAGCGTGGATGGAAGTGGAGCTACATGCATCGGTGATAACTGGCTTCGAATCAGTTGGTAGACATGAGGTGGAGAAAAAGCTAGGCTGCAAGTGTGCACAGAAGCGAGGTTTCATTCGATTCCAACTTCCACTAGACAGAATACCAGAGGTATATAATATAATAACCTGTTCTCTGCTATACATTTGAGTTTCGTATTTTTCAAACCAGCTTCCTCTCAAGAGCTGTCGTGAATGTGCATGCTACAATTGACACCCCGGGGGCAAACTATTGGGCTGGACGTACGGAAGTTTCCTCTTTTACTATGTGTAGACTTCGCTCTTCACAATGCAAACCTATACGGTGCATCTTATCCTGTTGTGGTGTCTGTAGTTTGATCACGTGGCTTTCTGGTCGAATTTCGTAAATTATTGGGTGTATTGAGATCAAATAAACGACAGCGAACATTCGCTAATCCCTACGTAACGTATTGAAAATTGTTATTAAATTGCATCTTATATTGAACTGGATTCTGCAGGTTCTGAAGCTACGGTCGATTGACAATGTGTACGCGGTCGTCTTTGAGGAGGCCGTAGAACGACTTCGAGAAATGTCAAAAGAGGTGGGAGACAGAAGGAAAGAGGGAAGGAGTAGAGTGGAGGTGAAGAAGGAAAACTAGAGATAGAGAGTGAGTAAGAGTTAAAAAAAGTTCCAGTAGTGGTTTGAAATTGATGTGAACAGTAACAGTCTTCCTCACATTCTGCTGTGCATGTTCACCTAATTCACAATGACACTTATTCCTTTTTGAGTTTTTGACAGTCATATGCGGTGGCAACTACCCCGAGTGAGATTACCATTTCCAAAGAAAGTGATATCGATTGATTATATCAATTATTGTATGACAAGACACTTTTCTCAGGATGGCTTGGCAACCATCCAGAAACTACTTCCGGCTATCAATTGGGCGGTAGCCGTGGACTGCTGGCAAGTGGCACACGGACGAACTATCCATGGAGGATCCGATTTGGTGAAGGTGGGCAAATAAGTATGAAGTCCAATTAAAGAGTACATGAAAAGTTTAACTCTGGTTTCATAGAAGTTGAAAGAATATTGTAGCAGAATATTGTTTTCATGCTCATTGGCAAAGTTAGAGTTTGACTAAGTTCGGCAAAGTGATTAGAGTTTTGTAATACTGGAGAATTGGCCGTGTTCAATGAAAATATTTTCCAAAAGATAATCATAATACCTGGCGCTACTATTTGAATTGTTTACCTTCTAGGATCAGATGCGCGAATTTGTGACAGATGCAAGATTCCACCCGATGAACGAAAATTCTCCCAAGTTTCGGTGTGTTTCCGAATGTCGTATCATTTTGTTTTCTGAGTTGCTCCGTTCTCATGATGAAGAATCCGAAGTAAAGTTATAAAATCGAAAATCTTTCTTACTCTCACTCTCTCTCCTCTCCCTCTCTCTCTCTCTCTTTTTCTGTTCAATATCTGGAACTGTTCCATAGAAGGATGGAAACTCTTCCTACTTTTATAAACGTTATTTGTGTTTAGTGTAACGTGCAACCGTGCAGGCGAGAAGAGCGTGCATTCGTTCTCCTCAATGGACGCGGCGCGTGCCTTCGGAGCACAAATGAACAACGTGTTCGGATGGCGACCCAATATGAAGAACTATGACATGGAGATTGTACTCAATGTCAGAGAGGATTTCGTCAGTTTTGGATTTATTTTTTGTCTCCATTTCTTCTCGTTTAGGAAGTTTTTTATCAGCTTTATTCGGTTGTTGCCTTTGTAGAGTGCTCAGAATCCTCTATAGCGAGTAACGAAATGTTCGTTGTAGTTTGATCTAGGAGCACACGTAGTTCAATAATTTTCACCGAAAATCATTGAGAATCACAATGGGATGGCAAAATACAGCGCATAGGCGCGTTCTGGAAAGATCGAACCCTGTTAGGTTTTCCGACTTTTATCTCCACCCCATCTACCTTCCCTCGGCTTGCGGTTTGAAACATCTTTCTAAGTTAACGTCATCATTCATCATGATCATCTAGATGATGCGCGAATAGGTTATCGATTCTATACTGCAGGTGGATTTAGCTGTATATGCATAGTTATTTCAAGAGTATTTTATCACACACAACAGTAAAACCGCCCTAATCTTTTCAATTCAATCACTATTGTTCAGCTTTGACTGCACTTAGCTGTACATAGCTGCAACCAACAAAATACGAATGAAGTTCAACGAAATACACACTGTTGTTGTTTATAGGTGCTGGTGATGATTTCATTGAACGCCGAGACAATGTTTAAGCGAAATGTGTGTGCCTATGGTCCGACTACCATGCGATCTACCATGTGCTATTGTATGCTGGCCCTGGCTCAACCGAAAGACGGTATGATCAATAGATGAGCATTATCACTATTTAAATCCCGAAATTTTAAAGAATTTGAGAAAGGAAGAGGACAGTCGTGAATCTTTCCCAGTTTCCACAGTCAAATTCATTGTCATGCATAGTTATAAAAGTTCAAGATCATAACATTGCTTCCTTGAATATTGATGACGCTGGGATGACAGAAGTTTCGATTTAAGCTGGGTTAAATATGAAAAATGTTTGTTTAGAACAATGATAGTTTCACTCATTTCATGAATGATGGTACCTATATGAATTATGAACAGGCGGCTGTCTTGTTATTCTATCTAAAGTAATTGAGATAATGTTCTCTAATCTCGCCTCCTTACTAGATTAAAAAAAATATAATCGGTTCTACTTGTTATATTCTAAGTGAGATGGGATCTAATAGTATTCGATGATCTGAGAAGTAAGAGCAAGAAAAGGGGTGTTGCGTGTTGCCAATAAAAGTTCCATCGGCGAGCAATGGGTAGGATATGTTTTCTATGATCACATTATTTAGTTAAACTGTTTTCGGATCAGTTCTTTGCCACAATTCATATGTCTATACTTATTGGTGTAGCTGTTTTTCATTGGAAACGTATAGGCATTGTAGTTTGATCTCGATACACGCCATGATTCTCTAAGTTCGACCAAAAAATTACGACATTAACTATAAACACATCTACATAGGGCGACATACATTCATGCTTGATTTCGAAAATGTGTTACAGGTGATTTGATAGTGGACCCAATGTGTGGTGGGGGTTCGATTCCCCTGGAGGGCGCCCTCGCCTACCCGGGTACCATTTTCATGGGAGGCGACAACCATCCATTGGCACTGGAACGATGTGCACAGAACATGGTAGGCTTCTTGAGAATATTCCACCAAGTTATGTTATTTGGTATGTATAGGTAGTGCCTGAACCTTATTGTAGTTTCATCTCGATACACGCCATACTTCACGACAAAAAAAAACGGACTCAAACTACAAGCGCAGCGAGATTTTGGCAACATACCGTATAGACCGTCTTTGGATAGAGCGAACCTATGCTATTTTATTCAATAAAAAATATCAGAATGGCTTATCGGTTTTATTGAAATTGAACTGCTCTCTTTGTTTGCATATTCATTTCCGTAAAATTGAACATTTCCCGGTTGCAGGAGAATAATAAAGGGAGTCTGCAACCGGGCCAATTGACATTTTCCACCTGGGATGCTACGCAACTCCCCTTCAACGATGGAGCTGTCTCTCATATTGTCACCGATTTACCGTGAGTGACTGACATAATTACAAATTTGTCAACTTGATTAAGAATTGTTGAGAATGGCGTGATTAGTATGCCAGCTGATCACTGACAGGTTGCTGGCAGGCAGCCAGTATTTAGTTTCACCGACCTCAGACATTTCCCAGCTAGTTTTGAAGAGAGAGAGAGTTTAGTTCAAAGAGACGCAGATTGTCTCATACTGTCGTTGATATCTACACATTTTTTTCCTTCTGCTTCGAAAGTGGCTGGGAAATGGCTGAGGACGTCAAACGAGGTACAGGCAGCCTGCGGATAGTCGACCCCAGCTGATTGGCGTGTCGATCGCACGAGCTATGTGATATTCAAACTTAGTCTTTCTTAGGGAGTTGATTTTATGTAGAATTCGGTTTTAGGTTTGGAAGAAAGATAGGCTCGACTGGAGATAATCGTATACTGTATCCGAAGTTGTTGCGGGAGTGGTATCGAGTGACAAAGTGTGGAAGCCGGCTGGTGGTCATGACACATGACAGACGGAGTCTAGGTCAGTTTAAGGAAGTATTCTAACTAGTCTTTCGACAATGATGTAGGTTTATGCAGTAATGGGACGTCTATATTCAGGGGAAGGTTTAGTCTTTTGTACGTTATTACAGGAAAACTGTTCAATTAGAGTATGATCTTCACCTAACCTCCAGAGTAGGTTGTGTTTTTTAGTGTGTAGTACGAAAATGGTCTCTATTTTCAAATATCAACCCCCCAAATAGGGGATCCTGTGGAAAACTTGTGTAAATTCAGAGAACTGGCTGCCTTCATTGACTGATCTTTGGTCTGTCCACTCAACCCACATGGTGAATGTCGGTGGTTTGACCACACTCTGCATGACTCTGAAGAATATGAAGAAAGATGGTTGAATTTCTGTTGTTATATGAAATTTATTACAATAAACATTTGTAGGAAGGCACAATGTTTAAATTCAATTGCCCGTATTTCAAAATGCAGTGAATTGTAAAAGGTGTTAGAGACGGAAAAATACACAGAGAGAGAGAGAGAATATGAAGATGAAATAGAAGGAAGAGGGATGGAAAGAGGAAGTATATTAGAGAAGTTTCAAGGTGAAAAGTGAAGTCAGACAATGTGAACAACGCTTTCCGCCGCTGGTTGTAGGTTGAGATGGGTAAAGTGCAGTAGAATCTGGAAATGAAAGAAAGTCTGATGGATACTAGTTTCGTGTATAGTAACACATGTTTTGTGCGCCTTATAGAAGTTTTTCTGTTCTCTAGCCAACATCATCACCTTGGTTCATCTTCAGACTGTTTCTGTGAGTTGAGCTGTTCTCTAGGTTGTACCGATTAGAAAGAAATTTAGCCCCATATTTTGGGCAAACAACATCATTGTACGGGTAAATATGAGCTACTACGCAAATTTATGGTAGCCGACTCTTTGGTGAGTGTTAACAATTTGTTTCAGAAGTAGATGCGTCACGTGCTTCTAGCTCTTAATTATCTCAGATACGTAGAGTACTCGATATGGCAAATTCATTGGAGAGCCGGGTCCTTCCCGAACTGAACCGCGAACCGGTCACTGGAGTAGTTCGGTTCGAACCGTTCATGCGGTTCGAGAAGCCAGTCCCGAGCAATCGTTTGGTTTTGCAGTGGACGGCTCGCGGTTAGGTTGGGGAAGGGGTTCTCCAGTGAACTGGACACTCGATATTCATGTTTTGAGCGTTCTAACCCACTCACATCGCTAGAAGTGATGGGAATGAGCTCTTGGCTCGGTCGAATTGGTTTGGAGAAGCCAGTTGGTTGGAAGAAGGGAGTGTTGTCCAATGTTGGTACCAGCAGGGAGCGGCGGAACTGACTGCAAGTCTGCAATGGAAATCATAGTTATTGGTTGATCTACTGCAAATATCTATCACTACTCCAAATGAAAAATAGGTCGGTATTGTGGAGTGCTCATCGCACCTCTGTGGATTATTGAAGCATGTTGAAGTGTGCTATGATTTTTTTCCGCTGTCTATGAACTTCGGCATAAAAAAAAGTTTTATACACGTAATGCAGGCAAAAAACTCACCTCGTCTTTTTCTCCATTTTGGAGCATGGATACCTTGTTTCCGTGGTGACAATTGGAAGATTCTACAATATCATAGAAGAGAGAAAGATGGGTCAACTGAAAATGACAAAGTGGACAGAGAGGAGTAGAGGTGGACGAAAGGATGCATATTCCATATTAGAGCTTGCCTCGTCAGTTTTGTTTCAAGAGTTTGCCAGCCGAATATTGTATTCGGAATTAATTGCTGCTGCGCGAATAGGACAAACTGTAGGTGTGAAAGTTGCTGCAGTGTAATAGTACGGCAGGTCAAACAGATATATGTCTGTTTTAAACCCTTCCAAATGCGCAACAAGTTTTATTGAGATAGTGATATTATTAACTGTAAAATTGTGGGCGCGAAGGTGGATTGTTTCATTATTACCTTCAGCAGTTTTTTAGAGAAAGAACACAACGTTTGAACGAAGATTTCTTGTAAGATTACTAGTATGTTTGTTTATTTGTAACGAACTAAAGTACTTGATAAGTATCTTCCTCGAGCAAGTGGACAACACGTAAATACGGTAGACTCTCATACACATACCTGTTTTTTGTCGCGTTTGTACCTTCGATAGTGATATATTCCGCAAATACTGACAATGACCATAACTATCATGAGGACTGGAAGAAAGGCGACGATCGAGTAATCTGGAATAGATCATACACTAGGTGGTGGGTGAAGTTAGTAGAAAAGGTGGAATCCCCCCTCTCTCTTTCTCTCTATCTCTATTTGTCTTCATCTTTCTTTCTTCTCGTCTCCTCTCTCTCTCTCTCTCTCTCTCTTACACACAATTTCTCTATTATCCTGACATTATGTCTCTCACTTCCCTCCCCCTCTCTCTTCGCAATCGCTCTTGTTCTTTACTTCATAATTTGTTGTGACTCTCTTCTCCCTTCTCCCCCCTCTCTCTCTCCCTCTTCTATCTTTATCTCTTTCTCACCCTCTTCTCTATTCTTTGCCTCGAATGCGAACGCATCTCTCGCCAAATTGCTTGATAATTTTCTCACATCAAAGAAGTCCATCAGCTCATTATGCTAAAAAGTATCTTTTTATAATCATCATAACACTTACAACACGAGGAACACATTAAAATGCACAAGAGAGTTCTCAAGGTAAGAACGAATTTCCGTAATGTGGCTGGGACTTGTTTGTAGTTATAAGGTTCGAATCTATTTGAGTGGGTTGGTTACTAAACATTGATAGTTGAAATACTCCTAAGATAAAGAAATTGTTACTAATAATAATTTTCTTCCTTATAATATTGTTATCTTACAGTTTGCAGCCATTATCTTCTTGAACCTAAGTAATCCCTACTGGAAACACAATATATTTCTGAGTGCGTAATGGAAGTGGGGGTGTTCATGTGTCAGTCAATCTGCTATTAAATTGGATACTCTCGAACGAAGTGACTAGTATGTTTGCAAGAAAAGCTTTGTTCTATAGCACATAATCTGTACATCGTGTGTAGTTTGATCTCGAAATTCAGCCTAACTCATAAGTTTCAATCGAGAAGCTAAGAGAGCCAACTATAATATAAAGCACAGTGGGGTAGGGTAACAAACAGGTAAGATATAATATAAAGCACAGTGGGGTAGGGTAACAAACAGGTAAGATCTGCTTTGATGGCTGTGATAGCGAACCTTCTATAAGTACCGTTACATGCGACTCTAGAGTAGAATTTCAAGTTTATATGCGAAAGAAATCTGTAATTTGCTGTTAGCAAATAGAAAAGTATGCTGCATAGACCTATTTTTCGCAGTACGATTGAGAACAAGTGATTGTGACGAAATATGCATATCCAGATTCGTTTGGAGATTTGATATCGCGAATATCAACGAAAGCCAATGACAATAAGAAATGATGACCGTGTGTGGGCAAATTCTAATAAAAACTGTTTTTCGCGTTTCGGGAGCAAACATATTTGTGCATATTCGAGATGGCGACCACATTGGCAATGCAATGAATAACGGAAGTGTAAATAACGAAGGCAATGACTCGAAAATGCCGCCCAAATTGCGTTTTCAAGACGATTTGCACATAGATAAATGGTTGCTCCAGAGAGGAGACGGAGCATTTCTCTCGAACCCTGTAGAATATAGAGTGAGCAATATACGTTGGATTGTTAACAACTGTTTTCACACAGTCTCATCCCCATTTGACACCTACATCATTGGGCCTATTGGGACGTCGTTCAAAGTGAAGCTAAAACTTTACTACACTGTTAGTCAATTTTACAGTCACGTGAACCATGTCAACCACAGCATAACTCAGGAACGTACAATGATAAAGTGCACGATGCCTCATTAGAATGTTAACTTGACGTGACTATTCATTCACTCATAGTATACACCTGTTCCGTTTGTAATTTCATCTCTCTGTTACGGCTTATAATTAGCACTACTTCATGTGCCGGCAGGTCAAACTACAACTCAACAGGAATGAATATGAAGTTGAAGACCTTCAATTTCATATTCATTCCTGTTGAGTTGTATTCGTCGTTCTGAGTACAAACCGAAATGACATCATATAATCGAAAAGGGTAGTAGAACCTACACCACTACCACGCACTGAACCGAGCTTCCTTTCTGAAAATAGCTCGCAAGCTGCAATAAGCGGAATGAAGTGATTAACATAGTTGAACGTGTTTGTAAAGTGTAAAAAGTTGTAACCAGTGCTGTCTATGAAAAAGGCAAATTCAGAGAGACGCCTTTTCATCTCTAGGAACTGCGGTATGTGTAAGAAATTGAATAATAACCTTCACAACATCTACAAAGCACTTGGTGTACCAACGTTAGAGACTAATATTGATTCTTCACGGTTGTTTTCGAAAGTAGATTTATTATTCACCCACTATTTGCCATTGATTCAAATATCTAATTGTGATGTTAATGCGTGATAATATAGAGGAGACAGAACGAAAACAACCATGAAACGATTTAATACGAGGGGAGCAACACTCCGTTAGAAATTCTTTGTTAGATCTAGATCGAGATGTTTTTGAAAAGTATGCAATTCATATATTTTTCTCTAACATAATAATAAACATGGATGAGCAATGTATATTCTTCCTTGAGCACAATGAACTGAAGTGGGCTGGGACTGATGTGTTGTAGTGTCCATATAATCCAGTTGTTGTCACAATAAATTGGTTCAATCTAGTCAGAAACACAGAGAAATTGCCTTCACTCTCGCCCCATCGCTAATTATGCAAAATTGCACTTTAAGTTAGAATCCTTCTATAGATTGATAGATTTCGAAACAATCTTCAAAATTAGGCCATATAGCTATTATACAGCCATAAAAACTTCCTCTAGGAAACCAGAAAAGTTTGGGTTCAAAAGTTTGCTGATAAATTCGCGAAAACGATATTTCCGGGAGTTGATGTTTTCATTGGTTTTCAGCCTAGTTTCGGTTTTGAGCTTTGCGTTTTTCACTAGTATGGTTTGTGTATGTCTAAAGAGTTTGAAAAGCATTATCAAGAAAATAAAAATGGAACAAACTTGCATATGTGGTTTTTCTCATAGCAGCTTTTGAGTGTCAAGTTGATAGCTCGAAATAAATTAGAGTTTTATCTCGAATATGAAATTCTCAAGCTTAAATACAATCTGCTGGCCCTAGGGCCAGATTATTTGACAAAGTATGTGAATAGAGAGAGAGGTGGGTGGAAATATGGAAATACATTAGTAGCAGAATAATGAGTCCATGATAGATTAGGTTGTTCCGGGTTACATCCATTGAGTATGCCAGCTACCAGAAAATTCGGTTGAAGTATTTGTTCATCGAAAACATAGCAGTAATTCAGTGCGTTTTTTACTTTTGGTAGATCATGTTAACGATATAAATTCGAGAAAACCTAAGTTTTTGGATAGTAGGGGAGAACCAACGTTGGATAGTAGGGGAGAACCATATAGTCTGTTCCACCAATCGATGTCTTTCTACAGTAATCCGTGAGATATTCAAGAGAGATTTTCTAATGAATATTTTACCATTTCGGCTTTAAACTCCCATAGTTTGTAGTAGTGAACGTTCAGAAAGCTCTACCAAGATCTAGAGAAAATCCAAAAACGCCAACATAGTGAACTTCGCCCTGGAAGTTTGACCAGATTGCTGTAGAAGGTTATAAGTGGGTGAAACAAACTATATCTGACTCACTTTTCCCAACTGCATCAAACGTGACGTAGTTCTTCTATTTATAGAACCAGCAATTACTTTTTCATCTATGCACTGTTATTGAACAGATGAACCTAGCTGGTTTCGATAATGAGTCCCTGTTCTAGCAGAAAACAGAACACAGTCAACAAATAGGAGGAAATGTAAATTTTCTTGTGTTCTGATGCACTCTCCACCAAGATTGAACCAGTGATGGGCGGGCTCCTATTCGATACCTTGGGGGGGGGGGGGGGGGGGTGTAATATGTGTCCAAAATTGTTTTGAAAAAAGTGTATTTTTTTCTGCAACACACAGACCGTTTTTATTCTCAGTAGACTGCCATCCTTTTCAGCGTTTTCATTATTTAGACGAGGAACACTATTGTAGGACTGAGAAGTGTTTAGTATTATCCCAGAGGAGGTCCACCAATTCAACTGATGACGTACATTAATTATTTATTGATAATTGAAATATGAAAGGTGATATCATGTGCACGTACATTTCAGCTTTAGTTTTTTCAGAGAAAGTAGAAGTTGGCAGAACCTGAACAGATGTGTAATTGAAATTTAGACAGGACCAAAGACTAGAAAAATGTTTCTCAACCCGCATTGTGCTTCGATTGCAATTCTTCGAACAAATCTATTTCATAAACACAAAGTAAAATGCAGATTATAGCTTACAATTCTTTATTATGTGTGAACCTTTTTCTATTAATTGCCGGAAAGTTTCTGGACTGTTCGCGCTAGACGAATCTCAAGGTTCAGTGGTAAATCTCGAAAAAAAAGAAATTCATCAAAAATTGGTAAGGTGAGTTCATATCGTTAATAATTTAGTTATATCATCAATTAAGTGCGATCAACGCCTCATAGTCCGAGGGATTGTGAAACTAACCATTAAGTATAGAAAATCGAATTTATATTCAGAGGGAAGAAAGATGTTGGTAAAAGGAGTGGTTGGAGCCGTAATTTCCCATTTTGGGAGGATTTATGGGAAACAGCTACCCAATTAGGAATCTATAGTCAACCTAAAAACTACAATTTTCGAGAAAAGACTGAGAATAGGGTTGACTTATTCCGAATAAGTGCAAAGTAGAGTGCGAGTTTTATGAAATTTGGAATTGAGTGAAACTTAGAAGGGCTGGAAATACGGAAAGAGAGTGGTTGTATGTGATGAAAAACCAGAATGAAAAGAACAGAAAAGAACAAAAAAGAGAACCAAAGATGTTCGAAACCAGGACTTTCTAGATCACGAGACGGCATGTAGAGATCATGAAGCGTTCCAACTGAATCATTTAAGTCAGAAAAATACATTTGTTAAATAGTATTCTTTTCTGTATTTAGCTGTGTTTAGCAACAGACAGAAAGAACACTTTTTTACACTATGCGCAACTCTCGGTTATTTGGACGAAATTGAATGTTAGTATGTGTTGTTTGACGATTTAGAGACGAAACACCAAACATTGAGGGTCGGACGAAAACAATTAGTATAGATATTTAGAATATAGTGAAAACAGTAAGGTGCAAAAGAGGGAAAAAGGAGAAACTGTCTCTTCAATCTAAACGTGGATATGTTTGTTGAACGCAAAAGTCGATACTTTGTTTAGTTTCTAAAAAATCAATTTGGCAACAAAATAATTGCACACTAAAAATAGCGAATGGACAAAATATTCACTATGTTTGAACTAGTCCAATACATTTCAAATCGATTGGTTTGGCAGAGTTACGACTGAAAAAGATAATTGCTGTGAGGAACTCAATCAACAGTAATAAGATGACGCGACTGAGAACATTGAATATGCAAAATAGATTACAGAATATCATTGGAGAAATTATGACATCATCGAAAGTGTTTCAAGTTTAATTTAGATTTGAAATGAGAGTTCTAAGAAATAACACGAAACAGACGGGATAGACGGAAAGGACCACTATATTTTTTCGCCAAAGTGAATACATTGGTGACTCGAAACTTAGAAAGTTTGCACTTCAATGTTTCACTTCACTTTCGTTTCGTTTCCACATCGGAAATCGTACACGATTATTGGAGAAAGAGTAGTACTCTACACTACTAACTCGAGCCAAAGTTACAACTACAAAACCCTGCAATTAAATGATAGCAACACACAGTTACAATTTGTCAATAGCTCGAGAAGAAACCAAATAAGCTGTATCAAACACTATGTGGTCTGACTATTTTTGAATGAGAGTCGCCCAAAAGAGGCCTTGAAATTCAATACAATGTACGAAAATGTTAATTACCCCATCTTCTTCAAATTGATTTTCGAAGCCTAAAGTAGGGTGAAACAGAAGTTGTACTTCGCAGAAAAGTATATCACAAACATGATACAGAGACTACAACTATGCGGAAAGTATCCGTGTTTCGGAATATTTTAGTTTTATAATAAGAAGAAAATGAATGCAGACTGGAAATAGAGTTGAATGGAATGTTCAAAGTTCGATAAGTTGTATATGTTCAATAAAGATAGATATAGCAAACTTGTGAACCACAATCATAGTGAGATTCGTGTCATTTATGAAACGGGAAACATATCAAAACGTGGAAACACGCAAACACAAAGTGTGACTTCCTGCTGTACTCTCATTCTTGTACACTTGTACTACCAAATCTAAAATCTATTTATCATTATTTTGACTCTCCTCCGCCTACAAAGTTACACATTGTTCATTGTAAATGTAAGTTGCAAAGTTAAAACTCCATTATGCTGTTTGGCTGAGAGGGGGTGATTTGTCGGAATATTTAGAACCAAGTGACAAAGTGTTGGTTCGGCAGTGAGCACGCAACACGCGAATGCAGCTGTTCAAATCTATCCTCTATTTATCGTTTGTTTGACTCTTAGCCTTGCTATCTCTCTATATCTCCTTCTCCCCCCTTCTCTCGCAGTCTCTTCCTCTCCGACTATTTATTTCCCTGTTTCACTCTCTAACCCACCCCCGTTCTTTGCGCTCTCCTCTTTTATTCCGTTTTCTTCTCTGTCTCTGTCTCTCTCTCTCTCTCTCTCTCTCTCTCTCTCTCTCTCTCTCTCTCTCTCTTGCTAAACTCTTCCCCCTCTCCCTCATTCCCCTTCTTCATCATTCTCTCTTTCTCTCTTCCTCTCACTCTCTCAACCCACCCTCTTTCTCTGCGCTCTCCTCTTCCACCATTGCCCCTCGCAACCCTCCATGTGTGACCAAAGGGTTCTGATAGGTGAAAGCCATCCATTCTCTTTTAAATGAAGACAACGCCTGAAAGTAAACAACTTGTAGGACATTTCTGTAAAAAAAGGCACTCCAGCAACTAATGAGAAAAATAACAAAAATAGGTGAAAATGGACCGCGAATTCAAATCAAGTTCAGATTTCAATGATTGACTTTAACTTGGGCGATTGCGCATTTAGCCTAATTTATGCAGTAATCATTAGAACTCCTCTTCGGTTTGGATTTGGACGATATGGAAAAATGAGACTGACAGTGAAGAATAGATTGATATAGTGGCTCTGTTCCACAAGTTACAAACTTCCATCTCAGCCTAAAGTCACGAATTTATAGGTAAAAGCCGAGTTTGTATGTTGAATTGAACACCTATTGTGAGATTTTTCTGAGAAAAGGACTGGGTTCAACCTGTCATTTTACTAATTGAATCGTTGTAGACGCTATTCAGGCGGGAAAACGGTAATCAAGGGCGATGAGTCGTTTTCCTCCTTAGTTCAGGTTTGCTCGGTGGAAAATTTCTGTCTAGCTCAACATTCATAGCTTGATGTTTGATTCTCTCGATTGTTAGTAAGCTAATCCTGTGTGAAATATTCATAAAATCAAGAGAGCCGTAGAAGGATTCACGTTAAAAGGAGGGGAGACGAGTCCGGGTATCCTTTTTTGTTTTCGATCGAGAAGCAACAGGTTCAAACTACAAACACAGTAAGATACGGCAATAAAACCGTATAGGTTTGCAACGGAAAGAGTGCAAAAAGGTACATTCAGAACATCCGATGTTCTATGTGTTTGTAATTTGATAGCGCTTCGTGAAATCTGCTTTGTATGCAGGTCAAACTACAGTACAGATTTGGTTACTTCCTTCATACCCTTGTTGAGAAAAGATTAGGAAGAAAATGCATTATAACTAAAAGAAATAACATGACCAGTGAATTTATTCTGAAAGTGGACGAAATCTACTTAGCATCACTAGCAACGCAATCGTGGTATTTTGCATTTTCCGTGCCAAAGAGCAATTCGGGGGAAGGATTAACGAACTACTAGATATTAGCCACTGACTATTCCATTAGGTTTAGAACCCAGAACCAAGATACTGATTATATTAACGTCTACGAATATACGGAAACATACATAGGCTGTCAACGTTTTGTGGGAAGATTTCAGTATATGACTCTTGGTTGAAAAATGATCTTGAAACTAGAGAAAAGTAGATATACTATAATATGCAGATATTTGCATATGAGGTGATAAAACAGAATACTTTCTACTCTGGAAAAACTGAACTACGATAAGCTGAGTGAAATGCTAAGTTGTGTGTAGTTTAGTGATAATCATGACGCTCACAGTCCATACAATTATGCAGAAAAACGAAAGGTGCTACGGCGTTTTTGGGAGGTACACGTTAAGAGACCCATAAGTGGGGGAGTAGTCAAAAACTATTGTTATATGGTTTGCTATTGTTGAGTTTCCCCGAGCCGAAGTTGTAGGAAATGGGAATCAACAGGTGTATTATCAGAAGTTGACGTTTTGGAAAATGATTAGAGTTCAAGCGTAGAACTCGAAGAACTGCGTGGGATGAACTAATGGCATAACACGCTGTAGTTTCAGGGCTCAAGCGAAAACTCGTTCGAGTTGAGTATAAGAGATTGAAACCATCTTCTTTGAACTAACGCAAAGGCTTTCAGAGATTATGTCGAAAAAATACGTGAAAATACCAGGAGAGGTAGGCTCGGAGTTGACCCAAGTAAAAGTATAGTGCCATGTGGAGTAGTGTTATTTGCAATAATGATATGAGCCGATATCTACTCATTTCCTTCTATTCATAGAGGCGCCTTTTCTATCAGCCTACTCAATTAGAGAGAGAACTAACATGGTTATTCACACTTCTCTTTAAATGAACATTGCTCATTGGAAGGAGAAAGAACGATAAACAGAGAAGACAACACAGATATATGTCAAGAATGTGTATACTGTAAGTAGATTGCACAGTTACCTGAGACATGTTAAGCACAGCAGAACATAGAAACGTGCAATGACAGAGTGTACGATGCCTCATTAAAATGCTAACTTTACGTGACTATTTAATTTACTTCTAGTACACAGGTTAAGTGTGAGCTTGGCACATCTGAAACTTTTAAAATATGGTTAAGACTTATCACATTGTAGTTTGATCTGTCTTTCCAGCAGTCATTTCGATTTACGATTAAGAGAGAGCAGAATAAAACTACAAACACAGCCGACAATCATGACGTGCATAGGTGGACCTCATAGGAGGCTGTCACATTATAGTGTCAACTACAGACACATATCATAAGAGAGTCACGTGCAATATTCGAACCATATAGTCCAAATGCGATTTTTAGGAAAACTACGTTTAAGAAAAAATCATAGTACACGCAGCTTCAGAAGGATACCATGAAAGGTAGGAAATGGGCAAGGATATTGGATATCCATGCCTTTATTACATCATAATATCTATTCATGCATTCAGCAATGCTATGAATCATTCATGAACTTCATATAGAATTGGCGGCCAACTGGCTAATGAACTGGAGTAAAACATTGCTAACGAACCGAAGACGAACGAAAAGAGTCGGCATTTCGTTGAGTTTCCTTTTTCGGCAATGAGAGTGAAGAACAGTCCAGACACTGTCCGGAGCTGAGTTGTAGTTTGAACTCGACACACGACATCATTAACGACTCTCCAGCAAAAAGTAACAGAATCAAACGACAAACACGGTGAGAATGGGTAACATACACAGTATAGTGTTTCTTTGGGCACACTGAACCTTGTATACGGCGCTCACCGAAGAGCAGCTAAGAACTGAGAACTCCATGTTCTGCGGCGTTTTTAGTTTTATTTTACTGAATTTTCGTTCTTTGTCAGAATTTCTGCTGTGTGTAGTTCAAACTACAACGCATGTTTGTTTACCCCCTACAGCAGACCTTCAATCGGGAATCAGAGAACATGAAGAGCGGTAAGGAAACGAGTGAGATCATGTTCGACAAAAGAAACAGGTTTAAAATGAGATGTATTGTTGTTCAACTGAAACATGCAAGTTAGGTGTTGGCCAGATGGTGTCCCGACTATGATGATGCCTCGGTTCGGAATGTCTCTATCGCCGATTAGTTTGTCAGGTATCAGCGTCTTTCCGAATTCGCCCCCCCCCCCCCCCCCCCGCTCGTTCCTTTCACCATTCGTACCTTTTCCTATTTCCCCTCTTCCCACTCATGAAAAGTGCACGTGATACTGTCATGAGATCTTGATGAACATCTCTTCAGCTTTCAGGGTTTCACCTTCCTATTTTTATCTCGATAAATAATGTTTGAAAAATGGAAAAAATGCTTTGGAAAGGCTACAACTGGAAGTTATTTTCCCCTGCAAATTCCAACTCTGCCCTTTTGCCCAATTAAGTTACGTTGAACCTAAATATAATTTGCATTAGCAAAGAATGTCGCGCAATTCAGGACTTTTGGGAATTTAGACAGGAGAGCGAGAAATGCCTCGTTCGCCCGGAATTTGGAAATGAGAGTATTCTCGGTTCATACTGATAGGTAGATAGAGGTAGAAATAATATCAGGGACAGTTGCCAACAAGATGAAATAGGGCAAGCTTTCGCCTTTTTTCTTTAACAGCCGGAACAAAGGAAATAGAAATGAAAATGGGATCATTCAAAAAGTACACGGCCCGCGGTCGCTGCGCGCGATTACGTGGAAAGACGCCTCTTAACGCGTTACCAGAGAGGAAGGAAGCTTGGCCATTTCCCATTCATTTTCCTACCAGTTCGTGTATAATACGGTTGTATGCTTCATGTTTTTCTTCAAGCAACTCTTCGGTATTAAAAAGTAAGTAATTTCAATGCTTCATGTCTAAGGCTATGATTTTCATATTCATACCCACTCTTGAAAAATTATTTCGGGAATAGCGTTCATGAAAAAAAGTTCAGTTTCTGTCATGACGAACTTTTCCAACTGGACTAAGTTTAAGCGAACGATTTCCGGTGAAACTCCTAATAAATGGAGCGGAAATGATATTGAGATATTGTTCAAACTATTCTGATTACCGTTCTTGGTCTAATCTGCTTTGTTTATAGAGTAGAATCTGACCAACCCACCCCCATACCTCCAGCGAATGGCCCGCTAGCGAATACTGCCCCTGTAGCCGGCGCCCAACCCCCGAAGGAACCAAACCCTCCCGCGGTACCACCGCAAGAGGTCAGTTCTACTCATACAACAATTTACTTCGGGGTAATTGAAAACATAAAAACGGGATAAATTCAAGTGACTAGTTTGTGTCTCGCCACCCGTGCTAGCGGGTGGCGAGACAAAAACTAGTCAAGACTTTATCAAGACCAAGTCAAGAGTCGACAGTTATCCTAAACGTTTTCGATACTCATCCAGAGTTTTCCATAGTTTGATGAATAATACTCATTATGTTTCCAGGAGAAACCTCGTGGGATTCCTCTGAAAGATATGAAGAAAAGTAAACAGACGGAGATGAAGAAGAGTTGCCCTAACATGGACAGAGTCACGCCGAAGGGTCAGGTTGGTACGAAATGAAATGAAAATGTTTAGAAATAAAATGAAGTAGACGAAAACAGGCGTTTTCGACTAGTACAATGAGAAAACTGTAGTACAGTGACTAAAGCTGTGAAGCTCGAGCAGGGGATGCATCGTTTACTATCGACCTTGTAATTCATCCCATGCCTTTATGAACTGTTTACCTCTTTTCTGGCTCTTTTTTTTAACACTTTGCCCATTTCATGTCTACTCCAATTTACCTTCAAACTCTTCAACGTTTCAGGCTCCCCCTTCTTCAAATTCGAGTGACACTGGATCTTTGGAAAAGGATAAAACGAAGGCAAAGAAAAAAGGATCAGGAGGAGCTGCGGAGGTAAATTCTGTTTAGTTATTTCAGAAAAAAAACACATACACTATCAAGAGTTGTTTGATTGCAGGAAGAGCTGACGGAGTTCGAGAACTGTAATGCTCCGCGACGACCGGCTCGTTCTCGATCCTCCAGCTCTGGCGGGAGGACCAAAATGAAGTTCCCCGGATATGATGGGGACTTTGGCAAGGAAAAACCGGACGGAAAGGTGGGATACATCACTTCTCTCAAATGACAAATGTGATTGCATTGCCGTTTTGTTGATAGTTAGAAACTGGAAACTATTTCCGTTTATGAGATCAGCCACACTTTCAACCATTGAGGCACTTGAATTTCGTAATCTTGAAATCGCAACTCCGTTAGAACCGTACAACGTCAAAATACCAAGAGAGTTAAACGTGTAAAATGTTGAGCACGCCTCCGGAAACCCATCGCTACACGACCGCATGTTACAGCTCGTGTCATTCGCACTGTTACTGGCATTATGTCAATATTTTCGAATGACTAATTCTTAGAGCAAACATTTTTTACTGGAAAGTTTTTCTCAATTTGCGTCATGTAATTAAAGGGAATACCCGCTAAAAGAATTTTTCTTTTCCAAACTTCGAAACGGTGAAAAGGCAGCTAGAAGTTCGTTGGCTAACTGCCAAACACTTGTAAATGGCAACGACCAGAAGTCACCTGTTAGCTCAGTGTTGTCTAGGTTGATCACGATACAAACCGAAGTAAGAGGATGAACAACCTATTTTCAGGAAGAGGAGCACAAACCAAAAACTCCATCAGATGAGAAAGTGGAAGAACCGGTGGGCAGTACTATCTTCTCTTTTTTTCATGACATGACCGTACAAATTCTGGGAACATCAATGTTTTACCTCCACTTTTTTTCGTTTGTATTCCATTTGGAAAATTGTGACTTGGGCTGAACAAGCAAACAATTGGAACAAAGGTTCTTAACCGTGTTCGAAAGTTTTGTTTAATCTTGTATACGCCGTAGTATTTGAATTTTTTGTTTGGCATTACTCGTTCTTAATTTCGTTTCATACATTTTCTTTTTGATCCTGTCATCTTTTATACGAACAAACAGTTGTATTTCCAGCCGGTTGGAAAGACGCAGGACAAGACAGAAGCTACAAATGGAACAATGGATGAAGGAGATAGATATCAGGACAAAAAGCCTGAAAAAGTAGAGGAAAAATAAATATTGAATTGCGCTTATCAATCAGAAGCTACTTTTTCAAGTAATAAATACACCATCCAAGTCAAATGAACGTTATTATTTTTGATGGAACCGTTCGTGTGGGAAATATAACGAAAAAGAATACGGCTAAAATTGGATCACCACCTTGTATTCCCGTTTTTACCTTTTGATACAGCTGATTTCATCTTCATGCAATATGTTAGGGTTTCGTTTGGTAGAACGGAATACACTACAGAAAACCTCAGAGAACGCTTTGATTATTATACAAATAGTTATGCGTTTTCGGAAAAAAATAGCTAACGATCCGAGATGGCATGATATCGTTGTATAATAGGCCATGAATTTCTGAAACTGTATTGTAAAGTACAAAAGTCAAAAACATGTTTACCCGACTAACAACAACAAAACCGCAAAACATGAGCTGGGTGCATAAATTAGAAACAAATGAAAACCCGTCAAGCTATCATTGTGATTATTGTTTCGTGTGAAGAACGTTGTCTAGCGTCTCGGTCCCTCGGAACAGAGTTAACTCTGTCATTGGACGACGCTCCCTGCTCAGATAAAAGGCGACGGAGAATGAGTTCGACCGTCTGTCTCAGCTGCTCCTCCTCCTGGTGTTTCTTAGATTGAAGCTCGACCTGGAATGTTGACAGTTCCATGTGTTGGACCACAATTGACAAAACAGCGATATGAATATCCTTGATTTCACTAACACAGACAGCAAAAGACCCGGTCGATTACGCAATGCGATTGTTTATTATCGTAATGAGTAAGCATAAGAATGTGATGGCCCCAGTAATCGTTTATGAATTGATGCCATCAGTTTATTGTTATTCTTAGTCTGTACTCTCTACTCTGTTCTACATGCTCCAGTACTTCCACAGTAGATAGTTGGAAATTATTGTCAACTGTTTGATTTGTCATACGGTCGATAAGTGAGTTACGATAACCCACAATAGCATCTCTCTGCTTACGAATGAACTCAATGGCTCGATCGTTGTAGTTCCTTTCTTCTTCGGTGAGAGGCGTGTCTTCATTCATCTGACCATATCTTGCGCCTGATCATTTAGATGGGTTAGAGGGATACATTTTCGTACGTTATTTACACGAGCGTTCGCAGTATCCATGTGGTCCAGTGGTGAGTGTTCGGCTGGCTATTCCTCCACATGACCTGGCACCATAGCAAAGTCTTGCAGTGGTGAGCTCAACTTGTTTGAGGACCTTGCACCGTAGCAAAATCATGCAAGTGGCCAGCTGAACCTGATCGAGGACTTGATCACATTCTGGCCACATATGTGCCAACTTCCTATGTTTAGGCATAGTGTAGGTGACCCCAATATGGGTGAGGTGGTGATCAGATAGTTCAGCTCAAAAGTGACCTTTTCACGAGACTTTGCTACAGTGCCTGATCACATTCCGGCCACATAGTTGCCAACTTCGTATATACAGCCATAGTGCAGGTGAACCAATCTTGGATCAGGTGGTAACCACATAGTTGAGCTCAAAGGTGACCTTTTCAGAAGACTTTGCTACGGTGACTGGGTTGGACCCCTTCCGTTGTGGTATCTACCGGACCCGCATCAACTGCCAACAATTTGGCATATACACCTTTCCCCGAAACATCTCACTGTAACATTGCTCCGTAGTGCAAAACAATTTCCCGTAGATCAAGTCGTGTAATTATTTTGCTATATTGAAGTTATGCAATCTTTCCATAACATACCTTCTAGATGTGCCAGTTTTCTTAGACAATAGAGGGTGACTTTGGACATCCAATCCGCTTTTGAACCAAAACAGGCGGGTACGAACATAAGAATCACCAAGAGCAACTTGATTGCATAGAAAACAAGAGAAAATGGAGCGGGTACCCATAGCTTCTCCTCGTGCCTGAAATACACCAAAAGTCGGGCCTTTGCTGAAAACAAAGGAAAGAAATTATGACTCAAATTTGGCAACGGATTGAGCGCCAAGAAAAACAAAAAAACAACCAAAAAACGACATCCAACTAAAGCCTGAAAATCATCGAAAACAAAGGGTCTTAAAATCTCACTCTATGAGTCTGTCGTAGAGCTTGGACTTCCAGTAGATGTTGGAGTACTTGCTGATGTCCTCGTACTTCTTTCTGGAATGCGTGATTAGTAATATTTTGAGGCTCACTACTACTTGGGGTGTTGTGTACGTAATATTTGACAACAGTGCTACTTGCCAGGTTGCTCCGATCCAACGTTATAGATGTTGCAGAATTGAAAACAGTCAAATTCGGTTAATTTGCTCCAATATGCTGTTTGTACTTTAATTGCCGCAGGTTTTAGTCAAAGTTTTGGGGCCATGATCAAACTACAACTGGGATACGGTGACCCTCTGCACCTGTTTTGCAGAATGTCGAACAATTGAAAAAGAAGACTTACGTTAATAATGCTGTGATCAGATTGACTAGCATAATACTGGAAATCAACATGTAAGTGAACAGTATCAAGGGCACCATCCAGGTCTGAAAACATTGAATCAGTTATATATCAACGAATCTAACAAAATGTATAAAAGTTGCACAATCTGTGATAATGATAATAGCATTTTCATGCTGAACACATTCCAACAAGGAATAACTAAAGCTCAAGATATTTTAAAGGTCAATTCCAGTTTTTTTACAGTAAGTGAAGCTCCAGCCTACAATTTGGAGCATTGGGAACGATTGTCCTAACCGACCTTGAAAAGACACTGGACCGATGAATCTGTGATTTCTTCCTCCCATTTGAACGGATTGGGACAAGATTGTACATGACCTGGAGGCAAATGTATACAATTCAAAGTAAAAAATTTATTATATTTTTTTTAGAAAATTCAGTTCGGAAAAGTTTGGTATTCGAACAGGGTGGAACAAGTTAAACATCATTGGTTTCAATCTTACTTGGCCACATATCTATTTGGGAAACTTGTATGACCACTATCAACTAGTAGATATTCTGAAATTGAATACACAGTCCACAACTATGGAGTACCTGCGGTGTCTTGTTCATCCGCCTCTCCAAATATCTCGAATGCGCCGTTGATGAAAAGCAACCAGGGCAGGGAGTGGTCAGTCACATTCGGAGTTGACTTGTAATGTCCTGAAAGGAACGACTACATTCTCAATTAGGAAATGAGTTGATTGTGATTATGGGAAATATGGTATCACGACGGGAAACAGGTAGTTGAAGGTATCGTCCCACGCATCCTTCCCACTTCCAGGAGATTTCAACACGACTCAGACAAATTTCTCAGAAAACTGCAACTGTTTTCAGTCGATCGGTCGAGAAATATATGTTGATCACAGAGACAAGACCCCGAAATCATATTCGCGCTGGTAATGTGATTTTCAAAAAAAAACGGCAGAACGCGAAAGACACGAATTCCAACCACTAGAAGCGCTTATGGTTGCACACATAAACAGATCTATACAGCTACATTCAAGATAAGTAGTATTTGGAAACCTCTATCATGAGTAGCTATCTTGCTACCATATCAGTGAACATTATTCAATGTGCGCTCAAAGAGTTCCAACTTACCCGCCAAACTGATATGACAAACGGCGTAGGCAAACCAAAAAATAAGAAAAACGACGAGGAACTTCAGCATAATTGGAACCTGGGAATGACATACATTGAAAGTTGACTATAGTCACACTCTTATCATCGCAACTAATGAATTTCTTAAGTTAATGAAAACCATACTGTATCACAGTTTCTGCAGCTCTAATTTTTGCGCAGTATACTTTTTGAGCGAGCTTTTCTCATGTTGTACGTTGTTGTGTGGAGAATACAATGTTTATGTATACCAAGAAGTGATTTGTTTTGAATGTTGAATGTCTATCAACTTTGTCCAACAATATATCTGTCTTGTATGTTACCATTTTCTTAATCATGAGCACAATGGACCCGAAAAATGAGTCCACATTGAGTACTCTCATGGATCGAACGGTGGCGAAAACGAATGAGAGATAGAAGGCGGCATCGGCAAGGGGCAGGGCGAACACACGGACTTTTCTGAACATTTCACATTACAGTTAAGTGAAATGTCGAACTACTCACTGCTTCTGTCTCTTCTGCACGAACTGTACGTGGGACGGCGTACGGTCAGCGCTTTTCTTCAGCTGTGATGTCTAGGGGGTGTGATTTGCAAATATCCCCATATCCGAAATGGCAACAGTCCATCCCGTGCAAATTTTAAAGAAGGACGATTATGTGGACCAATCCCGTGTCTTACGGTCCTTTAAACTGCAATTGAAAAATGTATTGCAGTTTAAAGGACTGAAGCGTTACGATTGGACCACATAATCGTCCTTCTTTAAGTAACATAAACGATATATGAGATTCATATTAGATATTTGTTCCAAGAAAAGAAAGTTTTCAGAACTGAACAGAACAGACTGAAAACAAGTTTCTCTAATCGGTCAAGAAAAAAACTAACTGGTTAGGAAAGACTGCCAGAGTGAGCAGCATCAAATTTACCAGAATAATGATGTTACGGTAGAAATCCACTTTATAACGACGACTCCAATCATGGAAACCCTGGAAGTAACATTATAATGAAACTAACCAAAGCTGCATTGCAGCGGTTTATCTATCCCATGACTGACGTTTCTATGATAAACGTTTCAATCTGTCTTGTGAAGTAAGTATTGCGAGAATGGTATTAGTAAATATATAGATTGAACTCAAGCATAGTAAACTCAAACCTTTGCGGAAATGTGATATATTTAATAGACAGACAAAAGAGCCCAGAGTTTGGTACTAGAGCGCGTAACGAAAATAGACCATCAATATATTATAGAACTCACATAGTGATGTACTAACATGGCCATCTCAATCAGGTAGGTGATCTGCCAAACCAAAATGGCGACTTCGTTCCAGAAATTGAATCGATTCACAAGTATTGACTTTCTGGTCATTCTAACAAGCACAAACGCGTAGAAAAGGATGTAGATTCCACGGAATATCTGCAAAAAGATGGTGTAAGTTTGTATCATCTCTCATTCGAGAGGAGGGGGCTTCATTTCGAACCTACAGCGTGTAGTATCCAGCTTTGTTACCGGGCGTGCCAGTAATCTCCAGACATCTCATTAGATGAGCTCGTGAGAAAGGAGATACCTTACAGCCATGCTCATCAACTCTATGATCGTTGGTAGCGACCTCAACAACTATCTACCAATTATCGGGCTGCACGTGCAACGCCTTCTTGGACGAGGCAACTCATGCACTATTTCCCGTACTCTATCTTTCGTTCTACTACCTCTTATTCCAAAAAATATTTTCTCACCGTTTGAACGACGTATTTGGAATTGGGTGAGGTGTAAAATCGGCGTAATCGACTGCGAACAGTGCTGGAATAACAAATTGAGTACCTGACTTTCTCAATACAATGAAATAGACACAAAATAGGAAGGATTAATTTTCTCTCTCCTTCTGCCTCTCCCTCTCAATCTCTCTCTGTCTCTCCCTTTGTATCAGCTCCTCTTCGTTATTTCGAACATACTTGTAGATATCATCATCGACCACAGTCACATTGTTGGTTCTGGAGCCGGAACTCGAACTTTCCGACATTCGAAGAACACTCAGATTTCTACTTTTCATTCTTTTCGGGCCTCTCCGAATGAGGAACATGAAGGGAAAGAAGAAGTACAAATAGAAGGCAACCTGAACGGTAACCTTTGAGAAGAGTTGAAGTGAAACTTTAAATAATACAAAATGTTGTCATGTGTTTACTCGAGTAATTAGTTAATCAACTACTTAAGAAGGGATCATGTTCATGTTTGGGCTATGTGCACATGGGATCTTGCCGTATGCGTTAAACTTTCTTTTCTTAACAGAAAACCTGATGAAATGTTTCTGTTTACAGCCTATGTCATAATCTTGAATTGAGAAAAACTAGAACCCTCTACAACTTGGCAACCCATTGTGATCTTTTCTCACAGCGTCTAGTCGGAATCCGGGCTGCCATCTTCTATCAATTGCGCGTTGACAGGAGGGATGGGCGAGAAACCTCTGGAAAGAAAAGTAGTTCAACTTCCAACCTTGTTGAGATTTAAGAGATTCTTAACTGGTTAAAACAATCATCGACCTAGACTCCCCTTCCCCCATGTCCCCCCATGACCACACTGTTAGCCGGGCTGCGGGAGTCGCTATCTAACCGAGTTATGAATCTCACCTGTGCCTTGCCAATTGATGCAATTGCCATCAATTCGAGAAAATGGGAGGATCTACATTCCGTCCTGAAGTACCGATAAACAATAATTTCCGCCGCATTCACGGAAGAGTCACATGGTTGGTTTTTGTTCTCTGTTTGTCGACATGTTGATCGGTGAGTAAACATTTGTCAGTCGTTCTTGAGCAGAATTGAAAACATTCTAACAATACGAACACGCATACAATTTGAATGATGAAATATTTGCCCAAGGATCGACCCCAAGTTGTGTTTCATTCGAAATATAGTGTTCAAATGACCTACTTGTGTATAATATAGTGATAGTCCAGTTCGAGTGCTTCACGGGTTTTCCGTGCATCTTCATGAAAACATTTGTCCAACAACTGTGTACAACTCTTGTCGAACTCCCTGTGGGTATAGCTATACAAACCGAAAACCATTGTCATTGTTTTCAGTAAAAACATCTAGGTTCAAATAAAGATTTTTGAGAAGTGTGGATGCGATGACGAGGAGCGTTGTTATATATGGGCTATCCACAATACGTTGGTTTTCTACTATTTTTTCTCTTTCTCTAACCCTCATCATGTGATAACCTTCTGAACACAAAATATGTGCAAAAACTCAAAATAACTACTTTCTTTCATTTGCAATGAAAGACTGACAAAACTAGTCGCCTGCAATAGGGTGCTCTCAGGCCAGCCTGACTATCAATGGTTGAAACGAACTTAGTAAACTGTGTATCGCTTACTCTTGTAGCTCTGCGTATTCCTCGGCGATCGTGGGTTCATGGGCTCTGTTGAACTCCTTTTTCATTCTCTCGCAAATATAGATCTGGAATTAATCACTTCTTGTTATTAGCTGAGGTTGTTTTTTGGAGTAAGCAGACAATTCGAAAACCGATTTTGCCCCCGATTAACTGAAAATAGAGTTCCAACCATGAAAAGATTACCACCAACAGTCCGGCGAACAATGGAAGTTTGTAGTTCTCCCATTTCTTTTTCACCGATTCTCTGGAAACACAAAAGTTTTCAGTGCACTTACGTCATCGATATACGGCTCGTTTGTAGTTTCAGCAACTGCGACAGTCTTCTCCCGTCTTACAGAGTGCAGAGAAAAAAAAGAAAAGATAGAGCGAGTTGGTACACAGAAGGATTTTGAACACCAGTTTCATTATGGTAAAAATCGGAGTATCGGGTAAAGTAAGGGTAAGCCGTGACGTATTTAAGACGATGACGCGTTGTCGTCTGACGCGAAAGAACATCAGAGATCTATTTGCCCACAGATTTTCGGTCGATTTGGAAGTCAACTTATACCTTTTATAGAAGGCGTCGAAGATTAGTTCGATGAGATGGTCGTCTTTCAAATCTACCAAACGGCAATGCAGTACGACCTGAGATCAAGTAAACGTAGAGAAAAGTTTATTGGGATAAGTAATTACTGAGTTAATGAGTTTCTCGTTGGATTTGCATGGAAACTATATTTTTCTCATTAACAATTCAGGCAATATTTAGAAAAAGTGGAATTGGCTGGAAAAGGATGGAATTATTCAATCTTATTCTTATTAGTCACGTGAAAAATAAATTTCCCGTTGTATTTGCTCGATTCCGATAAGTTTGACGGTCAAAAAGCCTTTTGTGATCATTCCATGGATTCAAAACTCCCCCAGCTCAAGGGAGTTCTCTGAGTCGTACCTTCATAATCTTGTCAATGAACCTCATGACAGCCATCCCGGAACTCTCCGGTCCCACTTTCTCAACAACATCATAAGTGATGAGAAGAAGATCCTATAAACAAAACATGGACAGCACTTTATATGACATCTTGTAGTTTGTTTTCGTTCATCTTCTTTGAGTTTATACCTCATGGCTCAGTTTGCCGAATGGTTGGGGGACACTTTGTTAATGTTTGCCTACAAATTTTTAGAAGTTGTCAGGTGATCTGTGGGGACAACGATTTGATTTTGTATTTCAAGAAACTAACAGATAAGTCAAATAATGGAGAATATCCAACTGTTGTCAACACGGCATATTGTCAATACTGTGAGAGGTTTGTTCTACACACCAAGCATCTGCTAGCAAATGATCCAAGCCCCGCTTTTCGTGAATCTTTTGGTCCTGCTATGTTTGTTTGTTGAAATGAAGACACGGCAAGAGGCTCAAATGGCACAAATTACTTACCTCTCTCTCCAAAGTAGCTAGTGTAATTATCAAATTTGTTTCATTTGGATTGTCTAATCCATGCGGGTCGGTCTGAAAAACGGCTATTCGTCAGAAGGAGAAGAAACAGAATCTTATTGAGAGGTAGAATACTAGTTTAGACAGGACTCATTACATATCCTGAACACTCTCCGAAGTTCGTTACGTGGGGTATATACAGCAAAATGGTTGTTAGAGTGGAGAAATAGTGTATATTTGAAGAGCCACGGGCGGGTTAGAAATAGAACACGTTCCGGCAAATACCGATTACAGCAGCTAAAACTGTCGAAAAGGTTCTATCGGGTGACAGTTTGGTTGTCCTATTTTATATGTAATGGGCAATGTGGGTACATGCGTAATGTGGAATGTCAAGTGTTGAAACAGAAATAAATGATTCATTATATTCTAATCTATGTTACCATTTGAAGTGAAACGGTCTCCTCCCTGGAGACTGATCTACTTTCGAACCAGACACTTCCCCGAGCACGAGCCAGCTGCTGCAGTCCACTAGCAGGCATTGACATAACTACAACAACATCGAATGACTGAGATAAAAGTAGCACAGCAATATGGCTAGAATCGTTCATGAAGATAAGAAATAGCGATTTACCTCAAATAATCACTGAAAAACTATGTATTGCCATAGATTATACAAGTTTTCTCAGCCGCCCTGCATGAGTAAACGGCTACTGAAGTTTTTCATTCAGATCATTCGTTTTCAGTAGGGATAATCAATTCCAAAAACCAAGTCAATTCCAATTCCAATTCTTTTTCGTTTCTCAAAAACCACTCAATTCCAATCCCAATTCTTTTTCCATTCTCGAAAACCACTCAATTCCAATTCCATTTCTTTTGAACATCTCAAAACCACTCAATTCCAATTCCAATTCTTTCAGATTTTCAAAAACTGCTCAATTCCAATTCCAATTCTGATCAATTCCTGGAAATCTAAGATTTTCAATTCCAATTCCATCGGAATTGATGGGAATTGATTGGAATTGATTAGAATTGATTAGAATTGACTGTGTTTCCAAGTTCATGTCAGTTTTTTTTTCTTCAAAAAACGAAGATAAACAATGTTCACTTTGGTTCCATTGAACAAGAGACATAAGGAACAATGGTAATTTAGTAATGAACAAGGAAAATCAGGATGGAATTGTAAATAAATTCTGAATAAATTCTGGGAGAAAATCAAGTCAATTCCAATTCCAATTCCAGTTGTTCTGATATACGAAAGAATTGGAATTGCAATTCCAGAAATTGTTTGACATACAAAAGAATTGGAATTGCAATTGCAATTCTTTTCGACAGACAAAAAGAATTGGAATTGCAATTGTTTTGGATGATTATCTTAATTCTATCAAATTCTAATTCCAATTCCAATTCCAATTATAACAACCCTAGTTTCCAGAATTTGATAGAGCAGATTGGGTTCCGTAGCACAGTTATATATTTGTAGTTCTTTGAAAAATTCAGTTATGAAAAATTAACATTTTGTCCATGAAGCGAGTCTCGTTGACTTCACTGAATTGTTCTCTGTTCTCGATATTATGTTGTGTTAGATGAAACATAAATTACTAACACAGAATAGTGGAAAACCTATTGAACTAATGAATGAATAGTAGTGGAATCAATCAATGTATATAGTACGTATTCTAGGTAATAAAGTCGTTTTTGTGGAGATAGCCCTGTCGTGTTAGTCATTTCACTGATAACGATTGAGTTTGGAACACATACTCAAACTAACCTAAACTCCTAAACACAGATTCGAGACTAAGCACTTCTGAGATTTGAAATTAGGATTTTTTTAAACCTTAACATTTACTTTTTTTTTAAATTGAAGTTTTTCTAATTTGCTAAACGAATATAAAGCTCAAAAGTAAATTTTCCGTCGAGCTGATGTTGAAACTTTGCTGCAAGGCTTTGCGGTGGGGAACATTTCAGAGTTTTCACGTTCCAAACCTACCTGGGCTTTTCTAATCATAACTTTCATCTACGAACTGTTCTACGAGCTGAAGTCCTAAGAGTTATTAGAAAACAGTTATCGTTCTCGAGAGTACACGATAACATCCAACATTTTAGTTTTATTAATAAGTACACGATTGGAATCACATCAAACAGAAGAACAGCTATAGCCAAGAACATAGCTAATAATAACATAGTTCTAATTTGAGAAAGATAAGAACGAGGTAGACAATGTTAATAAATACAAGAGGTTTATCTTCCGTCTATGTACTATGACGTTTGAATTCATCTAAATGGGTGTGCCTGTGAAATATTACAATAATATATTCACGGAGGTATAGTTTCTCCAGATGGAGTTTCTCAATACATCAAAGTTAACTTTTATAACAAACATCTCCGAACATGACGAGTCTTAAAAAAACTTTTTCATTTTTTCATTCTATGCTGAAGTTGTTAACTGCCCGTCGACATTTGTTCATAGTCTGGGCCGTTTGGTTTTGATAGCCCTCCTGTAGACATAGTTACACTTCCTCTCCAGTCTCTTCAACCGGCTAGCGACGTGTCGGATAATTGTTTCTGTGCACATCTGGCGAGATTCTTCTCGGTCACGCGATTTCACCTGAAAAACGATTCATCAAAACGAACATTTAGAAAACTTCAAAGAGCTCGTCGAGAATCAGTCAAAGTTACTGGTCTCAGAGAAGCAAGGTAAAACTAACTTGACATTGCTTGAAAAATAAAAAAAATAAACCTTGTATGTATGTATCAATTTTTTTGATATCCTAGTGTAATTATTTCCGTAACTGACTTCAATTTTTTTGCATAATAAGCACATAATTTTTTCAAGCTTCTTCCATGTAATCTTGATTTTTACCGCTTAATAATAGCCACGGTGAAGTTTAACTAAGAGTTCAGATAGTAACGTCACGGATTCGATGATGGAGAAATGTTTTATTCATTATTTACATTAGCTGTTGTCGCGGAGATGTGAATCAACAGTAATCTTGGTGAAAAGCCGAGCTGCTATGTTTTTTAGAAAAATGAAAATTAGTATTAGTTGCAGAAGTGGTTTCGTAACTTACTAATGCATTCCTGTTCTCGATGATGAACTTTTCTACCTCTCCGTTATATGGTTTCGGGTCGTATCTCTTGCCTGGAATTGTAAAAAAAAAAACAAGATATAATGATCATAATTTCAACAAGGGCTGTAACAGTTTGTACGAAATGTTATGAATTTGTGTTATAGGAAAATACGAGGGAAGGAAGTATTCCATACGTATGTTTACAACGAAGTTCACAAGCATTCTAATATCAGCTCGCCACTGGAGCGTATTGCTCCGCGTGGGTTACATTTCGTTTGGAAACTACTGGCTTTCTCTTACTCATCAACCCAAAAGTGCTTCAGAAAATGGAAACGGTTACGTTGGAGAGTCATGAATTAGAGATATGTGTGAAAGTATGGACCGGACTCAAAATTTCTCGTCTCTTCGAATCTCGTCTTTGTTCGATTTTAATGATATTAGTTTGCCCTTTTTGTCCACGAGGTAGCTGTCATTTTAATGAAATGTGAAGAGATCGTTTTCAGTATTCATCGATTATCTCAGCCTTGTTTTCTGGCACAATTTTTTAAATGCACATTTTAGACTATGAACGGTGAAGTATTGTTCCTTTGAACCATATAAGTATTGAGCAAGACTATCAACTTACCTTCGAACCTCGTCAGGAACTTGCGAAATTTCGATCGGGGTGCAAATGCAACAACAAATGAATGGGTAATATAAAAAAATACCGAAAGAGGTACAGGAATCCATAAATGCTCCTCGTGCCTGAAATTCAAAACTGAAAGAATTCATGCATGATCGAACTATTCGATTTTTGGTATGGAGTTACATGAACGGGCAAACCTCAAAACAACGCAGAATTTATGTATTATTACTATGTATTTTGTGACCGTCTATTGCATCCCTCTGTTTTCACGCATACATCTCATCCCTGCCAAACATGCCAATCCGAATGATCTCCTCACAAAACATCTCCATTACAAGTCTCTTTCAAGATAACTGTTGTCCCACAAACTATTTGGTTCAATCACCGTCGTCCAGCACTGTTTAATTGCATGGAGTAATATGTGCGCGTAACAGGGTAACCAACCCTTTTTCTTCTCAACTTTTCTCTCCATTTACTCATTTGTAGTGCCACATACTATGTGGAAGTCACGTGTTAAATCGCGAATAAATCTATTCTATTCTATAGAGACACAAATGTTCCATATTGGGTTGCATCCGCTCTAAATCGAAGTACTCTAAAGATTTTACACATTGGGTATACCCTATTCCGCGGGGTTTACTGAACCTCTGCGAGCTGATAATATATGAGAAATACTAGCGGGTTGGACGCTGGTAGATTTTTTTCTAAATGTGACTTAGAGATGGCACACATACCCTTTAGTTCACAACATACAACCGCAGCTTTCATTGTTAAACAGCAGAAGTTCACGCAGTTTTTAATGCACTACAGATATGTTTAGCCTAGGAAAAACTCAACTTGTTCTTGCTAGACACTCTGTCGAATGATATTATGTTGAACTTACTCAATTAAACGATCATAAAGTTTCGACTTCCAATAAACCTTCGAATATCTGCTGATGTCGTCAAATTTCTTACTGAAATAACCTTGATTACCTTGTTGTTTCCACATTGACTCTTTTTTATGCTTGACTATCTAGTTCACCACTTCACATCTTTTGGTAGCAGTTGATACTAGCCAGAAATTGAACGATTCCACATGTCATTAGCACGACTCAGCGCCTGTGTTTATAACTGAGAGAATGTTCGGTTATTTTGCTTACTGACGTCAATAATGCGGTAATCAAGCTGCCCAGCAGTATGCTAGATACTAGCATGTAGATGAAGAGAAGAAATGGTACCATCCACGTCTGGAAGTAGAATTGGAATATACGAGAATTCGTGGGCACATGGTACTTTCAGTTATCTACGAGAAACCATAATGGGCAGTAGTGCAGGTGGATCCAATAAAACTGTAAATTTGTAAAATGCGTTTTTAGGTTTCCACGATCAATCGTTGCGTGGCCACCACGAAATTAGAAAACAGACAGCAGCTCACCGTGAACAAACATAGAATCGAATCATCTGTAATGTTATCCCATCGAAACGACTCAGAGCAATACAGAACCAAACCTGGAAACTGTCGCACTAACACCTTGAAAAAACTTCTGGTAATCACTTTATCCCCTCTCGATAGAAATATCGAGAAATACCCACACGACAAAAGTCTAGCGAAGATAGAACTAAATCTGTATTGTAGTATGGTCTCGTGCCCCCGAGTGGCTTACAACGTACAAGGTGATAGCTAGACCCGTCGTCAGCGAGTGGAATCCGACTACGAATCGATAATGATCGGTAAGTATCATTGTAAGGACCACAGCTCGCCTTCGATTGTCGTGAAGTTGCGATCTGTTGAGAGCGAATTCACAACAGAACAATGCCACCTGTGGTCCCTTCATTTGTGTAACACGTATGCTAACAAACGCCGAAAAACAATGCAACTCTATTGTTTCGTCAAGATTTGACGTCGAACAAAACGCTCACCCTGCTTTTCGTCTTCATCTGCCTCCCCAAAAATTTCAAAAGCACCATTGCTGAAAAACAACCACACAAACGAGTCCTCAGTTCCATTCAGACGTGGATGGAAATGACCTGTTAAGCAATGAAGACTAATCGCACGAAAAAAAGGTATAAATAAGTTTCCATGTTGATGGCCGCGGCTCTTTATTAATATACCAATGATATTTGGATAGATGACCAGAAAAATACTATCTAACCATTATGGTTCGAATTGGACTTTGCCTTGTATATTTCTGACCAATGAATCTGAAACTGAGTTCACCTCAATCCTTTGGATAAATATGTTCACAGCACCTGATAACAAACAAAACCGCTATGCCTACCAACTAAACTGATGTTGCATATTGAGTAGGCGAACCAAAATATCCCGAAAACGATGGAGAACTTAACAAGAATCGGCATCTGAAATTCATCAGTTTCATCGTGAAAGATGTTGTTGGACAATCAAGAAGGAAGCTTTTTGAAAAGATACTGCCACGAAAACCTTCTCAACCAGTTGGCTGAAGAATGGAAAAAATCTTCGACGTTGAAAAAAACATATACATTGTACTCAATGAAGCAAAAAACACGTTAATCACTGTAGATGCAACCAGTTTCGTATTCGAAAATTCTCAGTTCTTTTGAAACATTTCACAAATGTTTCTGGCCAGCTGCTAATATTGTAATTTTCGCGGCAGATTTTTACAATTTATACAACAACAAAAAGCATGAGAAAAACAGAAGCAAGAGACAGATGAAACTTGAATGACGTGATTTTTAATGACTTCTAATGGCTTGAACCTCCACATGTACTAGGCTTTCTGAATAGTCTGAACCACGAAGTTATGAAAGTGAAGGTCCTTTCAATTATTCTCCCTCTTCGGCTCTGTCCTATCCCTGAGAACAGCAAATTCGTGATTATTACTCACCGTTTCTTTAATAACAAGGACGATTGATCCAAAAAAAGCGTCTACATTGAGAACTCTCATAGAACGAACGGTGGCAAAAACGAACGAGGTATAGAAAGTCCCAAATACCACGAGCCTGGCAATCAGTCGAACATTTCTGAAGAACACTTAAATAAAATATAGTATGTTTTTTCTCATATGCATCTACGTTCTTTTTCTGGCAGATATGGATCTGAGACGTGCTTTTATTTTCTTACAACAGTCTCTTATTATTTCCTAGTGTCATGTATATATCTGAACTGAGAAGAACTCATATTTGTAGAAGTGTAGTTAGTTCATCGAAATGCTAGTGTAATAGATAGTTTAATCGGAACTTACTGCCATGGCAAGATAGACATGTACACAGAACAATAGCAGGTTAAAAAAATGAGATTGCGGAAAAGGTCAATTTTATGTTGACGAACTCTTTCGAAGCCCTGAAATTATTATGGTCACAAAATACATGTTTGGAAAAACAGTGTTTGAAAACGAACGAAGAGTGTTTCTAAATAATCTCCGTATATGTATTAAAAACTATTGTGAATAGAAAGACGAGTAACTTTTGACTAAACAGAAGGAAAAACACAGAAGGTGATCAATAATTCAAGATTGAAACAGAAATCTCGCAACTTCCTTGACTTCGTATATACCAGTAAACCCCATTTTCTCTGGTTTGCTAAGTTCCGTTTATCAGCGTACTGTGGTCTACCCAAATGCAACCGATTAGTCGTCTTTGAGATGTGTGAGGTGAAGATAATTAGAATTGTTTCGGATTACATTATTTAATTTGAATATTCCCCTGAAATATGTACCACTAGAAAGACAGACTTTCTGTGTCAATAGAATTTGCAAGATTAGATTCTTCATTTCTCTCTCAAATTATTGACGTCGTTTTAATCTCCATTATACTAGCTGCTCGTTCTACATTCTCTCAGAGATAAGGTTCGCCACGCGGGGTTCGCAGAGCAACCTCAAACTTGAGTAATTGAACACTTGATTATGAAACATAAATTACAGTTAATAAACTTTGCATATGAAAACAATACAACTGCAGCTTTGAGATGGTGAAAAACATTTCTGGGTAAGTCTTTTAAATCCAAATTCAACGGGAGGTATACGCTACTCTCTCGCAGCCATATATTAGTTCAACTACGCTATTTTCCCTATGTTGTCGCCAGTAAAAATCATACTTTTTAGTCTCGATAGAAGTCTCAGTAGTAAAAATGAACACTAATAAAACTCACGTGGCGGAAAAAATTCACTGCCATTTCCAAAATATAGGTTGCGTGCCAGAGTTGTATTATCGCGAAGCCTACTACCCATGAAAAACACCCGACCAAAACAGAAGCATATACAATGATGTAAAATGCTCGGAATGCCTGAAAATAATCGAACTATGGGATAATTCGGTATCTTATGCAGTGCGTGCACATTGTGGTGTTGTAGTCGCGGGTTACGAACAATGTATCTATATTACAACTGTATTTGATTTTAAAAGCTCAAAAACGAATAAGTTTCACGCAAAAGTTGATCTCACCGAGTGAATAATATACTTCGAATTGGGAGAAGTGTAGAAGTGCCAGAAAATATCACTGCAAAAACGTGTCATTAAGAACCAAAACGGAATTACACAATCGGAACGGGTGAACGGGTGTACCGATTGGATGCAAATTTAGGAACCATTATCAGTGCCGATGCACCGTTCGATGCCGATGTTGTTAGTTTTGAGTTTGAGCTTGATAATTATGAAAGAGTGGATCCCTTGACACTCTTGATTATAATGAATGTGCTGCACGTAGAGTAAAACTCGCAGAATAAAATGCTGACTGAACTCTTCTCACCTTTTTCCTTGGATTTTTCTAATAACAAAAACAGGCGGAAACGAGAAGTAGAGTAGAAATTCTAACTGGAAAAGTTCTAGAGTAGGCTCGGTTGAAACGCAGTTCAAATGTAAAATGTTCCGTACCAAATTCTCTTTTCTGAATGCATAGATAGTAGAACTAGCGACGCTTTGTTGAAAAAAGGGGTTTTGGAGTTTGGACGCAGGTGACGCAACAATCTTTGTCATTGAGCATTTACCAACTTTTTTTATGTGGCAGTAACGATCTGTTTTCGATTACCAGCCTCAGACCCTCAAGTATTGAATGATATTTAGCCATAGTTGTTTTATGCTACCTCTTAGGTCGAGCTGAATTGTGCACGCTTATCATATTGATAACATTCGTTATTAACATAGTAAGAATAAGAAACCCACTGCACCAAGTTTGAATCCGGGTTGCCATCTGTTATCAATAACTCGCTGACAAGACGAGTGAGCAAGAAAGTTCTGAAAATACCTTAAGGCTGTCTTCAGACACGCGGATAGAAGGTATTACGAGTTTCGGATATATATTCATAACCAGCATGATCGAATACCCCACCCATCCCAATTTCATATGAATCGACTCATTTTGATATTTCTGCCGCGTCGCGTGCACGCGCTTCGCGTGAGTGAAATTGAGTATATGGCATGGATATCGGTAACAATGATCATCAGCGTTTTTGTTTTTCACGATGTCCAAAGTTTATCGAAATTCATTCATTTTCACATTTTGTCGCGGCGCGTGCGCGCGTCGCGTCGCGTGCGATGAGATAGACGTCAATTTGAAGAATACTTATAAATATCTATGAAATAAAGAATTTAAAATTGTTAAAAGTTACTTTTGAATTTGAAACTAACAAAATCGAAAAAAATGTATTTGGCGCCAAGATACGGATACAAAATGAGACGATACAAATAATTCGAAAATGAATCGTGTATCTGTATCTTGTATCGCACAAAAAGTCTGAAGACAGCCTTAGAGGCGAAACAAGTTGGATAAGGATACGATGATTCTGAGCAACTTCGAGTAGCAGAAAAATAAAAAAAGTTTGGAGTCACTAATAGGTACAATCACGATCTTGTGCGAAGGCTCTCCGTGAATATGAGAAGCTGTCTCATAGGAAGGATTCTACTGAAGTGTAGATTGTCTATCCAATATCTAATTCGTTCATTCAATATTTCACTGGTTCTTCATGCCGATGTTTGTCGAAATATTTTTTTCGGGTTGCTCAAATTCCATTCCTTTCCTATATTTTCTTCGTTCTACGTATTGTGTTGTTCGATAGGAACATCATTCGACCACAAGAGACTGTTACCTACTACTGACCTGGGCTTGCCCCTTTGATGCAATTGCCATTAGCTCTAGAGACGAAGCTCCTCTTGGCGACCTGATAACAGAAATATAATGTTTTCACTCAAAATCGAGTTTCTCAACTGGAATTGGTCATATATGCCGTGTTTATTGAGGTTTAGCTGTTATTACAATTGATGGAAACGTTTCTGGAACAGAACTGGGTTGATTTGGGTCGCGAACCAGATTACCTTTCGAACACAATAATGCGCGATTTCGGAATCTGGTTGGTGGTTACAACAATCAGTTCGGTTGATTGAACTTACCACCTGGTCATGTTCATTTTGTGAATGAAGGGTAATTATTTTCATTTAAAATGAAAGCGAGAACGTACGCGTCAGTGTATAAAATTGAATGGTAGTCGAGCGTCAACGCCACCCCGGTCTGGCGTGCGTTCTCATGGGAACATTTGTCCAGTAATGACATACATAGCAGGTCGAATTCCCTGCAAAGTAAGCGAGCAAGTTATGTTACTGCTTAGTTATTTTCTTCGTTTGCCTACATCCTACATGTTATGGATTGTTTACATGAATCGTCAGAAAAAAAGGGAGAAGCGATTGAGTAGAACATTTTGAAAATATCTTGATCTCTTGTTCTACTCAATCGCTTTTCCCTTTTAAATATGTTCCAAAGAAATCACTGACTAGTTACAAAAAAAGCCATAACTGTTTCCGTTTTTGTTTTTACAATGAATGGGAAATGTTGAGTAGCTAACTCTCGAAGTTTTTCATACTCTTCGGCAATCAACGATTCATGTGTTCTTTCGAACTTCTTCTTCATTCGCTCGCATATGTAGATCTGAATTGATTTATACATGTTTCTACATTAGTTATTTCTTGCTTGGCTTCCGACTTGCTGAAACTGGGTAATATATTGGATTGGGATGAGTGAAGAAAACTGAGCTAAAATTCAATGTTTAAAACTGGAGTTGGTGTTTCATCAGCTCCAATGTAAACCGAAATTCAATATTCAACATAGATGAAAAGTAAGGGGCCCAGTAGGGAGATAGAGGCCCTGCAAGTTTTCTGTTGCCTCGTAATGTTTCTAGCCAAATCACTCTACTTGGCCTTTTAGTGCCGATTAGGGTGTAATTTTGTTTCTTCAAAAATACGGAATTTAGTTTGTTGCTGACCCAAACGGAGAAAAACCTAGAGTATATTCTGGTGCAATAAAGTTTCATTTACAATCAGGAACAATAAAAAGCATGATTTACGAGCAAAACGGCTATGATAGTTAATAGTCACCACCAAAAGCCCTCCAAACAATGGCAATTCACAGGCATTCCATTTACTCCTCACGGACTCCCTGAAAGTCAATATTTACATTTCACGTAACATAGATTCGCTTGCTTAGCGTGAAGAACAATACCACTCTAGACAGTAATTGAAGATGTAAGACTCGTTCATTCAAATATGTCTCGAGAGTTATTTATTGTTCGATTTCCCTAATTCACCTCTTTTTACGACTCTGAAAATAAGTGACAATGTTCAGCAGAGTTTTTGAGTTCCAGCATAGGCATTAATTCATATCAATTTGAGTATAATCAGCGCAATACATACAGCATGTCAATTTCCAGTCGCAGCTGTGCCACGCCAATATAGGACGATTGAATCTAGACCATTCATTTCAAATTTGAATCAAAAGTATCAAATTTGTTGAATAGAAACGAGTAACAAGTAATTTCCTTAATAATGAGCCAGTTATACGTTGAATTTCTGATTTGTTTGCGTCGTAGGTGATCAGGAATTCGGCTTAGTATATGTGTTGTCAACGTGAGGTGTGCACCAAACTCACCGCTTGTAGAACGCATCGCATATTAAGCTCTGTAGGTTGGCATCTTTCAATTTAGCCATTTTGAAGAGCGAGACATCCTGAACAAACTATTAAAACTTGGTGGAAAAGTATATCTGTAAATGGATTTGCGTAGCTTGTACGACATAACTCAATACTCTTTGAGTAGTTATTGTGGTTCTGATAAAAAATAACCTCTAGGATGGTATCCATGAATAGCAGAATGTTTTCAGAAAAGCTGGACTCTCGGGAGTTTCTGTTGGTGACAGTTCCATTCACCACGCCTTGCTTGACCAAAGTCGTGAGAAGTTGATCCTGCATGCATACATATATCATTTAATCTCATAATCGATAATATGTTGTTATTGCTCGCGTGTCCAACTGTCTCGATTGTCTAACTCATTGTTATCAACATTGTAGTCTGCTTCCTCGCAACGCGTGTCTCTCAAATCTTGAGGCCCTACTAGCGAGCCGTTCTTTTATTTCGAAAAACGGTGCATGTTGCCCCATCTCGCTTTGTTCATAGTTTGATCGCTTTCTTTTTTGTCGAAAGGCACAACTTATGGCGTGTGTCGTAATCAAACGGCAATGAACCTCTGAACACTCCCTATATCTAGATACTACGAGAATTCACATAAGTTAGTTTCCTCGCCATCTTTTTCAACCACTTGTAGGAAGGAGTACACCGGTACGAAGCGGTGTAATTCTCATTACACTATGATGAGCACAACTTTTTTCTGTGAACAAAATCACTGCATAACTTTCATCAAACCTATAAGATTGCGGATTGCTGAAGTTTCAGTACTTTACCTCTTTTTCCAACTCTGTCAGCTTACGAAGCAATGCTCTTTCTGACCGCAGAAGAGGATCCTGATCAAAACAACTGCAGTCAAAAATTATTCGATCACGATCGTCTACACTCTAAAGGGCGTATCATAGTCTGTTTCACGCAACAATAGTAATATTGTAAATCTTTCTACAGTAATATTGTGAATCTTTCAAGGAAATTTTTCATATCTGATAAGTATTGTAAATAGTTGGCAATTTTATTGTCCACATCGGCTACAGGCCTAGAAAACAGTGAATCTAAATGTGTTTCAGTTGGTCAGATAAATATTCTTAAATAATTGAAAGATTACTGTAGAAAGTTATCGATTGGTGAAACAGACTATATAAACCGACATCAAACTACGCTGAACCAACATGATACTGTTGTAACCGAGCAACTGTTTCGTGCGAGTGACAGATTGCTCCTACTATGTATTATGTTATAATAACCGTTAACATATGGAATTGGAAGTTTTGAGAAAGTTACTAGCACCGTAGAGAGTTCAGATTTTCTATTGTCATGTACTGCTACGATGACGACAACATGTAGTTCGGTAATTATAGTCTAACATTAGACCACACGTGAGAAAGGTTTGCACGAAACGTGGTTCATTAATATAGTTCGATTACAGCTAAAACATTTGAACTACAACTGAATTTTTATAACCTCTCGTACATTCACACACGTTAAGTCACATACCTCTTCTGTCATTTCTATACCTTCCATTTCGGTTTCCCGAAGACAGCGTTCCGTACTGTTTTAGGTGTGCGAAGAGTAATTATTGAACTCTAAATTTTTTTGTAGAAGATCAATATCACAGTAACGTTATCGAGTGATATCCAGAAGATATCGTAACCTGAATCGCACTCGACTACAGTTGTACGCTTTGGTTTCATGATATGAAAAATACGCTTTTCTCACTTCCAAGCTATGAAATGAACGTGGCTTGCGATTCGCAACCCCGCAATGAGCTCCGTTTGCTTCAAAAATGAGGCTCGATTCCGTCTACGTAGATGGCCCACCCGGTCCATTCCGTCGATAAAAATACAAGCTCGAAATATCTTCAAACTGTCACAACAAGCAGCACCCAAACATTACCGCTGCCTTATGGTGCAAATTCTGAATTTTATCTGGTAATATGTGAGATCGTCATTGAACTTTGAAAATCCTCTGCCCATGTCAGGGCAGCATTTTGCCCATGGCAAGCCGGACAGGCACCACCGGGCCCCGCACGGCGATGGACACGGGCAGCGCTGCCCATGGCAGAAAGGGGCTCGTTATTGCATAGTAACCTCCATTAACTCCTTTAATCCGAACTGATAAGTTCACTTCCTAGATTCATAACGTTCTTAGATTTTTCTAGGAAAAAAAATCAGAATATATGTAATCATTCAGTTTAGATTAGAGGCGCACGGTCAATTTATGAGAGATTTCAAAACATTTCAAAGCATATCCAATAGCTTTTCTCTAATAAAAATAGTATTCAATGAATTTAAAAAAAAAACGCAGCAAGTTGTGAAAACATTCGTACTACTAACAGGTTGAAACGTTGACTGGATGTTTTCATTTGATAACAGGGTGAACAGGTATTTGGCGATAAGAGCTTCGATTCGAAATTGGTTTTGGGAAAACAAACCGCTCAGCAAATATTGTTCTCTAACTCTGAGAAATCACTGACTCGGCCCCCGCCGACTGAGTCGAAATTGAGACGGCAACGACAATGTCGCTGCCGTGACAAATTTCACTGATGAAAATAGCATATGTTCTGAGGAGACGCAGGCTGATAAACAACAGTTGAAACTGAGACGGCAACGACATTGTCGCGGCCGTCTCACGTTTTACTCATAGAATATATTGAGTTCATTCTCGTCGAAAAAAACCCTGTTGTTCTAGTACGTGTTCCGTATAATAGAACAAGAAGTGAGTAATTCACATTACAGCCTAGTAGAACCATTCAAGCTCATCTCCAATTAACAAAGAGAACCTGTTGCTGGCAAAACAGGTTTGTGAACACAACTACCAGTAACTGCTCTTTTTCGCATTCCATTCGTTTTCCTAGTGTGTACAGTGTACTTTCGTACTTTCACCCACCTTTTCCTGAGCCGGAAGATGACTCTTGAGACATTCTCCGCCACGGGGGATACGTAACATATAAGACGGTTCCAACTATTTTTTTTTCAAAATTCAAAGTAATTCACGGAATTCTGTCAATCCGTGGACGGGAACTTTTTCTAGCGCCTTGCGGTCGAAATGACACAATTTTAGTTTTCTTGTCTACGCGATGTTGGAATTTGACAATGAGATTCAGATTTTTTTGGCAAATGCCAAGTGAACGGAGTTCGCTTGTCACTTGTCACCTAAAGGGGACATCTTTAACATTTGCCATTTGCACTGATTTGACACGTGCCAAACCGTTGAGAAGATTCGAACCCTTGGCCGTTGGGCCAAAAGCAAGCGCACTACCACTACACAAAGGGAGCCCCTGCATTTGAAAGAAAAGGACCGCGCCATATATAACCCCGCCGCAATTGTTCAGATTAACGTTGTCACACATGAGTGTAAAAAGGGATGAGTTTATAAAAAAAATCAAATTTCATAAATATAAAAGTGAATTTAAAAGTTCACACCAAAAAACAACAATTCAGCTAGTTAAAAGCCAGTAGCAACTTTTCGCCCAACATCGCAGGTTTAAGTGTTTACGATATTCCCTTTTCTGCTTCTTGTTTTTTCTTTCAAAGATTCGCATCCATAATTCGATAATCTATTCTCATCTAGTTATGAATATGCCCGCCCCGGTGTATGTGTACGAACTGTTCGCGCTCTAGAACGTAGCCCGCTAGCCCGCTTAGTGTAGTGGTAAGCGTCTCGCTTTTGGTGTGGCGGGGTCAGGTTCGATTCCCGCATGAGACAAAACCTGGTTGACACGTGTCAAGAAAGAGGATCGTTCCTGGCAATTGTCAGTGTTGAGCAGTGATAATATCACTTTCCAAGTGTTGAGCAGTGATAGTATCACTTGGCAGACTTCAATATCTATGTTGGCGCTTGTCATTTGGGTTGGCTCTAGTATTTCCCAGATACATCAACAACTTTGACAATATAATGGTTTACTTGTCGCACCCACTCCGTTGACAACATTGGGGTCAAAAAACGGAAATTTTGAAAAAAAAAATTAGTTGGACCCGTTTTATATGGACGACTGTAACTCAACAAAGAGTTAAGAGGGTGGTTCCAAGTGGTAAAAATTACCTGGTAGTAACATCAGCCTCACTGCAGGTGCGTGCGATATAGCGGTAGCAATGCCTTCAGAGATTACGAAGGTTTTCATGATACCGAATTTCATCCACTGATAGTACGATCCAACAACTCTTATTTTACTTAGGGCAACTTTCATGTTCACGCAAGCTCCCGAAGAACTCGGAACAAACTGCGCTGAATGCGTTTACTTTTCCACGTGACGCTCATTTTCGTCACATCACTGTTCTAAGAACAGAGTGAGACATTTGTTTTCTTTAAGAATACGTCTTAAGCTCTCTTATCTTTTCAACGACACCACGTGTTGTGTTGTGAGTTTTATGTGTGAATCACTCGCATCAAACACATACAAACTAGTGAACGAAACAAAAAAAAAACGACTAGAGAAATTCCAACTATTTTTTTTATTTTTGAATCTTTCTCAGAAAGTGAGCAATGTGTTACGGAACAGCCAATTTTTGAACACATTTTGAACCACTGTATAATAACAAATGTGTAGGTTTTTCTATCATTGATGTTTGTTACCGGGTTTTTCTCTCCTATAGAAAAACAAAGATGATGGGGATCTTTCGAGAACAACCCTCTCGACATTTGTCAGAGATCAGGTTTCAAAACGACTCAAACTTGATCGACGAGGATTCCAAGAATACTTTCTCTCGAGATAAACTAATAAATCGCATTTTCAGATGAGTGATGAGTGATCGCTCGTCGAAAGTTCTCATGAGAACATTGGCCGAGGAAGGACGATTTAATTGAAACTGTTTGGAACAACCGAAGTCACGTTTCGCGACAATGACACACATACATTTTCCCCAATAACCATGTGTTCATTGTTTGCAATCATTCAAGTTTGAATTTCAACAAAATTGTTTTTAATCAGGTCATTGGTCTCTAAGGATGTCACGTGCGAAGTTATCAAATGCTGGGTGAGCAGTATGTGCCGACTCTTCTTTGCTCATTTAACAAGCAAATCACGAACAACTCATAGTTTGTTTTCATTCCATGTTGTGAACATTATTTTGAATCAAGCTTTCAGTTGTCATTGTTGATGTTATACTGAACGGGGTTTCAAGAATAAAACACAACAATCGAACATGCAAATTTGGCAACTATTTTTTTGCACATTATATGTATTTGTAGAGCTTACTATTTTGAATTCACGCACAGTTTCGAGGAAAGCACTCCTATGAAGTTCTCACCGAAGTTGCTCTTCATAAACCGACTTCGATGGTTTTTTTCTACTATAAACTAGCCACAAAAAAAGGTAGTAACGAAATGACGTGGAAAGAGTTTTTTGGCCGATTTCAGAAAACATCTAGGGGTCAATGAAAATAGTGCCTCATTCATCCTTGAGCGTTCATTTTCATTTGTTCAAACTAGTTTCGAAGAAGAATGGTCCACAGCAACTCGGAGAACACAGCGAAATAAACAGTTTTAGTTGTCAAGTTTCAGAACTTCTTGTTGTTGAACTATTTAACATTGTAAACTTTAATTTTAACTATGTAAACGTTTCGAATTTACAACAGTTTTAGTTTGGTAAAATACTGTTTTTTCGGGAATCAAGTGAAACGAACACATTTTTCAGTGTAATACTGTTTATATTATGTACACGAAAAAATTACTCTCCTGCCATGAGCTCCCAGAATTCCTCGAATTCGATCTTTCCGGAGCCGTCTTCGTCAATCTCGTCTACGGCCTCAAATCAAACAAACTCAAACATATTATTACACAGTGTTTCAAGTTTCTAGTTCCAAATTCAATTCATCACATCCAAATGTTAAATAGTGGTGGTCCATGACCGATCTCCAAATCTTTCTCTCTCCGCGTGCCATGAGGTATTTTTGGCCACGAAGCGTAAGTGTGTAATAACGGAACGAGAGCTTCAACGGGATAATATCTTGTCAAAAACTGAATTGGTAATAAATTGATGGAGATAATAGAAATAGATACCTCATCCAGTTGTTGGTCGGTGAGGTCGTCGGCGATCTCCTTCAGAAGAGCCTTCAGCGTCGCGCGGGCGATGTAGCCGTTGCCCTCCTTGTCGAACAGTCGGAACGCCTCTCGCAGCTCCTGATAAGGATATCAATAATACATGAATGAATGATAGTAATAATAATAACTTGTCATTAAAATTTCTCAGTGAAATGTGAGAAAGATAAAAACAAAACACATATTTCAAAGTCTAAATGTAACGTTTCAATAGGAAAATGCTTGTCAGAAGAAGGAAAACTGACTGCTCAGGTGATCAGAACTCGCAAGAACAAGATCTTAGTGGGCTCATAAATAAACAGTTCATATTGGGTTCTACATCAACTTTACTTTCACAAGTTATTGTTTACTTTAATTCAACTACAGAGTGTTTAGTTTAGATTCATATCGGATAGATTCAAACTACCAACCTTCTCGAGGGTCTCTTTGTCGACGGTGTTGGCGACGGTGTAGACCAGGGCGCAGAACTCGTCCAGCTCCAGTTTTCCCGAACCATCAGCATCGAACTTGCGAATCAGCTTGCGCAGACTCTTCTCGTCGAAGTCCTGGTCCATGGCGTTCATGATCTGGCCGATCTGGGTGGCCATGATGTAGCCCTGCTTTCCGCGGTCGAAGGCATCGAAGAACTTTTGGTACTCCTCGATCTGGGAGCCGTCAATCTCGGCAAGAATCTCTTCAATATCCTCGGACATGATGCTGACGCTAGTTGGTGGGGAATGGGGATCGGGTTATGTAGGCCGAAGGGACGGGGGCGACATTACAACGGAACAGCAACCTCCCCGCCGAGGGGCGCATGTGTTGTTCGCGGCCGCAATAAGTAGAAACTGCGACCATCTGCCGCCTTACTTTGGAGAGGGACGAAAACGGGGGAACTCGGGCTATACAACAGTAAACAAGGGAAGTCACACTGTTGATTACGTTGTTTTCTTCTACGCTAACTCAAACACATGGTATTTAGTAAAAACCATTACTTTGCAACGTTTTCATCTTTGGATTACGTGAAGAAATATATTACTTGCGTTTTTCATAATATATCGCAGCAGATATCATTTACATGAAGTAAGTTATTTCGCTAAACCGTACACGAGTTCCAAGTTGAAGATGTTTCATCACGTAACTGACGTGTAAACACAAGCCTCAGTTCGAGTTATTGTTGAGGTTATATGAAAGAGATGTTTTCGTTCGATGAAAAGCTAAAGCATATTGTATTACGCATTCTTCGTTCTGTGTTGTTCATGAGACATGTGGCTATTGCGTTTTCGCCGAGCAAGTGAGGGATTTTTCTTACACCCAACAATTTCAACTCATCCCGACGAAAGGGAAGGAATTTCCCATATTAATTATATTCTATTTTATAGCACTAACTTGACTTTCTCAAGTTTTCAAAGTGTTTCACTCGTTTGATATTGAAGTAAAGAAGAAGAAGTTTGTTTCATCGATAAAATTCAGCAAAATGTTCTGTAAGAGCAGGTGGTAATAGTATCTGGTATAACACAAGTAATAAACTCAATATATGCTGTAGCTCTCATTATTCCCAAGTGGACTCTGGCAGCGTGCCAAAGAAATTCTCCAGTGGTTTTTCAGGTGTGAGAGTTTTCCAATCGAAAGAAAGAAACAACTGAGAGTGGTTCCATACTCTTATTGAAGAAAATGGTTTTGAGAATATAGGGTTTTTTGTGAAAAAGTGATGTAACTTGTATCGCTAGAAAAGTCGAAAACGAAAGTATTCTATGAACTAACAGATTTACTACTTTCTACGCGCTCAATTTGTTCAGATATCCAGTTCTTCAGACAGATTTTTCGAAGTATCCAAATCAAGCGAGACATAAATGTTTTATGTCAGTATCAAAAGTTGGAACAACTATCGATAAACTAGATTGAAATGAGAATTGACCAGAAAATATAACAATATAACATGGCTATCACTCACAAGTTAGGGTTATTATAAGAACATAAAGGCACTCGGTGAGCATATTTCCTCTTCGAGGAGGGGACTAGACAATATATTAAATGACTCAAGATAGAAACGTCAGGAAATAATCCTATAAACATCGCAACAACAAAACGAGAACTGAAGAGAATATAGAAGTGAGCCGACTGTAGGACGTGGGCAAACCGTCAAGAAAATCGAGGACCTGCAAGAAAGTAAATGTTAACTAAAAAAAGTTTCCAGTAACCTCAGTCACAGACGAAATCTAGACTGTATGTGGGTAAACAAATTCCACTTATATTTTGGTTTATAAAAACACTGTTCTGTTTAGATCAATAACTACAAAGATAGTCGAAAACAGATAACGACCGTGTCTTGCTGCTTTGCTTTTCCACAATGCGTATACCACAAAAACTTCTGGTATCGGTGATAGGGCGACCCCTATATAGTGTTCGCTGTGTCCAAAAAAGTTATATAGTGCGTGCCAAATTCATAAACTTCTTTTGGTTTAAATTCGTAACTTATGGCGTACACTGAGAGATCAAACTACAACATACAACATACAACAAAACAACAAGGAGTTGCCTACTGCCTATGCTCACCTTGATCTGTTTGACGGTTGATAGTACGAGTTGATATCTGAGGGCCTCCCCCTCCACCATCATATTCGCCAGTTGAGTGACGTAGGGAGAACACACCTGAGAAGAATGAGCTTAGAGAATATTGTCGTTTTAATTTCAGATTTTATTTTACAAAACATTCCGTTTGTTGTAAGCACGAGAATGGGAAAAGTTTAACATTTCGGCATTCTGATCTGGCTCCGTATCACAGAGAGTGCAAGAACATTTTCCCAAAAGGTGATGTTTGCTCTGCAAACAGTCCTTGGAAAGTTCGAATGTGTACTGTAAGAGTCTCAGTAGGATTGATGTGAACTAGGTATTCCAGGTTCGAGCATATAGTTCAAACAAGAAACACGTTCTTCACATAATTCTGCAGGCCTTTTCTAAATTATTAGCTTGTTTCATGATGAACAGTTCTCTCTTATAGCTCGCTTTATCTCTCCCTCTCCCTCTCTCTCTCTCTTTCTCTCTCGCTCTCTCTCTCTCGCTCTGTCTCTGTCTCTGTCTCTGTCTCTCTCTCGCTCTCTCTCTCTCTCACTCTCTCTCTCTCTCTCTCTCTCTCTCTCTCTCTCTCTCTCTCTCTCACCTTCTCTGCCCATCCGTGATGCCATTGTGTCTTCGTATGGTTCAAAGCCTCGTTCATCCCGAACCATTCAACCCGGAAAAATGCCGAACCGGGTTCGCTCATTTCCGGAACAAGAACAATGCGACATTGAACTGCCTACAAAATGGGTGGAACTAAAACCAGCAAAACTCGAAAACTTCCTTTTTGAAACAAATCATATAAAAGTCATTTTCGAACAAAGAAACTTCTTTCAAAACGAATCATCGGAAACTCCTTTTGAAACAAATCATTGTGTCTCTCCACGTTTAAATTTTTATATATTTTGCTCGATGCATTTCCCTGGAACTAGTAACATATGTTTTCAAAATGTTTTCCTAATACATCCATCAACTATTACCGGTGGTAATAGAAGTTCGAAGGCGATTTGTAGTCTGCTGGCAATATCTTTCGACGCGTCGGATGAGAGAAAGCCGGCCTTTTCCAGGACTTGGGCGGGGACTTCCTTTCTCAATAGAGCTACATCCGGTGGGGAATAACCAGCTGAGATGTACAGACCTGGAAGTTAGTTGAAATACGAAATAGGACAAAACAAATATTTGAAATGGATATTTGTGGTTTTTCGAATTCGAGTTCCAGAGCTAGGTTATAGCAGATGAATGGAATGCAAAACGTCCCTCACACAGCAAACGGTTATTTATTATCATTTTATCATCAGAATTCTGAGTAGTCAACCAACCAGGATACATCTCGGGCATTTCCTCCGGCAGCTCGCAAATGAAACGGGAAGACTCGCAGAAACACGCACCTCGATCCTTCAGGAACAAACGCTCGCCGAAATCTAAACAAACAAAAGAAAGTGAAGCTCCTATTACTATAGTTACAGTGTAAAAGAATAGTTGAGAGAACGATGAATTGAAGTTTTACGTTTTGCCTTTATCCCTTGAAGACTCTCTCTCAGTAGATTTGTTTGAATGTATCATTAAATATACCATCTCTCTTCAATTTTGATGTTAGAGCTAATGTTAAAGAGACCGCTCCTCTTTAATTTAGAGGTTTAAGCTGATTAGTCGATATTGTCCACATTGAAAAACCACAATCATTCATATAGGTGTCAACTTCCTGTCTTGCTCCGTGTTCTCAAAAAAGCGGCCTGACCACGCGCACGTACATACACCGCCGAGTTCACCTACGTACAAAACTTTCAAAATGCCTACAAAACTACAAAACCATATTCAAAACATGGCTGAAATTACCAATAAAAAATCTGTGAAGAAAGATTTGCAAATATCATGGAAACTACAAAGCAGTGATAGATTAAGGATTGCAGCATTACAGTAACCCGAATCCTGTTCGCTTCTGTTTTGCTCCGTAGGAATGTGGTTTTCTGAACTCTCTGTACGTAAGGTGTAAACTTTCATCTCAAAAGAGAATAAATGACTATTTCAATTTTTTAAAAATTATCCACATTGCACATTATAGAGGTACGTACGGTCTCTCATGGTGCCTGGTAGACATAACATAAAAGTAAGAACCGATGCAAACCATAACCCCACATTTCGATTCGTTTTCAGGTGTACTTTTCACGTGTATTCGAATTATATCTACGTGTAATCTTATTCTTACCGACAGTGGCCAGTGGTGCCTTGCATTGTCCCTCTTCCAAACAGGGGATTCTGTCGCAGACTAATTGGTCTTCTGACACACATTCACACCAGGAGGAACAACGAGAGGACCAGTCCACGTAACGCTAGAAATGAATAGTTGTAATTACACACATGTGATATATCTGGTTAGTTCACTACATTCCAACGTGTACTGCTTCGGATGAAAACATTTAATTAGTATGCGATGATTGATCGAAGAAGGCTTGAATATTAGTTGCGGAATTCGGAAAAACTTTCAAATTTCAAACACAGGTGAAAACACAGACTGTCGGTGAGAACCCACGAGCGAATGGAACATGGCGAAGAAACTCTTCTACACGGTGTAAATTTAAAAACAGAATATTCTCCACTTTCATTTGATGATAAACATCAAGTAATGCGTATTCGGTTTCAGTAAGTTTAGATTGAATATTATAAACTTTCTGACTGGCACGACTACCGTAATCTAAGAAGTACTTACCCTCAAAACCGTTCCGATATGAACGAAAATCGCCTTTCCATTGGCGTCTCTCGTGTTGCATCCCTCTGTAAAAGCAGATGCCAATATAAATGTGATAGAATAGAATAGAATAGAATAGAATATTAGATATATTATCGATCGATATATGAAATGTTACATCATGCAAAGGTAGCTGATTTTGCGTTTTGGCACCACAAGAACATTCTTTCGGTGATAAAAACAGAATATGTCATGCAGTAATTATTGTTGCACCAACCCGCTATTTTTCTTGGTTTATCTCACTGATTTCATGCCGATACAAAAACAACGCCGCTCAAGATCGAAATACGACTCATATCAAACTACAATTACAGTCAACCTCTATATCTTGATTGACCACCCCTGCAGTTAACTTTTGGTACCTGGTGGGGGCGGTGCGTGTGTCATGAAGGTGGTGGTAGTGGTGGGAGGGGCGGGAGTGGTGGTTATCCAAGGGGGAGGAGTCTCAGTGGTCGTTGGTGGTACCGAGGTGGTACGGTACTTCTTCTTATACGGTCTGAAACAAGATCATAATCATGTCAAAATATCGTTATGCATTATGTTTCTTAACATATCCTTAATTCAATCTCAATCTTCTGAGTATATTAAAGCTATAACCTAAACTTACTTACAGCGACTCTGATCTGGACTTCATTTGGTTCATCAACGTAGTAAGCGAAAGAAAACCGCCAAAGTTACTTCCAAAACTCGTAGAAAATTCTTATTCCACATCCAACTGACCGTGTTCTGCCTGTCTTCATCGGCCTCTGTTTTTCCCACGACAATGTGGTAGTCGGAGGCGTGGTTGAGGTTGTAGTTTGATATTTGGACCCGGATGATCTGTCTACGTTTCCGTAGTTTGGTCGCGTGTTCTGATAAGATCCTCGTTTAGTTTCCTGCAAACAATTTGTTAAGTACACCAGTCACATAATTGAGTGAGTCCATCAAACTGCACTGGATTCTCAAAAAGTAAACAGGTCACAACTTCCACCGAAGAAAGTTTAACACAGCCTTGTATGACGTTTGTTACATTGACCAAGTTTCAACATTTCAACACGTAGAATGTTTCGCATGGAAAGTTGGCTAAGCGCCTGAAACATGGAAAACCCGATCAATAATGTTTTATCACATTTGATGATGTGCGTTTTCCATTTGATCTAGTGTGAAATCTGACCATGTTCTGCCGTCCATGTTGTACTCGGTTGGTCTCGAGGTTCGAATTGGTCGGAGTGTTGGAATGGGTTCGAGAGTACTCCAACATCGCTTTCTCTGAAAGTAAATAAATTTGAAGCAGAAAAAAAGTTATAATAGTTGCAGTCAAATTAAGATGTCACTGTGGCGTTTTATTTGTGCAAGCTGTCTACAAAACTCAAGTTCTTCTCGACTACACCGCGGCGCTGTTGTCGTGGGTTCGAGCCTCATTTGGGGCAGATGAGTTATGCAGTTGAAAAATATTGCAGAACAGTTCGAAAATTCGTTCAGAGCTACAATTAAGTCTCGGACAAAATTACAATATAGGTGAAACCTCTCGGATTGATTCAAGCCAAATCTGTTTATTTCTGATGGAGAACTATAGAGGGCACCCGAGTATCGTAAACAAACTATTGAATGAATAAACTATTAGAATAAGTTTGAGTCGTAGCTAACGGAAAACATGAATGACACTTGTTCTCATCTGTAAAAATGTACACGTACCAATGCACGGGTTGTTGGGTATCATCATCCGTTGATGAGAAATACACTCGACGTCGGAGAAAGGACAGAAACAAGGCTGCTCCAGAACAGAAGCTCTGCAATAATAGTACATTCAAATTTGATGTACAGCATCACCCATTGCAAGTCAAGGCTGAAGGGGGAGCTTTCAGAAACAGAAGGACACTATTGAGTCTGGTTCTTAGAATAGAATAGAATGGAATGTTTATTCGCGATTGAACACGTGTCTTTCCACATTGGTATATGTGGCACTCCAATTACGAGAAAATGGAGATATGGAAGATAAAAATAGAATGTAGTGTATAGTTTACTCTGTTACGCGCTCATTATATAATGTGCACTTTTGCAGTATTGCACAATTGAAACGATGATTGTACCGAGAAGTTTGTAGAATAGGAAAATAGTTATGTCACAAATATAAACATTTGTTTTTGAAGAGATCATTTAGATTAGCTTGTCTCGCTCTTCTTCGCTGTACAAGTTGATCACAGACTTTTTTAAAGTTCTTCGCTGTACAAGTTGATCACAGACTTTTTTAAAGTTAATTTTGAAAATGTTCATGCACTATAATGCTGTCATGAACGTTTGTGTTAGGTAAAGGGATAATGCGTGTACTAGGTAACGCTAAAATAAAATTCATAGGCAAGATTATAAAGTATTACTCAATTTCAGGTCGCGATTCAAGAATCTATACTTTACTGATATTCATTGCACGTAGATTCAGCAAAATGACCGGTACAAAAATGACCGTAAACTCGAACCTCGCAGCCAATAATGACTTTCTACACTGATCCAAAGAAGTTGAGGTGCATTCCCCATTTGACACAGCACAATTTAGCGACAGAGAGTGGAGGTTATATCTGGAAAACGCGAAAATACATTCAATTCAGAGAAAAAACTCAAAGTGGGTGTTCGATGAAAATTTGTATCTTTTGGGGAACGGTAAATGTACAGTAAATAAGAATTTAACAATAATGTTGTGGCAGCAATTCCAAGAACAAAAAGTTCGAAACTGACTGAAACTTGGATTTTACTCTTTTTCTAAACCTAGCATGTTTCCGTAAGTGTAAACAGGTTCTAATGTCACCTGCATCTCTGATCTTCCTGACACTTATGTGCACTATTTGTACATGTTGGTACGGGCTTCGTGGACGTATACAGACATTTCGGATACAGAAGATCCTGCAAATTTCAAACTCAGCTTTCAAATAATTCCGAGTTAGTGGAGCTCTTGGTTTGCCTGTGTGATGTTTGATTTCAAATTCGATCTTCAGATTGATCGAATTTCACTTCTCAAAGAAATAGCGTGTTTCACAATTTATAAAGTAAAAAAGAAGAATGGAATCAAATTGAAGATAACTCCAAGGGGTCAGTTTGTGATGATACTAATTACTGCGTTGTATTCTCTGAGATAAGATTGACTTCCCATCTACAAACCGCCTTTTTATTTTCCTGAAACTGCTTCTTTTTTTCGCTTGCCAAACTCTCTTCTATGAAAGGAGGAAATGTGTCCAGTTTTTAATAATTTTGACGGAAAGCAGAGAATGCACACAAGTGAAGACCAAACACCAGAAATAACTCTGGCTTCGGTTTCCAATACTCAAACAAGCCGTTTTACAGAACAGTTGGGTTATGTATAACTGAACGAAGTGTATTTATGTCACTGGGACTTTCGTGTATTATACTTGGAGGGTAGTTTTGATTTAGGTTCGAAATGTGTTTAGACTGGCCGTTGTTTTAGGTTTTATCGAGTTGATAATAGAAATTTTGCTTCTCTCTCTCACTTTCTCTGTCGCAATACCCTGATTCCTAACCACAATATAACCACAATATAATACTTACATAACATGGACTATTTTATTTTTTTCTCTCTTCCCTGTTTTTATGTCTGCCACTTTATCTCCCTCCTTCCCTCTCTCTCTTTTCTACTTTGTGATACATTCTTTCTCAACTTCTTGAACCCACCATTTCCCGCCATTCATACTCTTTCTATTCACCTCTCTTTTGACCTGACCAGCGCCCTTATTAGATTTTGCCCGAATGTCGCTTAGCTCAAGAGACGACCAAGCAACATTTCTGACTCCTAATTGACTCGAAAGCGAAAACTAATGAGAACACACGACGTTTCTAGGTTTCCAGGTTATAGAAACAGAAAATACTCGTACTCGGAAACTTTGACTGAGCAATTTGACCAGGGCATGTTTCTCGCAGTCACTGAACTACGTTAGGTGACAACAGTACTACGTGAGACGTTTTGAGTAAGTGAGAGATGTAGTTTGGAAACGAAAGCCAAAATTGCTACATCTCCTAAATAGGAACGTTTCATTTATTGTATGTGTAGAGTGCATGTTTTCGCATCATAGGATGCTTGCGTTCTGAGGTATATACGTTAGATCTCAACTGAATATAAGATTCCAGACTTATTGCTCTTTTCTCTCGTGATTCATATGGCCGAATGGGAATTGTGGTCTAATCAAAGTAGGTGGGCGAACTCTCGCATATATTCAGCGGAATTGGGGTAATTTCGGACGAGAAGTCTATATTTGCACCTCCTATTATGAGAAAAATATGCGGCGAGATGAGAGTGGGAAATATTGACAAGTCGGACTCTAATAAAATCTACCTAACTTAAATCAGTATTCCCACACAAAATGCACATAATGGAAACCATTCAGAGACATCCTTCTAGCAACACCTCGGCTCACGTTTCTATGACCACCCTGCATAACATAGACTCCAGTGAAAGGTCAAACGCTGTTGTTTGCAAAGCAAAACTCTACACAATGAATGAAACAACAAAAGATTGAATGAGAATAAGAAAGAAATATTCTGTCATCCAACTATCAAATGGAAGATTCACATTAGAAGCAGAAGGCTGACAAAATACTGTTGGGTTGTTCTCCTGTTGGTATACAAGAAGTAATTTTAATAGTCACGTAAAGTTAGAGTTCTAATGACATATCGTGCTCTTTGTCATTGCATGTTTTTAAGTTCTGCTGTGTTTAACATGTTTCACATGACTGTGTAGTTGACTAACAGTATAGCTACGTTCCAATGAGTTCCAGTCGTAATTGGAGCCCCATAATATGTGCTCAGATCAAACTACGAATCCGACCAAGACCCTTCTCCTGTGTTTTCTCACCTGCTGCTGTGTACAGGCCATGTCGTTGGAAGCACATTGACAGAACATTATTGATTCCACCAACTCAAAGGGAACGTAGCGAGAAAACCGTTGCAGCGCCTAAAACGTTTTTGGTAATCGCCATCGGTTGAGTGGAATCACGGGCGACCTGCTTATTATTTCTAACTATTCAGCTTACTATTTTGAAGCAGTCAATGAATGATTCTATACTGAATTTTCGCTCTAAACTTGAAATATGCGCATTATCGTGAACTCACAAATTTTGCTCTTATCAAATTTGCTCAAATAAAACCCTTGTAACTTGTAACCTCGAAGCTCGAGAAAGGAGAAGATTTTCGTTCATTCATGAACTCATTCTATCCACCTATTTTCAGCTTCACATGGTCCATCTAACCCAAGTGAGTACAAGTGAAGAAAAGTGAAGACAAAAGAGCCACTGACCGACGCGCACTCGTCCCTCCGACACATGGTGTTGGTGCATCTGACGCGCAGCTCCCCGAGATGCCAGCGACATGCCTCCGCCTGCTCGCAACTCGCGATCGCATCCTGACATGTAGAGGCTGAAACAAAAAGTTTCAGAAACTCAATAGGTTTCTAATATATTTTTTTCTGATTTCAAACTCTCTAAGTATTTTGATGTACTTCTCCAGAAAACATCAGCTTTCCAGGAATTCCCCTATCAATGTGTTGTTACAATGATGAAGAACCGTTAACATGGTTTAATGTTTATTTGAAAACCTCTAACAAGCTTGGGAATTTATCGGCACACTGCCAAATTCTGAGGGAGACTGGCGAGAACTATAGGATGAAGTATACATTTATCAACACTCACCTGTAGCGTCATCTATAACTAGAACTAATAAGGAAAGGCAGAAGAGCATTCTGGCATTTCGAAGTCTCAGAAGAAGTATAAAAGAGAGAGTTTTCGGGGCCACGCCCTCCTAATGGCGTCTTTTTGGAGGCGAGCAAATGAACACCATATGAGGTAGCGGACGACAAACTCTTTTGTTAGGACCCTCATAAAAGGACGTCGGCTGAATATCCAATTCACACTAAGGGCAGAAAAGGTAGAAACAGACATTTGGTTGCTAACTTTATCGATTAAAAAACAAGAAAGTGGACTTTAATTTCAACAAGGAAACTAATAAAATTTTGAGTTTTAAATGAACAGAACATTTAGATATTCAGCTTAACTCACTTGTGGCTGGTTTTCGCTGCCGGAATTTGGCTGGGAATTCTACTCGTCGAAAAGAGTTGCTACCCGCTGGCGAAGCACCGCTCTAAAAACTTTTTTTTCGACTAGTAAACAAACGAAGGACTGAACAGAAACAACAGAAAAAACTTCAGTAACACCTCAGTGTTTCCCTTTACAGCAAAAACCAGAAACTTTGAGGTTTCATGTTGGAACACGATGAGCACTCAAATGCTCAACAATAGAATGAAGGGAATAGTAATTTGATTCATTTTCGTTAATCCATACTCCATTTAATGTGTTCAATCAAAAACTCATCTCACCCTTTGATGTGTCTGTGAGTCGGCCTGATAGGAGCCACCACTTCTGGACCTGAAACAGAAACGTACTCGGAATATACGATTTCCAGAATGGTTATAGTAAATATATATGATATATATACACCTGTTTTCAAAGTTGTTCACGTTTTCCTTGACTACTCCGCTAGTCCTAATACAAGGGAGGTCTGCGCAAAAATCATGAACCACACCCCGAACCCCAGACTTTTCCGATCAAAAGAAATCGAAAACAGTACCATTGTGGATACTTGATTCCAATTATTTTGTGATGGTGAAGAAACCTAACAGCGTTTACAAAACAACGAGTGTGAAGTGGTGATGATCATGTATTTTTTTTTATATAACTTGTTTACGCCACTGTGCTTTCAATAACTGATCATCGTTACCTTGAGTATGACTGCTGAGTTGGCCGAACTTGTGGTGGTCTCTGAAATTGACTTGTTGATATTTGGCGGCCGACAACTTGGTTCATGTTTTTTTTTCTAATTTGAAAGACAAACTAAATATGTTTTATTCAAAACTTTCAAAATCTCAAAAATTATTTGGAGTTTAGATTGAAAAACATGTTGCCACAACACAAAAATGGGGTTTCATTTGTGAATCACCGCTCGTTGTTTTTTTTGTACACTGGATTTTCATTTTCTTCTTGAGAATTTGTTCAATCTCTCATGGCGGAAATCGTGTTGTTCTGTATTATTGGTAGAGGTTGCTGTAAATGTGAACAATATTGCATACCGTGGGTGGAGCCGGGGTCAGCCACCAGGGTGTCCGGGTGGTCGCTGTGGAGTAATGATAGTAGGTGGTCGGGGAGGTGGTGACAGCCTTGGGCTCAGATGGGAACAACGGACGATAGTGAACCTGAAAGCATTATTTCTTGTACTCCAACTCGAGGAAAAACTTGGAACGACATTAAACAAACTTAAAAAGTTCTTGAACCAAAAGTTTAGCTAAGGCAGCATTCATACTGTTTACGTGGACGTTTAACTCCGGCGTTAACGCAGTGGAAAACATGATTATCGAATGACGTCGGCGTTAACGCCAACTTTTAGCGTAACGTTTTTCGAAAAATTTCGTTCATACTTCTTTTGGTGTTAAAGGACGCCAGACACCAATATGGAGAGATCGAGTTCTGACCCGCGGGGAATCAAGTTCTGTCCCAGGGACAATTTTTACAACCGTCTAGCGTCTCCTCATTTGCGTAATGTCTCGTCGCACAGCGCGTTATGCTTATCTATAATAATTATTATTAACGCTATGCTAATTTCTAACCTCGACAGTAATGCATTATTCCACTTTAACAAAACTGTAATTTTTTGTAAATCACCAAATTTTCTCCGTTCTCATATAAAACGTTTTTCTCAACACCTAAACTTGAATAGAATCATGTAAATTTAATTTTTGGTGTCCGACCTTCCTTAACGCCGGAATACTTCTTTTGGCGTCAACGCCGCGTTATTCAAAAGAGGCCGCGTTTAACGTTTGAAGCTTCAAAGTTTTCTAATAAAATGCCGACGTTTTCAGCAAGTTTACGAATTATGTCAATTTTGAAGTTTTCTTCAACGATTTTTTTCATTTCATGCGCTTAATAATCGATTTGGTCGGTTGTAATCATACCTTCACCCACTTTGTCCAAATTTCAGAATTTTTGAAAAAAAAATCTTTCAAAATTTCTGTCAAAGATACAAATTTAGTATTTCAAATGTTCTAAACGAGAATAAATAGATATAAATGCAGCATATTATGTAGCATATCCGGTTCGAGGTTGAATGACAAATATAAAACTGCACACCGCTTTGAGTCGTGGCTCGGCGTTAACGCCAGGCGTTTAACGTCGACGTAAAAAGTATGAATGCTGCCTAATAGAACATATCCAATGCAAACTTGAATAGAAAAACTTCTCGAAATTGAATTTTGGCATTGGGTAAAAGTGACCTTACTGACGATCAGCTTTTGCGTATGAGAAAAACAAACCTGTGCAGTTATTCTGTCCCATTTCCTGGGTTCAGGCGTCGTCGGCGGCCGAACTGTGGTCTGACGCCACCACGGCGGATTTCGAGTGGTGGCTGGTGTGGTAGTAGTGGTAGTGGGTGGTCTAAAATACACAGTGTCAATTATTTGTATGATTTTGCTAGATTCCTTTTCTGAGGTCATTTCACAACTGATGCGCAAAAGAAGAATGAAGAAAAGAGTTGTACGCATAGAGAAACGAAATGTGTGCTACATCTTTTATAAAGGAAACTCTGACAAAATCAGAGTGCAATAACTGTAGTCTGCTTGAAAAAAGTGTTGACAACACTCTTACCTTGATGTGGTTGGAGCGCGGGTCGTAGTGGTAGTAGTGGTTGTAGTCGAAGTGGTGGTGGTACTAGTCGTCGTCGTGGGCCGCCATCGTGTCATCGCCGTCGTAGGGTTTGGCGTCCGGAACGGAATCCGCGGCGGCTGCGTCGCCGGCTGATATTCTGATTCATAGCGTCGCTGGTATTGTTGAGCGCTTTGTTGTGATCGAATGGAAGTGAGCAGAGGAAACTGACCCGATTTAGAGATTTCGTCTGGAAAAAATGTGGTCGGACTTAAAATGTATGCTCAATTATTTTCAGTTCCCTTCATGTGATTTTTTCAGGTTCAACTCGAGTCGCCGTTCACAAAAGTCCTGTACTCAAAGAAACCTATCTCTTTCTGCCCTAAAACCAATTTAACATCAATAATAATATTGACGAAAAATTCCCGGCTGTTTTCAATGATTGAAACATAGTTTGTTTGTGTTTCATTGGGTATGTTGTTTATACAGACGATGTTCAGTTTATGATCAGCATATTCTCTAGAAAGCGCGAACGAAAGCTTTGCCCCTCAGCGCTTAGCCAGACGGGAATCTCACTTATTAGCCTAGTTTATAGGGCCATTCTGGGCAGGAAGAAGAATAACGAGTGTGGGATTGATAGGTAGGGACAACAGGAAATAGACGTAATTCTAGAGAAAATGGAAGAGAAATTATGGGTGGCAATAAAATGCTCACTAATTCCAAATATTATTTTATGAACATATATCATGAAGATGTGGCAATTGTTCAGAATATAGCTTCCTATTTCAAGTTTTTTCTACTTCACCGATTCTCTTACAGTTCGTTTGCACCTGGGAACTATAAAATTTTAAATGTAACAAGCAAAAGTCATAGCCATATTACCTTCTTTGATAACTGTGTGTTTCTTATGATCTGATGAGCAAAATCCACATTTGTTGACGATTAGAGAAAAGTTAGTGTAGTTTTGTGGTATTTGACCAGGTTAATAATGCTACTCACATATACATTTATTGTAGTTGGTGTGTAGTCTAATCCAATGACAGTCTGAGTTGTTCGAGTCACATCTGCAGCTGCCCAGACCGGTCCAGGTGAGACCCTCGAACGACTGCCAACACACCTCCCTGCAATCAACTCACAGCTCGGCTTATTTCCCGAAACCTATTTTGACTAACTTTCAGTTTAAAACCCAACAGTTGACATGAAATACCTTATACTCATAATAAGTGTATTGACAGCGATGCGGAGTGTATTTATATAATATTTTCGGTACCAATTTACCGCATGGTTGTTATATTCATTTGATTTGTACTCAAAATTAAGAAGTTTGAAATTTAACGTTATAGATGATGTAAACAAATCAATATAATTTCATTGTGGAAACTACATGCAACTTGAGATATTTGCTTTATGATGTGACAGTTGTGTTTACGAATAATAAGAAAGATAGAGTTGTTCCCTGAAATATTATGACAGCTTTAGCCAACGTATTTTTCTTCACATTATTTGCAGTATCTCCGGTATTATGTGAGAATTTTGCGTAGAAAATGAACAAAATACTGTTCCTGCAAATGCATAACTAGTCCCATATTTGAGAAAATAATGTAGTTTCTTAGATGAGCTGACGTGATAACTGGAGCTGAACATCATTATGAGCGCGTAACAGGGTCACAATACCCTTTTCATTATCTAAAATTTTCTTCTTTCGTTTCTCCAATCGGAGTGCCACATCCAACAACGTGAAAAGTCACGTGTTGAATCGCGAATGATTATATCTATCTATCTATAATTCAGTTCTCAACGAACCTATCCGCCATGGTGCATTGATTGTCCTGGTCCACCCCGCAACTGGACCGGAACAGTTTCCACAGCTGCCGGCAACTCACGTGCCGCAGACAGACTCTGTTCAGAGCATCGTCACAGGTTCCCTGACTGATTCGTTCCCGGGTTTCAAGATCTGTATAAAAATTCAAATCACAAAATAGAGAAAATGCTTGTGAAACACTTCTCTTTTTCATCATTTTCAGTGAAAAAATAGTTGGTTGGGTTCATGAGTATTCTGGTGTTCTGCCCTCGAAAATGTCTAGCGAGTAGTATGAGAATTGAAAATAAAACAAACTTTAACTTGGTCTGATTTTGATAGCATTGGAATACGTTTATAAATATGTATCAAAGATTTTCAGTACTTGGAAGATACTCTCACCTCCACTCAACTGCGACTTCCACTGCCGAACTTGGTCTGAGAGAGGGGTTCGGGTGGTCCGTCGCAACTGGGGACCAGCCGTCACACCCAAGGCGTACTGACTGCAAGAATGGAAACTGTTAACAGTCATTATTTATCTTTTTTTTATGATTATAATATTGTGTTTCTTTATAGCTTGCCAAATATCTTTGTCTCCGCACGTTCTCAATATTTCTTCGGCGTCCAATGTGAAACAAACATGAAATATGAAAATGCACTGAGATTGAACTTCTAACACCACAAATGAAATGAAAGCATTGTTAGAACACTTTTTGATTGACTGGTTACGATTTGTACGTCAAAGGGTTCGCTCTGTAACAGGCAGGTGGAAACTACCATCTATTCCAATCTGCTGATCGATTCCGGCAAACTTCGGGACAATTCGGAAGATTGCTATCTATTTAAATAAATTTGTTGATTTGAACTGGTCTCCTTGTACAATCTGAGTACCTTTCGACGAGTCTTCTCTCAATGCCGGCGTCATTCAGTCTTCGCTCGCAAGGATGATTCCATATTAACTGTCGGAAATAGTCACACTGCTCTGTGAACCCTGAATGAAAATAGTTCGTACGTTCCAATCCTACTATTGTTGTTCAGGGTTGTTTTCTAGGGTAATTTCTTTTTTCAACGTGTTCGGCTCGCAAACCCGCCCGATTTTCGTACAGACTAATGCTAAAATTATTATTGTTATTCTGATGTGACTAACATGTCACAAGTTGGATTGAGTTACCTGGAGCAAGAATTATCTGCGTAAACACATAGTAAAAATATCGCAAAAACAATAATAACGGTATTTGAGAATAAGGTAAACGGATGAGAAACTAACCTATGGCTTCGTAGCAGACGCACGTTTGAGACGGGAAGAGGTCGCGGATTTTTCTGATGTCGTTCACGCAATCAGAAGGAGATGGAACGGCACATCCTGGAATGCCGGCAAAATTTCACAGAAAACAACAGTCGATCGGTACACTTTCAGTTTTATTCATTCAGGATCAGGATGCTATTCACTTTTATTTTCTGCACATTAGGAATATTTCTTAGTCTTCCAAGAAAAAGGAAATATAAAAATGCACTGAGATTACACGATAGATGAGATTGAGTCATTTGGATGGGATGGACAGCAATTCTGCTGAGTTTGTAGTTTGATCCTCCTGCGCTTTAGTGCTAATAAAAAACATCTCGGATTCGGTGAAAGCCTGACCAAGATGAGTGACAAATCTGGTCGCTTACGGTAGGCGTTCTGAACTGTAACGAGATTTCTTTCATCAGGATGGCTTTGTAATTCGAGCAGACTTCCCATTCAGACAATACGTGGAAACAATGAACTAACTGGTGAGAGAGTATCCGCAGGTGTTCTCGAAAGATTCGAATATGGTCCTGCACCGCTCGTTCCTGAGACAGAAGGATCGCTGCTCCAAACAACTGTCGTAACCATATACGGTAGCGGTCAGAACTGCAACAACAGCTAATAAAAAGAAAATTTTTAAACGACTAGCTTAATTATATCCAACCAATATTTACCATAGCACCGTTGTCTTCAAAATGTGTTATATAACAATTGTCAAGTATAGGGTTAGCTCTCTAAAGCCAACCATTCCATTGTTGCTCCATCCCGCTGTGTTTGTAGCGTGCTCACGTTGAATTTTGATCGAATTCGATTATAGCGAACTAGATTCACGAGTCCAAACTACAACTGAGCTATACCTTCAACACTATGCAACCCGTTTGTACTACACAATTTAAGACCGGTAGTCTGATGAAACCTCTCTCAGTACTAGAAATCATTTAAAGTGTCAAAACCTTTAAGTGTCATAAAACTACATAATCGTCGTTTGAACACTGCGAAGAGTGTTGGTAAAACATGTAAAATTGAAAACATTTATAAATGCGTGATTAGGTATGCATGTTGTATTCATCCTTTAGTTGCACTCAGGCACGAACTTCGGATGCATGATTTTGAAAACGTGTTGTGCTCTAACAATATAGGGGGGGGGGGGGGAGGGGTAATATACTTTTTTTGTTGAGAATAACATTTCGAAAAAGAGACATCAGAAAATGTTTATTTTATTCTTGCATGGATTACTTCTTACCAGTAGTTTGCAAACCAACAATGTTGCCATAGAACAGGCTAAAAACATTAGAATTCAAATTAAGGCAATTATGAAGTGTACACTTGCTGAAGTTTTCTAAAGTTTGTTTTAAATTTGCAATACAGAAAAAAGTATTATCGTTCGAAAATATATTTGATTGCGTCACGTAATGGCAGGGCGGTGGTGCCAATTTCCAGACATGTTGTCACGTACCTGTAAAGACAACAGCTGGCAGCATCGGGGCTACACCGCCTTAGGAGGGAGAACGGGTAAGCCGGGAGGGGAACATGAAATCAATCTTCGGAGGGATCGCGGTGTCTGGAGAGAGAGGGGATTGCAGAGAAAAGCAGAGAGTATCTAGAGGTAAAGTTGTTTTCAAAGGGGAGATGTAGAGAGGAAAGGAGAGAAGAAGAGAAAGTGACAAGGCTCACAAGAAGTAAACACACATAGTCCTAGTGCTGTCGACGGCAAAGTTACGAATATTCCACCATAGAGAAAATTCGGGCCACCCACAACCATTTCTGGAGGAGTTCAACTAGAATTTTTGTCATAAAAACTGAATTTGTATAAAGAAACAGAACAATTTGTTTATCTTGGAGGTTCACAATATGTTCGATGTTGTAATATGTCAAATAGTGTGCTTGGCAGCGAAAATCATGTAAAACACCATGTGTTTTGGGCAGTTTCTTTTCCAAACACCTTTGATTTTTACAACTTGTGAGTTTGCGACGCGCCTCGTGTCGAATATCCGTCCACAACAACATCATAAAGAGAGAAATGGGGAATATTGAGTGGAGGGGAAGGACAACAAACACATTCAAGATTGAGCATTCCTCTCTAATGTTATTTGTTTTGTTAAGGAACTACTTTGTCTCCCAAATAACTTGAGTATAGCACCGTCAAGATTTGGCACTTATAGACGAAACGATTCTAATATACAAAAGCTAACACTTATTCCACAGTTTAACTAGTTCTTTCTAAATTTTTGTATTTTTGAAGAATTTTTTGTTTTTAGTTTACCTTCACTTATCGTATGGTGGTTTTATGTTCAACCCCCGAAAAGCAGCTTTTCCGTTTTATAACTGTCTAAATTATACAACAACTTGTTGAAAAGTTTTTCAGTTCGGAAAATATATGTAACTCGAAACATGAACTTATCAGAAATAGGTATAGTGGTAGACCGATTCAAATGAGCGGAGAACACAGCGCGTAAATTTTGAACAGAAAATTATTTTCACGGGAATCGAACCCGTGGCGAGTAGGATTGTAGTACCGCCACACTGTCACTGCGCTAAGTGGGCCAACCTTTGCAATGCCCGGGAAGGTTAGATATGTGAACAACTCTAGATATTGAATCAAAGAAAGCATTCATAGTCAGTTAATATATACGATAGATTTAAAACGTTTCAGGATAGTAAATAAAAAAATTGTAGAGTAGATTTTCAACTTTTTGAAAATGCTTTATGAAAAAAAACCTCCCATTTACATATTTCTTTTTTCTAATATCTTTGCTATGGTTTGACAATAATAGTGTTGAATAATTGAGCTTATTCAAAAAGAATAAACCCACACTACATTGAAAAAAAGAATGTGATAGCACAATGCAATGGTAGAATTTCCAAAAAATTGTATTGATTGATGCCATCTGCGCGCCCCTGCTAACACCCGGTCAACTCATAACACCGTCTTTTCACCCGATTATCCGTGGTCCACGACTATAGATGAAGCAGACAAGAATCGCGCACAGCGCGCAAGGCGCGGCGCAGAATATTTTTTGATAACAACCTTGCGGATAATCAATAAAATGAACGGGACGACTTCATAAACATTGCAAAAAATTGTATCGCAGTTGCAATTCCAACTTCAAGTAGTAATGCGAATGCTCAAACTCTGCTAGGGTAATTTTCGGCTTTTGCGAGGTAAGTAACTACAAAGGTCAATATATGAAATAGTTTTTTATAGGTAAAAGACAAATAACTAGCACGCATCAAGTCGTGAGAGCGATGTTCATGCAATTAGCAACACATGAACATGTGAGTAAAATTAGCATATGGAAAGAATAAGAGTGATAAAGAGAGAGAGAGAGAAGATACGCCAGCCACGTGTTGTAATAGACCACTGACACATGCACTAGGAGGGAAAGGAGAGAGAGAAAAAGAGAGAGAGAGAGAAAGAGAGAGAGGAAGAGAGAGGGGAGAGGGAAACGCAGAGAGGCTTTGAGTGGAGTGGCACTTTGACGTGAAAACACAAGCAAAGTTGAAATTCCCTGTTGCTACATTTTTATGAACAGTTTATCTGGTTTAAACCGATTCAATACAAAGTGCTATACAATATAGTACTTGTCTCAAAGTGTGGGTGCAGAACGAGTTGGAACTGAGAGAATAAACCCCAATTGACGTCGCTTCCGGAGACGGAGAGACACGCAGAGACGGAAAAGACACTGATGAGAGGGGAGGGGAGAGAGGGAGAGAGGATGGAAATAGAATGAGGAGAGAAAGAAAGAGATGTAAGATGAATAAGAAAAGAAGAGAGAGAAAGGGAGAGAGAGTGAGAGAGAAAACTGAGAGATATGAAAAGGAGAGAAAGGGAAGAGAGAGAGAGAGAGAGAGATAGAGATCTAAAGAGTATTATGATTGGCAAAGAAAAAAGAGGAACTATCCAGTATAACCACAACATCAAAAGTGATGAAAATATGCAGTGTGTCTGTCTATGTGCTTTCAATTCTCACAGTTTCCCCAACCCAGAAAACACCATGTTTTCCCGACATCAGTGGTTACAAGTTTTTCATATCGAACTAAAACACATTTGTTTGATTTATATTAGGTTATTTTATTTGAACAAAATATAATTGTGTCACTAGGACTTTTGGATGGTGGTATGATTAGGTAATATCAGAGGGGTTCAACTGATGATGACCCAACCCTCTGAGAAAACCCAAAACCGTCTTGAATCAGGGTCGAAACGGTTTTGAGTACATCTCTTACTGAGCACATTAACCTAATCATACCAACATTTGTTTGAGTTGGAAAACTTTAAATCTTCAAACTTTCAGCATCACATCCGAGAAAAAGTGAGGGGGCATTCGAGGTGAGAATTGGAATGAAATAGAATTACGGGGGGACACCTACGCGGCCGGGGAAGAGAGCACGTGGAAAATACATGATGTTCCTAAGAAGAAATGAAAAAAACAACTGGAAACAAAGTTTAAAAAGCTTACGAAACCATATCGTCTATAATGTAAGTTCTGTATACCTGGAGAACTTCAATCATGACATACGGTAATAGTCGTCCTACCGCGCGCAGCGCGGACCGCTGCGCAAAATAGTTTTTGAACACAGAAATGCGAGATTTCAAAAGCGATCAATTGCATGGTCTTATGATTGATGAGATAAGATAACAATATGAAATCGAGTGGACTGATATTTGCGAACACAGAGATAAACTGTTAAATACAAACATGTTGTTCTAGACATGCCGATACTTTGCGGGTCTTTTAAATGTTTACCCCAGTTCTGGTAGTCTTACTTCTTTGACACCAGAACTCTTGGAATGGGTTACAGAAATTCTGCTTGCGATAAGCAAAATATCATGGGAACTCGATTCAAATACAACTGGTCAGTTTTAAACAGTTGATAGTTTATGAAATCCTTGACACGTTTCACGTGACTGTGGACTCGTTTACACATGTGTTCAATGGTACTCAAAAATTATAAATTCAGTGCTTTTTGTAAACATGTAGATTTGAGAAATAATGAAATTATGGTTATGCAACTATTGAACTAAACTTTTCGGTGGTTGAGAATGCTGAAGTGGTATTCGAAATGAGTGCAGTGAAATTGTCGAGAGCTAACAAAACAACTTCACATCAATGTTTCACGGCGTAGACAAAGGGGCTGGAGGGCATTTCTTCCAATGCCTGCGGTCATTGAACCGGAATGCAATGGTCAGGGTCTGCAAATCTTCTGGCGCTCGGAAACTCAGATTCATCTGGTCATTGAAGCATCATAGAGTTCAATAAAATAGTTCTTCCAAACTGCTGGGAGGCTGTAGTCTTGGCTCGGAATCTGAAAGAATAGAATTTAAGAATTTTTCTCCTATGTTGATGTACTGTGTCGCTCTTTTTTGATGTGCACAGTTCCAAAACAATTTAGTTTTTTTAGTGAAGGTACAGAATCTCAAATGGAATTAAAGACTAAAAATATTATGTGGCTGTTTGCTACAACAAATAAAAAACAAGGGACCAAGTTAACGTGACAAATTTCCCGTGACAACGCAACCGTTGTCACGGGAAATTTGTTTTTTTCATAGTTTCCTCAGCTTTTGACACTTGGTGAACTCACCTCCTTTTCAGGAAACGAACAATAGGCGCGACCCACTCAATGAGAGAAATTTTTTTGGACTGCTAAGGAGCTTCAGGCTCCAGGCGCTGTAGCGATCCCCCCATACCTCATGAGGTCACTTTGGAGCATTTTTTGTACATATTTCGCCAATATATGAAAAAGTCGTATAGAAATTGTTTATAGTTCAAAGTGCAACTATAGTTGCGAATACTCATGCTTGTTATTGATTATCTCGATGGAAATTATTCAAAATGGAAAATTTCTATATAAATTATTCATACTGAAAAGTTTCAATACGAATTTTTCATATGAACTTCTCAAATTGAAAATTTGAATTGTAGTTATCCATGCGTACTAAATACGTTGTTCCTGGAAAATTTAAATAAATGCGTCAAATCAGGTTTTCCTTATTTTATCATAAACGTGTGTTTGTGCTAGTATATGTGAGAAATTTTGGCCTTATATATTTAGTTTTGTTGGATAGGCAACATTTGGTGAATATAGTTCACTCTCACTTTGAAATTCAGTGGAAAATAAGTAAGTATTGATTGAAAAACTGGTGAGCTGACGAGGAGCTCGTCAGTTCCTCGTGAACCTCGTGTGTAGACCTCATGAGGTTTCACTCATGAGATCTTACCAGTTTTCGAGGGATTGCTACAACGCCAGGCTTCAAGGAACTGAGTAAAAAGAACATGATGTTCTAACCAAACTTCTATATGATCTTTTTACTTCTTAGTTATATTAACCATACTAAATGTTTTGTGAAAGTTCATTGCAAAATTGAGCTATTCGAAATCGATGTAGTTTGCTCATTATGTTGTCGAATTGTTCTTTCGTTCACTTTATGATATTGTTTTTTGTTTCGACAGTTCTTAACAGTTACTTTGAGATAGTTCTAAACTCGAAATTACCGAGTTGTGTAGTTCGGTTCATGTAATACATTCAATAAAACCGATGAAATCATTACATGGTGCCATTTTCTGAACGAATCAATGTATTCAAGACACGTCTTCGACACATGGAATGCATAATAGCAAACTGCGACCATATCGTCACACTCTCCTACTCTGAACAGTTGTTAAACCAAGAAGATGAAAGTATACTACCTACTCTTTTTGACAGGTATGTTCCATTCATTCAACACGAGTAAATTAAAAAGTGGCGGAATAATCAGTTACAGAAGAAGCCCAAAGCCGCTTTGTTCATTCATAACTGTTGCTGAAGTACTAGGGAGAGTTACCACACATCAAATATAACAAACATCAAGGAAAGACACAATTCACCAGACTTCATAGCCTTCCGATATTTAATACATTCATTCTGTATTTTCTCCCGGTTTCCGAAATCAATTTTGTAAACGAGCAACGATCGGAGAATTGCTTTGACTATGATTACTTCGAAATGCAAGCGAAACCGTCAGAGATAAGACCAAGCAGATTCATCAAACCTAACTTGAACCACATACCCATGTGATATATCACGTTAACTCTCATATCACGCAATCGTAACTTGAGTATACTCAGATCATGCAAATCTATGTATTGCACGTGCTTGCGTGTGAATAAATCAATCAATCAAAGTCGCGACAACATGAGAGTTTACGTGAGCGTCGGTTCGTTTAACAAAGTGTAACTTGAACATCACTTTGAATCAGTGTTTTTTTATGCAGAGCTTGCGCTAACCGTTGTGTTCTTCACGATCAAAGGAAAAAAATCGGTACTGTACTTGTCAGAAACGTGAACAGTTGCAGTGTTTTTGCTGGCGGCGGCCCTGTCTTCCGCTTCGGACGTGAGAAATATTGGAATCAAATCGCATGGAGGAATGGTATGGGGAAAATGATACGGAGACTTCGTGCCGAATAAATGTTGATTGTTATACGTTTTGCTTGTTTTCACCTGCCGAATAATCGAAGTGAGCACTCGTAGCTTCGGAACTGTGTATTCAGTATGTATACAACTTTTTTGTGTGTAACAATGCTGAGTCGCTAAGTAAGGTGCATCACTTCAATTCCTACATTTCATGGGGAACTCTAAGAGACTGTTGTATACTTAATAACCTCCAAAACCAGGAGATTCATTGAGCTCCAGGATAAGTCGGGGATTCATACCGCGTTTAAGTACTGCAAAAATAAGTCGTTCAAAGAACAAACATTTCCTCTACTACTTATCAACATTTTGAGCTTCTCACTTAGTTTGTTCAATACGACATCTTTTAACATGTTGAGCTTTGTTGAAAAGTATTGTACCATTATATCCGGATGATGATGGTTTCCATGATCGATGAGACAATTTTTTGACCACGCTTAAATTCAATTTGACATCACCTTTGATTGAAAAAAAACATGACTATTTAAGCCCAATAGTAATGAGTGCGATGCTTCTCTAAAACTAAAGATGGTCACCCGTGTATTCGCGTTCTCTGTTGTGAATGGGAACTTATTTATTGTCTCATGACTGTACTTGTAAACAACAAATCACAACAACAAACTGTTGTTTCCATCGTGCAATGCAATCAGCACATTCCACAGATAGACATGAATACATAACCTGTACAAAGCGCTCCCATCGAAATATTAATAACAAACATTCCAATGGAAGTCGCTAAACCATGCCAACAATTTGCTGTCGACTACTTTTTCGGGAACATTGACTTTTTACCCCTCCCCCCTTTCTAAACTTGTATTGCTTTTGGGAAATTGTAGTTTGACCCCCCACCGGGGGGGGGAGGTAAGTGGGGGCGATACTTCAATTTTCCCACTTTTTCAAGCTGGAAGATTAAATTCATAATGATTCTGAGATACCAGTTGCTATCAACAGAACAACTCTGTTTTCCCCATGTACACTAGATCTCATAGCCGTTTTTACATTGTTAATACAACCGGTTTTGTACTTGTGCAAGAAATGTTTACCTTCTTTTTTCACACGGGAATTTCAAAGTCCATAATATTATTTCCGTTGTGGTAGAAATAGAATATAAACTGAAATTTCCGTGATCTAATTGACAATTGGTCTTTCTTATGCCGGGATGATGGAGCCATCGGTATTGAGAATGGAAACGCCTTTGAATGCATTTGATTATACAATATACATGTGAAGAAACTCGATAAATACCTTCCTCACTGTGGACTGTCTTGCAGTCATGTTGTCGAACTAGGCTTCACAAAACGTCATCGTTGAGCTGACAATTCGGACGAGAAATATCTAGATGAATAAAAGTTGGATTTTCCGCCTGTAAATATATTTCGAGAAGTTCATTAGAGCTTGGAAGAGTACCTCAAGCGCTGTGCCCCAATTACATGTGGGTGAGTAGAAAAATGAGAAATATACCTAAATAATTATACTGGAAATTATTGATTAATTTTTATTCAACTTTGCCACATTCCTGATGTGCATGCCTCTCCAACTAGAGACGTGTTTCGGATTTTCCAAAGGAACGTGGAAATTCGTGGAAAGTCAGGAAAACGAAGTGGTCCAAACAAATAAAATGGAAACCTGTTTAGACGTTCAACCTGTTTCATTCTTGACAGTTCTATCCCGTTCTAACTATTGACGTATTCATTCTTCTCTCTCCCCTCAATGGCGCAGGACCAATGTGATTTACCGCAGGATCTACCCAAGCCAAATGAAGACGCAATTGAGGGACAGAAACAAACTTATGAGGTGACTCGGCATCGGAACGGTGAAATATTGTATTTATGGTTGCTTTTATATTGCATTCATTACTTATACGTCACTGTATTGTATTTAGTAACTGTCGACCCTCCCCCCATTCAAAATGGCGAAAGTTGCATGATAAGTTTCAACTTCATTCTTCCAGGTGCTGGATCTGCTTGGCAAGGGCTCATTTGGAGCGGTATTTCGAGTGAAAAGAGGCAGCGATGACAAGCTACTCGCCATGAAGTGCGAAACATACAAAGTCAACAAGCAGGTAGATGAAAAACCTCTGAAATCTCCAACATCAATAGTATAACAGACAATTTGTTTCAACGATGTCTACTTTTTTATTCCAGTATTTTTGAACTTGTATTACATTAGTTTGTAGGTCCTTAGGCACGAGGCGAAGGTGTTTCTGGCCACGGCGGCGGTCCAATCCCCCCATTTGATACAACTCGAGGACAAAGGAAAAGTATCCGGACGATTCGTGTTCATCGTCCTACGATTAGTTAGTTTTCTATAAAACCTCTACTCTTAATAACACTTATTGTTGAAAAACGGCACCAAACAACGACTAACTTGGTTTGAAATCATTTTTGCCGATGGTAATCATAGTATTTTTGATTGAAATGAAATCTACTGTTGTCGTTGACGACCTTTTCCGATGATTCATTACGCGTTGACCTCATTTTCAGGTCGGGAGAAATTTGTGGGATTTGCGAATGAGCGAGCCAGGGAAGAAGTTCTCCATGAGCACGTGCTTGAAAGTAGCTGAACAGTCACTGGCAGGACTACGAGACCTACACAGAGTAAGCATATTTACATTGAAGCCCAACTCTTATTCTTGGTTTTCTCTCAAATCTCAAACAAGTTTCTCTCCCATATCGAACAAAGAAAGTATGGCCTGTTTCACGTGCAGTTCCACATCTAAATTTAGGGGCCATAGTCTCGTCTGATTCTATTCAAGACGATCTTTCTGTTCGAGCAGGGTTTGTGAGAAAAGTACACTTACCATCTAATAATCAGGGTTTCCCCGAATACTTAAGGAAAGTAATCAATCAGTATCAGCAAAATAGATCGAGCATGAAGGTCGCTTTTAACAATCCAAAATACAGGCAGGATTTCTTCACCGCGACGTGAAACCGCCAAACTTCGCCATCGGCAGAGAGGAGGACCACACACAACACGTCATCTACATTCTGGATTTCGGTCTGTGTAGAAGATACAGGTGACTCCACTCCTATGAGGTTATGCGGTTTTGCCTTGTGTATCATGATTTCTCAGTGATTAATACCTATATATAAAGTGTTCTTGTTCTCACATATTGGAAATATTAGTTTATTAGTGGAGAAAAGTGAAAAAGGTCTACTCTACATGAGTGTCGATTATTCACATTCCTCTTAAATATCTACATTCAAATTTCAGAACTATCGAGAAAGACATACGAATGCCACGAGAGAAAAGTGCCTTCCGTGGAACGACCAGATACGCGTCACTAGATACGTTGGAACAGGTGAGAGCAAGATTCATTACCAATTACCAAACCACATACATAGGATATTACCTATCACACATTATTGATCACAAAAACTAGAAACCTTTTAAAAACTAAAAACCCAATCAATATAATTCCAGAAGGAGCAGTCTCGGAAGGACGATGTGGAGTCGTGGTGGTACATGATAGTCGAAATGATGTTGGCCGACCTGCCCTGGAAAAAGTTCAAGGTGGGGTAGATCGCACTTGCCACTAAAATAAAGCAATCTGAAACAAAAGGAAACTAAAGAACAATTAATTCTTAGGATTCGCTATATCACAAAAAGCAGAAATGGAGTTGATTGTCGAGATCAGAGTAAAAATTGAAACAAAACCAGCACTCGAACGTTGATGGTATCCACGCAGAGCCCGCTCTTTTATCTTCTCTAATTTTAAATCTTAAAACCAGATAGTCAATTCAGTCAGCAACATATATGGTTCGGTGTGCCTTCTAACTGTCACACACCAATCATGAATCGTGACTGATGTTCAACTCGGAGTCCCGTCACAATCATAGTGTATTAACTTCCACAGTAATTTCCTTATTGCTTGTAGATAAATGAGAGAGAGAGAGAGAGAGAGAGAGAGAAAGTGAGAAAATGAATTTTTTTATAAAATTATAAGTTTGCCTGCGCTAGGTTACTTCTCCTGTTCAGGGCACCGAACGAGCGGAGGTGAAAGCGCATAAACAGCAGCTGCGACAGGGAGACAACTTGAAGAAGGTGAGTACTTATAGTCGAACTTTGAATACTTGTTATCTTGTTATCTATCTTGGCCGTGCACTACACCACATAGCCTACCGAGGTCTACGTCACTTCTATGTAGACTTCCGTAGTATAGTAAACCTGTTGTGGTTTAGTTGTTTATACGTTCCATCAGAAATACATCGTCCCAAACATAATTTACGAAACAATTTGAGAATTCACACTTTCTCACTCAGAGAAACTCAAAAAACTATTGTGCGCAGTGTGCAGTCTGTGCGCAGTCCAAAAAAATATTTATGATTCTTTCGACATGTTTTGGGTGGAATACAGATAGGGTGAACGTTACTCAGCTCCTCCGCACTTTTAGTTCCATCTCTGCACTTGTTAAGTTTGGCAACAATGCGGTGTTTTTGTTTTTAGAGTGAACTAAAGTTAGTTAATCTTTCATTTATGTGTTATTCCAGCTGTTAGCCAACGTTCCGACGCAACCAATGACGAACATTCTGCTATATTTGGATACGGTAGAATACAGTATGATACCCGACTACGACTATGTCTATCGTCAATTGGAAACGGCCAAACAGGTGGAAGAATACTCTCATGAGGAATATATGGTTAAATTTCCACCAATATATGCTGAATGAAATAAGGCAGGAATTGGAAAAAGAGAGACAGAGATGGGGAGATTAGGAGGTAAAAAAGAGTGGGTGAGATAGGTGAGACAGAGAGGATGAAATATAGAGAGAGAGAGAAAGAGAGAGAGGAGGAAGAAAATAGAGGGAAGATGGATATAACAAACAAAGGTGTTGCAGGATTTCAGAGTGAGCTCAGTGGAACCGGTGGAGTGGGATGTGGTAAACGACTATACTGGACCGAAATACGAGGAGGGATTGGAATACAATATGAAAGGTTTCTATGTGTATATCTATTATCGATTGTTTTTGAATTTAGGGCTGAATGCAAAAAAAAAAGGTGAGCCCTGAGAGTGTGTCATTTCGAAGTAAAAAATGCTATTGTCTTGGTGCAATGTACACTTTTCTCGCGTAATCGCGCGCAGCGCGGAGCGCGCTGCGCAGATTAGTTTTTGATCACAACATTGCGGACTTTCAAAGGCAGTTTTATGCCATTTTCTCAAAAACTCCTGAACGGATTTTTGATATTTTGATAGAGAGAGATAGAGGAGGAAAGGCTCTATCATTGAGCTATTCGATATTTGATGTGCAACCAGTGATCTACAGTTATGCTGAACTGAATATCTTCTCGCAAAAATGTCACCCGACAGCGGCCGCGTGGCGCGGCGTGACGCGGCGGCCGCAAAACCGACGAATTTAACCGATTCGTCTGAAATTTGGAATATATTTAGAAACAGCAGAGTTATGTGTAAATCTGAAATCTTGGACCAATCGGTCAACATTGAGTCATTTCATCGTCCTGGAAACATCGCTCTCAGATGCTTCGACAATTACTTCTAGATGTGTGGAGTGTGCGCAGTGAGCTGTTGTTCCGCTTTTCGGTAGTTTGAACAGATTGAAATATATTGAAAAAGCAATTGTGTTAATCTGTAGAGATCCTGACACCATAAAAAGGTTAATCGAACAAAAACTAAATTGATGTCTGGGAATGGATTCGAACCCTCGGCCTACTGGACTGTAGTGCGCTGCTCTGCCGACTGAGCCAAATCGTCACGGAAAAAGAAAGAAATGAACGGCTCCATACTTGCGCTGCCCGAGACCAAGGATTGGTCACGGTTTCTGAGAGGGTGCTTACTAACCAAACTTGTAACGCAGTTTTTGGGTTTTAAACATCAACTTAGTTTTACCTGTTGAGTTGAATGAACTTTCAAAAAGCAATATATGATTAGATGTCTTTATTTCATATCTATGAATTCATTATTTCCTTCTGAAATATAGAAAAAGAGGTCAATTTGTATAAAAAACGAATGTAAAGTGAGAAACGATTGGCGTTTGAGATTGAACTGCATTGAATGTAGAAAAGGAGGTCAATAAACAATAACTCAAGAGGGAAAAATCTAATTTCGCAATTTCCATGGGTCAAAAACATTTTGGTTCTCTACTGAGAAAGAACTTGCAGGTAACATACATTAGTTGAAACGACTGAATATGATATATTCTCACCACTGATTCGAAACTGTTAACAGAACATACTATTCTAGTGAATTGAACAATCACGTGAAGTTAGCATTCTAACGAGGAATGATGCACTTTGGCTTTCTCTTCACATTTCTGACTAGATTGATTGACAGTATAGCTAATGTTGGTTTCAGATACGTTTTTAGTGTTAGCGGAATGTTCTCAAAGTTTGAGCACTTGTTTCCTGATTTAGTTTGTCAGGATGATCGTGAAAATTGCGAGATTAGATTTATCATTCCCCTCTTGAGTTATTGAACAAACATACATTCCGGAAAATGTGATTTTGTTGAGATGCAGTCAAGTTAATTTTGCTCTTTTCCAGTGCCAGGAGATCCATCCGTTAAAAAAGGGAATGGTGAGATTTCAATACTAACACATCGCTCCTCCGGGTAGCTATTTTTCTATTTTGAAAATGTGTGTTGAGGTTGTAGTTGGGTTGAGTTAGTTGACACGCCTATGGATCGAGTGCACATTTTTCACATTCAAAATATATGATTTGGTTTTCACCGTTCTAAAACAAAAACGTACATGTCTACATTTATTTATTTTACCAAAACATTTTTTGATTGGTTTCATAATTATTCTTGTTTCTAGTGAAAAGTGCTCAGGATGATGCCGAGAAGAATGTACCGAAAGATTGAGCAAACCGGCGTATTGGAAGAGTTTAAATATCAGAAAACGTTTCGAGAGACATAAATTGTTTACTGCAAAACTGAATAAAAAGTTTCGGGAAGGTCACTGACCTGAGTTTTTATGACTATGAAAGCTAAAACTGACCGTTGGCTGAAAAATATGAAAGAGAGTTTGTGCGAATATCCAACGTACAGTAGATTTAGAAGTTCCGTCGGCGAAATGTCATGTGGTTGCTCTTTTCAAAGCACCCCCATACGGTCTATATCTCCTCATCCCGCTGTGTTTTTGTAGTTTGATCCCATTTATTTTCGGTTGGTGTCCGTGAGTTACGGCACGTTCCGAGACCAAACTACAACGATCAGTTGATTGCTGCATATATGTAGAGGTACTAGCTTTCCCGAATATCAAAGATGGTAAATAACTCGGGGGTTTGAGAGAAACGCCGCGCATCGGAAGTCTGCTTGTAAGAGTACGGTTAATCTAGATTCGCTATGTTCATTCCTAGAAGAGTACGGTTAAAGAAAGACGAAAATGTGGACCAATTTCGTGTCAACGGTTGTTTAAACTGCAATTGAAAAATGTATTGCAGTTCAAAGGACTGAACCGTTGCGATCGGACTACATATTCGTTCTTCTTCAATCTAGATTGGCTATGCTCATCTCTCATTGCTCACCTCTCAATAAATGAACGATCATTCTGTCAATTTCTGTGAGTTTCACCAACGATCAGTTATTTAGAACGACTTTTGTGGTCACAAAAGGCGCATCGAACATTCGACTTTATTACGCTCAATTTGCTATATTCTCATGCTCCGTTCTCGTTGATCCCACAAACTTTATCAAACAGACTAAAGTTGATGTTTGAATTGTTGGCTCATTTAACACTGGCTCGATCGTTCACAAGTTTTCATTTCGATGCACTTCGCTACCTAATTGTATTAGAAGATGCTTGGAATCCCCCGCAAATACATGCAGATACAGTCAAACTCACGTTCACTCGAAGAATATCTTGGTTGGTCTCTTCTCAGTTTGGTTTTCGTTTGGATAGCAGCACTTTCCCACGTTTCAGCGTTTCTCGTTCCCAGATAAGTTTAGCAGACTTTCAATCGAGCAATGAATACTACCGCGTGGTCTACCTACTATGACATTATTACAGATATTGTGAGTTGAACTCGATTTATATGGTAATGAGATTTCACGACAGCCAAAGTTTTAAAACCTAAAAAGTGTAAAAATACAAGGAAGGTCAAGGTTCCGAACAATCTGCTAGACAGTTGGTTTGAGTGCGGGAGACCGGAGTTCATATTTATTTTGCGTTTTTTTTCAGAATTAATAAACAGAGCCTCCGACCATTTGGTTTTTAGATGTACATCTGAGTTTAACCAGAGACAACCATTGATCTGTTTTCATCATATTTCACACAGTATTATACTAGCTCGCACTATTGGTTGTTTCAGTTTCTTAAATGGTCCGACCCTGGGGACTGTCAGTTGTACGCTCAGCCACTATGGGCATATCATTTCATCTCCTATTTAGTTATTGTGCTTGCTTCATTCTACCTTTTTGTCATGTTCAATATGGTGACTAGTGGGGCTCAAAGGTTACACAACTCGTTTTACAAGTGTGCAATTGTTTTGTTTATTGGGGATATTCTCATATTGTGTGCTTCTGTGAAAGGTGAGATAAGCAGAAAGAACGAAATATGGAAAGTACTTTTGCAAAGACTTCCAAGTTCAATATGAACACACCGGAAATGTAGTTCGAGATAATTACAAAACTTCTACCCGCTTTCTTTGAACTAACGTTACACTTCGATGTTTGTGGAACTTCTAGGCGGTGGACGTTCAGGAACCTGTTGTTTTTGTAATAGAAGGACGGCTTCTATCCAACCGTTTGCAAAGGTTCTTTAATTAAAGTTCGATAGTTCAACCGCAGCTACGCGTGCATGTTCGACTTCGGTCTTACTCTGCAGATTCCTTTTTGCAGAAGGACTGATCTGGGAATGTACTCTGATGGGCAGCCCCGAACGTCAATTGGCCTGGATAACCATTGAATCATTCGCACAAGAACTCGTGATCGGTGTCAATTTGACATTAGCTTCAGTACGATTTGGTACCATTTTCTTCGGGGAAAAGGTGAGAATCGGAAGGGAAGAAGTGTTATTCGAATTCTGCTCAATATTGCTACAACAACATTATAAACTGTGTTCTGCAAGAACAGAGAACGTGTATGAAATCTGTATCGACCTGCTGACATTGTAGTGAGAAAAAAAAACTGTATTGAGAAAATATCGTTCAGCTAAACTAGACTTTCACGAGCCGGAAAACAACAAATGATCAATAACACTGATTATTGTTGCAGAAAGCTGCTCCAGTGGCCAACATTGGTCTTACTGTATCCCTTGTTTGGGCTGTGTCGTTAACTATTCTACACCACTTTGGATTGGTCCGAGCTATAACCATCAACAAATATGGATTTTACTACGAGAAACTTCTTTTTCCTTTCAACATAATTCGAAAACCCATACTAATAGGAGAAGTAGTCGCAACGCTGCCGCTATACATCGCGAGTTTATGGAGACTGAAAATGGTGAGCTGAACACCAAACTTTGATGAAATGCTCTGAATTTTATGCTTGTGAGTCTCAACCTCAACCACCTACAAAGTCGTCCTAAGAATAAACCAAACCATTCCATGAAATTTACAAACTACTTATACCTACACTTGACGAACATCATTGGAAACCTGTTTCTAAATGTTCAAACCAAAGATTCACACCTGAAAAACAGGAAACATTTATCCTATCACAAAATTTTTCCAGTCCGGAATAAGTTCGATGAGTCAATTCAGTCGCCGAAGGGAAATTATGTTTCTCGCACAGTCGCTCATTATATTCGGTAAAGAACTGTTGTTTCTGTTGATCACCAACTGGTTTCTCTACGATCTGAGGTGGATTTCGGCTCCACTCAACTCAAATATCGAGTATTTCGTGAGACCTCTCACTACCGGACTCACACCGGTACGTTGAGAAGTTGGTTCTGCAGGTTTTTTAATACAAATGTTGGGGGAAATAGCCTCTGGTACATAGTGTTCCGTGAAGTAAATCGGAACTAAGTAACCTCCTAGGTCTCCTAGACTCCGAGTCGGCGCGAGACTATGTTCACACTTCGCGAGAACGCAAGGCATGAATATATGTTGTGATTTCCAGACACATAGGGATCAGTCAATAGTTACTTTTCCAATTTCACTTCCCCGTCTCCCAAAGCGGTAAATAGAAGTATGAACGCCGACTTGAATTCTATGACCTCAAACTATAAGTTTTTGGGGCCTCACATTTCCTATACAATTACATACTATACAACTATACGCATACAAATTTTGGCAGTTTTTATGAGTTCAAACAGAATGTATTTTCAGTTTTTGTACATCGTTTTCTCGTCATCGGTTAGGCATGTTCTCCGATCATCATTTCCTGTCAAGCTCTTCTATTCTACCAAAGTCGCAAATGCACAGGTCCAGAATATTATTCTGGTCGGACAGACGGTCACCAGTGTCAGATAATATCGGGATAACATTTTCAATTCCCTTTTCTCTCAATATGTTCACATGTCTCATCGATTTATGCCCGTATTTTATCAAATAAATCATCAAGGCATTAACAGGCAGGCATAGTGAACAGCCTGTTATGTTATAGTTCTAGTTATCTGATCGTGAAACAAATATGTGTATATGCTTTGTGAGCGGAAATAAATGTTAGCCAGGTTTCAAAGACTGTTCTACTGGTTTACCAAAAAAAAAACGCATTTCCCGTATTTCCCGAACCATTTCGTACAACCAGTTCAGTTTACTGGTTAGCCAATACCTTCCCATCGTGCAAAGAACGTGTTCACTGAAAACCGTACGTGTTTTCTCCCCATTTCCACTCAACTTTCTCCGTCATTTGGTCTGGAACGGCACTCACACCACACGACAATGGCTGAAGATCAGGTATGTTTCTACTTCCAAACCCTATCCAAGAGAACAATCAGCCAATCGGCGAGCCACGATTGTTGTTGTGAATATATTGGATATTCTCAACCTATACTATATTAACCTCTTGATTCCATTACTCTCAATGTCTAAGCTCTCGTAACATTCCTTTCTCTGGTATGCGTCATGGCATACCATGGCACCGCCCCTTCATGTTTAGTCGCTCTGTATGGAAGATTGAAATAAACCATCTGTATTCAGACTGTTCTGTTCTACCTAGAAAGACCTTCAGGAAGTAATCCCTAAGGCCCTCCCGAGACTTGAACTAAAGACCCTATCAGTAGGGCGCTCTGAATACAAAGACCCTTCCGTGGGCGCACTCAACTACAAATAAAACCCGAAACTACGGGTAAAAGACCTTTCTACAAAGGCCACTGTCGATAAGGGGAAACCCTCACCAAAATTGTAGCCGACTGGCCAATACTCCACGAGCCACGAGGCAGCGTGGAGATCAGAGAGAGGCAGGCTGTAGAAGGCTGTCTGCGTTTTTCTGAGCTTCTGACTTTCATTTTGTAACTAGCTAATTGACCTGCAAGGTCAGACGGTTACGAACTGTAGACGTACTTGTATTGTTCTGTCAGAAAAGTGAGAAACATTTCAGAATACAGCGAAAAATCTGGTGGTCAAAATCGAAATAGGAGGTGGAGTTCCGCTTGGAGCAGTGCCGAATGACAAGTTGATCATTACCAAAATACAGCCAGGAACAGTCGCCGAAGGAAAACTTATAGTTTGTATTATGTCAAGTACCTTCAGACGCTGAAAATAGTATTGTTGAACTATTGACCAGACAGTTCTGCTGTAGCACAGTGATGAAAGTTGTTATTCCACGAGAAAGAGAGATTTCCAACTCATATGCAAAGGGTTACATCTATTCCAATAGATTGTGGACAAAGGTGATTCGCATCAATTTTGCAGGTTGGAGACCAGGTGCTGAAAGTGAACGATGTGGCGACGAAGAATGTGAATCACTTCTTCGACCAACTGAGAGAGGCAACTCCTTGTGCGTCTATTGCCATATTTCGGTTAGTTTTTACTCTCAATTGAAGATGTCTTTAGGGAAGGTTACAACCATTTTCATTAAAAAATCCATATTTTAACTACATCCTCCTGATTAAACCAGCTTGAAACGAACTGAAAACTGTAGTAAACAATCTAAAGTTCTAGACGTTGCGAAATTCTCTTATGATGAAGACAGAATAATCTGCTCTCACTGTGTACATAGTAGTGGATGATGATTCAGAGACGCGAAGCGTTGGGAAGAACTGGAGTCCCATATCTACATTCCATTGGAGCGCCAGAAACTGATTCAGAAGAGGGACGGATTCGTCTATTTCTTGGCCAAGTTTGTCTACGTGGCAGGCGGACCGAAGTTGGGGCTGGGAATCAAGCATTACCAGAACAGAGTACTCGTATCTCGGTGTGATGAGGGATCTATTGCCGCTTCACAACTACAGGTACATATTTATAGATGGGCGGTTGAATATTGAATTTGAATTGTTTGATTTCCTATTATTCTCACTCTCAGAATCATACTATTTTATCTGTCTCACGAATATAGTTCCTATCACCCATCGATAATAGTCGGCCATGCTGGCCTGAGCGCACCCTACATTGCAGGCGACTGATGGCAGCTTTCCAATCTTTTCATTACAAAGAAAAATTCAAAAATGGTTGTTTTGATATTTGCTGTGCCAAATTTAGCTTCTGCCACAATTTTGATTGAGCTCGAGGCTGTTGGAAACATTTCAACACAAATGACTCCGCCTAACTCATTGATCTATCGGTGGTTGAAACAAACTATAACAGGAAGTTGTTCTACAGATTTCACCTTTCTCAGAAGTACGCACAAAGACGATCAATACTGACTTACAGGTTGGAGATCATTTGCTGGATATCGATGAAAGTCCGGTCAGTGACAAAGACGTTGCCCGTAATCTACTTGTCAAAGGACTCAAGGTGACAATTTCTACACCTTCTCTCATTTCATCGATTTCAGTTCAGTTCAATCTAGATATATGTTCCTCATTACTGAGCATCAGCGCCTAAAACATGCATTTCACTGATAATATCTGTTTTTCATATCATTTTCCGTATGAAACCAACAAAGACAGCCTCTGCACACTCTTTTTGTATAATCAACATGAGCTGTTTGATGTTCGGCGAGGAATATAATGAATCAATCATACTTCAACTCCCAGGCAAACGGAGTGGTGACTTCTGTGGTTGAGAGACCAGAAACGGCGGAGGCCAAACAGTGGGTTCAGATGGCGTTGACGACAGAAGTGAAGCCTCCTTCTGTTCAGATGAAGTCCGACGTGAAGGTCATAGCTAAGAAGATTCTCGGAAAATTGGGCCAACCGCAGCAGGTGGGGTTTTCAACAAAATCAAGAAGTTTGATATCCAGGAAAAAAAATAGAAAACAAAAACAGTAAACTTAGTTTCTGTCACAAAATGATTGCTAAAAGTTTGTACAGCTCTGTCATCACAGATAAGAAGTCATTCTGACATATTCTGAATCTCCCCTTCCAGCCTCCGAAGTCTATTCTGGTCAGCGGTGCGGCTCAGAAAAGAGTGCAAATCAACGACGAGCACAAGTCTCACGTGATTGCAACTGACCACGAAGGAAAGGTGTTGAAGGCCGTCAAGAGCGCGAAGTAAATCAACTGAAGATAAATCGAGAACAATGAAGATTTTACTGCAAATTATCTGAGTTTTCTGATCATTTGATTCTACAAATAAATTGTGTACTGAACATCGAGTCGTTAAGAGCTGACGTGGTTATCATTTATTCGGAGATGATTGGTCGGAACTTTCGAATGGCTGATTCTGACTCAATACATTTTGTATCGGTTCTTCAAAGAAATGTAACGCTTTTTCCAATTTTTGAGCGCAAACTTCTGTTCAATTTTAATTCCAGAGGGAGTATAGTGTCTGCTTCACTAGTATAGCAAAACCTGTTTTGGGGAGTGTGAACTATCAAAATATTCTCACTTTTGTGAAACACCTCGGGAAAAGCTGAACTATTTTTGGAGTATAAGCAAATGACTAACACCAGATTGAAATGATCAAATTTCGGAACAACAACAATTTATTATTAACCAATTAAAAACGAAATAACAGAGAAAGAACAGTTCCACACTTTACAAAATATTAGCTGGAACACTGAACGAATTAATTGAACGGTTATATGGAATGTTGCCTAAGAAAACATTTACACAAAATTCCGTTTTAAGAATACCATGAAAGTTCCATGAAACATGATGAGATACCCGTTGGTGCTACCGTACTTAACACAGCAAAATGAAATACTCGTAATAAAATGTTAGGTCAATCAAGGCACATCCAACTTGTACTAGCAAGTCGAGAGGTTTGACGACGGCTCATTTGACTATATTGATTGTCAAGTCAAAATCTTATATTGTAGTTTGATCGCAATAAACTCCTTGATTTACGAATTTTGACCAAAAAAACATTAGATCAAACTACAAACACGACGGGAACGGACCAAAATACACTGTATACTTGCTTTGAGAAAAATAACCTATACGCATGTTTCCACTGATACAGCGTGTAGTCTGTAGTCTGATCTAGAATAGAGCAATGAGGATAAGTGGCCAGTTGATGATGAGAGCGTAGATGCCGGCGCACAACAGCAGAATCACAATGATCCAGCACAGAACTTGGATTCCGAACTTGTGCCAACACCAGTGCAGACAAGGCTTCACCCTGCAATAAAATTAGTCTCAGAATTTTTTTTAGTTTGTATCCCTGGGTGAAAACTCGATTCACGAAAACGGTGTTGCTTGTAACCATGATATGCCACGCGATTCGTGGAGTCCTTTTTTCTTGATCTCAGTCAAACACGAATCTAGTTCGAGTAGATCAGTGTGAATGTCTTCATCGAACTGAACACCCGTTTACTATAAATGTAGGATGTAGTTTTTCTGAAACTGAATGACTGACCTCGAAGTGAGCCAGAAGGTATTCCAGATGGAACGGTGTGGCTTCGCGAGATAGGGGCTCTGAACGTGAATTATACAAGCTGACTTTTGCTTGTCAAAATATTAAAATTCCAACGCTTTCCTAACACATTTTTTGTCTGAAAACCAACGTGGGCGATTTAACAGCTTTCTGTCTAAGTTAATCATGCGAAAAACATTGGGGAAGAGGCAAAACGCACCCCCTTTCTATTACTTACTTTGCATTGTTTCTTCAGTTTATGGCTGAGATTTTATTACACAACTCACGTGATCGGTTTTTTTTTCGGAGATTAACGTTATTTAGCTCGGTGAAAACATGAGGTCAGTTCCCGTGGTCGACTCACGTGATTGGGTTCCTTGCGTTTCCTGCCGAGGGGGTCGGCCTCCGCTTCTTCTAACGGCAGAAGACACATCTCCATCTCGACCAGACCCGTCACGTACATGGCATCTTCGTCGAAGTCGTCGTTCTTCTTCTTCAAAGCCACCTCGTCTGTCTGAAATGAAAGACAGTTTAATTTTGTCAAAACAAAGTTCAACAAACCCGCCATAGTATACTACTGGCAAAAATCTCAGCAATTGACCTTCACGAGAAATCGAATGTGAGCGAATTGTCCACATTTGACAACTGAAAATAACTTACACCAAACACACGTGCAACAAATGCTCGAAGATTGTGGCTTTCAAATTTTCTTAGCTGCAATGTGAACCCTCATGATTTATCGAGCTTCTTTTCATATATTTGTACAGTAACCCAGCTGCTTCGTTCCATTTCATGTCGAGGAACACCAGTTTGAAACAAATTGACGTTTTCTAATGAATCGTAACGGTTTCAATTTGAACGTACCGCATCTTTGCACGGGTTGTCACTCAACACGGGCCACCATCCACGAATGACCTCCGTATCGAATAGAGACACCGACTCTACACTGTCTCCCGGATCGTGGAAGATCTGCAGAAGTAGAGATGAGAATGAAAACTTGGTAACTCGAACGTTGTATCTTCAACCTTCATACTCCCTGCAGTTCCTAATCGGAATAGATGACTGATTATAGTTCTCACATTTCCCAAATGAACAAGGGTAAGGTTCCAATGATGTTTCCAGGCAGTTGATCAGATCAACCTGTTATAGATCAACATGTTATAGAAGCAAATTTTTGACAACAGTTTTTTCAAATATTATTGACGTGAAACCCATTTTATTTTATTACTACCAACCGGTGCGCGCGGGTATGGCTTCTTCTCGGTTTTCCTTATCTTGAAGCAACATCGAGTGTGGATGCAGAAACATGTGCATCTGAAAAGAGACATATAAAGGAAAAGAAAAATATGGGTTCGCTTCAGCGGAAGAAAGCAAAAACATTTTTTGTCTTGGTTCGAGATATTCGTAGTTTGATCTCACATTTACTCAAGGCGCAATTGGGATTAGATGATGTAATGGGAAACTATAGTCGTCGCCAACGGAAAGGCGGGAGAGTACTGTACATCTAACTTTCCGCTGTGTACGCACACGTGTCTTCGATTCCAAAGCTTGGTGGCCATATGCTCTAATAGCTCAGTGGTTTGTGCCCTGCTACGAAACTTTTACTCGCAGGCTCGATTCCGGCGAGCGACAGAAATTTATAAATTTGGCACTCACTATACAGACCTCCAAAACCGCGGATCACTCGCTAGGAGGTTGAGGCCACCCAACAAAAGTGTCTAAAGTTTTAACATTCAGTCTGTAACTTAGTAAAATTGTGAAATGCAATAGCTGAAACAAACCTGATGAGGCAACATTTTCTGGAGCAACACTTGGGGCATCTCTTGAATCTTCCCCGTCTCGTGTACATTCCCATCTTGTCAGGATGCGCGACGCCCTCTGAAATATTGATTAGAGAACCGAATCGAAATCTTTCAACAAAGTTGTTAACAGTTATGTATTCTGCGGTTATGATGTGAGATAGAACAACTGACAATAATGTGGGACCAAACAGTGAATTCTGCTGAGGGGGTATGGAGAGAGCGAGAACAGAACTTTCAAAAACAGCTCAGCCTTTGAGTTGCGAGTTGATTAGTTTTTGCTGGCTCTATCATTGAGCCAGGACACAATAACTCTTCAATTCCATTGAACTTACAACTTCAGTAATCTATCATGTCCGCTTCGACGTCCCACCACTTATACTTCCTATAAGTGTTGGTCCCTCAAATTAGATAGTCACACATTATATTAGCCGCCCGGCTACAGTCACTAGCACAAGAGAGCAGAGACAACGAGAGGACGAAGAAAGACTGAGCAGATACACGAGACGCCGAGTTGACCCCGAAGATGAGATAGCACAGGGAAAGAAGAGAGTCTCTAACCAGCCAGAGCGTGACCCCAGGCAAACGGCAGAGTCGAGATGTGACGACCACCGAGAGAGGTTGTTACCACCCCCCTCTCGCTGGCACTAAGTGACTTGTAGATACATGAGCCATTCTCTAGCCATAAGTTGTATGTTAATGCTTACCTCGAATGAACATATATAAACCAATAAGTGTTACTCTACATTATTATAAACAGTTACAAGCAGGAGTAGTTCAGGGTCTTGATAAATCTACACACAATTGTTACCTTTGAAATCGGTGATATCGAGTTCCATCTCTCCCAGTTTCACGTCTTTCTTGAACTTGTTCTTGTCCCACAATTGAATGATCAATAACGGCTCTACCATCTCGTCACGTGGCTTTCTGGAACAAGAACATGTGCGAATGAAACACGTAGCAAAATCTCAAAGAAATTCACCTTTAATTTAAAAAATTCTCCACCTGACCATTATTGAGGTCACATTGGCATTTAGGTGGCGCAAATATGATCCGGGAATTGGGTAGGGTGAGCTTATTAATTCATTCTATCACTCGGCTATGAAGCCAGATAAACTCAAAAGGCATATGTATTGATCATTTCGAACATGCAAGAGAACATCAAAGACCAAACTACATATTATAATCACCTGAACATCCTAGTCTTGCGATGAGCGACGATCTTTCGTTCCCACGGGTTGAAGTCAATGTTGAGAATGAAACGCCAGTTGAATTCACCACAACCGTCCAGTGATCTGAAATAATTTGTAATATTCACAAGTAATATACTCCAAATTTACACGTATAGAAATCAATACAGTTGTAACTGCTGTTTTGTTGATAAGATTGTTCATGACCTACCGATAGTGTACATCTGTCTTGTCCACTTTCTGCATTCCGTTGACGAACACCTTCACGTACAAGTCAGACATCTGGAAGTTGTGAAGGCTTGAACGAAACAAACACTTTTCTAATGAATAACACGCAAACAATTTTTCAAATTAAGGTATACTCAGCCAGTAGCCGAAAAACACGTTTTGCACGTGTAGACTTTCAAGACTCACCGACCAATGAAGAGATTTTGTTGTGCCCGATTTGTATATGCCTGCTTTTGTGAAATGACAAACAACAGTTGATCGGTCGAACTTGTTGAACAATCTCTCGATAAATAACATACCGGTTCACCGAAACTCCTCCGAATGGGGATGGCGTTGGACACGTTGAAGACAGCGAGGCGCAACTGGTACTGGTCCGGTTTTCTGGGAGAAATGTCAAGGGCGGCCGGAATAGAACCGAGACTCATCTGCAAATGTTTGTGGTTTTCCGGATTATGTTTAAAATATCAATGTGGTAAGCATCTCAATAGTGCGCAATAGTATTCGAATAAACAAAAATGATGAACTTCAAATAGCTGTTATCAGTCACAATTGCAGGTAACAACGTTTTGAACTGAAAAAAAACATGTTACGTTTACTGCAATTTAGTACGGATCTCATAGAAGTTTCTCTATCTCTATCTTGAAAGACTGATGATGAGAAAATGTGTCCCGTACCGGCAATATGTCGACGAACATTCTGACTTCTCCACTCTGTCTATTTCCACCCAATACAGTATGGAGAGCTCGTGTCTCCACGTGCTCTGGGACCAAGTTCATCTACAATGAAATGTATGAATGAGTTGAGAGCAGTCGAGGTGTCGTCATTGTTTCTCAGTATTCAGAACGATATGAAAAAGTTAGATATTTTCCGAAAAGTCCTGGTGTATTTAGCTCATACTCAGCCTAGTTGTTTCATGGTGAGGTTCGTTCGGTGATAAGTATGCCAAATTTCAACTCGCGCTGACTCAAGTTGTTTAGTCGTCTTCGCCAAAAAATATAATTCAATGTCTAATGGCCCTGTTTCGAACTTAGGTATTAAGTAGAACATTTCAAAAATGTCACATATGTCGATTCTAACCGAATTGAGGATGTAGAGGGCGACTGTCTGCAGTGGTCTGCCGATTATCCTCTCTCGTTGGTATCTGCGGGTCTCCAGCAGGTCCTCTTTCGTTGGGGGGTCTGGCACTGGTTTCTAAACACAATCTTCGAAATAAAATGATGAGGAGAAACATAAATGCTATACTAAAATACGCAACACTTTCCTCATTTCTCTCACACTTCACATTCTAACGCTCTGATAGTTTCACAATAACATTGTGAAACGAGGACAGGTTAGATTATTGAACTCATGTATCCACCATAGTTATCGAACAAATTACGATGACATGTCGCCATTCGGAATTCCACTGAAGCAGTCCACGTCGGAGTGAAATGGACTATACCTTGAATGCGGTGGAAAGAGTGAAGATCTTCTTGGTGGCGGACGAGATCTTTCCAGGCGACTCAGCTTTCTTGTTACTTTCCTTTTCCTAAAAAGATGTGTGGAAGTTTGTAGCTTGAATGTTAACAGTTTTGAAAAAATGTGACATGTTCTGAGAATTGATGAATGTTGGATAATAAAGTATTTCAACCTTAGAAGGTGTATATACCAATCGTACAAAATGTCGTGCATGTTGCTCACTACGTTCAGCAATAGTGCTTGTTTTTCTAGTCGCCATTTTCCAGCAAATTACCTTCTCCTCCTTTTTCTCATCTGTACCAGCCGACTGTCTCATCGAGTCTCCAACAAACTTTTCGTCGTCCCTGAAAATATTTTAACCATTTAACTTCTAGAGAGGCACATTTTTTGATTTTCGTAGAGCGAATACACAACAAACCAGAATACGTTTATATGATCTCATCAAGTCGGTCGTATATGAAGTTTGTTCCAATGGTACTGAAGAATAATGAGAAGTCAAAGAAGGAATGTTCCCGTTGACTTTTTCATTTTTATGTCGATTATTGACGGACGATTCGCGTTTCTTTCATGAGTCAATTCAAGACTCCTTACCAAGACAGGTCGCTTACCTTTTCATGATGTTCATGATGTCCTTGTGCCAGAACTCCACCCCTAACACCTTCAGTCCAATGTCAGACTCACTCCGAATGACAGACGGGGCGGGCAGCAGCATCTTCACACAGTATCTGCAAATATACGGCTTTTATGAACGAATATCAGTTAGAGATATGCAGAAACTACGGAAATAATCAATAAATTGTGTCATGAACGAAGTTCCGTCACTTGTGGTCTGGCTCACTGTTTTCAGAAGCTCTTTTTACGAAATTCAGACTACCCGCCAACCAGTTGGCCAGGATAGCTCACTTCCTGAGCTGTTGCAGAAACTACCAAATGTCGGTTCTTGGAGTCTTCTCATTGTCTTGCCACATTATTACTGGTAAATTGGTAATTTTGTTTTCCCACTCACCGTTTCAGCGTAGCGAGAGGTGTCAACTGGTCCCGCCACCCGAACTCGCCATGAAGTGTGTACTGTGACGCCAAACCGACGGTGGCTCGCCATTTGGTCAGAAGACGATTCTCCAAATCGATGGTCGTAGAACCGATCTCCTCGTCTGGACATTATCGATATTTGGGAATTAAAAGCCATTTTGGACAAAATTATTGCTTGAAGTTACCAGCCCAGTTTTAAACAATGCTATTTGAAACAAAATTCTACGATAAACGATAGCGAGAATGGAGAACCACGTCAATACCATTATTATACGACTCCACTGTAGCAATGTAAACAAGAAGTGGAATTATCTGTGAACATTTTAGCGTTTTAGCTTGCTTATTCCTACCAGCAAGTATTTTCCGTCTGTCCATGATGCTGACAACCAGGTCCTTTTCCAGAGGAATTGTCACCTCCATCTCAATCATCTCACCGAACACGGGTTCCAATGTATCCGAAATGTATTTCTTTTTCAGATTGATCTGAAAATTGGAGTATGTGTGATCAGATGTAGTAAATGTTTCGATAAACATAACAGACTATTTGTCTGGTCTTGGTCACGAAATGTGTACCCAAATCTACGCGTTTGTGATCTTAAGTGTGCTACAAGGTACACACTATCAGCTTAATAAAAGTTTTGATCGAATCAGCAAAAAGTACGTACAAAGCAAAATATAATATCTACAATATGTCGCATGTTTTAACAACGAGTGTAGTGCTATGATTGGAAACGAATAATGCACGCTCTCTCCGAGGCAAGGTTGAACGGTGTATGTGTTTAACATAGCCGCTGTGCTTGTAGTTTGGTCACATTGCTTTTCGGTCTGAAATCGTAAGGTGTATGTCGAGCTCAAACACAACGCATGTATTTTGTTTGTGTACTATACCTTTTGTTTCCCACACCGCACTAGGAGATATGGATCGATGATTCCACTTCTGCGCACCGATTCCAACCCGAATGCCTCGACCACGTAGACTCGAACTAGACAACGGACAGGGCCGAGGAACTCCACCCCCGGCGGGTCGAGCAGCTCTGAACAAACTCAGTAAAATAGTACAAACTACAAAGTACGCAATGTTCTACGTTTTGATATTTTGAAAACTCATTAATTAACTCAAGATTCTGATAGAGAGTAGTTTTGTGTAACTTACTGCAAATCAATCACGGGCATGAACTGGTTGCGTTTTTTATAGTACAGTTGTTTGTGTGTACCTCGTGTGAAACGATTTACTATAGTAGTATTTACCTGGCGTCTCCTTCCCAATACGCGTGATGAATAGCTTCCCCTTGAGTTCTCCGGTTCTCTCCTTTTCCTCCGGGTCATCAAAGTTTCCCTAAACAAAACAGTCCAGAATATATTTACTGCATCCCAAATACGTGAGTCATTTTTAAATTCCGTCATAAAATGGAGAATTGACTTCGCGCTAGTGTGATGAAAGCCGATCTACTTTCTCTGTTGGTAGCTCGGTTGTTCTCACCTTGCAAACTACAGTATACTTACTAATTATACCTTCATAAATCGAACACCTACTTTTGCACTTTTGACAAAAGTGAACGTGTCAAGGAAATCAGTGAAGTGGTTGTAGCCATTGACTTCTCCCAGATCCCATTTGAATACTGTCAAATGTTCCATTCCAGATCTGAAAAGGTAAATGTTTTTTTTCATGCTGTAATATTCTCCCCAATTTGGCAGAAAATGAAGACTGGGAAGCTGTCCTTCTCCTTTTTCTAAGAGTCGTTTTCACATGTTTCAGTTCTCAGTTTTTCTCGGTTTTCTCCAACATTCATTGTTTTTCTACTTTTCTCACATATCCTCAACGAGATAAAAAAAAACGTACTCTTCGAATCCGGGTGCCTTTGAGTGCATTCCTTGTGAGGCGTAGTACTTGCTCCACCAGTCGATTCGAGGTTGACCTTCGCGCTGAAAACACCAAACTAATATATTGTTGTTCAAAATAAGAGTCGGTTTTAGTTTGTCTTTCGCTCGTGTATACTTTCAATCTGTCAGCTTATAGTTTGTCAACTGTCCATATCAGATACATGATTGTAATTTGATAAATTATTGACATCAACGAACGCAAGGTAGATCTTGGATGATGACAAATGTGAAAAGATATTATCCAATTTGAATCTCAATCGATGAATTCAAGCACATCTTTATACCTGGATGCTCGTTTGAATGTTGGTGTTAGCCAATATGAAGTTTTCCTCCTCGATCACTTTCTCAAACGCTGCCCAAGTTGACTTTTCCGAACTGGTTTTCTGGAATGGAAAATTATAAGCGAGGCTCATATACTTCTCAGTACGTTAGTGTTAAGCAATACCTTATCAACTAATTTGCTCCAGTTTTCATAATTCTTCTGTTGCTCAAAAACAAGTAAGTGAATGAATGAATAGAGCTAACAATTGGGCTTATGTCTCACTATCCTCAAAAATGCCGAAAACCCTGGGTAACTTACTCCAGTACGACTTTCGAAACAGTAATAAGCTGTCAATAATACCTTGACTTTCTCGTTCCGAATGTATTTGGTGAAGTTGGAGATGTGGCAAACACCCAGGAGTGGTTGACGGTTGAAGGCGCGGGTATCGTACAGATTCATCACGAGAGGGGGACTGAGTTCGAGTGCCGATGGAAGTTGAACCTCAAATGAACTTCATAAACATTACGTAAAGGCGTGGTTCATATAACTCGCCAATAGAACAAAACTTCTTCAAACAAGTGAACAAAGAACCAACATCACTGGTTGCGGTTTTCAGCAAGAAAGTTACTTCTTATAGACAGAAAGGTGAATGTGAGGGACCAACTATAGACACTTATATTTATATATTTGTAATATATATTTTACTCGGAACACAATCACTACAGTCGTGTGTTTACGCAGACGTAAATAATAATAAAATGAACCTCAGGAAAGCTGATGAGCGGCTCGGGGAAGTTCGGGTCCTTTGAGCTGTTTTTCAAGGCCTCTGTTCTCAGTTCACAGTCACCGATGAGAAGTTCCAGAAAGGGTCGACGCACGGACAACAACTGGAAACACACAATTTGGAGCTCTCAACAACAAGAAACAAAAGTCATCGAGTTCGATTTATGAATAGATGCTCGAAAGTGAGTAGATTTTGAGCTTCAGTCACAGAATTATTATTTGAATTCAATCAAACCACTTACATTTAACTGACGTGACTACCGTAGTACTAAATTTACTGAGCATATCACTGTTTCCTCTCGTTACTAGAACATAGGTCATTTAAAAGCAAGAATTGACAATATTTGGTCAGAATACATTCTCAAAGAGCCTAAAAGAGTTTCCTTAATTCTATGCTTTCTGTTTGTGTAAAACATGTGGTTACACCAGGACAATCAAACTACAACTAAATCTGTTGGTATCCGTTGTTTTTATCTATTAGCAAAAAATAATTGTTGTTATCTAGTTGTCGATGGTGTTCATGAGCTGACCTTGTGTCTTGAGACGTTGCGTACTCCCCAACACATCACCTGCACCGCATACTTGTCAAACTTTGGACGCATCTCAGTCGGAACCTCGAAACGATCGCTGGAGAAAAAAACTATTGCCAAAATACCATATTTAAATGCGCATAACACCGTAAAATTATGATACAATAAATCACAAAATTGAGTTAATGACGTTAAGCTATACTACTGAAATTGAAACTAGCCGCACAAAACATGAGCGGAGAATATGGAGATGATATACTGAACTACATATATAAACTTATAGAAACACTACGAAAAAAAATTAAGTTTCTCACTTGTTGTTTGACTTGCGCATCGGTTGAAGAGGAAGCTGGTCTTGGTGACGTGGATCCACGTGGAACAGTTCGAAGGAGGCCAACACGGCACCTCTGAAACATTATGAGGGTTGAACAAAAAAGCGAAAGCCAACGAAATAGGAGATAAACATTGGAAAGGGCGAAATTTACAAAACTTAAAACACAAAGTGAGAGAGATTGTTGGCAGACGGAGCATGTAGATCACAGAGAGAGAGGGAGATAAAAGATGGAGTGAGAGTGTGAGAAAGAATAAGACGGATGTGAAGAGAGGTGAAAGATGGAGCTAAAAATAAGAGAAGAGAGAGAAAGAAAGAAAGAAAAATGGCTCCACCTAGTCTTTCCATTATGGAAGTTAAGCGTGTGCCATTGGGGTTGAGCTCGCGAGTCGGCCGGAGAGGTGATTACTGTAGGATTCACTTCGAAACGACCAAGAAACATCTGAAGAGTTCAAGTGAATAAATATTGTTCTTATTATCGTTGAAAAGTCTTCCATACTACAAACTACAACAAGTAATGTCAATAACGAAGAATAACGAAAAGTCATTTATTACAAGTAATGTCAATAACGAAGAATAACAAAAAGTCATTTATTCATGTTTCAAAAAACCATAGCAAGAGAATATTTTTACTTACGTGTAAAAAGCGAGATATACTTCAGAACTCTATGTGTCGTACCTCACTGTCGTCCGATCTTTCCCCTCTGACCTCGACCAGAATCGATGGGGGATTCAGAGCGATTTGACGTTTTCCGCCAGGAATCGGCATCTAGAAGTGACACTTTTTCCTCCATTTCGTGATATGTAGAATACATCAGACGATATGATGTGATTTTTACCAAGGGATTCTGTGTATTTGACAGTGCTCTCTACTCTCTCAGCGGGTGAGTCATTAATGACTTGCGAACGACCGAGAGACCGCTGTTTGTCGCGAGACACAATATCGACCTACATTAGATACGGCGCAAGCAGAAAGCCGCACATATATATACAAAAGCGTTGAATGTGGAAATGTACGCGGTCCGATGTGCTTGGGTTATCAGACAAACTTAGTTTCCACCCCATCCAGACAAACTTGACTGAGTACATTTTTTTTCCAGTAAAATGAACACAAAATAAAAGTAGAGGACACCTGTCAGCGATTTATGAAATGTTTTGCGGGCTCTGTTGAATATTGTGCAACATGTGCATTTTTTTTCGCAGAGTAGACGGTGGCTAGTATCTCGGCGTCAAAAAGTGACACTACCTTTCCAGGTGCTGATTTTGAATACAAGAAATTGCATTTTTATTCATGACAACCACTATCTGTACATTCCCTGCAGCAGTGAGTCGATGTAGTTGAATATCAGTCGATTGTTCATTAAACTTAAACTACATTAACAATGTGTTACTAGAAACGATACCTGATCGAATATGAGTGTCTCACACCAGACTGGGTTCTGTGAGTTGGCGACGATGAGAGACTGTCGCGCACGCGTCAGAAAAGTGACGCGCGCGAAAGCACAAGACGACGTTTTCACCACGGGGAGAAGATCCTAGAATACGTTTCGTAAGTACTACAATTCTCAGAACGGGAAGAAAAATTGTTAGTCAGTGACTTGTATTACCGATTTGAGCAATCGATAACATCTCCCGAAAAATGAAAAATATCTCGAAAACCTCTTAACGGAACTCATAACTAAAAATCCTGGATAAAAACCACTCACCTTTGCCCACAAAAGATAGCATCGCAGCTGCCAGATAGAGCTCGTGTTGTGAACCTCGAACATGCGCGACAGAAAGAAACACTCGTGCTCACGACCGACAGGAATATTACTGAAAACGGTGCACAGTTATGCAAACAATCACATCGTTGATTGCAGTAACGATAACAATAACAGTAGTTTATCGATCGGTAAAGTACATGGGACACCTAGGTTCTCTGTGCCGAACAAAATTGAATTCCAGTTAACATTGCGAACTTGAACTGTAGCTAAGTTAACATTTCTCGACTGTATGCTTGTTTCAATCAATGGGGATGTGTTACAGTACCTCTGCCGTTCGACCTCCACCAGAAACCGTCGTCGCCGTACCGATGCGTCGGCCACCTCATCGTGATGCCACGCCTTCTCGAAACCGCCCGCGAACTAGAAAACAGCACAATCACACAAGGTTACAGTATTTCGAATATGGATTGTAGTCGGATGAGACGGAGAATGAAACAGACCGAACAAATGTGACACGAAGTAGTTAAAATTATAGCTTTTGCATATAGTACACATTTCGACGACATGTTTTTCAACTTGGTGGGAAACTTTTGCAAGAGTTTGTTAGCTTGCTTTATCAAACGAAAAGTTGCAGTATAAGAAGAGTTCAGGTAATTGTTTAGCATGAAACTGTGACATGACACCGTACCTCCCATTTCAAATCGTTCAGTGAATTCGAGTATGTGTCAAAGTCCTCGTTCTGCGTGCTGTAGTTTTGGGCGTTCCGTTCTCGAGTCACACAGCGGCGACGGAAGTTGTGACAGGGCCTGCAGTTGAGAAGATTGCGATTAACAGATTTCGTGAAACCTTTTCAAGTTGAAGTTTAGTACGGTTGTTCATTGAAAACTCAAAAAACCTCGCACCAAACTTAATATGCTTACATCCTATTCTTTACTTTATCACAACATACGCACACTTTTTTGATTTGCACATTCTACATGCTTTCATTGGAACAAGCGTAGAGTTTCGGATACTGTAGAAGTTCATGCAGATAAGACTATAGCTATAGCGATAGAAAAAAAACCTTTTTGTAGTTTGATCTCTATACGCGCCATATTTGTCGAAAAAAGCAACGAGATCAAACTACAAACACATAGACATAAGGCAAATTGTACCGTGAATACTTGCCTATGTAAAAGTGAACCCTATTCACTGACCTTTTCTCCTTGTCCACAGTCCCGTTCTCGCCCCAGAATACCTCGTCGATGGCATATTGCCAGCCGCGACTGTCCCCATTGTTCAGGTGATGGTCAACCGTCCACTTGCCCACGTACTCCCAACCTCAAACGTTTATATATATTTCCGTTTATTCTACAAAAAAAAGTGCAACGGACTAAGTGGGAAAATAGATCGACCGATGGCTAGAAAACAGAAGGGCTGGTCGAAAATATAGAGTTCTCAGTAAAGTGATCAGAGCTTCAATGAAACGACACTAGTTAGGGTCGATGCCCTTCAACTGAGCAAAGTCGAATTTTCTCTAGTTACGGTGAAAACATGTTATTCGTGTGTCATATTTCAAGTCAAGTAAAGTGAGTCAAATTTTATATTGTCGTGTGCTCAGTAACCTCCTATTATGACTATTGTATGATTTTGGTCATCGATTAGAATAATTTACTCCGTTCAACTCCAATAATTCGCAGATTCTACCAACTGAAGTTATGAACAAACCGCGTGGAGCTTCTTTCATTTTCTCGATTTCCCCTCCAAAGTAATCGGTGTATTTCACAAATTCCCAACTAGAACGAGGAGTAAAGGTTTGGCTGACAAATCTAGACAAGGTTCAGTCAACAATGTTGTATCTTATGCCACTAAATGAACAAATTACGTCTTGGACATTATCTAGGAAACTTCAAAATGTCATATTCAATGCTTGTATGCCATCCAGCTACAAAAATACAGTATATGTGCAGTATAAATTAACATTGAAGGGTGAGTTTGAGAACAAAGTTCCGAGTACGAGTCAAACCATGTGCAGTGTAAATGAACATTGGCTAGCTAACTTGAGTACAAAGTACAAAGTACAATTGAAACTGACTCGTCGCCCTTCTTCTGTTCCACTTCATAGGCTCTGTCGACGGCCCGAGGTCGACTGGAATCGGCTGATATCCACATGTCATGGCTGCTGCGACACACCCAGTTGCCCTTCAAACAGAAAGTCAGTTTAGGTCACTTGGAGGTTTTTCGAAAGTGTTTGCTTAGCGGAAGAATGACAAAAATTCCCAAACTCGGATGAAATATTTTTGACAACACAGTTTCAACTGCAATCATTACGTCTTATTTGGATGTTCGTTTGGCTGAACAAGGATTTGGTGGTTGAGGGAGAATATTTCGTCGCATAAAGCAAGCTGTCTTTTCGATGGGAGAAGGTTTGAAGTTTGAAGAGAGAGTGAAAACTAATTTTTTTCTCTAAAAAATGATTCGAACACAGTGTTCCTATGTGTCGTACCAGATGTTTCCAGCCAAATGTTTCTCGACGAATCGTGCATTCCATGTTCGTTCGACCACTTTCGTCCGAGTAGGGAAATCCATTCCATACTTTCCATTGTCGGTTCAACTTGGAGCGGCGCTGGAGCAGAAAAGCTCATGAATAATGGAACGTTTTCAATCAAACAAAAGTTACTATTTAAAACATAAAACATTTTAAAACATGAAAACTTAGTTTTGAAATCTCTCCGTGGGAATAAAAAATACGATAGCACTAACATTGGTGATGTACAGCCTCGTAGTGAGCGTCAAAGCAAATCAGTCTCACCTGATGAGTGAAAACCTCTAGGAAACTCTTCATCTCCGCCGGTCTGACGCTCTCTTCCCAAGCAGACACGTCATCTCGTCTACCGAACCACATCACAACATGAAGGTTGGCAACGAACTTGAAAGAATAAAAGTTTTCTCATCTATTGTAGACGGAGTACTTTTATATTGATTTGCAATACAGTAATTATGCACTTGAATCTAGGAGAGGAATTGAATGTTCTGACCACTGTGAAAATAGGTCTTGGCTAACGAAGAATATGAAGTTCTACAACATTGTTAGAATGACACAACACACCGTGAAACGCAATATACAGTACACCAATTTGCGTTTCAGATTTTGAGGTGAATACATACACATTAAATAGGTTCACCTCTTCTCTCCGGTTTTTTCTATCCAGAAGGGAGGGCCATTTTACTTGGACAGCTCTCATTTTGCCACAATATTCACCACACAGCGCATCATTCGGATTGTAGAACACCTAAAACGCATTTTATCCTCACAAGCATGAGAACAGAACAAGTATTGGTTCCGGGTTTCCGATGAATACGTTGAGAAATATGATTTACATGTGAATGCACAGTATTCTTGCGTCTTTCCAGCAACGAAACTCAGCCATAAAACACCTCTATAACGGAGACGTACTATTTTCTCTACTAGTGGTCACGGTTGCAACTAACCTCAGCCGGATCGATTTTTGAGTAACCAACAACCTTCTTGTTTGCAATCATCTTGATGGTGATACACGGAATAGATATCTGCAACGATACTCGTTATAGTGAGCTTAAATTAGCCCAGCAAAATTTTGGCAGCAACAAGTGAATAAAAATAATTTACCTGAGCGTCACTAGCGACCCTTTCGAGGCTGTTTTTCAGTCGCAGTAGAAGTCTGGTAACCTTCTCCGGTGTCTCCTCATAGGACTGACTCAGCTCGAAACGGATATTGTTCAGCTCTTTGGAAATCTGGAAACGTCACTTTGAGACTTCTGATGACTTTTTCGAACAAAATGTAGTGAATATATACATCTAAATTGTAGTTTGAACACGTGAATCGAATTCTGTAGGTTACGATGGGAACCCACACGAGTCAAACTGTAGGAAGAGGGTAGAGCAGACCAACCGTTTACTCTACCAAAAGTTCAACCGTTTTAGTCCCCCCCCCCCTCCCCTCACTGTCATTATACCCTCTATTTTTGGCCCCATACCTTTCGTAGAGTCTGTTTTCTAATTTTCTCCCACGACTGATCCAGCTCTGTCGTATCGCTCTTCCGTTGGTGGCGGGAAATTCTGGGATAGATGAAATTACATGAATATATTATTTTCTCTAACTGAAATGAGTTCAGTTTATTCAACAAATCATCATCGAGTTCGTTACTTGGAGAAAAGTAAAGAAAAGTAGGTAAACCTCATGCCTAAACTCAGTTACGTTCTCTACAGTACAGCCCTAGTATTGGACACCTGATTCTGGGCCAAATAAAACACAACCACATAGGAATATAGTGCTACCGTACTCGTATTTCTCCAGTCTGTCCAGCATTTCCTCCATATTGTCCATGGCCTCAATGGCGAACGAGGCCGCCTCATCCCCATTCATCGGAGAGACACATTTCACAAATGACGTCATCGATTGCAACATGGAACACACCTACAAAGTTTAGTTACAGGAAAAGATACAAGTCGAATTACAAGGTGATTAATAGTATGTTATTTCTGTCAAGAAAATCTAAAGTTATTCACTGCGGCGCTGGAAGATAAAAAGAATGATCAAATCTAAACGGAGAAACAACGAGATTGGGTAACATTCTGTTTATCTTCGCGGGAGAAGTTCCCAAACTGTAGCTTGGAGAAGAAAATTTCAATAAGGTTTCATTTTTTCCTTTCCTTTCACTCCGATATTTTCCGAAAATGTATAGGAAGTTGATACTGTCAGGAAGATTAGGATTCGAGAAAACGGATCCCGATTTCTACCAAATTCTCACTTTGGAAATTGTGTTCGATCTCCAGAGTCTCGCTTCAATGTTCTCCCACGAGCAAAATACTTCGGCCATCGGTTTGTGATTGCCCCAGGGCATGAAAAAGTACTTGTGCTTATCCGTGTCCGGCATCGCCTACAAAAACCGTCATAGTTATTCATTGCTGCCACCGTGTTTGGGAACAACTGATCTGGAGAAATTGAATGGTATTGACTTCTAACCATCACCAACAAACTGTTGGAGCTTCACCACCACCCCCTCTCTTAATGTTTCGTCGGAAATACATATTTCAAATTCCGAAATTGGGCGATTATGTGACAATAATCCTTCTCAGCGTTTGGTTCATCTAGTTTCCCAATGAACTCACCCCAAAAGTGCAACTTCGTATATTGTTGCTTTGAGCAGAAGTACTGCCGAACTCTCCCATCGAGACGTGGAACGAGACATTTGAACTAGCGAAGAGAGGATTGATCATGTTACATGCATAGAAGGTACAGAAGGCCGAGTAGCGATGCATGCTCTAGAATGTAAAAGAGTTGAAGTTCACATGATTGATCGATGTTCCGTTCATAACAGTTTCTCATCACGGGAGAACAATTGTTCAAGTCGGAATGTTAACGAGTAGCACAAGATGTTGATGTGCAGTTCAATAAGTAATCTACGAAATTTCCGCCCGTGATTCACACGCAATCGAAGAGTTACAACTCATTTTGCACAGAAAAATGTAAGAAAAATCCCTTCTTGATATTTCTTAACGTTAATTGCCGTAACTTGTTCACAATGCAGCGTCCCAACTAGGTCCCAACGAAATCGAAAATCGAAAAAAGTCGAAAAAGGTCGAATTTCGATTTTCGATCTTGAGATCAAAATTTCGCCAAAATCGAACAAGTCGAAACTCGAAAAACCGAGATCAGACAAAATGTGTTCAAAATCGAAAATCGAAAAAGTCGAAATTTTTCAGAATCGAAATTTCGATTATTTTCGAGTTTCGATTCTAGTCTTGAAAAATGGTCAGATTTCGATTAGAAAGCATCATACGATAGTTCTGATGAGAGTATAGCGCATTCACTCTATATATCCACCCTATGGAGTGAGCTTTCCATTAAATAGCAAAAGTCGAAAATCGAAATAATCGGTTTTTTTTTCGAACTACGCAAAATCGAAATCGAATCGAATCGAAATTTCAAAATGGCCCGAAAGTCGAAAATCAAAATAATCGGTTTTTCCGAACATACGCAAAATCGAAATCGAATCGAATCGAAATTTCAAAATGGCTCAAAAGTCGAAAATCTAAATAATCAGTTTTTCATAATCGATTAACAACCCTAGTCCCAACTCATTTTTTCAGAGAACATTTGCACAAGACGTATAGTATAGTCTTTTCCATTCCTACTGAGACTCCTTCAGTAGGATTTCGAAACTTCCGAGCCATTTTGCCTACTTACTTTTGATCGGAGAAGTTGAGGATTTTCGTACCTCATTCTCCTTCTCAGGTAGAGGGAATATACGAGAGCATTTTCCATAAACTACATTTTCAGCTTCACAACAGCCTTCGAAAAGTTTGTAAGGTTACTGTAGGAGTCTCAGTAGGAATGGTCTGAACTATATTTAGTCTTACAAAAAACTCTGACCTCAAAGTTCTTGGAATACTCGAGAGAAGAGTGACTGAGCTGACTTCTCTGACTCGACTCTCCCATGTACTCAACACCATCCACACTGCACAGCAGACGAGCCATGAACCTATAAATGGTCAGTTTCGAAGTGAAATCAGATACTGTACAGAAAGTGACCAAATATTTATTGTAGTTTGATCTCGATACAAGTCATGATTTCCGAATTCGGACCGAAGCGCCGCGGTACCAAACTACAATCGTTGGGCAACTTACACCTTATAAGATTGCTTTAAAAAAACTGACCGCTACAAGACAACCTCGAAATATCTGCTAGTGTTTATCAGAATTCAGGGAGTTATGCTGACTACTAAAGCTTTGCATTGGAAACGATTCAAAACGTTCTTACTTTATTGGAAAAATATTTTATTGTGTATCAAGAAGAACTATCTATGGAGGTTCAAGGTTTGACAGGTTATCGACCTACCTCACTACTGGAGACACTATATCTCCCAATAACCTGACTTATGGAGTTAGTTTCAACTGAAACGTACAAGTACTAATTGTTTATAGAAATTCACCAATTTCTTTGAGCATAGCTTTTGACGAAGATTATAAACCATGTCACAACCATACTTGCTGCCCGTTCCTTCCTTGATAGATCGTTTCTCCTTCCGAAACTTCAGTCTCTGTAGAACTTCGTGTCCGTAGAAATTGACGAAGGAAGGGCCGAAAACGGGCATGAAACCCTCCTCTCCTGGCTCATAGATGGAACGGAGTGGGATGGTGGCCTGAAGTGCGTAAAAATGAAGAAAAGGAAAAAAAATGGGTTCATGAGAGAAAAGGAAAGAGAGAAAGGGAAACAGGGAGCAAACAAATAGAAAGACAGAAAAGGTGGAGATAAAAAATAGGAACTGTAAAAGAGGAAAAAAGGCAGAGGAAAAATAAAGATAGAGACAAAGAGAGAGGGAGAGAGAGAGGGGGTGGTGGAAAAAATGAACAAAAAACCACAGCCACCTGTCCAATACATCGTTTTTTCTTGCCTCTCTTCATGAATAGTTCGAAGACGATCTAGAAATATAAAAAAGGCTTCCTCATAGAATCTAAGATTAATTTACATAATCAGGAATGCACATGAACACGAAGCCCAAAACGGCATTACGGACGTTTCGATGACCTCCATCATGTGGCGGGATTCTTACAGTAATAGTGGGAGATTTGTTCTGATCTTTTAGATTCACTGCGAAATTAAACGTTCATAATGAAGAATCAAAACAATTTCCACTTACCTTGTCGATAACCGTGGGCCATAGAATGGGAATGAATACTTCCTGCTCCAGATGCACCACGTCACTCTGACATTCTCCCATGTCGTACACCATTCGCTGCTCAGCCGAACTGTCCATTATGGCACTGCCGACTCGGATCTGGAAACAGTTGAATAATAATAATATTATGATTTACTGTTTACTAAATAGTTGGTTACAATTTCGAATCATTAAACAAAATGGAGGCTGTCAATTGTTGTTTTTCATCTCAGTTTCTGAAAATAACGGTTCAAGTTTTATTCGTCGCGTCACTGTGAGCCAACCAAAATATGGGGTGAAACATCTTTCGCTTGATTTATCCAAATCCTTCCCTTCGAATGGAAAAAATAACTCTTATTGAACTACAAGAAGTAATGAGAAAATCTAACAAAGCTCCAAATGTTCTCACTCGAATGAAGAATGTGATGTGTTTTTTCTTAGTCTCTTTCTTGGCAGCTTCCGCCAGAAGTTGTTCAGCTATCTGGTGAAGACGGAAGAGACGAATCTAAAAGAAGACCAATCTACAACGGCAAAACAAATACACGCAGGCTACTTCTCCAAAATTTATAAAAACAACGCGTTTTTCTTGCCCCCCCCCTCTCCGCCTCTCTCTCTCTCTCTTTCTCTCTTTCTCTTTCTCTCCTAATGTTGAACCGTGATATAATCATGTTGAGAAATGGTTATGATATCAAAATACGTGTCAATTTACCCTCAGGGTATGTTCTTCCAGCTGAGCTCCACTCCAAACTTCTTCATTGTCGTCGTCATCATTCATGTGGGGAGGACTGTCGTTCGAGCCATAGATACACAGAGAAACCTAGAAACAGATGAATGTTACAACTTCAGTATAACTGTGGAACAGTTGAAGTATTGAAGTATGGGGTTTTGATTGATTGATTTATTTACATGCAAGCATGTGAGATACATAAAGAAAACAGAAAATGAATAAAAACCAACTGAATTTGAGCAATATGGAAATACGAATCGAAAAGATGATGAACAGTAAGGTGAACATTTAACGAGCATATATATATGACTACAGTACAACGATTGACACTTCAATGGGGTTTTGACTAATAAACATAGTAAGGTCAGTTACAAGTGCTTTTCCGACAAGAACATTGGGAAGATTCATTCCGAAGTGTTGTATAGTTCTAAGTAGCACCAACAGTATTCATTTGGAGTTTCGAGACAGTGTTACCTAGTGAAAACATTCCAATCACCAAGAAAAGTTTGGTTGAAAGTGGTGATGAGACAAAGAGAAACGTGTTTGATGGACATTCTACCAGAATTTCAACTTGTTCGAATACTGAATTGAAGTTTGAACTCCATACTGTTGGAGTCAAGGTAAGTTTGACGAGACTATACCTCGATAAAGCCGCAAAGATGTTCATACGAAAACATTTAAGAATCTTACGACATTGCCCAAAAACATCAACTTGTTTAACACTGAGCTCAAGTCACAAATCATAATGGAGAAGTCCCGTTGGATTGACTACAACTATACCTTGATGAACCCGCAGTGCTGTCCATCCAGCTCCTCATCATCTCCGGGTTGCCTGAGGGCAATCCACTTGGAGATGACCGCCCGTTGGCTGCTGTGGAGAACGGCGGCCAAAGCCACGCCCCACTCCCCCACTGGGTGCTCCATCAAACGACCCACACGCGTCAACTGAAGACAGAACAGAATGAATAGGACTATATGGGTGGATATCAATATTGAGAACTAGAAAGAGACAAATACTACTTTTTTGTGACATTTGTAATAGTTTGCTCAAAAAAATGAGATCCCGACCTTCATACATTCGTTTCTATTTCTAAATTTCTTGACTCAGTTTTTTCTACGTTTCCTGATGTTCTTGGTTGGTTTTCACAGGTTCTAGATAACAAACACATAAAACTAATAATGTGCGATCTGTGTACCTTAATTGTGAGCAGTTCAGAAGCGAGTTTCTCGAGACTGGTGTCCATTTTGACGAAGCATAGATTCTGTCGCCAGGTGGGAAGTCCTTCAGAACAGGCGCGAGTCGCCTTCTGTCTTCCATCGAGGGAGGCACGGACTCGCAGGGCCCCCGAGGCAAGGTCACGACCCTCGATCACACGGACTAGGATCTTAACAAAGATAGAATAAGATGAATAGTTTGTTTGTTTGTTTGTATTCAGTAAATTTGCGTCTCGAAAGATAGAAACACCGATGACCAGTGACGACTCTCGATCACCCGAACTAGGCTCTGAGAAAAGTGATAATGAAATATATTGTTTGTTCCTGTAGATTGAGTAAAATTGCGCTTCGAACGATAAAAACACCAATGCCCAAGTAAAGTGAAGACCCTCCATGACACGGACTAGGATCTGAATCACAGCACGGGATCAGAGATGTAAATTTCGTTTATTTGTCTAAAGTTAGGTTACAGTTATCCCCACAAATTGTGACATTTAGTTGCCGAACTGCTAAAATTGAGCTCACATTCCACGTTCCCGGTGTACTCGGATCGACAAAACTCGTCTTTCCAAAGTTTTTGTCCTTCGCAGCTGGCTTGAAATCGCCAAGCTCATTCTCATTCTCGGAGCCCGAACTCTGCAAAAAAGATTATCATCAAAACTTATTTGAAACAATTTTCATATCGAAACAGCTATAAAGTTGAACTATAAATTCTCCCAACTCGCAAATAGTTCACCTCTTCATTATCCTTGGGACTTGTGTCAGAGTGGGTCTCCTCCGATCCCGAGCTTCCCTTCGATTTTGATGAGGTGCGTGAGAATTTTCCTCTGAAATGGTGAATAGTAATGAATAACGAAACAAAATATCAGTGCAACCGATTATCTATACTGTTTTTTCTCCACTTTCTAATGAATAGTTGGTGGAATAACTAGTATATACTAATGTACAATGTAAATACTCTACCTCGAAGTTATAGTCTTCGTACAGAGAGAACCGATTGAAAAATCACATCTGGATTTCAACCGCTGTGTTTGTAGTTTGATCCCGTCACATGACAGTAGCAACTTGAAAACTATGGTGGACATGCAGATCAAATTACAACTCAGATATTGTTTTAGGATTCGTCGAACCGTTGTGGACACCGTACCATCGATTTTGTAAGGGGCGGGGTTTGGCGACAGGCCAGCCAGTCTGCGTATCATTGATCTACACACTCTCTCAACCGCTGGCAATTAATCAACGACCGCTAGCCCAGCATCGCTCAATCAATCGAACCCTCTGCTGTTTTTTTAGGGAACATGGCGACTATACTCCCTATAGGTGCGACCAGAACACCAAAAACTTCCCTAGAGGTTGTTTACAATTACGAAACTCTGTTCCGACTCACTTCAGTTTGGCCAATTTATTGAACTTCTTCTTTTTCCCCCGGGAGGAATCTTTCTCGTGGGAGCTGTCATCGTCGGTAGTTCCATGTGGCTGAAATTTGTAGTTTGGTACAAAATCATTGATTTGAACAAAGACTACATTATGTTTGTGTTCACCGGTGTGAATTTGTTCAAGAAAGTCAGCTGAGGAGAGGAGGCTTCCACTCAGACAGACCCTGAGAAAGTCAGAGGAGCGCGGCCTGTCGAAGTCTACGGCCAACTCTCCTGACTTTTGTCATGGTAAGCCATCAATTGTGAAGTCGCTCACTGAACTATGGTTTTTTCGTTTAATCTGTTCGCTCGGGATGTGAGTTACAGTTCGAAACGAGGAGTGAAGATTTCACTGAGGATTGCCTATGCACAAAAACGAAATAAAAATGTTCATCTCACAGAAGAGTTTCATCAAGCAGTCCAAATCTCGTTGAAAATGCGTTAAAGGGAGTTGTTAGACATGAGAATCAGCACCACATAGTATTGTATAATAGGTGAGTTCCAATTCTGTCTAGATTGGAGTCTTCCAAGCTACTTTCTCAAAACATCAAGGTGTTTGGTAAATACGAGAAAAAGGAAGAAAGAGTGGGAGAGAGAGATAGAGAGAGAGAAAGGCAGCAGGAAGATAGAGAGAGAAATAATGAGAGAGAGCGAGCGGAAATAGAGCGAGAAAGATAGAGATAACCGACCTGTTTTGATATGACACTGTCGACTTTGGCTGACTCCTTGGAAATAGTCTTCTCGACGAATTTCTTCTTCACTTTATCCTTCAGCTTCTGCATCGGACCCGTCGCGCAGAAGAATGGAGAATGAATAAGCTCCACATATTCCGTTTACTCGGAATCCACGTGACAAACCATGTGAATCGCCCTTTCTGTATTCCCAACTGAAAGATAGGAAACATGATCAGCTCTGCGATGAATGATGTACGTGACGTGGAACGTGTTTACCGGTTTATCTGATCTGTTTTCTAGTAATGAAAACTGTTTTGAACAGAACGGTTCGTTCTCCGAAATGGGTATCCACTCCTATAAGAGCGTTGCTTGGTCTGTCTGTCTGTCTGTCTGTCTGGACGAAGCAAAGCTTTTTGGTCGAGAAATAGGTATTTGGTGCACTTTGTAATTGTAGAAGGAAAAAGGCGCAGAGCGACGTGTAACTTGCTGCTTTTCATTTTCAAACCTACTGAAATTGGCTGTTGCTGGAATTTGAATTTGGCAACAGAAACTTTTGCGCTCCATGTTAAGGAGAAGTCTCGCGCTCTTTGTTAAGGGAAGGTATCGTTCTGTCCTATCACGCTGCATGTTAAGAAAAAGTTTAGCCCTTTTTTAAGAGTCCTATCGCGTCATATGTTTAGGGAAAATCTAGCGCCCTATGTTAAAGAGAACTTCCGCGCCTCATGTTAAGAACCTAGCCCGCTCTATGTTGAGAAAAAGTATAGCACTCTATGTTGTAAAGCCTTCTCGCGCTCCATGTAAGGGAACATCTAGCGCCCTATGTTAAGGAGAACAACCGCGCCCTGTGTTAAGAACCTGTCGCGACCTATGTTAAAGAGCCCTTTCGCGATCTATATATTGAAGAAAATTCTAGCGCCCTATGTTGAGAAAAATTTCGCGCTCACCGTGAAACAGTGAACATGAGAATTAAAAAAGGTAGAGGAAGGAAGGAAAAAAAGAAAGAGAGATAGCTGGAAGCTGTCACCAGCTTAGACTCATCAAGGGAGGGGAAGCCGGCTTTAGCCGGCGGCACCTTCCTTGTGATATAGATAGAGAGAAAGAGAGAGAGAGAGTGGGTGTGTGAGAGAGAGACAGAGAGACAGAGAAAGGGAGAGAGCTGGATAGAGTTTGCATGTTGATCTTCTCTCCCGATTGTGTTAGTCTCGTCTTTTTTCTAGACAAACAATACATTTGAAAAAAAAAACTGGTAAACTGATGTACCGACTTCTCGAAATCTAGTGCATTTTCAATCTTCTCCTATTCAGCCTTGCAGTTTTCCAACGGGGTTTTGGGAACTTGTACATTTCTCATCAACGGTTCGTCTATTTTGACCCACTGAAGATGATAACTGGGCACGTACAGTGAGCCATGTAATGTACACCGTAAACGGTAAACTGTAATGTGACCGGGTAAAAAGGCACTTTCATTCGAAGAAAAAGTTCTCATTGGAAATGTCGTTTTGCCTGACATTTGGGAAGAACACTGTGGCACAGACTTGCGTATTTTAAATGTGTCCATTGTGTTATGCATTTGTTTATCAAGTTAAAGCACATCACCGATACACAATACTAAAAATAAGAATCTGGGAACAGTTTATACAAGTAATGAACAATTGTCAGTGTTCGATATGTGTCTCTGAGTTTAGAATAGAAATATGATGAGATCGACTCTGTTCGCGCGTCCTCGAGTGCACGGTTCTGAAAAATCAATAAGTTATCCAATTGTTGGTGTAGATCAACAATATTTAAACAATTGCCCTCAAATCAGACAGTTTATCAGTTCATACGCAGTTGTTTTGTTGGAATCTTTTTAGGTAAGGTTTCATAATGTAACTGAACCAATTTGAAGCTCTCACCTGTTAGAAAATCGCTTGTGCTCGCTCTATTGAGCCTCATGTAGTTTCGAGAAGAGCAGCTAACTCGAGACTATTGAAATTGGATAAAAATGATAATTCTGATGTACTCTGATAGTTTTCACACGATTCTCACCTTTTCGACCCCCTAATGAGGTCTCCTCTGAGGAAGTAGATATACAAAGGAACGAGTGGGAATTGCAGTAGGTAGAGCACATAGAAGAAAGCGTCTGCCTGCAATGTGCAACAAAGATTAATTTAAGAAGGTCGAGTAGATTAATGGAGGAGTATAATGACAAAGATTATAATATGTCTCGGATCGGAGTCCAAATTTTGGTACGTCTTCGCCGCCATTCTGTAAGTGGTTATGGATGGATGGATTGGGGCAGTTTTTTCTTAATTTCCGATGGACACAAGTTTTGCAAATTGATGTCTACAATTCCCCAATGGGCACAAACTCAAAATGGTGGGAAGTAAAAAGTCAATGTTCCCGATTTTTCAAATGGTTGGTCACGTTCAACTCGATGATTTCATTTATCACTAGTAATCGGTTTTCCCTCGACAACTCACCTTCTCAACCAACTTTTTCGATAATCTGAAAGTAATAAACTCACCCTGATGAAGAAAAGTTGATACCCGTTCTCTCCATTTCGAAGTTGTAGAAATTCATCGAAAACCTGAAATCAACTCTTGTTAAAGAGGCTGGAAGAAAAATTCGTTGCAAGTGTTTCATAGAATTCCCAAATTTTTGTTATTACTCAAACAGATGTGTTCCCCGTCCCTGTTACGGATCTAGAAATCAGGTGTCTAGACGACTTTGAACCTGATCATTACATGAGAGTTACAAAATAAATACACGGCAATTTGGATGTAATTGCTAGTGGTACGTTTGCAACATACGTGACCACTTAAGAGTTTGGTGACTGAACCAATTATTAACTGCTCCTAAATAGGTTAACCGCGTGTTTAGAAAAAATTAGTTGAACAAGACAGAAAACACAAAACACTAAATGAGAACACGATATTTGTTTATGTAATGTACTTTGATCATTTTTATTGAATTTTGCCGTTTTACCCTCATAGTCATTTACCCAACCAAATTGATTTCGTTTCGAAAAATGTGATTGTAAGATGTTCGCAAGTTTTTGGCTCATGCTCATTATTCGAAACATGAAACTAATTAGACGTAAGCAATGATAAATGATGAGAACTACATGGTAATAGGACAGCTAGAACGCCCATTTCATTGCAACATAGAACATTGTCACCAATATCATTCTTATGTACAAACCTGTAAACAATAGTTGGGTAGATTCAGAAAGAGGTTGAGGGTGGCCATGAGAAGACATCTGCGAATCGCTCGGAGACGACGTAGTTCGGCATTCTGAATCAATTGACACATAAATGAGATCAGAGTAATTCGTTTTGAAGATAAATGAAGAACACTGGGCACAAAATGAATCTTATGAAATGTACGGGAACTTGCAAAAGTACAGATGTTGCTGAACCACTTTCCAATCACTACCGTACCTGAATGTAGGACTTTTTGCAGTTACTTAAAAAAATTTCATTATTTTCAATAGTATTTCATAGATAACCATCGCATACTAACCGCGATAATCTTGGAAGAAACAATCTTCACGTAGGTGGCCTGTTTGACAGAAAGTTCCTCCCGCATGTTCTCTGCCGGTATCATTATGAATTGCGGTTGACAGGGGTTGCGGAGGATCAACACCGAGATATCCGTGACTACAGTAAGAAGGAAGGGAACGAAGAAGGTTATCAGACACTGCGTCAGGGCTATCAGCTGCATACTGCCGGTACTGAAATAGAGGAAGTTATTGATTGGATACAATTAAACCGGATAATTCATTATAAAATACTCGAAAAGGTAACAAACAGTGCTAATTTTCTCAGTCGGTGGGTTCCAGACTTCCAAGCCTTCAAATTCTATATCTATCTTTTTTACTCTAGTCATTCCCTCGACCTACTATCTGTCGTTTCAATTGAGTGATTACTGAAACATTTTAAAAGTATGAATACTTTCCTTGAAACGTGAGCAACGTTAACTTTTTGTTCAAGAAAACTTGATGGTTGTTACTGTAAGAGTACAATAACCATAACATTATCTCAGTAGACAAGAAACAAAATTGTGCTAATGGTCACTCTGCGTACCCGGTGCCAGTCTCGGCCCCACAATAGACTCCCTCTGCTCCGTCCACTCTAACAGTCCGCTCGGTCATCAGTATTGGGGTCCAGATCTGAGTCACCAGAGAGAAGAGCAGCACGCTGAAAAAATTATATTGAGTAAATATACGGTAGTTCTCATATCTACATGGACTGCTACAGTACTTATTCGAAACTTTCGCTGAATTTTGACATCAAACATACTGAAAGCTCCACCGATGAATGGTAAGCTTGAGGCAAAGTGTTTTCAAATTGGATTGATTTTTGAGTCTCTATTTCTGATTGAAGTTTTCCCCACGATTTGACAAGTTTCAGTACAGAATGAACATAATTAAAACCGTCATACTAATTGCGCAATTCGACGTATATGAAACACGAGCTCCATTTTCGAGAAGCCCTCAAATTAGTGGAAAGTAGGTTGGCCGCACCTAATTGGGCTGGAAACATAAAGACAGCGCGAGATGAAGGATATTTCATTGAAAATGTCCTTGCGAAGTTCAAACTAGAATATCGAAAAGTAGCTGATCATCACGGAAACTTGTGGTCGTGAGGGAGTGATGTATTGCACGTCTGGAGCAGAGTTCTGCTCCGCCAGAGCACAGTTCAAATTCATCTAGTTTCACATAGGAAATTTAGAAACGATTGTCAGTTCTTAAAAATACGAAACAATGAAACCAACCCTGGAACGCCGTACCATCCGTACACAAATCGCCTTCTCCGTCTGGCTTTCATTGGAAAGAAAATACAGAGACATCTCTGGAAAACATTGATTTTGGAAAAACAATCAATGAACTTCTGTTTTGAGTCGCTGATGTTGTTTCAAAGTGGTAGTGGATCAACATTGTACTCTATCACCTATCCTACTTATGAGCTAGGGAAACTCGATAGATAAATTTCTTTCATTTTCATCCGATGTCTTATTGTCAGAGCCGAAAACATCGCTGTGCAATCAGTACAGTCCGCACAGTAAACGAAACATTCACGCAAAACGTGACAATGAAGAGAGCAGTTGAGAATTTGTCATCACGAGTTAATGCATTCTGATGTGTTGCCAGTTTTGCAAGAAATTGATTAGGTTTTCGTAACCTATAAGAAAAATGCGACATATAATTTCTCGTCATCCTCAATTATTAATGCTCTATTTCTAATATGTTTCTCATTAATCTACTCTGTTCTCTAACGCGCTTTCAGAATGCATCATTTCTTCATAGGTTATCATATTGATGTGACCATTAATTGAAAACGTTGCAAAAGATGCCGTTCATAGACATGTTGAATTCCAGACACACCAAACTATACTCGTTCAAAAAATGAAAGATCAAATACTAAGGATGTACAATGGGGATACACGGAAAATAACGTTTGTATCGGTGCTTACCAAAAAGCGCTACAACTATTATGAATGAATGCAGTTGACTATTTACAGTTGTATCAGTCAGTTGGTTATAGTTAGATCTTGACACTCATCATTTTACTATATAGGTCAGTTTATCTGTAGCTTTGGTTCAGTTTCAAAGTGTTAATGTTAATGACACACTCATCTCTCTAGATGATAAAAAGGAAATATTAGAATACTTCTGCGTATCATCTATTTTTGACTCCTGCGTGTCTAATTCTCTAATTGGCTAAATTCTAGCATCCTCTTCTAGATGATCAAAGATGACTATGAATGGATGCATTTGCATACAGCAATTCTCGTTAACGAAAGTTCGGTGACTATTTTGGTCATGTAATATCCGACCCAAGTACCTGTCTATCGAGTTATGCAAAAAGGAAAACAAGTTACAATTGTGCAAAATAGAAAATACCCTAATACTTGATGCGACCAAAACGTTTTCCGCGTTTCGTTTAACTAGTATATTTGGAACCTCTTAGTTATGAAAAAGAGATCAAACCGACTGTTTTCGCCATTTTCCCAACTCAGAATGTCGGCGAATTAGAGCCAACGTTATTGTCAATATGAGGTACAAAACGCGTTAATGGTTCAGAGTTCCAAAGAAGAACAAACAAAGTTCTGACCTGAAGATACATGAGAACCCATGTCCAGTGGATAAAGCACGACGATGTATCCACCAAAAAGGCACTGATTTTACACAGAAAAGAACCTTGTAGAACTTCTGAAATCAAGTATTAGGTCGATCAGAAGTTCGTGCAACTTTCTCGAAAACAAATCACAGCTCCAATTTACGGGGAAAATCAATTACCTAATGTACATGATGTGTTTTTGGAGAGCTTTTAAACCTTGATGTTTAGTTATCCACGCTTACAAGACCACGGAATTGTTTGAATATTGTTCGCGTTCTCTCTCGTTAAGGGCAACTAGTTTGAAGTTTGAAGTGGTGATGGAGGCTTTGAATGGGTGTAAAACTGTGAGCAAAGTGTGTTGATAGTTTTCATTTCCATTACAATATTCGAGTTGACTGACCAGCGAGAAAGGGTATTTTCTCGATGACAACCATGGCCAGAATTGTGGACAGAAGGACTATGTTGCCCACGATGATCGCCGTCAGACACACGTAGTACTGACTCTTCCTGTAAAATGAACATCACTAGAAGCGAGTGGAGGGTTCACGTGAAACGTGAACGGACGCCAGATAATAGGCACTTTGCAACAAGATATGGGCAAGCACTTTGATACAGATTCGTAGTTCCTTCTTTCTGATCTGCTTCGAGAAAACATTGAATTTCAGAATTTTCACTCTTGACTATAATTGTTAATCTGATCTTAACGCGCAGGTGTGCCCTCTGCTAGTTTACAGAGATATCTAGGTCAACTCTTATATTTTGAGTTTGAATTTCTACTCACTTTTTCAATCCTTGAAAATATCTGTAGATGATATCTGTTTCTATATCTAATTTGAGAACTTGCTATCGAAAACATCTTCTTGCATGTTTTACTTCTATTAAGAAGTCAGAACTTAAGCTGAATACTTCTAGTACGTGTAGGAATGACAAAGACTATCTATACCTGTGTTTGCGGAGAGAAATAATGCTGAATGGCAGGATGGGCAGAGTTATAGCAGACACAGCAAGAACTGATATATACAGTACCCGAGAAGAGAAGAGCCATTCCCGGAATATGGTCTCGTCCAATTCTGCGTCCATCTGAAATGGATCCATGATCTAGAGAAGTAATATTACGAAAAAGAATATTACGAAACATTTATTCGACCGCATAGTTGGGGAGCTTAGTTAAAAATCTATTTCAAAAGTTATCAATACAAAGTAGTCAAACATGTTCTCATCAGTGCGAGAATTCCGAAGCTTCTCTCATATCAAAAAAGAAGAGGAGATGAAAAGAGAAAAGCTTGTATCACTTCATTGGAAACTGCTTCATTGCGTTCGTTTCTATGTTGGACGCATTACGGAAGTAGGGAGTGGTTTTTGATTTTTACGTTCAGTGAGGAACATTCGTTATTAATGCTTTACATTGTTCAGCTATATGGCACACCTATTGTTCACAAGCTGAGAAGTTTTCTCACATGAAGCTAGATTGTGCAAATAAGAAAAAAAGGATAGAGATCAAGTAAAGATCCAGAAAAAGCTGAGAGCAGACAAAATTAGGTAACGGCCATAATAGTATAGAGCGATGCTGTACATCAAAAGAATGATTCGTGCGAGTACGCTATAGCTATATCCGTACACGTGATGTGTACTAATACACACACAACTAGCCAAGTAAAAGCGTAAACACTGGGACAAACAAAATATATGAGGGTTTGTACTTGGGGGAGACGCAGACTGTCTCAGTTTCATGCATCTATACTCATTTCCGTGCAAAACTTTACTGGAAGTATTGAACTTGATACCAAATCAAAGATTGTGAACCATCTAGCCATCTTCCCGGGATCCAGTGTAGTTCTGGGAGAGGGACCTATATTCATAAAGAGTGATAGGCCTGCTCGCATGTCCTATGGTAATTGCGGCCAAATTACCTCTCCTATGATGAAGAACTTGGGTTCAAAGAACACTCAACCCATCCCCCACCTAACCAATTCCACTCATTCACGATTCTGCTTGACTGAAGACAATCGACAAGTAAGAAGTTCGTCCAAACTATATCGGTGCCTCATTTTGCGTCAATTTTAAGAATTGACTGCGACAGCGGTACAAATATATAGTCGTCGCCAACGGAAGGACGGGAGGGTACTGTATATCTCACTTTCCGCTGTGTACGCACACATGTCTTCGATGCCAATGCTCGCCGATTGTGTTCTCTAATAGCGCAGTGGTGAGCTGCAAAACTTTTGCTCGCAGGTTCGATTCCGGCGAGGGACAGAAATTTATACATTTGGCACCCACTTTAGTAACAAATCAAATGCGTTTCAAGACAATTGGGTATTCAATATCACAATTTACTCTTTTGGACATGATTATGAACCGAGCTCATGAGAGCAAAGAATGTTAGTATGAATCATATTGTTTCACAATACAACTAGTAAGAAAAGTTACATGCTAAGTAACCGTCTTATGTTGGTATGTTTTGGTGAATTGATTGTGGAAATAAACTGAGAATGAACCTGAGCGACGTATATTAGGAAGTCATCACGATAAAAGGCTATGACGCAGTATATTTCCACTTGAGTGAAGGCTAACGTTGAGCAAATAATCTCAGGGCACGTAGTAGAAGGTAAGTCACTTTTTGCTCAATTGTAATGCCGTGTTTTGAAATTGGCAAGAGTCGTCGATAGCTTGAGATCCAGAGATGGCCTGAGATCAAAAGCCAGAGATCTAAGATCAACATTCAATTTCGAAATGTAAATGTTATTCAAGAAAAATTTGAATATAATTATTTCCAGCTGGATCATGATTGATTCATAGTAATTATGAAATTTGTTGTACAATGCCAGATATCAACTCAACTTAATGATAGCAAATGTTTTACGACTTAGTCACTTTTGAGATTTGAGAATTTGAGATAGAAGTAGAACTTACCACTCGAAACCTTAACAAACGCTGTCAAATATGCAATATGTTGAATGAAAATTGTGTGGATTTGATCCAGTACATGACAAATGTGAAGCATTTAACTATAGCTATTATAACCTAAAATAACAGAGTAAGAACCGTCCGAAGGGGAGATGTACTCGAATCACCTGCGTTGAGTGAATGAAATATGATTGCAAAAACTAATAACTATCGTCCCAGATCATGTGAATAAAAAAAAGAGAAATAGAAGTTTGGGAAGCGGTAGTAGACGTCGACTAGAAGCACTTCATTGGTCGTTTTTTAGATACTATTCTTACGCAAAACACGTTTTGATTACCTTTTTAGCAAAACTTTCTGCAATTCTATCGGAATATCAGTACATTCAGAAGGATTGAACTCTACCTCTGCTTCGAGGATAACAAAGTGTTTTGCTAGTGGGTGGGTGAAACTATAGGTAACCAAAAAAGGGACAACATTTTTCCGCATTCATTAGTGCACATCCCTAGCCGTCACGTGCGCTGAATTGTCAAAACATGTATCTGAAAGTAGCAAAAATCCAATATTCAATGTTTCTCGAGCATTCCAGCTAGGATTCTCAAACTAGAATAACCTGAACTATTTTGTAGATCAAAACTTCTGAATATTTCGTGAAGAGTCACGCAACTGAATTGAGTACGACTTAAGTAGAACTAAATAGTGTACTCATTCTACGAGCTAGTAGATTCAAATCATTTAATTAGCGGCGATCCAATAAATATGTAATTACATGAATGAAACTTGAATACCCACGTAGAACCACAATATAAAAAAACCAGCGATTAAATTGATATCACCTCGTTCTGTAGGTAATATCGATTCAATCGCTCTAGCTCAATTTTTCGGCTAACTTGATGAAATTTCTAGTTATTTGAGAGTGTGATGTTTCAGTAAAACACGTCAGAAAACAAAACGAAGCATATTATGCATGACACTGCTTTGTTTTGTGTTCTCGTCTGGCAGCTTCAATTAGTTTTTCCTTCTTTGTTCGTTTCTGTCAGTAGGCTTTCTGCTGAGATTTCAGAGGTTGGAGCAAGCCAGACTTCATTTATTCTTTCTTTTTTATCTAACTATTCAACTTGGTAGTAGCTTTCACGATGATGTTTTCTCTCATTCGAGAAATAAATGTGATTCCTATGGGCCGCGGCCCAATTCTGTTCGAACCTTGCCCGTTTCTTGAGTGGTGGACCCTTTAGTAACAAATTTGCTTGTTTTGAGGTACGCTCTGCTGAATATTGTTTTCCTCTCAAAAAACTATTCGCGAAGGACCCACAAATTAGATGGCTCATTCGATTGTCACCTCTATTTGTGTTTGGAATGCATTTTTTCTCCCAAGAAGACGCGCATGTCAACAACTATTGTAAACAAGAAGAGACCAATAACAAATACAAGTTGGAAATAACATACATGAAGAAAAGTCATTTACTTTCGTCACAAATTCTAGCATCAACGACACGATCGATGGCTATGTTTTGTGTGATCTCATGGACTCATGACTGCTTCCAGTTTTTCGTTGCCAAAATGGAGAGCCTATACAACGCACAAATCATGGAAAATGTTTTTCATTCTGAAATGTTTCATGCGTGCTGTACTCCAACTGTGGTCTAGGGGGATTAGTGATATTCTGACAATACCGTCGACGATAAAGACGAATACGAATGAACATGACAGTAGACGTCGATGTAAAAGTATGTGCCAGGCCTAATATACTGTTATTCAATTGCACAGTCACGTGAAACATGTTAAACACAGCAAAACTGAAAACCTGCAATGAAAAAGAGCTCTTAGAATGCTAACTTTCCGCAACTATTCAATTAACTTCTAGTACAATTGCGTTTTCACGTGATTTTTCCACACATGTATAAAAGAGTATATAAAACTTAGCTAGGTATGTAAGCTGAAAGAGTTATGTGTTGTTGACTCTTCTTGGAACACATTAGTCATGTATTCTAATAATACTGAATATTGATGGTTGTAATTAGGAAATTTAGTGACGCGACAAGAGAGAGAGTGAATACCCCATATGGATAACATGTTTTTATCTAGTAACCTAGATACTTTCATGAAGTTATTTGCGGAGTAAACGAGCTCATTGGGTTACCAATAGTCTGTTCCACGCGTTAAGCAGAGATTTGCAGTATCAAATTGGAACTCCCATGTAGCATTAAGATGTCCCTGTTTCCAGAAAGTAGGATACTGTATTCTCAAAACACTAGGCCAAAATCATTTCGAGTCAGGGTCCAAACGGATATTGAGGGGCATTTTTCACTGAGCACCTAGTTCTAAAGTTCTATGGACTGTTTTCATAAGTTTGTGGTGTTCGCTGGGTAGAATGTCTGACTGCATACACTGGTACACTGGTAAGTACTTATCATGAAAAATGTGAATACATCATAATCTGAGAACCTATTATCAGAAACGCATGTTTTCTGAGGTTCTGTTTCTCTCAGTACAGTTTGGTTTCGTCTCCGTTTTATTTCAATAGAAAACAAAGAAAGTTTGTATAACAAGTTTGCATAACAATGTCCAGTGTGAAATCTGTTTATCGAGTACAAGTTGTCTACTGCGGCTGTCACAAAATAGAAGCGGAACTAAAAAGTAGGTTTCCGAGCTAATTATCCCACAAGATATCAGATTAGCCGACGTAGGCACCTGTCTATTTAGGGAGCATTTGCAGTGACCATCGTGCTCAGCGAAACAATGTTGTGACTAGACTCTCAAACAAAGTTATTGGTAAATTTGCAGGACATTTTGTGGGGTTTCTTAAAAAGTGTCTAGCTATCACAAGGAATACAAATTTTGCCGATTCAGTTCTTATCCAGAAGACCTTGTAAGGCGTATGATTACTGGATGCTACTGAGGTTTTTTCACACATTTCAGTTAGGACAATTGACTAGATAGATAACGACTACCAATACTTTTCAGTCAAGTGTGTAATCAGAACGCAATGATCTTAGGAGACCAAGCATGTATTATGATCCTCAATTTTCCGATATTCACTTCAATAACAGTAGTAATAGGTTGTGTTCTGTGTATGGTTCACGAATAGATCGGATATTATTTAATAGCGAAAAGATCAAATCATTCTGTTCAGTGGTTTTCGGTCAGTGGTGAGAATTTTTGATAATTAGCTTGTTAATTGGCAATCCTTCCACATAAAAACAGTTCCGGCAAAGCATGTGAAGTACATCAGAAGAGAATGAACATAGCATAGCAATGACGTTGAGTATAAAACAATAGTGAACTATTTTTTCGATCGGTTGCCAAATTTGAGCTCAAACGACAATTCTCTTCGGGTCGAGAGAAATCTAGACACTAGACCCCTGCTAACTATTGAGGTTTTTTGAGGGATGAACGGAAGAGAGAAATCGGACTCTCAAACAAACGGAGTGGGTAGATGGAAGAAAACGTACGATGTATGGAAAGCCTTGTTCCAAGCAACTATCCGCACCAAAAAACATTTTCTAAGCCTTGGTTTTCATTTTCTTAGCGAGTAGTTATCCTCTGCGTATGTGAGTGGGATCCAATGATCAATCAGGCTAAGTGGAGACTCATAGAGAAAAATCATCAGAAAAAAAGAAGTTTTACACATAAAGGGGTGTTTTGTATTCTATACAACCGTTATTTGAGTTCGAGGAGACCACTCGCTCTCCCTATCCTCTAGAGATTAGGAAGGAGCCTAACAAGCTTACGCAGAAAAACACGTATAGTGTCATCTGAGAAAGGAATACAGCCAATGTAGCAATATTCGGAATGTTCATTTCCTCTTTAAGTGAAACTAGTACGTTTTGTGATTTTGTTAAGAATGGGACGAGCGGTGGCTCACGTGAACTTTCTCTGAAAATGAGACTTCATTTGAATGAAGTTACCGAGACCTGCATGAGTTCAAAAGATGTATCTTAATCTTATCCTCTGGGGTTTCTCTTATGGGTCCTAACGACTTCGGAACAAGCCGGTACACAACCTCACAGAGCTATCTAAGTTCTGATGAGACATTAATTTAGAAAAAAAACGTCTCTTCATCACATGCACACGGTGCACATTCTTTTCTTGAATATTTACGGTGGAATATTACGGATCGTATTTCGCGGCCTATGAAATCAGTTCATGAATCAACTCTGTAATTCTCCAGACAAATGGAAAGTGTTCTCGAAAACACTCTCTTGAGATCTAATTTCCCAGGCTGAACGTATGTTTGCGAATAATGACTCCTCTAACAAAACTAATTTCAATGAGAAAAACAAACATGGCCAAAACATCATCAAATATGTAAATTAGATGAAGTATTTGAGTTAGGAATCCACCAGTAGCATGTTACATTCCAGAAAATAGAATATTCATCTAAACGTAAATTTACAAAATATCTCTTTCGTGTGAGTTTGCCTAACTCAAAACTTCGACAGAAGCATACGCGATGTCTACTTCAGTAACTGGGCTGTTAGCAATCGGACCAAAAGAATAATTATCCCTGCTTTCTTTTCGGCGAATTTAGTGATCAGTAAGAATGAGAATACTGAACATCGAAAATGACACTGAAAAACAACTCAATTAATTCGTTCCTTCCTAGAAGATATGTGTTCTACGGGATGGTCTGTGCCGTTTTCATTTCTAATTTGAGCTGAAGCTAATCCATCTAGGAGAAATACTTCATGGTTTTTGAACACCGAAAACACATTAAAGAACAGAGTTCTCGTTCAGTATAAATTAGCGACTTGTAAATGTGACTCCGTTCTACACGTAGAGTGAACTGAGTCGAACAGTTTTCAATTTCAACTAGCTGCACAATGGCTCACTACAACATTTTGTTTGGTTTTACTTCTTAGCTTTTCAGAAAATTACAGTTTAACCACAACTTTTCTCTTTTTGTCCAACGTAAGTTCATTGAACGTTATTATTTTGATGATCGTGATACGAAAAATTGTGAAATTGTAAACAAAAGGCGGAAGTGTTAGTAGTTAATGAGGTGGCAATGAAATTATCCACGCGGGCGGGCGATATGAAGGTTATGAATATTACATTACCAGCAACTTCTAGTTACTAGACAAAACGAATGAACGTCTGCTAGTTAGCTAGTCTATATCAAAATGTAGCCACGTGTTAGTAAGCGGTCTTACGAAGAAAAACATTGGTATGAAAACTAGAGAATTATAGGGGTGGCACATCCCGAATGAACCAATACGATATATGTCACCCATCCCGCTGTGGTTGTAGTTTGATCCCGATGTTATTCGGTCAAAAGTTCGTATGATATGTGACGTGTTTCGATTTCGAGATCAAACAACCGTTGTTTGGTTCACTCCCTATACACGAGGTTATAAGAAAAAAGTACAGAATGCAAAGCGAGTTACATCTTACAGTCTACATAGCACCAACTCAGAACTGTTTCTCTATATACACGCATAGAAGTCACTCGCAAATGGTTATGGCATTCTGAATGAATTTTGCAGCAGGAGCTTCTGAAATAGAATTCAGTCTGTTCTATAAGGTCGCTTCGCAAATGACGTGAGTTTTGCTGGAAGTGAATTTGAAAATATTAATCATTGACAGCTATATAAAATGTTGAGAGACCCCGCAAGAACACACGATGTACTGTAATGCAGCTGCATTCTATTAGTGCTGCAACAAAAGGAGGATAGAACAATGTTTCTTGAACCTCAACCAGAGTATTTTCAAAGGCGGACGTGATAGCAAGCAAAACGAGCAGTCACGTAACACATGTTTCAATCTAATATGTGAATGAAAGCAAGGGTAAAATGCACGATTGTGGACGTGTTCTCACGTTTTCTCGCATAATGGTTTACTGGGACTATACTTAAAGTCGTAATGAAACAGTTAACTAGAAACTGGGAAGTATTGGAAACTCTTTGGTAACATGAACGTTGAGAAAGTTGTTGTGAGAACAGTTTGTTCATCTGAACACTTTCCAATCTTCCCGAGACGATGATCACTAAGTATTCACACTTTCGTGGGTAGACACGGATTATCAGTAGTTTGGAGCGTCACGCCTTTTCAGACGATTTAAGACCGAACACGCAAGCCAACCGACGTCTACGTGGTCATTTCGTCAATAATTCGTGGGAATAACTGAAATATTCTAATGGAGTTCAGAAGTGAATGTTGCTATAAAGTACTCAAGAAGGTTGTGAGTAACATATACATGAATCACGTAATGTTTGCGTCAACACGTTGTGTCTAGTCGTTTTCAATCACAATTCTACCCCGAACACGTTTTGCTCACAGGAATATGAGAGAAAATTAAACTATTTAATAGCAAACGATCACTGTGAAAGATCAGATCAGAAATATTCTTAGTTGCGTTTCGCTGTATTTCTAGTTTGATTCCGGCGCAAATCTTTACCGGCCTTCTTTCATCGGGCGAAATTCATGTTTTCTGGTCCAGATAAAGTTTTCACCGAAAACTACTGGAAAGAACAACTAATGAAGTAAGTGTTAGGTTGGAAAAAACCAACTATTTATTCGTATTGTCCAATTATTGTGCTCAGGTTGAGCGAGCAACGATTACTCTACTTAAACGTTCAAATATTAACCGAAGAATTCGAATACTCATCGTGAATATTATAATTCGTTTCGCGGAAAATAGAAAGTTCATGCGTACATCCATAAGAATATGCGTTGGGAGAAAATGATCTATGGAATTTTGTGAGAACCAATAAGAAAAGGGGCGAATACACAATACATATTTGAAATGATTTTAAACAAAATTCTAAAACTACGTACACTACACATGCCAATATGCGAGATTATCATCGCAAGATGATATGGCGCCATCAAAATGTTGTGTAGCCCGTAAGGTCAATGTTGTAAGGTCACAGCTGATAACAGTCGCGCAATGCGTCTGCATATCTCTGATCTACGTGCTCTCTCATTTGCTGCCAAATAGTCAATGACAGATCGTCCAGCATCCCGTATTCGATTTGGTCGTTTACGGTAATTTTCTAGTATATCGAAGAATCAATACATTTGTTAATGTTTCGCTATCAGGACTTGATATAACTCATCCGGGTACTAACTTTGGGGGGGGGGGGGTAACTTATCCTTACCTTCTCCTCAGATACGTGCTTCCAGATTTGATATTGGCTGTCAAATATTTCTCAAATAGTCTGACAAAGTATGGTTATTGTGAACACACTTTTCAAAAAAAAAGCCTCTCGATTGGGTAAATATAATTAATCTCCAATATAAATTGAGATTTCAAGCTTTATTCATGTTTCACAACTATGCAATGTCTCTGAGAACATGTAGTAGAATTAGATTGTGAAGATATACACGTCGATCCCGATGCGATAACCAAACTTGAAAGAAAGTGTTATATACATAGAAAATAATTGATGGGAACAATAACAGTAAGAAAATACGAAATCTCGTTCAAACCCAGAATGACGGAATTTTTCAGCTCAAATCGTAGTTTAGGATAACGCCTGTATACTTTATTCGGTATTTGAGGTTGTGAATGCGCGATTTTCGATGAAGAACTGTGGCAACTTGATAAAACACAGGAGAGAAAAAAAGATTACTTTATCTGAGATATCTCGAAGTTCTCAGAGAAAAGACAATTTACTAAACATAGTAATTTTCTCGGAGGGTTGATAACTGTAGAAAACAGCGTTCCACGCTACTGACGGCCTCAAGTGCTGTTATTCCTGGCGCTGTAGCAATCTCTCCAAAACTGGTGAGATCTCATGAGTGAACCTCGTGAGGTCTACTCACGAGGTTCATGAGGAACTGACGAGCTCCTCGTCAGCTCACCAGTTTTTCGATCAATACTTACTTTTTCACACTGAATTTAAAAGTGAGAGCAAACTGTATTCACCAAATGTTGTCTATCGAACAAAACTAAATATATAAAGCCAAGATTTTCGAACATCTCACACATACTAGCACCAACACACGTTTATGAAAAATCACTGTGAGAGAAATTAAGATGCTACAATTTAAGAGGAAAACCCGATTTGACGCATTTATTCACACTTTTCATGAAGGCAACGTATTTAGTACTCATGAATAATAATTCAAATTTTCAATTTGAGAAACTCATATGAAACATTCATATTGACACATTTCTGTATGAATGATTTGTAGAGAAATTTTCCATTTTGAATAATTTCCATCGAATAATCAGTAACGAGAATGAGTTTTTGCAACTATAGTTGAACTTTGAACTATAAACCATTTCTATACGAATTATTCATATATTGGCGAAGTATGTGAAAAAATATTCAACTGGATGATTCGAACCGGCGACCTCAGTCCAGGTAGTCCGACTCACTAGCCATCGCGCTGATCTGACACGTGTTTCAAAAGAGATGGAAGGCGTGATATACCGGTTCATGCGGCATTTACATTTTTGAGAAATGTCAACAAGTCTCAAAGCGAAAGAAACAAAGTATATTAGTAGTGTTAGCTATGCTTTAGGAATACATTCACTACCATAAGAAACATGGAACCGAAATTCTCACAACTGACAAGTGAAAATGAAGAAATTGAAATGAACACTCTTTTATTCATTGAATAAATACCCATTTTATACTAACACCAAACAACTATCAAAATATTTCGAGCTTCCTTCTTCATACTCTCACAATCTTCAAAACTGTGATTGTTCCAACCATATTATCTTGCAGTCCCGAGCTGAAAATATAGCTTTTGAGATATATCTAGCAGAATTTATATGAAAAACAAAAAAAAATTAAGAATAATTAACTTTAAGATTGAACTGAATGGAATATAGAAAAGGATGTCAATAAGTCAACGGGAATGGAGAATGCACAATCCAATCTCGCACTTTTCAAATGTCTAGAACAATTTAGTTTTTCTTGATGAAACACGATTAGCGAGAAAAACGAAACCTATTTGAAATTTATTTATACATAATTACATTCGAAATGCAGAAACATAATTAGCCGAAACATACTATTTGAGAAAAAGTATGTTAAAAGAAACAAAAAAGTAGTTTAGTAGTGCGGATTAATGAACACAACAATGAGAAACTTCAACATGAAAAGAAAAAATTAAGCTGGTTCACCTCACCAGCACCTCACCAACAAAACGTGCTCTTCGTTGATTTGATCGTGTGGCGCTTTTCGCCCCTCTGTCCTCTCAAAATAGCACACTGTCTCGCTGCTGCGCACCTCGCCAGCTTACTGGTCAGCAAAACTGCGCGTAGAAAGTTGGTGAGCTACTTCCCAAAGCTCACCAGTTTTCAAATTTACAATGGTTAAGCATAGTAACCTCATAAGGTAAGCTCGTGAGGTAGCTGGTGAGTTAGCTCATGAGGTGACCTCACGAGGTATGAGGGGATTGCTACAGCGCCTGGCGTTCTGAAAGTTCATTCTGAATTTAATAGCGTCTGTCAATTACAGTTATTATGAATGATGTGGGATGAACGCAGAACAAAAACAACTGGAAATAATTCTACCTACTAGCTCATTATTTACTCTCATTTATAATTATTTCTGTTTAGTGTAATCATCTCTTCCGTTTACCTCTCTCTCTTCTCTCTCAATGTCTCCCTCTCTTCTCTTTTATTCTCTCTAATTGCCTTTCCCAAATCTCTCATCCTCCGCAGGACACTACTCTTATTCTCTGTCTCTCAGTCTCAGTCTCTGTCTATCTCTCTTCTCTATAACTAATAACAACTTTCTAGCTATTCTCAATAGATCATAATCTCATCCAGTGTCCGGTCCTCGAGCCATATAAAAGTCCCCCCTACTTTCACAATTCGTCAAGTCATTCAGCTGTATTCAGCATAGCAATTCTCTTTCATTCTCTTTTTTTTCTAAAAAATCACTCATGAAATAGTCCCAACTTTCTCAAACCTTTATAAGTAGGACGATTATGAGGACCAATCCCGTGACATAGGTCTTTTAAACTGCAAATGAGAAATGTATTGCAAAAGGACTGAAGCGTTGAGATTGGTCCACACAATCCTCCTTCTTTAAGTTTCTTTACAAGAAATTATATTCCAAAATAATAGGTTTTTGTTATGCTTCGAGGTTTTAGTGTACCGTAGAAAACTAACTTTTCACTCATCATTCTTCAGTTAAAACCGTCTATTTCCGTTATCAATAGGTAAGAAACTGCAAACTTCATTCAGTCATAGCTCCTTCCAATATCTAAAGTTATCTTGCTATCCAATCTAAAGTTGAGAAACTTACTCAAGACGTTGATGCATTCAAGAACTTGGAATTTCCATTACATAACTGTTTCTCGTTTCAACTCGAACAAAACCCTCCAAAAGACTTTTCATTTCCCAGAATGGAGGTGCAGACTAGGATCCGAGCCTACAAGCTGGTTGCCTACTCGGCCGTCACTTTTGCTGTTGTCGCAGTGCTGGCGGTACGTCCACTCTATTCTGATGAGTAATAATAATAAAGATATTTATCACACAAATATGTAATAATGGTTCAAAATATAGGCTCATTTAATGAGTAATAAAGTTTTCTATCCCCTGTTTTGAGAAACCAATATAACTAACAATATTCAGGGAACAATCTCGATTTATCTCCCTGAATTCTCTGAATATTTTCTTCAGTTTTAAGAGTAGTTAGATCATGTGTCCTAATAATCAACTAGCTCGACTTGTAACTGCATTACAGCCAATCAGTTGGTGATAGAGACTGTCCTGTACGTTTTTATGACAATCACAAAACTTACGCGATTTACTGCCAGAGCTCAATCCCGAGAAGTTGAGAAGTGTTGTATGGTAATTTTCAGAAGTTGACAAAAATTTTCAGGTGTGTATAACACTGCCCATGATATATGGCTACGTATTCCAAGTCAAGAGTGAGATGGATAGAGAGATGTCCCTCTGCACGGTGAGTTTCCAAATTTGTGGAAAATACCTATCTGTATCGATTACTTTTGTGAACAAACTTGTATACAACTTGGTGGATAACTGAACACAGTTCGAAATGAATGTTAAATTCGGCACGCTTCAAAAAAGACACAACTGCGTTCGAAAAAAATCACGTCATAGAATTGATATAATTGTGTCAAAATAAAGTTTAAAACAATAAAATTCTATTGTTCTAAATGTGCACATTTTCAGGGCTCTGCCAAAGAAATTTGGAAAGAGGTTAATCAGCTGAAACTGTCACCAAACAATCGTACTAGAACCGTGAGACAGTCGTACAGAACAGGAGAAGGTTCGTTTGAATACCAAAATTATGGACTTCTCCGTATTTTGATATCAGTTAGTGGTCTTCTTATCATCAATACACTATTCAACTTAATTTCGTAACTAACTGTGAACAACTATAGAAAAACAACTGTAAACGCTCTCAGGTGTTCAAGTGTCCGGGGAAGGCACTCCTGCCGGTGGATGCTCCTCATGCTGCTCTCCCGGTCAACCAGGACCGGGAGGAACTCCCGGAAAACCGGGTAAACCTGGTAAGCCAGGTGCACCAGGAATGCCCGGAAACCCCGGCAGAGCGCCCCCTGTGCCCTGCAACCCCTCCACTCCTCCTCCCTGCAAACAGTGTCCGGCCGGACCACCCGGTCCTGCCGGTCCTACCGGAGCAATGGGAGACAACGGAACACCAGGACAACCCGGAAGAAATGGAGCTGACGGGTAAGTTGAACAATCAGTTAACTTTCCATTCAATGTAACTATACAAACCTCGAAAATCAAAATTGAAACGATATAAAGAGAGCTAAATAAATGTTCTGAAACTTGTACTACGGATTGAAATTCATCTTATCACTAACCTACATTGTAGTAAATTGTAGAAGGTTGAACTGAAAAGTCTGTTCATACAGTTGTGCACCATCATCACTCTTATCTGTTTCCATCAGAACAACACAAAAAAATCTTTAAAGATCTCCCGGCGAGCCCGGACCCAAGGGACCTCCCGGACCGGTTGGAGCTACTGGTCAGAACGGAGTTCCCGGACCACCCGGAAACCCGGCAATTAGCACCCCTCTCATGCCCGGCAAACCTGGACCCACTGGAGAACCTGGTCCAACCGGACCAATGGGACCACCAGGACAGCCCGGACCCGACGGAACCCCAGGTACATTGAATGTAACAGTTTTTATCGTATTTTTCCCTCGGTACACTCATGCTTGTGAGACAGTTATTCTCATTATCATTATACTTATTACATAGGGGTGAAAAGCATGAAATGAAACTTGAAACAAGTAAAACAAACAATAGTGTAGCTGCTTTTTACCTCTTTAATGGTTGTCCGGTGGAAAGTGTGTATTTTACTTCCTATTAGTGTATTCATTACCACTAATGCAAAGTAAACCTTAACATTTCACTGTCTCGAAATCACAGTAAGTACTGGCTCTCACTAATTCCTTTTTCCAGGAGCCCCTGGTCCCAAGGGACCAAACGGGCCATCCGGAGGACCTGGAGAGGACGGAACCCCCGGAGAACACGGACCAGCCGGACCCTCTGGACCCAATGGAGAGAAAGGAATCTGTCCCAAGTACTGTGCCATCGATGGAGGAATCTTTTTCGAAGATGGAACCAGACGTTGATTCAGTTGCCAATAAATTATTTCATGCTCATACTTCACCAAACAGAGGGAAAATTCAAAAGTTAGCTGTTCGAAGAAAAATCTTAGCCAACAGCGTCTTTTCCTTGAATACCGAGTAATTTGGTGCTCGAAGATCCTTCACCAAAACAATGTGTTTTTAGTGTGGTTCTGTTGAGCATAGTTCAAACTATATATGCTCTTTAAAAAATGGGAATGAACTGATCTTGAGCTGCTATTTTCCAATACGGTTGTCGGTGCTTAAAAAATCCATTGCTCAAAGAACAACGAGAATTAGACTTTATTAACAATATCTCCAATGTTTGAGCAAACAGCTGGTTCGAATGACAAGAAAAACTAATGCTAAAACTGTCCTGAGTAGAAAAATGACAGTTGTCTACTGGAAAAAAACGAAAAGTAATACAACGGTCAATACTGAACACAGACAAAAAAGGGGATACAGAAAGAAATCTGGTATGTTTTTTTCTAATAAGGCAGTTGAGGTGGGTGATATGAACATAACTGGTAGATCGAACCGAACCATGTGTAACCTTTTTGAATCTCGGGAAATGAGTTTGCTTCTCGTTAAAGTCTCATGATTCGGTTGGATCACAGGGCAAGACTACCTACTTCAATTAACAAAAAAAAACAGAAAACTTAAAAAGAGTTGATTAAGAAATTTGCATTTTCTAACATTTGACTCGCGAGTGTTCGATATCAGAGAACAATTTGAAAAGAAAAATGGTAATCTTTTTTAGGGCGGTTCAATGTTTTTCAACTCTACCGAATTGATAAGTATCCTTTCAGAAAACTGAAAATTCTTGTTTAGTTGAAGCAATGGAGGTAAGAGCGAGGGAAAAGGCGTATGGGAAAACCGAAAATAAATCTCTGCGCGCTTTTCGTAGAACGAATAACACATTATATTTACCTACTGATGGAAAATCTTCAAGATGACTGGAAAAAAGTAAGACGATGTTATTATTATTCTTGTACAACGAGAAGTAAGATAGTTTGCCAGTCAAATCGGTACGGAACAAAATCTGGGAAAATCAATAAATCAATAATTGTCGTTTGGTGCGAGGGCGACGCCCGGTTCGTCGGCCGGGGCGGTATTCGTCACTTCCACGTGCGTCTTACGGAAGTTGAGGATGGCTTTCAGCTCGGAATTGGAATGTGTACGGTACTGAAAGTGAGAATCAATCAATTATATACAATTATTTTACTATACATTTTTTATATTGTTTCAGCTGTGTTTGTAAATATATTTCACTGTGAGGTACGCAAAATACGAGTGCTGTGTTTAAGAACAAAACTACAGTTCATTTTTCGTTATCATGGTTATACAAGAAAACCAACATTATCATATATCGTTCGATGGTTAGAATAGAAACTCACGTTGCTCCTGTTCTTTTGTACCAATATCTGACTGTAAAGGCGACTTCCTTCATCTTTTCCGCATGCCTGAACAAAAGATTTTGTTTGTTATATCTGCATTTTCTGCATTATTCTGTGAAGAACAATATGATGTTTTACATCCAGTGGTATCTTCTCCGAGCAAGTGATTTTTCTGCCTTTCTGTAGAAGTTGAATAAGATGAAGCATTAGTATCATTATTGAATGTGTTTTACCTGTATCAAGTGATTCTTGTTCAGCGAAAACAACGAGGCACCGTCCTGTCCTTCGAAAAGCTCCAGAACTCTGAAACAAATGGGATGACCTTCGAGAACAATTGATAGTTTGGACAAAGGTCTGAGAAAGAAACAGTAAATATTTGTTCTGCTGAATATGTGTCGAAGAAAACCCACATCTCGTACTTTCAATTCAAAATCATTGAAAACTTGAATGTTAGCTATAGTCCTGGCAATCCCACTGAGACCTCGGCAACGTGCCAACAAAATGTCTAGGCGGCTTTTCCCCATGTTAATGTTTTCCAAAACACTATATTTTTTCCTGGGCGGCAGACAACCTCCGTTACAGTACGTAGGTTGAAATTATTTTCATAGAACCAGTTATTTTTATTAAATACATTCGTTTGACGTTTGATTGGCACGCTGTCAAAGTCTCAGTGGGAATGAAACGAATTATATATTGACGTGATAAACACATGTATTATACCTGTAACTGAATCCCTTCTCTTCCAACCACATCGCAACATCATTTGCATTCGATCTCTCGTTAATCTGCACAGTAACTGGCCGGTGGTCCTTTTTGTCGCGTAAAATCTGAACAGTTCATATAATTATATAGTAGAAATTGCTAATCTATTTCATGCACTTCCTGTTCAGAGAGTAATACGTTTTCAACGAACTGTAATTGTTTGTACTCTTGTCATCCTGAAAAGAGTCTCGTCACGTATCACCCTGGCTGGAGTCGTATAACTTAGTATTCGTTCTCTCTTCCAACTCATCCGCAACGGGTTTAGTTTTCTCTCGACTTCGCACAACCAGAAAAGGACTAAAAACTAGCGTGAACAATATCTTGTTTCCAAACACATTTTATCCAGATCTCCACCGGTTTGACACAAAATTTCATATTTGCTTTACCTACCTTTTCTCCGTTGTGTCGACCCACTGTGTCAGACAACTCGCTCACCAGTCGCTGCTCTGAAAATAAGTTGAATGATCAAGGTGGCTTTATGAGAAAAACATCCTCAAGTTTGTTTTCTCCGAAAAACATCACAATGGTTTTCTTTCTTCTAACAGAACCGAACACTTTCGGTACAATATATCAACGCTCAAAACAGAGATGCTCGAATTTTACCTTGAAAGGGACAAAATGTTTGCATCGATCATCCAATATTGTTTTGACTGCTTCGCAGTCAGAAATATTCTGAAGAGAATAAACTAACGACTACGCTGCAAGATAACTCACCCTGGTCGGTGCGGGCCGTGATGAGAATAGATGGTTTGGCAATCGGTTGACGAGCCGACTCGGTTTGCTGAAAACAAACCGTCACTGCTTAAAGTTCATAGTGTTAAGGTTAACTTTCGATATCGGCTCCTGATAGAGAGGGAGAGAACGAAAAACACGTAATCAATTGCTAACAATCGTGTTCAGTTCATCCATTACTCCCGAGCATGTTTTTCTCGCGGCAGATGGAAAAAACGTAAATGAGTTTGCTGAATTATCCCACAAGTGCACGAGATTCTACTTCAACGCGTTTGCACACAAAATATGTGCATATTTTTGGTTGAGTTAGGCTGATGAGCTGACGTGAGATGGCGACATTACAACCCAAAACGAGTTCGGATTTGAACTGAATCACTCTCACTTTACCTCAACGGCAAAAACTCAACCACTTTTATAGTAGTTTCACGCACCCGTACATGTGCTACTAATAGTACCCAATCAAAGTGATTGGAACGAACCTCAACCTTCCTTAGCTGCTGCTGTTTGAGCATGTCCAGCATCGAAGGAGTGGGAGCTGGAGGAGCTACGGGTGGAGGGGGAGGGGGCGGGGCCATCGGCTGAGGAGGCGGAGCATACTGTTGGACGGGAGCTGCGTACTGTTGAGGAGCAGCAGTATACTGAACATACAGTCACTTCACACCAACCACATTCAGGGTCAGACTGTGTTACAGATAGACAAGTTCTCAATCTGACTAGGCATTGGCGCATCTTTTCTCGGCATTTACTACTCAGAAACACCAACTGATACTATGTCTGAGAATCTTGAAGCAGTCATTGTCCTGATGACAGAATTATCATCAAACAGACAAGGAGACGAACTTGGGTAGAGATTTAGGGCCGAGCCTCTAATCAATTTAGGATTGGATAGGATTTATAGTTAACGTGAACACTCGCAGTGATCAACTCGTGTCAGTAGCATGCAAACGCCGCACGACACGCACCGCATCTAGTTGAAAATGAGATAAGTTGGCTTTCCGACAGTCGAGAGGCTACTGGTCTCCTTCATTGGGCATTTTTCGTGTAAGGTTCGTTGAAATAAAAGCGCGGTACCACGGTCACTACGGTTTGTATTGCTGTTTTTTTCGTGACATTTTTATGCGTTTCGGCATTACTCGATAATTTGAATTTCTTCGTAGATCCAAATACCAAAGTGGTCATTCCATTTGGTTGTGCTCACCTGAACTGGTGGAGGTGGAGGCGGAGCTTGGACGACCTGATGAATATTCGCCTGAACCCCGGCGTCTGAGAACTCGGCCGCTGAACAACAATTTATCCATATATCGGAGGTATGGGAAACACATGTGAACAGCTTAGTTCTGTATCTCGTGTTTTATAGAGAGAAGACGATTATTACCACAATATTCACATGGTAATCCGTGTTCAAATCTGTTTTCCCTCACAACTTATGGTTTCACCAGCGCGCTTTGTTTTACGTATGAAAACGAATTAGAAAAGTAACATTTCAACGTTGTCTTTGTCTCTATCTCATCATTTCTCTTTATCTCTCTTAATCTTTCGCTCACTATTTTTCCTCTTTCCCTCTATCTCTCCCTCTCTATCTCTTTCAGTCTTTCTCCTTGTATGTTCATAACCTTCAACACTCATTTTTGCTACAGTCTGACGCCTTTCTCGTACAAAATAATACGATATGTGGTGTCAGAGACGTTTACCGACCAGCTGAACGCTCTCCATTCTCTGTTTGCGCGCTCTACCTAGTTACATCGTCAGTACTAATTTTAATGAACATTCTGTGAACATCGTACAAAGAGTAGAAATAAAGATTCATTTGGCTACCAATTTCATAATAAATATAATAGGTATAGAACAAGGCACGTACCATACAATAGATTGAGCTCAAATCGGGAATTTTTAGAAGAAATTTAAAAGATCTACAGAACAAAAAGTATACAGATTCTTTGATTAAGTGAAGCGCAGGCATTTGATAAGTGAAAATGATCTACCGCACTTCCATTTATGTGGAACTACAGTAGGACTTGAGTGCAAAAGAAAATGCGTGAAGTGAGTGAGTTACGTGCTCGGTAAGTGAAACTCATGAATGAACGACAAACTCTTTTCTCAGAAACCGGGTGGGCTAAACTATTTTGTCATGCTGGTTTAGTCCTGAGTTGCAAAACATATAGACGTGCATTAGTAGATGAAACTGAATGATTAGGGACAAGATGATAGAAAAAGAAAACTCTGTAGTTTGATCACAACTTTTGTAGTCTGGTCGAGACGACATGTTCACAACACTCATTATATATTAGTACTGACGATGCGATGTATCTTGTTATTCTCACTACGCACACGAAATACGCAGTTGGCGACGGCTCGTTTTACAACGAATCGCTACCGTACGCCAAAAACACGGACATGCAAAACACGAGCACGAAACAAGAAAAGCAAAGAATTGAAGCAAAAACTGAGTGAATGCGTAATTTTCACACGGAATCTTCCACAGAGGGTTTTCACGTCAGTTTTTGTTTCTGACTACAGACAGGGTTAGAATCGTGAAGGCGCACGCGTCGCGTCGCGTGCAATATATCACAGACTTTCAATTCAGAAGAGCGGAGAATGTTTGAGCAGACGAATTTTTAGACAATCACACAACTAATTCAACCCCAACTGACGCATCACGGCACAAACAAACAGTTTCAAAAGAGTTGAGGTAAGTTGGTTGAAACTGGCTCATCGAACGAGCTTTATGATACACTGATATGTTGATGCTGTAAAGCGTCAGCAGGTATCGAAAAATAGACAGATATAAGGGAGGTGAATGAGGTCAGAAGTATCTGAATTCTCCTCGTTTTCCCTGTCTCTCCTTGACGTAGGGGGGAGCGTCCTCTGGGAGCATACCTTGCTTGGGACTGTGCTGCGGGACGTGGCCGTTCATCTGGGTACCACGACGGATCGGCATCTGAATCACACAACAATAACGACCGAGAAGTACAGACTTTTACTCATTTTGTAACTTGCGACCGTATCTACAGGAGTCCAATTAATATTCCGAAAAAGCCAGTTCAAACATTTTGTGTACAGACAGCACAAAAATAACTTCAGGAAATTGTGTTGATCCACTTTCGTGAGTGTTTTTATGTTATTTCAACATTTGTCTTAGCACAATTTTTGTACACAAAGTTGGTTCGAAAAGCAGAGTGTGATGCAGATTCAATGGAAACATTGGAGTAAATGCAAATTAACATTATTTTTAAGTTTTTTTATGATAACTGACCGGTTCTCCGTAAATCTCGCGACTGTTGTCGGTGCTTTCGACGGGCACCATGGATAGAATGGTATGGGGCACGTAGCCGACGCGTTGGTGCACATTGCGACATTCCCACCAGTTCTTAGTGTCATCCATCACCTGAAAACACCATTTTGTTCAAACAGTTTAGATGGACTGACCGAATGTTTATTTGTAATCATTATGTACGCAGTTTGACCGGAAAAGTAAAGCGTCAAACTATAAACGATGTTTTTCACCAAACTTGTGACAGTTGGTTTAACCACATCATGTAACGTTTTAGAACAATAAATATACTTGTTCCACAATTTCACTGCTCGTACCTCCAGATACTCTCCTCTGCTCACGGTCAGCTCCTTGGCGTTTTGAGCAACCCGGTCAAACGTGGCCACCACGAGCTTTGCACCTCTGAAACAGAACTCTCTCTAGATTGTGTTATATACTCTGTTTTACCAGGTGTTTTGTATGTTGATTGGATTGTGGAAACTTCGCTGAACATAAACATTCACTCACGAAAAGAGATATTGTTTCCTAACATTTTCTAACATTTTCATTCGCGTACACAAAAGATTAATCTTTGTGTGTATTGTGTGTACATTCTTGTAGGTACTACTCTAATTCACCACTTTTCATTATTATTTTAATGTGGTGTTTGTATCTCCTTCCTCACCTGTTGACAACGTCATCGACAAATGCTCGTTGTCTGGGGGACTGAGCATCTACATCCGGTAGAACCGGTCTGGCCGCCGGATAGGGAGCACGAGCCGGAGCCGGAGAAGCCTGCTGCGACGGGATGCTGAAAGAATTATGGTCAATAAGGAGAGAACTTCGCTACGGAAGTTTGTATAATTGTGAAACCGCGGCTTATGTCCGATTCCACGAAATCTACCCATACCCAGCGAATTTTAATTTCTGTAACGGTCGTCCATTCAACTCTCGTGAATCATTTCATGTTCTCAGGATCAGAATTCTTTACAGTAACTTAATAATATATTACGATGGTTTAAATCAATATATTCCACTCACATGTCATAATTAGGTTTCGGTCCTCTGCTGCTGGCGATGGAAGTTGTCTCCTGCTTCAGCAAATTACGCTCCGCCTCCACCCTCGCCCTCTCGTCTCTGCAAGAAATTTCACGGTTTCTCAGAATAAGATTAAACCATTATTGTTATATTTAGTTGATCAAACCAGATGTTAACACCCGACCGGGAAGTACCATATTTTATAACCGTCACATTAAATGAATCTCTAGTCTCTCGAATCACATACCTGACAAGTTTTGTCAGGTTAATAGTTGAGTCAAGTTTCTTACCTCAGCTTCCTTTCCTCCTCCAACAATCTGCGTTCTCGCTCAAGCATCTTGGCTCTTTCAAAGTCCATTCTTTCTCTTTCTAGCGAAAGTCTGTCCAAGTTCAACTGGAAATAGAAAGTTGTCATACTTTCACATTTTGAGCGTTAAATTTCGAGATAATGCCCTTTTTTCCACCTCGCATCATTCAATGTATGAGCACGCGTCAAATGAGCATGCCGTGCACACTGGAAACAGTTTAGCACCCCAAACATTTGCAAGCGCAAACTGAATACCGTCGGACAGTATTTTTCTGATTCTCGAACAAAAAACTATCTTGAATCTAATTCACTCTGTTTGATAGAAAGCACAACATAGAACGGACACAGAGGTAAGAATAAGGTAGGATGATATTGATCGGACGAGGACTATACCCACATTGTCGACACTCATGTTCCGTTGAGGCTTCGGGTGTCTGGGTCGGGAACTGAGGGGGGTGTTCGGGGCCTGAGAGAGGGAAAATCAGGGGAAATCACATGCAAACGACCGAACACAGGGATAGAATAGGAAAAATATACAGGGGAAAACTCAAATTAATACAAAGGTAGTGCAAGAAGAACGGAAAGAGCGTGCTATCAAAAAAGAAAATGGAGTTTACTTGATGAAAAACCATTGCAAATAAGGGTAATTTCGTGTCAAGACCAAAATTGTATTATCATTATCATAATGGTTATTTTTATGTGTGATTCAATAAAAGTGGCAGTTAAGTTTCGATTATTTTGTAGTTTGACCTACCGTATCCACACTTCTATCTCGAGACGGCTGTCTGAACTGTGTCGGTGGAGCACTCTCGCCCCGATGGATTGGAGCAGGATAGTTGGGACGAGGCTGAAAAATCGATATCTATCTTAACGGTCAAACTATTCCGATGGTGTAATCATCGATCTAACGTTGTAATCTATAAATTTGATAGATAAACGGTAGTTACCTGTTCAGGAAGTCCGTATGGAGCGAAACCATCCAGGAAGACCGGACGATACGGGGCTGGTAGTGGACCGTTCCAGTCCTCGCTGGAATGGAAACATATCATTTTTCGTTCCCCCACTAGTTTAATACTGAGTAAAGTTGAAAAATGAAATAAACTTAGAAGGTATAGCCGCAAATTCCCGTTTTCTGTGGAAATGTCATCCAACTATTGATTAAATAACACACATATGCGAATGAATGGTAACCCTTATTGAACCTGGTAACTTACGGAGGTGTTCGCCATGTCTCTCCGAGACTCATCCAGACATCCGATTCCTTGCTGGTCAGGCAGTTCTGCATCAACTCGCGAGCCTCCAGAGACAGCAGAGGAGCCACGATCTGAGAGAAGGTTAGGTTGGGCAATTGAAAAACGGGGACTCTTCGTTTCATCGAAAATCTGCTCAGATTACTCTTAATAAATGGAATGTTCCGCGGCAACCACTAAACGGCTGTTTTTTTTTCCTATCGATTAACCTATACCGTTTTGAGGTTCTGTCATTTCAATATTGATTGGCCAAATTTCCTGCAAATCAAAAATCGAGAAAAAGATGTTTCAAAAAATGATTTTTTTCTATGCTTCTACGACAAATATCTGATTGAACTGCTGAAAAGTACCTGTGGAGCGATGTTTCTACCGAGACCCCAATGGCATGATTCCAGAATGACTTGGAGTGGGGTGAACAGGAAATGAAGAAGTTCCGGAGCATTCGGCTCGTGGATATGACTCTTCAGCTTGGCCTGAACGAAAATATATTTATTTGGAGAAAATATGACTGAGAGAATGTCACTATAGCATCTATAACATTACAACTAGTCTATAAAATGCCTACAAGGAGCCACCCGGTTTTCACTCGTATCAACGTGAAATCCCCCACGTGTGCGAACCTACATCTACATTTACACGGGACAACACACGTGAGCAACTGGAACCTGTGCGCTCTGAAGTAATGAAGTTATTTGCAGTTAGACTGAATTGCCCATTCCTTATAATTTCGATTAAGTTGAGTGATTTGGAAATTACTAACCAGTAGATTGAAAGACAGCTTGAATTTTCTGAGAATGTCGATGAACTCGTTCTCCTGTGGCAGTTGTGCTCTCATTTGGAGGATGCCGTTCGGGTCCGGGTGCTGCTGGCGCTTGTCGCGACGCTGGGCGGTGCGATATCGCGCGGCCTCAAAATGAAAATTTAATATGAAATTGAAATAAAACTAGGTGAAAGTGACTTGAGAATACTCTCACGCATGTATCAACAGACCAATTCTGATATTTCACTATATTTCACGGACATTTGTGATATTTTGCATCGAAGAAAGAGCTATATAGCCGCCCTTGAAATATATGTACAAGAATGACGATTATGATAAAAACAATAGTGAGAGCTATGAAACAGATCTCAATCAAAGTAACTACAAGAAAGAACTAGAGTGTTACCTGCTGCTCCAGCTCCCGTTGAGCCAGTGCTGCTGATTGAATCCGCGCCACGAACCTCTCGATGTCATCGAAGCAGCGGTTCAGAGTGTTCTGTAATAAACATTTAGATTATACCATGATACTTCAATAGTTATGCTCTTATTATTTTGTTTTAGTAGTTCAAGACTATGTGAATCACTATACAAACCTTTCGTGTTTTTTTGGAATACCTACCGAAGCGACTTCAAAATTGTTGTATACAAGAAGATTCATGTGTGTTGAAAAAACTTTCCAATATAGTTCTGAACGGTTTTCTGAACGTGCAATCGGCTTACCACGTCTCTCTCAAACAACTCGGAGCTGTCGCTGCTGATGGAAGCATCGTCAGCTGGATATTGCGGCATGGCGGCTGGAAATGAGAAAGTATGAAAATTCACAATCCGTTTTCACGTCAAACAACCAGTTGTTCTGAAACTAACCACTCAGTTAAGTAAAAATAGGGTAACACACACGGTTACTACATTCGACACAACTTCACTTCTATAGGCGTAGCCGATATGAGATAAGCACGGTGAATGTCAATTACAGCTGGATGCTAATCAGGAGAAAAAGGTGAGGGAAAAATGTGTGTGCTGGTCTGTTGATGTGAAAACTGTCCGTAGTTTCAAGATTCTGACTAGATGACCCACCCTGAGGCGCTGGGTAGAATTGTTGTCCGGAGCTGTCGCCCGCACGTCGCCCGTTGCGCACCTTCCGTGACTGGCCGCGGAGAAACTGCTGCAGGTCCTCGGCAACATCGGTGGCACTTACGCGGTTGCACTGCAATAGTGATAGGATTGAGAAACTACGTAGATCAAAATGTATCACAATCTGTTGCACACCTTAACCTCTCTCAGTTTCTTTCACGATTCGGAGTAGTTTCATTCCACTACGTGTACGCTTTTTCCGCTAAATCGGGCACCGTCGGATACAATTTGGACATTTTAGAGACAAAGCGCCACTCCCTAAATTTGCAATTGCTATCAGTTCAATTCGGATGAGCGCAAAGTGTGATAAGCGATATCGATCGAGAAAATTGTAGAAAAAGGGGGCCGTGGAATGCAATTCTTAGTCAGATAAGACAAACTGACAATATAAGCAGGTCTCAAAAAAGTGGAAAACGGGTGATTCATGGCACGTACAACACTTATTTGTTGGGATGTGTGTGCAAGAAGGAAGAGCAAAAACATGGAAATTGATTATTGTTTTGAAGGTTGCCCTCGTTCCACATCATTCAGGCTATGTTGTACATTAAACTCCCAGTCTTCATCGAATTTGCCTCTCAGCCGAATTGAACATGTCAGTAACATAGGAAAAGATAAGAGCGCGAACTACTTTTCCAACTGAGGGGTAGAAGAGTTCATTGGCACATTCAATATAACTTATGTTTCAAACGAAAATTAATACATAGTCGTTTTTGGATACTTTAACAGGTTGCCCGTTAAAAGGCCCAAAAACGACATGTCGGCGGCGCTCATGGGATTGAATCTCCTACTTATTGTATAGTTCCTCCTCTAACCGCAATCTCCTCTAACCGCACACAAGTCTAGCTTTAAAATCACCCCCCCCCCCTACACTACATGTCGTATACGAAGTAGCCACTTGAAGATGTCAGTGTTATGTTTTTTTCATTTCTATCGGGACTCCTAGGGCATGATTACTAAGCTTTTAGTTCGTTTTACTGACGTAAATGTTATCAGAAATTTTAGTGTTCGTTTCCGATTTCAACTTTCTATTAGAGAACGATTGTTGAAAATTGATGGTGTACTGTGCAAGCCTTACAAGCAAAGATATGAAAAATACTTTAACAACTACAATTACAGTGCAATTCTTTGTGTCTCACCTGGAAGATATGCATTTCGGTAGGGGTGGTGTTCCTCTTGTTTCTTCCGTCCTCTTTCACAACAAACAACAGAATGTTGTTGTACGTGTCACGTGGGTCACTGGACACGTGAGCTGTCGGCTGCTCGAGCAACTCCAGCGGAAACTGCTCCACGAGGTCCTAAAGAAGTTAAAATTTCGAACTAACTAACAATGTTTTGTGTGTTTCTCAGTGAACCACCAAATATACTCAACTGTCTACGATATTTATAATAATACAAGAAGTCTTAGATTAGGGCCGGACAATTACAGTGTACAAATAGTGTGCAATCCGTCCCAATTGCCATTATATAAGTTTAAAACAATATTCTCAATCATGAGATGTTGCTCATAAGTCATGAGCAGTTTCTTTCACTTTCTAAATGTCCAAACGCGTCTTACTACTTCCATGAACGTGACGTCAACTTGATATCTCAACTTGCTGCTACGTTTTGCCCAACTTTTGATTTCTGATCAATGGTGACTTTTTGCACCTACAAACATTCTTCAACAGTGTTTTATGGGTCGTTTTGAGGTGGCGACTAATAAAAATCAGCTTCGATGAGTGCTAGTTGCTATCAATGTCGCAGTTTATATTTATTAGTTGCAGGAATTTGAGAGCGCCGTTAACGACTGGAGAGACTACATTTCTGAGAAGGTGTATTCTCGCAACTCGAAAAGTTTTAACGTTGCGCGGGCAGAGTTTTTGAGAAGAAGAAATAGTTATCCAAACTACTTTTAGTTTGACCTACCCCATTTTCATCTTCGACTGTGACTAAATTTGAACGGAATCTCAGGATCAGTGGCTGTGCCCAGATGGCCGAATTCTTCTCCATCTGCTTCAGTTTTCGAATGCCATCGGCGGGAAAAGTCAGACCGAACTGTCTAAAAACATCCTTGTTTTGTTTTGTTACAAAAGTTCCAATTCATTATTCGGCACTCTTTTTTATCTTTCTTCGATCTCTGTATAGGTTTATTTCAGTAAAACCGTTAAGTATTTATCATTATACCAAGGCTTTTGACTGAGCATAAAAAATAGTTGCCATTTTTAGTGCTGTTTTTTCGAGTCGACTACAACACAGCAACATTTCTCTAAGAATGTGACACACAGCAGAAGTGGAAGTGAACTGTGTACCTTCCGACGGCAAACGTGGCCAAATGCTCCACATTGTAGGATGGGGTTACATCGTCTATAGGCGGCTCACTCGAACGACGATCTAGAAACAGAATCAAAATATAATTAATTTTTGGGAAGATCAATCTGGTGGCATATATTGCTTTCTTACTCCATCTGGATAGATTTTGCTACTTGGAGTTCCGCAATGTTCAGATGTTTATTGAATGGTAAACGTCTAAAGTCCAGATAGACATACAAAGCCGTTTCATTTGTTGTACTCTAGTACAAAGAAACCTTCTACAAATAAATACCTGAAAATTGCGATTGTACAGCACTGTGCCCTTCTGGAGCTCACCTTTAATAGCCCTTCTGGAGATTTGTCGTTTGGTTTGGTTCAGGTATAACTCTTTACTGTCTCTTCGCAACGTGTTATCATACTGTTTTAGGCAAAGCACGCCTTTTGCCATAACTCAATTAAGATTCAAGCAATACTGAAAATTTTGACCGATGAATGCATCACGTCAAACTGACTTCTGTGTTGGGTCATGTCGGTGGCGTGGGAACGATGGGAGGCGTGGGAATGTGACGGAGACGGGGCTCCAGAAGTCTGATGACCGGCGCGCGATGAATAGTAGTAGCCCGCAGGCGGAGCACTGAAAAAATATATAATTACTAGAGGGAAAAGAGTTAATACAATAGACTGGGTAATCTTCTAGCCGAAGCGATCACAGAAACCTGATTAAAATAAAATACGGGGTTAGTCCCAGATTCTGGTATACTCTACACAACGAGAATAGTTCTCAATGTCTAACTGCATCCGACGTTCGTTCCTTTAACACGTTCAATAACATCGTTCTTAGTTCTCCTGCTAACGGCATTGGAAGTTTAAAGTCAATGAAAGGAACAGTATCAAAGTAAAAAGGCCGTTCAATGATCCGATCAGTCTTAGATGAGCAGAGAAACGAATTTGACAAGCCAGTCCTCACAAAAAGGTGCATTAATCGATTTAACCCGAAAGTAAAGCCTCTTAGACACGACTGTCTCCTTATCTCCGACCGAATTGCAAAGTAATAAAATTCGATGCAGGTTGTCTGTGTAATTAAAGATGAATTAATTATCATTATACACATTATGTGAAGAATGAGATAACCAAAAAACGGGTAGTTGATTTTATCCTAGTCTCAGAAACGATTACTAACGATGAAAGAATTTTAACCTATTTTAGTTGCACTTTCTTGTTTTGTATCTTCGCTCAAGGATGGATTGGTTAGATTACGTGATCATTGCTTATTATTGAAAAAAGAATGGCCAGAAAGGTTCAGAATGCCGTCCCAAAAAGATTGGCCCACAGATGCTACACATTCCTTATGAGTTATACTGTTAGGCATCCTCCTGTTTATTTTTTTCTCTGTTTTTCAATTCGGTTTTCCTCTTTTCGTTCTGTTTCTCTCTGTTTGTCCCGCTAGGGCAGAGACAAAATGTTTGCTTATCTTCACTACACGCAATTACCGCCCGCGACAACACATGTACGAAATACGAGGCGCCGACTCTAAAAACGAAACGCTAATTTGGTGCGCCCGAAAAAGAGCTGTGGACTGCTCAAACCAAATTCTACAAAACATGGAGTGAATATCTCGGAAGAGCTAATTTTAATTCAAAACAGGTTTTGTTCTTTTTTTGTCAGACTGAATCGCTGAATGCAGTATGGCGGTATAGGAGAACAACTTTATTGGTACTCCGCTGAGTCGCTTCACAGCGAAACGTTAGATATACAGTATGTTTGTACATGTCCAAGTGCAGAAGCTAGCTAGGGACAGTAGAGTTTTGACAAGATAAAGGTCTGCTGTGGGTTCTAACTCCATCAAAATGGTTTTTTTACGTTTGTTTCTTTCTACTTGACGTCATGTTCAGTCTGCTGCGAGTAATATTCGCGGGTTATCTCTGCAGTCGAGGCACCCATAAACCGTGGAAAATTCCTCGTAAACCGCCTTTTGTCGGCGATTTGTACGAAAAAAGAATCATAAAAAAGGCATTATTGGTAAGTATTTCATCCGGAATTTGTCAGGAAACTTTCCCGAAAACTATTGATTTCAGGTGTTCACATAGGCACTTGAATAGGCCTTAAGGTTTCAAATACATCTTACATCTTAACAAACAGATTGCACCGCGAACTATTCGAACCCGGGACCAAAAAGAGGAGAGTCAGCTGCGCGTACCACTACACAAGTGCCTCGCAGACGCGGAGTCGAATATATAGCCAAGGTAGTAGGGAATGGACATTTTCTCTGATTTTCATCGGAAAAAAATGAATTGTGAATATGTTCTCTTATCTGTCTTCATAAAAGGGCAAATGAAAAGTGCAAAATCTGCAGATAGTTTGATCCTGTTGCTTTTTGGTCGGAACTCGTGAATTATGACGTGAATCAAGATCAAACTACGAAACTTGGTACCACCATGTATGCAAATGCATATCGCACGTAAAAATGTGGAAGCATGAGAATCATAAAACGCCCTAAAATAAAAAGCACAATTCTTATACTTTCTTCACGTTTTCCTCCATAACTTTGGCATACGAGTACACGTATTTTTGAGTGGGCTCCATTCATCACACGTTTTGTAGCCGAAATGTGTTCAACTATAAACTATCTTAACTACCAAATAGAATTTTTTGCTAGTGGAGAAGTTATAGGCTCAGCAACGGACTGCGGTAGCCATTTGCAACTTCAGGTCTAACCAACAGGTTTCGAATACATTTTTTATAACTAAGCAACACGTTCATACGTGAGCTAGAACGTGAAATCGAATGAATATGGTCCGTGAGGTCTGCGGTGCAGGATATACTACCGATCGACTCGGGAATACGGTAATATACTGTAACTATGAAACAATCAATAGGAAATGTAAAATAGTAAAGTGGAGTGGTTGCATTGGCCAGGATTCAGATAGGAAATCATAGATAAGAAGCGACAAGCAGACGCCTTTCCCGGCCATAACAAATACCGGCTGAAGTTTACATTTGGCTCGCATTTAACAGTATATTAGAGGTTCGTAAACCGATGATTGTGGTGTAGAGGATGTGGGCGCTGTTCAGAATGAGCCAACTGGGTTTGAGTTTCGGCCGAGACAAAAGTTGATTACCGCCTTATTAGTAGAAAGAACATTGAACGTTTTTGCGAAGGGTCTTATCAAAAGCGCAGGCTATCCCTAAACATTATAATATATCGGTATATTATAGTATACAACTATATTATAGTTGCTCTGGATCGCACTGCAGTGTAGCGCAGTGGTAAGAGTGCCGCTTTTACCCAGAGGTCGAGGGTACGAATAGTGGTGGATGTTCTACGAGGCAGGGGCATGAACTAAGGAATCTTCAGAGATGCATTATACCTGTGAAAGTTCCAAAAGTTGAATTACTAAACTTGTTCTTGAAAAACATCGGGAAACGCGGAAAAAGAGAAAGAGAGTTGCTTATAATTGTATTTCAGAGAAAACTAACAGTACAGAGGTCATCAAGACCCTATAGTATGTGAATTTAATGGTGTGATACTATATTATTTGATATTTGAAGTTCGAATTCGACAACAAACAAGAACCACGAACAGTTTTCCAATCATCTAGGCGTGGTTCTAAGAATCGCGAGTTGAAAGTTGGAATGTATGACCAATCTGCATGCGCTATTTGCCAGCCAAGCGCCTTTTCTGAATAAATATCGTAAAAACGGTAAAGATATCCTTCTCGGCTTCAACTTTGCTTGCAAGTTTCGCTGTCCTTTTCCAGTTGAATGGGAAAGTTATTCTCGGGTATATCGTGATTTTGTTGAACACTAGAGGCTTAGGATTTAACACCATGTGAATCACTCTTAATTATAAAGGAAATTGAAACCTGAACACACCGGCAGCGTACGAGTGCAAACAACAACAAAATCACGATGAGCATGAAATACATGAGAAAGTGCATATATTTCTTCATAAATTTTATATTATTATGTCATCTACGAGATAGCCTTGTGTGAAATTATGCATATAATAGCAGTAGAAACGTTCGGAAAACTATAATTTCGGCAAAGTTTGGGTAATTGTACGGAGCTAACATTCTATTGGTTTAAAAGGTTATTCTCGCAAAACCGCCATAGCAGTGGAATATTTGAAAGTTCAAATATTAAACTAAGAGCTGAACCAACCTGTCGAAATCATCAATATTATCCATGTAATAGTAGGAAGCCGAACGGTTTCTACCCATCTCTGGTTATTATTCTCAAACAACTGAGATGCGGCGAATAATCAGATGATGATTCAGTTGTGTACTCAAATGGGGAATATAATTCCCCTGGAGAGAGGGGGTGTGAAGACAGAAAACTTTGATAAGGTGATATATTTGTCACCGAATATTTGGAAACTCGCAATCTCAACTTCTACAAGAGAAATTAGGAAATACGTCGTGTGTGAGAGAAGAAGCGCGTTTGTGACACTGGCAGTAGACATGATTGATTTTTTAATAGAGGAGTTGATCGCGAAAAAAATGAGATATGATTTAAATTATTAAATAGTTTTCATTGTACATCAAAACTACTAAGTACTGTATGAACTTCACTAAGTCATCAGTTTGTGGCAAAGTGCAGCATGTAGCCACCTATCTAAAAATGTATCATACGTGCTCCCGTTAACCTAACTAGTTTCGTCACTTTTCATTGTGCTAAACATTACGTGACTCACATTTACAGGTAACATTTTATCATACGCCTCCTGTGTTTTTTTTTTTGATAAAATGGAGATGAACGTAGTTGGAATTGTACAAGAATATTCACAAGAAAGACCTTATATTTGATGTTTTTCCAGATTATGGAGCGATGGTATCATTGGTAACATGTGATTTCCATTGCTTACTATAGGATTAACTCTATTAGTGGGCAATTCAAGATAAGTTCCCGGCCAAATCATAGAGCGGAACAAATAGGAAGATCTTAAGTTACTATTATTGTCTTTAAATTGATAGGAGTTGGTATTGATGCACATGTTTCACCAAATGAGCCTGAGTCACCACTTGAAAGATCACTTGAAAATACAAACTCAATAAAGTAGACCAACTAAAGGTACAATTAACACGGTTACACGTGAATTTCATATAAGACTAAATAATATATGTGGATTTCAAACGTTTCATACGTGTACTCACCGTTGATGATAGGGGTCCACTCCTCGTCTCATTTTCGATTACTGCATTGACATAATATAAATAAATCTGAAATAAGTTGAAATATATATAGTTTCCGGCGATGTTTCAAGAAGACAATAACAACAGTTTGAAAGCGGTGAATTGAACATAAATAACAGCGAGATATATTTGAGCAAGTTGTTTCATCTTGAATGGATGCGAAGAAGCAAAATCATGAAATGTTCTGGAGGAGATAGAGAAGAAGTATATTTGAACTTGAACTTTTCTTCGAGAAGGTTCAAAATAAACATCAGCAAAAAACTAAGAAGTGTTCAACTTCGTGAGCACAAAAGGAATCTTTGATCAAGACTAAATATAGCTGATGAAAGAAAACTGTACTGGGAGTAAATTGAAAATTCACGTGAAGTTTAGCATTCTGAATAGGAATCGTGCACATTGTCATTGCACGTTTCGAGTTCTGCTGTGTTCCACATGTTTTACGTCACCGTGCAAATGACTATTAGTATACTTGGTATTCGGAGCTAAGAACACCGCACCTGTACGAAGACTGATTGAAGAAAAGGTTTTGCTGAGCGAAATCATGCATTTCAAATATCCACTCAATTGTGTTTTCTTGGACAATAAATGATAGTTTTCCACGCACGCGAACGGCATTTTGGTTTTTTTCTCGTGACAACAATTATAGCAGCTATTGAAACCTTCAGATGAACTAATTGACCAAGAGCACTTAAGAAAATATGGATCCTTTATAGATTCAGATTTACGCTCATATTGTTTCTTATCTTCAATTTATTTCGCAGTTAAATCTTTCAACAACCTGTTGTACTTTTATGTGGTACCTCTCCAAAACTCTCATAATTACCCGAAACATCTATAATAAATACTCCATTTTTCGATTAGTTTTCGATTTTGAGCCCTAACTCCGGCAGATTGTTGATAATGCATAATTCCAAGTGTCGTTTTATATAAGTACATAAGCTGCAGGAAAAGTCTCGAGCAGAAGAACAAACATGGAACATTCGTATCCGAACCAATCGATTGCCCAAATTTCATGGAAATGAGGGTGGGAAATGGTAAAACTTCGAGTTTGAACTTTTAGAACTAACATTCGCATGAACAACAAAATGGTAACTTTCATGATTCATCGGGTGCTTATCGATGTTTTTGGGTTCGTTATTAGCGTGTTGGGTTTATACTGCTAGTCAATTGCACAGTCACGTGACACATGTTAAACACAGCAGAACTCGATAACGTGCAATGATAAAGTGCACGATGCCTCATTAGAATGCCTATCTGACGTAACTATTTATTTTACTTCTAGTATACTACTGGACGTGTCAAAGTGCAATTGTCATGTTGTTTATGTCAGCTTGAATCTCATGAGATTTGACGAGTTTTGGAGAAGAATTTTTTTTCGACAAGTTGTGATTTGAGTGAGTTTTTGAGAACAGTAGATTTTTGAATAAGTTTACATTCAGAATGAACCTCAAAGTGTATCGCCTCCATTGCAATTGTTGATGAGAAGATATTCGATAAGAGTGGAATGTTTGTTCAATATGTTATTTGTCTGTGCAGCTCATGTTATCTGTGTTCGATCCGCATCAACAATATATACTAGTGATAGATCAATTATTTACTTTATTCATTTAACTACAGTCAAAGAATGTGGCGTTAGCCGGAAAAAAACACAAGGGAAAGGGAAGAGAAAACGTCATTAAATACCGAAAGATACAACAACAATTGGGTTCTCATCAAATATTCGCACGCTTTTCAGTATTATTTCGCAACTCATATTTTGCAAATGTGACACTCTGAATGAGAGGTTGTTCAATGTAAACTTGAACTCCTAAAATAGGAGTGATTTCCACCACTGAACTTAAAAAATAGAAGGGGTGTTTCAAAGTAAACTTATAATAAAACACTTTCTGTGTCATTTCTATTTCTCCAAATTAGACTGAGAGAGAAAAATACTATACATGGACTGATACTGATCTCCCCTAGCTACTAGAATAATTGCAAAATATGTACAGCTCCGCTACGAAAGAAAACGTACGAGTACGAAATCAAGTGGGGTGGAGACCCTTCGTTCTTCTCATCATCTCTCTCTCTCTCTCTCTCTCTCTCTCTCTCTCTCTATTTCTCTGTCTCTCTCTCTCTCTCCTTCCTCTCTTTTCTCTATTGCGGGAAGAATTTGTTATCAGGGAAAGGTCACTCTACAAACTGGATGAGCCCCGCCCTACGGCGACGGTTGTGCGGAATATAGTGAAGAGGGAGAGAGAGAGAGAGAGAGAGAGAGAGAGAGAGAGAGAGAGAGAGAGAGAGAGAGAAAGAAAGAAGCAAGAAAGAGAAAGAGAAAATGAGGGCATGAGGGATGTTTAGAACTGAAGATAGTGAACACCAAACGAAACACTTAGTATGAGTCTAGAAAGGAAAGGACACAAAAAAATCAATGAAGAATTCGTAATTGTTCAACAAATTTCTACATGAATGTGTGTGCGGATAATGAAAATGAAAGACTTTTAATCATTTGGATGACAGAAATAACCAACAAGAACTCTCTAGTCGGGAAATTGTCTAGACGGTGACTTCGTCATTTTGGGGTCGTTGTTTGGGAGGTTGGAGGGGCGAGTCACCCACAAAAGGAGGGGAAAAACGCCTGCGGCAGAAAATAGGAGAGACGGACAAAGAGGATAGAGAGGAAGAAGGGAGAGGGAGAAAAGTTAGAGGGAGAGGGAGAGAGAGAGAGAGCGGAAGAAATAGAGAGAGAGAGAAATAGACAGAGAAGGATAATGGCTAATTGAAGATTTCGTATACATACTTCAAAACAAAAAGGTGAGACAACAACCGATACTTGTAGTTTAGAAAAGACACAATAATAATAAGAGTAGAATGTAGATGTTGTTGAAACCACAGAATAGAGATAATGGAACATGGAAACAGGAGTCTGAGAGTTCATTCCATTCCGAGAAGAATAGAGAGCGGAACGGAGAGGATTTGTGTTTTCCAATCGGATTATCTTATTTTCAATTGAATGTTTCACACAAAAACCTACTGGTGTGACAAGAGAACAGAATGGTGTTCAATTGAATTCGACAATCTTTAATCAAAACAGTGGAAACGTTTTAACGGAAATTGCCAATTTCCGGAGAAACCACACGACTTCCAATTGAAGTTTGAATGAAAAATAAAGGTGATTGTAAATACAATTTGTAACAAATGTACGAAAGTGGAAGAGAGGTGCACGAGTTCAAAAAAATAAGCATAGCCAACTGCATAGTTTCCATTTATTACTCAGAAGAAGAACCCGAATGATTTTATGGTAGTCGAATGAATCATGCTCCAACTCTACAGTACCAAACAGACTGATTGGAGAAAGTTCGAAAACTGGGCGAAGGCGAAGGAATTCAATCGGTTTATGGGCCTATTATGACAGGGAAATTATCATTCGAATGACCGCGCCAGAAAAATGAAACTTGGAATTATCTCACTTTGGGCAAGGCATATTCTATGACTAATCGATAACACACACAGAGAAAATCATAACTATTGACTATTATTCTAGGTTCTATATATCAAAAACTGATGAATGTGGTGTACTGGAAGAAATTGAACAAGAGTCTGATTCCGAATTGTGGTTATTCGATTTACAATATTTGTTTGAAGTATGGTCAATTTTAGGGCTACACTAGCTCAAATTGTGATTGATGAGTGAAATAATCGGAAGTTTGTTGTATTCTGGTGAGACAGAGTTGTTTCAGAGAGAAAGTACGATATCCTTCGCAAACTGTGTCTACCGAAGCGCAAGGCTGATTTATGTCGCGGAACAATTGCGCCGTATTTCTTACGGGTAAAAACGAGCTGCCTGACAACAAAATGACATCGCGCCAAGAATTTCCGGCTGTTTGGAGAAACATGACATGGCATTAAAAAACTGAGGATAACAGTATGTGAACTTGTACATTTAGGCGATTTGATTATGAGACTCATTACGACATTTCTCTAGGTAACATAAAAGAAAAAAGATGAAAATATGAAACTAAACAGTTAACATTCGATATTGCGGTAGTTAGTACAGTTCAAATGTGAATCATACCAAGTTCGGCTGAAGTGTTGAAAATAATTATATAGAAACTATTTTACAAGCAGAGAGTAGTTTGTTTTGTCTGCATATTTCTCTCGCCTGATTCCCACTCCTCGTCGTGATGAATTGGGGAATTACCCGCATAAGCAGACGGAACAAACACAGAGTCCCCGGCGAACCGCAACGGAATGCACACAATGGAGCACATGCTTATCGATTACTGTGTTGGATAGACGTAAAATCAATGGTTTTATTCGGGTTGTGTGCAAAATTGGAACGAATACTTCACACCAATAATAGGGCAGATTGGTCTACGCACTACGCTGTGCGCAAGCAAACGGAAATGAAGTTATTTTGGTACCAAAGTGGATAGACGATATGATTTCAGCGAAGAGGAATGAGAGATGTTATGATCAACAAATCAGAAATAAAATTAAGTTAAGTTAAAGGAACGTTAATATTAAAGAACATGGGGTATGAGAATTTAAAAAATGTCACATTGGGGTGGATGAGGAACAAACTAATCAAAGTGTCTTCTAGGAATGAACGAAAACTTTCAGAAGTTCATAAAATACTAGAGCTTGTAAAAGATAGGATGGAGGTCTAAAGCAGTGTGAGGGCGTTGGTCAAAAGCAAAGACGCCGCATAAACACTCCGGCGCCGGCTCGTGTAGTGGTCAAAGCAAATTTGCACACATTCTCAGTGCAAATTATGTTTCGCGTAGTGTTTCTGGGATTCAGCGATTAATTTTGGTCGCATTGCTAGGATGGTGTTCGAAAAATCACCTGAGAGAAATAAAAAGAAACAACAAAAACTGTCATGTTCGAAGAAGTTTCCTAGAATATATGGGTGCAATTGTGTTTTCCCACGCATGATTCCCTAATGAGGTCATTCAAAACAAACAAAGTATTGTGTAGAAGGAAACGCAATTGACTAAACAAATAGTTCAAGAAGAAAAAAATCACATTTTCCAATTAAATATATTGGTGTTTTTAGGCTTAAGGGGGGGGGGGGGGGGGGTTGGCAGTTGAGGGAACGCCGAACGGCGTTAAAACCACTGCAATCAGCACGGGTAACTCGAGCTCGGAACCAAAAAACTCCCAAACCCCAAAAGCATTCATTTCCAGAAGTGAGGAATGAATGACAAAAATTGTACATTTCGACATGACTACTAATAAACCCTAACACTGCATTCCATTATATTTGATCGAGAAACGTTTCAAAACGCAACCTACGATTAAATCGAATACAAACAACAATAAAGTTAAATATCACAAATTCATTAAACCTCCGTGTCAACACTCGGTTTTAGTCGAAATTCTCAAACCTTTTCGAGGCATTTTAACGAGCAAGTGGAAATATAGGGTTCGTTATCCGACGAAAACCTAAATGATTTATGTTGCAATGTTCTGTGTTTGTAGTTTGATCTCGTTGCTATTCGGTTAGAATTTGTGAACTATCGCGTATCGAGAATAACTACAACGAAGATTCAGTTACTCTCTATATGACTACACCCAGGAAAACAAGTTGGGTTCAAGTCAGTTCAGATTGCGTGATAAGGGGCGTGGTCAGCTATGGGTCCAGCCACCCATAGTGCGCGATTCCACTACGATAATTAATGCGATGTCATTACGTACAAACTGAGACTATCAATTACGGTAAACGACGAGCTACACACTTTTTTGATTACGGTACACATTAAAGATACGCAGTTCACATTAGCTTCTGATGTATGACTTCCGTTTGGAGCGAGAAAAGGCTGCAGAAGTCTGGAAGGCGCGGGAAGATGAGACTCTGGATGGAGAAAGAGAGAGAAAGGGGGAGAGGAGGAGAGATGGGAGATGAAGAGAGAGAAAAAGAACGAGGAAGAGAGAGGAAGAGGGAGAAAGATGGACGACCAAGAAACAGAGAATGTTTGAACTATGGCTAGTTTGAAACATTTGACGATGTTATAGGCTCAGTTTCAGAAAGTTGTGAAAATTGGGCAGTTTGGCGCCGCGGAATATGATTGGATTGTTTCATTGCAGGATTTGGGACGAATTCGATTGTCTTGCAGCGAAAACGAACAAATTAGGAAAACCGGAAATATGACCAAATGTTTCTGTCAGACCTTCAAATTGGCTGGATCGAGTAGAATTCACGTGGACCGACATATTTGGGAAAACTTGATGGAGTTAATGTTAGAAAATCTATTCAAAATTTAACCTGTATTGTGATTCTGAAGTACCCGTACTGTGAAAAGATACATGAGAGTATGAATACAATTTTAAAAACTAATAGGTAACAGGTATGAAACTGGTACAAAATTACCTACGAATTATAGGTGTTGTCATGTTGGCCAATAAGGAAAACATTTTAAACATATTATATTTTAATGACCGAATCGAAGTCTGTCACAGAAGTCCATATGTCAATCTTCCTAATTAGATCATGTCAAGATCACATTCAATGCATTCTTATCATTGATGCATACAGAAGGAGAGAGAGAGAGAGAGGGGGGGGGAGAGAGAGAGGGGGGGTAGAGATGAAGAGAGATATAGAAGTAGTTGAGAAACAATCAAATTGAAAATGAAGAGAAACCAAATGAAAATCATACGGAACACAACTTATCCAAACAATAATTATCTGAACTCCAGAATTCTGCATAAAAATTTTGCTGTGTCAGCTTGAAAGGTTCGTTTCAATGGTGCTTAAAAGCTTCAATTATTGGAGTTTACTTTTTCACATATAAATATAAGTTAATGGTTACGTTTTTCTTTTTGTTGTTCTCTACTTCATTTCAACCGAGATTTGGACAAGAACTCTATGGAAAGTTTGAAAGAAATCTGTGCAAGTGAGTTACTTTCAATTGAATGGTTACTTGAACGCCTGAGGCAATTGGCATTCAGGTTTGGAAATAAGTTGCAGCCTGTGATAAGAAATGTAAGGAGGGTGCGGCAACCGACTGGCTTATCAGATTAGAACAAGAAGAGGGAAAGAGAGAAAGACAGAGAAAGAGAGAAATGAGGGAAGAGGAGAGGGAGTATGCATAAGGTGAACATGCCGATATTCCACTGGTTGACTCTTGCGTGAGATTTTAATTCCCTTCCGGTCTTCTTTAAAGTCTAATTACGATAAAATAAAATAAATTCCGTGTAGCCTGGGAATAACGTTTAATTTCATAACAAACAATTAAAATATTCTTTTCATTATTCAATACGAACAACAATTGCACGCTCCTCGATCAATGCCTTTTTTCAATAAAAAAATTAGGTTTGTAAAATTATAGGTTGTTTTCTTGTGCACTATGATTATTGCTCTTATTCATGGAGTTATAATAATAAAACAAAAAAGATGCAGCTGTTCACAGAAAAATAGATTACAAAATACAGATTTTAAACGATGAATTATAAACAGATGCGATACAGTATAAAATTAATTCATGCATAAAACATAAGCGTTATCGGGAAAAAAAGTACAGTAACCGAGCTAGTGAAAAGATTACAAAAGTAGGCGATAAGAATTGTTGTCCCAATAATATAGTCGGAAGAATAGTAATAGAGATAAGCGGTGATAAAAGATGGGTGGCGGGTTAAAGGAGAAGGTGGACCGCGACGCGTAACTGTACGCGCGGCGGTCGCACACACAACACCACCTGTACGAGAAGGGGCCACTAATAAGGGCTTCGGTCAAAGGCGGACGCGACTTGAGAAAAGAGGGGGAGCGGGAGGGGGGGGGGGGGGGGTAGAGAGAAGGAGGGAGAGAGAGAGGGAGGAGAGAGAGATGAAGAGAAAGAGAGAGAGGGGGAGGGGACGAGGATAGAGGAGGGGGAGGAAAGGAGAGAGGAAGGGAGAGAAATATTGAGGGAGTAAAAGAGGGGGATTGAGAGACATAGAGAGCGGGAGAGAGATACAGAGAAGGACGAAGGGAGAGAGATGGAGATGACGACGAGAGAGATAGAGGGAGGGAGGGAGGGGAGAATAGAGAGAAATAGGGAAAAGACAAGAGAGAGATAGAGAAAGAGAGTCAAGAGGGGGGGGGGGGGCGAAGGACCGTTCTGAATACCTCTTTATGACATTCGTCTTTCGATAAATGCAATACGAACGTCTAGCTTCCTGCATGGAATACGTCCGAAAATTGAATTCCATCGAAATTCGGAACGCCTCGCGCCTCGGTCGCCAACCCAGCGGGACTTCTTTTTTATAGGATTGTAAACATTTGACCCTAGTTGTGGAAAGAATAGGTTGTTCGCATGAATAAGAGCAGTGCAGCAGTTGAATTTTTTTCTGTAAAAGTGACAGAATCCTGAAATTCTCTTATCAAAATACTTCAACTGGGGTATGTGACCGAAAACCTTGAGGAAAACTAGACTTCGTTAGAATTTTGTAAAAGCGAAAGCACGTATGAGAAGTTTCTCAAGTGATCGTATAGTGAGACAAAGAATCGGCAGATTTGCAAGATTTTACTGAAAGTACAACAAACTAAAAGGTTCGAACAAATCGCAAGTGGTATTACAGTATTCTTCCGTTTTCAGGCGAGAAAGTTAGTGACTATCCGGCGCGTTTTGAACTCGGATCATTGTTGTTGTTTATTCTTAGAAGGACTAGTTCTTTTTATAGAAAGATTGAAAAGTGAAAGATGCGGAAGAACTATGTATAGTCGACACCATTCTTACTGAAACTCCTACAGTACTCATGTGAAATTTCCAACGACTGATTTCTAACTTGAACTTTGACTTTGTCGAATAAATTTTGGAACACTCTTTGTGAAGGGGAATCAGAATCATTGTGCACAAATTACTGACCTCTTCGATATACTAGAACTAAATTGAATAGTCACGTAAAGTTAGCATTCTAATGAGGAATCATGCACTTCGTGATTGTTTCTGAGTTCTGCTGTGTTTAATATGTTTCACGTGGCTGTGCAATTGACTAACAGTAGAACATTTACGTCATTCAAGCGCACCAAAAGTTTTCTAATTGTACTTCTGTGGGACTTTTCTTTTTTTGGTTTCATTGTTTTGTTTTTGTTATTTCTTCTCTCTCACTCTCTCCTACTCTCCCCTACTCTCTCAATTAGGTGTTCTGTGGGAGCGGTTTATCCCGATCCCTCAACTTCCGAATCGATTCTGTATCTGTTTTGTACCACACCATGTCACTAGAACTACCCTTTTCCCCCACACAAAGTTAATAAGAGGTCTATCTGCATCTGAATCATTACTTCGGAACGCAGCAATCACACACACAATGAGGCTAGACAAAAAATAATTTTGTTTGATATATTTTGATTTTTGAACTAAGGTGTGTTTAGAAACACCCAGTAAGCATTTTTCTCAGTGAGTAAATATAATAGTCAATCAGTGAACCTATATAAAATTAGTCAATTATTGAACGTCGGTGTATGTTGAGAAGAGCTTTAGTAATCAGCTATGCTCCGATTCACTCATCCATAACCTTTTACTTTTACAGTACATTATCAAATAGGCAAGTGGCATGTTCCGGTGAACATTCTACTTGACAGTGCTTCTCATAGTTGATCATAAGAAGTGCTGAGACCAATATCAAGAAGTGAACACTTTCTGGGAACATTCTTATGTTGAACATCTGCCGAGCCTTTTCAACGCCGTACTGTAAATGGTTATGAAGGCGTGGAACAGTCTATAATCATATTACATCTCGTTTCCCAGTAATTACCCCAGTTGTTATTCTACATATCAATTATTATTGTCATTAATATGGAACGGAACTTGTTTCTTTCAAGTTGCTATGCAACCATTTTTATCACGTTTTTCCATTACGTTTCTTTCGTTTCCGTGATAACCCTTTAGCCATTCGTATTCCGCATACAGTGGTGAACTTAAAATGTGGTGAACATAAATACTTCGCACTTATGTCTGATGTTATTCTTATTCTGATCTCAAGCGTTTATTAGAAAAACCAACTGAATTATTTTTTGCAACCGTTCGCGTTTCAAACTTTCGTTCAGTTATTACACACTGTGTAATAAATATTATATTTGATTTGAATTGAATTCAAATTTGCAATCCCGTAACAAATTTGTTAGGATCAGATTGTTACTATTTAAATGAAAGTGTTGGTAATTGCTATCATCTAGGTAAAAGTGTTATCATCGGGTGTTATCAATTGCAAATAGTCAACTGAAATTTCATGTATCCGTAATCCATTAATCTGATCGAGTCAAACCAACAAATCTGACTCGCACACTGAAGTCTGATTGTGTTCCAAAGTTCCAATTATAATATTTTCTTTAGTTCGCTTCTTGTGTTCATATTGAACTAACAACATTGTTTTCAGAGTACTTGTTATTTGGGGAAGTATTATGATACTTCTCTTATTTCTCCTACCTGTAGGAATTATAGCAAATGAAGTGAGTTGAATAGAGTACAGTTCCTGAAAATCCTACGTGAAAACAATATGAATTCGAAATTTCCTTTCCGCCTCTTTGAGGATTGCAATTTACTGTACGCAACCGTTCAAAACATGAGCAAAACATGACATTATTAAATCCAGTCATATGAGTTGTTAATATTAAAGTACAAAGTAGCTAGGTTTACCTTTGCCTATACGTTACGGGCGTTTTCGATTGGTGTGTGGTTGTTTGGTGATTAGCGACAAACAAAATTCACAATATTGATTTTTTTTATTCTGTTTTCAAGGTGATATGTTTCCACTGCTACGGTAACTCTTCCACGACCGGCCAATACTGTTCCATTGACAACCTGTGCACCGGACAGTCATGTTACTTTCGTGAGTTACTACAATGAACTTACGAATGTAGATATGAGTGTTATATTATGGTAGCTAGATATGGATATCCAGATAATAGATTTTTGTTCTGCCGTGTGAACGTAGTTGGAAACTTGGATCAAATTTTGCTTCACATATTCAACATGCGTCATTCCTTGAGCTATTAGTCACCCTCTGCAAACTCCTGTTTCCTCTCTGCTTGAGATGAATGAGTTGTGTTTTCTGAGAAAGCATAGTATATTCGATTGATTCGGGACGATACTGTTGTGTCAGACCACGACGGACGATACTTGTTTCAGACCACAAATCGTCGGGAGAATGGGCTTCTGGCTGTGCTTCTGAGTCGACGTCTTCAGCCACCCTCCAGTGTCAGTTGGACGGAATCAACACGAAGTGCACCTGCAACACGGACTTCTGCAACGAGTTTGACCACGCAAATGCCACACTCCGCGCATTTTGGCCCAATGAAACCCCATTGTGAGACCAGAGTTACATTTTCGCGTAAAAATCTTAGTTGTCGTAGTAACTCGTCATAAGTGATGACCGAAATTTATGGTTTGACTGCCCAAAACTGCAAAACTCGACAGTTAAAACTTGAAACTATTCATGTCAACGGCGGACCTATGTTGCGCGCAAATAACTTTTCGATCAGAGCATTACACTGTTGCAAAATGGATTTTGTGTCATTTCATCAAAAACTTCTTGACCGATTGAGACTTTGTCAGGTTACGCTTCAACCGCATAACTTCGGTGATTGTTCCTTCATTATTCCCCACGTAAACGTGACTGTGAGTTCTGCGTATACTACACGTAAATTCAGCATTCTAATCAGGAATCATGCACTTTGTCATTGCACGTTTCTAAACTATGCTATGCAACACTTTTCACGTGATGCAATTGACTAACACTATACCTCTATTTTGTTCAGCAACGCCTTCTCGTTTGCTTTGCCGGACACCCTGGACATCTACTGCATGGAGTGTGGCAACGTGAGCATCGGGGGAATAAAGAGATTCATTCCCTGCACTGAGGATAATCTATGCAGAGGACACTTCTGTGTTACTAGTCAGTTTGTTCAAATTCAAGCATCGTCTTTGTAATATTTTCTCTGTTGGTTGGCAACTTGGAGCCAATGATTCACCATAGTTTTAAAAAGATTCTCTGTTTTCGTGACTCTTCTCAGCTTCTTTCTTTTTCCAACTATTTCTGATGAGAAATTGTGCTTGCAGAACCCATACTCGTCGTTTACCAAATCTGGAGTGGTTTTTTTATTGAGAATGTAGTAGTTGACTGCTCTTCTTTTCAGTTCTCTCATTTATTCTTGATTTGTTTCAGAGCGCGGCGACAGCCCTCATTCGTATTGTGGAACAACGTGGAATGGAAATAGTACGGTAAGAACACATAACAGAACAAATAAAGTAAGCTACTGAATATCTGTGCAACGAATGATATTGATCCGATCGAAGCAATCATAAAAGTACTTTCATCTTGCATCACTCTGCTTGTCGTTTTCCAGCTTGCGAACTACAACATAATGTGTACAGTGAACTCTTACAACAAAAGTTATCTAACAGTTTAACAGGACCGTTTTGTCACTACGTCTACTAATAGCATAAAATGAATGGGTTACATGAAGCTGAGTGAATAAAATAAAATAGAAACTATTTATTCGCGATTCAAACATGACTTTCCACATTCTGGAGAAATAAAAGAAGAGAGTGTTGTGAAAATTTGTTTTAGAGATCCACTGGGCTGTGATAGTGGTTTAGTAATCACTGTACCTTTTTCTAGAGTTTACTGAACTTCTCCGAAAAAAGATTTCTAGGCGCGCTGCTTCAAGAACCTAGCGGAGGAGGAGCAGTGTGTCTGTTCGCAACAAATGTGCAACGCCGTACTACCCCCCGAGCTCAGAGGTTGGTCGCTCAAGTTGTTCTCAGTACAGACTCTGAGAATCCAGTGACTCGAGCCACACCGACTGAGTCGGATCTGACACGGCCGGGATCTTGTAGCGGACGTGTCACGTTTCAGTCATGAAAATAGCGTGTGTTTGGAGGAGACACAAGCTGATACACATGAGTTGAAACTGACACGACTAGGACATTGTCACGACCGTGTCACGTTTTTGACATAGAATCGAGACAAGCTCTAGGTTTTTGCGGTGTGGTTCTCTCCTTTGTTTTGTTTTCCGCATCCTTGGTGGTTTCTAGACGTTGTTCTTGCCGTGAAATGAAAATACAAAGAAAACACAATTTTTGAATAGATTTCATCACAAATGTTTTCAGAGGAGCGAAACATTAGTAAGAGTAATCAGTACCATTTTAGTGACAACAACTACCGTCGCAGCCACGACAACAACAGTTACTCCAGCGAAAGGTAACCGATAACATTTCGACTACCATATTTTCTGTCTTCTCACCATAATCTTCGGTCAGCCAATTCGATAAGAACAGTTTAGAAATTTTGTGAAATGTACTCACGAGTGCACGTGGAAATTCTTTGCTTCTTGTATGCTCGATGGATTCAATAACTGAAACAATGTATTTCTCCCAGAACAAAAAAAAAACACCTTTTTCCCAAACACGAAAGGTATCGTTATCTTTAAACTTTCAGAGCCGACGAAGAAGTGCAAAAACGGAATGAAGTTTTCCCCCAATGCGCAGGCGGTGGCAATGGGAGAAAAACTGAAACAAATCATCAGTGGAGGATTCAACAGCGCCGACAAGGCTGTACAGGTACCGCATTTTTACCAAAAGTTTCACAAATACCTGCATTTGGGGCACAATTAATGATAATAATAATTATTTTATTTTAGTTCGTTTGTATGACTTCAAGAAGTCGTACCAGGGATATTCAATTTCAAAACCATCTCACACCGGACTGTTTTTTTTTCACCCATTCGACTCACAACACATATCATATTTTGTAGAGGTTCTTAACCTTGAAATTTGAGAGGCAGAATGGTATTTGCTGCCATTCGGACCAAAGTTCAATTGGTTTCCATTTCAGGAGTTCAACGACGGAATCGACACCCACATCTGCAATTACTCGGAAGACGATAAATAAAGTTAATTTGTTGTATTGGAATAAATATATGTGTTGTATTTGTGTGTGTCTAATGCACTCTCTTTTACGGTTCGCTCTTTCCAAAACAAGTCCGAATGATGTGCTACATTTTTCCGCTGTGTTCATAGTTTGCCAGCACTGCCGTTCGGTCGGAACTCGTGAATTCTCGTTGGTATTGAGATAAAACTATAACAAATGTTTTGTCACTCTTTCATCCCTATATTAATGTGCTCAGTAAGCGACAAAAAACGTTTCGGCCTTGATTCAAGAGAGATTCATCATTCCTTCTGTTCGAAACATTATTATGTTCCATTTCTACACAATAAGTAAATAAAATATCCACATAGAAAGGAAAATTAGAGATTCTGTACTATAGTTGGTTTTGAAATTAACTAAACATTGGAAAAATCGCAAAAATGCATTAATACCACGTAGGTAGGAAGTGAACTTCATGACTCATTTATGAGTCGTCGCAGCAGGGGAGAGACAGCGTGCGAAATGGAGAGGGTGCCGACTGGTCATTGTGGGGGACCAGTCAGCTGGCCCGTCTATTGTACCAGCCGAATCGATCATTCGACCTCAAATCGGAAACGCATCCCCTTTAAAGAAGACTCAGCTATGTCCTCTACTTCCTATACGAATGAACATGCAATCTGAACGTCATGTGAGTTATTAACTTCTTATCAATAATAGGCTGTGTTTAAATCTCATTCGATAAAAGATTTCAAACACCAAAAAAGGATTCTGAAGTTTTCGCATAAAGGTTATGTGTGCGAAACCTATTTTCAGAATTTTTATGGGGTAGAAAGCCGTATTTTGATTTCATTCTATTTAGGATTAGAAGTTGGCACCGTCAGATAAAAAAAACATAGTGCAGTGATGCTTCTTGTTGATACATCACTCGCAAAGTTGTTTTCTCTCCCATGTCTTCTCTTGGTTGGACCATAAAAACTTTTATGATTCCGTCCAGCCTCACAAGTTGTATACTTCGAGTGCAAGGCGGTCTGTTTGCCCACCATTGTCGCTGCGAAACCATTATGCATAAATGATATTTACAGTCCTTTTGAAATGTAGGCCCAATATCATTTGAATGGATTGCTCTTGAGAAGCATACCACGTTGTGTAGATTATGTCACCGCACGATATTTAAATGATCTGGTTCACAAATAATTTTTGGATTTCATAAATTCATTGAACTATTAATTTCGGTGACTCAAGGCATAACTATCTGTACTTACACCGCACTTTCTAAACTATATATAGAAGCTAAGTAAATCTACGTTGTAGCTAAATCACGATTGGCGCCGTAATTTACGATATTCGCCGAGAAGTAATGAGATAAAACTACAAACACAGCGGGATAGGGCAATACATACCGTACACGCTTGTTTTAGAAAGATTGATGAAGTGACCCATTTGGGATATATATTACAAAATGTTCAAAATAACATTGTCGATGTATCTCCCCGCTAGACGTGGTTGTTTGCCCACTGTTACTTTGGGAGTTGCAGTAATGTCGTCCTCCTACTTCGTGCCAGTATCTCTTCCCAAATGGGAAATTCGACTGAGTTGGGCCGTCTGGCTATTCCACTCCATGTCCGCATTCTATATTGCCTATACCGTATCCACAGGTCATGTACAGAAATGGATACAACACTGGCTCAGTGACAGCAGGTATGCAATTGTAGTTTGCTCAGCAGAGGAACTTCAGAATTGACAGGGTCAAACTACAAACACAGTGAAACAACGCACAATAAGCGTTCCTTTCGGTCTCTTACAGACCGAATATTGTATAGTCGATGCCCAGCGAATAACATCGGTACAGCTTTTTTTTGTTCTCACTGAATGTACTCTTGGTTGTATGAACTCTAATCACTGTGGTTCGGTCGTTTAGTAGACCATTGATTTTTTTCGAAGACCAACTGAAAACCATCCTATTAGTTAATCGCTTGTTGGACATGCGAAAACGTATAATACAAACGTAAAATGTCTAGTTGTAATGGGAGAGTAACAATAAGACATTTATCCGTATACTTTCTGTCTTGATTTACATGTGGGCAGAGCTGAAGACGAATTCAACTAGCGAGAGCTTATTTGCTTTCCGTTTTTCATGGACATTTTCCTGTGTTTTCAGTTACTTTCCCGGGTACCGTATGGATCTTTCGGATGCGGAATGGAACGTCTATAGAAAAGGAATATTCCATCTGTTACTCGATCATGCCATACATAGTGTTGGGTGAGGTTTGCTTCTGTTTTAACTACCATTTGGGCTTTTCGTGTTTTGTTTTGAAAATAGACTATTGTTTTTCCCGACCTATTTTTAAGATCAACTGATCCACATTGCTCAGTTGATATTTTTGTTGTTTGAATTTCAGAGTTTTCCTTCTAACGAAGTTTTTATCTGGTAATATTCTGAGAGTGTCAATTATATTATTGGGACTGGCTCTTCATTTACACATGACCAGGTTAGTTTTCTTCGATTTTTCTGGATGGATTTCTATCCTGTATTCGATATCTGTTCAAGTTTTCCTCTGTTTTTATCCTTAGTACGGAAAGCATTCGTGAGAACTTATTCTTTGTTTCCAACGATCTCAGCCTCTAAAGAATAATTTCATAAATGTTTTAGTATCGAACTGTGCATCCGTACCTCTTTGAATGAGCGATCTAAATGTGTTCCTTATTTGTTGAGATTTTTTCTGAGACTTCAATCATGAACTAGCTAGTGAAACTGTTTTATAGTTCAGAAAACGTATTGCTAGATATTTCGAGACGGAGAATTAACCCACTTGTAATTTATGATTATAAACGAGTTCGTAGATGTTAGAACTATACATGATGGTTGTAACCTTGCCTCTCTATATATGTTCAGAGAAAGTGTTGCTAGATATTTCTAGACGGACAATTAATTAACGAGAACTGAGATTTCCAGTCTGCAGTGTATAGTGGTGCTGAGTGTGTTCGGTGTTCTGGTGACTACCGTAATCTCCCTGACTAGAAGTCGGACTCTCGCATGGATTCTCTGTATTTCATTTGTAATCAAAGCAGCAGACTTCGTGCCTTTCACGTATGGAGAACACGTGTTCTATAGGGAATTCAATGTCTACTTATACGGCGCCATCAGGGTGAGTTTTCTTGCTTACTCTGACTTTTGATCCGATTTACTGTTTAACTGAATTGATATTTTGATATTTGAGTTGTTAAAAGAATAATATGACGTTGAAGAGCTCTTTTTTAAGTTCTATCTCGTTTTAACAATACTAGTTATTCCACTCTATCAAAAAAAATGTTATTCTAAGCTACCAAGAGTTATGATACATTATGAATGTCAGTCTTTCAATATATTTCGATTTCAGATACTCAACTTCGTTCTATTCCTTTGTGAAAACGAGAATATTTCTTACAAAAGTCTATGCATCGATCATTTATTGTATATGGCGTACTTACCGTATTCGATGTCTCTAATTGTTCTCTTCGATGACTTCAAAAGTCAGATGGATAGAAGACTTTCTACCGATACGCAACTGCCCAATAGGTCAGTCAAGTGAGAACACTTCCTACCATGGAATGAGAGATGACATTACAGTAAAAGTGAAAGGAAACGAGAATTTCTCAATCTTTTCGTACAACATCAGCAAAATATCACATTCTCCAGCAAAGAAAAAGTTTGAGGTCGATCTCAAGAGATCTCAAGAGAAGTATATGCTCGTTAGCCCTAAATTACACGAGGGCTTGATTGAAGTAGGCTGTGGCACACTGAAACACCTGAGCAAAAATTAGTAGATACAAAAGGTGAGCATCAAGAGCTCAGGCAACTCCTGTTAGTTAACAATCATATTTATCTATAAAAATCCTTCTCTTTCCAGATCTACCCTGTTCTTCGGGCTCAGACTGGTTTTCTGGTTCTTTTTCTTCGAGATGGTGCTCCACTTTATCCATGTCAACTCTCTGTTCAACTCACCCTTCACCGTTATAAACGGGATGGACAACTATCAGTGTGGGTTGACGTGAAACTAAACTAACTCTCATTTACAATAAGGTGTGCTCTTGTTAATTTAAAGAAGCTGGTGCGATGTATGTTGCCCTCTTCTCACTGTCTGTGTAGTTTGATCCCCTTGCTTCGGTCGACGATCGTAAATTACAGCATAAACAAACTTCTGACTACTCAATGAAACAACATTGGAGTTTGAACTTCAACACTACCTCGTGTTCGGTTCAACACAGAGCAAGCAATGACTGATGTGCATTCCCAATATGAACTCTATTGGTTAACTTTTCAGTAGCATCAATTGCCTATGTTACTGGTCAACTGTTCCATGTGAAATATGTGATCATCTTTGGAATTCCTTCACTTTTCTCCTACATCGATGGTTAGTTTCATTTACTCACTCAAACCCTGGACAATTTCGGTCAGGTTGGTAATTATTTATAGTATGTCATATTTCTCTGATGTTTTTTTTTCTCTTTTGATGTGACCACAACTAATTGACAACACAATTTGTCTGTTCCCCTGTCTAACATCTACTAATGTCCAAGTGTCTAACATGTGGATAATCACTTCAACGGAAAACTTCAACTTCGGATGGAAGGATTGATAGTTCCATGAAACTAAGATTTCCTCACAGAATATAGCTCAATCTCCGTCCAGGAATGGTGCCACCCCCTCCTCCCATCTGTATTTCCCGCGTCTCTCGCTACTCGAGAATGTGGAGACATTTCGATCGCGGACTACACCAGTTCCTCAAACATCATGTTAGTTTCATTACAAAACTGTCTGTTTGAACGAAACCTTGAAGGAAAACTAGCTGCGGATGTTTTTGCTTCGATTAGTAGATTCCGATGCAGAGGTGTGTGTTCAAATAACTATTAAAACACTTCATTTTCAAGACGGAAACTCGTTTTTGCTCGTAATCTAAGATGGTTATTTAAATGATATCTAGCAAAATTACCTCATTACTTCAACGTTCCATGAAAAAACTGCAGATCTCTCGAAGATGTTTCATTGCAGTATACACTTAAGCAAATAGCGAGGTTACTACTCTGTGTTACGGCAAACATATACACTAGCATTCTATGTATACCTTTCTCTAGAGGCTATTTTCTCCCAAGTGTACCTTATAAAGTGTAATTTTACAACAGTCTCTATTCCTGCAGGTGTACCTGCCCCTGATGCGCCCTCGTCTCCCTCCTTTTCTCTCTGCCCTCCGCGCCTTGGCCACTCTAGTCGCCGTGTTCGGGGTGGTCATCGCCTGGCACGGGGCCAGATTCCATTACCTTTGCTGGGTAGGTTGAATGGGAAAAAAGTAGAGAACAACATAAAATCAGACATTGGGACATTGGGAATGGGACATTGAGATAATGAGACACAGGAATGAAAATGAGGGCAATGGGATTATTAGAAAAACAATAATGCCCATAGCTAATAATACAGGGCAGCTCACCGACATCGTAGAACTATCATCAAAGTAATTGTTCCTGGTTGAACAGAAGTGGTCTTTGTGAGACACCTAGTTGAGCCATTCCGAGAAATATAAAATATATGAGATTATTGTCTTAGCTGCCGTTCCAGGTGTCACTTTCTGCCCTCGAGTTGGTGATTGAGAAAGTTGGTCAACATATCTGGGCGACGGAAGGATTCCAAACATTCCGAGGAAGAATTGGCGAGGTGAACACACGACGACTGGTGGCACTGGGCATGTTGGCAACCGTAATACCCGGTGGGTGATAAAGAAAGTATGGTTATGGGCCTGGATCTCTAATTGTCCAATTGTCTAATTGTCTGTTTTCAAATGTCCATTTGTCCAATTTTGAAATTTTTTTAAATTTTTCTTTTTTTTTCAATAAATTTCTCAATTTTTCTTTCTCCTCACACCCGCGGGTCATTTTACGCGTTAGAATGTAAAATTTGACGGATTAGGATGAAACTTGCACAACTGGGGTAATCGACCACGAAGATCACGAATACGCGAATTAACATTTGTTCAACGCGCGCAAAACGTGCAAGCGACGCGACAAAAATGTCAACATTAGAGTTTGGGAATGAAACTTTGGGAGCAGGGGTAATTGATGACGCTGATTTCGAATATTGACATTATGTTAAAGGTAAAAGGTGGTGGGAGGCAAGAGTTTCATGGTGAGCAAAACGAGAATTTTCGAACCAAACTTGCAGGGCTAGGGTAGTCGATCATGGACATAACGAATATCGATACGGGGTTCAAGGTGGTGGGGGTTAAAGTATAAATGTTCCAAACCTATTTGTATTGGGTCAAACTTACAGAGAAGGCGTAGTAGACGATAGGGATTCTATATATCGACATAACGTTAAGGTTGACGGGTGGAAACGGTGGCATCTACAGCAGTAATAACTTGAAATTATGAAAAAAAAATATTTGTATTGTATTGGACTTCAATGTTATGTCGATATTCAGAATCCCTATAGTCTACTAAGCCTTCTCTGAAAGTTTGACCCAATACGAATGACTTTGGAGCATTTACACTTTAGCCCCCCCCCCACCACCTTGAACCCCGTATCGATATTCGTTATGTCCATGATCGACTACCCTAGCCCTGCAAGTTTGGTTCGAAAATTCTCGTTTTGCTCACCATGAAACTCTTGCCTCCCACCACCTTTTACCTTTAACATAATGTCAATATTCGAAATCAGCGTCATCAATTACCCCTGCTCCCAAAGTTTCATTCCCAAACTCTAATGTTGACATTTTTGTCGCGTCGCTTGCACGTTTTGCGCGCGTTGAACAAATGTTAATTCGCGTATTCGTGATCTTCGTGGTCGATTACCCCAGTTGTGCAAGTTTCATCCTAATCCGTCAAATTTTACATTCTAACGCGTAAAATGACCCCCGGGTGTGAGGAGAAAGAAAAATTGAGAAATTTATTGAAAAAAAAAAGAAAAATTTAAAAAAATTTAAAATTGGACAAAAAAACAGACAATTAGACAATTGGACAATTGAAAATAGAGAATTGGACAAACGGACATTTGAGATGGACAATTGGACAATTGAAGTTGGACCATTGGACAATTGGACAATTAGAGATCCAGGCCCTTGTGGCTACGTATAGGAACGGACGAAATCTTCCTTGTAGTTTGATTTTGATATATTTAGTAGCTCACGAAGTTCAGCTGCAAATGAACGGGATCCAACAACAAACACAGCGATATAGGGCAAAATACATTGTATAGGCATTCTATCAAATGTGCGAACCCTCTAGTTTAATTTTGTTATGAGCCATCTAATTTAGGTAATTTTTACGTGAACGTAGTTTTTGATCCAAAACTTATCACAACCTCACCCCAATAAAATTAAAGCCTGCTCTCATCCAGGAATCTTTGGTGTGTTCTTCTTCTTGGGCCAAGAGGGAATTGGAGAAACCATCTTCAACCGACTTCTCTATGACGGATTCAAAGACCTATTTACGTTGAATGTTGTTGTTGACAGGTGAGTCGGTCTCTGAAATACACTTGTCTTCCGTCTTACGTGGAGTTCACGTGAAACCGAAACATTTCCGTATTCTCCTGAGTGTGATCAACCAAAAAAAAAAGTTAACACTTCGTGTATCTCGGAGTCTGATTAGCGGGATCTGTGAAAAGTTCACCAAATATAAATTGGGTTAAACCTACAGCTTTTTATAAAGTAATGGATATATCTTCATCCTGAAAATGAGTGAAACGCGGATATCATTTCTGAAACTAATATATTACAGGTTCAACTCGGGTTTCGTTCTAATTCAACTACTGGTCCTCGGCTACTACTTCAATAATGTTTGTCTCGAATTGGACAGAGATCCGAAAAAGAAAACATTGTGAAAAGTTCCGAATCCATTAATAAATGTTTTCTTGAACTTGTTCTTCGTTGTAGTCTTGGCCGTAATACGGTTACACCGCTAGTGTGGCGGCCCCTGTCCCATGTTAGTTGCAGCAACCATATACTTATTGCGTATGAGTCGCGGCACTTTTCCTAGCCTATTAGCAACTAATGTACGCCGAGGAGTGTACCTGATTTCGTGGTTCTCGTGCTGCTTGCGCGTCCCGAGCTCAATTCCGTGTTACTTGTGTATCTCTTACCAAAAATTGCCAGTCGCACCACATTTGTCTCTAACAGGGAGACAAGTCGAACTTCATACAAGGTGATGGTAGCAAAAGTGGATACATGTCTGATACTACCAGCAGCGGAGCTGGTAACGTCCAACATGACTGTATTTGAAATAAAAGCAGCAGCACCAGTGTCTGGTGGTAACGTCTTGCCTCCACGGAGCTTCAGCGCAAATCGAGAGACGCAGGCTGAAATAATGTCGGGATGTACTAACATACGTAACTAGGAGCCGGCTAGCAGTTTGGCAGGAGGCCGGTGTAGTTTGCATCACAATTTTCCATAGCAATTTCGTTCACAAGTTCCCATATTTTGATAAGCCTAGAATGTTTTTTGAATAACCAATAGAGCAGTAATTCTAAGTTTTTTTTTTTTTTTTTTAAATTGCTTTTGGTGTTTGTTGTTGTAAGAGATGAATGATGTAGGTTGTTATAAAAACCATTAACGACGTAGTTTGCTCGCTTCTCATAAAACACCACGTTTGAAAACCGCACATAAAGCTGGAAAAATTTGACTGCGTTCCGTAAACAGGTCTTGCAATTCGAACTTCCAAATCATTTTATAATAATCTAGGAATACTATAAAACTGACTCAGAAGTTAATGTACCGATATTTAACTCATGTGTTGTAGTGAATGATACTATTTTTAATAGAGCATTTTATTTTTGAGTTGTAGTATGAAGTCCAACTACTACGTCCCCGTGAAATTGGGCTCGTGGGAGACGAACTTCCACCGAATTGTGTTCGCTCTCTTCTTTCTGGGTGGTCTTTATTTGGCTCTGGATGTCAGTGATAAGTTCAAGACAAACAACCCGGAACATTTTAAAACAAGCAGGTGAGGTAGTTCCAAAATGGTAGCGGTATATGTCGACAGACCAAGCACAAAATTATTCAGAGTCGCTCCGTCAAAGAAATCAGAGACATTCTGCTTTGCTTTTCTGTATTTGTAGCTTGATCCTGTTGCTTTGGCATCATGGAAGAACTGTGATGTGTTGTCAGATCAAACTACGTTGGTCATACCTGTTACGACCATGGTAGAAAGTAAAACTGGGAATCATGGTAGAATATTTTGGGTTCTTGCTCTATTATTTGTTTAGACAATCCTACTTGCGGCTCCTTTTTTCAGTTCCTTTTTCAGTTACTTCTCTGGAATCTCTGGACTCCAAATGGACAACGCGGATTTCGAGTGGGAACTATTCAAGCAGGGGATTTTTCGCATGATTCTATGCTATTCTGTTCATAGTCTCAGGTGAACAACGTTTCAATTCAAGTCCTTTTTCGGTGGATGGTTGTTTTGTTGTGATTTTCAATATAAACCTGGCGAAGTTCTGATCTCAGAGGTTGGCCCAAAACCCAATACAGACTATAGCTCTGGGGCAAAAAACCGACAATTCAATTCACACATTCACTAATCCTCGGTAACGCGACAGTATTAGAATTGTGCGATATATACGATCTAATTCTTCACGAAATATTCAAACAAGTTATATTGAGTACAGTATTTCATATTTTTATATGTGGTTATTGAATATTTCAGCTTTCATTGTGCGTTCAAGTTCCTCAGTCTGGAAGCTGCACGACTCACTACAATTGCAACTGGGTTCCTTACCATGATCGCTCTCTCAAGGTGAGCTATACAAGGCTCGGGACACCTCATGGTTTTATTTTCTCATTTATTATAGGTATACACCTCTCTACTCGTATATTGGGGATGACTAGGGCTAAGTTGTAGTTTGAACGCAATACACGTCATAATATGAGAATATAGAAATGCAACGGGATCAAATCACAAAGACCGTGACAACCTACATCCTATAATGGACTTGCTTTGGAGAGAACGAAACATATGGTTGTTGTTTCAGACAATACTGATCACTTGTTCAGATTCATCTCTTATTTCAGTCTCCACACTCTTTCTCTGTGTGCCCTATTTTGTTTCGTGACAACTGGACTGGCGTACCAGACGAAATTTCGAGCTATTCCCTGGATATTCACCATTTGTTTCATACTTAGATCAGAGACGTTCATTGACGAGGATTCTCCCTACCCGCAACAGGCACTGGAATGTGCCATGTACATGTATTCAGCTGTCAAGGTAACGACAAATCTTATAACACAATAGGAATGAAAAGCCGGAATCATAGGTGGTAGAAGCATAGTTTCTTGCTATTTACACGTTGCGGAAGAAGGTTGATACCACCCTCAGGAATATTTTTCATTCGCACGTAGTTGAAACTTGTGAACAGTCAAAATCTTTCTTTTCATGTGCTCAACTTCTGTCTGTTTCTCTGTGACCATCCCGAAAAGGAATACAGTAATCTCTGGAAAGATCATCTACAGTATCTGGCTTATCTACCGTACTCCACTCTCCTCATCGTGCTATATGATGACTTTTGCAATCAGTTCGAGAAGAGCATGGAGAGAAGAAAATACATTCAACTAAGGTTAGAAAATAGTTCGGAGGTTCGATGTCAACTTGCTCTTAGTTTTTTCAATTGCTCACATTGAATTTGAGAAGGACTTCAGCACAGGACCATGTTTGGACGAAAAAAGGGATTTGGATTTGAGCGTTTTTTGCGAAAAATTGCAACATCTCATTGGACATCTGAATCTAAACAACAAATATAACACTTTTTCATGAACAGATCAACTAAACCAGAAGCTAGTTCTTTAATTTCATTGTTCGAATGAATAAACTGTTCAAACATTGGACTTTCATTGAAAACGCTCCGCGATTACAGTTCGGTGTTGCATTCAATTGCACGACTGCTCTTCTGGTTCTTCTCATTCGAGTTTCTTCTCCACTTCATTCATGCCAATGCTATTTTCAACTCACAAGCGGAAAGACTGGAGCACTTGAACCCATATCAGTGTGGGTTGATTCATTATATTTCTACTTCTTGTTATACTTTTCCCTGAATGTTCAAACCACGAAAATAATGATGCACCAGGGCTCGGTTTCTTCACGTAGTAGTTACGTACTTGCCTGGGGTCCTTTGAGTGTAACTCACCAATTGGAGATCAAATATATGCTTGCCACCTAATCTTTCTAGCCTTCCAGTGGGCGCCATTTCGTATTGGGCCGGACAGTTCTTCCACTTAAAATACGTGATAATATTTGGACTTCCCTCAGTTTTCGCTCAAATAGATGGTGAGAACTTGGAGTAGTGGTTTTTACATACAGTTTTTGAGTCGTCTCACAAGTGAGGCATAGGAATAATGTCAACGTTTGCAGAATTCTCAATCAGTTTCTGGCCTTGGCTAGATACATGTGAGAGCTGTAAATGATGTTTACATGAACAATACAACCCAGAGTGTCTATTGTAGATTTGACCTATATTCTTCCACTGTTTTTTTGGCTGTGTAAAAATAGCTCTATCTTTGCATATGTGACTTCTGAACTACAAGGTACCAGACTTTGAATGGAGTCAGCTACTATCACCAGTTTTTGGAAACAAATTTGAAACTGAATAAATTGTCAGGAATGAGCCCAGCAGCTTCTCCGGTTTGTCCATCGTGCATCACTCGATATCCGCGAATATGGAAAGATTTTGATCGAGGATTGTACACATTTCTTAAGCGACAGGTATACTGACAGTCGTCAAGAGAATATCCGGACATACGCTACGTCTCCGCCTAGGTTGAGTAGAGTAACATAATGTTTCTAGTTTCGAAATTCATAATATGTACAGTTTCTTATAGTATCTTAAACACAATTCTAGTTTCTGTGCTCGGAGTACTGCGAACTAAAATCAAACTTATTGGTACATTGTTATTGAAATGTCGATTATTAGGTATATGTGCCGCTTATGAAACCCGCTCTTCCGCTTGTTCTTTCGGTTCTACGATCCCTACTCGCTATGACAGCCGTTTTCGGAATTGTACTCGCTTGGCATGGGGCAGATCCAAAATACTTGCGATGGGTAAGTTTTAGAAACACTCACTAAAAAATTACGCATAAACGTAGCGGTTTGAATTCTTCTACTATGCATAAGACGTGATTCAGTTGATGTCTGATTCGATCGACCACAACGAAAGACGAGGTAACAAAAATGTCTGAAAAAACTCCAGTCTACTTCGCCACCGCCTCAATGCTTAATTGGTTGTTAAGCGAGTTGAAATTTTCAAGTTTTAAGTGTGAATAAATTCTTGCATCTACACGTTTTGACCCTCAAGCATTCAAAGTTGTTCCACGTGACAACAATATAGCCTGCTGTAAATTATATCCGGAGACTGGAAAAATCCCTTTTCTACCTGTCCCGTTGCACATTTTGTCTTGAACAAATTAAGAACTGCATAGAAACTTGAATATCTGCCTCTACAAGTTTTAACCGAAAAAATCATAATTCTACAGGTCTGCCTCTCGGGCTTCTCACAAATAACGGAACGAATCGCAATAGGACTATGGACAACGTCAACTTTCCAGCAATCTATCACAATTGTTAGTCGCGCGAATTTGCGGCGCACAATTGCTCTGGTCACCATCATTTCCTTCACTCCAGGTACATGAATAAAAGTGTACACAAAGTAAACGTCAAGCAGTTGAGCATGCATTATAGAGTGTGGAAGTATGTTCATCTCAAAGAGAGAAAATAGGCAGTCAAACTTGAAGTTCAGATTGAAATCACTTAAGACTTCTTTCTGCTTTGATAATCACTCACTTTCAGGACTTTTCGGAATGTTCTACTTTCTGAGCAGAGAAGGAGTTGGACATTTAATATGGAAAAGAATAGTTCAAGATGGAACAGCAGGAATAATAAACTCCGACATATCCCTGAGCAGGTTGGCTTACTCACTACGGATAGTTCACTCCATTCAAAAAAATGTAACTAACTTTTCATCTCTTAATAAAGTTCGTCTCTACACTTCTCACTCACAATGGAGATTTGATCAGTATAATTCCTCTCATTTCAGAAACTGCAGTGGAATATCTTTGATGGCCTTCACCCTGATGGCATACTGTTTCATTCAACTACACCACGATAGACACAGAAAATAAAAATTGGAGTAACAATTTATCAAGGCATTAACAGAAACAACACCTTGAAAATGGTAACATTTATCCTCCCTTCTTCTTGGACACTCCGACAGTACGTCCCTTGCGACCAGTGGTCTTGGTGTGCTGTCCACGGACACGGAGTCCCCAGTAGTGACGGAGACCTCTGTGAAGACGGATCTTCTTCAGACGCTCAAGATCCTCACGGAGCTTGTTGTCCACTTGGGTGGAAAGAAGCTGGAATTAGCAGATGAAGCAATTTAGACAAACTAACTTCACTGCGGAAAAAGAGCAGCGTTTCAACCCCGGTTGTAGAAGGCCGTACCGTTATATGAAACACAAATAACCAGTTTATAAAACGAAGGCATGTGAACGTATTTTTGATAAATTGAGCAGAGTGGTAAAATCTGTCTGCACGATACAGACATCCCCCTTTTGTTGATTACTCCACAATGAAGAAAACAGTGTGAAAGCAAAAGGATCGTTGAAATGACCACCGAATGATTACGGAATAAAGTTCTTCCCCTTAAACGGAAAAACAAACGATCGAAGAGATCGCATACGAAAGCTATTTCGAATATGCATCGCAACCTGTTGATATGTGGAAGAATTAGAATACATAATTTCGAGTGGCGTCACAATAAAGTCGCCGTAATCCTACAATTTCATTTTACTGGTAGGATACTCAGAGCTAGCCATTAACAACTAGACAGGTGACTGAAACATAAAACTTGAATAGCCAATTGATACAAAAGAGTACGAAATAGTCCTGATAAAAGTAGACCTCAACAGAGGGTTTCGCCACTTAGACTATGGCTCGTCCCACGTACAAGAATGAGACGTCCCACGTCGGTAACAAGAATTACGGTAGAAATGGAGCATATTTGCATATAATAGTCTCCTATTGTGTCATCATTTATCCATTTCTACCCTGATTCGCTGTACCGTCCCGGGACATTGGACGTCCCGTTTTTGCACCTGGGACGAGCGACTGCTGAGTAGTGTGCAGAGCTTACATACGGTATAAAGCTTCCGTATAACTCGCATACTACTTCAAAAGTTATGCTAACCAAATAGTCCAGTAGCCCTATTAGGAACAAATTTTGAAAATTATACCTGGGAGTACTTTCCATCCTTGTAGTCCTTCTGTCTGTTGAGGAACCAGTTAGGGATTTTGTACTGGGAAGGGTTCTGCATGATGGTGACGATCTTCTCGAAGTCGTCTTCGGTCAACTCTCCAGCGCGCTTGTTGACATCAACGTCTGCCTTGCGGCAGCACAGGAAGGCGAAACGCCGTCCAACTCCCTGAATATAGGTAAAATATAAAGTCTAGATAATGAAAACAGAATAACTTCCACGAATGAGCTCTAAAAAGAAGCCGTCTGGCTTTTGTTCGACTTCATATTCAAACTTTTATCACGCAAACTAGAACGAAGGAAAAGAATTAACTCACTGAAAAGTTATGCGCACACTAGAAACAAAACAAAAAACTACTTTAATGGAGTTTGAAAAACACGTTTAATGCTTTAAATTGTGAACTGAACCTGCTTTTTTTCACAAAATCGATTACTACAAAGGTTGATATTTACTGTAATCTAACAGAATAATTTCAACTTTCAAATTTGGGGAGCTTCCTTCTGGTTTGAAATTAACCGATTGAAATGCCACTCACTAGTGAATACAAAAACCCTTAAAACAAAAATAACAGAAAGAAGTGGGAACAAACGAAAGAAAAATAAAGTAAGAACCAACCTTGATGGCAGTCATTGCGAACGGAACCTTACGGTTACCGTCGATGTTGGTGTTCATCACACGATGAATGTGCTGGAACTTCTCAGGGATGATCAACGACATGTTGTCGTGATTATTTTACCACTGAAAAGAATGGTTATTTTCAAGAAAAAAAGGGTGAAAACGGAAAAATATTCTAACGAATAATATGAAGTGAAAAAGTGTTTTCATACGGAACGCATGTTAAATAATATTCACCCGTTCGGATTCAAGGGGCGGGAATGAAATAACTCAATTTACAAATTAACCAGAGATAGACCAAGGAAGAAATAATATGTTAAAAACATAATTTCGAGAACTAGTAAAATCCGAGAAAGTAGGTTCTGCCATTTTTCCGTTATTACCACATTTATACGTTTCGATATAACAATTCTACCAATCAATTTACCACTTTTCTATTAAAAAAGACGAAAAATTCTTCAGAAAATTTAGGAAAAGACGAAAATATCGGTTAAATCTTCTCAATAGACTTGATTACTGTAGGTTGGAATTCACGGCAGGACCAAATGACGTCGCAGGCAAACTTGCGCGTGGCGGGACCTTGCAGTTTGACTTGGGAGAAAATAGAAAATTTCTATTCTTCAACGTTTTATTCGATAATTTATATCTTAAACATGAATTTGCTTTCTTTATTATTTTTTATCATAATTTTCTCGGTAGATTGATACCTGAACAAACAACACGCAAACATCTAATCCATTTTTTTCCTAATTTCTTGAGATTTTGTAGTCGATTACTGTAGCGTGTTGGCGTATTGCGTTCCGCAGAGACGCCGCGGAGTTTTCGAGTTCCAGCACCACTCGGTCGGTTGCGTGTTAGCTTCATCTTTTATTTCTACTTTCCTGCAAGTAGTGGATTGAGTGTATAGTTCTACCTCAAAAGGAGCTTCACCATGGGAAGTGAGTTCATTTTAACACCTTATTATGTATGATACATGAAGTAATACAAAGCCAATAGTATATATATTAGCTTTGCATTGTAAAAAGAACATGACTGAAGTTAATATCTAGGCAATTAGATCTTCAGGAGAGATTCGTGATGTAACGTTGGTTCAGATTTGTAATAAATATATGCAAATAGCATTCACTTGTGTTGAACTTCTAAAGTGATGAAAATGTACGTTTCTGGTTAAGTAAGTATCGTTTTGATTTTTCCACTTTCCAGTCAAATTTCTCGAATTCGTGAAGCCGTTTTGCGGCTTCGTGCCGGAGGTTTCGAAACCTGAGCGGAAGATCCAGTTCCGTGAGAAGATGTTGTGGACAGCCATCACACTCTTCGTCTTCCTTGTGTGCTGCCAAATTCCTCTTTTCGGTTTGTATAATTTTATAATTGACTGTTTAATTGATTAATAAAAAGCTTTCTTCTAGATCAACCCTGCATATAATGTCCTCTTTTATCTTTTCCTTCTACTTTTTTGTCATCCAATCAATACAATTAACATATTTTTTAAGCTTTTCTGCAACAAAAGTTTAAATTCGGTGTGATTGGATATTCGCTACATTAATTTCAATCAAATGAACCAGTAGAACATTTTAACATGATCGTAATTTTGTATCGTTTCAGGTATCATGTCTACCGACTCAGCTGATCCATTCTACTGGTTGAGAGTCATTCTCGCATCCAACCGTGGAACTCTTATGGAGTTGGGTATCTCTCCTATTGTTACCTCTGGTCTTATCATGCAGCTTCTGGCTGGAGCCAAGATCATCGAGGTTGGAGACACTCCCAAGGACCGAGCCCTTTTCAACGGAGCTCAGAAGTGTTAGTTTCTCTCTCTCTCTCTCTCTTCTCTCTCTCTCGGTTGTATGTAGTATTTTAGCCTTCGAAACCTCCCTTGTGGAGTGAGAAATAGTTTGCTTGAACCGATTTTTTCTCTGCCAATCTGACAACTTTATACTTTTCATTTTTTCAACGCTGAGTGTTTAGTGTTCGGTATGGTCATAACCGTCGGTCAAGCCATCGTGTACGTGATGTCTGGTCTGTATGGTGAGCCCTCCGAGATCGGAGCCGGAATCTGCCTCCTCATCGTCGTCCAACTCGTCATCGCCGGTCTCATCGTTCTTCTGCTCGACGAACTTCTCCAGGTGAGCATATCAATAGTGAAATCAGTAGAGGTCCAATAGTTTAGTTTAACAGGCACAGACCAAGTATTATTAAAGTATAAATTCTATCTGAATGATCGAGCTTTTCACATTTAATGCTAGGAAGCGAATTGCCACTGCTATTTAGTTGTTTCCTTTTTTTAATATGCGAATGTGTTTCAGAAAGGATATGGTCTTGGATCTGGTATCTCCCTCTTCATTGCCACCAACATCTGTGAGACGATCGTTTGGAAGGCCTTCTCGCCGGCTACAATGAACACCGGACGTGGAACCGAGTTCGAAGGAGCTGTCATCGCTCTCTTCCACCTCCTCGCCACTCGCTCCGATAAGGTAGTTACAGTAAAAGTAGTGTTTACTTATTTTGTAAAATCACAGTGACGAGCGAAGGAGAAGCTTGTGAGCCTTTTGGAAAAGTTGACAAACAGCAAATTTCCTGGTGATGCTAAAATTATCCAAGGAGTTTTGATTCTCGGGTTCTTCATTTTGCGTTCTTCATTTTGCGTTTCTTTCAGGTCCGTGCCCTCCGTGAAGCCTTCTACCGCCAGAACCTGCCCAACCTGATGAACCTGATGGCCACCGTCCTCGTCTTCGCTGTTGTCATATACTTCCAAGTGAGTTTCAATTTGATACTTTCTCAATTTATCATGTTGAAAACCTAGAACATACATTTAATAGCTAAAACACTAACCTATTATTTCTTTGTAATGAGAATTTTTGTATTTGCGTTTTGTAACATGGCAATTTGCAGGGATTCCGTGTCGATCTTCCCATCAAGTCTGCCCGTTTCCGTGGACAGTACAGCAGCTACCCCATCAAGTTGTTCTACACCTCCAACATTCCCATCATCCTCCAGTCAGCACTCGTCTCCAACCTCTACGTCATCTCCCAGGTGGGTTCAATGTGGTTTTAATATTTCGTAGTTATGAATATCTTTTCTTCGTCTGTATTTCGGATTTCCCTCCAATCACCTAATGGTAATGTGTTCTTTTTATAGATGTTGGCCGCCAAGTTCGGTGGAAACTTCATCGTGAACATCCTCGGAACCTGGTCTGATGCTTCAGGAAGCTACCGCAGTTACCCCACCGGAGGTGAGCTGCACATTTGTTTGGGTTCTCAAATATTATTGTTCAGCAGTTAATCTTAGGAAGAAGTAACCTATAACCGCACTTTTGAATGTAATTTGTGAAGATGATTAATAAATTTGGCGTTCTTTTATATATTATGTTTGTAGGAATCTGCTACTACCTCTCTCCTCCCGATACCCTCGGTCACGTGTTGGAAGACCCTCTGCACTGCATCGTCTACATTGTGTTCATGCTGGGATCTTGCGCCTTCTTCTCGAAGACCTGGATCGATGTGTCGGGATCTTCGGCCAAGGATGTTGCCAAGCAGTTGAAGGAACAACAGATGATCATGCGCGGACACAGAGAACAGTCTATGATCCACGAGTTGAACAGGTACGCTTCTTTCCCTCACTTTTTTTTTTACATAAAATAAAACATGCTCTTCTGACATGAATGACCTGAATTACATTTTTCTAGTCAGGAATATAAGTGGGTGAATTCGTTTAAAACATTAAAACATGTAAAAAACATGTAATGTTATTAATCCTATCGTTTCAGGTACATCCCCACCGCCGCCGCTTTCGGTGGTCTCTGTATCGGAGCCCTCTCCGTAACCGCTGACTTCATGGGAGCCATCGGATCCGGAACAGGTTGGTATTTTTAGTATTGTTCGTTGGCAGGCACTGCTTTGTGAGTTGCACTTCGGCTGTGCATTGCCTTATCTCAGTGGGCAATCGATCTTATCTGGCGGTGGCGTAATTGCCTAGCCTATCTACCTATCGTACTTGCAACACTCCCTTTAATCTAGGTTAATGAAATTGATTGGACCGCAGTGTTTGTTTTGCTGTATGAGTGTACGGTGTATTACCTTTGAATTTTGGTTCGGGATATTTATTCGTCCATTTGCAGGTATCTTGTTGGCTGTCACCATCATCTACCAGTACTTCGAGATCTTCGTTAAGGAGCAGCAGGAGATGGGAGGAGTCGCCGGCATGTTCTTCTAAAGTTGTTTTGTCTTTTTATTTATTTCTCTCATGATTTTCCCTACGTGTTCGCAACATTTTGTTGTAATAAATATAATTTATTCTCTTTCTGCATGATTTGCACTAAATCCAAAGAACATTTTTAGCAGACTGCACTCAACCATCTTTCTAGTTTTATCGTAGTTATTTGTCCACAAGAGATTGTTTTATGTCCACAGTGTTTGTAGATGATTGCTTTCGGGGTATACCCTGGTTGTTATTTGTGTTCTCACGTGTTTCAAAGAAAATGAAATGTACCATATGAGAATAGTGGATTGATATTTATTAGTCAACTCGTTGTAAGTACAAAATAATTCGGAGATCGTCTGATATGAGAGAAGTGAGAACCCGTTAGGAAGATAGAGAACAACAGATAGTGCAACTCAAAAAGACTGAAAGAGGGATAGTGAAAGCCTAGCTGAAAATGTAACAAAACAAAATATTATGTTCGAATCGATAAGTACATGAAGTACAAACTACGCGGGATTGTTTCTCCGGACTGTCTGTTTTGTACTACAGCCGAATAGGCCGTACAAATAGGGGTTGAGAACGGCGTTGAACACCATCAATTGGTGGAGGAAGTACAACTGAAATTGGTTGGTTGTTTAACATAAATATCAACAATATGATGCGTTCTATGATATAACCACCGTTAATCATGTCAGCGTGAGAGTACACTGTAGATATCACTTTTGAGGTGCTATTCTATTATTCTTCGGTTGTTTGGTTGCAAATAGTTGTGTGAGACTAACATTTGTACCCCTTCGAAAGAGTTTTCAAATATTCACTTTTTTCAATTTTATATAGAAATCACTTATAGTTTCATTGTTTTAGAAATTCGCCAACCTTATTGATACTGGACGCGAATAACTCTGGTTCGAGTAGATGGAAAAGGGAGAGTAGGTTGTAAGGCAGCCAGCAAACGATGTAGGCTGTCACCAGTAGAAATGACACCCGCAGGGCGCGAGCACTGAAATACAAGATAACCACGTTGTTACTTTCCTTCAAGAGAAATCGAACATGTTTTGAAGGTTGAGCGGTGCCCAAGTAGTTTTTACTGCAATTTACGATAATAGTAAGTTCCTCTCAAATTCGCTTGGTCTCCGTTTTGGTGATAACGTTCCGTCGAGATTCTTTTTTTTCTGAATTTTTTATTGAGAGAAAAGTCATTTGTTGTGTCTACTAGGTATGATATTGAGTTGAGGACCATGTATTGTTCATACCGGTTGACGTTGGCGTGATAGGACTGTCCGGTGTGCACATTCGTTCTGACGACGGCACTGGCCTCACTGGGTGTGATGGAGGGCCGGGTCAGCGGCTGAGAACACTCATCCGAGACTACTATTCGGGGAACTAGCACCGCTGCAACAATGTTTACATTACACGCTTGTTTTCAATCTTAAACTGTACTTAACTAGTTTTTACTGCAATTTACGTTATTACTATTAAAAGTTCTCCGTAAAAACATTGTTTTGGAATCAAGTTCAAAGAAGCTAGAAGTTTCTCAGCTGGCGCGGATTGCATTTTCCGTTTTCGCAGCGGCTATTAGCAGGTTTCTCAGCAACAACTAGCAACACTACCGCTGTGAAGCTGGAGAGTTTCGAGGGATTGATCACCGATAAGATAGGGAAAATATAATTCACGCATACTTAGTTAGATCTATTTACTAGAAATCACATATCAGTTTCGGAGTGTTTTTTAATATTTAACATTAGTCAATCTATGACCATCAAGAAGATGCATTTCTGTGAATTGTGCGTGAAGTGTTTCGCTGTTAGTTGTGGTACGTGAAACATGAAAAGTTGTGAAAACTGGCAGGTTATACCGTGCATATGTTAACATGGAACTTCGCTAACTGGTAAGAAGAACAAGAAAACAGAAACTGACGTGGTCGTTTCTCGTCTTTATGATCCTTCGGATTCTTGGAAAATGATAGGGTTCTCAGGGGGTTCCACTCTGAAACCATCCCATACTAACCAATGTCACCAATCGGAGGCACGATTTTTCGGATGCATCTCAAACTCTCAATTCTTTCACTCATTAGAATCACATTAGAATTGTAGAAATGTTCGGTTATAACTGTTACATATTCGAAATAGCATCCTTCCAGTGTTTTTGGATCATAATTGCTCTAATATTAAAAATATCCCCTACTTCTCAGAACAAGCCAACCTATATAGTTGCGTTCGGTCAAAACGGGTGTAGGTCAAAACTGGTCAAAACGGGTCAGAAATTAGGGTTTCGTGCTCTTGCACGATGTTTGTTACTGTATCTCTCAGTTTGTAGTTTGATCCCGTTGGGTTTCGTTCGAGACTCGTGAATAATGGCGCATATTGAGATCGAATTACAACGAAGATTTGGTAAGTCCCTACAGTCTTGGAGAGTCGAGATGCATGCAAAGTCGAAATGGGTTGATAGCAACATGCAGGTGGTCACATCGAGTCATCTACCCTCAATTACTACTACGGTCTATCATTCGCTATATCATGCAACTAGTGTTTGCCACCGCACGACATACTGCGTACCGGATGCCCGTGTGACTACCGTATCCACCGTGTCACATCCCGTGAGCGAACCTGACTGTCTCACGTTACCCTTCAGGGTGGGGCGCGAATTGATCCACACCCACGTCAGAACCACCAGGTAGGAGGCCTGCAACGAAATTAGGTTAAACTTGACATTTGTGATAGGCTCGACTCGACTTCTGACACTCGAAAACTCGTGATAAAAATGTGAAAATTCAAATTTTTGGTTATGAAACTCGAAAAACTCGAAAACTCCATTTTCTCAAAAATCAAAAAAATCGAAAACTCGAAATTTTGAACTCGATTAACAACCCTAATTTGTGATCTTCAATTGTTATAAACCGATACCGTGCTGATTGGTAGGATAGTCGGCGGTAGTAGGACGAGTAAAACTACTCTTTTTTGAGTCTCTCTCTACAACTATACATATTACGTACTCACTTCATTCTTGTTTATATAACAGACACACTACAGCTTCATAGCACAGCTACTAAATATGTCTTGTGACCGGTTCTTAGATTGACGCCTAGTGAATACAGTTATCTACCAATAGATAAGGAAGTGTGTAGTACAATTGAACACAGATTGGCTCGCTGAACTCCATTGTTACTTTTTTTCTACAAACTAACTGGGTTAAAGTGATTGTGAGTAATTGAGTACAAATTGACAAAAGTATGAAACACGTCGTACACCACTATATTTAGCTCACCAAGATAATGACGGCTGGTATCCAGAAGACCAAGCAAATGTGGCTGATGCTGTACCACGATTCAGTGTCGAATAGCTGCTTCGTCAGAGTTGGATCCTCCAGACGGGCAATTTCCCACATCTGTGATGAATTATGTTACTTCTTCTCCTGTTTTTATACGCCTTCTTCCTTTCACAGTAACGTTAGCGAATATAAGCCCGACTCAACATTCTAAGCGATGAAGGTCATACTATACTCAATGCGCCAGATTTTCACTAAATAGAAATTGATAATGTTTTTTTCTGCAGGTTTTACCGGTCAAGCCACATCTCAAAACTTGATAACAGGATGCTATGCTAAATCTTTTGTCTTCTCCAAAAATCTTCGGGCCAAGTCCTACTTACTCACACAGCTCAAATGGGCAGCGCGTGACTTACACACGTAATTACTTTCACTGAACAGTTATTCATGCAACAGAGGTAACATTCTACTGAAAACACATCCAAACTATCGTTTACAGTACCTGTAGGCACTGACTCCAGTTTATTGATGGAATGGCAACGTAGTCACGCCAGATGAACAGTTGTGGTAGCGATACTGCCAGCGAGAGGATCCAAGCTGAATATGCATGGTTATAGGCAAAATAACGACTGAATTTCTATTATGCGTTGTAGTTTGTTCTCGACACAGTAACAATTTCCAAACTTTGACCAAAAAGCAACAGGATCAAACTATAAATACATCGAAACATAGACGTCAAGATCATTTCAGAACGAATGTAACTATTCACACTCTTTGCATGTACACAAAACTAATTACACAATAACATCTATCTACATTTGAAGAATGCGTGTCGTATTCTTTGAAAGTGGATAAATAGTTATTTAAAGAAGGACGATTATGTGGACAATCCGAGCAAAAAAGTCAACGGTCCTTTAAACTGCAATTGAGAAATGTATTGCAGTTTAAAGGTTTGCGATTGGACCACATAATCGTCCTTCTTTAAATACATAATACGCACCGACTGCCAGCATAGTCTTGGTGCGTCCCTTTGCCCGGGTGGGACATTGGTGGGAGGGGGAGAGGACCGACATCAGACGGTCCAACGCGATGCACACTACGATGTTCGACGAGGACTGCAAGGAGGAGAATAGTACTTCTCTCTCTTATCTCTCTATCTTCTCTCTGTGTCTCTTCTCTATCTCTTCTCTCTCTTATCTCTCTATCTTCTCTCTGTGTCTCTTCTCTATCCCTTCTCTCTTATTCTCTTTCCTCTGACCTATTTTTTCTTTCATTCGTTCTCTTTTTGGTCCGTAGTACCGTAGTTTTCTATCTATGGACAGTTTCGATGAGAGTCATCCTACGAGCCCCTTCGTTAGTTTTGTTAATTTTGTGCTGGAGCACTATCTGTTTTGCTGTGCATACTTAGTTGAAGGTTCGTGAGTAGATAAAATTAGCGTGCTTATCCCAACGCCAGTTCTTGGCAACAATTTCTGATGCATCAAAAAACTATAGCAAAACATACTCATTTCGGAATACTCGCATAGTTATGAGAATAACCGTCAACAATCTAATAAGATATCAAAAAACAAAATTGAGCCTTGAGTTTCCCGATATACGAAGGTTTGAGTTTTTCTTGAACAAGTTCACAAAATGTGTAGTTTACAACGGAACTATGGGGCAAAAACTGAGTAATACTTGCAATCGCTAATATTATTAAAAAAACCATTTCGATGTAAACTAATAAGTATAAACTAGCTGACTGCTGGATGTAACACAAACAATTTCAATTTTCAGTTTAGTCACAGAAGTCCGAAATAATCATTACTGAGTTCATTTTCTGCAACATTTTTTTGATTCGATGCTAAAATTATAGAATTTTCGCACGGTCCCGACTATTAGTCCATAATATTTTGAAAACATTGCTAATTCCTCAAATAACTGGAAAAACATTCGTGACGTGGCACAAGTCTAATAAACAGTTGGTGAGCTGCAAAACACTTTGTGAAATGGACATTAAAGAAACCGTTCCGCTATAATTTGAGTTTCACGAAAAATTCAAAAAGCTCAAAAAAGGTTCGCAATGGATTCGCATAGACCATGCAAAAACTTTCATATTGAAAATTTGTAAAATTTGCATAACATCCAGCATTAAAAAAGAGGACATGAACATTTTCACTGTGACGCAACTTGACTTGGTTCATTTACGTCCAGATTTATTTTCATTTTGTAGTCTCTAATTCAGTTTTCGTATATGCAAGAAAGTTTTAGAAATATTTTTGTACTAATATAGGCTATTTGGAGCATACCCCGTACGCAACTCCCCTATCGGTGTCATTACGTAAGCCGCTTTTCTGAGCAAACGAAGCAAGATAGAGATATGAAAGTATATATTTTTGATAATGGTTTTCCATTTGCCAAAGGGTCAGATTGTTGACTCATAAGTCAAAATTAGAGCGAGACAGATTCTTTAAGTTAAATGAGGTTTGAAAAAATGATAGATGAAACGTAAACTTATGTTGGTATAAATAACCTTATATTTGAAAGCTCTCTGAAACAAGACAAACTTTTCCACAACACGACCAAATGTATATCATATGATTCCAAACTCATTCGGAGCTAGTTTTTCCGAAGTTATTCTAAGTCACATTTTCCAGTTGAACTTTTTATTTTCCATGTACTCAACAGCCCTTCCGAGTGAAAAGCTACGTGATGTTTTGTCAGTTTTTCGTGGTAGTACTCAGAATGAGTCCCCAAAGAGTTCATAATTCGCTTTCATGAGAGACAGCTAGCGTGGTATGAAAGTGGTCAAAACAATGTTATACGACAATGCAACTAATAAACACTAGTGACGCTGTGAACCAACTTCCTTATGGGTTTTTTCTCTAGGTACACAAGGGCTTGGCCCTTTCGGTGTTGTAGTTAGATCGGGGAATCAAACTTCAATCTTCAAATGGATCAAGGCACTGTATAGGAGATGCTCCTATACCGAACCATCGTTGTTGTTTGATTTCGAAGCCCACTTCCAATCTCTAGCTTCGTGTCCACTTTCAATGAAAAGTAATTGAAATCAGGATTTAGTTAAGGCTGTACGATTGCCATTAAGTCTATCGGGGTTATTGTAATTACATTGTAAGAGAGACGATAAAAACACTATAAAATAGAAATGGTGACTGGAATTCAGGTCAGGTGACAAATCTTCCGGTGAAGTCGAAAAACCCCTCAATTCCATTAAAAAAATCTCTGCTTGATTTCTGTGCGCTCCAACACAACATATTTTGACTACTTTCCAACCCTTAATTACGTTCTATATCGAATTCCCGTCAAATTTTCGCTTAGTCAGAGATAATTCCGCAATTACTGCATTGTGCTGGTTGTAAACAGATGACAAAACAGCTCGTTTGTGAAGATTTCTTCTAGTTCGCATGATGATTAGGAGAAGAAATCAAAGAGAGCACAACAACTTCGGTGGTCGGTACCCAAGGCACACAAGCTCATTACGTGTTTTGGTCATAATCTTTCATAAGATAACAATGTCGAAAACTTGAATTTGCAGTTTTCCGCATTAGCTCAATGTATTCAAAATGATCTCGACTATCCATACCGTTTCTCGTAACCACAATTCACTTTAAAGAAACCGTTCCGCTTTAATTTGAGTTTCATAAAAAATTTAAAAAGCTCAAAAAAGTTTCTTAATGTCTTCACATAGACCATGAAAAACTTTCGGATCAAAAATTTGTAAAATTTGCATAACATCAAGCAATTAAGAAGGGGACATGAACATTTTCACTGTGACCCAACTTGACTTGGTTCATTTACATCCAGATTTATTTTCATTTTTTAGTCTTCCATTGGGTATTCGTATGTGATAGAGTGTTTTAAGAGCATTGTTGTACTCCTATAGGCTATTTTGAGCATACCCCGTACGCAACCCCTCTATCGGTGTCATTACGTAAGCCGCTTCTCTGAGAAAACGAGGCAAGATAGGATTATGAAAGTATATATTTTTGATAATGGTTTTTTATTTGCCATAGGGTCACATTGTTAACTCAGAAGTCAAAATTAAAGCGGTGTCATTACGTAAGCCGCTTTTCTGAGAAAACGAGGCAAGATAGGGTTATGAAAGTATATATGTTTGATAATGGTTTTTTATTTGCCATAGGGTCACATTGGTCAAAATTAAAGCGGGACGGATTCTTTAACACCTGCCAGCTACATCAATTTGTACCACGCTTAGCTATTCATATGAAAAGTACATTCGCAGTATTAAAGTATTAATGAACTGATTCGGGCTTAGATGAGATTATCCAGTATGGAAGGTGAAATGATGTTAGGTGTAGCGGAGATCAGATTTACTGACGTCGTAGAGAGAGAAACAGAGAGAGGGAGAGAGGGAGAGAGAGAGAGAGAGAAAGAGAGAAAGAGAGAAAGAGAGAAATAGAGATAGAGAGATAGAGAGCAAGACGCAGAGATCTCCGGTGCTGAAGAAAGGAAGGGGATTGGATAGTTTTGATTCGCCTTATAAGCTGTATATCGAACATAAAACATATGAAACTTTGTGAAAACATGCATCCCATTACACCTGACACCTACTATTCTCAAACTGGTAGTAGTTATGTTGGAAAAACGTGAATCAGGACGTGAACTTACACCATTTTGTTCAACTGTTTTTTCACTCTCGCTCACATGCTGTCACGTACCTGAAAGGCGAACGTGTGCATCATCTTGATTACTTTGCACAGCATGTCGCCCCCTCGCCAGTCGTAGGTCAAAAGCCAACAGGTCCGCGACGGTATGTAGACGAAGATGATCAGAAGGTCGGCCATGTTCAACTGCTTCTTCAGAAGATCCAATCGATTCGACACCGGTCGTTCCGTCAACTGGAACATTTCATTATTCACAATACAATACAATACATTCTTTATTGTTCCCACGTACAACGTGTGTTGTGTGAAGATGTTGTTGACTCAAAAAAGGCGCTGAGAGTTGGAAGAAAAGGGTGAATTATTCGTGACATTGAGATACCAAAAGATGGTAGTGTTATCTTGTTAGTTTGAGCAGAAACTGAAGCAACAAGTGCTCATCTGATACAATTGACAAACTGTTTACTGTAATGAAGACTGTGAACAACATATACCATAATAATTAGGAAGATTATCGCGTGTAGAGGTGACTATATATCTTACGGTCTGCTTCTTTTTCTTCAGCTCTAACTATAATTTGAACCCAGAAGTCAAGTTCACTTTCCCTCCGGTTTTCAGTGTACATTCTAAGAACCGATTGATTGTACTTGGACAAATTCGAGTTAGTAGAGTGTGTCTCCAACTCTTCATACCTTTCCGAGAATGCGCTAACTCGAGAAACTCAATTACGCGGAGTCAATATGAAATCTAAAATAGTTTCACTTCCTAGAATACACTTGTTTTCTCTAGAACCAAGTTTTTTCTAAACTCATCCACTCATCTCACGATGTATACTGTTAGTGAATGCACAGTCACGTGATACATGTAAAACTTAGCAGAACTCGGAAACGTGCAATGAAAAAAATGCATGATTCGCAATTAGAATACGAAGGTTACGTGACTATTCAGTTTCCTTCTAGTATACACTTGTTTTCTCTATAACCAACTTTCTATTAGACTCATCTAACGAGGTACTACCCATTCTGTTCCGGTCGGAACTAGAAACCATAATAGGCTTCATTCATATCAGCGTTGCGTCTCAGTTTAGTTGCCATAATTTGCCCGAAATAAAGTCTGTCTTTGCAATTGAAACATGACGTAGGTAGATAATTCTTGTTTTAACAAGATCGAGAGTTTGCCCTCAAATTAATTCTAATTGGACTTTGAAGATAAATTAGTCTGCAAAACAGAGTAGAGCTAGCAAAGAGTGGAAACCTACAACTTTGAAATAAACTTTATAGTCTGAGTTAGCAGTTAGAATCAATATTTAAACAATATAAAGCAATCCGAACTCGGTCATGTTGTTTTGTGTGTTAAAGATTGTTTCAGAGGTATATTTGGTCGTTTCCGGTTGGAAATGAAAGACGCCAGGCACTTTGAATCCTGACTACTCTGTTTGTAGTTTGGTCCCATTATATTCTGGGCGAGGTGTGTTTAGATGTTTGCATATCATACTACAAACTACAACCTCATTTTCAATCATTTTCAAACTTACTAGTACACCTCGTACTCTGCTATCGTGGAAAATTAGTATGCTTTGAGCTGTATTTCTTTGAGCTATCGGAACAGTTCCACTTTTCAGACCACTTTTTAATTTTTCAGACCACTGTTCAACTTTTCAGTCACACGCCTTCTATTATAATTGAAATGTTCAATCTTCCCCGTGACGTTGAATATCGTCAACACGACACAGAACGGAAATAGACCGTGGGAGATGATTATGATTACACGGTTGCTGTTAAACAAAGGACAAACCAGGAACTCTGCCTGTAAACACAGGGCAGGCGAGCGGAAATTAACGTTACATCAGGACACAAAGACGCGGAACTAGTGCTAACGAATGAAATTACGATTTCACTCAAACGAGGAAGACACTTTTTTGAATCAACTCAGCGTCTGTGTTGTCTACTTTTGTTCAAACTTCAGAACAAAGTATTTGAGAGTGGATGTTGAAAAACCACTTTGTTCAGTGTTCTTTACAAATAATAAGTTGATTTCAATTCGAGAAGACCTTATTTCAACAAAATATATTCACAACTTGATTGAACTTCCCAGAGACATAGTTCATTCAACATTTCATTGGGTTTGCTGTATCTTTATACCCAATAAACTATAGGATTCGCTCTTTTTAAAGCAAGCCTATACTCTGAACCTCCTGGGTAACTTACATGGTCGCACTCACCCCAAAACTAGCCCTGGTAACAGACCATGCTCGTCTCAAATGCCCATGGTAACAGACATGGTCGCTCTGACTAAGAAAGAGCGCAGCACTCATCTGTCACATAAGATTGGCTGATATTATGATATGAAAGTAGGTAATGTATTCACATTTCATGTTTTCATTATTTTCATCAACTTTAAAGGGGATATATCGTGTTTATAAGGTATATGTTGCAATATCGCGCTGTGCTTGTAGTTTGATCACGTTGCAGTTCGGAAATTATGGGGTACATTGAGATCAAACTACAACGAAGGTTCGCTCACACCATCTATAACTGGACTTGGGCAGCTTGCCAATGAATTTTCAAGGCAGTTTTTGAACATGTTGACATACTTCAAAACAATATAAATTTATATGAAGGGTTCTTCCCCTTTGTTATAATTCGTATTCAAAGAAACTGTCTGCAAAATATATGTTTTCTTTAAATAACGTCTTCCAAAGTTTTTGGCACGCTGCCAACGAGTCCAGTTGGGAAATGTGAGCACTATATCTTACCTGTGTGTATGCCGCCAAATTCAAAGGAGCTCCGATGATGAACATGAATACCAATGACGTCATCTCGAAATAGTCGGAGAAGATCGGTTCTGGCGGAACCTCAGAAGTCATACTGGAAGAAGTTGCTAAACATTAGAATAGAGAGAGAGAAAGAGAGAGAGAGAGAAAGAGAGAAAGAAAGCGAGAGAAAGAGAGAGGGAGGGAGAGAGAGAGAGAGAGAGAGAGAGAGAGAGAGGGGGAGAGAGAGGGAGAGAGATAGAGAGAGAGAGAGAGAGAAAGAGAGCAAGGCGTACGTGCAAACGCGTCGATAAAGGACAATATCAGCAGATAGAAAAGATTAGGCTCAGGCACTACTTAATTAAAGAACAGATAGTCTAGCTAAAAAGCTAGCCAAGAAAATGAACCTATGAACCTTTCAATAAGATCACACAATTAGAAAAAAAAACGGCTCACAGGGTTGACCAAGTCAGAGTTTTAGTCTGATCGGCCACTGAATAAATATCGCAAAACGTACAGAACGTTCTCAATAAACAACAAACAACAACAACAACAACAAACAAACACGTTAAAGAGACCAAGTGCAATATCTTTGAAAGAACGGACGAAACACAATATTGACATTACTTACATGAACTATTGCGGTTTTATTATGATAACACTATTAGCTCAAACTTCCAAATTAAAGTCGAACGGTTCCTTCAAATAAGCTGGTTCAATATTCATTTAGGGTTGTTTTGCAAGGTTGTGATGACGATTCTCCATACGTGACGAAGGATTCTATTTTGAGACGTGTGACTTAATCTTCCAGCTGAGTTGGCGGATATTTTGAGAAAAAGAAAGGACGAAAGTCAGGAGATCGATTGGCCAGACAAAGTAGCTTAACAGAAAAATGAGGAGCGATGCGAAATTAGATGAGAAAGGTTAAAGGGAGGGAAGGGAGTGTGTGAGAGAAAAAGAAGAGAGGGATAGATAAAGAGAAAGAGAGATAGAGAGAGAGAGAGAGAGAGATAGAGAGAGAGAGAGATAGAGAAGAGAAAAAAGAGAGAGGGAGAACCCATTAAAGACTGTATAACTCGTGAGGTCGGAATCGGCGCAAAGATCACCAAAGCGCCTGACCGCGAAAGATTTATTATTCCCGAGACGCAAACTTAATTATAAAACGAATCGAGACAAATCGTTCCGCCTACCTCTCCGAGTTGGTAATCAGCAAAATGTCACCTAATGAAAAAAACTACAATCAGATTAAAAATTATCAACTTAAAGAAAGATTACAACCATGAAGTGTGTTTTCACAAAATTTGAGCGAAAAATAGCGAAACAGCCATAGAGGATTGACGTTTTTATGCAGTGTTGTTGTACCTTGGTGTCGTGGTACTTTGAAAGTTCGTAATAATATGTCATGTAGAGCGTGAACACCTGGTCAGACCTCACATTGTGGACTGATCAAGTATAGCTAATCGTGTGGGCGTGACTTAATTGAAGTTGTAGTGCTTAGAAGAGCAACGGGATCAAACTACAAAACACAGAATCTGACAAACCGGCTGTTTTTGCATACAATTCTTCTGGAACGGTGTATATAATAATTTCACTTGTAAACTTAGTTGTTAAAAGTGAACGGCATCGAACGCCGCCGACAGTGAAGTGTTCATTGAAGCGAAAGGCCTTTCCGGCAAAAACCGAACACATGTGCTAACAATATTACAGTGAATAAGTTGGTCAGACAAAGGAATGCATGAAATTGGGGATACAAAGATTATGAGAAGGGTAGAAAATTTTGAACAATAATTGATAATATCTTCCAGATTCATAAGATCACCTCAAATCGTTTCGAAAAGGTGTTCCTTGACTGCCCTCCAGAAATTTTTTTCTGCTTATCTCATAGAAAAACTCCCATCGTGTGAATAGTTAGTGAGAGAGTGTATATCCTTATGGTCAATACCTTAGTTTATTTCTTGAAGAAAAAAGCTGGAAACCGGTTTTGTATTTGTGCGAATCGTTTGCCGGAAACATTTAAGTTTTCTAAGCTTTCGCATAGAACATTTCTTGTCATTAAAGTGTTTATACACAGTATAGACCAGAAAAAGATATGACAGAACTATGAATAGAATATGTGAATCATTAATGCGTTGTAGACGCATGTCTGAACATTTGATACGTAATACAACTTGTCCTCAGAAAGTGGGCGGGGTCAGGTTTGGAGGAGGCGTGGTCAAGACAGCATAAGGGGGACAAGAACCCAGTTGTAGTTTGATCGAAGGTTTGGAAAAGAATTGGAATCAAATTACAAACACATCGTTCGTATTTGCTTCTATCTGACATACTTTATTGAGAAAAAAGATATAGAAAGAAAGGACAGAGAAAGAGAGAGAAAAGAGGGAGAGAGAGAGCGAGAATGAGAGACAAGCGAAAGGCAAGATATGAACAATTAGAGAGTCATACAGGTAGAAAAATATTGAGAAGTGGAACAAGTTCAGTTATTCTGAACACGATATAGCATCAAAAAGCAGACACTCGGCATAATCTAAAAAGCAGAGGACAACTAGCCAGTAAAGTGGATCTTCACGAGTGACTGCGTTTCTCTGCTTCGCATACCACTACGCACACAATAACCCAACTTGAATAATGACAACATTGTTTGCGTGAGAGTTCTTTTAGTTCTAAATGAAAAGTTTGGAGACTTATGTCGGAAGTGTGGGTGAAGGTGAACAATAATCCCACTGGAATTTGATTATTCACTTTCACTGTACTCTATCAACATCGGGCTCATTATAATGGTAGAGAAGGCTGAATACTATCCAGAGTGAGTCAGTATTTACAACCATAATATTATCATGATTTAGCTTTAGCTCTTCGGGTAACTCCAATATCTATGTGACCGTTATAGTCGTCGCTCACGGAAAGGCGGGAGGGTACTGTATATCTCACTTTCAGCTGTGTACGCACGCATGTATTCGATTTCAAAGCTCACTGGTTACGTTCTCTTATAGCGCAGTGGTTCGCACACAGATACGAATCTTTTGCTCGCAGGTTCGATTCCGGCGAGAGACAGAAACTTATAAATTTGGCACCCACTATATAGGGTATGACATAATCTTCGTTGTAGCAGCGGGATCGAACTACAAACACGGCCGGATCGATCAAAATATACCGTATAGGCTTGCTTTGGAAAGAGCGGACCCTATACTCGCTGGAATGTTGACATCAGTTGATTGAATGCCTGTTTTCTATTGAGATTCTCTAATATTCCTATAGAGAAAGTGCAATTGTTTCGGCACCAACTTCATAATTATGAGTATCGCATTCCAATGCAAATATGGCTTAAGAACAATTATTGTTCTATGGAAAAAAATTCATTAGAGTTAAACGGTGCACTTTTTAGTACACGTGCACCTGTTATGAGATGTAGAGAGACGGAAACAAAGAGAAAAAGAGAAGAGAGAGAGAAGAGAGAAGGGGATAGAAAAGAGAAACACTATTTTTCATGTCGACATGTCGTTGAGAGCCCCTCTTTCCCAGTCAGCTGTTCGATGTCTCCGGACAACATTTCATTCCCTCGTTTTCTAAATAGTCACCCGATGAAAGTGCTACACTATAATGGCGAAAGTCAATTACTACAATTTCCAGAACACTTTTATTTTGTTCGACTACAATTCTATCAGTAGTTTCTTTGCGAGAAACTGCAGAACAAAATAAAGTCACCATTTGACAAAACAATAATAAACGTTATGCTAATTCTTTGTGTCTTTTTTTGTGTTTTCTGAGGATTCATCGCCAACTTAAACGAGCTTTGTTGAAATGTAATTTCAGGCAGAGGCTGTCAAAGTCAATTATGGGATATGGTTAAAAAGAGTTGTAGCCCTGATGAACGGATATGATGTTTTCCATTTACCGTTACAAAAAAACAATTACAATTACTGCGGGGGGGGGGGGGGGGGTGATTCGTTAAGTTAGTGACAACTAGTAGTAGAAACACTGGACACGTAGAAGGGTAACTTAGTGTTGATAACGATGTCGTTAGCTATCAGTTCTTTGCTGTTTTTCACGCTAAAGAGTGTGAGACTGAATAGTATCTGTTTCTGAGTGACGAATTTGGTAAATCGAATCGGTAAAAAGGAGCTCTCACCAATATGAGCGTATTATAGTTGGTAAGGTTTCATCGAGAGTCATCATGAAAAAACGTCCGACTCATAAGGCTTCTCGTGAGCTGTTCTCATGTGATAGCTGGGGAGAGCGTCTCACAAAGTTCGGGACCCAGTTGAAAACCCAATGTATATGGGGAAGTAGGGAAGAAAATATGGGCATACCTAATAGATTTGACTATACTGTCAGTCAATTGCACAATCACGTGAAACATGTTAAACACAGCAGAACTCAGAAACGTGTAAATACAAAGTGCACGATGCCTCATTAGGATGCTAACTTCACGTGACTATTCAACTCACTTCTAGTATACATTGGGGTTGTACGTTTCCGGAACTAGCATTGCGAGTTAATTATGATTCGCGTAACTATATTGAAGAGGAACAGCATCAATGAGTACAAGCTTAGGGAGATAGGTGTGATAAAGTGACTTGACATCTAGCTACCTTGCACCCATAATTATTGCCTCTCTGCGTCTATGACCGAAAACTCCGCCTTTTCTCTGCCCTCTAACCACTTCCAAGAAGGATTTCTAAGAGATAGTCGGACATGCAAATACTGAAGTATTCATGCCTACCTCATCAGTATATTATTGAGAGTGGACTCGATATTCCAAGTTTCGAAACGTTGGGCGCGCACCGTCACAAAACTATTGACGGTAATTCAAGTAGTCTGACCTGCGAGCACATCGTATTTTTCGAATCACCTACGTTTACTGGGTTCAAAGTATAAACACAACAAGAAAGTTAGCATGAAAGCTTATTTTGTAGAATTTCCTTATAGAATAGAATAGAATAGAATAGAATAGATTAAATATAAAAGGAGTAGTATTAGCCAGGTCCGAACCATGAGGTAGTTCAGCAATCATTTGGCCAATGAAGTTCCACCAATTGTAATGGTTTAAACTCTCACTCAAACACATGATCATGTTTTCCTCTTAGAATAATTAGTGCGCGCGACTTAAATTGAATCACGCGATACTTTAGAGCTTAGCGCAAAGGTCTCAATCCTCCTGAGGTACCTCGTACACCGTTCTCCATAATGTACATCAACACGGTTTTGTGAAGTCTCTCGTTTAAGAGCATCACGTTTTGTTCCCACGCTCATAGAGGGTATTTCTGAGAATCGGCGACCACCTTGAATAGAAAGATCAGAAAGTGATCTCTTGACATCTTGACAATGATCATTTGCCTGAGAATTCAGTGACGTTTAGAGGAGCTTAGCATAGGTTCCTCCTTTGAATGATGATATATTGTATACTGGGAAACGAGGGGGATTAGAAATAATGAGAACAAGTCAGATTCAGCGGAGCCAACTATTTTAATAAGCAGTCTCTTCCTCTCCAGAGATTCCTCTAATCACTCTGAATAGAAGTAATCACGTGAACGTAATGAACAGCATGATGTGTTGCGATGGAAAACGTATCGTTCAAGTTTGTTCAGATTTTCAAAAAAAAAATCATTTCTTTAGGCTACAGAATCCGAATGGCGTAGAAATGCTCCAACCTCGTGGAAGTTCACATGGTATTTTTCATGAGGAATTCATGAACCTCTCGCGAACGTAGCATAACAATCAATATAATTTCACGAGAAGTTGGTGAGATTTTGTTCAGTGATATGACCGAACTGTAGGAGAGGAAAGTGGTTGGTTATCATTAACTGTTAGAAAACTCCTTTTGAATATAAATATGTTCAAATTACTATAAAGTGTCGATGCGCATGAATAATATAGTGTTTTCTCATTCTAAGAAAAGAGCTGTTTTTGCCAGATATTTTCGCGTCACCGAAATAATTGCATCACACAGTCGAATGACGAGAGACACCAAAAAACACAGAAATTGCTTGAATGCGTTGGAGTTTTTTGGTGTGGATTTCCGTTTTGACTTCCCTTTATGGCTCAGGGTCTGCAAAGAAAAACAGCCATGTAGTCCTGGTCATTTCTATTTCAGGGTAAGTTTGCTCGAATGTTTAGGCACTGCGATCCCATCCTGCGTCTCTCGCTCTGCGCGCTATTTCGCGAGCGATGTATCCCGGCAAAACAAAATTTTTTAGAAAGAGTCTATTTTCGAGCCAAGAGTCAGAACTTTTGGAGTATTTTCTGTCACTCTTTTCAATTATATCCGTATATCCGTGCTGACCTGGGCACTATTGAAGAGGACGAAACTCAAACATATTAATCCTTGCAAAGGTAGTCTGTATAGCTTTCTTTGATTAGAATATAAAATATTTATGAATACCTATATTCTGCTTCTGTTCCCGGAATCAATTCCCCCAGAACATGACGCAGTTTCGAATTTCATGAATACATAATGTCCCCCAACAGCACCTGCTCGTGAAAAAGCTGAGCCGTCAAAGAACGCATAAAGTTTTGTGAAATCCTCGAATTCACGTATTTTCATACAGACGTAAAAATGTGTAGAAGACATGAAATTGTTCAAAAGTAACTACTTGTATACTAGGTTATTTTATTTGAACAAAATATAATTGTGTCACTAGGACTTTTGGATGGTGGTATGATTAGGTTAATGTGCTCAGTAAGAGATGTACTCAAAACCGGTTTTGGGTTTTCTCAGAAAACCCAAAACCGTCTTGAATCAGGGTCGAAACGGTTTTGAGTACATCTCTTACACTCTTACTGAGCACACTAACCTAATCATACTTGTATACTGTTAGTCAATTGCATAGTCACGTAAAATAATTTGAACACAACATAACTAGGAAACCTGCAATGACAAAGGTCACGATGGCTCATCAGAATGGTAACTTTTCGTGACTATTCAATTTACTTTTAGTATATCGATCCACGACCCACCGTTCATTTTATGGTGATAGTGTAACCAACTGTAACGAAAATGTTTTGCTATTGAAGGGCGGAACTGAGGAATTTAGAGGAGCAATTTGTATTAATTAACAGCCAAGAACCAGCTTCCAGTTAATTAGAGCAAGAACAATGATTATTTAGAGACACTTTTCGTGCTCTTAGCTGGATTATAACTGGAGAGCTTGGAACAAAAACTACCACATCTGAACTGTTACACAGCCAAAATGAGGTATACCTTTATTGATGAAATTAATAGTAATGATAAAGTTCATGTAACATTGTTGTACCACAGAATATGAACCATTTTACCTGAAATTTGAGAAAAACACATACAAATTTATATTGATAGTGTCTGTTGTTCAATTCACCTTTCCCTCTCCCATACAGATTTTCGCCTTGGTTCGAGAAGACCAGTTTACGTATGCTAGAACAATCCGGCATGTTCATCCCATCCTGTGTCTCTTACTTTGCATACTGTTTCGCGACACTCGTATCCCGATGGGATGAGAGAGCAGAGAAATAGCGCATGATGAAGGAGACGCAGATTAGGATTGAAAAGACAGGATTTTTATGAGTGCGGCCTCAGAAATTCATTCCAACATGCTTCTTTGATGCAAATTTACAATGGATTTCGATTCATTCACGTAATGGAAACATTTACAATCGAAAAACCGTGTTCTGGTGGAACTTAATCGCCCTTTCCCTTTCCACATTCTGCAAGGATGAATCAGTGTGCGAGTACTGAATATATAAAAGGAGTTTGCAACAAAAATTGGAAGAACATATATGCCTGACGAAACACAAACAGAAGTCTGCAACTCTGGCTAGTTTCATGAAAGACACCTCAGGTTTTATGAGTTTCTATGAATTATTAACTATACCTTCTTGCTGAAGCCAGAAAATAGTCTAAATGAAGTAAAACTATGAATATTCCCCAAGATTTATACCATAATTCTGAGAGCCGTAGATATTAATAATATTCACATATTCATGAGAAAAAAAGCACTTTCCATGATCAACTCACATAACTCAAATAGATTGCTTCTTAATTTTTAGATCTTTTTCTATTTGTCAGGAAGAAATGGGGTTCATTAATTTTGTAAACATCAGTCAATACTGAGCTAATGAGCTTTACCTCCGTGTATCACGTACTTAGTCGCTTGCGAGAGTGTAAAACGTGGAGGTATTTCTCGCGAGGTGCTGACCAGGCGGCGTAACGAATCGTCGTACCTCATGAGAAGTTCATAGGAGTTTACCATCAGAATCTCATCAACACCTCGTGAGCTACTCGTGAAATTCTAATGGTGTAGTTAAGAAATGAATAGAACCTCATGAGCAGCTAGGAACTCAGTAATGCACTTCAAATTCACTTGATAGTATGAAAGAGGAAATAAAAACATGTTAAAAACCAGTTTTCGATCAAAATAGAGAAGAGTGTTTTGGTTCGAATCACTGAAACGAGTTTGGTATTGTTTTCTTCCTTTTAATGAACGCCTGTGGAGTTTTAATAATGTAGAATTGGAATGTAATCTACGTGTCACAAACAGCTAATGCGAACATAGGCTTCCTCTGTGGTCAAAACTAGGATGATCAAGAATCTTGTGAGTAAAATCAGCAAAAAAGACATCTTCGCGAAATTCAACTGCTTGTTTTATCTGTGAAACCAAACACGAGGTGATCATTTCATTCAGTGGCGACGTTTCGGCAGATTCAGAGCCGAGAATTTGCTGCCCACTGCAGCAATATTTGCGAGAATCGGCAGAAAGAGTATGAACGCGGAATTAGTAGTAGATTTTTTGCTACTTACAGTTGGCAGCAAGTCGGTAGGTAGCACAATCGATAATCACATTTTGTATGTTGATTCTTCTGCTGCCGGAGTTGGCAGCATAAAGTATGAAGTAGGAACCTTGCCTCAGTAAACTCGTTTCGAAACAGTCTTCTCGAGTTTGTTTAACAAACAAACAAAAAGATAACCACATCGGGCCGAGGTTCGTCCGTACTGGAACAGTTCAGAAACTGCCTAGCATGAAACAAGAAAGAGTAAGATGACAGTTTATCAAATTCAAATGACATCAAACAGTTATGTGATAGTTCTAGTTATAGTTGGCATCATTCCTACTGAGACCCCTACAGTATCCTTCAGCATTTCCCAATGGCTGTTTCTTGATGAAAACTTCAGTTTGATAAAAATAAGTTCGCACACTTTTAGTTATATGTAATCGTAATCCATAGATGAATTTGCTTATCTCTCCAATAATATTTACGCTGTTGAAACGAATTCAAAGTTCCACAATCTTACTGTAGGAGTCTCAGTAGGAATGAAATAGACTATATGTTATCGTGCCTCTACAACAAAATTTCCAATCTAGTGTTCAGATCTGTGAACCCTAGCTTATAATGCAGTTTTCTTTTTACATAAATTATACATAATTGCTACGGGAAGCAGGTTAGCAATGCCATCAGAAGTTTGCACTTGTTCAAGCACTAATATTTGTGAGTGGGAGGGGTTGAACTTTGTTGAATAGAGAGTTCAAAGTTTGAAATCGACCGTGCGCGAGTAACAACCACGAACATGATTGAGAACCAAACAGAAGGAATGAGATTCGAACAAAACGTTCCGAACCTAATGACTAAACTAGGTTGTTGAACCAGATAGGATTTCTTACGTTCAACTTGTCTTGTAGTTTGACGTTGCATTTTGATCAGGGTCATCAATGTTCTTAAGAACAAATACGTGACACGAAAGTAGTATTTTCTAAATAAAATTGTTCTAGAAAACTTATTTATTCAAAAAAAGTACAACTTCAAACATAATAGTCTTGATTCCCCACATTTTTGTTGCAATGAATTGTACATAAGCCCCCGCACCGACAATAATCCGCTAGGTTGGATACGAAAAATGAAACATGAAGCACAAAAAGTTGGTCTGATTTCTGTTACCCTGACTAAGGGTTTATCACTGAGTATTCAAAGTAAACACATAATAATCTTCCAAAATCACAGGATAGAGAACGATAATTAGGCGATTGTTAGTGGAAAACACAGCATAGATAACTTCTGAGAACTGAAGGAATAGGAAGGTTTCTGCAAGTTTGAGAAGAATCTTGAGGAAGAAATCATACAAATCCAAATATCAACCAGTTATTTTACAAAACCAGTTAGGGAGAATAATCAAAGTTGTACGCGAAGTCGAATAACAGGACGTGCAGAAAGAAGTAATGTATTTAATAAGTCCTCCCCATTCTTCTTTGATAAAGATTGACCTTTTCAAAGCTATTGATAACGTTTTATTTGGATTTCTTGTAATCCCTTTTTTTTGTTGTATCGATAGCTCCTTATTAGTACTTTTTTCTGCAATTAGTAGAAAGGTGGCTTGCCCTTGCTCTGCATGCGACAGTATATTTTTAATAAGCCACTAGGATAGGACATCAGAAAAAGGAAACTATTTTTACTTGCATTGAGGAAGCTAATTCCAATGATAATTAGACGCTAATTCTTCAATCTAAAATGAAGGCTAATTTAGGAAAATTCTAATTTGCGCTGAATTCCAAATGCCACCCATACATAGGGCAAGAGCAAAGGTTTCTTCAGACAAGGACTCGGAGTTGTGACCAAAAATCACTTCGATCTCCAAAGATGCAAGTTTATACTTTTCCTAATTATTAAATGAATATCGATGCTCACTAAAACCTCACGTTTGGCTAACTCCAAAGTGGTAAAAAACTGAATAACCTATATAGAAATGCGAACAACCCAACTAAAACTCTAACTGACAAATAGCCTCATTTTAGCACTCACAATTCGATATTTGAAATACCGAAATGTGAGACCGGTTTGTAAATTTCAATTTTTTCATTCAATCACAAACATGTTCAGCATCAAAGACAAAACTGCACATCGTGAGAGACTGTCATTATACTGTTAGTCAACTGCACAGTCACGTGAAACATGTTAAAGACAGCAGAACTAAGAAAGTATCATGTCAAAGTGCACGTTTCCTCATTAGGATCCTAAATTTACGTGACTATTCAATTTACTTCTAGTATATAACAGGCCGGAGTAGTTAGTTCTGCCGATCTAACCAGGAAGTAACATCTCCCTTTTTTTCTGCGGCGAACTCGTCAAGTGGCCCTAAGATGTAATTCATTAGGCTTCCAGCCTCGCATTTCTGATGAGTAGTAATGCATTTTTCGTGTTCCCAAGAAGGTCAAAGACTGTTTAATGAGGACAAGAATCGAAGATCAAACTCAGAACGATTTTAGTTCTGTTTCCTCTTCATTCATAACTTGTCGATGGTTATGAATCAGAATCAAAGATTAACAAAAACAGTACCCTAAAAACAGTGTGTAAAATAACAATGTTTCACGTAAAAACGGAAGACACAGCGAAAGTATTGTGCAGATGAATCACATTGTAAATGAGAAATATAATGTCTCAGTCGAACTATCAGTGCAGCTAGAGAGGTTCTAGAATATTTGGAGCCACTATGAGAAAATACCAAATCTTCGTTGTAGTTTGAACTCGATGCACGCCACCGTTTACAACTTCATACACAACAGGATCAAACTACAATATTAGGCTTGCTTTTGGAAGATCGAACCCCACGGGGTCCGAGCATATTTATGTCCAATGGTAGTTTGATTTTCTTGCTTATTCCTGGCGGCGTGGCAATCCCTCAAAAATCTCATGAGATACCTCATGAGCTATTCGCATGTGCTTCTCATGAGATTATAATGATTGCCATACTACAACATTGAGAGTTCACGAGTAGCTCATGAGGTATCTCATGAGCACCTCATATGAACTTCCCATGAGATTGGAGGGATTGCTACGCCGTCTGCTCAGAGATCGTCGTGCTACCTCAGGCAGGGTTCATACTTCCTGTCTCTGAATTCGGCAGCACGCGCGACAACACACAAATCATGATTATCGATCGCGTCGCCTGTTGCCGAACTCCACTACAGCGACGTCGCGTCGCCAATTGGGTGTTCATACTTTTTTGTTGCCAAATCACGCCGCTGTCGCTTAATTAGGCGACAATTGCTGCCGAATTCAGCGACAAGCGTAGTTTACTAGCTAGTAAAATACATGAAGCGTCGCTAATTGGTTTTTGTTCAGTTTTTTTCTCCATTACTTTATTTTTTCAATTTTAAATGATTATTTGGGTAGTTACTAACTCAGTTAAAACATATATTACTTCTTTCAAAATTATTTCCCGGTAAATGGAGTGGGAAATGATCTGGTTTTTGACTTTCTAAAGCTATCAAAACAATTTGTCTACACTCTATATTGTAAGTTTATTGAAACTTCGAAAATCACACTTTCGAACTTCAACTGAGTTTTAAAACAAATTTGATCATTAGTCGAGAGTAAAACATTGAATCGTATAGAAACATCGCTCATTGCATCATGATAGAAATTTTCACCAATCAACCATGCAATAAGATTTTTCGAACAATCTGGATCAAAATTATCAAGTAAAACTGACATTTTCCAAAAAGAGCATTGTTTTTAACAAAAATATGCCATTTAGAAAAAGTCGTTCATACATTTTGGTAGCTAGATTAAGCGACATTGCTGCTGCCAAATTGAGCGACAGCAGCATTTCGAAAATTCTACCCGAGCGACTGTTGCTGTCGCCTAATTCGGCGACGGAAAGTATGAACCCTGCCTCAATGTTCCCCTGATTGCAGTTTCCATGAGCCTCGCAGACATCTTGAACAAAAGACGCGGAGCAAGCCAATTATTAATCTAACTGCCGTGGTAGCAATAATCTTCAAACTCATAAGAAGTTCACGTGCCCAGTACATGAAAGACAAATGTACATCTCGTGAGCTACATATGAAAGAGAGGAGAAGAAAGGAGAGGTTACAGCACTTGTTACATTTTTGGAGCACGAGAATGACATATTTCCTTGTACAGAAGTGCAACATACAGTATTTTCGTCGTTTAATCCTACTTTTCACTGCGCCAGGGACTAAATGTGTTGTTCCTAGAGTTCGCTCGAGATAATGATTTCGGGAAGAAAGGAAATCTACGTGATCTCTTGATCTGTGCGGGAGATACCGTGAAATACCGAGAGAGGAAATTCAAAATGTTTCCAATGGGCAAATTTCTCGATGTGACATTAGTATACTACTTTTCAGGATCTTAATATGACTGTTCTAATTACTTCCAGTATCAGCTGGTTTTAGTTTTACGTTAAAATTGAAGCTGTTTCAATATACCACTTTTCCATAAACTGAGTTTGTGGCACTTGAGAAACTCTAACCCATCAATCTTAGTGAAGCCGGTCTTCTTCATTGGATTCAAACTTCTCGCAACTTCTATCTAGAAAGTTTCATACCGATGGAAATATAGATAGAGCCTGCAAGTTTGATTGTTGGGCGATTTAACGAAGTGATATGGGAAATCTGTGTTGTTCTCCTCTATAAACAGGTTGTGTTGTAGAATTATGAATAATATTAAAATGAGAATAGCGAAATATTCAATAGGTAGCAAGCTAATCTCCTGAAGCGTTTAAGGCGCTTTTTGGGTATATGAGAAGAAGAGAAGGAAAAAACCCGAAAGCAAGGCTAGAGAGAGAGTCAAACAAAGAATGGTTGAGCAATATGAGAGAGATAAATGGAAGAAGTTATAAAGAGTGGTAGAGAAAAAGAAAGATAAGGAGCAAGATGAAGAGAGAGATAAAGAGGTACAGAAAGAGAAAGAAGTTCTCTCTATCTACCGATCCATCTATCCAGGCCGCCAGTGTTCTTCTTTCATTCGCGATGCGCTCCCTTCACAACGCACCCGCTTCCACTACAAGGTAATTAGATTCTCAAAAAATAACATGGATTATGTTTTTCTGATTCTCGTGTTTGACGTGCCATTCTTTTGCATACTGTAGCACGGCTCACACCGCTGAAGACGACTATTCAGCAATGCAACTGAATGTAACATCTGTCTCTATTTGTTCACTGTTTTTTGGCTTGAAAACTTGTAAGATTCTCGGCAGTTTGTAACAACTTGAAGAGCTTTAGAACTGGAACTCATACACATCCGACATACCAGAACGATGAAACTTTGGCCGGTGTACATTATAATGCTGCTTCTATGCAGTTGTTTCATTATTCACGTCTCACGTTTACTTCTCAAGTTACTTTCTCCACAGAGAGAAGTATGGAGAAAGAAAGTGACAGCAAGAGAAAGAGAGAGTGAGAGAGAGAGAGGAGAGATAGGGAGTAGAAGAGGGATATAGTCTACTCCTTCCCTTTCAGTGCCATTGCCTTCGTGGGCTCGTCGGTGTTCTGTTCCCTGTTGGGGAGGGTCATAGTGACGAGATTCTTCTTCGACTACCCCATCGTCATTCAACTGCTCCAAAGCGCCACTACATTATTCGTCATCGAAGTTCTCAGGTGAGTAAGGTTTTCGTGCCGGGGTGGCGTCTGTAAACTTTCTTAGAAACCTCTCGAGTTTCGAGTTAGTCAGTCAAGTTGTCACTTCTAGCTAATTCTGGATGTGTTCTATTTTTCGTTTTTTTATCAGCCTTTTGTCCGTTGCTTTCTAATGAACTGATTCGATAAGTACGATATTCTATTCTATTATGTTCTCTGAAACTGCAAAACAGTTATAATATCTACCTATATTGTAACTACTTGTAGTGAATATCAGAGAAAAACTCACTGTGCTGTAACTTTTCTTAGATGAGTGAAAGGGATTATATCATTTCCAGAGTAGCGAATGTGTGGAAGGTGTCTCCGTATTCCTTCGAGAGAGGGCGCCATGCCTTCGGACCCTCCGTCCTGCTCTGTATCTCACAATGGCTGACCGTTTGCTCGTTCGAGGGAATCGGACTACCAGTGTTCGACTCCGTTAAGAGGTTGGTATAGGCATGCCTGATGGAGGCATATGAGTAACAATCAGAAGGGCGCTAGGGGAATCTAAGATTACGCACGCTGTAATATCCTACCTGGTCCGATTCTCCGTTTCTCGCTTCGAGTACTATCTCGCGAAACGTGTATCAAGGCGAGAGAAAAGTGCACAACCAAAGCGCACGTTTGCAAAGACGGATTTTCTTCTCTAAAATCCGGCTTATCTGAAAAGAGTAGTGCCTCAGAGAGTTATATTTCTCACTAAACTAGGGTTGTTTTCATGGTCCTCATGAACACACGTCGAACTTGTGATGTACCCCAAACTATCATGTTCGAGCAATAATTAAACGGCCACAAACTAATAATAATAAAAGCCAATGTTTATTGCGCATAGATCATTAAACAGAAGACAGAACTCAGAATGAACTGTTTCAGCTGAATAGAAAAGGATGCACCTTGTATATTGCCATTCTTCATACGTCTTAACGTATTTTTCGTGCAAGTAGGATCATCAATTTACACCCACTCTAAATAACGGATAATAACCGCCGGAATGACCGATAGGCACGCTATCATACTTATCAAAGTTTATGGATCAAACATTACATGGACAACGGAGAAGGAAGCTATGTCCAAAGTTAAAATAATTCTAGTGGGAGCAACTAAAATAGGGCCAAAGAACCAAATTTCGAAAAGAGGGTATACCATAAAAATAAAAACTCCACATGAAGTTTTTTTTTTCGATTAGAAATTTTGAAGAAGTTTGGAGAACAAATCTAATCTGGAAGTGGAAATCAAAGTGTACTGTATCTTTGCGAACTGTTCAAATGTAACTCAGAAAGACAGAAAATCTCAATATTTCCTACCCATTCTTCAACCTCTGTCAACCATAAGTTTCCAAATATCTTTTCCAGACTAACCCCTCTGTTCATAGCTGGGGCTCTGGCTATTTTCTCGAAATCTCGCCCGGACAAAAGGCAGTTGGCGGCTGTCACATTGGTCTCATTCATCTCATTCGCTACCGGTAGGTAACTGTCAACATAGAAGAATTTCACTTCAATTATGAGAAAAAATGCATGAAACCGTGATTTTAGAGTGCTTTTTCACGAACCAAATCAGAACGACTACAGCGCCAAACCCCCTTTCACTCTTTTTTTCTCGAATTGAGCGCGAAAATCACATATGAAGATCAAAACGTGTCCAGTTTTGAACAATATAAGAAACGAACTACTTCTTTAACATATTTTTTGTCAGTATAAGGTTTTCTTAAACATCATGTATTTGATTATCTTCAATCTTGACGAAGATACTTCACCATGTCTACCTTATCAACTGTACCACCAACACATACTAATGTTGCACACCACGATTTCAGTGAACCTGGAGAATACTCTGGACCGTTTCTCCTTTTTCTACGGCCTCATCGCCTCTCTCTGCCAGGCCATCGCCTACGTACAGTTCGAACAGTTGTCCGCTAATTTCCAGGTCAGACTTATCGATATTTTCGATTTTCATTTTGTATTCGAATGAATTTTTAACGATACACTCAAATTTCCACAGTTCTCTTTGTGCGAGATGTTTACATTATTTAGGTTAACGTAGTTCATATAGAAGATCCAGTAAGAAACTATCAATGTATGGAGAGATATTAAAGGCAAAATTCCGGTTCTTTATTATGTGTTCAGGCATCGGAACTGTTGTACCTGCACTCGTTCAACTCGCTCCTCATCTATCTGGTGGCCGACATTGTTCAGGTGAGCATTCTGTAATTATTTTTTGTACTAATACAGGCGGAAATTCAGTGAACAGTTTCACATCTCACATTTATATGAATGTCTGGTTTTGAAGATTTTTTTTCAATCCAGCTGTTGATCGTTATTAGAATGTTTGGCGGCTATTTCTCCGCGTTCCTATGATCTGTTGTTCTTATAGGGGCAAAACCATCAAGATGGTTGTTACAGCTATCACAGAAAAAAATATACAGAAAGGGAGCGTCTAAATCTACGTTGTAGTTTGATCTCCATATACTCCATCTTTACTAATTTCGATCGAAAGTTCGGGGCCAAACTACAAGCACCGCGAGAAAAGACAACGTACACAGCATAGGCTTGCTTTGGAGAGAGCAAAACTTGTGGAAGTTCATTATTTTTACTTTCCCTTGTTTCAGGACGACGTGCGGGACTACTATGAACATTATTGATTATTGATTATCTCTGCCCTTGTTTCAGGACGAGGTTCGTGACGCCTTCATGTACCTGATGACGTCCGCCCACCCCGCGTTCACCTTCTCGTTCGTAGTTCTTCTGGTTGCCGCCATTCCACTACAGTATACCACATTCCTGAGCATCCAACACAACGGAGCACTCAACACACAGATCATCAGCAACGTCAGAGCATCGATCCAGGTCAGTTAGTAACATCTTGAGAACTGGGAACCAAAAAAAAACGAACTTTCCAACTCCTAGCGGCCAGTTTACACTAAAAAATCTTCACAAAACTGCCAAAACAACGGTGGGAAATAAAGCTTGTGTTGTATTATGAAACAACTGTTCATGAGTATAGTTCTCGCCATTCTTTGGCGATTTCGGACGAATGTGAAAGTTTTTTTTCTCACATGGTTTATCCTCACAACAACTTGAGAATAGCTTATAAATCTGATACATTAAGTATTTATTAGTGTCATAGATGATAGAAATTGAAATGTTTTTTCTTCAGATTTTCTTCGCCTACTCGTTCTCCGTCTACCTCTTCTACGGGACTACTTTCGGTGTGATCAACTACCTGGGACTCCTTCTCATTCTCCCCGCAGCCTACTATTATACCCGTACCATCACCACTGAGAGTCCCACTCAAAAGGGAGCCTGGTCCACTTTGGCCTAAGAAAATTCTGATTTCACGATTTCCCGGCATCGCTAACTAAAAGTTTCTTATTGAATTTAAATAACTTCATTATTGTGGCAATACTTCCTACTTGTACTTTTATCCAGAATAGATCCAATTTTGTGTGGAATGAATTCACCTTCTTTTGGTGGATCAGCTGAGTGTTTGGTGAACTGAATATATGATAATTGTTTGTATTTTGTGATTTTTTGTTGAATATTGAACATATCGGTATATTATATATTAAGAGATTGAACCTGGTTAATTTTCTCAATAAATAGTTATTTTCTCTTTTGTTTGTTATCTACGAGTTCAGATCTCTGTTTTTATCTTATTGTGTCATCTTGTTCAGGGGATCGAGGTACTAATCGGGAAAGAATTGGGTAAAATACCTGTGGGGTAGAAGACAAGACTGTAGAAGAAAGAGATATTGCTATAAATATGTGATGTATACCGGAGGTAAATTGAATAGTCACGTGAAGCTAGTATTCTAATGAAGTATCGTGCACTTTGTCATTGCACATTTCTGAATTCTGCTGTGTTTAACATGTTTCACGTAACTGTGCAATTGAATGAGAAAATAGAGATATTGAAAGATATTATATTAACATGTATTATGGGGGTATTAGATGTATATTGCAGGTGCAACACTTCGCCCAACAATGAAAGGTCATGTTCAACTATTTTGGTAAGTTGAGTTGCAATTGTGGGAAAGAAACGTCCAATCATTGCGTATTCTTCATGCAAATGTTATATTATGAGTTCTGACTGAAGAAAAAGAATTTGCGGTTGAAATTTGTAATGATGGTTTTTCCATAAAACATTGGGCTAATCGATTAAATTTTTAGACTAAATGTATGCTGCAGAAACCACTATGCAGACTTCAATACTTCTGCATGACTGGAAACATAAATTTTCTCTCTAAATTAACAAGCTGGTAAGCAGATAAAACACACCATAAAGTTGAAACAAGCTTACTTTGCCATTGGTTCGTAGAGCCGAGTATTAATTGAATCGCCTCGTAACGAAGCGAAGTGAAAGAATAAATATGTGAAAATAAATATATGAAAAAAAACATTAACAGGTGCGGTTCATTTCTTCTCTTCTCTACCGTTTCGGGGATACTATATAAACTGCTGGTCACCTCCCTCTTCTTCGAATTCCCCTTGATGGTGATGCTCGTTCAAAACGGAGTCTCACTCATAGTCATCACCAGTCTGTCGAGGTGAGTCGAACTTCCGGTTCTATCAGGGCTGAAATAACGGAATGAAAGAAGCAGTGAATGTCAAACTTTTAATGCTCAAAAAGGTTGAAATGATAAAATTGTATGAAATACTACGAAATACCAACACCGTGAATCGTTTCCAAGTTTTACCAGGAATTCAGGAATTTAGGGAAAAAAACTTATTCTAGGAACCAAAAGTCGAGAACTTCACTCAAATGTTTCAGAAAAGAGATAAATGTGTTCAAATCTTCCACTCTGAAGCACTTTCTTCTCCCATCTCTGTCATGGACGCTGGCCACGTACATGGAGATGGCATCTGTTGATGACGTAATCATTCTTATTTGAATAGAATACATTTTTGTCCCAGGACTCCCTGAAAGGTGGCATCCAATGATGACGTAGTTACCTATATTTACCTCACTTGATCAATACGCAATATTGCTGCTCTATTACTGCAGCATGAGGCACCGTAACCGTAGCGATGAGAGCAAACTAGTCAGCTTGATGCGTGACCCTGTAGATTAGGGTTGTTAAAAAATAAACTCGAACTCGAAAAACTCGAAATAAACTCGAAATTTCGAGTTTCGAGTTCAACTCGAAACTCGAAAAACTCGAAAATTAGAGAACTCGAAAAACTCGAAACTCGAAAAACTCGAAATTTCGAAAACTCGAAAAACTCGAAACTCGAAAAACTCGAATTTTCTGAAACTCGAAAAACTCGAATTTTCTGAAACTCGAAAAACTCGAATTTTTTGAGATTGAAACTCGAAAAACTCGAAATTTTCAACAAAAAAACTCGAAAAACTCGAAATTTCGATTTATGAGTTCAACTCGAAACTCGAAAAACTCGAAAATTTCCGAACTCGAAAAACTCGAAAATTTTCAGAACTCGAAAAACTCGAAACTCGAAAAACTCGAAATATCGGAAACTCGAAAAACTCGAAACTCGAAAAACTCGAATTTTCGAAAACTCGAAAAACTCGAAACTCGAAAAACTCGGATTTTTGAAAACTCGAAAAACTCGAAACTCGAAAAACTCGAAATTTTCAACTCGATTAACAACCCTACTGTAGATGTTCTGAGGCCGTATGCATGAAACATCCCGGGCCGGGTTGGGATGCTATCCCGACCTGAATTGGCTGGGAAATAGTCGCATAGAGCTCGGGATAGCATTCCAACCCAGCCCGAGCCAGTCGCGGCAGCTAACCCCAAGAGGTCGGAAAATGCAAGAAGGTGTCCCTTCGTGTTGTGTGCTATCTCGTATGTGGTAGTATCTCTAATCTACAAATTGCACCCAACTCTAGAGGATGTACCTCGCTGTTGCGGCACGTCAGATGGATCATTTTGGCGCCTGTTGAACTTCCCATGATCAAGCGTACTGTCGAACATACTGTGTATCCCTCTTAAGAATACTTCTATGTTAACCCTGTCCACACGGGTGAAATAGTTGTCGTGAAGATATTTATATAGTTCTATTTCTGGAGAACCAATGTTGTACCTCTACGTGTGAAAACGTCTCTTATTACCGTACTACTTCAGGTTAGCTATCCCAGCTCACAGGTTATTTCCCATCTCTGTCTGCCTTGTTTTGCCCTATTTGCAATGGATTTCTTCGCCACTCGTCGATTGCTGAAATGGGCTATTTTAGTGGCCGTCTCTAGTTGTTTGGCAGGTCAGCAACTAATCAATAGTTTAAATTCAATGGTAAACGTCATTAACTTAATATTTCGTGAGTATACATCATTCGAACCCAAAAATTTTTAATTGCGAACGTAGTGAATAAATTGTAGTTTGTGATGGCGTAACATCCAGATTATACAACGGTTCGACTTATCCGGATCATTACTAGAAAACAACCGTGTCAGAGCTCGAACTGACCTGCGACAACTTATTTCAGTGTCGATGGGCAAAGTTATCGACCAATATTCTTTGTTCTGGGCAATTTGCCAATGTGCCCTTCAAGTGTTTTCGTACTATTCGGTTGCCAGACTACTGAGTGAATATTCTACTATCGGAATATTAGCTGGACACTATTTCTGCAGCACTTCGGTACTTTTCGCAGTGGAGCTCGTTCAGGTAGACTATTTCGTTGTGTACGTGAACTAACTGTATGGTCGCGCGTAACCAATTCTGAGTTGTAGTATGATCAGTCAGCAAAGCAGTTTTGTCAAATATCTACGAAAATGCACTGGGTTCAAACTACAAACTCAGCGGAACGATATCAAATCATCGCCAGTGCTTAACAGCTGTAGTAATCAGCGTCGCTGAAAAAACATTTTTTTCAATTCTAACACGCACAAAGCAAGCATACAGTATTTGGCCTTATGGACAGGATGTTTGCTATTTTGAAACGCTGTGTGTTTATGTTTAGCTTGATTCCGTTGAGTTTCGGTGCAAGTTATGGCGGGTAGTGAGTTCAAACTACAACTCTGACGTGGTCATCGTCTATCGGTGTACCATCAGAATTTTCAGACGATTCATAGCCATCTTTGTAGCAACGAGAGTGTGTATGTCGGACAGACGCACATGTCTGCGGCCTCATTGACCTCCATGCTCTTTCGTTTTTGTAGCTGGCCAATCGTTTTGAGTGGCAACTATTGTTTAAACGGAACAATTTAAGCACTCCATCTACCCGGTTGCCGAGTACCTGCTCATTTGGAGGTTTCCTTCGTTCTTCCAAGTTTTTTTCTGTCTGATTGTCTGCACCCTCTTCTCTCAATACTCCCTTCTAAAAACCATTCAACACAAAGACGTGTTCTCAGTTTCTATTATCAAAAACACTGCTGGCGTCATTCAGGTACGTTGAAAAGAGAGGGATAGAGAGGGAGAGAGAGAGAGAGAGAGATAAATTTTCACCGAACTCAAAATTCCGACCATTTTGTAGTTTGATTTTCGACGAATCATTATTTATACCAGCTAAAGCATATACACACCAAGACATTGGAGTCTAGACTATTCTGTTAGTCGATAGACTTTATAGGTAGAGTTTATCAAAGTTTCTTTCAGTTCCTAGTGTTCTACTACCTCTACCGCTATGTGTGCATGCAGACCACTTGGAAGCATTATACACTCTCCAATGTTCTCTTCGGAGGAGTTTCGATATTTTCTACTCTCTTTATTATACTTCAATCGGTAGCACGGTCCACAACAAGGAAAATTGAGCCGTAACTATTCTTATTCAATAAATTATATGCCTTCAAATATGAAGAAATTTACGTGCAATATGGCAAGAAAACGAAAAATGCCGCATGCGCAATCAATAAATACACAAAATCTGACCATACTCAGAAAGAAAAATTACAAATTGTTCGGCATACTTCTTCCCCAAAAAATGACTGCACTACCAAACCGAGAGAATATCTAAGACAGGGTTCACACATATTTTTTATAGAACTTCGATTGATGAACATGTTGTACACACTATTACGACTTTTGCTAGAATTGAATGCAAGCCCTGTCTCAGTGCTCCAGAAACATAGGAAAAGAATTGAGATCAACACGGGAAGACATCCCATTAAAGATGAGAAGTGAAATATTACATAAAATCTTATAACAATGAAAAGGCGCCCCTATAATGAATGATTGACTAGAACGTATTTCACCGAATATTGAACAAAATCACAATATGAGTAATCAAAAATAAGTGATCATCTGTGTTGGTACGCGTAGAGCATACTGACCAAGGTACAAACTATATGGCACTCTCACAATTATTTGCATACTTCTAGAAAACTGAAATACTGAACTTGATCAAAATATATAAACGCATGTTTAACTCAAAACTATACAATCTTTAAAACTTCTTTTGAATACGAAGGGCGCTATAAACAGAAACATATTCACAGTAAACTATCACAAAACCACATCTGACAATTGTGACTAATACAAATTCTCAGTTCTATTTTATACAAATTCAATCAAATCGCTCGAAAGAAGTACGACTGAAATGGTTACTACCACCCTTTCGGTCTGGGTGGTATCACGGGTAACTGTGGTCGCGGAGGCGGTACGGGTGGCGCCTGACGGATCGGAACCGAAGGAGCTGTCATGCCGTTCATGCGCAGGGGCGGAGGCAGAGCCTGTGGTTCGGCCATGCTGCCAATTCCGCGCAGGGGTGGGGGCGGCGCCTGAGGTTCCTGACCCCAGCTGGGCGGAGCCTTTCCGAGCAGCGTGACATTTTGTTGAACCGCAAATGGTGGGGCAGGCGGTTCTTGACCTAACGAGGTTAAAGACAAGTTGGAATATCGATTCGGCAACGATGCTGACAATGGCGATGCACTTCTGAAAAAGATGGTTGAGAATTTAAATGTTAGGGACGAGAACATTTTATGATTGGATTGATTAATTAATTTATTTATTTACATGCAAGCATGTGAGATACATATGAATTTGATACCGTACCTCTCTCTCAAATAAATAGAAACGGCATAAAGTATATACTACGTGTAAATGTAAAACATCGTGTAATGAGTACCGTGCTGAGCGTTTCTACATTGCTCGTTCGATATATGACTCAAAACTTTCGTGAGCCAAACCATCAGGGCGCAAGTTATTACCCTCCGGTCGTATTTAGCCTTCGATGGTATTCATGGTTTGCCACAGAAACGAACCTAGCACTCGTCTCTCCGGGCCATTGTAGATCTGCCAGCTGGGTGGTGGGCGGGGCTTCACTGCGGGCAGAGGGTGGGCGGGGCCTCTCGGGGGCGGAGACTGTCGACACCGAACACAGTTCTTCCTCGTCTGAACAGAGCAATACTGAAGGATTCCTAGCTTTACTCTAGCATTTTCAGCTAACTCGACTGAAAATCTGGTAGAACAAAAAATTGATCAATTTGTGTGAGAGCTGATCAGAAAAGCTCTATTCTCTTGAAATCTCGAATCTACATTTTTTCAACTAACTATCATATAAATAAATAAATATACGTTTACTGACGTTTACTGTGTCAGAGCAACCGGAAGGGTAATTAAGTGACATTCTACTCACCATCAAACTCGAATTCGCTAATCAGTGCAGGAATTGCCTCCTCGGGTGGGGTGAACATGTCCGTCTGCTTGAAGTCGGCCGTGTTCAGAGGGAGAGAGTCCGACCAGAGCGGAGAGCGCAGGCGGACAGACAAATGTTGTCCTTCTGTAAGAAAATGTATACGCCTGATATCCAAAAAAGAGCATATAACTCATTTTTCTAACACTCTAGCTGAGAAGCTGTTGAATGCAATTATAGCCATCAGAAAAAAAGCCATCCTGTGATGCAATTATAGCCATCAGAAAAAAAACTAATTTTGTTTTTTGGTTCTATTTGTTGAACAAAAATTTAATATGAAATAGCAAAAAATAGATATGTAGTTTTATCTGCAACCCTCACTTACCTCCAGTAGGTATTCCGTCCATACTGAGAGCGGCAAGGGCCGATTCACCTGACTCCAGCACTAACCACAACTCGGATCCTTCGTATCTAGAATGGTGTCAATGTTTTATAATTAGTCTATCCATATAGGACCCGGCAAACTAAAAGATTTCGGAAAAGGCCATTTATTCTCCGCTTTTGGTATTTTTGTCGAGTTTCCAGGGTGAAGTCAGCAAACTTTTTGATTTGAGCTAAAATTGACGTAACTTTCGAATGAATTGGTTGGTTGTTATTTCTTGTACAGTCGCTAGAGCAATGATTCATTCCAAAATCCTTGAAATCATTAGGGGAAAATTCCCGGGCTAGACTTGAAATCAGGAAAATTTCCATTGCAAGAAGATCGACTGTCCGAGAAATTGCCACGGCAAAAAGTTCGAGTTTGGCGCGACCGGACTGAACTGTCCGGTATATGAGAATGATAATAATCTTATATTGAGTTTATATATTTTCACCGTTTACATAATTGTTTCATCTACGCATCTCGCAGTTACTCAGGTCTACTTACTCTATTTCGATCTGAAGTCTACATTGTGAAAATTTTGATTTGAATAGTTGTTAATTTTAATCTTTCATTCAGTATTAAGTTTAAGTTTTCTTTTAAAAAGGTGCTATTTAAGTTTTAATTCTTATTTCATGATTTGAATAGACCTTGTAAGCTGAACCGTGTGCCATGTATGCGTCATGAACCAATGAGTCAAATCAATCGATGGCGCATTGAACCTGTCTCGCGTCGGCGCTCTCTCGCATTCGCACACTCTCTCATTGTGGCATGTGCCTATTGGCTCCGCCCACTCGCCCATGGCAGACAGTATCAGACAGCCGAGCTTCCCCCATATCCGACCGTGAGATTCACGTGTTGGACCGGGTGAAAGCTAATGTTGCCGGGCCTTTCAATACAAGTGGACACAATTACAATTAGTTTCATAGATAATAGGTGTTTTAATGGGAATACGCTACGGAATGAAGTATTTATGTAAAAGAAACCATTCAAAGACGATAGACAAACAAAAAAAATGAATATCAGCGTGGTTAGAAGACACACTTTTTGAGCAACAGTCTCTTTCAGAAAGGTAGCAATATAAAAAGGGTTTAAGTGAACTCTAGAGATGCAAAATTAGTTTTTGGAGTTTTTCTCGTTATTGTAGTTTCATTTTCTGCCAAGGCAATTTCATCGAGTGCGAAATTTTTGCCCTGCAACATTTTTCGATAAACACCTGTGTTCTCAGATGTTCGTCGGCTATCTTGCCGGGGCAACAGTTCTGAATTTGTGAGTTCAACCTCCGCACTTTTTGCTGTTTTTTGATACATTTGGGACGCAATCAACGTTTTCAGTTGAAAGTTCGAAAACCTCGAAATTTCTAAGGCTTCCGTTCAATTTTCACCTTTTCTCTGAGCGATACCACCCTCCGGTTCAATCTTCGACAAAAAAGACCAAAAGCGGAGAATAAATGGCCTTTTCCGAAATCTTTTAGTTTGCCAGGTCTTATATTTTATTCATGTTTACTCTTGTATTATCACATGCTTGCATGTGAAAATTAATTAATAAATCGAATGGCAAACAACTCCGCCTCTACAAGGCATAGGATAGCTAGTGATGATATCAGGCTCACTTGCTAGCCAGCACTTTCGTGTGCAGTTCCTTCAACTTCTCCAGAATGACCGTGAATGCAGTGTGTGGAAACCGTTGATGACCTTCCACACAGCAGATCACAGTGCTGTCCGGCGGGCCCATACAACTGGAAACAAAGTGCAAATCAGGTTCCGCTGTCGATCAACTTCTTCGGTATATTATACTGTAGAATATTTGTTAAACCAAATAGAAGGTGGTATTAATCTTTTAGTTCAGTGGCGACGTTTCGACGGATCTGCCTTTGTCAGGCCAAAAAAGGCCGAATCTTGCCCGATTCAGGGCTGAAATATCTTTCAATTGAAATAATCAATACTATTTTCTACTATTCTTAAAACTACTCCTACCGTACCTGACAACATCTTCAACCAAAGTGGCGCACTTCTCCGCCTCCACCCTGTACACATTGACCGTGAACAGAGCCCCGACCGGCCGATGATCAGACGTCTTCAGCTCGGCACGGTCGTATCTGAAAACGATTACTCTATAGTGGGTGCCGAATGTATAAATTTCTGTCTTTTACGGGAATCGAACCTGAGAGCAAAAGATTCGTAGCAGGCCGCTAACCAATACGCCATTAGAGTACATAACGAGCATGTTTTGGAATGGAAAACATGTGTGCGTATACATCGGAAAGTGAGATATACTGCATCCTCCCGCCTTTCCGTTGGTGACGACTATATTAGACCCGACCATTTAACTAATTTTTCTGCTCTCGCATGAAGTGGCGATTAACAATGCGTATAAAATGTGTAGTCGGAGCACATTAACTAAATCATACCACCATCCAAAACTCCTAGTGACACAATTATATTTCGTTCAAATAAAATAACCTAATATAGATTGCAACTCTGTTCGAGAATAGACACGTCCTTTTCCGGAACATCCGCATATTCAGCAAACTACACTATTTCGTGCGATTGCAGATCATAAACTATAGATTTCTCCACAATATGTACTTGAATAGGTTGTTTCTGTCTTTGTTGGTGAAATTAATACTATTCGGGAGCATACATCAACCGAAAGTCTCACTTTGAAGAGAGCAAAAAGGAAAGCTAGTTTGGGTACCCTAGGGTACTTCAATATAACGTTGCGTGCGAAAACAGGCAAACACGTGTCAACCGGATGCGAATTAGGTTCGTTAGTTTGAATTAGAAGTTACACCAATCGGTTTCTCCTGATGAGCTCTTCCATATTAACTTTCCTCTCTGTCCCCCTTTAAGGTTACGTGAGTCCGAGTATAGGGTAGACACCTACCTCAGAAGTTGCGTATCGTTCTGTCTCCTCTGTTCTCTCCACAGAATTCTGTCGGTCCACGCGGGCGCGCGACACTTTTCACTCGTGTCATAGTCGTCGCTGAACGTGTCGTATTTGTAGGTGGGCGCGAAACGGAGCGGTCCTTCCTCGAATCCAACAAACGTCTGGAAATGAGTTGGTTATAAATATTTCTAGATTTGTTCTTTCATTAAATTTTTGACCAGTGACCTCCCAATAAGTTGTTTTTGTGCAAACACTCAATATCGTTTGAACATAGGACGGACCGACACAACCTCTTCTCATTCTCGATTGTAGCCTTGTAGGGCATCTAGCCATCTAGCTCATCAAAACACTATTCAAACTAAAAGCGATACTATTTCTCTTGACAGTTCACTCGCAAAACAAGTTGCATGCAGAGAGCTTCATACGTTTCACCCAAGTATGCTGACCTACCAAAAATTTGATCTATAACTATAAAAACTGAATACTGACCAGTCCCTGTGCCTTCTGCTGAGTCAGCTGATCATTTGGTACCAGCTGATCAAACTGTCCATTGCTTACAGCCCGCTTCACTTCGTCTCCGGTTAAATTTATTCTGGAAACTCGCAAGAATGGCGGATAAATTTACGAAAGAACACCCATTTCACCCAATCAAATATTAACCGACCCAACCAAAAAAGCTTTAGGACGCAACTAGTGAAAGTACTGCTTCATAAACTTACAAAAAACAGAAAAAAAGCAATGCAAGTTCCTAATCTTAAATAGATTTCAAGATTGCGATGGATACAGGTTGACTGACCGATAGTTGAAATCGCCCAGCCAGAAAATGACGTCATTCGAATCGATATCCCTTCCCTGTGAGAATCGTATCTTTCGGAAGGCTGTCGAATAGTCCTCGTTCCTGTCACGCACCTGAAGCAAGCAATATTTTGCCTAGTTCTCACGTTCGCCATATCGGATAAAGCTTGAAAATGAACGAAGGAGCCCTTTTTTATTGAAAACACCGTTTATCCTTTATCCCGATAGAATCCCGATGCCGTTTTATCTTTTCTCCCCCTTTTTTTCAATGATAGAATCCAGTTTTTGGATTTCCCTGGTGTGGAGCAAGGTATGGCGCCTTGTGAGCAGGCAACCAAAACAATGTGCGAATGACATCTACATACCTCATTTTGTCCGGCAGCAAAATGTGAACAGACAAAGCAGAAACTGGTCGAATGAACTACCATTCGGAACGCCACGGATCCCTGAAACAACGGTTCTGCAAGAAAAGCGATTGACTATTTTACCTTAAACGTAACATTTTATGGCAACAGAAACCACCAAATCATATACATTGATGAACAAATAGAAAAAAAAGTTATTCCGAGAAAAGAATAGTTCAACCACCTACATGTTATAGCGTTCATGGCTTATAATTTATAATCTCGGAAATATTACACCTCACATCCCTTGCTATCTTGCCAATATCAATAAATACTTATATTGATCATGGTAACCTACCTTGTTTCCGGTAGCCCCACCCATTCCTGTCTTCACTGAAGCCACGGAGAAATCTTTCATGGCAGGAGCTAGTCGGGGGCGGACAAAGAGATATAGACAAACGCCAACCTAACAAATTTGCAGTTTTAGTATTACGGACAGCTCATATATTTTGCAAATACACAATTTTACGATATTATTTAATCTACAGCTCTAGAAGTCATGCATAACTAAGTTTCTGTCAGCGACCAGTACGATGTGACTACTACTCCACAACTAACCATCTTTCCGGTTGAAACAAAACCAATTTGATAGTTCGCATCAAAAATGTTCAAATTCAGCCAAGTTCCGCATTGCAATGGCCGTTTTACAACTTTCCTGAGCTGAACTAAATTTGTCAGAAATGGTTGCTGTCAACAACCAACCAGCTGTTCGCAGGCAACCAGGATGTACGGTGCCTTTTCGTGCAGCGTTTTCCGGATACCCTCGCACCACATTCGCTGGTTCGTCGTACTGAAAGAAATAACTGCTTATGGTGGTATAGCTGTGTAATAATTTCCTGAGGTTTCTTCATACCAAGTTCTTTTCGCTACACCTTTCAAGTAACTATTAAAGTGGACGCATTTCATCGCTAGCTAAGAAGAGCCAACAATAGAAAACAACTATCAGGTAACATATTTACACACTGAAGTTGAGTAGGTTCGGACTCGAAGCTGCATTCGGAAGATATTTTCGATTCCGATTCGACCCAAAATCTAATTTTAAAAACGCTCTGAATTTCGCACCCGATAGCTTATGAATCACAAAGCCACTGAAAACTAAACACAAAAAACCCCAGATTGTAAATTTAGGACAGATATGGACCGTGAAACATGAACTCAAGTTCTCACCTGGCCTTGACCATATTGGTTGCGTTGAGGTCCACCAGCTCCTCCACCCCGATGGCCACTATATCTGGAGCCTCATCCAGGTCATGCACGGCCACTGAAACACTGGTGAACTGAGAGCAGGAATTGAGATAGAGGGGTGAGAGGAGAAGTGCGACGGCCAAAAGGTAGGTCAAATCCTGGTACATCAGCTGTTAAAACGTTAAAAATTGACGCGACTAATATGCAAGTAGTGAAAGGGTGCCGTGACTCATACGTAGAAGGGTGTGTATTACCAGCGGTATACCCGGAAGCTGCCACCGCAGAAAATGAAGATCATATATCTTCATGCCTAACTTCTCTTTGGAGTGGAAAATGTTGTACAATTCGATGAGACCAGTGGCCGTATTCACCAATCTCGAGGGAAGCTTAAAAAAAGCTTCCCGCGCCTCTGGTCCCTCCTCATCAGCACACTATTACTCTGATCTACCTTTCCGCGGGGAGGTATTTTAGCTTCCCGAAGATAGGTGAATGCGGCCACCAGTTGACAATGTCTGACATTGCTCACTCACTAGGGTTGTTAATCGAGTTGAAAATTTCGAGTTTTCGAGTTTTGGGAAATTTCGAGTTTTCGAGTTTTCGAGTTTTCGAGTTTTGGGAAATCTCGAGTTTTCGAGTTATCGAGTTTTCGAGTTTTGAAAAATTTCGAGTTTTCGAGTTTTCGAGTTTTGAAAAATTTCGAGTTTTCGAGTTTTCGAGTTTTCGAGTTTTGGGAAATTTCGAGTTTTCGAGTTTCGAGTTCGACTCAACTCGAAAATTTTCGAGTTTTTTCGAGTCGAGTCGAGTTTTGAGTGTTTTTGGACCCAAGAGAGACATTTTTCGAGTCCGAATATTTGATTTTCGAGTTTTCGCGTTCAAAATTTCGAGTTTTCGAGTTTTCGAGTTTTCGAGTTTTGGGAAATTTCGAGTTTTCGAGTTTTCGAGTTTTCGAATTTTGGAAAATTTCGAGTTTTCGAGTTTTCGAGTTTTCGCGTTTTTGGAAAATTTCGAGTTTTCGAGTTTTCGAGTTTTCGAGTTTTGAGAAATTTCGAGTTTTCGAGTTTCGAGTTCGACTCAACTCGAAAATTTTCGAGTTTTTTCGAGTCGAGTCGAGTTTCGAGTTCGACTTTAACAACCCTATCACTCACCCAAGTTTGAATTGGGAAATATCCAATGTGCCATGTTTGACTCTTCACGGAAGGCAACGTTGTGCATGTTCTTGCCACCATTAACGTTCCAAGTGCCTGTAAAGAGATTGTATAGTTTCACACATAAACGCGTTATTCAGGAGAACTAATTGGTTCGTAATTCGTAAGGACATTTGAAAATTTTACCACCAATGTAAGGGGGGGGGGGCAGAATAAATGCATGCTAGCGTACGTTATTTCTAGGCTCTAGGTACAAGGTACACGGGGTACCTGAACTAGAATTCATTGCTGCCTTCTCTCAAGGTGTCAACCGGCTGTAAAAAGTGATAACAAACAACTAACCGACAAATATTTTGATCGGATTCGGAGTCGTAATCTCTGTGCTTCTATCGACTATCTGACTAACAGCATCGGCGTATTCTGGAATCGGAGAAATATGAAATCGATACATAGTCTCATTCTAATCTCATTCAACATTTCAAACAACAATCCGATTCTAATAACGCAAAATCATTCCCAAATACAAGCACAACACTATATGACTTACCATGAAAGTAGTAACTGTCTGTAAGATGAAAACATAAGAAAGCAATAGGGAAATGATAGCGAAAACACATCACCGACTAGAAACTGTAGTCCGAGTCGAGAGTAGAAAACACGATTGTGTCAGAACTCGAAAAACTCGGTTTATTCCAAACTCGATTCTGATTGACACCACAAAAAAAGCAGAGTAGAACAGTGTAAACTGAATTTTGTTTCTATGAAGGTAGCCATAACCATAAGCACTATTGGAAACCCTAAAGTAAATAAATGAGAGACCTCCATCTTGTCAAAACGTGAAAATTGTTCTCAACCTTCGTACGACAACGTACCTTGTACAATGGGGGTCGGGAGTAGATTGGCGGCCCTGTCGAATATTCGTTGGTCAAACGAGGTTCCGGCCAAGAAGAGGTCGAACGACTCCTGTTTCGAGCCGTCCATCAGGTTGTTTTGGATGGTTCGCGCGATCGATCGCGAGGCGTCTTTGAACTAAATGACAAAAAAGACTTTATGCAACAGAAAACCATCCGAGACAAAGACTTTTCCCTCATAATGTATTATTGCGCCCCAACACACAAATGTATACCCGGATAACTTTCTCGCATTTTTTTAGACGGATTTAAATGTGGTTTCGAAAACTCAACGCTCAACCCCATGGTACAATGCACCTTTGCACCAGTTTTTTTAACGTTGTTTGCATTTAAACAACCGAATCACTAAAAACCTTTCTCTACTGGGTAAAATCGATTGATATACTTCGCACTGCTATACTCTCGGCAACATTTCACTTTCACCTCCACTTTTCTTCGATTTGGCTGATGAACGGACCATTGTACGTTCGCCCCTATGGTTACAAATCGTCAGGTATATAACTCTACCACCAACCTTGCTCTTGCCGTCCAGCGCGCCCGTTCCCGCATAGATTGTACTGCATTGGTCGCCATTCTTCACCCAAAGATCCTTGAGAATCTCCTCGATTCTCTGTTCCACATTCACACGACCCGCTTCCACTTCCAGTGACGCAACTTGCTCACGAACAGCCTGAAATTGATAGAAATCAGACCGAACACTCAACGCCGAGTACGTACTGAATGTGTAGCAACATGACATGTAAGATGTCAAATCTTCAAGCTGAAATTACCGCAAATTTCCAACAAATGTATCAGACTAAACTTAATTAACTAGAACCATAGTTCAAGGCTTATGTGGTCTATACGTCACAGGTAACATTATATGATCCACAACCCCTGTTATACAAACAAACAGAACAAACCCCTTTTTTACATATTGAAATACTTTCCTACCTGCAATCCCACCATGGTCTGCACAGAATTTGTCCGATCCAGACAGTCGAGACAGTTGATACGCAACACTCCGCACTGAGTTCTAAACAGTTCGAATGAAAATAGCGAACTCACACTAATAGTACAAACTACAAATATGATTCACAACGAGATTTATACATTGAAAACCCAACACATCATCACCAATTCGTCTTCAAAATTTAATAACTGTTCAGAGATCAGATCAGAGATGAATACTACTAGAACATATAAAAATTATTCAGCAGGGTTATTAGTTAAAGATTATTCTATCTCTCTCTCTCTCTCTCATGTACCTCTTTTGCCTTCCCTCCGCTGATACGTAGAAATTGTAGCTTGTCATATAGGGCAACAGCTTTTTCCGCAGGACATTTATGGACTCGCGCGACGACTTCATCTGGGCATGATAGTCGAAGTCGATGAAGTCGACCAATGACGTCATTTTCGTAGTTTTGTGCTGCGTCTGAAAGAGGGAAATACATCCAAGACCGTCACACTATTCGCAGTCTTCCACATACTCTGTCAAACTTGCCTGAACACCTTGGGAAACTTTAAGAAAGGACAACTAGTGTATGAGACCATTTAATTTGGGTTATAATGAGTTCCTTTTAAACGAATAGTCACAACTTATTGGATACGATGTTTCCAAGTAAATAGATTGACCAATATTTTTACAGTGTACGCGCCACGGAATAACTTTTTTAGAGGTGGCATATGAGTTTTTGGGCATCAATCAAACTTTCTGAGATAAACCTAGTTTGTTTCAAGGTGTTGTACCACCGCTACATGATCGACTTTGTTCTCACCCGAAATGCATCAGCGAGTATCCTTTCTCCTTCCTTATGACCAAGCAGGTTCACAACTACTGTATCTCCATACAGTGACTGCAGACGAGTAAAATGACTGAAAACATCACTGAACATGGGTTGTGATGATCATTCTAGAAATTTCTATATACGCGTGTATCTCCACAATACGATGGATTACTTAGACTTAGGTAAGAACACTTTTGTTAGTCGCAAAATTAGCAGGCACTGCTAAGTTTATATCTCGATTCAAACTTTATACTAATCCACTTTTCCGTAATCTCATCAATACTTGAACGCTGATGAAGGTACCAAACAGTTAACCAAACATCTTTCTTAAACAACTTACCGATGATAAGCAGGGGCGCTGGCCTCGAATGCACGCAACTTGACTTTGTGAGATCCGACCTAGAACACAACAAGATCATTGAAGCCAAATTTTCTATTGCTAAGCGATCCCCTCTTCTTTGATTATCAAACATTCGCTTCTTGATAGAAACAACAGCACCAGCTCGTGAGTCCAAAAAGAAGCATGGAAATAACGAATAAAACAATGTATTTAACTAACCAAACTACTACGCTATATGCGACGACACAACTAAGTGACGTGCTAGCGAGTGGAGTGAAAATCAACCAAATACGTAAGGTAGGACAGATAAACAATGTAGACATATTGCTGATGCCCTTGCAAATGATTAATAAGTGCTGACCTGAACTCCCGGTTGTTCCCAGAAGAGGGGGATCGAACCGCGCACCTGGATCATCGACGTCTCGCGATCTTCGAAGACAATCAGCTGAAACCATCACTCACCAATCACAATTTTTTCACAGCGGTAACATAGTAAAGTTTACTTGAGAAAACCGGTTACCAGTCCAGCTAACTTTAGAAAAACCTTACTAATGATTGATTAGTCACAACGATAACCGGTTTTTGGTTTAGGCAATCTGGAGAAGGATTACCTAAAAACGAGGTTACTTGTAGAGTGGGCCAATTTTGATAGACTTACCTGTTCCGTTTCGACGAAATTGGCCACTTGTCCCAGGTGATTGGCGCCGCGAACGTTGAACCGCGTGCCGACCCGCTCGCAACTCAGCCGCGACATCAGGGCTACTCGCCCCGTCCGGTGACCCACGTACACCGTTCGGACGAGCACCGAACTACAAACACAAGACTATACAAACACATAAGATATCGATTTCTCAAAGTTTCGCTCATCAAACTGATATGAAGTGTAAGTTTAAATACAGCAAAGTGGTTGAAACACTGCTTCTTTCACGCGCTAATATTATGCAGTTTCATGTATTTGACTCGAAAAACGGGTTATAATTTGTAGAATAGGCACACCTTACTGGTGTGCGTGCCTAACAACTATTCCAAGAACAAGGTGAACCACCATAATTATCATTGCAGCTATTCTGAAATCGAGATGAATGCATGCGGCCCCCGCTCAATCGCGAAACATAGTATTAAATACTCACCCTGCCATGCATTTCAGAAGCCATTGTGATGTGTCTATGCCGAATCGATCGAACGAGAAATGGAGACTGCGATTCCTGCAATGTTCTAGTTGTAAGTAAGGATCCATAGCACTTTTTTCCGCAAGAAAGTAATAAAAAATCCTCCAAAACTTTATACTGGTTACTGTATGGAATGAAAGAATGAAGATGAACGAAAATTCGCTTCTTGATAGAAACAACAGCACCAGCTCGTGAGTTCAAAAAAGAAGCATGGAAATAACGAATAAAACAATCTATTTCACTAACCAAACTACTACGCTATATGCGATGACACAACTAAGTGACGTGCTAGCGAGTGGATCGCAGCAAGAGTCAATTTTTCTCATATCCAGGAATCATTCGAAAGCTTCGCAAAGATGCCCAAAACAAACATTCCGAGAAAGAATTTATCAATCAACAGTGAATTAGGATGGGAAATGTTGGTACCGAACGAAAGTGTTCCAAAGTAGAAAATCAAACAAAGTTATAAACGTACCAGAAAAATCGTGCGTCGCTTTCCTTTCCGGCGGCGCGACGTTGTGCACAGGAGGTGATGTCGTATTGCGGACTGGACGAGAAATAGAACATTCCCGAGGACAAAAGACGTTGTAACTAAACACATATACATAGATGATAGAAGATGACCATAGTTGAGCTGTAGTTTGAACTCGAGACATTTAGACCGTAAAGAAGAGGCATCCTACTACAAACACATCGGGATTTTGCAACATACGCCGTATATGCATGGTCAAGATTCGTTACATCATTGGGTGGTGGGTGATACATGCCCACATGTACTACTTGTAGTATACGCTATCGGGGGTGACCACAGTTCAAAGGGGGGGGGGGGTCGTTAATGCTCCGCAGGAGCAGAAAGTTCTAAATACGGCCGATTTTTGCATTTTTCGATGAATTTTCACGAAATTTAGCAACATAAAACTGTTTTTTGGCAAATGCAATTTTTTAGAGGGGAAAGGTCGTACTGACTATTGAGTCGGGAAACTTTGTGGTCACCCATGTACGCTACCTAGGAAACATCACTGAGAGAAATGACCAATAGCAAGTAGCATCCGTCCTATGACGAATTTCAGTCTCTATTGAAAACTGATTGATTTGAAGTCATGGTAAGATTTTTTTCATTCCTTTTCTATTGGTAGTAAGTAGCATTAAAAGACTGATATTCTGTGTGATCAAATATTTCTTGTAGTCCATACACGCCATAATTCACGAACTTCGACCGAGAAGCAACGGGATCAAACTACAAACACAGCGAGATAGGACAAAACACGAAATACACCGTATAAGCCTGCTTTGGAAAGAGCGAACCGTATATGAAAAACTCACGTCAGCTATTCTTGGATCCGTGTACTCGGCACATCCGATGGTACGAAGTGGCACGAAATCACAGTTGGTCACCTGAATTTATTATTGATTTATCTACAAGCTACAATCAAAGAATGTGGCACTCGCTCATCAGAGACAGCATAAAACTGGATAGAAAGAATCAGAGCCATATGATTTCAAATGGTTCACAGTTGTTTGTAATATTTTGTAACGGAGAGGGTTGAAACATTGATTTTTGAATTCTCGCTGACCTTCATTATGTCCACTCCGTAGAGTTGTCCGACCGAGAGAACACCCGTTACAGCCACCAGCAGCGACTCATCTGCAACAGGTATCAGGTGAATGCTATATATAACCGGTGTTTAGTAACCCTATTTTCAGGTTACCTGAGTAGTAACCGGTTGGTAACCTGAACTGAAAACACGGTTACCCTTCAATCTAACGCAAGCTTGGTTTTTACCATTAGTTTCGACGGTAACCAAACTTTCGTTTTTGGTTACTGAAAGGCTAGGACACACTGGTGATTTTCGACATGTTTACTCAAACAATGAACCAATGATACCTTTACTAATCCGGAGTACTCCCATAAGACCGTATGAATCGATAACTTTCACGTAGGTGCGTCGTTCAACTTCAGTGGCATCAGCATCTGAAATATAATACATCCCGCATCCGTAGATACTTCTCATACTTTTCATTAGCTGTTTTGCAGTGAAAACATCGGCTTTTGTGAAAATATTGGTGATATAAAGTAGAAGTATAGTCGAAACCATTTCTACTCTGACTTTGACAGTATGCACTCAAATTTTTCAACAACTCTTTTGCAACTTCAACTTGCTGAAGAATGGTTTCGAACAATCTTTGTACTTGAGAACCAGAATAGTATTATGCAAAAAAAAATAAACCGCGCGAGAACAGTAACGTGAGTAAAACGGACTGCAAGTCCAGTAGGAGTCTTCATACTGTAGAGTCTGAGTTGGAATGACTTGACCTATAATAGTAATAGTAATAGTATAAGTAGAGAACCTTCTTAACAACGTGTTTTCGAAGAAAGAAATCGTGTATGAGAAACTGACCTAGCGCCAGGATGGCTCCATTCTGAAGTAGCAACGATCCGTCGACGCCGTTTCGTTCGACCAGAATCGAGGGTGGCAGCTGGACGTCGGAGCGACGCCAGACGCGCACGCCTCGCACTGACATCGAGAGGGGGGGGGGGGGCTGGACAGAATCAGGTGAACAAATATAAGTAGACGATCGATCTAACGGTATTAAGAGAATGTGTTCAATAAACAAGAGGTAAGTGCCGTTGTGCTGGTCGTACCCTTTTTCTCTCCAATTTCTCTCTCCATTTACCTTACCCATTTGGAGTGCCATATACTATGTGAAAGTCACGTGTTTGATCGCGAATTAACCCATTCTATTCTGTGGTGATGGAATTTACTATCTAAAATATAATAGTTATGAAGACTGTAGAAATACGTGTAGAAATACACCGTTATAGTATGGTCATTGGTGAGTGATATTGGCAACAACCAGATCAAAACCATAGTTTCACTGGTTCAAAATAGTGGAGAGGGTGCAGACTGTACAAGGTAACATATAGGAGAGACAATAGGAAGCGGAAGAGGAAAACAGAGAGTAAGAAATTGATAGAGACACCAAAAATAAGGAAATAAAGTGGTTGTAGTGTAAGAGTAGATGAAAGATCTAAGCTTGAAGTTTTGACAACCCTAATACCTCAACAAATATAGGAAAAAGGAAGAAAAATGCACGGAATACAAGTGCTCACTTCGGCTAAGTGCACTCTACTCTTTTGACCTAATCCATGAGATAAGAGGGGGAAGCGCCCAACATGCCTGAGGGTGCGGGTTATCGATCTCGTCTCTTATTAAGGCAGACTTGCCAGGATAGAACCAACTCACCTTGCTACACTTAATCCACTCGACTATCAATCATTCATTCAACTCACTTATTGTAAACCGGAACTGTCAAAAGCATACTTTGCACTCGTTAGAGCTCTTGTGAATACGAAAACAGCTGGAGAAGTGTCTGACAAACGGCTTTCTTTCATATAAACCAAAGATTTTGGAGAGGCACCAAACTAGACTGATACATAACTACGAGTTTTGAAAAATGTATGTAAGTACATCATGACATGACAATAATTTCAAATTAAAAATTTACACAAAAAAGAATTCTCGAAAATTTGTTAGGCTACCAAACGGTTACCTATCTCAAGTAACTTAAAACAAAGGGTCACCATGTAACCAAAAACCGGTTAGGTTACCGAAAAATTTCGATATTCAAACTATCTCTGAGTAATGGTCGGAAGAGTCAGGAATAGCTGAGATTAGGAAGAAAACACATATCGGGGCAGATGGGAATTCAATAGAAAGCCGGCTGCACGCAATTTACCCCCGACAAACACAAAACATAGAAAAGGGCAAGGGAAGAGAGAAATATAATAAACTTTCAGCTGTTAAAGAACTACAGAAAACTACACAGTTCCTCCCCACTATTAACGATATGGATTGAACAAATTTACTTTTTTTAACTGATTAGTGGTAAATTACTCTCAAAAAAGTTTTCTACGGGAAGTATGCAAGTGTGTGTAAAAATCATGCTCAAATCCAAAATCGAAGTGAAAACAGATTGCTATCGAATTATAACATTCGTCAATGAGAAATAACCAATCTCGCATGATGAACGAGTAAACTATTATTGCCAGCCAGTTGAGAGCCGAGTGTCAGATTTCATATTTATAATAAATGACGTCAGGAAAATACAACCAACAATGACCAACAACCATAACAACTGTACCAATGTGGACATGAATTGAACAAATCCTCATGTTTATAGAAATTACATTACAAACTTCAACGAACCGATTATTACTGTATGTAACCAAGTTCAGGTTGAAGCGAGCCAAACGTTGAAAACACCGAGATCAAATATTATAAATAAAATATAAAGGTCAACAAATACGTAAAAAACATACAACAACAAATTCTCAAAAAATGATCATGAACTGGCTTTTTGTGCCACATTAATTGACCAGTCACAAGTGAGTCATAGGACCGAACGCGATTGCGCAGATAGCAACAGATGCTTATAATGACCAACACCGGGGGATGAAAAACGTCTATCACAAAATCAAATTATCGATCGGAAGTATCGAACCGGTTCTCTGCTTATCAACCCGGTAGGTTATACAACTAAGAAACCTGTTGTTCATTACTTGAAGAAACGAATACTACTTTTTAACCATCTTCTCAATATTGAATGAGAAACGAGAGGATCAAATATGAAACACGCGCGCGATGTTTGACATATCAGCTCAAGAAAGGTTGCTAAAAACCTGATCATCGCAGTTTCCTGTTCTAGTATTACATAAATGTCGCAAGCGGTGTAACACCTGGCTACGTCACTAGTGCGCCCAACAACTTCCGCACAACTCTGAGAAACAATTGAAATGCAGGTAATTTACAGTGAAAGCATAGACTCTAGCAAAAAAATGGGCGGAAAGAGAGCGAAACTTCCAATTGTGAAAAAGTCACCACATACCACATAAAACAGTGCGCAAAACGATAAAAGGCGCATATGTGGCTCATTTCGGATAATATATTCGGATTTAAAAATTGATCGAATATGGATAATTAGGCCGGATTCATATTTTTACGTCGGCGTATTACGCCCGCGTTTTTAGTGAATAAAACATGATTACCGACTTTCACGTCAACGTAAAAAGCCCGCGAAAAAAGATGACCCGGGCCTTAGAGATAATAATGACATGGGTAGATGATTAAGGAAATCGATAAATCGATAATTAGACTAAGAGTCGACATCCATCGGCTTTGGTGCCACACACAGCTTGATTTTACTGCCAATACACTGAAGAAGATGACCCATCAATGGATCTTCGCAGTCCACCTGAAAAACATGAACAATCGTGAGTATAAAGAGTAGGGGTGCGACAGAGAGAGAGAGAGACAGAGAGAGAGAGAAAGAGAGAGAGACAGAGAGAGAGAGAGAAAGAAGGAAATAGAAAGAAAGAAACAGAGAAAGAGAGATTCATCAGCCCACCTTGCTTCCTCCGTTCAGAATGGTTGCCGTCTGTTCTTCTGGCAACTGAACTCGAACTCCTTCCGGACACACCGAGGCCATTCCCTCACCACACACCTGTAACACGTCATTATTATACATATACATTCGCAAATTACTAATGTGAAACGTTTTGGGTTGTTGTAATGAACTGTGATGAAAAAAAGTGCAACAGAAAACCTGATTACTGAGGGATCGGGAGATCCACAGTTAAATCGATCATTTATCCTTCTCCAAAGAGAATCATCCCTAATACACCATGGTCGTGAGTAAACGCAGAGTAAAATCAGTAAATGATCAACGTGAACAATGGTAATTACGTTGGAAAAGAGTTAGAATAAGAAGAGGGTAAGAAACTAAGAAAGATACAAACCCATCTACGATTCTTAAGGCTGCCAATAAAATAGCCCGTTTTTGAAAAAAAAAACTTACCTCGTCCATTGTCGTCACCAATGCCTCTTCTACTGATGGGAAACTGGTTGGTTTCGGCAGATCTGCAAATAACAACTGTCAAAACTCAAGTTTCTGGAGTTATTAGAGAACTCGTCGGTGAATACATTAGTAATTCTGCTGAAAAAGTTGAAAATAACACACAAACGGACTCGTTTCTGGCCAAACTCGGACGTTAGTGTATAAGTGTTCGTGGTTCGAAATTGTCGAGGTAAAGAGAACCGTTGTATACAACTGTTCGGCATTGCGGTCAAGAATTCGAGTCCAAACTAAGCCAGGTGTTACAAAAGTGAGAGGAATGAGTGAAGCTTACATGTACTTTAGTACACTTTACTATTCTCATTTAGCTATACTTCAAGTCTACCAGTATATTTGAGCTCACATTTATCGGGCACGGGATTCGCCTGTGCGTGTAGTATAGCGGCTAACACGGCATCTGCGTACATATCATGAACGGGGTTCGACTCCCACTCGAGCACACAGACGGACGAGAGAGAACACCAGTTCACGGAGATGGAACCCTATAAGATATATTCTTTAACAATCGTGAAAACCTCCAATCAATTAAAACGCTTGGTAGTAAACAGTCAATAGGGCAAAAATTTCGCAAAACTGGGTGAAAGGAAAAAATTCCTTGATTTCCTCTTCTTGAGCAAACTGATCATCAACACAATTCCCGATAATTCACTTTTTCATCATGATTTTACCATTCTTGTTTAGATCTAGCTCGAACTTCATTGATTTTCATTTTTCTATTTCCTATATGTATATCACATGCTTGATTGTAAATGAATCAATAAAACTGACTCCGAAAACACTGATGACATGGGTGATGGTGGCCATTTCGGTTGGTTTCAGTTCGGCTGTCAGCAGGGCATCATCATTCAACTGGCGCAGATTGAACATCAACAGGGCCAGACTGTTACCGTAGTACACTGACTCCTTCTGCGTAAGGCGAGACGACGACAGTTCCGTATAGGCTGGAAAGTAATTCATTTTGATTGAATTTTTTGATCGATTTTTTATTGAAAATTAAGATGTCTAACGTATTTGGAATTTGGATGAAAAACTAACTGGTGTTAAAAATTGAACGACGATTGAAAAAGGTCTACCGGGCAATTCGAGTTTTCAGTGACCTAAGAAATGAAATCCCGCGAGCGAGCTAGCGTCAACTTTGAGAGAACTATCAGTTATATGTTGAAATTCTTTCCACGCAAATTTCAGTATTGCATATAAGAAACCAACCACTGAGGTCTTTGGGAGCCATGATGTGGTAGTTGAAATTTCGCTTCACCAACACTCCACTGACAACGTCGCCATCCTGTAAAAACACATTACAATGGGTAAAAACTTAATGGAACATTTTCTCAGTAAATAAGTATACTACCGGATGTATATTGGCTATTCAAGAATATGAAGAGAAAATAAGAGATGCATATTGATGCTGCTGACAGCTGATATAAGGTTGGCAACTTCAAACTCGATTCGAAAGTGACTGCCTCGAAAATGTTGTAACTACAACTCGAAACTCGATTTTCCACCCGACCAACAACTCCAGCTGACACCCACCTTTGGCAGCTTCTCGGCCATTCCACCAACAACCTTCGCCGTTTTCTCGCCTCGGAAGTGCAGTTGAATCATCTCGGTATTACGCGGATTGTGAATCTGAAGCAAATAAACACCTTCCAAAACCAAAAAACCGAACTGCAAATTATGTACAAAAGAGAGATGCAATGAAAACCATGTGCACTGTGCTTGTAAGAACATACTGTCAAACGCACATAATTAATATTAGAATGAGAAACGGAGAGGACAATAATTGAGAAGAAAAGCCTATCAACTAACCTCAATAGGAATATTTTCATCCTCAAACTGCCGCTGAATTCCTGCCTTCAGTCGATTCATTTCGTGCATCTCTCCGTGAACAAGTATCTGAAAGCCACATATATGAAAACCCTGGAAGTAATCTTGAACTCTGAACATTGTCTCAGATTTTACCGTCAAAGCGGATATCTTAGATTGAGATTAATTAGGTATTTGAATGAATACAACTATTTTATAAAACCGGCGAAAACCACACATTGTCATAGGAAATTGGCTACTATCGATAATTTAGTAAACTACTAGTAGTAAAATTTATCACCGATAATTCAGTAGTAAGTTACTATCAATTCAGTATCTAAATTGTGATATTTCACTGAAATACTACCAAAAAGATAGTAAACTACCACTATCTAACGTGTCAGTAAACTATCACTATTTCAAAAAAATACTGAAATGATACTAACTTACTACTGAACTTTCACTGAAATGTTACTGAACTATCAGTGAACTATCACTGAAATGTTAGTAAATTATCACTAAACTATTGATAACCGTTCCATGGAAAGGATGTCGATAGTTTAGTAATGATTTGATAACATTTCACTAGTAACCGATTTCCTGTGGTAACTGAAGATCAAGCAGATGGTGTGTACACGTTGTGAACGTCTGACTCAAAAAAGTCGACTGCAAAACACAAGGTTGAACTCGAGAACGCAAAAATTTATAATAAAATAACTCTCGTAACTTTGGGTTCTGATCTTCTGAAAACTCAAAGCTTGGAACACTACCAAGAACTTTAGGAGCATATCATTATCATCACCCTAATCTAGTTATTCTCTTTTTTTTTAATCAACTCTAGAAGTAGCCCAGTATCAACAAGTAATTGAGCTTGTATACAAGCATCGTGTTTTTGTATAACAAATTAGATTTTCTAGTTTTTCTTCAGTAATGATAGAGGAAGCCGGCTGACAACCGTTAAGTTTCCATACTTTGAACCTAGTACAACCTATTTTCTTCAATAAATTAGAACTTACCGATGAATGCGTAATGATCTCCCAGATTTTGTTAAGCATTCTTCGAAAATTGCAAATATCAGCCAACTTTTTTTGCTTTTGCGGGAAGTTTACGACACCCCCCCCCCTCTTTTTTTTTGAAAAAAGTTGCACGGCATGAAACCTGTGGTCAGCCCTGCGTGACAACCCACCAAATGCGGTGGACGAAGTGTTCGGACGAAATTCGTTGTCTGCTGGAAGTCGGTGTGGGCGGAGAATGAGGTATAGCCAACCTGGAACACAGTATACATCTGTCATGAACGATGGTCCCTTCGATGGCAAATCCAACACTGATTTGTTGTAATCAGGCAAAATTAAATCAAATTCTACATGTTGGCGAATGACTGGGAATTCTTAACTTTTTACAGAGGCGCCACCCACAACTAACGAGTGATTATTGATTTTGTCGTCCTGGATGCAGCCATAACTCTTTTAACTCCTTGAGGTTATCTTCAACTCATCAGGGGTACAGTTAATCAGCCAAGCTAGTTATCATAATCGCTCGTGAAGGCCTCTTCACACTTTTCATCTTCACAGATCAAAGTATGATCATTGAGTATGTGGTATACGTACAGTACATACGATCGATAACCATACGTTGCTTGATGTATCTGTCGCAGACAAACAAAGAGAAAGGAAAGGGACCCTAAGCACTGCTCACCTGCATTCGCATGGGCAGTCGTTCTCCATTCAGCGCCTGAATTTCCTCCGGTTCCGACAGAATATACTGGAATCAAACTACAGTATAGCAAGTGCACACAACAATACAATGAGACAGTTCATTTCTCTCTTGTCACTGAGTGCGGTGTGATGATACAAAAACAACGACTGTTGGGGCTACTCATTACCTCAAGTTGCGGACTGCCTCTAAGAGCATACGCGCTGACGCTGCCTAGTCTATATAGATACAACATTACACATTACTTCGGTTTCTATAATAAATCCCCGTAGAGTATTTAGGTTATGAAACCGAGTTTTCGAGTTCGACTCGACTCGAAAAACGGTTTTTGCCCAAACTCGAAATTTTGAACTCGATTAACAACCCTAGTACCCACCTTAGCCAACGTCCCCTCGACACAGTATCCGGCGATAATACATCCATTCTTGCTGTCCACACACCATTTCTCGAACAATTCTCGACTCAGTCCATTCTGCAACATTCCCGGGGAGGCCAATACGACACAGGGACCCGAATCCTCAAAGTGCTCCATGCCCTGCAAACAGTCGTTACGCATTTAGGAACATAGATATAAGACGACGCAAGATAAAAATATGGCAAAAATTTACTGAAAACGCTCAAACCTCGATTTTTCGGACTTTCAGAAGTATGATCAATCACCTTTGCCTCAGGTGACATGAAACTACAAAAGCAAACAAAAACAGGCTTCAGAAATATTCATATAACTGTACTTGCCCAAAATACACACAATTTTGGAAATATGGTGCGCGACCACATCTGGATGATCCAGAACTGGGCTTTGGAGAAAGCCCGAGTTTGAATGAGGACCACGGGGGCAACCCAAATTTGGATCATCCAAGAATGGGCCAGCGACCAAAAACAAGTGAAAATTGATATTACATGATATTTCCGACAAAAATACAAACTAAAAAACGGTCGCAATAAAAACTTCAACTACACAAAATATTTCCGGCATCACTTCATGTTAACCCTACACCCCCACATAGTAAAACATTGAGCTAGTATACTTCTTTTAGAAAGGGTAGGGACTGTTTCAGCGCCGTACCACAATATAAATGAAATACCGAGCTAGACAGAAGATGAAAAAAGAGGGTTCCCAAAAAACAAGTGGTAATACTGGTAATTTTGCTCTAGCCGTGAGGATAAAACAAATTTCTCATTGAGGCTAAAGTTAAATGTTCTCTAAAAATGACAGCGAGAAACTACGGACACATAAAAATACTCCCCGAATCCGGATTTTACATTAAATGAGGTTCGTAAATCACAGTTCTCAGATTGACGGGAAAAAAGGCTCGATTTTCAATTTTCAATTTAAACCGAAAATTCTGTCTAAAGTTCCAATTGAAATATACATAGTTTGAAATTATCAGTTTGACATGGTCACGTTCCACTTTGAAGCACGGGTGTGACCAAAAGACACATTTTCAAAAATACTATTATAACAAGGTGCATATGTGAGGCGACTTTGTTGTCCACACAAACTGAATGCAAATCAGGAATGAATGCAGAAATGAATGCAATTTTACCAAGCTAGAAACGGGATATTAAATTGGGTTTCGGCTAAGTGACTATTGCTGGAATAGGGATATTTACCATTATAACAAAACCGGGTGATTAATGAGGCATCCAACAAAGTCGCCTCATATTTGACCAGGTGGGTGTAACCGACAGCCGGGTGGAAACTATAAAAACCACATGCAATATAAATTCAAATTATCAGATGAAGAACCTTCTCAAGTTGACAATCCCTGTCCATTTCGCCCAGATGGTGATATCCGAGGCACGTAGAATTCGAACGTCGAATGTCGTCCTCTCGAGCCGTGCGTGGATGTATTCATTGAGCACAATGAACTGCAAAAAAAAACAATTTAGAGGAGAGTGTAGAACCAAACAGCAACTTCCAGCTAGCTGACAGCACAAACTTTGTGTTTGAGTGGGATATTCGAGCAGCAAAAAACCAAAAAATCGATTAAGAATAAGTGTTCCCAGTTCGTTCAGTTCAAATCTAAGTTGAATTAAAACTGCTGATCTTCGAAAAATATTCTAACTTACATAAAACAGTTAAAATAGAAAACACGATACACCAAACTTACCGATCAGGCTTTTTTAAAAGACTTGAAACGAAACATAAGCTCTTTTACCTCATGTTTTCCAATAGTGTTTTTCCTAACCGACCACTGACACGAATACTATCGGAACAGAACCTTACCTGAAATGAAATAAAATGTAAAAAGATGTAAAAGCTAAAATGTAAAAGCTAAAAATACCAAAATTAGAACAAAACTGAATCATTCGATACAAAAAGACAGAGAATGATAACAGACACAAGAAGAAAATGACACCAACAAGGTTAAATGACGTTCATGAACAATAGAATCGAAAATATTGAAAATAGAATGTAAAATAATAATAACAATGAAAATTTTCAGCAGCTCATTGGGTTGGCGGCCGTCCAAAATTTGAAAACGTCAGCCGCGACGCAACCGCGCCGCGTTTCTCGTCAACAGTAGCTCGCTCTGCGGTTTCAAATTTATTCGTTTGACTTTTATTTTCTAGATTTTTTATTATTTATATGTCTATTTTTTTCACTTGTTTACCGATTTGGTGGTAATTTATGTGTTCTGCAGGGTACTGTGGCATGTGTGGAACTGGCCTCCATCGCGGAGTACTTCTATTTTATAAAAAAAGTGAGTTATTCCCTTTATTCTTCATATCATGTGTCGCGAATGTTATTTTATTTTGGGGCTGTTCCAATCATAAAACAATGTCACAAAAGCAAAGTAGGCCACGTGAAGTGACTACTTGTTCGAATAACGGCCACTGCAATTTCGTGTGATAAGAGGCCCATTTCGCGTATCGCGCCTGTTTAAGCGTCTGCTGGTCGTTTAAAAACCGATAATACAATTTGAGCTGAATATTTAATCGAGAACACCGTGTCATTCATAAAATTAGATCATGTTTCAAGTTTAATATTGTCAGCGAATGCAAAAGTCACTATTGGCGTAAAATTGTCTACGCTCGCTTGAAATTCGTTTATCTTATATCTTTTCTACTCGGAGACACTTGTTTGCTATATAATTTCATTTCCCGGATCTCACTAGCGCATTAGCGTCAGGTTATTTATACTAGCCGGGTTTATACCAAGTACAATGTAGCTAGCATTACGACGTTCGGACAGTTGCGTCAATTGCACTTAGTCTGTTTTTGCACTGCGTCAATTAGTTTTTTTCAGGATTGGGCGTCGTTCATCTTTCCGTTTGTGGATACGCACGGCAAGAAAATGTCGATTTCTGGCGGATAACTTCTCGTCATGCTCATGCGACGCTGATTAGGAACTGTGTGACTGTATGAGGAGTAAGGTGTTGTTATGTTTCTAATTCACATATTTGTAAAAGGTTCTGTGGGGTGGAGGGGAAAACAACAAAAGTCTAGTAGAATAAAGTATACTTGAGATTTTCAGTTGTTTGGCTGATAAAACACTGAAACGATCGAACAAAGTCATTTTCTCCTCAACCTATACTAACATGTTGTCATGCACCAGTAAAGTTTGACACAAAAAAGTAGCCCGTTTTTCGATTTTTTCTGGCTGTACTTTACTTGGGTATGTGTTTTGTACATGCACTATATTGTCATAGGTGCGAGGGTGTGTTAGTTTATCCAATCTCTTGAACCTCCCATATCCCACCTATGACAGTTATGTTACTTCGAAAAAAATCTCATTCAAAATAGCGTTTGTCTAGCGTATTATGTTTTCACTTTGCCTAGGAACTCTCTATTAAGTTATTCTCGAAGTTAATACGTTTAATCATTCTGCTCATTTTCTACCTTAATCATGATGTAATTTTATTATATTCCAATTAGTCTGTTTTCACAGTTGTGACTAGGTGAAATAATGTATTTTAGCGTTTAAAAACGAGCGGTTTGTTCGAAATGGGCAAACGGCTCGTTTCTGGATCATCCAAAAATGGCCATGTCCTTGTGATATAGCCGACATTGAGGGTGTCCCTGATTTTTTCATGACCCTGCCTTATTTTGGATCATCCAACTTTGGCCTTCTCATTCACAATATTATTTGATGTCTTGATTTTGATGGAATAAAATAATTGTTATTATATCTGACTTCTAGATTTCTTGTGAAAGTCTTATGCCCAATTTATGGCGAAAATGCAAATTTTAGGTAAGAAATCGAAAAAACATGAAAACGGACCGTATATGAGCTTTTTAACTCATTTTCGTGAATTCTGCCATATTTTTACCCTGCCTCGTCTTATATGGATGAAATAGAAGGTAGATGTAGATAATTAACAGAGGCATTCTTGAGCTAACGTGGCTAAATTGCCTGACAAATTCAAAAGACGCGCTCATTTTCAGCCCAATCTGGCTGAATTTGATCATTGATTGCCGGGCAAGATAGGAAATCTGAGGAATCTAAATCCAGAAGCAGGTTCCTGTCTGGGAAACAGTGATACCTCCATGGTGTTTGCCTAGGGGTAGCTGAAAGCAGATGATAAAGCTATTCTGACGAAACGTGAGCTGTATGAACCTCGAAAGTCACGACAGTATTATTCAATACTACACGTACAATATGTCACAGACACTATACTGTACTTCATTCCCACCTTCAGGTTGCTGACGTGTTTAAACACGAAGGGGTTGTTGGTTGAAGATATTTGCTTCTGGATACGTTGGTTCATTCCACTGACAAACGTCTGGTAGACAGCCATACACTTTTTGGCGAGAGATGATGCGTCTAGAATGGGACCGACTTAGTGAGTGTGAATACACTAAGTGAAGTTATTACCCTAATAACAACTGGAAACCGCTGATATCTCAATCAAACTCAGAAATTGTTCAAAAACTAACTAGTTTTTTAATGGTTTTCACTGATTTTAAGGTGAGTGGACGTGATAGTCGGGCAATTATGAGAATACAACCAGTGAACTCACAATAAACAGGAATGTCATGTAGATCAGGATGCGCCTCCCAGTACTCATCAAGGATGAGGAGAAGCTCCTGAGCTCTTCCCAAGGCAAATGCGGGAATCAGACAGCGACCCCCTCTACCCACAATCTCGTGAACCATCTGGGTGAAACTGGAAGAATAAAAAAATTGAACCTAAAAATAAGTTGATTTTCGACTTCGTAGAAAGAGCTAATGCTATCGGACATAGCAAATGGCCATTTAAAGCAATTGAGGACTACTGAAAAAGAGTAGTGAAATGAAATCACTATACCGTTTTTCTCTGTCATCTCTATCTTCGTGCACCTGTGTACCGTATGTTGACTCCTGGAAATAACGTTAAAAATCAGTAACCAATAGGACTACCTATGTAACTAAATTATTCTGATAAATAGAAAATAGTAGCACAATTCTCTGAATGAAACAGATAAAATGTAGGAAATCGAGTAATGGCGCGATAGTTGAACCTATTCTTAGTTAACGGATAGGAGTGTTATGACACAACGTAAACTGGATATGAACCCGAAGCGGAGAAAAAGTGATCCGAACCAGAAAAGAAACTGACCGAAATCAAGACATCAGGTGCCACGGCTGGCACTTCGGCTGCACATAAATGGCGATCCTCTTGGCAGGAGAAGTCGCCAGTGTACAGAGTCCGGACACCTGCAAAAGTTGTTGGAATCAGAATCGGGAGAAAAGAGTCCAGGGTGATGGTTATTTGATTTCATCCCAATACTTTTTTTAGAGAATAAGACACTATCGTTATGACCAGTTCATATATGCTCGCAAAAAGACAAAAAGGGATAATAAAATACCTATCCGTAATCTGTTTCTGTCTACAAATACAAATAATAATATTTGAAATGAGCGCAGTTTTTCTGCCGTATTAGTGAATTCCTGTAGCTTTGCTGCGAATCCCACGTGAGATGGGAAATTCACGAGATGGACACTCTGTTCACTCTTGATTGTTTTCATTCCCGTAAATACCGTTGAAACGTACCAGCAATTTCAATCATGAACATGCAGGCGCCGAGTACATGACCAGCTACATACGGCCAGAACCGGACTCCATTTACCTCTTTTTGTTCATGGAAATCAATAACCTGAAACATGGCGCTATGAACTACTGAACACCTTAGAAGTTGGAAATTACTTGAGGATTAAAGAATAACTAGATAAGTTACGAATGCTTTCCAAATCAACAATTCCAAGCCAAAGAAATGAACAGATGACCCCACTTATTTTTTCACAAAAGAGCTGCACACTCTCGAGAGCGTTTCAAACTGAATACTCCAGTTGTGGGCTTCAAGAGAACAAATATCACCAAATGACTAAATTCAGATGGAACGCCGAAAGCAAAAATAGTTGAACAGTAGGCAAGATGAAACGGAGCAAATTCGAACACACCTCAATCTTCTCCATGCTTCTCTCCAAGTCTTCTTCTGTGTACAACATTGTGCGGTCACTCCCACCTCCGTACTTCGCCACCTATAAACTCATTGTTAATGGGAAAATAAAACGTTTTTACACGCAAATTAAAAAAAGTTATATTAGTTTCTGTAGCCCATTTGAAGTGCCTTTTCTTTCTGCTCACTTTAATAATTCATTATTGATTGTGGCAATGCCCACCTTGATATAATCTCCCAGCAGCATTCGATAAATGGCTTTCGTGGCGTGAGTCATGAAGCATCTGCCTCTGAAATATGCATACATTAAAACATGTTCACCTAATCGTCTCAGAAGTTATATGGAATATTCTGTTTAAAAACTATTCTACAGAAATGGTTGCTAGAAAGTAGCCAACCTGAATGCCGTCTTCTCTAGAAGCCACGGAAGTGCGCCAGCATGATCCAGATGAAAATGGGTAATCTGTAGAACAAGAATTAGAAAAAGTTTAAAAAAAACATTGACAGTCAGAGCGTCAAGAAGAATGTGATAGTTTTGGCACATGCGACATGGGATCCACCAACAGGTCTGATAACTGAATTAAGAAGAAGTTCTAATTAGACTCTGACGTAGTTGGACAACCTTGGATACATAGTCAGAACAGTTCTAAAAACGGGCTTCTTTTCTGGCTAACATGTGAACATTTGGAGTAATTTTTCGAAGATTAAACTATACAAAGCTTAATAGCGGACAAAAATTGTGTATTACTTGATCTATAGGTCATACACAGGACTGTAACTATCTCACCAAGAGCAGATCCACGTTTTCGACGTCAATGAAATCGACGAACGGCAGCGCATCTACTCCGTGCATTCCCGGATGCACACCGCAATCCAACTAAAATAATATGAGCGATTACGGAAAATATATAGAAAAACGTTGGAATTATGATCTAACCGGTAGAATATAGGTTTCAAAAAACCAAATCATAACTAGATAAGATGAAGGAATCGAAATAAAACGTCTAATGAAAACCTACCAAGATACGCTTTCCCTTAAACTGTAGAAGATGACATGACCGTCCTACTTCTTGTCCAGATCCACTGAAAACAAAACAAAATAACATCCAATTCAAAAACTGGTGAATGCATGCATATTGTACCGAAAGAGGTGAATCTTAAGGTTAACCGGTTTTTGGTAACCTCTACCGGCTCAAAATCCGGTTATTTCTAACACAAAATGAGAGTTTTACCGTTAGTTTGTCCGTTAACTAGAACTTAGTTTTCGTTTACCTATCGGCTATCTGTGAGGTAACCGGAAAAGGGCTACCAAAAACCGGTCAAGTTACCCAAAAAATCCGGTTGGTTATAGAATTCGTCACCAAGACAGGCAAGAAAAACGCTGAACTTCGACGACGAGAACGTAAACATCCGTCGTATTTCAAAAACGCCCCCCAAACGATTTGCTGCCACCCATTCGGTTTGCTGTGCGCAACACCAATACTTTTTCACACATGCGTTTTTCTTACAAACACACATATCCTTGTTGGAAGTCATTCTCTTCTAAGTTTCAGGTTCAGGCGGTATACAGTACATGGAGCAACACAGGGGTGGTACAGACTATGGCGTAGAAACTAGAAACTCACAGAGGCGTGAAACAGAGAATATCTGAATTGTCTCCACCAGCTTCGTCTGCCATTGTCTACTAGAAAAAATAGCTACACCGATAATTTTGACATTCAATTGAAAGAGTCATGTCAACGTACCCCAATAACATTCTAGATAAGCGAGAGGGATCAACTCACGAAAGAAGATAACAAATACAATATTTGCGACACATTTATCATACAAAATCCACATTGCGAATGCTTTAAAATGAATTATGACATTTTCGAATCGACATGCATATCAATATCGTTCGATCACAAGAGTCATAAAAGAGGAACGAAAAAATGTCGCTCTTAATAGGAAGGGTCCTAAAAGTAAAACCACTCAAAACATAAAACACATGAATTCGATAACCATTGTACGGGTCACATTACAACACAGACATAACTCAAAGGAAAAGGAATTGTAGCTGTCCAGCGCTACTTTAGGCATTATACACATAAAAAATACAAATTATTAATACCAATGCCCAGTCAATATTAATACCAATGCCCAGTTTCTACGCCATTCAATCAATAAATAACTATACTACATATTTTGTACGATTGAAAAACTTACCTAAGTTGGCACGAGCTTGTGACACTTTTACAATATAAAATGATAACTCCCAATAAAATATATTCGAAGCAAATTCTTTCCAACCGAATTTCACGAATGAAACATCGACCAATCCGAGTTTTTAGTCGGTTGAAAGTAGTGTGCCACAAGCTCGTTCATGACGGAAAAACCGTTTAACTTAGTCATAGTTGCCCCTATCCCGTTCCTGACGTTTTAGGGCTGGTACGAAGGTTCAACTTCCTTTTGATAAAATAAGATGAAAAATATCGTTGTACTGTCTAAAAAGTGAATACGAATACATTCAAAAACCAAAACCACCACCATCCAAAGCGAGAATGAAATCAAATAATAAATAAATAAGCTGTCCTAAAACTAAATGCAATAAAATGAAATTTTGCAAAAAAAGCCACATTTGTTCATGTTCTCATTGAAAACAAACAGTGAAAACCAGGTCTATCTACATTATTAAATCAAAGTACAAACTATAAAGCCAGATGTGACGTATTCACAGAAGCGCCAACGGGAGCTTTCTACTCTTGTTGCATACCAACTTGCCCACTGCCCGCATCAGTGATTGCTCCAACCTGAGAAACTCACAAAATACAAATTCATATACCACTACAACGTTTCTCAACCCTATGGGTGGTACAAGTACCACTAACCACCCCCCCCCCCCCCAAATATAGCAAATTACCTTTGGTTAGTTTCAGTGTTGCAGAAATCAGGCTATTTTTGATTATTTTCCATTACTCCCCTGGAGAAGCTACACGTAGTGCTACATTTGTAATGAGTAAATGGAAAACCTTGAAAAAAGAAATGAATGATCATGGCAAGAGCAAGGAGACAAATGTATACCTGTCCTGTCTGCTGAGGTGCTGGTCGTGATACTGGTGGTCCAGCCAGCTGCTCATTCCCAGCTGCTCCTGAATGTGGAGAACGTGAATACGCAGCTGAGAAGACCTCATTCTTGTCACCCTCCATACCTGGAACAGACTTGGTAGAATATATGAAAATAATAGTATTTTCAACTGAATTCTAGTTTTATTACTCTTTCCAATGATTACTTCAGGAAAAAAGATATAACTCACCGAGAGAACGTGTCTGAGATGTTTGGTATTGCGCACTTTGCGCTTGCTGCTGCTGAAAAAAATCAGGATTCGAGACGTGAATATTCACCAAACAATGACTAGGTTTTTACTTCTAAATAACAAGCATCAGATGAATTGTCTCAGTGGGCAATAATTAAATCCTTTCTCAGGAAATCATTGCCTAAAACAAGACTGAAGATATACTTTTGCAAAATTGACGGTTAAAGAAACGGAAGGTTTGATCGGTTCAGTTGAGCAACAATGAAAGGACAAGCAGCGTTATCCAAACTAGTGAAGTTATCCGAATAGTATAAAAATTCATAAACGGATTCTGTTTTCGCCGATATCAAAAAGAGTGGTCTGAGGTGTCTATTTCCGATGTGACTCTGACCCACCTGTTGCTGTAGTTTCTGCGCCTGTCGCTGTCGCATCATTTGTTCGTGTAGAATTTGACCGGTTGTCTGCATGGCTGGATGCTGCAAGAGCTGTTATCGTTATCATGGATCCTGGAGGTGAGAGGTGGAACTGCGACTGGATTTGGACATAGACAATAAAAAAACTAACAGTACCTAAGAAGAGGGTACCCATCTCGCCCCTCGACTCTCCTATACTCTGCTATCACTTATAACCGAACTATAGTTCAACTTGCGAGCTGTGAAGACACGACAAAAAGATAGGGATTTTTCTATGTTAAAAATGCCAGAGCCTAATAGATATCCAAATCCAAACCCATTTCAGCCGCTAGATCAGAAAATGCACTTGGCTAGTGGTAACATACCGTTGAAACTTGGGGTTGTGAAACAACACGGCTGGGCTGCACGTGAATCGAGCGAACCGGTAATGGTGCCTAAATCACAATCACGTGGAGTGATACTTTCATAAATAACTATAACTGCACAACCCAAATTCTTGATAGTGTTTTTTAAACTCAGTGCTGAAGAGTGTTTCCACTACCTGGAAAGCGTTACCAGTCTTTCAGAAATTACCAGTTCTTTTTCATGGAGTCAAATCATACATCAGCTGACTTTATTGGTAATATCATCTATCATCTGGGGAAAATGGCACATGTTTTGAGCTGAAGGAACCCGACTGTTACAATTACAAATTTGCTAACACTGATGTTCTAAAATACAAATTTGCTAACACTGATATTTCAAAATAAACTTTTTAGAAAAGGCAGCTGGTGTATGTTACGAATTCTAGACCACTCACATTTGGCTGTACGTATAGCTGGGGTGCGGGTGGAACTAGGGCCGGCTGGTGGGCGGCCACGGACACCGGAAGGGGCGGAGGTCGCAGGCTGGTAGACGACATGGAGGACCCGGTGGTGGCTACGGACTGCGTCGACTGACTAGAGGCCGAGTGCTGGGCGGCTAGGTTGGCACGCTAAAATGGAATATTAGACTGAGTTGAACAAGGAACATAGACGCAAACCATCTAAACGCTGAAATGAAATAGTACACTAAACTGAACACCGATACTACGCAAAGTTAATCATGAATTCTTCAATGTTGCAAACCTTTTTCAATGCACAACGAGGTTAGCGAAAAGTAGATGGACATTATCAACATTTCAGCATTTGTCGAATGAGATGAAAGTGGATCCATCAGCTGGGCGCTCACAGTTTGATAACCAGGAAATCATATTAGCGAAAACACTTTAAATAAATTTCCTCAACCTAGAAAGTGTATAGAACCGATCGGAAACTTGAGATACACTTTTTACCATGATGTAAATAAGTACATGAATTATTAGGCTTGCCAGCAAACAATGACCGAACTGACCTCAGCGGCAGCCTGAGCCTGTGCAGCCTGTTGATGCTGTCCGTGAGCCCTGGCCTGGGTGATGAGCTGGGCCACTACGGCCGGCGATGGGGAAGGAGGGTCACTCTGCGACGAAGTGCCTGCAACACAAACAACTTCCTACCTACCACTCACGTAAACAGAGAATTGACGTACGACAACTTTGAAAGAGGTATCGACAATTGACGCATTGACGAGAACAAAATGCTTTGAAACTGAGAAACAACGTACTATTCGGCTTCTGATGAGAATGCGAGACGTGATTCTGCAGTCCCTGAGTTGTCTTGTATCGTTTCGAGCATTGCTGACACTTGTAGGGACGGCTCCTATAAACGGATCGTTTACTGGCTGTAAACAACTCACCCCAGAACCCAGAACGCAATGTTACGTCGGTCTCCCCAAGTGTTATACGACTAGAGGACTGCAGTCCACATATGCGGACGCCTACCATCATCTTTGTTGGACACTTTAAAAAACAGTGCAGCACATATCTTATCTCTCCTTATTTCCTGATACACATCACGGTAAGGTGCGGAAAACAAGTTACAACCGTTTTTGTTATTCGTCAAAATTCATGATTTTGCATCACTGGCCAATTCTCTCAATTTGACGAAAACAGAATCATCAACAGTCCGTTTTTCCCGGCTAATCCTAAAACTTAACTTGGGCATGAATGTATTGTTCAGTACTTTGTACAACTTCAAATCCTTGCGGAAGTGAAACTAACGCAGCGTATTTGGTGGGACTGGGGGCGGCGGGTGGCTGGTATCCCGGCTGTGGTATCACTCCCTCGGCTGTCACCACCGCACCACTCAGGTCGTCTCCCGAGGAAATGCCATGGGAGGAACGCATATGGATTCTGCAATGGTCAATAAAGTACTATGTATCTCAGAACAGGTGGGATACTGTCTATTTGACGGTTCGAAGAGGGAAGATAGAAAAAAGTTACAGATCGAAGTTGAAAGTTATAGTGGTAAACATTCAACATACCCATAAATATTGGAATGTTAGTGAGAGGAAACGTTAAGGATGTATCTCATACCTACGGGTTCCAAAACAATGGCAGTAACCCAAACACCCCACCCAAGTATAGAGCTAAGAGTATCACGACGGAAATCGCACTCACCGCAATGCGGCCGGATTCCTGAATCGTTTGTTGCAGTCGACATAGGAGCATCTGAACCTCATTTCCGGATCCCTGAAAAAAGGTAAATACATTAGATGATACCCCGGAAACTCCACATGCCTTCGAGTTATATATGCGATTTGGGAACACGGATAATGCTTCCGCTAAGTGGATTTACAACAATGACAAATGAGAGAGCGCTTGAATGGGTTCTTACTTTCGGTAGATCCACATTTCAAAACACTTGAATTATATGGTCGTTCTTACTCACCCAGGTAGGCATTCCTCCATGATGTCATCTGCCTGGTTAGAGTCCCCCTGGTCATCTTCTGCAAAAAAAACCATGATGAAAAATTGAAAGTTTACTGCATCTGCGTGTAAGCCAAGAACTTCTGATTCTTCATAGTTGTATTTATTGTGTAATAAGTTTTCGCAAGCTACAAGCTACCTATTTGAACTAATAAAATACCTGGATTCTGATTCGCGGTCACTGACGAAACGGGATTTCCTAAAAACGTCTCATGTCTTATACCTTGTTTCTATTCCAACATTCTGATTGGACAACTCTCCACCATGTATCAGTACAAGCAAACATAAAAGCTATATCTAGTCGAAGAAAACGTGCATACTCATAGCTGACAGTTAAAGAAGGACGATTATGTGGTCCAAACACAACGCTTCAGTCCTTTAGCTGCATAACATTTTTCAATTGCAGTTTAAAGGACCCTTGACACAAGATTGGTCAACAGGACGGTCCTGCTTTAATACAACCATGCTGCTTATCGTTTCATGAATATCCCCCGGTTCATTCTTTTTACGTCCGCGCGAAACAACATGTCATGCGATTCGAATCAGATGGCGTCATACGCAAATGAATCGATAAGCATATTTTCTTCACTAAAACGCGGGCATAAAACATATTGACCAGGACTAATACTAAAACTTCAAAAGATGAAATACCCGCTCACCTAAAATAACTCGTTTTCTGTAATGGTTGAAGGAGACCTTTACCACCTCGGGGCGACACGGAGTTGGGCGATACGGGGTGGGGAACACTCTGAACTCACTCATTTATCAATATTTAATATTATTGCACATAACATCATAAATTATGGAAAGAATCATATACCATCTTACATTATCATCATTTCTATACAAGAAATTCAATCCCGCTATTTCTACATTCAAGTAACAGATGCAAAAACGAACAAATCAGTTACATCACATGTTGTAGAAACTATAATCATGGAGATACCTAATTAAGACTAACCTTTGAAAGCAGCTGAGCGGCAGGTTGGGGGCGACGTTGACGCGAGTTTCTTCCCCAGCCGCGGCAGCTGCGGCGGCCGCGACAGCCGCCGCGGCCGTTTTCTGGCGATGATCCTCTTCTATTAGGGCTGTAACAGTAGTCAGTCAGGGAATTAAAGTTTCAGTGCAGAAAATGAGCTATCTAGAATACCCAAATACATGATATAGAGCAGTGTGCATTTGTGAAGGAACTATCTCACAAACATCACTTAGAATTGCAAAAGGTGAAGTGTAAAATATGCTTTCGTTTGGAGTTAAAATAAAGCGAGCAGTGGTGAAGCAAGTGGAGAAATATGGTTTCCGGTTAATGAGGGCAATACAACACAGTGAAGCTCGCATTTTGACTAATTTGACAATTTCGGCAAGCAAGAGATACAACTTATCAAACAATTGAGTGAAAACTGTGAACAACTTCGAACCAACTCACGTATGTGGACGAATTCAATATGGGCTATGAGATCATATAGGGTGGCAAAATTTTGGGCACAGCCTCCAAAGCTGCAAGTATGTACAGAGAGTAGCGACAGCGACATCGAACTCCGGGGCGAAAGGGTGGGACAAAACTCTGAACACCAACAACATTTACAATTATATATATATATATATATATATATATATATATATATATATATATATATATATATATATATATATATATATAATTAAATATATATAAAGTATAGCTGTAACAGTAAAGTGAAAAATAGAAATAACCAAATAACATCCGGCATAGTTAACCGTTCACAACGCGATACATAAAACAAAACATTGTTTTAATCATTCAAAAGGGTAACAATTATTATGCACGATATACATATCTTTGGAAATAACGGAAAACGACCAGTAAACGAACAAACACGACAACTGACTGCGATAAGAAGAGAATTCTGCTATCTCCTATCTCCATTCTCGCCACTAAATTTCATAGACAGGAAGCAGAGCGATCATCAATCCAATAAAACTTTGAATCAAACATGGATGTAGTGTGTTTGTGAACTGTTATTATACCGGATCAATTCGTCTCATCTAATGAGGATAGATTCTCTAACAAAGGAAAAAAAAGATTCGGACACATGACTGGAACCCTTTAAAACAAATTCGCCAGTTAGTTCTGAAAAAAACAAGCGGATGTCCGCAACAAAGGTCTGGGAGATAACAAGAAAATAAAACCGTAACATTACTACCTGATAAATTCTACTTGAAAGTTAGCATAATAATACATAACAAAAATACTCTAACAAGCATGCAATAGCCAGTGGTTATCACATACGGTTTCCGAATGATTCCAAATCAGGACAAAACGTCACTTAACATATCTGCATTTCATCATGAACAGATATTTAAAGAGTTCGATATTCGATTATGTGCAAAACTTTCCGTTAACAAGTTGATGCAGACAGATTCTAACCTTGAGACCACAAGCTATTGCATAACCATTGGAGAAGGCTTAGAACTCTCAAACAAAACAATTGACATCAAACTTATCACTCATTACTCATCTCATGAACGTTCATCATTATATCGAATTTACCAAAAACCAAACATGTTTAGGCACCAGCTGAGGCAAGTTTCCTCACAATGTTCAATGGATTGGAGAGGATCAACTCGTGGTCAGGAATCACCTGAATGAGCATAATAGACCTTTATACTACCATAAACTCGCCCACTTAAAAATTTGACCCTCTTTGACCCAAAATTATGTAAAGTGAGTACGTAAGTACAGTATGTACGTGAGTACTACTTTATTATCTCTCTATCCCTCTCTCTCAATCTCCATACTATCTTGACTCATGAGACATTCCGCGACAAGGAATGTTATGAGAACTCAACCACGCACAGAACGGACGTCACAGGATCAAGTATAAAAGAAGAAGATAAGAAGAATCGAGGCCAGACAGAACTCTCTTCAATGTGAATATTTTCTTGTAATAAATCATGCTCACACCTGCCTACTGTACGCCACACACATTTTCACCCGCGAGATACCATTACGGTTGTCACATTCCACCACTTCAAGTTTTCCTTTTTATTATTTAATTTTTGAAACTGTATATCCCAATTATGATCATTTCTATTTCTATTGATGCATTGGTAAATGGAGTCGTCGTGTCAGTGATCGAGCTACTGGAAAAAAATGAACTATGTTCTTTAAAGTAGGTCGATTATGTGGACCAAGGACCAAAGACCAGTCCCGACGTATCGGTCCTTTAAACTGCGATTTGTGATTGCAGTTTAAAGACCGAAGCGTTGGGATTAGACCACATAATCTTCCTTCTTTGAACAACGTGGAACACGAACTAACCCCGTCCAACGAGTGCGTCTTCAGTAGTCGTCTGGCAGCCGTGTACAATAGAGGTGGAGGTTGCAACCAGATGGCTTGACACAAATTCACTCGGAACTGACTCGTTTCGTCTGCTACTCCGCCAAAAATCAACAGGCATCCATCCTGCAGTACAGAAATAATATTCTAGAGAAACATAATCAAATTCGAAAGCAGTGCATAGCCAAAACAACTTCAACTATGATACTAACTCACAAAAAAAATTTCAATAGAGAAGAGAAATCAGACATGAGACTAGACATATCATAACAAAGACAAAAATATGAAAACTACCAGCAAATTATTATTATTATTAATTATTCCTGCATACATAAATAACATAGAACAAGATACAAGATGTTAGGAATCTACATTAGACTTTTTGCCCATTAGATAACACAAGATCAAGCCGAATAACCACTAACCAGAATTCTGATTCTTACATAATGTTTCAATAAAATGAGAACCACCTACCTTGCTGACAGCCGCGTCGTGGAAAAAGACGGCCATGTGTAGGTTGTGAGGATAACGCGTCCATCTATTGCTGTCCAGATTGTAAATCCACACATCTCCATAGATGTCGACCTAAAATATCGTAGAGTGGGCAAGAAGAACTCGATCTGACACGTTCATCAAAAAACGGACGCCCTTTCCGCCAGAATCGATCAAAATTTGATGCAAATTTCTAACTTTTTCATGAATCTATGATGGAAAACAGGCTACTTTCTGTAGAATAGGAATAGTCAAACCTCACTGGTGTCTGCTTTACAGTGAACTACTGCAGTGAAAAACGCAAGTAAGTATTGACCAACCTTTCGCCCATGTTCATCAATTCTATCTTCGCTACTTCCTCCCGCCACAATGACATTTCGACCCCACTGCGTCACCGAATGACATCTGAAATAATCAGTTGTCGATTATTCCGGTAGAAAATCTTACCAATTAGAAATTAGGACATCCTAAAGGTATGTAGTTGTAGATGTACCATGTTTATTAAGATCAAGGCGATTTTGTGTTGATCTGAAACAAGCTGCGCTAGATGCTAGATCAAAGATGGACATTACCGCATCTGTATCTAGAATAAAAGCTATGGAACAACGAACAACCTACTTTACGTGGCAACATCATTAAAAGCCTACACATGGAACGTAGGGAAAGGAGGAAAAGAAAAGACTTAACACAAACCTGCGGGGAGCAGGATAACCTGAGCCATGCTCAATTTCACTCTCAGTATCCGGTAGAGTTGAAAGGGTGCCGTATTCCTTTGTCTTCAGGTTGAAGACAGTGAGCTAAAAACATATTCTATACTCGGTGTTAAATTAAGAGTCAAAATTCAAAACAAAAGAAAATTATTTCACACGCCAGAATTTTGTGGCCGGTGGCTATTTTCGGAAAGTTGATTTCGATTAAAGTAAAATAGATAAGCTTCAAAAATAGTCAAATTACCTTAAATTTGACCGAAAGCGGACAGGTTTTTCCAAATATTTTTCACCAAACCGAGCACATTGAGTCATTGAGCCTAAATTAGTGGGATAGCATATAATATATTTCTATATACATACCTTTTCTAGGTCTTTGACGACATCTGGAGTTCCTCCGCCAAACATAATCAACTGATCGTCCACCACTATGGCTTCCAGGCGGTAGAGGCCCGTCATATCGGGAGGCTAAACATTATATGAGAATAACCAAGCATACACCAAGTTGGCCTAGATATCGGGTTGCGGGTGAACATTCAAGACTGGGACCCGATGCATGCTCAACAAAAAAAACTTCAACATTTTGGTTTAAGCAAGTAAACATATTCGCATACACCAGCAAGGTTGTCCGAATAGTCAGAAAATTTCGAAAAACGGACTACTTTTCAGCCGAAAACATGAAAATTGGTCTACTTTTGATGAAAAATTCTAAATTTCCACGTGTTCACATCTGAAAACGGCTTACCTTTTGTCGCTTAGTCAGACCTTACTAGTGTATGCATATTCGGGTGTCTGGTTAGGAGAAGGTGCTCGCAGGTATCTCTATCTATATGGTATATCTTAGTAAACTATCGGTTTCAAAAATGTTGGTATAGTGCTATAGTGTCAGTGTATGTAATCCCATTCCTTCTTGGTTTTTTGTTCCAGACTACTGAATTACTGTATATGTAAGCTCCTGCTATCAGTTTTCGGACTGGCTAGCAACTAGATAATCTTGGGTGTGCATGGGAAACACTCTACGCTAGTACAATACTTATACTGAATTACTAATACAAACACCGATCAGAGTCAAAAGTCAGAAATAAATGAGAAGGCAAAGCATACCTGAACACCCTCTTTGGTCCAACTCCAAGTGTCCTTCTCAATTTTGAGACAGTCCACATCTAGGAAGAAATGCTGTCCGGATGTACCCCCAACGGCATAAAACTTGGGAGATTCCGATGGACCACTTCCACGTACCAGCGCCTGCCACAATTGGAAATTCAGGGAACCAAGAATTACAACAACTAATTGTCTTTTCGAGCACTAACAAGAAAGACTTTTTGATTTATATCCAGAGGAACACCAACAATTTGAAAACTTTCGGAACAGAATACTTCCAGTTAGATATTCAGATGAGCTGCAACCAACTCTCTTTCCCCAACTTCTTGTCTTTTTGCCTTTTCGGGCTCGTTCATGTTTGAAATCTCTCCTCCACGATCTCACTAAATGAAAAAGGATTCCCAATTCCTTATTGCAGAATAGTCACACCTTACTGGTATTTGATCTTACAGCGAGTATATTTGTATAGTTCCGCTCATTCCTACTGAGACTTGGCAGCATGCAATGAATATTCCAAGCTATTTTTCACCACTTTCGAGTTTTTCTAAAAGCTGCAAATCTCTGTTAGCGGTTAATCAGTTCCATAAGAACGTGTAAATGGAAAACATCTTTAACATGCTCATTTCTCCTCTGAGAAATAGTCATCTGAACATCTTGGCACCATTCCAATGGGTCTCAGTGGGAATGAAATAAACTATAACCGAAACTAAGGAGATGACTCACATGTCCGTACATCCGTCGGACTTGGCCCTCTACGGGAATCAACTTGGAATGGACGGTATTCCTGACCGGATCCACCGACAACAGATATGTATTGGAGGAGGAGGCGACCCCGAAGGGAAGAGCCGTTCCACCGTGTACAATCAACTCGGACGAATAGGGGTACAGCTGGGCCACTGAACATGCAATATCATACCATACTATATACATAAGCCACAGTGGCCGTATCCACCAATAATTTTTCCGGGGAGAGCAAATTTGGTTGAGATTCTGCTCCCGGGAGCCTAAAAACAGTCCCGGGAGAGGTAAACATAATTGGTGGATACGGCCGCAGCTGAATTTTCTAGAGAAAGTCCATCTTGAAAGATCAGGTTTCTGGAAGAAAGCAGTTTGTAAAATTAGGCTTCTATTGATTGGAAAAACAGTATTATGTATTCAAAACTGAATAAAGGTCGAAATCTATAATATTTCGGCATCAAAGTTGACTCAATCAGAAAAGTAAGCTAATGTATGAGAATGAAATACGACGTAAACACTGAAATCGAACCGCTGGCAGCTATAGCTATTCAAACAAAAGAAACCCAACAATTAGGTGATCAAACTTTACATTTGCTAACACTTTCTCTCTTCGAGATTGGAGATTTTGATTATTATAAAAATATAAGGAACTTCTGATACTCACGAGCGAAAGACGCTAGCGCAGTCGGAAAACTACTCTGCTGCTGAAGACTCATCTCGGTCCACTTTCGAGTCAATAAATTGAAGCGCCACATCTGGAACCAAGTTATAATATAGTTATATAGTTTTAGAGATTCGTTACTTCCGACAAGAATACTGCTCGTACAACAGTTTTCCCCCAACAATCAAGCGGTACTGTTCATGGCAAAAATGTTGATTCGTGCTCGATTCACTATACGTTAATATAAGTATAACTTATAAAATATTTATAAAGACTATGAATTATTAATAAACCTACATCTCGATATATAATTCCCTCGTGTCTGGTTAAATTTCTTTCATAGCCACCAATGGCGTACAAATAGTCTTCCGTTACAAAAATGCGGTGACCACTACGACAATCGGGTCCGGTGTCTGAAATGAATGAATTCAAAATGAGAGGTCTTGCGAATTTTCATTTCACCCAAGCGAATCAGAGTAAATTTGCCATATGTACCTATGAACGCTAAACTGCTATGTACACATCAGATGGATCTGCTGGAAAACTTTCGGTTACCGTACAAACCAACGGTATCCTGCGTCAGAGAAACATGTAACCTGTTTTTCATTTTTGGTTACCCACCGGTTGGCGGTTACCTAATGAGGTAACCGGGAAAATAGGTTACCAAAAAACCCGGTTACATATATATTTCACTGTTTGTGGCTTTTGTTGAGGTTCTTTTTTACAATACATACCAGACAAACCCGATTTTGGAGATGTGAAAATATTGTTTTCCTCAAAGAGAAACCATGATAAACACTTCTATCCTTGAATTTGATATTTTACATGTTACTCACAGTGCTCAGGCATTTCTTCTTCATCCTCGTCATAACCCTCATCACCGGCCACTACGTGAAACATCATGAGATTGTCAGCTTCGACGCCCCGCTGCAAATGGATGAAACAAATAATAAACACAAAATTTAGTACATGAGTTAACATTGTGATGCTTTATCCTTAGAGTTTTGCGAACTTTCATCAGAGAATAGCAGAATGTGTATCACGGTCACGCATTACCCGTTTTCCTCAGACGGGAAGCTCTAGAAATTAATGTCTCTAACAGGCCATAAAGGGACTGGTCCGGCTCCCTAGTGTGTGAATGATTGAAACCACTATGTGAACCATAACAATTTCAGTATGTGTTTTGTGTATCAGTTTCAGTGGCAAAAACCACAACGGGCGATTTAACTAATCATTGTTGAATTGTGCGTAACTCAATGTTTGGCTGCTGAGCGTTCTTAGCCATAAAAGCTGTTGTTGTTCTAATCATCCATCAGGTAAGCGGAGTAGGCAACAAACATGTACAAAAAGGTCAAGACATTATAGAATAAACAAGCGAAACTAGGTCTAAATCCTACCTTCCGAACAGTGCCATCTTCGTTGTCGATATTCATGTCGCCTATGCCGAGGAACGGTGCTGCCATTGCCAAGGAATGAACTATTCCGGAGAGAAATCGCAGTACCAAAAGATACCCTTGTTCCACAAAGCGCAACAGCTTCCCTAAAAAAAATGAAAACCACTGGTAACATCTATAATGTAGTTATGTACCTAGAACTTGAGAAACTACTGTGAAACAAGCAAATGTTGACTGTATAGGTTACGTACTATGCCAGAATACGATTGCTCGATAACGATAGAAACAAATCACAAAATATGGTTATCAGATAAAATAAACAATCCCAGCTTTTTCCAAACTTCACAACATGAATTCATGAACCTAGTGATCGTGTCGTCTTCATGAGGACACGATCGCTACACAAGTACAAAGATGACTGGTATAGGGAACAGACAAACGAATCAATAAAATTGACAATAAACAATCAAAATAGTTAATTTGTTTGAATATTCAAAAAAAAATAGAAGCAGCGTTCGTCGGGCTGAAAATGTCGGTCGTGCAACGTACCTAATTTTCGAGCAGACGATCCGGCTGTCACTTACCTTATTTTAAAAAGAGTGATTCAAAATTTTGCTGATAAATTATACTGTACGGAAATGTCACGTCACTTGGTATTAAATGGATCTGTGTTCGCTCATCGACGGTTGCTGGTTCAAACGTACTGCTCTAGTCTGCGTCTTCTATCGTCAAAGGCTCCAACGACGGAAACTATGAAGGTATGTCAAAGTCTGATCTGGATGACTAAACCTTATGAGAGTTTCAGTTTTGAGATGCATAACTTTCTCTTGGTGCTCATATTCGAATAATCTAGGTTTATTTCTCGAGGGCGACGCTCGAGCGCTAGCTCGTTTGTCTGGCCAATTCTACAACTAACCGGGTTTTTAGGTAACCTAACCCTTTTTTGGTAACCTCTTTTTCAGGTTACCTTGTAGGTAACCTGGAAGTAACCTGAAACTAAAATCCGGTTAACGTTCAAACTAACGGTAAAAACCACGTTTTGCGTTAGAAAAAGAGGTAACCGGTTTTTCATTTTAGGTTACCAACCGGTTACCTACTGAGGCAACCTGAAAAATAGGTTACCAAAAAAGGGTTAGGTTACCTGAAAACCCGGTTAGATATAGAATTCACCCGTTTGTCTCGCTGAAACGATAACGAGATTGTAAAATGGTATGATCTCTCGATCACAGTAGTACCTACTTTTCTCGTTTTTTTTTTTCAGGTGGACGTGAAGGCGGTGGATCCTTTGAAGTCGTATACAATGTTGGGTGGGATACGGAAGGAGAAGAAAAGTATATGGCACTATACCGATAGGTGAGTTGCAATCATTCTATTCTGTTCGCTAGTTTCGACGCGACAAGTTTTTGGATGATGTGTACTACTTAAACACAAAAACATATTTAGTTGGTTGTAGCGAAAAGGACAATCAAAATCGAATGACATCTGCTTAGGTATGTAAACGTAAGAGCAACTCGAATGCTGAAAATGAAAGAATCAACGTTTAACGATTAATGGATTTCAGGAAAAGTGGTACGGGATACTCTGATTACTCCTCGTCTGTCTATCAACACAGACCCTACATCTGGCCACCGATGAGGAAGTTATACAAGTTCAACTATTACATCGTGTTCGGTCTCATATTCATCATGTGCTGGGACTATGAGTGGTAAGTCACTTCTCATTGTGGTTTTTTCTTTATATGGCTGGTTTTGCTAGGAACCGGAACCGCATTAGTTAACCATGAACCGGGTTTCAATTAACCAGTAACCGCTTTGTAACCGTTTTGAAAACACCTTTCGTGAGAAATGCGCGGTTACTATGTGGTTGAAGAAAGGTTACAATATGTGTCCCTCACCACACTCTTCATTCTTCTCTAGGTTACACTGGACGAAACCATTTCTTTCCAACTTAAATGTAAAAACATGGAAATTGAATGCAAATGCATTAAACAAGTGAAAACTGGAAGTTGAGATCGGGTTGGAAAAGTTAGCTACATTGTATCATTTACAGGGTGGGTGAAAAAGTCCAAGAAGCCACGAAATCTTTAAGACCAGAAGCTTCGCAATTGGTTGAGTCAAGTTCGGACACAAGTTCAGAATCAGAAGAATCAGACTCTGAGGTTGGTGGAAAGCATATATCTTCTAGGAATTGATTGGATTCGGGTGCGAGTAATGTCTATGAAAAACCAGTTATCAGTTGAAATTATCAAATATAAAGTTTGTTCCAATTAAACAAATGTCTGCAGTTTATGGGTTTATCAGTTTGTGCTTTCAGCACGATGATTCTGGTTCTCAAGTGAAAAAGCCCAAGAAGAAGAAGATGGGTTTTCGTGAGCGACGAATCATTCAGTATGAAGATCGACTCCGACTCTACTCTACTCCCGACAAGATATTCAGATATTTTGCTACGCTCAAGGTATGTTTTAGATTATGTAGCGCTTCAGGAAGGCCTAGTTTATATAGCCTTGTTTTGATGTGTTTGTAGTTTGATCAGGGCTCATTTCAGAAATAAAAAGAGTTTTGCCTTGCCTCTGTCATGATCATTGATCACAATAGTGTTATATGTCGATATATTACCGAGCAAAATATGTCAGTATGAGCTAGCAGGGCTTGGTTCTTGTTTACTAAATTTTGGATGTTTGGGTCCAACTCTGTAGTTTAGTTTGATCTGTTCACATAACAGGGACTGCAGATTACAGTTATAAAACGGGAGATCGAACTACAAACCGAGCTGAAAAGACCAACAGGTTCCTCCTTTTCACTAACTTACCCCTATGTATGCAGTTCCGATATTTGTTCACTCTATTATGATCAGGTATTGGACAAAGACGACGAAAGCGGTCGTAATTTCGAAGTGTACATGACCCCCGAGGACTTTCTTCGATCCTTCACCCCTGGAGTTATGCAGCCCAGGAAGTTAGGTCTCGATAGTTTCAAAGTGTACCAACCGGAGGTTCGTTGAGTTTTCTAGTGTAATTATGAAATTTCTTGTTGTTCGGTAACATCTTTCGTCTCATTTCAAATCGATAGGTATATCAATGTATGTGGTCGCAATTTTCGTGGTTTATTGGGATTTGCATAAATGGTCTGCCAACCTTCACTGTAGAGTGCAAAATTCGAGATATATGAATGAGATTGGCTGCCGAATGCTATCTCGGACTCTTGCGATATATTCTATTATTCCAACTTGTGATTATTGCAGAAGTATCGTCACAAGTTCTCGGATACTTCGAGTATTTTCTATAAACTCGGTGAAAATGGACTGATCAGTTTCAGTGACTACTTGTTCCTGATGACACTGTTATCAAGTGAGTTCCATACTTTGTTTGAAGAGAGAACCTAAAGTGTTATCACGAAATACAACAATACTGCATTTGCAATGGTTCCACTAGATGATTAGTGTTGGAATAATAGTAGTTTGACCCAAATTGCACGGTAGAATTATGTATGAATGTGTAGTGGAGGTGGTGCGTTATTATTAGGCAGACACGCTCATTTGGCGTAGTGATCTTCTCTCTTGTGATCTCCGGCTCTACGGCAACTTTTTCCGATCTTGTGGATTCTTTCCGTTTTTTTTTTTTCAAAATGTACGATTTTTGCTGAACTTTTGTCGTGGCGAGACTCAGTTCATCCTGAAAGTTGTTGTAATATTTTGCGGATTCTTCTCTCTGGCTAGGTTTCCTTTTTTTCTTGGGAACAAGCGTGGCCTGATCCAGCTGGATACTGTAGGATACCAGGACGAAACTACTTGGGTATCTATATATGGGTGTAGCGGTTTTAACTTCTAACTGTCAGGTGATCGAACGGAGTAGTAAATTTAAAGTATCAGATTTGTTGAAGTAGCCAGATAAAAAAACAGAAGGTAGAAAAGTACATCGAAGCAGGGGTACGGAGCGATCGTTCTGTCGGGAAGGAGGGGGTTAATGAATAATAATAAGTTTGTGAACGACCTATTCCATCCGTTTAGTCACTTTATTGTGAATCTTTATTTTACATAATATCAATATCAACCGTAGATGAACTGTCCGTAGAGGGGGTGAATATAGGCATGAGTGAGCTTTGTTACCAGCTCATGCTCATGCGGTATGCCAAATATATACCGCGGCGAGTAGGGATCGAACCCAGATCTGGTTGAAAACAGAATAAAGAGAAGATGCGTAGTGTAGAGTGGGAGACGGGGTGGCCTCACCGAAAAACGCCTGTAGTTCCCTAGAAGCTCCTTTTATACTGTCTTTCGTATGACGTGTTTTTCTGTACTTTCGAGCTATTTCGGGTTGTTATGCTAACTTCTTGTGACTTGACGACATCTGTTCTCATGGATTCATTAATCTCTTTTGTTGTTATGCTAATTTCTTGTGACTTGGCGACATCTGATCTCGTGGATTCATTAATCTCTTTTGTTTATATCAAAAGTACGGATTTAGCTGCTTTCCTGTCTGGGGCGATAGAGTGGCGAGACCGAGATGACGAGATGGATTTGAACTCTTTGGGGGATTCTTGTTAAACAGTTGCTGCGCCCATTGTCCTTTCTGTTGTTGTGTTTATGGTTGCGTTCTCTGTGTGGTGTTGGTACCAGCTGTCTGTTTAATTGACAGAAAACGACAAATTTTTACACTGTATGTGAATTTGTGAATAAGGGAATCACATCAACTTTTGAAGTGAAACTTTTTCAGCTTCACCCAACGATTTCGAACTGGCCTTCAAAATTTTCGATATCAATGGAGATGGCGCTCTCGATCACGAGGAGTTCAAGAAAGTTCAGGTATAGTTCGTCTTACGTATGCGTTTTTGCAATTTCGAATATTGTCAGCCGACTGGATATTGTACAACACCCGTCTGTCGCGAAGGAGATCATAGGGAGTGATCAAATCTTTGTTGTACATTGATCTCGATGCACACCATAATTGAGGAGTTTTTACTGAAATGTGAGGGATCAAACTACACATAAACCCACATAAATTATACAGTATGCGGAAATACGCGATGGATTTAGTGACAGCTCAATTTTTCTTTTCTGGACTTTGTTTGTTTCAGCAGCTGATTATGTCTCAAACGACGGTGGGTCAACGGCACCGCGATCACGTGACGCCGAATTCCTCGTTCCGGGTGGAAACCAACTCGGCCCTCGAAACCTACTTCTTTGGCAGGGATAGAGAAGGAAAGTTGTCGGGCGAGAAGTTTCTCGAATTTCAGGTCAGTTTCGCAACATCATGCATCTTTGAGCAACAAGAGTTGACATCTCTTCATGGAGAAAATTATTATTCGTATGCAAACTATATTTATACTATCATAGCCGTTTCATAGAGCAAATGATTCCACCGTGTTTGAGTCGATCAGTAGATTATACATTTACACACAATAACCGTATAACTATCTGTAGACGGTGAAGATAGGCATGGGTCTACATGGGTGGGATTCATTAACAGCTCTTATATTCCGCCATATAGGTTCCGCGGGGGTAGAAACTCAGGTCGAGTGAAGCGACAGCCTAACACTAACCATTCGACCAATTAAACAATTCTGCTTTGATTATGAGATAATCTTCAGAAATCGTTACATGATGACATTCTGAAAATGGAGTTCTCGCGCAGAGACGAGTTAGATGGAAAAGATGGGTTGGTGAGCGAGGATAGCTTCGCTCAGCTCTTGCTCATGCATGCTCAGGTAAAACCGCTTATTGAGACAACACTAAAAATATATAAATATTGTTAATAGAATGATGTTAATAGAGTAACGAATTATTTCACTTGTTCAGCAAGGCAAGTTCATTGGTGGTTGTTGGCTTGTTTGTCCGTACAATTTAAAGGTGCACATTGGAGATGAGACCTGCATGTACTTGCATGGGTGTAGGGAAATAATAACGACAAATTCGATTCCAATTTATTGTGGTCTGTGAAATAATAGGTGTTCTCACAGGGTTACATTATTATCTAGACCTCTTACGATTTACGGTTCTAACTCGAAGTATGAAGTATACAAACATCCCTCGAAGTATGAAATGTACAAAAATCCCTCGAAGTATGAAATGTATATCAGATCAATCATTTACTCGTTGTTTATAGATTCCTGAGAAACGCCAGAAAATCATGTTGAAGAGAGTGAAGAAGAAGTTCAAGGGGGACGAGGGAATCACCTTCAAAGATGTTAGTTCATGAATTTCATCTTTTTTTTTCAAAGTTTCCAAAGTAAGTAAAAGTTACGGCAGTGGGTTCCTCACTTTGTTAATCAGTTGTAAAAGTACATGGGAATCTTCCCTAACTATAGCTCGAAATGCAACTTACACGTAATCAGGTGTTCAATAGTCCATTCTCAGGTCATACTGTACCTTTAGTTAATTTTCCTTTGTAGACAGCCGCCTTCTTCCAATTCCTCTACCACATTGAAGACGTCGACATGGCTCTTCATTTCCATCGATTGGCCGGACTCTCGGTTGGATCACCGTTACTAAAACGGTGAGGACACATACATCAGTAAGGTCTGAGCAATTTCAAACATGCAAACATGAATGCTTTTGCAACGAAAATAGACAAAATTTCCCATTTTCGGCGAAAAAATAGTCCGTTTTTCCGACTATTCGAATAACTTCACTGGAATATGTAAGGACGCGCTCACGAGTTTGACAAGTAGAGCGTGTAAGCTTCGAGTTGAATATCTGTGTGTGATAATATTTCGAACAGTTCATCTGTTGTTTTAGAGTTGGTCGCAAGGTAGCGAAGGTGGATCTCAGTGATCACGTACTTGACGTGGTCATAACACTATTCGACGACAACATGGTATGTCATAGTATTTATCGGTTGTAGCTGACACTGCTAAAATCCAGCCAGTTTACTTTATTAGACAATAGCTTTCAGCCAAAATCACATTCAACAAAAACTTAGTCGTCGAGTGTTTTTCCAATCCTTGGCGTAGTGAATAATTTCGGGATCAAGTATTGTACTACTCTAGATGTGCATTGACAGATTGTCCTCCCGCTTGGTGTAGGGTTGCTATAGCCGAACTCGAATTTGCGGGTGTCCAGTTGGACTGAAAACTTGAAAACTTTGAACTTAAAACTCCGAAACGCGAGACTGAAACTTGAACTTGAAACTTCGAAATTTGAAATGTATGTAATATATGTAACCCTAGTTCGAAATAACACTCTTCAGTTTACAAATGTGTCATGTTCAGGACGGTACCCTGTCGAACGATGAGATGATCGCCGTGATGCGTCGGCGGCTGCGTCGCGGTCTGGAGCGACCGAAAGACACCGGCCTCTTCCGTCTGGTGGACGCGCTGGCCGTCTGTGCCAAGAGGGCCGTGCACGCCAGTCCCATTCCCTTCTACTAGATCCATACCATGGCAAACTTTTTCGAAATAGCCAGAATAATTTGAGACACGGGCTTCCTTTGTGGGAAACTGGTAAAAGGTAGCCCCTATATGTAATTTGACCTATTTAGATAAAAAAGACGAGATAGAGATACGCTTTGAAGAATAGTCACACCCTACTGATATTAGGTACCGCTGGTTTAAAATAGGCAACAGTAGGGTCCCAGCTTTAAGATCCACTCGCCAATTCTAGTTATACAAGAGTTGTCGGAAAATGACAGACTTTCTTAGGCGGGAGGTCGCGGGTGGAAATTATATGTGGGTTACTGGGCTTGGGGGTACTTGATAGATCGCCTAATCGAGGTGCCTCATAGATCACTGCAGTTAGTGTATAGTGTGAAATTACACGTGTATGATTGTATGGTTGGTTTTTCCAATGTACTTGCCCAGAAAGCCGCTAGCTATCGCCTATTTAGGCCTCCTAATTGCCAGATGCGGCAGTGCGGTTAGTGCTGCACTTGTCGAAGCGAGTCAGCTGGTTTCCGCATAAAATCGTCCAGTTGCTACCAAAAATATGTTTTGAAAATGACGACATGTTTTGATTGTGACTGAATCATAGGCCCAGTCGGGGAATATGAGAATCGCTTGCTGATTTGGTTAGTCATGAATTTCGGCTTCCTCTTGCATTTTAACTTGTAATTTAACTTTGAGCTTTCTAAGCAAGAATGTTTATTACCAAAGCATATATACAAAGTAGAGCAGTTGTATTAGTAAATTTACGTCCCTAATTCAAATAGATGAGTTCTGGGAACTCGTTAAAGAGTTCCAAGAATTATTGACAGGTGATATTGGGTGACTTTGTGCGTCACACTTGCTTATTCTGTTCGGTATCATAATATTAAGGTCGTTGCTAGATTGAAATTAATAAAGACAATATGTAATATATATTTCATAGATTCGTGGATTGTAGATCTCTAAGCTTTCTTGAGAGTGTTTTGTTTGTACATTTTCCATTGAATGAATTCTAGCAGTTCCTGGTTTTGTTCTCGATTGCATGTCTGTTTTCCTTTGATCGAATGGCTATCTGGCGTGATGATACCGGGCCGCTCGGGTGCACTTTGCATTCGTACAAATATTGATCTTTGACACTAGAAACAGTTGGCGGATTGGCTATTTCCATCGCAGGTCCATACAGTGTATGTTGCCCATCCCACTGTTTTTGTAGTCTGATCTCGTTGGTTTGGTCAATTTCGTTAATTGGATAGTGTCTTGAGATGAAACTACAACTCTATAAATTGATAGCACGCAAAAAAGAGCGACAAAGTTGACATGAAGTAGTTGAGTCATGCAAAGATGTAATACATGTAGATTTTGATTATTATAGTTACTTCACTTCGAAAACCGTCCACGAATAAAATCAGGCAACTGTGGTTGTGGTTCGACCGTTGGAAAACATTGCTGAAAAAGGATTCATAACTGTTTGAGCAGAAGGTATCAAGCCATTTTCCAATGGAATGTTCTAAAACTGCAATTTCGTTAAAGGGGGATGGTGATGTATGTGTCTGTCTGACCAAAGAACACTCAATCGGCGAAACAGTGGCGCCTGTCCCGATACGTTGCACTCGGCTCGCCCGACCGACCTTTCTACGCAGCTCTCCCAAAGTTTCTCAAACTAATTTACTGGTACATTTACAAGTATTACTGGAAATTTGATAGATATGCAAAGACTACCAAAACAAGTTTGTTCACGGTGAATGTTTTGGAAACGGGTAGTTTGGCAACCTTTTTTTTTGAATTCTTTTTATACTTGATTTGTACAATTCTAATCAGTTTCTTCTGATACTCATTTTACTTATGTGTTATTTAATTCATATTATTCCGAAATCATATTGCTGTTTATATACTCGAAATCAGTTTGTGAACAAAATTTGACAGCTTACAGGAAAGTTATCTTAAAGTCTTAGGTGAATTCTATTCATTACCAGACATGTCGCGTTATCGCATTACACAGCAGATACCAATCGCAAAAAGTAAGAAATAACTTCGCACTTGAGTTTTTGAATTCCCTCAAAAACATTTTCCCTAAGTTATCCTTGTTTTGTTATACTTTTTATTACAATTTTGTCCCAATGTCATACTCCTCGTCTTTCCTACGCGAACTCTCACCATCGCTAGTTCAGCAAAAACAAATTACCTCGTTCTGGATTTTCACACAGATCGAAACAGAATCGGTGACACGGAATCATCATCGTTATGGTAGTTCTATTCCTGCTCTAGTGTGAAATCTGAAAAGTAATAATTTCGAATGTGATCTAACTTGTTGAGCTTCCTCATTCCGTTCAGTGTAAACCACCCATGACAATGTATGGAACTTTTTTGGTGGCGAAAGTGTGTAGTGATATGGGTGTAAAGTGCGAGTCATTTGAATAGACAATGTACTTGGATCGATTGTTTGGGGTTTTGAGAATTTATTGGGACATGTGTACTTCTTTCTTGTTATTCAGGAAGGAGAAGTGCAAAGAACAATCCCGACGGGGCAGTGGAAGTACAACAATTGACTAGTCGGCGAGAGAATGTGGGATAAATGAGAGAGAGAGAGAGAGAATAGTCGTAAAATGCTTAGTACTTAACTACTTCCATAGTGCTTGTACAGAGCAACTATCTACCCTAACTTCAACCTTTTCAACTCTAATTCACAGAGTGATACGGAACTACTTTTCACTCATCCCTCATCCCCGCCTGCTCTCTGATATTCACAAAACATCTTGCTTTTCGTGAGCTTTTTCAACCTTTTTCAATTCTGTTGTAATTTTCCTCTCTAACAAGTCCTAATCATAGGGGAACGTCGGAGAAGAAGCTGCCTATTTCCATTCTAGAGTCGTTCCAGTTAACTCCTTCTCTGATTCTCGGCTGCGTAGTAGTCCCTCCAGCCTATTGAGACGCTTACATCTTATGAGAACCTCATGAACATCTCATGAACCACCTGCGTAGTTTCAGGTTTCAGTGATGCAGAATAGCAATCAATAGAATCTCATGAGTTGATGTGTTGATGAGACTTTGTTCATGAGGTAATCTCATGAGGTGTTCGAGGGAGTTTGAGAGAATCCCCTTGCCATAAAAGGGTGATCTCTGTTGTAATTTGATCCCCATACATGCGGTAATTTATCCTGTTCGACCGGAAATTGACGGGATCAAACTACAAATACAGCGGGTAGAGGGGCAAACCCTATAAAACTTGAAGCGTTCCCTGGGAGGGGTATTCCCCTAGCCAAGAAACGATGATGCCCTCTTCCTCCCTGGGAGGCCTCCATTAATCATCCTATAGCCACGCCCCCTTTCTCTCTCTCTCTGCCCTAATACGACCAATATTTCGTTTTTAGCACGTCTCTGCGCTGGAGATCTAGATCTTTTGTTTTTCTCTTACTCTAATTTTATTCACGTATACCGTTTCACGCCTTGTTTACAGTTATAGTTTACGAAAACAAAAAAGTCTTCCTTGTAGTTTGATCTCAATACACGCGAACTCACAAATTTTGGCTAAAAAGCAACGCGAGCAAACTACAGACACGATGGGATGGTCGAACATCGTGTAGGTTTGCTTGTTCTCCAGAAGTTTTGGAGAACGTTTCGGAAAAAAATTTCTCGGCGATTCTGTATTCTTTCTACAACACTCTAACCCAATGTCTTTGTCTTTATCTTTACTCCTAATTCTCTCAGCTGGGGAAAGTAAGTTTCTATTACAATCCATCCACTTTCTCCAAAACTGAAACTAGTCCGTGTCACTTCAAAACTTAGCCTAAAATCCGGAAGTACTTTGCATTGTTGCCCTTTCAGGACACTACACGGCAGTTGCTTGACAGTACTGCACTCGCACTCACTTCAGCGAGTTCACATTGATTACATAATGTTCCAATCTTTGTAATGCTTGTCTGAAGCTATTTCTAGGTCTATAATGAATGCTCTTTAAATTGCAGTGTTCAGCGAATTGAGTCGCCCATTTTCTAAAAAAAAGGCATAACCTTAGAAATGTTAGTATGTCGAATCTACCGATACGAATCTGAGCGTTTTGATTCGTTCTTGTTGCCAGAATTTTTGAGGTTTTTTTAGCGAAGTCATGTTTGACTTGTAGTCCCACACTCATGTCAAATTGAAACTAACACATTAATATTTCTCTACCTATGCACTACGCTGGATCTGTTTACTCACTACTTATCTAATATTTATATTCTCTGAACGAGGTGCCATACTTTTATACCGAAGTGTTATATTTCTTTCCCTTTAGCGTGTTTTTTATTTCACAACATCACAATTCTAACGTTGAGGGGATTCTGAGTGATATCTGCCATTTCTTTCTGTTCCTAAGCGCCAGGCTCTCCCTGATGTGCAATCTGCAACTCCAATCTTCGTCTTCACAAATTAGACCACTTCTGCGTCCATATTGCTCTGGGGAACATCATGTGAATGCGAATTGTCCCCCGCATGTTCTCTCTCTCTCTCTCTCTCTCTCTCTCTCTCTCTCTCTTTCATATTTGCTATGTCGCATATTCCCCTTCTCCCTTACAAGTTCTCCCAAATGTTCATCCATGCATGAGAGTTCAAAGTTGTTTTGGAGGGTAGTCGACATAGTTTTCAAAAATGCACGACATTTCAAATGTTGAGCCTTGAATCTTCAAAAGCGTTTTTTTGCTTAGTGTGTAAATACAAACAAGGAAGAAATATTTCACACGTACTTTGTCTGTTGTTCATTGAAACGGTGCTCGAGCACGATCTAGAACATACACTTCCCGATAGATAACGCACGAAGAGATAGATAAGCAACGCTGAAAAAGAATGATAAGAAATCGTGAAAAATATTTAATACGCAGTCTGTATTCACTTCTTTTAATCGAAGAGGACACTCTGGTTTTGTTATGCTCTTCCTTCGCTTAGCCTTGTACCAGACATCTTCTTTAGTCTCAAGTAGCTGAATCTCTGGCTCGGCTGTCAATGAAAGTGCATGTACTCTCGTGGAGGCTTCCCCTGCGTTCTCCCTATCACGTGATACTCATCTGCTATGCATGTGAATTTATATCAAAGAACACCCCAGTTTAGACAATAACAATATAATATTATCTGCTGATATAAGTTAAATATAAGCAAAATAAGGGTTTACGGACAAATCCCCCTCGCCGCGTTGCGGTCGGACAATTCCCCCCTCTGCGCGGACAACTCCCCCCTCTAATTTTTCTCTAAAACCTGGCTGCTAATCGAACATGCTTTGAATTTCATTACATGCTGACTTACCCTGTAAGTCAGCATGTATATGAAGATTTTCAACGCAAAAACTTCACTTTTATCTTTGAGTTGAGGTTAAAAACTTACGTTATTCCGTGAACTTTGGTTAAATACTGTTTCATGTCATTTTTCGGCTAATAATAATGACTACACTAGGTCCACGAATGCTTATCATCTTATAGAGCTATTATAAACTATATCTTCTTGAATAAGATAAGTTAACTTCGAAAAATGACCATAACTAGTGTAAAATAGGTTGAGGGGGGAGTTGTCCGAGAGAGGGGGGAATTGTCCGACCGCGACGCGGGGGGGATTTGTCGCGTAATCCAAAATAAGTATGAACCTGTTTTAAAAATTTAAAATCTGCTCCACCGCTAATAAAACTTAAAACTACGGTGTTAGGCAATTTCACTGTGTTTATTCCCAAGTTTTTCATTCAATTACAACAATCTTATTCTTCTTACTAAATTTAATTTTTAGAACATTTTTTAATGCTTTCATGTTTCCAAAAAGTAGTTATGTTGTTGTTGCCATGTCCCCTTGATCGCTCGTCGTATCTCAACTATTTCTTCCATGTTTGCATTTCTCAATTTTAAAATGTAATGTTAGACGGAATTCATTAATCATTCATGTAGTCCCCTCTCTCCTGCATATTCAGTTCTTTTACTATGAATACTTAGAAGCCAGTGCCAGGGCATTCTTGTTGTGATTAGTGAGCTTTCGGTTCTCTCCTTACATTCGGATCTATAATTGCAGTATTTTGTAGGGGTGTTCTCTGGTCCATACTCACGAATATTAGTCATTATTGCATCTACCGAAGTCTTACTTCACTGACGTAAACTTTTTGTTACTTAAATAGCAAATGACTCGATTTTGATCATATTATTCTCATATTATCTCAATTAACTATGGTTTCGCTCTCAAACTGGTCATGTTACAGGTATGGTAGCTCATGCCGCAGACGGGGTCCCCACACAGCCGGAGGCTTGTGCAGAATTTCTTGTGGAAGAAGTGCAAGTAAAGGAACAACAGCAGGTATGTACTTAGCACTAGTTAGCACATTTTAGGCATTTTGTATGGGGCATGGTCGCTTATGGCGCTGAATGAAGTGTAGAGAAATCATGCGCGCATTGTTTCTGGCCACAACAATGTTTGTTTGTCACCAGAAAAGTTTAGAATTGGAGAAAGTTCTTTTGTCGTTGTTGTCTCACAATTTCACAAATTCTGTACATCTGTACTGTAAAGGTATCAAGAACACTGAGATTGATCTCTATATTAAATGGAAAAAACCCAATATATACATTCAAGTAGTTGTGTTATTTTAATCCAGGAATGTGAAGTTATAAATAAAGCTTTTTTAGGAGCGAGTTGCGTTGCCCTCCGTGGATGATTTCCGACGCGCTATTCCAGCTCATTGTTTCGAGAGGAGTCTGCTCAAGTCTTTTAGATATTTGGTGCAAGTAAGCTTTTCATTTGCTATTACACTGGTAAATGCCACCCGGTGAAACTGATGCCTTCTATAGTTTGAACCAACCTATTGCTGAGAGTAAGCGTGTCATAAGAACCCGTAACCATCTCGTAATTTCTTCAGTTCTCTTCAGGTTAAATCATCTAACCACCAAAATGCATTATAAATATGTTCAACTAGATCAAAATCAAAATCGTTATTTTCCATTTCATTCTGTCATATAATTGCTCCCTTTCCAGGATTATGCCATCCTTGCTGCCCTTTATCTGGCTGTGCCGTATTTCGAGCACTATGGAGGTGTTCTGGGCTTGTTGGTTTGGTGAGTTTTTATCGTTAGAAACGTTTTTCCGTTCAACGAGATTTCAGATTGCGGGACAGTAAAACGTTCTCTTTACATTAAATTTCATTAAAAGTGGTCTTGGTATAATGTCGGCTGGAGAGTTCGTAGCATAAAGTCCTCCCAAGAATAAAAAGCTGAAAGTTTTATCTTGCCTGGAGGTGTTGTTTGAAATCAATCATAATGAGGATTATCACTGACATTTATCTTCTCACATAACGTATCTTCTCACAATCAAACACATAACGCGTTGAGTAAGTGCTCTAAATCTTGCAGGTATTGTCTGATGGGTGTGTTTGGCTTCGCGTTGTTCGTGGTGGGCCATGATTGTCTCCACGGCTCTTTCTCCAAGTACACCTTGTTGAATGACGTCATCGGCCATGTTGCCTTCGCACCCATCTTCGCCCCATACTTCCCCTGGCAGAAAAGTCACAAATTGCACCACGCGGTTGGTTTTTGCATTGCTCAGTCGTTTTATTTCCAATTTCCATGCAGGCATGTGGATTATATATGTAGTGTAGAGAAACAAACAAAACTCGAAGCCAATGAAAAAGAAAATTGAGTAATATCCATGTAGGTTGTAGGTAGTCAGAAAAATTCGTATAACGTAGTACCATATAGGAAAAATCAGCCAATTGGATCATTATTTTTGTAATTGCATGGAAAACAGATTAGGTTTTATAGAATTGTCACAATTTACTGGTTTATGGCCAGGGATATTTTGTAGATATTCATTGTTTACAGTTCACCAACCACATCGAGAAGGACAAGGGTCATCCATGGAATCAGGAGAAACACTGGGTCACCTGGCCGGCCTGGATGAAATACTTCAACGCATTCCCGTTGTCCGGATGGATCAAGTAGGTTCAGCTAATCAGCTTGCACAGTTTGTGAATGTGATAAAAATCAAAATCACTAATCACCTCTCTTTTGCTCGAATGTACCTATACTTGGGTCATGTTATACGTAGTAGTTTTCAGCGCTAATGTACAAAGTGTGGCTATCGATAATATCGATAGATCATTTTTATAAGATTTGTTGAGGGAAATGTACTCAACTAACTCAACAGTTCGATATCGCATTTTGTTGAATGTTGCAAATGTTCTATGTTCACGAACTTTCAGTCTTTGCAGCTCGTTACTATTTCATTAATTAACTGGTTGGCTCGATCTTGCATTAAAAGTGTCGTAGAAGTTTCAGAAGCAGAAGGGATCGCTTATGCTGAAGCGTTTGTTTTGTATAGACGAAATTCGCAACATGTTTACTTGTTTAGTGAATGAATGTTTCATTTCCAGATGGCTTCCCGTGTACACCGTATTCGGTTATTCTGACGGATCTCATTTCTGGCCATTCTCAAGACTTTTCCAGCGAAACGAAGAACGTATCAAGTGTGTCATCAGCGGAGCTCTATGTGTGGCAGCTGCTTATGTATGTTTGATGAGAACTATACCAGGGAAAGAACTTTAAGCACGTCTGAACAATGAATACAGATAAACTTTTGATTTTGTACAGTTCCAAAGCGATTAAACTGCTGACGGCATTGATTTTTCGATAAAATCACGCTTCCGATCACCAGCAATCACCCTTTTCTCATTGATACTCAAAGTAGATTATAGTGGTAGTTCTAGAAATGACAGGCAAAGTTAGACACTATTCGAAGTTGTGACGTTTGTTTAAAGGGTATGACTTTGAAAATCAAACTAAAATCATAATTATGAATCATAATATTAAATGTTTTAAGATGATTTATGATATTATCACCTTCCAGGTTGCTTATATGATCAGTGGTGACCTGCACACGTGGTTCAAGTACTACGTGGTCCCCCTCTCTTTCTACGGTCTGATGCTGGTAATTGTCACCTATCTGCAACACACTGATGAACAGGCTGAGGTGAGCTATTCAGTTTCAGTAGTTTCTAGCCTTCCTTTTTTAGTCGATCACGTTTTTAGCTTTCACATCGCAATGGTGGTTGTGTTTTCATTCTAATGCCAGATAGCTTTTAAAACAGAAGACTTGTTGAAAATCTAATCGGGGGGTAATATATCATTTTCGAATGTTCCATAGTTCAATTAAATTAATTGGAAGAAAAAAACATACGTCACATTAATTGAACAACGTTGTCTAGATCTACGAAGCGGACGAATGGTCTTTCGTGCGTGGACAGACACAGACGATCGACAGAACCTATGGATTCGGCCTGGACAACGCCATGCACAACATCACCGATGGTGAGAAATATTACGTATTCTGTATTCACGTGATACTTTTACTTTTTACGATATAGTAATTTGGCACCATTTCACGGTTTCAAACCGATTGTTCTCAATTTCGAACAGAATCAGACATTTGAAGTTGGTACAACCTGAATCGTGAATACCCTAATAATTTCAATTTTCACTTTCAACTGCATCACATCTCATCGTGATCATCGGACATCCGCATTCGAGTGACAGTAGTTTGTCTAGTCGTTGGTTTTTTTCACTTTTGTCTCGAATCTTTGCTACACGCATGGATTCAAGAAACTTGGTAAACAGTGTAGACCAGTTTCCAAAAATTTCAACGTTCAAGGGGAAAGCTGCAGATTTTATTTATTCAACAGTTTTGTTTAGCTCACGTCGTTCATCATTTCTTCAACAAGATTCCTCACTATCATCTCGTGGAGGCGACTGATGGAATAAGAAAGGTATGTTTTTTGAAACAATTACCAATTATGTGAATTAATATTGTTATTCCTATCTTTGGTAACAGATACTCTTTGTGTCATTTGAGATTGTTCTCTAGAATGTTACGTTTGTATTTGTGGCTGAATTAAACTTGCAATTTCCACCAGACAAATACCCTTCACACCCTATTGCTTTCATTCAGTTATTCAACATTTGACAAAATTTCAGGTCCTGGAGCCGCTGAAGGGTACCCAGTATGGCTACAAGTACGAAGTCAACTACGACTTTTTCGCTCGATTCCTGTGGTACAACATCAAGCTGGACTACCTTGTCTACAAATGCAAGGGAATCATGCAGTACCGTGCGGGCAAGGAAGCTTCCGATAAGAAACAATAGATATTGATCGATGTGTTGATCTCTCTTCTCCCTTTTAGACAGGTTTACTTTCTAGTGTTCGTTCTTTCGATTGAACCTCGAAGATGCTAGGCTGGTTGTTTTGCGTGGTGTGACTGTCTCCAAAACGTTAGGTTCGGTAGCGTCTCCATGCTCTTGAAATAACAATTTTATGGTACCTTCTCTAGAAGGGTTCAGTACTTTATATACTGTTTGTTTATTTTCAAGTTACTTTAAATTGCGATTATTCTTAGTCTGCTTACATGACGGGGTTTCACCAGTGGCGAGCTTCATCAACAACTTAATTATTTTATATCTTCCCGATTTATGTCATAATCTCGATTTTTTAGTTACCGAGTGTGTAGTTTGTGTATGGTGTTATTTACTGAAACTGATTGTTCTATTGAGTATTACTGGTTGGAACTGTTTTTGTGAAAGGTATCAATGCCTGTCATTGACTGTGGAGAAGTTTCAATAAAGCCATGACCTTCTGTGTACTGTGTATTTTAACCATGTAAAGGTAATTGGAAATTCAATGTTGGCGATTAGTATGTGTAGAAAAAATTTGGAAATTATGTATCCACTTCTAATTAGTTCACACTGAATTCAAAAGCGGATAATTGAGGTATTGAGGTGAAAACTTTTTTGTCATTTGTTTTTCGAGCTTCCCCAGCGTTATTGTAGAAAGGCCTGATCAGAAATTACCCTCATCTGAATGTGTTTATAGGTATCACTCGGAGAGCAGACCAATTTAGTTATATGTGTAGATCAAACTACAACTCTGTTAAGGTCAAGCCAAATAGATGCTTACTGTAGTGGAGAACCTTGTCTGCCAAACAGTTTGGAATAATCGATATGAAGTCATATTATGTATTCAGATAGTGCGAAAGACTGCTATTAATATAGAAATGGAAGGTGGTGAGAAAGGAACACAATGCCAACCAAATCTCATGTATACGAGCCATTATTCCACGTTTCGCCCGGTTTTATCCGCAAATAGTCCCATGATTAGAAGAACTTTTCTATTTGTAACATCTTCTGCGAACGAGAAACGAGCGAAAACGCTGTATGGGGTAGAGGCGAAACCTGCCATATTACCTTACATTCATAGATCAATTCGTTTAGTTTAACTTTGATAACTCGAGCTTCTCATTTATTTGCTTTCTACGACGCTAGCGTACATGTTGTATGTTGGTTGTTGGACCATCCCGTTGAATTTGTAGTTTGATCTCTTTGGTTTTTAGTCAACATTCATAAACTACGGTGAACATGAGATCAAACTACAACGAAGAATTGGTCAATCCCTAGATGTTGGACAACACCGTTATATTTGTAGTTTGATCTCGTTGCTTTTCGATCAAAATTCATGAACTGAGACCAACATTTAACGGAGACTCGGTCATGCCCTATACGTATGACTCAAAAGGCCCGCTATGTAGAATTCAGGAACATCGAGCTATTTTATGTGGATTGAGGGACATATTACTTTCACCCCCACTTTTTTCGCTCTAGATGAAATTGGTCCTGTGGTACTTTTATCATCCGTTCTAACTAAAAACAAAAATTCTCCTGATTGTTGCTAATCTCATAGTTCTGATGTACTAAAACAGTGACCACATGTGCATTTGAAAGAACTGTTTACCATTCGCAATTCGGACAACCCCAATGCCTGTAATCCGCTCAACTGCTATGAAATGCAGTGGTCAGTGGTAAATAGTCCAGTTATGAGCTGGTTTCAATACCCAAATTCATTGCAATTAACCCACAATGTGTGAACTTTTCTGTAAACACCTCTCAATGCTTGTATAGTTTATAGAAGTTACATTCAGTTTTTCAACACGTGAATACTATATATCAGAACAGTATGTATGCGATTTACTATAGATCGAAACACGTTGTATGTTGAAGCACGTCGCGAAGAAGTTTTCGAAATTTCGAGAAACTTTTTTGATCGATTGACTGAACCTTTGAGAATTTTCTGAGTATGTGAAGTTGGAAGCTTTCCGAATCACACCAAAACTATCCAGATTTAATCTGCAAACACAATTAAACGAATGATGACTGAATACGATGTAACATTACCGCAAAATCTTTTTTCGAGCTGATAACGAAATGTTTCTCAATGTTTCTCTGACCATCTCGTTTCGAACCAGTTTCTTTTTTTGGCGAGTTTTCAGTGTTGACACATTGCCCTTTTTTGCTCGTTTTCATTTCTCTTTGCCAACGTTCCATTACAGTCGTGTACTTCAGAAACGCAACAGACACCGTGTTCGTATTTCATCTGATCTACCAAATTTGAAGAGCTGTGTTTACAAAACTACTACTTACTGAGAAAGGTGAACTTCTTCATAGTTTCCTATTTCAAGTCTGGTTTTTTACTATTGGGGTTACAAATTAATTTCGTACGGATTTTCTATCCAAAAAATAACCGTATTCCGGCATATTCCAACATCTCCATTCCTGCGTCTCTCACTTTGTGCACTGTCTAAGGCGACTTGTGTTCCTACGGGATGAGAGAGAAGAGAAATGCAGTGGGTGCCAAATTCTCCCGCCGGAATCGAACCTGCGAGCAAAATATTCGTTTAAAGTAGGACGATTACGTGCTCCAATCTCGGCGCGTCAGTCCTTTAAACTGCAATTGAAAAATGTATTGCAGTTTAAAGGACTGACGCGCCCAGATTGGAGCACGTAATCGTCCTTCTTTAAGGAGTGAAAGCCTTAGCTTAAGGAGTGAAAACTGCAGCCATAACGACCTTCTACAGCTTGTTTCTATAGTATATTCCCGACGTGACTTCAAAATGTTTCAAATTGCATGATATTAATCTATCGTCCGATTAGTCAGAATGTTGTCTTTTTTAGCGCCGATAGTGTAGTGTGGAAGTGCTGAAATTGACAACACTTCCCCACAATTCCTCGGAGAAACCTGTAGCTTAATTTGTTTGCTGTTTTACAAGTTTTGCTCTCCGTATTCCTTTCTTCACAAACACAGCAACAAACTTCTATGATTGGACTCTATCAGATTGTTTTGAAAAAAAAAGATTCTTTGTGTTATGTGTGAGGAACATCACTGTTTGGTTTTACAACAAGTAGTTAATATCTCTATTTCAGAATGACTGTCAATTATAACTTATGCGTATCTACTTCTTCTCCCTGGTCCCTGTTTAAAATATTATTTCGTTGGAAAGGAAGTCTCTGGAAGGCCATCTATGTCGAACTGATTATTTGGTTGATTGCCTATGGTTCAATTAGAATGATTTGTATACATTTATTATCTACTGACCATAGAGAGTGAGTTGGTTACCGTACCGATTATCATGAAAGTAGTTCTTAGGAAATTGTGTGCTCAGTGAAAGGTGCCACTCAAAATCGTTTCTACCCTGATTCAAGACCGATTTTGGTGTTGTTCTCAGAGGATTTGGTCATAATGGACGTAATCAGTTGAACCCCTCTGAGAACTATGAAAATAAGGCGAAGAAGAACACTGAAAGTAATTATTTTTTCGTAGTTCGTTTTGTTGATGTTCGAATTGAAAATTGGAGGTGGACAGGATGGAATGCTGACGTAGAAGTACTTGTATTTCCATAATCTGTTCAGTTTAACAATTCAGATATTTGGCAGAAATCAGTCGATGGGCGGACAAACGTCTCGCCTACATTCCCCTCAACTTCATGTTGGGCTTCTTCGTCACAGTTGTCGTCAAACGATGGGGAATACTGTTCAGCAACATTGGACTCATTGAGAAGTAGGTTTATATTATATTGAGTGCCAAATTTATAAGTTTCGGTCTCTCACCGGAATCGAACTTGCGAGCAAAAGATTCGTAGCTCGCCGCTAACCACCGCGCTATCACCGCACATAACCGGCAAGCTTTGGAATCGGAAACATGTGGGCGTACACCGCGAAAAGTGAGATATACAGTACCCTCCCGCCTTTCCGTTGGCAAGGACTATATTAATCTGTTCTGTTACAATGAATTCTGAAGAACTTATTTCGAGTAGCGTATCCGGTAGCATTCATCTTATCCTGCGTCTCTCGCTTTGCATGTTGTTTCGCCTTACCCTATCCTGGCGCAATATGAAAGCAGAAAATAGCGTGTTTGGGGAGTTGCAGATTTAGATGAAAATGTACATTCATAAGAACGGCCCAAGAGGAACGGGGTGATAGTTTGTCCCATTTTAATCAGCAGCAACAGGAAAGCGAGCATTCCTGAATACGAATAGCCTGAGATATGGTGAACGAACTGTTTTCGGCTTTTTGTGATAAGAACTCTCAGCATTTTGTTTTCACTATTTTCAGTTTAGCACTGATTGTGGCTGGATTTGTAAATGGCAGAAACGAAGAAGATCGAGTTCAGAGGAGAAATATTGTGAGGTGAGGCCATTGTATGACTAGGTTCTCTCTCTCTCGCTCTGTCTCTCTCTCTTTCTTTCTCTCTTTCTCTCTTACCCAGTACCAACTGAAAAACATGCCCTTCAGATACTGCGTCCTCGCACAAGTTCTGGTCTACCGTGACATCTCAGTTCAAGTCAGGAATAGATTTCCAACCATCGATACCGTAGTTGCAGCAGGTTTGGCAGCCTTTTTTCTGAGTGTTTTTCTAGTCACTGGTAGATACATTTATTGCCTAACGCGCATTGAATCAGATAAAGAACGGTTGTTTGATAACTCATTTTGACCCAGAATAACTTTATGGAGCAATAGGATTGACATTGAGGTATTGAAATTGAGCAAGAGTAAAAGTATGTTAGCCGTGGAGTTGATCTGCCGACAAAAAAGTCAATCATACTTTGAACTGGAGAATCACAGGAGAATCACAGTGATTATCTAACAGCTGTAGGCACGTTGTGGAAAATGAAACTCATAAACTTTGAAAAATCATTCTCTTCTAGAGAAAGTTAGAGCATAAATGTTGGTTTTGTTCCTGTTCAGGTTTCATGCTGCCTCATGAGAAAGAAAAGTTCGATGAGTTGCAATATGGATATGGGAAATCGTGGATGCCTTTCCAATGGGCAATTTCACTGCTGAAAAAAGCGAGAGACGAAAAGAAGATTACACATGATATTCTGTTTGAGAGATGTGTTGAGGTTAGCAGAATTGTTATGAGACTATGCTGACAAGAAAATTGAGATACCGTCTGCGTATCACCGATCTACACACTCTCTCACTTCACATTACCGTTTGTATGCGTGAAACAGTCTATGTTGGTTAAACGCAAAACATATTATAACGGAGTAGTCCTTCTCGCCGGTTTCTTTCGATGGTTTATAACCGAATATTAACCTGCAGAATCAACACATAAACGGTCAGCAAATCGAGAAAAATGCGATTTTCTTCATTGAACTTCTACTTCCAGCAAGTGCGTTTGTTCCGTTCCAACATGTCGATTCTGACCAACTACGACTGGGTGCCTCTTCCTATAATGTACCCGCAACTCGTATTTCTGGCTGTACATATCTATTTTCTCATTGCCCTCTTTGCGAGGCAGCCTGCATTTACCACACAAGATCCATACAACAGCACGGTTAGTTCTCTGAAAAGTCATTGCAATCCAAAATACCAGGCACCGTAGCAAAGTCATGCAAGTTGTGAGCTCAACCCGATTGAGGACCTGGTCATATTCTGGCCACATAGTTGCCAACTTCCTGGGTTTAAGCATAGTGGGGGTGACCCAACTCTGGGTCAGGTGGTGACCAGATAGTTGAGCTCAAAGGTGAACTTCTCATGATACTTTGCTACGGTGCCAGACCCTTTTTTCCTGGACTTTGTCCTTCACAGAACTAATGACCACTGAAAATATATAATGGAATTTGCGCATTTGCCAGCCAGAGTACTGAAAATACAGGCTTCAATCCACGAATCCACTACTTCAGGTTGCAACCAAACCGTTACGTATGAAATATGTACTCACATATGTCATGGTGGTTATGTATTATATGATAGTGAACCCCCACGGTAGCTCGAACATTTGTCATTTCTGTAGAGTGAAAAATTGATGCTCACATCATTCATGGTATTTTTGAAATGCAACTTATGGATGAGAAAGTAACGAGAACGACATTTGGTAAAACTACGACCGCATAGTTGCAGATCAACTATTTCTCGTTTCCACTCATGTCTGCACTCCAATTCATTTTCTACATGGGATGGATGAAGGTGGCGGAGGCACTTCTGAATCCAATGGGAGAGGACGACGACGACTTCGAATGCAACTTTCTTCTGGACAGAAATCTCACGGTAATGCCGTAGGCAGAAACATGCCGAGATCCAGATCGCATTCCTCGTCTCTCTCTCCCTCTCTCTCTTCTAAACGAGTAGTATCTGTTTATCTATGGCACACGCTCCTCAGAGAAATCTAGCACCTCAAGAACTTTTTATGAATGCAACTTGCACTATTTGAATAAGAGTTTAGGGTCTCAAGTAATAGTACGCGTGTTCCAGTTGAACAATGAAATTCAACAAAAAACTCAAAAACCCTTGAATTCTCAAGTCCAACGGAGACTGTTCTAGACCGGTCTCGCAATAGTCGACCAGTGCTACGACGACCCCCCAGAATCCCGGAAGGACATCTTCTGGAGCGAGCCAGTGGAGCCCTTGTACAGCGAGCAGTCAGCAGCCAGAAAAGTCAATCCTATGGTAGGATCGACAGCCGGGCTGGAGTGAGTTGAAGGTTACAGGCAAAACGAAAGTCTGAAATTACCCCGCTGCGTTTGTAGTTTGATCCTATCGCTTTTTGGTCGAAAACTCGCGAATCAAGCCGTTTTCGAGATTAGTACCTGTGGGAAAAAAGTTGAAATGAACTATATGAGTTCGAAAAGTCTCCACTGTGCGAAGTTGAGATGCTTGAAATGCAATTTTACCCAGTTTCATCATTCTTCATCTCATGAGAGATGTTTTCTGTGAAAGTAAATGAATAAGTTTTTATATCAGCAAAGCTAATGAAAGAGTGGTAATTCTTACTTTATTAGGAGGATTTTATTAAAGATTTTGGAGGTTTTTATATTTGAAGATTGGGACAAAATGTGCAAGCAGTAACAATGGTTCCCCGCGCGGACCAGGACGCCCCCAAAGTAGGACAGTTTCCCAGAAAGAGTGTGGTTGATGTGAGAAGGTAACTGGTTCGAATTTCTACCTTTTTATATTGTTACAGTCTCAAGCTAGAGTGGCACGTTACAGTTATCGTTTCGAGCAGGCAGAGAAGACAATGGTTGAAAAATTCAGTCATGGTTTTGTGGCATGTTGCTGTTTCTATAATTGCATTCATGCATAACAAAATACAAAATTGTTTTGTAATAATTTATCCGTTTACGTAGGAAGATGACGATAATCTGATTCCGCTGGCAAGTTTGTTCAACCTAATAAAGTTATGTACTCATCGTCAACGTTTTCTGTGAACTGAAACAGGGGAATTATATATACCCACCAGGCGTAGAGAGTTAACACAGCATACTTATGCATGTTGTCAGGAACCAATATAGCACATCAGAAACCTTAAAACGGTTCTTTGTAACATTACACAAACCATTATTTCACTCGTATGATCTTTATTTCAGAGATTCGAAGCAAGCGAGTATACGGTCCAGCTCGTCCAATGCATTCATGAATTCTCTGAGAAAGCGAATTTCCCGGTAAGCTATTTCGGAATTCAGAGACTCTTGAATTTCCGGACCCGAGCAAAGTTCAAAGTATTAATTTTGAATTTTAAACCGGCATTGTTCCAATAGCAGCCATATGTTCGACAATGTATCTCAAAATGATGTAAATCGTGATTTTTTCTTTTCTCACGTTTCTGTGAATGAATTCACCTCATGTTATGAGATAAATATCGGATTTTAATTAATGGATGATAATTCATATCATATATGATGCTTATCCTATCATTGTTAGCACTGCTAATTGTGTAGGACTGAAAGGTCCTAGAAAGATTGAGCTACAATGGAAATTTGAGTAGCAGAAACAAGAGTGCAAAAGAACTACAATTCATGTGGGGAACCAATGAGAAATGAATGTTTTCTCAGGTCGAACAACTCCGGCCAACCAAAGCCGGAAAGACAACCGAGTACAACTGTAGCATACGACAACAGCCTCAATGTTTTAGGTACGGTTACAGTTATTTTCTTAAACTTTAGCTGATTGCCTTCCATTTTCGAACCATTCATAGCATGTTCTATAAACTCTAGTTTTCTGTAGCTATGCTTATTCGACAAATAAGCAATAAAACACCACACTCCACACCGTTCGAGTCAAACGTTAAAGTTTCTGATGTGTTTGATTCAAACTACAACTCAAAACACTGCCACCCCATACAAAAATTCGATTGCCTATTCCAATTCTGCTAATCGTGGACCAAAGAGACAGTAGAGGTTCAGGTGTACAGTATTCATGTGATTGTGAATGTCTTCCTAATTTCAGACGAGACCGAGGGCAACTTGAACTACAAGTGCTTCGAATTACAGGTTCGTTATATTATCGCGACGGTCAAGTTTTGATGCAAGTTGAAATAGTTCCAAACCGTAGTGTACATTTTTCTGTGGAAATAGTGTAAGAAAGACGTTACCACCATAAAACCCGTTTAATAAGGATTTGATGGCAAGAACCACAAAAACGTCAGACATATCGTGCGCAGCGCGGAGCGCTGCGCAGATTAGTTTTTGTTTCACACCATGCAGACGTTTCAAAAAGTTGTTTGTCCGTTTCATCGTAGTTTGTGAACCGTTTTCCGAGAAATTTGCAGTGAGCAATGAAAGGGCATACATCTATAAGATATGAAAGTTTGAGTTCAAGATGACCCAGTTGACATGAGTTGGAAGGGTAAACGTCTCGCAAAAATGACTTCCGTTACGGGGCGGCAGCTACAAAAAAACGTCCGCCTTCCTTTTGGGCACGGCTCTGCGCAGAACAAACATCTTTGGATACTGTTAAACCCGTTGAAAAGCGAAGAAAAAGTTAGGGTATACGTATTTTTCAGTATTAGTCGGAAATTTTATTTTAAGAATGATAGGGCCCAAATGTATGGTCTTTTTTGAACTACAGAAGTGAAGCCTTGAGATTTCTGCTGTTTGATCTTAGCAAAGAATGGGTTACAAAGTTGTGGGTCGTAATAAGGTTGCAGAAATAAGTGTGGGCTTATGATATTATGTTAAACCCATATCATATTATCTGGAAGAAACTATTTAGCAACGGAGTCGACCGTTCCAAATAGTAAGATAAAATGTATGTGGTTGGTAATCTCCAAGACTATACCTATAGTCTTGAAGATCTATCCCTAGTTGAGGTTCGATTTCGATGCTCGCCAAAACGTACCAACTTACAACTCAGACCTGCAGAAGAAAAAAAGCGCGATTCTCAAACTATCACTTGCAGAAGTCTCCGAGAAGGGATACGATAGCTGAGGAACGTGATGAACGATCATTCTCTTTCGATAGTATCGACATCGAACGGGAGACGGGCAAACCATCTGTTGTGCGTTATTGATCGTTACAAAATGAATTGGTGCCTCTGGAAAATTACCAGTAATAAAAACTATTCTTTGTTCCCAACCACTTGAAAAAAAAGCGAGTCAGAAAAAAGGAAGTTAACACGGAGATACAAAAAAGGATGAGAGAGAGAGAGAGAGAGAGAGAGCGAGAGAGAGAGAGAAGGAAACAAAAAGAGAGACAAACAGAGATTGAGAGAGAACGAGACATGAATATCATCCATACACTTAGTTTAATAAAGGCATAATAAGATTGTTCTTCCATGAAGTCGAGCATCTCAACTTCATTTGAGGCTAACATCGTTTCTGCACTCTGAAACTTCTGAAACACACGGACACTCCTCGTTCAAACAGCACTTGAAGCGAGAAATTGAGAGAACACCATGTGATACTATGTGTAGCCTACATGAATGTGTTGAATAAATATTGAGAAGTAATTGTTTGACAATCGGTTCATGGAGGGATCAACGCCCAATGAGCCTGCAGTTCTACATATGACCGTCGGCAGTTCGTTCACCAGTGATGTCGTTCTAGGAAACACCTATAGCAACGACGGTCCGGCTGGGGGTACTACACTAACCGAAATACGCGATCAACCAGTTAACTTTGCTGCCTGATGCTTTGGCATCCTTCTTGATGAAGATGAAAGAGAACTATTTTGTGTAATATGCTATACTTTCAACCTATTCAGAACGACATCAAAACTTCTAGATAACTTATTATTAAAAAAAATAATTTTTATTTTCCCTTTATTAGAATCAGTAGACTTGACATGTAGAACAAAACAGATTTTTTCGACATTGCGGAGGGAAAGTTGCCTGTGTAACCAACAAAAATATAGAGAAATAGTTTCCATTTCAACAAACAAGAAAATAGGGAAATAGTTTCAATTAGTTTATTGGCCACAAATATGTGTATAATTGAGTATCGAGTTGAAATAATTTGTTGACGAGAAGGGAACAGATGATAGTGACGCAGTTGCCAGGACGGTTGAGAGATTGAGTACCTGATGTGAAAGACAATGATCAGAAAGTATAGTTATCTCACATTCTTTATGTATAGATTAATGTTTTCGTCTGCATCTCTCCTATATCTCACCTCTATGACTCCACTTTTCAGAACTAGGTTTGACATTTGATTATAAGTTAAAGCGGTTACGATGGTCATCAAAACTGTTTCGGGTTTCTATGTTGTAACTCTTCTGTTGAACGAATATCATATTATTTTAAAAACTAACGAGTAAAGGGTTAATCGACTATTTCGGGTTTCTTTGAACTCTTCTAGTGTACGAGTGTCATACTAACTTGAGAACTAACGAGTAATAGGTAATTCAAGTGAAAAAGTTTGTCTTATTTCCAGATGGATGAAGAAGTTTGCTTCTTCTCGCTTTTTTTACCATCTTTCTATATATCTCAAAAATCTTATTACTCTTCCAAACGTTGAACAAATTTGATGCGAGGACTTACCAGGATGGACGGGTACATCTGTTGTCTCCAACGACGATTGTCATCTCCAGCCTTGTTGAGAGCCTCAATTTTTTCAAAGTTTTGATACAGCTTACAAGGTAGCAAACAGAACAATGTACTTTGAGATACACCCAATGCTGTTACCTATCTGTTGACCACTCATGTAATTCATTAAGTTGACTATGAACAAATCTTGTTCTCTTCCCATATAACTAACTTTCCCTTCCACAATCTCAATATTTTTTTCACAAATTTAATGCTTCTCGACCAGCCTAAATAAAAAGATTATATACAGCTTGAAAGACAATAAAAATGAAAAACTTTGTGATACACATAGTGCTGTTTCTCATCTCTTGACCAGTCATGTTCGTTCATAAATACTACTTTGGACCAATTTTGTTTCTCTCCTTTTCAACTATCTTTCGATTCCTCCAACAACCAATACTGTTTAACGAATTCAATGCGAGGACTTACTGTTTTTGTTGAGCCGGAAGGTGCTCCAGTACGTGCAGCAGTACGACTGTGGATCGCCACTTCTCGACCAGCCTAAATAAAAAGATTATATACAGCTTGAAAGACAGTAAAAATGAAAAACTTTGTGATACACATAGTGCTGTTTCTCATCTCTTGACCAGTCATGTTTGTTCATAAATACTACTTTGGACCAATTTTGTTTCTCTCCTTTTCAACTATCTTTCGATTCCTCCAACAACCAATACTGTTTAACGAATTCAATGCGAGGACTTACTGTTTTTGTTGAGCCGGAAGGTGCTCCAGTACGTGCAGCAGTACGACTGTGGATCGCCACTTCTCGACCAGCCTAAATAAAAAGATTATATACAGCTTGAAAGACAGTAAAAATGAAAAACTTTGTGATACACATAGTGCTGTTTCTCATCTCTTGACCAGTCATGTTTGTTCATAAATACTACTTTGGACCAATTTTGTTTCTCTCCTTTTCAACTATCTTTCGATTCCTCCAACAACCAATACTGTTTAACGAATTCAATGCGAGGACTTACTGTTTTTGTTGAGCCGGGAGGTGCTCCAGTACGTGCAGCAGTACGACTGTGGATCGCCACTTCTCGACCAGCCTAAATGAATAGATTATATACAGCTTGAAAGACAGTAAAAATGAAAAACTTTGTGATACACATAGTGCTGTTTCTCATCTCTTGGCCAGTCATGTTTGTTCATGAATACTACTTTGGACCAATTTTGTTTCTCTCCTTTTACAATCTCAATACTGTTGAACGAATTCGATGCGGGAACTTACTGTTTCGTCTGAAGGACGAAATACTGCTTTGGTCCTAAATTTGTTCTTCTTGCTTTTATAACTATATTTTTATCTCTAGGTTTTTCACTCTTCCACATGTTAAACAAATTTGAGACGGAGACTCACCGCTATGAACGGATGCCGGTTACCCGGGTGGGATACTTCGATCCCATACGCGATCCAGATACGCATCTGCTGGTGGCTTTGAGAGGCGCCTCAAACAGATAAACTATGAATTCGAATTCTGACCGAATTATGAGATAACAACCAATAAATAGGTAATCATCTTTTCTACTCTCCCTGTAGATTATAGCACAACACTCTCCTTCTCCGAGGTTGAAGCGCGGTTGAATGTGCCAATAAATGTGACGAAAAGGTGAGTTTCTTTCCAAAATTGCAGAAGGCCTCTACATGATGTTCTATAATATGTACAAAACACGCTAATCGACTGACCTTCATAACAGAAGGGGCCAGTTGATGAATCATCTCTACCGAGATGGTGGCATTATCGGCAATCAGTCCCTCAATCAGAGAGTAGGTGTGTTCCCGGGTTTTAGCACTTCGGCTAAACAGCCCGTCGCGGAGCGTGTCGAGGTATCTCGATGGATACATCTGAAAAATCAACATTGATCCAGATTAACATTAAACATTTCGCAGGCACAACAATAGTTTTCATTTGTTGGCAGAGTTTCATCAAGAGATCGAAAAGTTTGAGAACAGACAGGGATAATTTATGCGAAAATGAAGATTATCCCGATGAATTTTACTAACCGTGAATTTAAATAAGTCAGCAGAGTTAGAGCGTGGAGCGATTTTGTTGGATGCTCCATTAAATCACATGTTTTTCTCACATTCGAGACGTTGAACTACCCTACTCTCAACAATATTCGCCCTCTTCTGGTGAAAAATGATCTTGCATCTTATTTTCTATTTTGGTTATCCAGATAAAACACATTTTCATACACACTTAATGTTCATGCACATTCTATGGGTCACAAAGTCGTCTCACGTATGGCAGAACTTGATAATATCAAGTGGCACTCATTTCATAGTCAAATATGAGCACCTTTTGATCTGTATATGCGGTGTTCTCATGTCAGCGTCAGTCTTATTCTCCTACCGCCTCGAGCAAAATCGTATACCTCCAAGCGCAAAATTCATCTTATTGAAAATTGAAGTTTGGGGGAAATTGTCTCCTACATCACTTTCACACCATATCAGCAGTTTTGACCGAAAAAGGTGGGAGGTAACACTTAAAAATGAGAGTGCACAGCAGGAGGTTGAAGTAAGGGTGCAGGGTAGGAGGTTGAAGTCAAATGTCAATTCCAACTATTAGTTTAACTTGTTTCATTCAACTTTCATTCTCCACTGTGGTGGGAGGGGCTATTTCCCAACTAGATTGAAAATGGGGGGGGGAAGGGCAATAATCGCGAAGTTTGTTGGTGAATAACAAATAAAACTTTCACAGTTGGCTAAATTGTATCCTGTTACGGTCAAGCCTGAGGAAGGAAATTTTTTTTTCAATTATCGCACCTCTTTGTAGGAAAGCAGTCCAGTTTTTTTGTGAACAACTCCAGCATTGCCTCAGCTACACGGTATCCGTCTTCCGAACTCGGTTTCACGCTCAGGGTCGAAAAATCGATTGCCGAGCAGGCGGAATGACTTCTAAGAGCCATTTGCGAGGAATACAGTTCCTGAAAAACCGCCATTAATGTAACACTGGTAGATATATAGTTTATATGTAAAATATAATTTGCATATATATAATTTGAACTCTCTCGATCGTGCACAATGCAGATTAGTTATTTTCAGAGGTGTGAGAGGGTACACGTCCACCAGATGTGAGATGCACACTTCAGCTCCATTCACCACCAAGGATAGCACACTGAAACCTTGTAGGCCGTCCTGTTCTGTTTGTGCCACAGCCTTCCCCCCTTCTCTATAACTCGCTAATGAATGCTTATTGATTCTTATTTTTCAAAAAAAAAACAGCCACCTGTCCGTGTTTTCGAATTTTCTCTTCTTGTGGATGCGCTGATGATGATGCAGTTGACTTTCAACGCTCTTGCCACTTTGGTAGCAGAAGCTATGCGTCGTGCAACTTTTCAACTTCAAAGAAGCTTCTGTAAAAAATCAGTTCAAAATTCGGACGTTTTTAACAGAACGATTCAACACATAAAAATTGTGCTCCGCTATCGAAAACATCCAGTACAAAATTATATGGTGAAAAACGATGTGATGCTCAAGAAAAGCTTCGATACCGTCGATACCATTTGTTAACTTGAGAGCGGGCACAAATCGGGAAAAAGTTGATTAACTCAAAAACCTTGCATCAGCAGATATCTACAATGTTGTTATGATCGATCAATAGAGCCATAGGATGAATCAACCTGCACGGGCAACGAGAAGGGGGAAAATGAAATACAACAATAACGTATTCTTGAACGTTCAAAAACCGCGCGTAAAATATGAAATAGGCATATTTTCGCTAGGGTCTCTAAACGGGATCATTAAAGGCCTTTCAGCCCGATTTCATGTTCTCATATACTAATGATGAAAAATGGAGAAAAATTGCTTACAAGTAATAAGAATATATTGTTCTATACTATACGATCGAGTAGAACAATGAGCGAGTGAGAGACTTGTACATACATACACGCTCACGTAGCTATGCTAATTCGTCTAGAAAGCAGACAACCAAACACCTGAGCAACACGTTAACAAGGAACGAATGCTAATGTGGACTATGCCATACCATGGTTCCCAGAAAAACATCATTTGCAAGTTACAAGTTTCACATTTTCAACTCTTTGAAAAGAATGTAACAAACAAATCCTCCAAGCAAATTAATTTTTAAATGGTTCTCTTGATTTATTTTAATGGTGAGAAGTCTCAGTTGCTATAGCTTTCAAGATACTCATGTTATCTGAGAATATTTACCAGAACCTCATTTAAGTTACCAAGAAAACCATTGATAGAGTTTGCTTTGGTATGTGCTGTTAATATATACATTTGCTAGCAAAATCCTCTCTGGATACGTCTATAAATATAATCCTCCGCTAGCGCAAAACTGTGACAAAGATTGTCTTCAGAAAGTGAACATGAACGGGCTCCAGTAAAAGTTTAAAGAAAAGAGAAGAATTATAATATAAAGATAGTCGAGAATTTTAAGAAAACAATGCATTCAGAAATGAACATTTATCACAATTAAGTGTGCATTTTATTGACCACTGTTTGTTCTATTTCCATGATGAGTTGTGTGGTTGTGAATTGTAACAACTTTGTTGGACGGCCGAAAATATTTGATCGGAAACTTGGAGCAGACAGATTGACGTATGGACGATGAAAACAAAATGTAGAGGAACTGAAAAACAAAGTAGACGTTTTATGATAGTATGTCTCGTTTTCACTGCAAATAAACAGCAAAGACAACAGTATTGTATAAATAGTATTGGCACACCAGCATACCTAATGTCCAGTGTTCAGCCCATTCAAATGTCACTATCTACAGTATACTATTAATGTTTCAAACAGTTTCTTCACAATAATTTTCGTGAACTATTCATAGAAGCTATTTTCGTAAACCAACCAACCGGAGTCATTCCTGTGGAAATTGGTCGCACGAAGTACTCGAAGTTCGCGTTGAGCCACGAAGGAATGAGGTTCAAGTCGTAAAGAAACCAATTGGTGATGATCAGAAAAACCACCTCTTTGCAGAAGATGATTATCGATTGGGTGAGAAAGAGTACTTCTCGACGAAGGTTAGACTGACTCATTGCGTTGTGTGACGACTGAAATAAATTACGTTTCCAAGTGGAACAGTCACTTTCTGTACTGTACAGCATAATGAAGTTGAAAAATTCAAAAACTAGACAACGTGAAAACTCATAGAAGCAGCTTTTTCCTGTGACCGATTTTGTCCACTCCTATATCAAACATACTCTCTTTGGCCAGATTTGGTTATAACTTCATTGTCAGTTTCTTTCGGAGATACTGTTTCGTGACGGGTTCAAAACATGATAGTTGTTTCTCCTAATCTAGTTGTTTCAAAATCAGTCATTTATGCTCCTCAAGTAGTGTGAAAAGAATTTTCATGAAGAACCAACCATTTTGAATCGTATTAGGGTGGCTGTGTACAGTGGTAGAGTACCAACCACCTCAATGATCATGATAGGTTTTCGAATATAGTTGAATGGGAACAATAGTGCTTCCTCATAGAATCCTCGTTCATTCAGGGTTATCAGTCGAACCATACCGAAGTGATGAAAAAGTGTCATCAACACAGACCAAATTATGGATACAGTAAGACAAACGGTAGCGACTCGAGCAGCAACCTGAAACACTACATTGAGTTTCCGAATGGTTTTTCAGACGCTTCCGACAATTAATGAAAATCAGTCAGTCAAGTTAATCATGGTGTTGCAAGTTGTCCAGTTCAGTCTTATTCAACAATGTGAAGACTTTGAGATGAACAAGATAATGTGATAACGGCACAGTTGTATAATGTCTCTAACAATTCTCATTATTTCACCTCCACTCCCCAACCTTCTCAAACGTGTTGAACAGAACCCCACTAACACGAGCAACAAACATTTCTGAATCATGGTGATCTTTCTGCAGAAGAGTGTATCACCCTTCATTTGGGTGACTTCAAACGAATAGTCGAGCCTCTCGCCTTACCTGTTCTCCATAGAAAATTGTGCTGAATCGCACCGCCGCCAGTGTCAAATTGACCGCAATTATAATTTCGACCCCGAAGTTCTCGATGGTAATCCAGGCCAATTGACGTTCGGGGCTTCCCATCAGAATACACTCCCATATCAGTCCCTCTAAACAAAATATGCTTAGATGTGAGGTTGTTTCGAATTCCCGTGATCAGACATTTTTTTATGTTCACCTAAGAGTTATATTTTGCCAGGGATTGTAGTCACTTGCACAATTGAGATGTTTTTCTTGGGCCAATTTTCCCCTGCTACTCATTAACGAATAATATGTGAGAAAATTCTCATACTTTTTCGTTGAGGTACCAGCAGATCAAACTTCTTTTCTCAAATTCATTACATCATTCGTACTGTATAGTCGGCCTCACGCACCAAGTAAATGCAAACTTTATAGTGGAATGCCAGAACTTCCGGGAAGATTTTCACATGAAAAGTATTTCAGACACTTCGTTCTAGCGGTATGCATTTTCAAAAATCAGGTCAATCTAAAAACAACAATTTGAACACACCAAATGTGTTCTATTAGAAACAAACCTTTAACCGATGCACACAGAATGAACATATCGCCCAAAAACAATACGATGGCACACTTGTAAAACGAGTTGTTCAGTGTTTTCGCACCACTGCTTATCATGACAGTTATTATATAAATGTAGAAAATGGCTAGAACGATAACCAAATAAGAGATGAAATGATATGCCCAGATCGGTTGGAAGTAGAAATAGCAGTCGCCAATGTCTACCCATTTGGTAACCTTCAAAGAACGGAGAATAAATTCTCATTTAACAGAGACCGTAGCTTTTCAACTTTTTGTTACGCATACACATACATCATGAAAACTTTTTAGAAACGTTATTGACACACTGCCGAAGTTCATTTTTGAAAACTGAAGACATCCACCGCTTCAATGTAAATTGCCGGGCAAACTCTTTAATTTTTTTATACCAGTTTGAGGTGCATTTCATCACTGACAACTGTGAGAACATTGGTACAGAACGAAATTGGGCGAAAAAAATCTATTCAGTTCTCAAGACTGGTGGAGGACTGGTGGAGAGAAACACAAGAACGGCCGCGTTTCAGATTGAAAGGAAATCTCGACTCACAATGTCGTGAAAGATTCCGTAGTAAGTTTCCCAAGTAGTTGTATTCATGCCTAAAATGCAATAAGTGTTGTAAAGGTTATGAAGACGTTGGGCCGCAACGGTGAATGAAGCCTTAGTATAGGGATTGACCAAATCATGGTTGTAGGTGGATCTTGATGCACGCCATTCAGGAATCTACACCGAAAAAACAGCGGGATCAAACTACGACCCCATAGAAACAGGGATTCGTTTTTCATAAATCAATATGTATTAGTCATGTAGTCAAAAATTTATGAAATCCATGAAAAAGTTAGCTGAAGCCAGGTCATCGGTATGGCATGAACTTTTTAATTGAGCAGACGAATTAGCTCCGCCTTGTCGTAATAACAATGAATCATTGGTGAGAACCAGCAAGAAGTCAGCTAAAATGAGGTCTACACTGTTAGTCAATTGCACAGTCACATGAAACATGTTAAACACAGCAGAACTCATACACGTGCAATTACAGAGTGCACGATGCCTCATTAAAATGCCAACTTTACGTGACTATTCAATTCACTTCTAGTATAGAAAATAGTAACCAACAACCGCGTGAAATCAGAAAAGCGAAAAGTTAACTTGTGTATAAGAGGCCAGTTTTTCAGTGTATACTTGTCGCACCTAGAAAATTATTGTATATTTGAAGCCTCTGTAGAAATATGTCAATATTTACTTCTACTTCTCACGTACAGAAAGAACGAGTTCAAATAATTAACACCGAAAACCGTCAGGAAGTTTCACTAAACACGAAAAAATCCATCATTTCAACTGTTTATTTTTGTTGTATCAGGGACTAGTGGAATTTTTACTGGCCAGTATATCACAAATAATCTGAAATAACAGGAATTTATTAAACATTGGAAGGATTTACACTATTGTATCGCGTTCTTCTCAATCTTTGGCACAACTAGAAAGTGGAGTAGCTAGAACGAATCACGACATGTTAACATTTTAATGTGAACCTGAATACAGAACCCAATATTTCGAGAAGGAGAATAAATCAAAAATGAACACGTATGGAAGAAAAAGGGCACAGTTATTACAAGTATACGTGGGTATTATCAATCAGCCTAGTTACGCACGAAAACGAAAAGTGCATAGTCCGAAAGCCTGGTTGTCTTGGGATTTGAATTATGGTCTAAACTAGATGCCATCTTTATAAGAAATATATTCTGAACTAGATCTAGTCTTCTGGGCCTGTTCTTAAATCGAGAGCTTAATGTCTGGAGAACCCCATATAGGGCTTGACCAAGGAATGGCGAGTCGATACATCTAGCTGTGAACCACTGTGTTTGTAGTTTCATCTCGCCGAGTTCCTGTCATAAGTGTAGAAATACGCTGCGCGCTGAAGATCAAACTACAAAGCAGATATTGTCACTCACTGTAGGTAAACAGTAAAATGTTACGTGAAACCAAGTACGAACCGATATTAACTCACGCTAATGTTTGGCAATCATTTTTTTCTGCTCACTTCTAACATGTCCAACTATATTTTAACATTTAATTTCATACCATGTTTCAGGAAAGTTATTTGAACCATACTATAACGTATTTGAACACCCACATAATGTACTAATTCCGTGTGAGCCGACTATGAAGAGTTCACACAGAGAAATCTTTACTTCCGTTAAATTATTTTTAAACTAGTTAAACACAGCAGAACTCAGAAACGTGCAATGACAAAGTGCACAATGCCTTATTAGAATGCTAATATTACGTGACCATTCAATTAACTTATAGTATATTTGTTTGTAGTTGTTATTAGTTGAAATGGAAAACCACGATGAAAATAATATACGTGGGCAGGTGCTAATCAAATGTCAAAACACAGCAAATGATATGGAAAACATTGCACCACGTGGAAATAAATTATCTCGGAAGAACAACACATTTTCCACTCAATTCAGTATCGGAACTATCTATCATTGAGTTGAATAGAAGATATGTGCGAATTGCACGAAACGCTCCAAGAACAAACAATACTTCTTGTACAAAACACATGTACGATCAACTCTACGACTAAAATGAATGAAATGTAAAACGAGGGTACTCGAGAGGAAAATGGGAAATCCGGACCAGAGAAAGAATTTTTACCGGTATAAAAACAGTTTCGGTTGATGCGAAATTTGTGCCATTTCCTCAGACATGGGAAAGCCATTAATTGGTTGGAGTAGTGTTTTCTCACGAAAGGCCACAAACAGGTAACAACTCGGAACCCTCATCCGATAACTCATGAGCAATATCTGACGAACTACTGATATTCAATTGATTGCTATGCTACAACATCAAACGTTTGCGAGTGTAGTGCTGAGAGTGTTCCTAAAATTCTCATGAGAAAGTCATAGAAACTCTTCTCGTGAGGTTGGATTGCTTACTACGGCGCCAGGTTCGACAACAACTCCAATTCAATTGAAACGTCGAGAAAAGCAGCACGAATCATAGGGAAAGATGAACAAACTGCAAACAAATTAGTATAAAAAACGAGTGTAAGGAAAGTAAAGATTAGTTTTGGATAAACATGTACAAGAAATATAAAAGAAGTCCAATAAAAATATTTTGAGGAAAAGTCTAATCTCGCTCGGTTTAAAAATTCAAAAAAAGGCAACCGAGTTTTTTGCCACCGGAAGAAAACTTCTGACTTCTGCGACTCACAATAATCTAGCTTATACTCCGTTGTTTTCAAGAGAAGCGAGATTAGCATTTTCCTCAAAATATTTTTTTGGACTTCTTTTATATTTCTTGTACATGTTTATCCAAAACTAAGTTTTACTTTCCTTACACTCGTTTTTTTTTCTACTAATTGAACTCCTTTTCTATGGTTACGAAGTATGATATTTTTGAGCAATAATCTAAACAAGGAATTTTATGTTTCTCTCCTGGAGTTTAAACCGCGCCGTAGTTCAGAACGTTTGTGTAGTTGTAACCTCGTTCAAGTGATAGCAAATTTTGTGCTCCAGGCAGGAATCGAACTTCCGTCGCCGTGCGTAAATAGAGCTTTTATCCAATCCGCGATTCAGACATGTGAATAGGAATGAAAACCAAGCTGTACCCGCCTGTCATGAGATCTCCATTGGAAAAATGATTCCTACTACACGTTTAACTCTTCTTTCATTTTTATTTTCACAAAACCGGTCTATCCATAATTTTTGCGAGACCATTTTCGGTCGTCTCACACGTGATATTCAAATTTACAACACACCTGAAAAATACGTATACCTGAACTTTTTGTGGCTTTTTAACAGTGTAAGAAATTCCGGAATAAGTTGACTTTGAGCAAAACTATGCCCAGATTTGAGGAGGCGGACACCTTTGTTGCCGCCGCCGCCGCCGCCGCCGCCCCGCACGGAAGCCATTTCTGCGAGACGTTGGGTCCTCTAACTCCCCTCAACAAATTTTTTTCTTGGAACGTGAACTCAATTTCTTGTAGACGTGGAGCCCTTCAGTAATTCATGCAAATATCTAGGGTAATGGTCGACGTACTTTGAAGAAAATTGTAATAAACTGTTTTGTATTGTCTGCAGACCTTTGAACAAAAACTCTGCGCAGCGCTCCGCGCTGCGCCCGATTCCATCCGACGATGACGTGCTACCCTTAATGACAAACAGTAAGTTGGTGTGAGATACTGAACCAATCACTTAACAAATTTACAAAATTCGTCAGTTTCACATGAATTGGACGTGATAGTGGTTTCAGAGTGATGATTGACCCAGATTGTATGAATGTTGTGACTAGCCGAAATTACAGAGTCTGGAAGGAAGCAGATAGTATTCAATTGAGGGTTGTTGAAATTGACTTGAAAATGTTCGACTCATAAACTGTATTTTTGTATGATTAGGTTAACTCAATATCTATATTTGGTAACTCAATTAGTATAAAAACGAGTGTCAAGAAAGTAAAGATTTGTTTTAGAGATCACATGAACGAAAAATATAAAACAGGTCCAATAAACGGATATTAAGAGGGAAAGGCCAAGCTCGCTTGTTTAAAATATGGCAAAAATCTAGTTGGATTTTCGTGTAATGTATTCAGATGTTGCATCATCGGTACTGAGTAATATTTGTGATACTTTGTGTTATTTTCAACCAATCGAGATTAGCCTTTCTCTCTTAATATCCGTTTATTGGACCTGTTTCATATTTTTCGTTTATGTGATCTCTAAAACTAATCTTTACTTTCTTGACACTCGTTTTTTATACTAATTGACCTCTTTTTCTATAGTTACGGAGAAACTCTTATCGAAACAATATATAACCATGTGGAAATAATTCACGTCATTTTTGATCAAGTTTGACACAGCATTGAGCATTGGGATAACTCAAAATCATACTAGCAGTATATTGCAAATGGCACCGCTCGAGGCGGGAGTCGAACCTCAATCCGTTTTCACTAGAACAGAAATTGTATCCACTGTGCACTCAGACATGTGAATGCAAATGAAAACTAGGCTATACGCGCAACCGAGTTCTGAGTTGAGAAGTTTAGGAATCAATTTCACGTGATTAGCCTTTTTTCATTTTGATTTTCTCGAAACCGCTCGATTTAGAAATATTCCTGAGACCATTTAAGGCTCTATCATCCTTAAAATGAAATTTGCAACTGTGACTGAAAAATACGCATACCCCAACTTTTTATTCGCTTCACAAGAGTGTAAACTGTGTTCAGAAATTTTTATTGAGAGCGAAGCTGTGCCCCGAAATTAGGGCGGACATTTTTTGTAGCCGCCGCCGCTGCCGCCGCCGTCGCCGCCCCGTTACGGAAGTCATTTTTGCGAGATGTTTACCCTTCCAACTCACGTCAACTGGGTCACTTTGAACTCAAACTCACAAATATTGTAGATGTATGCCCTTCAATTGCTCACCGCAAGTTTCTCGAAAAATTGTGCACAAATAACTAAGAAATGGGCAAAAAACTTTTCAAAACGTCTGCATAGTTGATAACAAAAACAAATCTGCGCAGCGCTCCGCGCTGCGCACGATATCTTTAACGCGACCAAAAACCCTAGTTCGTTTGGCATCAGTCACGTGATGGAAATAACTGTGCGTAAACGACAAATCCCTCTATAGGGAGTGATAGTGGTTTAATCTCATCATACATCCTAATTTACGAATTTGGACCGAATAGCAACTGGATCAAACTACAAGCACACACCGTATAGGCCTGTTTCAGAAAGAGTGAATCTATTAGGTCTTCTTCAACAGTTGCACTCGTGCATTTCACTGTTTCTCTGGGGCTGGAACCCGTGCCGTTTCGCACTCTCTGCAATAAAAGAAAACAGAAAACTCTTTGAGAACGGTTCTTGAAAATTTCCTGTTTCCTTCATTCCAGAGAGTGCAAGACGACACGTTTTCCAGTCTCCCAACGTGGAAGATTTCCCAGTTTTTCATTTCATTTGCTAGAATTCTATCTCAGATACGGTTGATTACCAATGAAAATTCGGACCGCAGAGCCTATTGAATCCTCTCACAAGGTGGGTTTTTGTTCATTTGGTTCAGAGAAGTTCAACTTCTCAACTTTAGTCTGTGTATTAATATAAAATTCCAACTTGTTCAACTCAGAAACTGATAACTTGACGATGAAAGTAAATCTCACTTTTCTGAGAATTTTCTTGCAACTGTAAATAGTGAAAGGTGCGCTTTAGCGACAGTAGCAGACCGAATCACCTTCTTCAATCTGAATTGTTTATAGTTTGATCCCTGTGTGCTGATTTAAAGAAGGACGGTTATGTGGACCAATCTCGTGTCAACGGTCCTTTAAACTGCATTTGAAAAATGTATTGCAGTTCAAAGGACTGAACCGTTGCGATTGGACAACATAATCATCCTTCTTTAAGACTTGATTTTAAGCAAAATTTCAGAATTAAACTACACCTCAGAATGAGTCATCCCCTATCAACAATCGAAATAGAAGCGAGTAACGGAAAAATGCACAGAAGTTGCCAAAACGATGTTACTCGTTTACATTATTGACTGGGAAGTTGAGACTTGAAAATGTTCCCTATTTGCAGAGAAAATCCGAGGTGAGCGACGGTTATGTGCTGCGTATCGAGGAGTACTGCGAGAATGGAAATGTTCACAGGAATTGGTCGTTTGACAAGATCGGAGGGACAACCAATCAGAGAGAGCCGAGCTCGCTGATTCGTCGAATTAATGACGCCATCGATCCTATTCTCAAGGTCGAAAACGGGGCTCCGAATATGAGGTACGCTTTCCAGAGCGAAAGGGAGGAAAAAAGAGAGAGAGAGAGAAAGAGAGGGTGAGTGAGAGGCGAGAGAGATAAGATAGAAAGAGAGCGATATAGAGAGAAAAATAGATAGAGGAAGATGGAGAGTTTGTGAATGAGTGAAGAAGAGCGAGAGAAAGTCGTAGAACTGATAAATACAATTCATAATGTTTATTTCTGTTTTTCAGAAACATTCCAAGTTTTCCATCAACGAACACCGTGTGTCGCCGAAAGAACAATGTGAGTATTTGTGGAATATGTACACTTATTTAATTTATACCTCATGGCCCAGAATGAAAAACCGCGCAACTATCTCCAAATTCGAAATTTTCAAATTCAAATGTCATTGTCTATTCATTTTTTCCCACTTCTTTTCTTCCAATCTCTTGCACTTTTGATAGTTCAGGTTTAAATTTTACCAAGACTTTCCCATTATAATGGGGTCCTAGGCAATGTAGTATTTTTGTTTTGGTGAAGGTAATTAATAAAAAAAAATAGTAAAAATATAGTATTCTTCTTTTCCCTCTGGGGGGATAACACGTTTTCTCCTTTCCACGTTGTTATTTCGCGTTGCCGAAAACATGTTAACTTGTTTCGAGAGAGGGTTGTTTTCAGGAAAAGTTGAATGAGGAGAGAAGAGGAAGAGAAAAAGAACGTGCAATGAGGAGCAGATCCGAGAGCAAGAAGGTGGGATCAACGAACGGGTTTTTCTAACCGCAGAACCGCAAAACCGCAAAAGCGGGAAAACCCATGAAAATAAAAACTGCTAGCCAATTCAAAAAATATACGTATGCTAAGCATAATCTCAAGTATTAGGATAGTTTCATTTATTTAGGAGATGGAGTTGTTAATGTTTTTTTCATATATTGGGTCGTTTGCTTCTCATGAGACTCAGTTTTCAGATTTTTTCTGATCAACTAGTGATACGGTACAAGTACAACAATCGTTTTTCTACTTTCAGAGTCACGATGAAAAGGTGTCGCGTCGCAAAAGGTATGTTAGAGATTAGAGTCGTATGTTGTAGTTCGTACATTTCCCAACTGGACTTGGGCAGCTTGCCAATGAACTTTCAAGGCAGCTTTTGAACTTGAACATGTTGAAATACTTCAAAACAATAGAAGTTAATATGAAGGGTTCTTCCCCTTAGTTGTAATTCGTATTCAGTGAAACTTCTGTAAAATATGTGTTCCCCTAAATAACAGTCTTCCAAAGTTTTTGGCACGCTGCCAACGAGTCCAGTTGGGAGATGTGAGCACTATGGTAATTTTTCTCATGTATGCAGTTATGTTACTCTATGGCTCAGGGTTAGGCTTAGGTTTAGGCATGCACTGAAAACATTTTTCTACGGAACATTCTCACTCAATCAATTGAGTACAGAATATTTGAGAGGTGTGAGATATACACCGAACTCATTAATTTCTGTTATGTATTGGTCTGACAAATATTCCGTCTTGTTCGCTATTTCTATCTGCTATACATTTGCTCTTTGATCTTTCAGTGCTACTTCTCCCCTGGCTCGCCGTATGAAACAAGCCAGAATTCTGAAAGAAGAGGAGGATGAGTACAGCAGGGATGAAAAAAGGAGAGAGATTAGAGAAAGAGAGAAGAATGGCAACCAGAGAGGAGAGGAAATGAAGATCACACAGAATCTCTACTTTCAAACATTCCACGCCGGTTCTCCTTTGGCGCGTCGCATGAAACAGGTACGAACTTTATAATATTGTATGGTATTATTATGGTATATATTGAACCATATTATTATGTTGTTAATATCATACATGTTACAGGCGCGAATTTTGAAAGAGGAGGAAGACGAGTACAGAAGAGACGAAAAGAGAAGAGAGAACAGGGAGAAAGAAAAGGAGAAGAAAGAGGAGGAGCTGAAGTGTACACAGAAGGTGAGACAGATTATGATTGACCTAATCTTTATTGCAGTTTGCTCTTAACACACGCCAAATTTCACGAATTTTAATCGAAAAGCTCTTGGCTACAAACACAGTGCGATAGTGCAACATGCAATAAGCTTACTTTGTAAAAAGCGAACCGTGTAACTCTGTTTTGCAGAAGTACGACTCCCTCCTCCAACAGTTGGCCTCGCTGAATCACAAACTCGAGGTACGGATGGATGTTCATGTATTTCTATTCAGCTTCTTTGTGTTTTTATCTTTCTCTCCTTTTTTGTTAGATTGGTTGCAGTTCCGTCGCCAATGGACAATAAACTACCACGCGGGAGTAAAAGTGATGTGGAGAGCAATTGTACAATTTCCACCTATTTTATACATTGTCACTTCACATATAAATCCTTGCAGGTTTCGGGGAGAGTGGCGTCTTCTAACCGCGCGCCGGACGCCGTTGTTTCGGCTTTGGCCGCAGCCGCCTCCGCCGCAGTTTGCGACGCCTATCAGAACTATAGAACTTGTGCGGTCAGTCGGTTCAGTTATGTATGTGAGGAAGTTTAGTGACGTGGTGGTGGTGGTTAGTTCAGATAGGCTAATAGCAAATAGCGGTTAGGTGATTAATACCGGTGCACAATGATTACTCAACTTGAAGAAGGACAATGTGGTACACTCTCGTGTCAACGGTCCTTTAAACTGCAAACTCAACTTGAAGAAGGACAATGTGGTACACTCTCGTGTCAACGGTCCTTTAAACTGCAAACTCAACTTGAAGAAGGACTATGTGGTACAATCTCGTGTCAACGGTCCTTTAAACTGCAATTGAAAAATGTATTGCAGTTTAAAGGACTGAATCGTTGCGATTGGACCACATAATCGTCCTTCTTTAACACCACCTTGGATGAACCCCAACTTAATGAATGTAAAAAACAAGGAATGTATCAAAATTTTATCGTTTTCTTCAAAAATCTCATAGTTGGACAGCAGTTCATGAATTTTCTGAACTATTCAACAACTTTCACGCAGCCTATGTATATTGTAACAGTATTTTCTTCCAGCAAGACAAACAGTAACACAACCTCTTTCCCAATTTCATAGTGTTTTAATTGTCATTCATATGTTATTTAATATCCTACATTTCAATCAATATTTTTTTATTTTCAGATGTTGGCCGGCCATGACATCATCCCGAAATCGGTGGAAAAAATGCAACAAATGACGGAGATCGATAACCAGCTCAAGTCCATCTCCAAGCCCAACTAGACCATCGTGTGAATATGTTCTACAGTGAATAAAGTTAATTTTCGGGAAATGTTCAGAGAAAAATATGTTAAAACATCTTTGTCAAGAACTTAATATGAAATCTAGTTTTTATCTAATTTTGTGACGAGTACCGCTTCCGAAAACTGGCCGACCAAAGTTTTCCTTCGCAACGCATATAAATCGAATCATGTGCTCCATAGTACTACCAGCTCACGACCCTATCTTCAAACTAATTCGTTGATTGCTCGCTAACGTTTTATAGATGAAAACAAATAATTTTTGACTCGGTTGAGTTGAGAAGAAACGAAAATTAGCACATTGACAATAACTGTTAGAAATGGTTTATTATTATCTGTCATACAGTATCATAGACTCATCACGCAACGGGGGACTCGAAACATTCAACTGTGGTCACAGTTCGTTCCATTCGATACACCCAAACCCCGTTGATGCAATCGAGAGCGGCTTCTGTGATCTGAAACCGAAAAAACTCTGGAACGAGCCGAACTTTTCTGCACGGTAGTACAAAAGTACGATGAGGAAGTATCGAGCTAAAATATAGTTTGTGGCCATACTGGTCAACGTTGGTCTCCGGTTAGAATCTTCTGTGAAGTTACTGTTCGATCATAATCTCGGTCAATGGTCAGGAATCGAAAATTTCTGTACTGTATATCTCACGTAACAGTAAATGCATGACATTGTTGGTTTCAATTATTGAAGCGAACACAAGCTGGTATCGCGCGCAGCGCGAAGCGCTGCGTGTGAGTTGTGTTTGGTTTGGCCATTGCGCACCCGTTTTTGGCTTTCAAACCACAAAAGTCTTCAAATAAAACTTTTTTTCGAAATTTTAAAAGAGAGAAAGCTAGATATCTATTAAATACATGTCGTGTGAAAACATTAAGGAAATCGGTCAAGGTTGAGAAAAGTTATGCTGTCGTGTCGTTATGAAAATTTCCGTTGTCCCTCGTCGCTCGTCCCCCGTCGCTCGTCCCTCGTCGCTCGTCCGATGTCCGCATAGAAAATTATTTTTTCAACTACTGGACCGATTCGGCTGAAATTTGGCACACATGTGTAAACCCTAAAGTTAGCGCGGCCCCAAAAGTTTGATGATGTCACGTTATGTCTGACGCTTGGCGCTGGCGCCAGATGGCGCCAAAAGCTGGAAAATATGTGTTCCCATGAATAAATTTGTTTGAAATTTCCCACAGATGTCATAAAAGTAGGTTCAACCTGGTTTCCAAAACATCGTGCCATCATTATCAAATGGCGCCAAACGCGGGCGCCTATTGGCGCCAAATGAGAACGACGCTAGCGAAGTAGGGTAACGACCGGATTCGTTCACAGAGGTCAGAACTATTCATTTAGTGGACAAGCGGATTGAGTATCCACATTTCTTTGACATTTGGCGCCAAAAAGCCCGTTTATCCGCCAATTGGCGCCAAATCTGAAAATATTGTTTCCGAACAAAAAATCGTCGGAAACTGTTCTAATTGATCAAAACCGTTCGTTCCAGTTCCTTCCCACCAATTGGAGTAACATGTATGATTATTGGCGCCTAACGCTGGTGCCCGTTGGCGCCAAATAAGTAAAGGCGTGCGTTGCACTGTAATGACTCAGATTTTTATAAAATAGGTGAAAAGGGTTTGTGGTTTTTACAAGTTTCGCCAATCACGCCAATTTTAGAGGTCAATTGGCGCCAAAAATAATTTGAAAAACCAGGATCACACCGTTTGAGAACTCTAAACCTCGCCCAGTAATCAGGATGTTTGATAGTCGCCATGTTCCTAATTTAATTCTGATTGTTCTAATCAATGAGTGATTGTACTAGTACAACTAGCAAAAAGAGAACAATTAGTAAAAAGTGGGGGACCAGGAAGTGTGTGAGTTCTGTTCGGTTTCACCGTTTTCAGCAAAAAGTGAACAATACGAGGTTGGGATTGTGCAACAAAAATAGAACAATACATAGGTTTGCACAACGGTTCACAAAAAACATTTATTACACAAATCCTGATTTTAGCGTGAGTGTATGAGTGGTTTGACGTACGTACGTTGTGAAACGTTGTGCAAACCTATGTATTGTTCTATTTTTGTTGCACAATCCCAACCTCGTATTGTTCACTTTTTGCTGAAAACGGTGAAACCGAACAGAACTCACACACTTCCTGGTCCCCACTTTTTACTAATGATTTTTCATTTGGAGTGGTCTGGTTCAATCTGGTTCAATAATCAACACCAACCATACGTCCAACAAAAAACCGAGCTAATTATCAACATTTCACGTTATTATTGACGTGAAATGTTAATTAATCTTATGATTAGTTTAGGTGAACATTTGAGTTGACACCGTTTTCGCATCCGCTTTACGCTGTCCATGGTCAGGGGCATGAAGCGTCAAGTGTCAGTTATTCCATCTGCATAGTTTACAGTAGGGTTGTTAATCGAGTTCAACATTTCGAGTTTTCGAGTTTTGGGAAATTTCGAGTATTCGAGTTTTCGGATTTTCGAGTTTGGCGAAATTTCGAGTTTTCGAGAGTTGGAAAATTTGGAGTTTTTGAGTTTTCCAGTTTTCCAGTTTTGAGAATTTTCGAGTTTTCGAGTTTTGGGAAATAAACTCTCGAAAATGTTCGAGTTTTTTCGAGTCAAGTCGAGTTTTCGAGTTTTCGAGTTTTGAGAAATTTCGAGTTTTAACAACCCTAGTTTACAGTCGTCTGCCACAAGCTACAATATCTGGGGTCGATTGGATTCCGGCAGGATGCACATGTTTTTCGAGCCAAGTATGTGTTTCAGTTCTACTGAGACTCCTATCGTAAAAATACAAATTTCTAAGTCGTTCTAGTCACGTGAAAATAATCGGAAAGTTTCAGGATTCACTTATTCGATTCATTATGTCCCAATCGCAAATTATGAATTATTTTCTACAAAATGAAAGTTTGCGCTAGGGATACTTCATAGAAAGTTCAAATGTGTACTGTGTAGAAAGTAGTCTACTGTGACTAGTGTACTGTGTAGAAGTCGCAGTCGAAATGATGTGGACTATAGGCAAATTTATAAATTGTTGTCTCTTGCCGGAATCGAACCTGCGAACAAAAGATTCGTTACTGAAAAGTAACCACTGCGCTACGAGAACACATCATCGACAAGCCTCGGAATCAAAGACATGTGTCCGTACACAGCAGAAACTGAGATATACAGTCCCCTTTCGTCTTTCTGTTGATGACGACTACATATATACCTCAGTCATGTCGGCGTTCTCGGCCGGTCCTCCCTCGTTGATGTTGAACTGCATGAAGGAGAAGAAGCCGTCGTTAGCGTCACAAATCGCAGTCAGCGTCAGACATCCGGTCGCCGGGTCCAGCGTCTCGATTCTGAATCATGATTCAAGGTTTAAAGATTGGTGAACTACATACCTAACCGGTTTTTTCGGTGACTAAACCAATTTTGGTGCCCCATTTGTTAGATCACCCGAGTAGGTAACCGGTTAGTAACCTAAAATGAAAAGCCGGGACCCTTCAATCTAACGCAAACATTGAGTTTACCGTCAGTTTTTACGGTAATCGAATTTTTGTTAGGTATGCAAAAATTATCGTATCTTCACACAATTTATTACCAATTTCATGATATCACTTTCGTTTTCTCTACGCTGATTTGCTCTGTTCAAACTGACGAATGTGAGAGTATTCTCACAGCCCTTGTTGAAAAGAACAGAGGTTGACGAGGTCATGAAACGAAACGTTCGCTATTCATATCGTGATTGCGTAGGGCGACTGAATTGCCCAACTAAAAGTCAATCATTCGAAAAAAAGACACTAAGGTTTGCATCAGGCAATCTAAGAGGTTGGCATACTCGAACCGATAATATTCATACATCAGTACTACATACACCTCTCCTAAGTACATCAAATGTCAAACTTGTGAGGCTAGTGAGTCATATGCATTGTGACATACATACATCACATCAAAAATGTGGCAAAAATCTATTTTTTGTTTCGTATGCGTGTGAAATTTTTCACTAGTGAATTTTTTGGATTTATGCAAAGTTACAATGTTTATATAATCAGCGCATGCAGCGACAAAACAATTTGGAGATCGTTCATTGACCACTACTATGTAACATTGTGATGTGGCGAACAGAACTTGAAACTTGAATAATACCTGAACGTGGAGTCAATAGAAGTTGGGTCGTCGGCTTGGGTCTGTACGAAGGTGATTTGGTCGGAAGTGCAACCAGAACAGCTGGCTGTAAACAAGAACTTTTCTTGTGGGAGCGAATACAACTAAGTTGTAGTTTGAACTCTCCACAAGAAATTTCAGTTGAAAAGCAGCGGGATAAAACTACAAGGTTAACACACGCCGCAGCGGCTTGCTTCAGAAAGTGAGAACGCTTTAATTGATTGAGCCGAATCACTTCACTTTTTCCTTTTCTTTTCAACTAAAAACTGCACGAAGACATATGACAACTCGTAAAAACTCAACAAAGAAGATTTTTCCGGGGACAGTGTGACACAACTTGCCATACAACTTTTACCTCCTACTTTTCAGCTAGAATGGAAAAATGGGGGGGGGTTGAAAGCGCGAAAAAAATCACCAATTCGGAAAACGCACAAGTTGTGGTTGTGGCGACAGTGGTGGTAGTCGTGACACTGGAGGCGGTGGTCGTCGTTGTGGTCGTGGCGGTAGCTGAGGTTGTGGTTCCGGTGGTGGCGGCACAGTTGTCCGACTGGACCACCCAAATAGATATAATAGAGCCGGTCAGCCAGAGATCAGGGCGCATTCTAGGATTCTGCGCTGGGAAAACAAGGAGATTTCTCAAACAACTTCTTCACATTAAAGAGATGTAAGGGGAGCAGAGATAGAGTCAAATATCGACAAACAGAGAAATGGAGAGCGAGAACATTGATTAGTTCTGCATACACTTCTCTACATAGCGAAAGACTAAACACAAACTGAACATTGCAGTGTAGAAAACGGACAAATAAAACTGAGTGAGTGAGAGAGTGGAAGAAAGGAAATAAGAGAGGAAGTGGTCCGTTTCTAAACCGAACCAAACTTACCAGTTAAATGTAAAACCGAACCAATTCAACTAAGAAATGTTTAAGTTGGTCGACTACGTCACGTTTATTAGGGTTTCGTTTAGTTTTCTATCGGTTTGAGGATTCAAGTGGTTCGGTTTTTCACCGAACCAGTACTTGCTTCGAATTTGGTACGGGAAAAGTCGGTTCGGGAAGAAATTTGCCTAAAGAGGGTGAGCGAAAGCAACCAAGAAAACAGAGAGACCAGAGAAAAAGAGGCAGAGAGAACTACTACAAACGTCGATGTTTTCATATATAATATATGTACGTAAACCGTAACTAAAACATGCTCTACTACATACAAACGAGGGTTTGTTCAACTGAACTTCCCTTCGTAAACATTTACAGTGGGAAATGGACTCTTTCCGTCAACTTATGGTTAGTTAGGGGGAAATAACCATCACAACACGCACAAAAGAGGATGTTTTTGGAACAACTTCGCGAATGTGCAACTGTCGACTGTGGAAGTCTATGTAGAAATGATCAGGACTATAGTGAACGGCTTGCACAAGTTGATATCATGATCAGAACACAACCACACTCTTGTGAAGATCGTTCGTGTTCAAAGTGAACACAAATGAGGTAGATGAATGGATGGAACGTTATTCTAATTCTCGAATTGCGGCGCTTAGGTCAATTATGACATCACTTTTTCAGGTTTCAGCATAAAAAGGTTCCCGACGCGATCCGCCCGTCAATCGTCATTTACCTCGCGTCCTAAAGTGAGTGGTCAGCGAACAATAAGAAGCGAAAGTTCAAGTCGATCCTTGACTTAGAAGAAACTTGTTTCCAACTGCAATCGAATGAAAGACACAAAAACTGCGCAGTGGTTTCTCTTTTCAACATCTGCGTGAAATATATTAATTAGGGATATAGGATATACGGGATAAAACCAGCTTACACTAGCGTCAATTATCGAGTGCCAACTTTAGGGAGACGCAAAATTGTCAGTTAGTTGTGTTCTGATATGTTTGTTTTGTAGTTGGGTCTCAAAATAGTGCGAAAAGTGAGAGACGCAGAAATAGTGCTCAAAGTGAGAGACGCAGGATTAGGATGAGTCGCCAGGATGCTCTAGCGTACACTCTTGCTCTGCCGACTGCAACAATTGTCGCGACAGTTGGCAGCAAAAAGTAGGAACGCAGAGTTGGCAGCAGATTGTAGCTGCCGGCAGCAAGTCTCGTCTTGCAGTCGGCAACACGATCAATAATCACATTTTGTATTTTGCTGCTGCTGCTTCCAGAGTTGGCAGCAAAAAGTATGAACCCTGCCGTAACGTAAATTCATCAAAAAGTGGGGGACCAACAGTTGTGTGATTTGTACGAGCTACTCAAGGACGGATGAACTTCTAGGGACACTGCAACAAAAAGGGAAAAATATAGAGAGGGTTGTTATGAAGTGGTGATGCCACAAAAAGAGAAAAATATTTTGCTAACTAGCTCACGGTAGATGACAAGACACAGCTAAATAATTGTCTCGACAACAGTAATCTCGCTCAATGTTTTTAAATGTCGTAACATATCTGAACAGAAAAGCTGTGACTTGTGATCTACCGTGAGCTAGTTAGCAAAATATTTTTCTCTTTTTGTGGCATCACCACTTCATAACAACCCTCTCTATATTTTTCCCTTTTTGTTGCAGTGTCCCTAGAAGTTCATCCGTCCTTGAGTAGCTCGTACAAATCACACAACTGTTGGTCCCCCACTTTTTGATGAATTTTACACTTTTTGTAGACATTCCGGAGGCATGTCTAAATTTTTAATTGAAATATAAAGGAACTAACTATATTTGCTTTGTTGGTTTTCTTGTTAGACCGAACAATACATTACAAAAATGTCGAGGTTCAAAGACGATAGGACATGAAGAATATATTTGCTTCAAATGAAAAACATATGTTAGCGGTGCTATAAATTGTATAGAAAAATGTTTGACGCCAACTTTGCACATTGTACTTATGAGATCTTCGGGCCATCACAAAACACATCATGTTTAATATATGAAGCTTCTTTGTTGATAACGCACTTGCCAACTATTATCATAGTTTGGAGAAATATTTGACGTCAACTTTGCACTTTTCCAGTATGACGTCATCTGGCCTTCAGAAACCCAGATAACGAAATGTTTACATGAATTTCTCTCGTTACTTATCCACTTGCCCACTATTATTATCATTTGAAGAATAAATTTAAATTGACGTCAACTTTGTAGTTTTCCAATTTGACGTCATCTGGCCTTCAGAATCCCAGAATACGGCACGGTTAGATGGAGTTTCATCGTTGACAACCCTCTTTCCAACTATTATCATCATTTGGAGAAATATTTGACGTCAACTTTGCACTTTTCAAAGATGACGTCATCTGGCCTCCAGAATCCCAGATAACGAAATGATTAGAAAAATTTCTATTGTTACTAATCCACTTGCCCACTATTATTATCATTTGAAGAATAAATTGACGTCAACTTTGTACTTTTCTAATTTGACGTCATCTGGCCTTCAGAATCCCAGAATACGACACGTTTAGATGGAGTTTCATCGTTGACAACCCTCTTTCCAACTATTATCATCATTTGGACAAATATTTGACGTCAACTTTGCACTTTTCAAAGATGACGTCATCTGGCCTCCAGAATCCCAGATAACGAAATGATTAGAAAAATTTATATTGTTACTAATCCACTTGCCCACTATTATTATCATTTGAAGAATAAATTGACGTCAAATTTGTACTTTTCTAATTTGACGTCATCTGGTTTTCAGAATCACAGAATACGACATGTTTAGATGAAGTTTCATCGTTGATTACCCACTTCCCAACTATTGTCATCATTTGGATAAATATTTGACTTCAACTTTGCACTTTTCAAAGATGACGTCATCTGGCCTCCAGAATCCTGAATGACGTCATGAATAGATTCCTTCATATTTAAACTAAAGTTACGATGGTATTCTGTTTGAATTTTATCAAAATCGGGCAGTGATACCTTAGGTTGCAAGACAGTTTGTGAGTCTGATTAACCGACCTGACAGAGAAAGCGAGAGAGTGCACTGAATGGAGAGACGCAGAGACATTTATTTCAAAAGGTCGTAACTTGGTGAACAATTATTTTTTTCATAAATTTTTTTGCAGTCATTCAGTTTTTGTAAGAGTTCTATCACCACTCCAAATTTCAGCCAAATCTGTTAAGTTGCGACAGAGATAGCACCACAGCACGCCATGACGGAAGGAAGGAAGGAAGGAAGGACACACGACGGAAGTTGGCGCTCTGGATGAAGCGAAAACGTCATAACTCGGCTCAAACTTAACCGATTTTGTTAAAATTTGATACACAACTTGCAAACATGCTGTAGAAAAGTCCCAATTCATTAAAAGTTTTGTTTTGCAAATTTGAGCCTTTTTATGAGAAAACTAAAAAAATGAAGGCGCGCATTAGCCGGACCAAAGACAAATCACGCACAGCGCTTCGCGCTGCGCGCGATATGTCTTTGTATTTCACCCTCCCCTACCTGGAGATTACATTCCCGATATATTTTACTGTAAGCGAGATGGCATTCGTGTACCAAAGCCTTGCCAGTCATTCTTTCTTTCATTTTCATGTTATGTTGAATTCTAGCTACTCCGAAAATAATCTGTCAACTATAAAAAGCTGCTCACGGTTGCGTCAAACTACGCGTTTCATTCGAAAACTCACAACAAATTGCGCGATTGATCGTTGATGACTTTTCTTTTCACGTTTAATGAATGGGATTCATATTGTGATGGATACAACGAACAAACAGAAGTAAATTCACAAGGTAATCGGTTGTAACATGGAATATACGATGAGTGTTCAGCTTATTGGTTCATGCACCGTTGGCTCATTGGGAGTTGACTATAGGAATGACCAATATATAATACACGCCAAAATTCCATGAATTCCTGTTACTGGGAGAGAGCGACATCTAGTCTATTTATGAGTTCATTGGATTTAATCAAAACGAACATCGCAACAAGCAAATCTTGTATTTCTCAAGGACCGGGTGGCGGAGAAAAAACATAGTGAGGGGAAACTGTACTTGACCCACAATTTTCCGTTTCTCTTTCTACCTTGATATATCTCTCTTTTCATATCTCTCTCTCTCTCTCTCTCTCTCTCTCTCTCTCTCTCTCTCTCTCTCTTTCTCTCTCTCTCTCTTTCTCTCTCTCTTTCTCTATCTCACTCATGCAAAATTGGAACATTTTAATTGGACTCAGACAAAAACTCCGCAAAATCAATCTCTGAGCGTAACTAACGGAAAAATGACTCGAGATTTCGTTTACTTCAAGAACCAGTTCTCTTTTGAAGCAGGGAAATCATGTCCTGAGCTTCAGCGAAACTAATTTCTTAAAAGCACGGTAGCTCTAAACCATAGGAACAACAAAATTATTTTTTTCTGCAAAGATCAAGTTTTCGATAGAGAAGCCGAATTTGAACACACTGCCGACAAACCAATCATAACATTCAACAAAACAATGCTTTCAATCATATTTGCTCAAAAAGTACTGTAGCTGGGTATTTATCATCAATGCGCTGGAATTGAGTGTAACATGAAAAACTGCAAAGGATACAAGAGAAAGATAATAGTAGAAAAGCAGCCTGAATGAGTAGAAGGTTGGTGAATGAGGAGAATATACATTCCTTATTCTCATTTGTGAATATTCTTTGCACCCTTCAGAGAGGGAGGTGCGCGCGGGGTTGAGAGGACGTCTTGACCTGTATTCGCCCATCTAACTTATTACACTTGATTTTCGACACAACTGAAGAGTTTAAGGAAAAGTGGACGAAAATCGTATTTTGTCCCAACCTCACTTTCGATGATGGGTTATAAGTGAAAATTAACTATGCAAATTTCTTTCCCGAAATAATTTACATTGAAACCAACATTTCGGCTGACATTCTCGCCTGACTCTACAAAACTATCGCATTTTTGAGCAAAATTATTTTCTTCAAACCGCATTCTTATCATGTGTTCCCACTACAAACCGACGAAAAAATATCAACAACAATTCATGATCGACGCGTTATATACATAAACAAGAAATAAACCCGAATGGACAACGTAGACAAAAACACTATCGAGAAAACAGCCAGAACAATGGAGATCTCTCTGGGAGGAACAGCAGCCAAAATACTCAAAATAGTTTTAAAAACTAAAAAGAACTTATGGCAACAAGATGAAGTATCAGAATATATAAGAAAAATGTGAATCACATGATGAGAACTTCTAGGATAAATAAACCTGGGTAAAACAGCCAACAATATGTGAATCGACCAAATTATGTCCTATTATTAAACACAGACTTTGCGGTAAAACAACCGAGCAAATAAAACAAACGTAAAACTGTTTGCGCACAACAATGACGCTAACTAATTACATTATATATATGAATCCAATTTCACAGTTCACAATCGCTAACAATAGATATGAATATATTCACAGTTCATTCTAGAAAAGGCTGAGGCTACGCGCTCAAATTTTTCACCTAACCGGATTTTTTCGTAATCTTGCGTGAATGAAATGGGTCGTCACTTTTTCATTTTGAGTTACCGTTACCTACTGAAGTGACCTGAAAAAGCGGTTAGGTTACCAGAAAAAAACCCGGTTAGCTATAGAATTCACCGCCTACGCGCGCACCCTCTGCGGGGGTGCCTCGTGCATGGGGGGTCGTATGGGTGGTGCGCGCATCATGTGGGGCGGCAGACGGGCCTGCGGGGTGGCGGCCACCCGGTAGCCAGGATGTGGCTCCAGCTCCTGGCGCAACAGCGACATCAACACGAACTCGGTGGAGTAGACTGCTGAAAGGGGAAACACATGAAGAAGGCCAAACCAATGTGAAGATTAATCATAAAGGAACCTCGTACAACAAGCAATATTTAGGTGGAGAGTGGAGTATGTTTTGTGGGGCTACATGATGCCTCATCTGATGTGTACGTTTGAAAATCTGAACTGTTATTCGCATAAATCAGTCGTGTAGCCATGGACAATTACTTATTTTGAAAACTGAACAAAAGGAGAAGATAGATCAACTAACGGAAGTTGCAATCCAGCAGGTATTGTAGAGACTTGATGTCTGCCTCACAGCTGACCACCACGTACGACGACTCCGTTTCGATGCAATGCGCTGAAATATGATGGATTGGGAATGATTTATTCGTAACAAATATATATTGCAGAAAAGTCGCCTTTCCTTTACTCGCAGTTGCAATTCAAAAGATAATGAGCACATACAGTGCACAATCGATCGTAAACCTTCGACGAACAGGCAATACGAAACGACGTGTGACGTCATAAGTTTGCGACGTACCCTCACTTGACATTTAATGAAATGGTAATACATTGAGAAAACCTCAGCGACCGTGCACTTTTTTCATTGTTCTTCTAGAATACTGGCGCGTTAAACATTTTTCGAGAGTGAATTCACGTGACTATATTACTATGAGAAGCATTAACACAAAATGGTATCTGTTGATAAACTGACCAATTTTAGCTGGCGAAGGCTGTTCCTCCTCCACTTTGCCACCAGCCAGTTGGATGAGTCGAGAAAGCACTGCCATTGAGGGGACCACGGATGGGGTTATGTGGAAGGTTATATCCTGGAAAGAAGAATCGCATGAATCAAACGGTACCATACAGAACAAGTTGATCGAACCCTAACTAGGAATACATCGCCATAATGAAGTGTGATCATATAAAAAGAATATATGATAAGTCATCAATTTCAGTTTAACTCCTTGATGTTGTGATTCACCATCAACAACATGCAGAAACTGAACAATTGTGTATAGGCACATGCCAAAAATGTTAATCCAACGTTGAACACAGTACCTGGAATATTGGCCGGCTGCGCGCTCGCAGCACACTTCTTCTGCAGCTGTAGCCGAGATTCTTCTCCATATCTTCATCGCGCAGGAAATAATCGAGCGTATCTGAAGATGATGTTTATAAGGTCAGATTTTAGATAAGTTATGGAAAGATAGAGACTATATTCATAAATGTGAACCATATTACGACCGAAAGTTCCCAACACAATCATTGTCAATCAAGTTCATAATCGGAACTAGGCTACCAAGTAGCTATTCTAACAATTGCTTCTTCTAAGTGTTGCTTTCGATGCCGGTTGAAGAAATCAAACTACTCTTGTGGATAAAACCTCATTTATCAATCAGACTATTTCTATGGGTCAAAAGTCAAAAGGCAAAATCGCAACTGGCACCAACCCATGAACTGTCGACACTCGTATCCGTGTATGATCCAATAGGGCTGTACAATGTTCTTCCCCAGGGCAATGGCTTCGAGGAATCGTTCCGTCCGTCCACCCTGAGTTGCCACCAGATGGCTGCACTCTGACACTGAGTCCACCTCCGCACCGCCCAGGTAACGCAGTTTCTGAAGCAGGAATCAGTTGAAGAAACGTCTGATGAACATCACTTGAAATACTTCGAGATATGACAATATTGTTATTCAACCACTTGCAGATGCAAATTGGGGCCAACTCAGCTAAATAAAACAGAAAATATCAAATTGACCCTTGAAACCTGATAGAAACCGCACCCGACATTTTATCTTGCACTCACCCTACTGAGCATATCCTTGACATCATCCTCTATTCCACAGAAGGCGACTAGTACCGTCGGCTTTTCGCCCCTCTGCTCTCTCTCCTTCTCCACCTTGGCTAGGTCTTCGTCAGACGGACCCGGCTGTTGTTGCAATCTGCAAAATTATGTTCATCTTCACCGTTATTTGTAGTTTGCATCAAAAAGAAGCTTGAAGACATCCTCCATCCTACTTTTGAAAAGGTGATCGGAGAGATATAGAAACCTCAATTTTCCTATTCTCTTTGAAATTCTGACGCTCTTTTTAAATTCACATCTTTCACTCACTCAGGCGTACTCTTGAGTTATATCAATTCCTCGTTTAACGTCGAGCACCGTACCACACATCAGTAAGATATGAGTACTGAACGAAAAAAGAACCCTTTTTTTTCGATTTATGTAAGGAAAACTTTATAACTTTGTCACAAATGGGTAATTTTCTAATATTGACGAGAGGGAGACCGTTTATTGAATGTTTGTGATGAACTTGGACAGCTTCACTGGCGTATGAATAGTCAACTAATCTATACCAGACGTACCTGTGTCTTTTGTTGGGGAAGACAGAGTCGTCCGATTCGAGCACTCGACGAGTTTCCATGGAACGACTCCATTGATCTGGCTGGATCATTATAGGGAACTTCCAGGCAGCTGAAAGAACAGAGACAATGAATGATGAAGAAATGATGGTTGAGAGATTAAGACGCAGAGGTATAGAGAGAGGCAGAGATAGAGATAGAGGGAAAGATGGTGGAATAGAAGAAAGAATCTAATTGTTCAGAGTGTGACTACTGTGACAGATTACATCTCCACCGTCTGATCCAGCACAAAGTTAAATAATAGACTCCAACCCCAAAAAACGTACCCAGCAGTTGCTTGAAGCTGTCCATCATCATTTCCATGGCATACGGACCGGGAGTCACGTCACACGGCTGACCAACCTGAAAAAACAAACATTTTGTTGAGATTGAAAAATAAGTTCTAATCATACTGCAAGCATCACTTGCACTTCCCATCCACATTTTTGCATACAGAAAGTTTCAGTCAAAACCCTTATCCCAGTAACTTTTCTATACGCAATTAGCATCTCCGATACGACACTTGAATACTTGAAAAAATTACTATTTTTTTCTGAAACACTTTGTTACTGTTCGAATAAGTATAACCGTAATTGGTCGTAACTACACAGTAATTGCGAAGTCTTACCTGATAGCGTGGGTTGTCGACATCTGGACGCTGCATGCCAACATAGTTGTCAGCGAGATACTGGTAGTTGACAACCGGTACATCCCACTCTTGTGCCTTCAGTACCTTCTCAACACCTAGGCTGGAAATAACAGGATACAACCATACTCGGAATTCTTTGTTGTGGAGATGGCCCAACCCACCCATGAAAAAAACGCCACAAACTTGTCAAAACTGCTTTCTGCTGTTTTGAAAATAAAACTATGCAGCTCTATTCGAGTGTTCATTACGCGCCAATCTTTTTTCAACAAAGGTTGCTAATGTTGGTTCCACACTACCAGTTGTGTTATACAGTAAGCTACCTATAGGCGAAAATCAATGGAGAACTGAATTATTCTATTGTACTCACACTTTGGCGATGAGCAGGTTATTGTGTCTACTCAGACTGGGTGTCATTCTGGCTCCACAGCACTCGATCATCCATTGAATGGCCGATCGCTCCGACTCATCGAAGCCCGAAAGAGAGATGGTCTGCAAAGGTGGATTGAAATAAAGCTATCCCAACTCTGCTTTACGCATTTTCAAACAGAAAATAATAGTAGAACAAATGACACTCCTAGCAGAAGAAAGGTCACTATGTGAATACTTAGAGGTACTGCCGACTAGCCGTTTTAGGTACCACCCCCCCCCCCCTCCCTCTCTTTTCTAAACGAGATCATGTTCGTATCGTTTTGGTAAACAAATCAATTTACCAAAAACGAAACTAACATGATTTAGTTTGTCTCTCCTGGCTAGTTTTTCCTAACCTGGTACCCTTGTAAGATGATTGTGCATTTGACACACATTACCCAGGGGAACTTCGTACCCTCATAACTCAACATCTACGCTGTAACGACCCATGGGGAATGAATCACTATAACTACCTTTCCAACAAGTGGTCGGAACTCGTTACTCCAACCGCAGGGCAAATGAGCCAACTTGGAGGGGACTTCCATCTGTTTCTTCCGCAGCGTATCGCACAGCCATTGCAAAGTCACCAGACGCTTGCGCTCCTTTAGCGCCTGAAATTAGTTGGGTTAATACTGTGTTCTAGAAAAAATTTCTGTTAAACTATTCTTAACCCATTGCGCACCGTTGTGTAAGTTTCGAAGTAGATTTCCTATAAAATTGAAGTAAACGTGAAACGATATAAGGAGTCATGTCCAAATGAAGTGTAACTTTGACTGATACAAAGCTTTACAATTTTTGTATTGGAAGATTACCCCTTGTTCTGGAACAGAGAAAAAGGCCACTTCCAGAGTTGTTTTCAAATAGTCAAGTCTTATAATCTCCTAAATCCCCCGCCTACTCACCGTGAGTGGTATGGTGCCTCTGTGACAGTCGACAACGACGTGCGTGATGATGGGAAGCTTCTCGGTGAACGTCTTCGGTCCAAAGTCCACCTCTCCGCCGTGCAGCTTCACCGCTAGTGCCAGGTTGGACAGGTCCATCTGAATTTCAAGTTATCGGTTGTCGCAGGATCAGTTTTTCAATAGTATCGGTTTCGTTTAATGTATGAAACTCCACTTAGAATAATACAATAAAGTGTCTTCAACTCGAATGTACCTCTGTCGATTTTCACATACCCTGATACCTTGAGGTATTAGTGACTTCCTATACATTTGTGATGGATCGCTCGGTGACGTGCAGGAAAGCAGAAAAACTGACCTTATCAGTGTTGAACCTTTCAATGTCGAACAGATGTAGTACACATCCAGTTAGACACATATCCGGGCTGACTGGAACAAAGGAAATGACATATACGGAAACAATACACGCAACTTCACACTTATTCAGACACAACATGTAGGTCTTTTTACAATTCGAGTATCCCCTATGTAGTGCGAGGATCATCTATTTACCAGACGCGTGAGAAAGTTTCCAAAGTGTGGTCGAAGTTGTCGATAATGTTGGCCACTAGCGCCCTTTTGACGCCAACACCACCTTCACATAACATTCAGTGATACGGGAGAAAATAAAGTTTGCATTTTATTGTAAACCACAAGTGTTCTAAAATGACAGAAAAGCGAGGATATCAAAACTGATCAGCGATTAAAGATCAACTAACCACTGCCGGCCACCTGTGGATCGTGGGCAAAGAAGACGCTCTGTTGTTGTGGAACGGCCATTCGCATAGGAGCAAGATCACCTTCAAGGGACACAGTTTTGAACCGATAATGTCTGGTAGTTTTCTCAGTGCCTCAAATCAAGTTTTATTTTCTCAGCGATTCGCCAAGTACAGGTATGGTAGGTCAAAAACATATCACATATTGAGACTATTACTACAAACTCCACTTATTAACATCCATCTCATTACTCCACACATATATTATGTCGAGGCTGCGGCTGAATAGGCAAAACCAATTATACATGCATCGCTCAAGCAAATATCTCGCACATATTGGAAAAGTGCTTTTCTTTTTGAAAGAACACTAATGGCGTCGGTGATTTTTGAACCTTCAGAGAGTGATTTTACTATTTTACTACAGTTAACTATGTGCACGAATATGTGTGTATGGAGTCTGGTCGGCAGCCTTTGTTTTCGCGTGACATAAAAGCCATGATTCCTAGACAATAACAATGCATTGAAAAGTAATCCCATCTTTAGGTTCTATGAACATCCCATCACAATGTGCATTGAGATCATCCTTAGGTGGGAGAGTGAAAGCTACTTGGAATCCCATTCTCTTTTTAGACCGCATATCACCAAGGGATGCGCGCTGAGCCTGTTCGTGTCATTCAAAGGGCACAACAGGTTCACGTGTCTTACGGCTTATCTCAAAACTAACCACTACTTGCCCAAAACCAACCATTACGATCCGAAAACTAACCATTCCAACCGAAAACTAACCACTCCAATCCAAAAACTAACCACTCTTATCCCAAAACTAACCATTGCTCATGGGCCGCGGCATTGCCTGTTGTGGCGGCATGCCCTGCTGGTTGGGGGACATTAGGGGCGGAGATCGCATGTCCGCGGGACCACCGCCGTAGTGCGGAGAAGGAGTAGGCTGCGGAAAACGACCACCTGTAACCATTGTACGGTCAACTCCTCCACAGAACTCGACAAATGTAGTGATTTTCGCCGAAATGGAGAAAATTTACTTGAATTGATGCAAAATCAATTTTTTCCAAAGCTTTACATCGAAATCATTTTCGTTTTGTAGAATAGTCCCATGTTGCTTGTGTAAAATGACAATCAGCTAATTGGAACGATATTTGATCAAAAGTGCTACGTGTTCCCGAAAACATGATATACATAGAAAACAAGCTTTATTTTGCTCCTCCCATAACTCGGTGTCGTGTGAGACATTAAGAAGTTAACGAATGAAGAGCACAGGTGTATCTATAAATGTATCAAATGAAACTAACCGTTAGGAGTGAAGGGCTGTGGTGTTTGAGGTGTCTGTGGCTGTTGCGGGTTGTTGCCGTAGACTGAAACACATGCAATTACTAAACGATATTGTGTAGAGTGGTGTAGATCACCTATTTTCGTAATAGTTCCTAATTTTTTTGGCCAATTACCGATTGTCTAGACCTTTTTTGAATTAATGACCGTCGTAACCACTTCTTTAATTAGATACTTTCCATATGCATGGGTTCAAAGCACATTACCGAGCATGTGCGTAATCCCGCCTCCAAATATAACCTTTTGGCTTCCCAAAGGAAATTTCGATAATCAGTCCCAGCTTGAAATATCAAGCCACGCCCACAGTTACTAATATAATATTAAACGTGTAGTTCAGGAAACGAATAATAGGGTCGTATATCAGTTAGAAAGTCATTCACGCTACGAGGTTACCTATTTCCTAAGCTACTCCCGGGAAACAAGTGAAAATGTGAGAACATTTACTTATTTATGGTATAAAAGCTCTCAAATACGAGATACCAAACTGTGACGTGAACACATGCTGTGAAGGAGGTATTTATACCGAGACAATCCTTCAAAGAAAGCCACCCAGCCTTAAATACCGATGCTAATGGCGACCTAATAACACCCATTCCCTGATATATTCTAATAACATCAAGTCAGAGAATGTGTAACCAACATTAGTTAGATTCTGCGCTCGCTTTCGAAGAAGAACAAGGTGATATTGAAAGAGTTGAACACTGGAATGAAGAAGTGTCCCAAACAAGAAGGAAAATAGGAGATGAAAGACGCGACTAGGGGAAGGAAATGAGGTGGTGGAGAATAAATAAACAACTGCCAGCTTTTCTCGCTCCGCCATGCATAATTAACAGCGGAGAACCAGGAGCGAGAGAGTAAAAGAGAGAGCAACCCAGCAGCATATGCACGATACTCAATTTCAGGCGAAGACACACAACTCATTTATGGTCAAAAGTTGCAAGCGATAATTTGTCTTCTGCACACTAAAACGACAGAAAACAATTGCGTGAACCAAGTAAGTTATTTTATTAAAATTCTATCTACCACCTAAATTTGCCCGTATCTGGGCCACCATAGAATGTCAAGTTCCACAAATGGTTAATACTTTTTTGTTAACATCAACACATTGCGCTAAGTGATACTTTCAGACCTTACCGTTTTTCATGAGCAAGTGTGAGAACCAAATAGATGTACCGATGTGAGTACTATGTTGTATGTAGTGCGTTTGCGTATATGGATGTAATAACACAAGGGTAGGATTGTCAATTGTATAGTCTGTTCCACTACCCGACTGTCACTATGGCAATGCAACGACACGACGGGGTGATGAGTGCACAGCGACTACTTGGCACCTTGCCAACTCGAAAGGCTACCATAATTGCCAATTTATAGGGGAATCAGGTAGGGAGAACGTGATCGTTAGACTATTTTCCCTTCCAATAGAACTCTTCCGCTTATTAAGTAAATGAAAAAGTGATCTATTCCAAATATGTAAGGTCTTGTGGAGAAGTAATCTCAAATTTGATCAACGACCCCATATTTGTCGATAGTGAAATGAACCGCCAATAAAATAAGAAGATTGGCTTCAAAATAAAGGTTGTTCATTTTTATGAAACACTTCATTCAGCAACGGAACTCTGTAAGATCTAACGTTATAATTATTACAAAAACTGTCATGGAAACAGTTTGTAGAAAGTTTTGTTCTTTGAAAATCTTGTTCTCGCTAATAACTTCTTTCATACGTTTTTACTAGCGTGTATCATACAACAGTTCGCGGAAATCAAGAACCCTTCTACTAAACATAATGTCTTGATTATCACTCATTGGAAAAATGTTATTCAAATATATTCTAGTTAGTGAAAGCAGGTCCGCTGTGAGAAAAAGAGAGAGAAAGACGAATTGGTGGTCCGGACGGCTTACACGCTATACAATGCGCGCACGCAATAAGCATCTGCTCAGTATCCCTCCCCCCACCCGCCAGAGGTCACACAATATATTACTTGGATTCCAGCCATTCGAGACATTAATTGGATAGCATATTTTGGTGACACGACATGGTGAAAACGGAAAAACTGCTATACAACCCACGACAAGACTACTGGCCAACTCTAAAGCTGACATGGGTTATCATTCTAAATTTTTATCACAAATAGTTGTAACGGACCATTAAACACACAAAAAGTAAAGAAGTTAACAAAATCCAGGTGACCTAACTCTGTGAAAGTACCATGTACTTAAATAGTCAACTTTGCTGCATCCCACCAAATGTTCCTCACTCACAATTCCTGAACCTCATATCTGATGTGTTTTCTTCCCATTACCTACTCAATATCAGCGCTGAATAGAGCTGCTCAGTCGACAATAAGCAGCCACTAATTGTTTATCGTGAGTATGTGATAATCAGTGAGGTGGGTATTGATCATGCCCATGGTTTCCCGCAGTCAATGACATATATCATCGACATTATTAATTCAGAATAATGTAGTTGTTATCCAATGGAATTCACTCTACTGGGAAAAACATTTGTACATTTATTGGGTTATTGCTACAATCCATGATATCAACAGGTTCTTTAATGAAAGGAAACCAAAAAGGAAATGTTCACAATTATAAGAAACACAACTGATGTAATGTTGGAGGTTTGATTTTCACTAGTTGTTTTCTCTCTCGGCTTAGCCAAGATTAAACGAGCGACTTTGTATCAAACGAGAACTCCCATTCAAGTAATCACAGAGAAAATGCCAGCCAGATGATGTGAACAAACTGATTCAGCCAGAGTCTCAAATAGCAAAATTCCAATTATTATAAACTATCTTATTTGTGCAGTTTTCAAACATATAAACAACACAAAGTTCACCCCCCCCCCCCCCTCCCTCACCAAACGTGAGACGATTTTGTTGGGTGAACTATTCAGGGACCAATTTTCAAAACCGAGTATAAACAACCTTCATATTTCAGCCCATTTTACATTGTTTCCGTTGAACCACCTCACTTTCAACATGCAGCACATATGTGAACAGAACAAAGTTCAAACCCATAGTACCCAGCGAGGGCGCGAACGAACATACCGTTCAATTCGACACGTCGCATCATCGTGTTCAGCATGTCTGGGCTGGGCAGCTGCAGCGCGTCCTCTTCCAGGCTGCGCGCAGCAATTTTGGCGCGCACGCGACGCGACGACGGTTGTTCAACCGGGTCACTCGAAGGAGGCTTTTTGTGGACACGTGACACCGTGTCATCACGTGACAGACTGGGGGCGCTGGGAAAAGGAACAACTGGCTCCAGTTCATAGCTGATTGGATAGGTTTCAACGAAACGTGACGAAGACGACAGTGCCAAGACCTGCCGTTCGGAAGAACACATCTGAAGCAGAGGGACGAAAGTACTCGAACGGATAAGTGGAACGAAACGATGGTATCAAGAGTGCGGGTTAGAGGTAGAAAAGAAATAACGGAAGGTGGAAAGGGCAAAATTTCTCGCCCTCAAGTGAGCGAAACTACCATGTAGTTTCATAGAAGAAATGATGAAGGAACCACATAAGCGAAAACATTACAAAACTGGTCCGAACAACGGAACGACAATAAGAATTGTCTACAAAACATTCTAGCGGTACAATATTCCGGCTACGTTGTCTGAATATTCAAAACTTTGAAAAAAGTTCATTCCGGCCAAGTTTTGATGCCTACTTCGGAATCTCATGCTACTGTTGAAAGCAGTGAAAGAAACAACTACAACTCAAGGCGCAATATTGATGAGGGCGGATACAAATAAGTATTATTGTTCCTTTTAAAATCATGAGACACTTGTCACATTACTTGTGTCTGTGCCAAAAGGTTCTGCTCGAGTCTAGAAAACATGAAGAAAGTTGTCCTCGAAACTAACATTCTTTTTTATTCTTTCTCAAAGAGGTGGGAAAAGTAATTGATTAAATTGAGCATAGTCTAGCAATTTAATGATACTGAAGGTAGTCACGGACTGTCCTCATACACAGTCAGCCATTGATTCGTCGGGGTAAAAACAGAAGCTCTAGCTATCAATATCACATGTAACGGAAAATTTTGGTGAGTGGCGGAAAGTGGTTTCGTTATTCGTTAGGGTTGGTTACACATCAACTATATAATATTACTGTACACATGATTGGCGACTAAATCGGTCGAGTAATTACAAATTATGCGCGCTTTATGTAGGTATCGTTCAAAACAAAGCCGCAGCTTTTGCCGCTAATTTTCACATCGAATTGTACACAACTTTGAGCCAATGAATCAAATTTCCTAAATTTTTAAATAATTGAACTATTTCAATTCGAAATACGATAACGCCTTTTCGCTCGCCGACTGCAAATACAAGCAAAAAACAGGCTGTCAGCTTCCGACTGTAATGATGGGGAAGGAAGGAAATAAGAGCAACCTGTTGGAGGCTCGAGCCTAATGAATACCCAAGAGCATGGTAGTTATTACTAGATTGCCCGTCCAATTACCCTGCTCTCTTCCTCACATTAAGTTTCTCCTCTTTACAGAAGAAACGTGAAAATAAAAGCAAATTCTCAAAATATCATCCGATTTTTTCTTCCTATAAGTATAATTGACGCGTGTTAATCACCTCAACACTACAGCAAAGCGTATGAACATATCAGTAAAGCCTGACCATTTTCCAAAAAAAAAAGCGGTTTACTGATAAACTGATATAAATACGTCACATTTCCGAATTTGCCAACAAAAACACCCAAACTTTGCAATTTAGACAGAAAAAAGTCAGTTTTCCCAACTTCGTAGGATATTAGGCTAATACTGGCAGAATATGCTTGAATAAAATGTAATAAGATAAAAGGACATGTTTATAGAAATCATATTCATGCAGCATGCCCTAATGACATTTGAATGATGTAACTCGTGTAATTGTTCCCCACGGTATAAACTCCACCACCCTAATGAGTTTCAGCCAGAAACGAGAGAAAAAATATATGCCGGGGATGATATAAAACACAAGTTAAGCAGTGTTGACTTTCTTGACGGTGTTCAAGATAAAACGGATTAGAGCGCACGAATAACCTAGGCAGACAGGCCTCACGGCACTTGAATAGAGCCCCATATATAATGGGAGGTACATTTAGTATTCTTTCCGAAACCGTGCAGACTGAAAAAAACTTGTCTTTTAGATGTTCTGATAGTGTGGAAACTTGCGTTAATAGTCAAATACAACCATACACCGCCAAGGGCCTCTTATTCCTTCGACATTCTCGCGACCCCTCCCTGTTTTCTCGTGTCATGACCCCCAAAACGGCGGCGGTTTACACATGCAACCAGGTTGCATGCTTTTGGTTGCTTTTCAAATGCAACCAAACACTCAATTTTTGGACATTTTCCGGTTTTAATGCAATTTGGTTGCTTTTGGTTGCATTTGAAAAACAACCGAAAGCAACCCGGTTGCATTTGGAAAGCAACCAAACTGTCTTTACACATGCAACCTGGTTGCATTTTGGTTGCATGCAACCCGGTTGCATGTGTAATTGGCCCAAAACGGCGACATTCAACTGTTTTCCGTGAGATTATAGCTGATTTTGTATGAAATTCGTTAGTTAACAGCTCGCGACCCTTACTTTTCGCCAGGATTTGTTCGCGATTTCTCCTTTTATGAGGGGCCTTGGCGGTGTATGAATACAACCGAAAAAAAACCAAAAATTGAGCAATTTCTGATGCAAAATGAGTGAAGTCGATGCAATTTAAAGAAAACGGGTTCTATTTCGATGAATAGTCGTACCTTAATGGTGTGTGCTCTAAACGCTTTACTTTCTGTCTGTTGTTAGCAAAACGAAACGGTTAGCGCATTCATTGGTAACTATAGTGGAGAGAACTGTGTGGTTACGATAAGCGGAAAGACATAAAAGTTAATTCAACAATACATCAACAGATATAATATTTTTAACATTTGATGGGGTTGGCAACTGTGCGCCTATTTGTCATAAACAATGGCAGTGGAAACACATAAATGAGAAGTGTTTGGTAATAATACGACCATTCTCATGTAGGCTAATCGAACAGCACAACTACAATTAGTGTGACAGCGAAATTCAATTAACGCAATCTCACACTCAAAGGAGGCTACATTTTTATGACAAAATTATTCTATTGGAGATAAGAATCGTTCTAACTAGTTCATCATCTTAGGCCTAATTCATACTTTTGCGTGGACGTCTAAAGGGGGACAGAAAGGAAAGTTTATATGAAAGAGCTGCTTGAGAGAAACTGATATATACCTTTTTTACTCAAACTAACAAACCTAATTTGCAAACGGTTCACATGTTTTAGTCTTTTTTTGGGTTTTGGGGCGCGCAACGTTATGTTTAGGTACCCCGAAAACCATCTAAGATAGCAAAACAGGTATGAAAATCATCCATTCAACTCTAATCAGTGTATCATAACACGGGTGCAGCCGTACAGGATAGTTATAGAAGACCCAGGCTTCCTATGGCGTTCGGCTAATCCGAGGTTGGGGGGGGGATTGACGACAAATAGAGGCAATTAGACTCACTGCCTGCAACTAACTGGGGGCAGGTGGCCCGGAAAGATGCTGCTGCCCCATGAAACCGCGTCCACGCATAACGGCATAACCGATAGCCATGAAACCGTGAAATCATATTGATGGAATCGGGCTGATGGAATCATATTCGGGAAAACGACATATCGATTACAATCTCGTACTCCAGTAAAGTTGTTCGAACAGCCAGAAAAAATTTCCGCTTTTTGAGACGTACGTACTATAATCGAGAAGAGGGTTTCTATTTGTGGATTAGTCACATCTTTCTGACGTGTGATCATGATCACAATATTGACTTGACAGTGAAACAAAAGTTTGAGACGATCAAACTGAGAGTGAACCTAGTCTACCTGTGAAATGTGAGCAGAAACAGATGATTGTCTTATCAAATGCAAGCAATGCTGATAGCAACAACACACAACACGCATTTCAATGAACAGACTGATAGAATACCTTACTCTCACGAGTAGAAGACAAGTGACCTTGTTAAGTAAGTTGAATGCTGATACGCTCAGATAAAATGAACGACAATCGGAGCACATCCTCTCAGGCATCCTCATATCAATGTTAGAGCTATCATAGGAGTGATCGTCATTTCTCTAAGCTAGTGCACAATTTTTTGAAATGTGCAATACGCTAAAATATCATAAAAAAGAGAGTAGCCTGACGCATTGATTCTTTAGACTATTTACACGTAGTATGGTTAATTCTCCCGTCTGCTGGGCAAATTGACGGTAGTCAGTTTGTCAGTTAGTCTCAACGACGAAATACTTCGCAAAGGTCCAATAGACCGCTGACTGCAATGCAAGGCTAAATCATGAATTCTCAAAGAGTTAGCCAGGTGAGTTCATAATAAAATATGCAATTTAATCGGATTTGACGAAAACGTATGCACCTGTACGGGGTAATGGTCAATTTGTGAGTGCGCCAGACGCCTGTCAGAACCAGCTACATTTCAAACAAAACACGGGCATACTTCTCCACCACTGAATTACTATTTATGAATGAAAATTGTTCACGAATAAAACAAATATGCGAAACATGTCATAATTCGACTTCAGTGAAGTGAACCGAATGGTCAAAAGAACTGGAAAACGAGCTCTATTTTCGATAAACGATAATATTATGGAAATTTGCCTTGTTTCCATGCGAAATAGTGTGGGTACACTAATCTGAATCGTAAAACGGATTCTCCTTTGTAAAACGGTCACAAACTACTGAGTTGTGGCGTACATCTTTACGCATACATGTAGTATGTCCACTCCGTGCATGCGAATTGTGAATGAGAGATTGGAGTGGAATTGGATTGAATGAAATGAGTGAGAGCAAAGGCGCCGTGCGGGGGAACGTTCAGCGGCAGCACACTGATTAGCTGCCAACATAACATCATGTGCGGCTACGGCAGATATGGGAAGAAAGCAGGAAAGTCAGTAGACGAAGTGAAGCAATAACTCCTTTACTCCTTTCGATCCCGCGAAACGGTCTATCAGACGATGCGAACGAATTATCAGTCGAACAAATTATACATCTTGGAAGGGAGATAGCCAGACGAGAGAGAAACTTATAAAAAATTACAATCTTATTACTAAAATGTGTAGAGAACTACGTACTTACATCAAGCATACTTATTATAGTGATAGAATAGAATGTTTATTCGCGATTGAACACGTGTAACGTGATAACAACATGGCCTGTTTGTTACTAGTATGTTAGCGAGAAGTCATTCCATGTCTATATGATTGTGTGGCAGCGCATTTGGCGGGTGACGCTCTCACGATTACATGTAACACGTGGTGATTAACTGCGCCCGGCGCTACTGCCTGCCTACCTAATTTCAACCGTTACTATTTCATCTAATCCGATTTTCTCGTCCCAAACACAAACAAGATTTTCAATGTTATAGTTAGATCTATTGTTACCGGCTGGCAGCTAGGTACCCTGTTCAACATAGTACGTTCAAAACAGGAAACACTGAAACATTTGAGCAATACAACAAATCGCTTTGGTTTCAGTTGGAACCCCTCTTCTACACTACCCGCTCATATAATCGATACCATTGATCTACACTACCCTCGATACCATTGACAAACTACCCCAATAACATTTCCACTAATCTAACCGAGAACAGACTAAAACTTAAAAGATGTGCTCTATCCGAAAAAAAATCTATACGGTGTATCTTCCCCTTGCTTGTAGTCTGATCCCGATGCTTCTAGGTCGAAACTCGTAAACTGTGCAGTGCACGGAGATCAAACTACAACAACAATCTCGTCATCCCCTGTAGTTTATGTGTTAACGTACCTCCTTGATGGGAGACGGGTGTCACCATGCCTCCACCTTGTCCAGCTCCCGGCACCGCCTGCTGCTGCTGCTGTTGTTGGGGGGAGATGTAGGGACGCATGGGGGGACCGACCACCTAAACACACCCAAGTACTCACATCTTCCAGCGTTCAAATAATAACAATAATCTTTTACGGCAACTATTCCAGCCGTGTTTTACTTTATTCTTACAGTTACAATGGAGAACGGGGATAGATTGAAGGTTCACTCTAGCTGACGCTGGCTAGAATCGCCAATAGGAGGCGCTCTGCTGTGTTTATAGTTTCAACTCTCTTCTTTCATGAGCCACTTTGAAAAACAAAAAATATTGATGTAAAATAGGAGAAACTGCTAAGGGAAAATGAGTACAACTAGAGGGGTTTTTCAAGCTCTCACACTGTTTTATACATTTCATTCACTAAGCTGTCAGCTGTGATGTCATGAATGTCAAATACAAGGACACTTTTTTTCAGTTTTCATAGTTTTCAAGAAATTTTACTTAAACTACCTCCGCAAAGAATTATGAAAACCCTATCAGTAAGTTGGGAGTAAAGGCGCATGGAACAGCAAAGAGAGCGACGTGAGCAACAAAGCAAACAAGAAAGAACGCCTGTTTGGAGTGGTACGATTATTGCAAAACATCGAAGTGGACCGTTTCATTTTTGAATAAAAAATACGATGTTTATATTGTAAACTGCAATTTTCTTCAAATAAATTGATTTTCGAACTGAAAAATAGTATTCAAAAAAGAGATAAAACTTTCCATCTGGTTTCTTCACCAATCAACATTTCTCAAAATGCGAAATATTCTCAATTCGGGCGATTCTCACATGTTGAGTTCATAATCTACGAAATCGCGTAGTACTAACCAAATTAAGTGGAAATCGATATTGAACGTGAAAAACGACCGAAATCGTGGGCTTGTTTTGCAATTACTATAACTTCACTGTCAACGCAATGCGTGCATGCAGCACATTACAGCCTGATAAGTTATCCATTACGTTCACAATGATACGAATGATGTTGGGTGTTAGAAATGAAAGTGTTAAATAAACACTAGACTCTGACGTTCTAGCCCCAATTTAATCTCATACGAGCTATTTAAAATAGACAAAACTGTTACACGTTCATATTAATGACTAAACCTGTCCAGTTCGATAGGGTCAATCAATTTGAAGAAGTAATTTCCTGTCTGTTAAACTTGTAGAAAAATATTCTGTTCATGATACGAAATCATAAAATTTGAGGTCATTACCAAAAATTAGTATATCTTGATAATAGTAGGTCATACTGGTGTGTGCTGTGTGCTCAAAGAGTAGCTCTCAATGATCCCGTCAGAACAAAGGAGAGGGACAACAAAACTGCACCCGGCAATACTCGAATGCGGAAACGAAACGAGGTCCGATTTGCGGCCTTGGACCCGTTTTTTGGTGGCAGCAAAGAAGAGACGAGACGCCGTATATAACCACTACGGTTGACAGTAGCACAACTGTTCCGCTTATCTCGGCCGGTTATTTGGCAACGAGCAAATACTACCAGCATTAAAGCCGGAAATATAACCCATACAGCCTCAGGAGGTAGTTCTCACCCTCCGGTAACATTTACCTTTAGCGTATATCTTAGGCCGCATGCATACTTTTTACGTTGACGTTCAACGCCGACGTTTATAAGAAAACATGCATATTCATTCACGCCGGCGACGGCGTTAACGCCAACAAAATCGCGACGCATGCTGAGTCTAGTAAAACGCCGGCGTTAAACGTCGACGTAAAAAGTATGAAAGTGGCCTTAGGCTGAACGAAACCGTACTGTAATACATTGCCGAATGCTATTCAATTATCAAGCAGTGTTTCTTTGTATTCTTCCAATAAAACGCAATCTCACCTGCTGTCGCTGATACATCTGTTGTTGGTAGGCGGCAGCCTGCTGTTGATAGGCCGCAGCAGCCGCGGCCTGGCCGGGCGGATAGCCCGCGGGCCCCGGCCCAGCGCCGTACTGCTGCGGCTGCGGTTTGCCGCCCGGGTAGGCGGGACGTTGCAGCTGTCCGCCGGCCACCTGCGGCCTGCCCGGGAAGGGACCGGGCCCACCGGGCTGTCCATTGGGAATGGGAACACCACCACTCACTTGCGGCTGCATTCCGCCGTAACCTGGAACAGATGGCAATGAGAACGGTTGGAGAACAACAAATGAAGGACGTTATTCTATTGATAAAATGAATCAGTTGAAGTAAAACAAGTCGATTCACGTGTTTCGCGATAAGACTGTAGGACTGCTCTTTCCACGACGAAAGAATAACCTATTTGGCGGAGAGGCAGCGCAACTAATATAACCACTTTGATTGGAAACTGTAATAACAAAGCATAAGTATTGTTCCAAATTTCGAGGAATGCGAAATATAATTCATTTTCGATATATACAAAGAGCAAGGGGTGACGCGAGATGCCAAACTATGACACATAGACATATTAGTGGCCAATTTCAGAAACGACCTCAAACAGATGTACTTAAAACCTATCATTCCTACATGAACTCCTGAAGTAAGCAGTCGAACTTTGGTTATGTTTGTTGTTTGTTGGCAGCAAGAAAGACACGAAAACGGTGGCGAAAAAAATTGATATGGAATATGAATTTCAACTTGATACTGTATCAATCTGAATCGGAATGACCAGCACCATGGTGTAATACCAGAAAAATGCAAACTTTGTCTCTAGTTACAAACAGAAGTTTGTGTAATAAGAATATCGATGATAGAAATAGCAGTAATTAGTGGAGAGCCACTAAAATAGTTAACACGAAAACGCTTTTGATATAGACTTTATTAATATAAAATATAAGATGCGCGATTTACTTTACAAAAAGAAAGAAGAGAAAACTAAACAGAGAGAACAACAACTGAAAATAAACCAGCTAGCCCAATTATGATGCAATATATTAAAGGACTGCGATGGGCGCGGCGGGACCCATATTTGTAAACACAGTACAACGTAATGGTGGAAATAATAACAGATAGTATCACAATACGTAACATCCCGGGGGTCGGGAGAAGCGTCGACCCGACGCTGCTAGACATGAAATAATAGAACAACATGGGTCGATGAAAGAGCACATACTATCAACAATATCTTCTCTGCCTGTTCCAATAGGACATTCTTCTCGGATGGTATTCTTGCACGGGGTTCTCATTCTGGACAAATCTTGCTGACTGGGATCTGAAGGTGATCCCAGCGTTAGGATCTTCTTTCTTCAGGTCTTCTCTGAACTCTCGGACAATTCTAGACGCGAAACTTTCTTTCTTCGGATCTTCTTTCCCCACGAACGAACTTCGGACATGCATACCCGGCGGACCAGGTTTTGGGACATCACCAGCATTGCAATTCTGAGCAATGTGTCCAAGGCCATTGCACTTGAAACACCTTCTATCCTCCCTCTGTGCTGATCTCACATCATCACTCGCTTTGAAAGGCGTACCAACTATCTTGTCGGTAGACGTGTCATTGTGGTAGAACCTTTTGTCAGGCAATGAACTCCGATTCCTATCCATACGTAATGCGAGTCGCTTTACTTCCTCATATGCTTGACTCTCTTCTGAATCCTCCAATGCATTCACCAAATGTACCGCTTCCTGCCAGTGTCGCAATTGCTGGTACAGTATATCAGCTCGTGTCATTGAAAGAGCCTCATCTGACAGCTGCGGGTAGGCCTTTCCAGTAAGCAATTCCAATCTCACACAGAACTTTGCCACAGACTCATCCCTTGACTTGTACAGGCTTCTCACACTTGATATTGCCTTCACCGTCTCCATCCTTCCTGCCTCGTTCATTCTCAACTTCATGGCCCACACTAGCCGGTCAAACGATCCTTCTCGGTCTTCCCTCTTCAGAATCTTGAAATGATCTCTTGCCGATCCAGTCAGTTTTTCCACTAACATATCTCTCAGATGATCGTCTCTCCACACTTCCTTAGGATACCTGATCAGAAAAGATTTCACATATGCTGACCATGGCTGAGAGCCATCCCCACTGAAATTACCAATGGGCGGTGCAGCTTGTGACCTCATGAACTCATACATCATTGACTTCTCTGAATCGCCCTCGCGTGTCTGCAAAAGATCACGCCCCAGAGATTGATCAGCTTGTCCCATATATGTTCTGCCATGATTACTCCTCTGATCGCCGAACCAATGAAAATCATGTGGTGACAAATTGTATCCACCACAACCATTTCCTTCTCTCACTTGATTGTCCTTCCAAGTGTTCACCTTATCCCTGCTTTCTCGCACAACGGACCCAGTCATCAATACTGATCCCACTGTACTTCCACTGTTAGATCTGACATAGCCATCTATCGATCTTCCTTGCTTCACTCTATTGAATCGCTGTATAAGCTCATCAAAATCCTCATCCTTCACACTTGACTTCTTGTTTTCTCCACCTGTCACATCAACAAACGAGTTCCTTTCGATGCTTTCCAATTGCTTCTTCTCAAGCTCTTCACATCTCATGACTCTGTTGACACACTTCTCAGCAACCACACTTTGATCACAATCCAAAGTAGTGCACACACTATTCAACACAGCTTCCTTGACACTCACTGTATCAACCACATCCGCTTCACTACATCCCAATACTTGGCAAATCTCTTGCACAATTGCTCCACTATCAGTTGCCAAAGTCAACAGGTCCTTGACGTCTCCTGCTGTTCTGATGTTTGCACGTTTCAAAGTGTCGTGAAATTCTTCATCCAACACACTTGTCTCGTTCCGCTTGACTCCATTCACCACTTTAACCAACTTATCCAATGCCTCTGCTTCCCTGCGAATATCCCTCATTGCATCTTCCCTTTGTGTTCCCAATCTTGTATGCTTGCTTATCTCCTTCTCAGCATAAATCACCAATCGCGTCACTGATTTCAATATCACTGCTTCCATTCCCGTTGGTTGACCCTCAGCCTCATGTACACTGTCTGCCTCTCTGGGCTCCCTAGGCGCACTTCTTTCCACTGTTCCATTCCTTCCTGATAATCCTGACACACTGTTCCCACTCTCCATTGCAGTGTGTAAATCGTTCTTGTTTCCTTGTCCCTGTCCATTCATGTTTGCGTTGTTGCTCACTGTACCCATTGACGTTCAATACCAAATTGAAAAATTGGGCAGCGATTTCACCGTACTCCACCAAAGAAAGGTCTGAAAATGAAAAATCGGACAGCAATTCCCCTTGGAAAAATGCTATTTTATACCGAGAATTCACTCAGATGCCACTTCGGCGGGGTCGGTGACGATACGTGCAGTCTACTTCGACCTGGTATCTCACAACAAACAATAAAAACTGATTCCCGCTTTCTTCACAGGTCACAGTGTTACCACGTCTTGATTACTTCACAAGACGCAGCCAAAACAAACAGGAATGTGCCGATCTCTATTACTTCAAGAGACTTTGTAGACGGCAATTGAAAATAAACAGGACAAGAAAATTTGAAAATGCACAAATATAATAAATTAATAGGCCCTTACCTCAAAAAGAAATTTCGCGCACTAGCTATCTATCGATCGAGCGGTTCGGCCCCCAAGTTACAAACAGAAGTTTGTGTAATAAGAATATCGATGATAGAAATAGCAGTAATTAGTGGAGAGCCACTAAAATAGTTAACACGAAAACGCTTTTGATATAGACTTTATTAATATAAAATATAAGATGCGCGATTTACTTTACAAAAAGAAAGAAGAGAAAACTAAACAGAGAGAACAACAACTGAAAATAAACCAGCTAGCCCAATTATGATGCAATATATTAAAGGACTGCGATGGGCGCGGCGGGACCCATATTTGTAAACACAGTACAACGTAATGGTGGAAATAATAACAGATAGTATCACAATACGTAACACTCTGGTGTCATCTTTGACTACATTCCCGGAGATCCCAAATGTTTTAGTATCGGAAGTAGACAACTTAAAACATTGTACGAACATCTTATTCTGCGGTTAACAAAAACATCATCCATTTATTGCAAGTTCTTGTGACAGGGCAGGACCAGAGAAAGAGAAAAGTCGGAAATTTGTCAACAAGACCACCAAGTTGAGTTGCTATTCTCAATTCTCCGTTTGTCGTGCTTTGATGGTCCGTGGGGAACAGACATAAAACGCGCATTGACATAAAGTGAATTCGCCGAGTTAGTTGTGAAGCGGCCGCTTTCAGTCATCAGTCAGCATTAGTGCATATGGGGGTCTATGCCAATCCGATTCAAGTGGTATAATTTAACCAAATAATGTCATCTGCATCTCATTTAGCAGCAAAAACGCTATGAGATATAGAGAGAACGAGCGAGAAATGAGATCGCTCGGCAGATATTAGTAAAAAGGAAGGAAGTCTTGAGAGAACAGCACAACACTGGAGACTGAAAAGTGATGCTAACCAAATGACCCAGAAGACAATTGAGCATGAAAAACAGAGAGCTTTATTCAACCTCCAAACTTTCATCCAACTGTTTGTTGTGGTTCTGGTTACCCGTACCGCAACAGTTCATTATAGACAGGTTCTCTAGAAGGAAATGAAGCTAGTTTCATAGAAACCAATAGAATATAAAAGCTGATCATTTGAAAAAAAAATGTAAAAGACTTTTCCGTACTTTTCTGTTTTTCACAACCAAAAACAGAAGTTTCAAAAAGTACAATTTGTTCTGAATTGTGGTTGTGAAAACGATTTACAAATGACCAGGTCTTATATATAAGTTTGGTTTGGTAGAAAATCGTATTTGATAGAAACTACCAGTAGAATGAACATATTCGCTTTTTTGGGTGGGAAGAAGGGCGAAACGACAGACAGCTGTGGCTGGTTAAGTGTGGCGAGTACTCTTCAGTGTTCGCACCGGCGCGGGCAAGAGAGCGGGGTCACACCGCCAACTGATCATCTTTTCAACCGGTTTATGTATGTGCTCTCCCTGTAAACGAACGAACCAATGAAAGGAACAGAGAGAAGAGCGAGAGGTGGTGATGGAGAAGAAGTAAAGAGCAACAACTGAAACAGTCATGAGTGGTGGGAGAGAGGTAGAGAGAGAGAGAGAGAGAGAGCGAGAGAGAGAGAGAGAGAGAGAGAGAGAGAGAGAGAGAGAGAGAGTAAGAGTAAGAGCGAGAGAGAGAGATAGAGAGAAAAGGAAAGATAGATAGGAGGATTACCCAGAAAACTTGAAGTGCGAACGAAATGGTGGTTTATTAGGCATCGAACTAGCGGCTGGTTGCAACAATGAGGAGAAATTTCTTTCTGCACGCTCAAAGACTATGGACAAAGAGAGCAGTCCTGACACATATATTGGCGGTCTTTCTGCAGAGAACCCCCAACACTGCAGCATAACTCGACATTGTAGCATTCTTCCATTTGGGAAAGAGAGAGAGAGAGAGGGGGGGGGGGGGAGAGAGAGGGAGAGAGAGAGACAGAGAGATAGGGAGAAAGAGAATATGGTGAGAAATGAATAGTACAATGATATATGCTCCATGCTCCTGTTAAGCATCAGCCTGCAGAGCAAGTGCTGTCGTTCTCTCATTTGGTATTCATGGGAGAGAGAATAGAGAGAACCAGCTAGTCCACACAAATACACGCATATGCATGCTAATCATTTAGAGAGAAGAGAGTGAGAGAGAGAGAGAGAGAGAGAGAGAGAGAAAGAGAAAGAGCGAGATATAGCAGCGAAAGCCAATGGAGTAATCATATATTGTGTAGATATAGATATTCTCTTTGTTGCCTCGTGTACATAGCCGCCATGTGCAATCAATCGGTCATATAGCTTCAATCTGCCTCTTTTTCCATACCACATACCAATATTGTCTTGGAGAGAACATCGTCTTGGAGAGCGGAAACAGAAACATTATTCGCCGAATACTACGACTGATTGTTTGCGTATCCAACAACTTGTCATATTCTATTCGAATGAAATCTCGATCGGAAAGCCAACAGCATTGGAGATGAAACATTGGCAACAAAATTTTTCAATGGATTGATCGCATTGTTTGCCAATTAATCGAGAGAACTATTTACTGCGAGAACCATTTTCGATCAGGAAATATTGTGATGACGAGTAGCACGAACGTGGGTCTGTGGCATCCTATCATGCAATCTATTTGGAAAGGGAAATAGACGGGCGACCACATATCACATTTCGCGCAGCACTGCTGAAGCCACCGACCATGTTGAATGACATGCCACAACAAGCGGGCCTTATTTGTCAACGCCAACGGGAATCAGTTGATATTTTTAACTGTCAAAATGTTGTTGAAGTTGCGGAATTACTTTTCAACGGGAATCAAAGAAAGGAAAAGGAACGACTCACGATATTACTTCAGTTGTTGCTCATTTGACTGAACCCATAACAGTTACAATAAGTTGAGTGTCACGAGGAATGATCTATGCACTTTGTTCAGCATTCGCCAATATTATATGAACACAAAACCGAGAAAAACCCATGTTGATCTGTGGCTGAGAATAATGAATGAGTATACAATATCATACTCTTCCCACCACATCCTGACATGATCAATATTCATGATACAGCGGGATAAATGGTACAAAAAGCGCCACATCAAACAATGTATATAGCTATATTGGAAAAACAGCTACTGCTCGCTCTAAATAAACACCGTTCAATGAATCTTCCGCGCCCGACCAGAGACAGCATTTCTAATAAACTGCGAATGAAGGGTCTACTAGTAACCGTGAATTGATGAGTACGTAATGAATGTCAGTAACACGCAGGACTAGCAATACGTTTGCAGATTTCATTTCAGTTATCAAGGGTTATCAAAACTTGAGTCCGATAAGTTGGCCCAGTCCATTTTCTTCAGTAAGTTCATTTTCTAAAGCAAATTAATTAAAGAAAATTTAAGAAGCATTACCCAGTTCGGATTGAAGAATAAATGATAACTATCTAACCGGGGTATAACCCATATTAGCCTGAAGTTTTGAAGGATTTCAAGTCGAGAAGCAACACTTATTTGACAAACGAAAAATATCTACTTAAACGGCAGATGATGTATGTGGCCACGTAAACTGTTGTAAGTTGCAAGACATCAGTAGCAGCAAGCGAATCACATTCGACCCTCGAGTGGTCGACTGGAGCGAGGGCGACGAGAGAGGCTGGCAGATCGAGAGGGTGCAGACAGGCGAATGGGCAAATTAAGTGACGGCGCCAATCTCTCTCAGGACACATTGAAAAGGAAGGAAGGGGAGACATACCACACAAAGAAGGCCGGAAAACAGAAAACAATCCGGCGGAGACTCATTGTCACAAATGAAGCTGCATGACCATGTAAGACTATGTTCGATGAGAATGGATCAATGATCAAACGTGATCCATGATCAAACGTGTACTAGAGTGAGAAAAGAAACAGCTGAAAATCAGTTAGCTTTTGCTCGAGATCAAACTTTCCGGTTCTCCACATCAGAATGAAATGACTGAAGACATTCAACTACTCTGCTGGTCATAAGACCACTGAAAGTCAGTGCCAGACGCCAAATGAAGTATGTAAAGTTTCGTTCGAAACTGAATTGCTGCATCCGAAACAACTTTAAAACTGCTTCGGAACAATCATCAAAGGACCAGTTGGAAAGCATTCTGCATTTCAGATCAGATAATAGTATCTATATCCCATCTTCGCAAAATGATGATGAGAACAACTTCTCTTACTCTAAAAATGAACAGAAGAGAGCAGATGAACGAGATTATGATAATAACGCGGCGCGACCAAAAGAGAGAAATGGCGAAGAGAGAAAGAGAGAAAGAGAACGAGAGAAAGACAACTTATTAAAGAGATCAAATTAAATAAAATTAACGGACCATAGGTGCGGTGCGTTCAATTTGGACCAGACGCTTGTCCACACTCTCTTACTTTCAATAGACACTATCAGGTGGGGGCTGCGGGCCAAATGTCCAACTGATTACTGATAACGAGCGCCTGAGAATTAGGCAGAGAACCACCGCAGACTCGAACATCGAACATGCGCACATGATATATTACTCTTACTGTTCTGTATGTTGTTACTTAGTGTCATGTACATGTAGGGTAGTGTTGTTGTTCTGAAGAACGGGATATGTTAATCGCACACAGTTGTATCACATTTGCCGCCAATTCTACAACTCACCTACTTTTTAGGTAACCCATTCTTTCAAGGGTTACCTGAGTAGGTAACCTGGAAGTAACCGAAAATCAAAATCTGGTTACCGTTCAAACTAACGGTAAAAACCAAAGTATGGGTTAGATGGAAGGGTAACCAATTTTGCTCTTCGGTTACTTTCATGTTACCCACTCAGACAACCAACCCGAAAAGCGTCACCAAAAAAAACACGAATGTTTAATGAACAGCTGGTTGGCTGGTTCGTTTTCGTAGAATAGTCACCCGTTACTGCTGTCTGATTCAATGATCTACTGTTGAGAACGAACAGCCCAATCGGTATATGGATTGTCAACTGTTCAAAATGCCTAGGTGACTAAGGTTTGTAATAGACAAACTATTTGGGTTTGCACAGGCAAACTCTTTACTTTATTAATATAGGTACTTGACTGTATTTGGACTATTTGACTTAATGATATTACCTGGAGGGTAGGGAACGACACGCTGTATCATGACCCGTTGACCGGACTGTCCTTGTCCCATCATTTGTGGCTGGCGTGCATAGTGCGCCTGCTGCATCTGCAATCACACCTCAGTAAGGTTGTCCGAATGGTCAGAAACAATTGAAAAACGGACTATCTTTTCACCGAAAACGAGAAATTCGTCTATTTTTGATGCAAAGTCTGCAATAAACCCCCAAGTTTTGACTATTATTCGAGAAGAAACCAGTTTATCACTTTAAATTTTGAAATTCACACAACAACAAATTCTAATAAACAACACGTGTTGGTATTTTCTGTGTTGTATAAGAGAAATCTGATTGGAGGCGAATACAAGTAACTGTACTGCATATGCATGGTTTAATGGTACTGAGTAAGAGTAATACATTCGATTTTTTTAAATTCATCCAAAAGTTTCCCCATTTTGATTTGACCGCAACGCGTCTCACGTACCCCAGTTCCCAAAGTAGATTTGTACAAAGAGTTAGAAAACATCAAGTTATGGCATAATTTTCGCCAAAACCGAAAAAAATGTCTATTTTTGATGCAAAATTATCAATTTTCTCATAACTGAATCAAAAAACTGACTAAATTTTGTCAAATGGTTAGACCTTATTGGTGTATATTGTCTCACCTGCTGCTGTTGTTGTGCATGTACCCATTGCTGTTGTTGTTGGGCGTTCTGTGGGTACCCGGGGAACTGGGGACCTCCCTGGCCGGGCGGGGGACCACCCATCATGCCCGGGGGCATTCCACCTGGCTGCTGCTGTTGCTGGGGATGTTGTTGTACCATCTGGAACACAACTTTGGAGTAGAGGCGAAACGTACCACTTTCTGACACCTTATTCTACTTGCTTTTACTAATTTTTCCGAGCTTTTCCTTATTTCCTGTACAATAGGGTTGTTAACCGATTATGAAAAACGGATTATTTCGACTTTCGAGCCATTTTGAAATTTCGATTCGATTTAGATTATGCGTATGTTCGAAAAAAAAACCGATTATTTCGATTTTCGACTTTCACTATTTCCCAATTTTTTTTCGAAAATCGAAATTTCGATTCTGCCCGGGATTTTTTTTCAACAAAACAAGCTCATCAAAGTCGGAGAAGTGCTCATCAACGAATTATTAAGTTTACCAACTATGAGAAAAATGAATACTGCATAAAATGTATCGATGAATGAATGTAAAACTTACAACATTTTCTACAAATCAAAACATTGCAGTAAATGAAATGCACACTCTACTCATAATCAGAACTACCGTATGATGCTTCCTAATCGAAATTTAACCATTTTTCGAAACTCGAAAATAATCGAAATTTCGATTCTGAAAAATTTCGACTTTTTCGATTTTCAACACATTTGGTCTTATCTCTGTTTCTCGAGTTTCGACTTTTTCGATTTTGGCGAAATTTCGATTATTTCGATTTTCGATCTTGAGAACGAAAATCGAAATTCGATTTTTTCCGATTATAATCGGTTTTCGATTTCGATCTTAACAACCCTACTGTACAACATGAAGTAAAGTAAAATGAAGAGCCGTAAATAGCCCGTGAAATTGAAGTCATTAAACTCGTGGGGCGGAACTCTTACATGGTCGTCGTTAGGAGTGTACTGTATAGTATTGCGAGTAGAAAACAATCATTATATCGAACCATTACATTCTAGAACACAAACCATATGTATGCCGTTCTAAAGAACCTATTATAGAAAAGATTGTACTGTAACCATGTACGCACCTGTTGCGGCATCATGCCCTGCTGCTGCTGTTGCATGACTTGTCTATTGTACATTCCGGGCGATGAGTCGTTCCCCTGTTGCTGCTGCGGCATGTGCGGTGGCTGTTGTTGTCCTTGCATTCCCGGTCCCGGATGCCCTGAACCATCATTTTCATACTCACATCACATACAGGCACGAGGCACTGGACCCGTGCCAATCTATTTGATACGAGCAGCTCAGACTATTCCCAGCCAGGTGGTTAGCCACTTTTGTAGCGGCCTCGACGAGAGAGTGTGCAGGTCGAAGAGACGCAGATGTCTTCGGCCTACTTGACCTGCACACTCTCTCGCTTTTGTAGCTGGCCAATCGCAGAAAAGCTGAGACAAACCCCTTATTCGGGCTGGTATTACAAATCTTAGGTGAGGCGACTTTGTTGTCTACAGAAATTTAGTGAAAAGCAGGGATTTTATCTGAGTAACCTAACTACAAAAGGGCGCTAGATTCAATTTCAATCAGTAAAATGGGACTATTGTTGAAGTTAAGGTAGTTTAAAATCCCGATTGTGAGAAAAGCGGGTGATTCAATGAGGCATCCAACATAGTCGCCCTTCGTTTGTTGCAGATAGAGGAGTTCTTCTGTTGCTTTTAAATGCAATGACGTTCCAGAAATATGAGGGTCAGGTCACTTTTACGAATATAGAGCAGTATGTGGTCGAAAACTAAGTGCAAGTTAGCCGGTGTACGCAGTTTAAACTCGCTAGCTCCTACTTTTTATCGAGAGTAAAGAGTAGTTCGCGACCTATATAGTCCTCATGAGAAACAGAGAAATTTTAGTGTTGGGTGTGATCCCAGTTGTAACTACAGCTACGAGTACAAGACTGACCTGGACTCTGATACTGCTGTTGCTGCTGGTAGTCCTGCGCCCCGACGCTGCCCGGGTACTGCCCGCCTCCGGGAGTGTGTGGCGGTTGCATCATGTGTTGCGGCGTCATGGGCTGATGTTGACTCATGGCCGGGCTGCATACCGAGCCTGAAGTACAGATGGAGGTCGAAAATGTCAGATGTTTCATTGATTCACAGATTTCACCCGTTTTTCTTCAAGATCGGCATTTTGAAGTAAAAAAGATCTTAATTGAAACAATTGTCGAAACAACATAAATACGTGACTTGGCCACTTGGCCAGTGAAATGATGGAACGAGAAATGCCTAGGATGAGAGTGTGTTCTGTACACAACTAGTAACTAGACATGGAACACGTGACTAACAATAACCTTTCAGGAAAAAACACTGAGACACTGGTTCTCCCAGCACAACTAGTTGGTTAGATATACACCCACACAGCCTAGTTTTCAGGATGGTATTGTGAATTAGGATATACTAAGGGTAACGCATTAAAATTTCACAATCACATTTCACATGCCAAGTTCCTACTTTCGCCAAAATCGAATGAATGGAAGATTTTGTGAATTAGTAGGGGTCGCGGCTGGAAATTGAAAAACCTTGATTATCTTCCATTTCGTTAGATTTTAAAAATGAATGGTTGTAAACTGATTGAATAAGTGTGGTTCACTCACCCTGTTGTTGCATGTGCATCTGATTCGGATTGTGCATTTGTTGAGGCTGCTGATTTGGCGTCCCCGCTTGCGAGGAATGCCCGTGTTCCATATCTGAAATTTACATATTTTCATAAAACGATTAGTAGTAATGTATTAACTGTATCTCAACATGGAATATCTTCAAAACGAAACACTCTCGAGTAGATATTAACTTTGTACTAAGTCACTAGGGGAATATATTTCGTGTTGAGTCGTTGAATGCACCAAAACCGGCATGTAGGTAGAACAACACTGAGGAAACAAAGTTTCTTTCATTTCGCCAAAAGTGAATAGGATACTCCCTATTTCCACGGGTATGGACTTAAATTTTCAGTATATTATACTTCAGCGATACGCGGGTACTCCAGAAAAATAGTTCTTATACATTTTCGTCGCAGCACCCAGTCCCAGTCTTACTAGAATAACTTAAAAACAATGAATTTAGGCCGGCATGGTATAAAAAAAGCTAGGGAAATAGCGCATGATAAAAAATCCTATTTCGTTGTTTACAAAAGCACAGGCGCTTATTAAATAAAGACAATCTAAGTTTATCACAAAAAGGTTTCAAAAAATCCAAAAGTTTCACAGCGTCATCTTAGGGGAAAACAGTTCACGAGATACTTCTCTGAGAGAGAACATATTCCGAAAAATGTTGTAATCTTGTAATGGTGTATTATCTAAATTTGAGTATACCCAGATTTCTCGCCTGAGGACCTTTGAAAAACTGAAAACAATCAGCCTCACCAGCGCTCGTGTTTAAAAATAGGCGGTCTTAAGTATTGTTTTAACTTTAATGTAGTAATAGAATTATATAAAAGACGCGTAAAGAAGTGTGTGGTAGGTTGGGTGGGGTGCGTTGTGTGTGGTTGACCGCCGGGAGGTCCCCTTCCTGAGCCAACTCTGCGTCTCTTGCGCACTCTTCCCGCCTGCTACCAGCCCCCAAACACCAAACACGACCTGATTCCCACAGATGAAAATTGGAGTCAACCGGGATAACAACCAAGAACCAACTTGCATTCGTGCGGTATCATTCATTTCATACACCCAACACCCAAGTACCAAGTTCTCCAGCTGGCTGGCCCGCTGGCCGGAGTATTTTTTTTACCAAACTTATTAAATGTGGAAGAGACCCGTCAATTTAAAAATTTGTATTTGTTTACTCTCCGAAGCATAATTAAGTTCTGAATGCTACTATACTTTGAAGTGATTTTCAAAAAAAACCTTTTGTAAGCAGTCAATAGTTTTTGTCATACAAGATACAATATTGCGCTCATTTTGCTGCTGTGCCATAACGCTTTCAAGAAACAAGAATAGACATCTCCAAAAAAACTATTATTTCAGCTACTCCAGCAGTGCAGACGTAAATTTAGACATGCCCTAGTCAAATAATGAATGCATCCGGTCAATATTTTTGTGTGAAGATACTCACAATTTTTTTATCAATCAACCGACAGAATAACAATTTCAATGTTGAAATTGAACGTATTACCTACTGTTACAATCTGGTGCAGTGTCATTCATACTAACGCCCTAGCTGTATGTGAAAACCAGTAAGTTTTTTTTATAATTTATTTTTTTCTAATAATTATCTACTATGCAAATCGAGACAATCATCTTTAGCGCATACACGGATTGCATGGCTGAAAGTATATTGTAAAGAAGGTAGCACAGGAGACAGAATTTGGCAATTGTGTAGAATAGGATACTACCATACACCAGTAAGGTCCGATTATTCGACAAAAAGTAGTCCGTTTGTACCTTTAAACACGTGAAAATTAACGAATTTGCATCAAAAAGAGACAAATTTCCTCGTTTTTGGCGAAAAAAGGCCTGTTTTGTGCATTTTTGTGGCTATAAGGACAACTTGACTGGAGTATGGATATTACATCAGTAAACTTTTTTTTTCATACGTTGCTCTCTTTATACGTGAAAAAAACCCATATTCCCTTTCCAATATCAACTGATGCTCACTTTTGCCCGATTCCGATTGTGCCATGATCACTTTTTGGGGTAAATGTTAAAGATTCTAGGCGAAATTAGTATTATTATGTGTTTTCGGGGCTGCTCATGCCCACTTTTTCGCCCCGATTTGGAACTACTTAACGTATGGCTACCTTTCAGTTCACCACTACCGGAATGTCGCACCACGCACAAAGGAACGGGTTACGAAGAAAATGGCAGATCCAGCTAGCTTACCCTTCAAACTTACTTATTCTCGAGTTTGGGCGCTGCATGGCTTGAGTGTGATGCTGCTGTTCCGAAGAAACAGAGCGTGGGCCCTATAATGTATGGCAGTTTTGTAGATTGATCTATAGGTTTATATATACGATATTTGTTCCATTGTTACATGTCCTCTACCCTATTTCGCCAAATCTCCAAGTTCCAATTGGACTGCATCAAATTAACAAATCGAAGACTCAAACTTGAAACTTCGTCATGAGTTTTCCAGCTAGGTTGTTTTGTTAGGTAGAATGTTAACACCTCCTTTCGGTTAAATTACCAACAACTTATCGTACTCTCGTAATATTAAAAACCATACTAGGTTAGATTACCGACCAAACAAAGGGGTTACCGGTTACTCGTAGAGGTAGAATTGCTAAAGTGCCAGACATACTTGGTGCGTCTGCGGGCGTCTGCGGCGCGGGTAAGACAGGGTCGCTGAATTACTTTACTTCCTGTCGCTGAATTAGGCGACAGCAGCAGTCGCCGCGTAGCATTTTCGAAATGCTGCTGTCGCCCAATTTGGCAGCAGCAATGTCGCTTGATCTAGCTACCAAAAAGTATGAACGATTTTTTCTTCGATTTGTACTAAATGCCAAATACCAAATTTTATGTCAAAAACCATGATCTTTTTCAAAAATGTTAGTTTCACTTGATAATTTTGGTCTAGATTGTTCGAAAAACCTTACTGCATGGTTATCTGGTGGAAATTTCTATCATGATACAGTGAGTGAATTTTTTATAAGATCCAATGTTTTACTCTCAATTAATGATTTATTTTGTTTTAAAACCCACTCCAAGTTCGAAAGTGTGATTTTCCAAGTTTCAATAAACTTACAATGTAAGCAAAATTTGTTTTGATAGCTTTAGAAAGTGGGAGATCAGCTTTATGTTCGCAATTAGCGAGACAACCATCGTAAAAGCAATTATAGGTGAGCGAGCCTGAACAGCGAACATAAAGCTCAACTTGGAAACATAACGCGGTACTAGAAAACATAACGCGGCATTGCCAACAGTTTTTAGGCTTGGTTATCAGAGGAGTTATGGGAAATATTTCAACCTGCCGCCCAGATCAGTGCAAACTGTAAGGGAATAAAACCAGATATGCTGTTTGAATTAACTATTTGTCACATTTACTTTAGTTCACCTTTTAAAAAGGCTTAGGCTTAGGTAAGCCATGGTTCCTAGAATAGGTCGTTGAACCTTAAGTCACTGGCTCGTTGCGCCTCAGGTTACTTGCTCGTTGTAGTTTGAGGCGAAATTATGAGGGAAAAATTTAGATTACCGACATCCGACATGTGTTTTATATTATATGATTCTAATGGTTACCATTTTTTGTGAACTTGTAACCAAACATAAATCCAACCTGACAGCAGAAATGGCATTAAATATGTCACCTGAGTAAATTCTCTCATAATGTATGAAACTCTACCGCCATGTGTTCTAAACTATTATAAACTTTCGCGTAGTGTTCTCTCTAACCGCGTTATGTTCTCTCTAACCGCGTTATGTAGCAGACCCTTAGAAAGTCCAAAATCAGATTATTTCCCACCCCAATTACCGGTGAATAATCTTGAAAAAAGTGATATATCTGTTAACTGAGTTAGTAAATACCATAATAATCATTCGAATTTGAGGAATTGGAGAAATGAAGAAATAATTGAGCAAAAACCAATGAGCGACGCGTATGTATTTTACTAGCTAGTAAACTACACTTGTCGCTGAATTCGGCAGCAATTGTCGCCGAATTAAGCGACAGCGACGTGATTTGGCAACAAAAAAGTATGAACGCCCTAGTTGGCGACGCCACGTCGCTGTACGCCACGTCGCTGTGCGCAATTCGGCAACAGGCGACGCGATCGATAATCATGATTTGTGTATTGTCGCGCGTGTTGCCGAATTCAGCGACAGGAAGTATGAACCCTGCCTAAACTAGTGGTTTGCCCGCAGACGCCCGCAAACGCACTCCAATTGAAATATGTACGCGCGTCTGCGGCTGGCTGCGGCGCGGTTTCCCTCACTTGAATTTCAATTTCTTATTGTTGAAATTATGATTCCCCTCCCCTTATTAAGAATATTAGTCATTCATCACATCAATGCTAATAATGTTTATCCCTCAATATTTGTAAATCGCGCGCAGCGCTTCGCGTTGATGTGATGAATGACTAATATTCTTAATAAGGGGAGGGGAATCATAATTTCAACACGCTGAAGCGCAGAGATTCAGAAGGCCAGATGACGTCAACTTTTTAAAGTGCAGAATAAACGTGAAATATATTTTCATAATATGAAAATATCTTAAAAATGGTCAATTAACGATGAAACTTCATTCAAACATGACGTATTCTGGGATTCTGAAGGGCAGATGACGTCAACTTTTAAAAGTTTAGAATTGACGTGAAATATATTTTCAAATGCTGAAAATTTCTTTAAAATTGTCAACTCACGATGAAACTTCATTCAAACATGACGTATTCTGGAATTCTGTAAGGCAGATGAAGTAAGCTCTCAGAAGTGCAATGTTGACGTCATATTTTTTTCGAATGATGGTAATTTTTGACGAGCGGTCAATTGAGAAAACAACTTTATCCACCGTACAGATCAAACCACCTCTCTACATACCTACGGCATGTATACAAAAAAAGAAAAATTCATGAAAAAGTGGGGGCCCAACGACTGTGAGATTTGTCTTCTGCTGTGCGCCCCGTAGACAACTACTCCCAAATAGAACAGTTACTGCTACAAAAACCGAAAAATACTAATATTGTTTGGCTCTGCCAAACGTTTGCTAACAACTACTCGCACTTTTGGACATTTGCATACAAGAGTGCGCATGCGTGAAACCACGTTGGAACGTGTAAAGAAGAATGGACGACTGAACAGACTGATTCACTTCTTTACTTCTTGTTATGTTATTCGTTCTGTCTACTCGCTCTCTCCCGGTGTTCTTCTACAGACCCGTACTTCTGTCATCACCCTTCATGTGAGATAAACTTACTGTTACAACTTGTTCTGTACCATTACAACTACAGTTTACTACTAATGTTATTCATATGTTTTTCCCTAAGAATTAATACATAATACCGCGTGGCAATAGTTTCTTAGAATAATAGGCAGCTCCCACTTGACTGTCGAACAAATATACTCTACTATAACTATGTTCATTACAAACATACAAAAGTCGTAAAATATTTTTTCAAACCTGTAAACTAGAATCTACAAATCACAGCTGCGAAAAAGAGAACAACTGTTGAATAATATGCCTAGAGTTTAAGTAATAACCAAAACTGCAAACCATTGTCTACAAAACCAGAAACTCTATAACTGATTACGTTGAGTGCACATCTGTGATTTGTAAATTCTAGCTTACAGGTTTGAAAAAATATTTTACGACTTTTGTATGTTTGTAATGAACATAGTTATAGTAGAGTATTTTAGTATTTTTCGGTTTTTGTAGCAGTAGCTGTTCTATTTGGGAGTAGTTGTCTACGGGGCGCACAGCAGAAGACAAATCTCACAGTCGTTGGGCCCCCACTTTTTCATGAATCACTTGATTAGCGTTGATCTCCAACTGTCTGTTAAAAATTCATAGAATATAATTATTAGATTACCGCTTATCGAATCAGCTTCTTTCTAAACGTTTTTTTCATTCTGAAAGTTTTTTTTCAAATACAAAACAAAAGAAAAGGAAACCTTCACTTTAAACTGATTAAAAACTGATACAGTGAACATTGAGTAGAATACAAATATATATTTAAATAGACTATACTAAAGTAACTTGATGAATTTATGAATGATTTTTAGAACATTAGTGATGTTATGTCGAGAATGATCAATCCAGACGCAGAGAGCCGCTGCGGCAATATTGAATTGAATCATTATTGCCGCAACTGCTGTTTGCGGCTGTCTGCGGCCCCGCCCGCAGACGCCCGCAGCCGCATTTGCCGCCGAAGTATGAATGCGCGGCAAAACGCCGAGAGCCGCCACACATTCGATCAATAATCAGGGGCGCCATACTTATATCATATGCCGCCCGCAGACGCATCCAAGTATGTATGGCACTTAAAGGACTTCCCACCTTCCCACAAACGACTACTACAGAATTGAAGTAATACCACTGATATGACGATCTTTAACACCCGTCCACACTTCCAACGTTTCAGCAGCAGAAAAATGTGGCAACTAACGTGTTGATGATGAGTGGGAAAGACGAAATCATCATTGGCGCTGTTTCCAAGACCTGTCTGATCTACCAACATGTTGGTTATCCGAGAAGGGTCCAGCGTTGCTAAAGGACTTCCTACAAACGAATCCTAAACGAACGATATTTACTGAACGATCATGTAAACAAACTAGACAAGAGTAATAAAAGAGTAACGGATACCAGAAGTGAGCTAGTTCGCTCGTTCATTTCGGTAAAATTGAGCTATTTGGGGTCGGACAACTTCTTTCGATTCCTTACGAAACCGATATATACTGGAATACTACTATCGCGTACTATTTGTCTGAGATTAGATTGAACACCACATGAGCAAACTCAAACATCAGTAAGGTGTGACTATTCAATGAGAGAGAACCCGTTTCTATTCAAATATATCAAATTAAAATAGCAAGCTTTCACCGAGTTTGGCTGAAAGTACGCTTGTTTCTTCAAATAGTCAATCCATTTGAACAATGTCGTCAAGAATGGTCAAAATTTTAAGCATTTAACGTGACCTACCTGCTGTGCGCTTTTGCCGTGATCATTAGATGCCGTCGAAGGACGGCTCGACTCGGACATTTCCGAGAGATCCTAAACAGAATCATTTCAATTTTCACAGATTCTCATAATTCTTTATCAAATTGAGGTCAATGTCTTCCCTAAGGTTCGTTTCTAAACGAACCACTTTGTTCAAGTAGATTTGGTTCGGCAAGTTACCTCAAATCAGCGCTGACAAATCGTGAAACAGGTAAAAATGTTTTTTTGAGGAGTGCTGCTCAAAAACACATAGAGATGGTTTCGATATTTCACAGCGTCAACAAGCGCCTTGACGGTGTATAGTTGGCTCAGCCCATTAAAAAATGTGAATATCCTACTCACGACAGCGTGAGTGAAGGGTTGAAAATGAAAGTGGAGATATACAAATCGACTGAACGACAATTATCCGAGATCAACATACTTTGAAGAAAAGATGTATATTTGCACGAGTGAGAAACAAGCCAAACAATGCCAATACAAACTGAATAGTAAACATATTCAGTTGAAAGGGTTGAAAACATGAACGAAGATAACAAAATGGTCAACAACGAAGCAACAAGTATACCTATATTTACAACATCAGAGAGTGATGAAGAACACCGGTAAGAGAGTGTAGAGAAATAGAACACAATCAGAGTGACTAAAATTAAGCCACTCCCAGTTTACTATCAATTTCCGACATGAGCTTCTTGAAATTGGTGTACTGTTCTTTTGTCATGCTGATACCTTTTTTACCCGGACGCAGCTCACCCGAAGCCTGAAAATATCCTTTTGTCTTGAATTCGAACGCGCTGTCTACCGAATGTATCTCATTTTTAGGTGCCAACTTAAAATTATCTTCAGTTGACTGCAGTTGAAAATGTTAAGATCAGTTAACTGCAGGTTCAGACCAGAATAATGCTGATATTTGTAACTCTCACGCAAGCACACATCGAGAATGTCTCAGTATACTTTGAAGATGTAACCGTTTTCACAGTTTCTCGATTACTTCCATGGAGTCCAATTTCCAAATAGATTTTTTTATTTCTGTTCTAATTAGAAATTAGAACTATTTGGTCAGGTTTGTTAGATGCTAGACTACCAAGTTACTAGTGCCTTAACGTCACATAATTGTTCTGCAGATTAGTTTTGCAGGGCAGGGTACGCTAGCAAATGATAAAACTAACCTTATCCATATAAAATTCACGAATGTCGATGAGAGCCTTGCCACGGAAATCTCTCACTGTCACATATCGCATACTTCCAATCTCCAGCATCTGTAAGCAAAACGGGATGAAAATGAAAGAAAAAGTACATGAGAACGACTACTTTAAGTTATTCACTGTAATGCAGAGTTGGACAGTTGACTATCTTTCCCTTTGAAAGAGAGGACACCTCCCACTCAGTCCTCTACATCCTACTCCTTGCTATACCGAGTGTTGGTGCTATATGAAACCCCAAAAAAGCGATGTGGGGATCATAAGTAAAATCACGCCTCTTTGGTTCTATGATCCTAAGCCTTTTTCTTAAAAAGATGGTGCACATTTCTCACTCTGATTTGCCACGGTCTTTAAGTTGTTTTTACTTACCCTAATAGTAGCTAAACTTACACTGAACGTCCGAGAACGTTTTTACAGAATAAAGTGACAAACTACAAACTACATGTATGTCATCGACAAACGACAATCGCCGGCATGTTTGCAAAAAAAAATTAACCGCAAAACGTTTAGGGACGATAACTATGACAAGTATGCGTATTTCTCATACCTCTTCTCCCTCCTTGTTTGTCATTCTTTTCTCGAGCATGCTGCCTCCTTCCTTTTTCGCCTTCTTAACGGGTGTTTTGTCGTCAACGCCCTCGTCTGAGGTGGAATCCTTTCGTTCCCGTTTCTGAAGAAAAAGGTACACAAATACATACAATGGCAATAAAAGTTATAGAAATAACCACAAGTCCACAAGTATAAGTAACCAGCGTGGAATACATAGTAAAAGAATGACGTCATAAGAAAAGCACCGTGATCGTGATTATTGATTTGGAGCATGTTTCATGTTTACGAATCACGTTAATTTGAAACACTCACTAGGAAGTATACTTGGACTTCAAGCAGTGTTTATACCGACCTTTTCTTTCTTCTCCCTTTTCTCCTTCTTTTCTTTCTTTTCCTTCTTCTTCTCTGCCTTTTTCAGTTCCTTTTCAGCGCGGGACTCGTCCTCGGAGGAAGATGACATCTTTCTGAAAAATGGAGAAATTAACTCTAAAACCAAATATATCTTTTGAAATGAAAAAGCAAACTAAATGAAATCAATACGTAAGATTGGAAACTGAGATGTTATTCATGAACACGCCATAAAAGTACTTTCTGGGGCTGCGAAGAAACCGTTGAATGTGTGAATGTAATATGTGTAACAAATGATACGTCGTGGAATGTAAAAGAATGTTAAAATGGGAAATGAACCATTCGCGGGGTGGAACAGAATGGAATTGAGTTTTAAATGCGAAGTGAACGACGAACATATTCATATAGCAAACAAGCTTAAGTCAATAGAACTTCTTGTAAGCAGAAAGTTCAAGGAGAAATTAATCTGTCACTACTTGGTTTCGCATGATTTCTAAAAGCGGCGAATTCTCGTCTATAATCTTGTCTGTGGCAAGCCAGTATACGGCAGATGGCGGCTTTACTGGCCTACAGCATAGCAACCAACGACACCTATCCAGTAACCAACACTCGCAAGACCATAAACATTGTTTCATGGTTTCATTGAAATGTCTCTGAACAGAACTCACGTAGATTATATGTATATTTTTGACTGGATTTCTCCCAATTCCAAATTCTCAATTACGTTATCGTCGTACGAGCCAACAAAAACTGCAAGTATCGAGATACAAGCTTCCTATTTTGTAGTGATGCAGGTATGCAGGGGGACTGGCAACAATGATAAAAGATTGAAGTGACGAAGCGCTGATGATATTATTAGGTGTGAGGTCTCTGATCTTTGTTGTACGGCTGAACCCGGACTAAAACAATCGAGTATTTCCGATCGCACATTGGGTCCGGAGGTTCTGACAACGAAAACAACCAGTTTTCAACTTCCGTGAAAGATCATCTCAACTAGAAACATTCACTGATTCTTTTCGAGCCAGGATTGGTTTACGCGTTCTCCGAGTATAACCCTTTGTTCTAGCGCTAGCGCCACGATATTATCTCCAGATGTGGAGCGGAAAACAGCCTCGCTAACAGGCATATGGGAGATTTAATCTCAGAGCCCTGTATATTCACTTCATCCATCGACTTTCCTTAGTGCGAAAAATGTAGCCAAGCATTGCCCAAATTTAAGCCAAATCGCTGAGAATTTTGCGCTAGTTTGACAGTTTTTTTTTCAAATGAACGAGAACGATCACAAACCCAGTGTTCTATAAGAAAACTGATTCTCTACAAAAACGAGAGATCTTCTGGATGGTTCTGTTGTGTGTGTGGTACGACGTACAAACATAGATTTGAACACCTTTCGCTCGTTGCCAAATGCCAAAGCCACCAAAATCACATTTCTATTCTTAGCAGTGAACCTAAGGGTCCCACCAAGAGGCCTTAACTTCAAGAAGTAAACTAATTATCCTCTAACACAGCCAAATTGTTTTAAAAATGTCCACTTACTTACTTATAGTGAAACGAAGTAATTCTCTAGGTGATTTGATAACTTTAGCTATAAAACATGCACCACACAAACAGGCGATACCGAATCATCAAAGGAGGATATGATGCACACACGGAAAACAGTATAATTCATTATGATAGCCGATAACATCCAACGTAGGATATTAAGTAATGATCACAACTGTGAATGAAGAATATCGGAAATGGGATTCAAAATCGTTAGCCGTGGAACTGAAAATGGTGTACGATTGCGTACTCAATTCTGACTCGTACGCTAAGAAATATATTTCAAAAATTTTAAAAATTGATACCACATTACATTTTAAAAGTTAAATCATCGATGATGGTGCATCATTTACTACTGATAAAGGCAGATATTTAACTATATACTCATGTTTCATTCATACTCTATCTAGTAATTCGGTCGAGTTTAGTTTAATCTAGCTAAAATGCGTTCGCTAATTCAAGTCTCGTCTGGCATATACGTGTTCACAGCTAGCAACCAAGTATTTGCCGTATACTTTACTTTGGTTTGGTCTGTTATTGATAGTTCGCTTGCTCGTCAGTAGAAATATGATATTGAAATTTCTCGTTTCTAGTGCTTGATATCTACCCCTTCCCATATCCCAATCATGGTTTATGAATGTATCCTTATGTAAATGTTTCATGTTGGCCTCTCTAAGTCTACCTGTCCTTTGTCTGCTCTATAATTGGTCCAAATCGTAACCTGCGGAATGGTTCCCTACTAATAGTCGATGATCGAAAGTCGCGTGTCCGTTGTATATTTGAGTCATTTTCTTGCCTCTGTCATCGAATCGTTAGGCGATGACTCACAATAACATAACATCACGCCTCGCATATGTTCGATGTCAGTCTCCAGCGTGGCGATTGCTCGGTTAGCTCTGTATTTCTGCTGTGAAATTCAAATGTTCAACTTCATTTTGTCAGTTTGCCACTTGGGCTCATTACTTACTTAAAGCGTTACGTTGTTACGTACGAGTATCTAGCTAATTGTATGGTCTCGTTCCAACTTTCAACAATGAGAATTCTTAGAAAAGTAAGAAGTAAATTGGATTTCCGTAGGCTAAAACCTGTTGCGACACTTTCAATCAACCAACTTAAATTTCTGAAATTGTAAGTCAGCTACCTTGATACCACGTCAGATTTCCGGTCAATCAAGTTTCACGTATTGATTCATGTTTACCTGTTCTCGAGAGGAAAAATTCGCACTTCAACACTGTTATTCAGTAGGATTCATTTATTGTTGATTGTAGACAGATAAAGGTTGGTTGCATCTTTTTGTTGCTAGATTGCTAGTTGCTTGGTTGCTTCTTAACATGAAACAGTGTAGTTGGTAGACCCATTCGTTTGTTCTCGAAAAAAAAACTGCAGTCCGCGAAGCAGCAAACCACAAGCCACAAAGAGTCAGTTATCTGTTTGCTTGTATTATTACATCGAAACTTCTATTTCTCTTTTCTCCGCACCCGCTGCTCGATAGGAATGAACAGTTGTTATATTTCCCCCTCAAGGTCTCAACCAATTAGACTTTTTCGAAATTAACCGAAACCGAAAGTTTTTTGTCGTAAATTGTGTTGTGCTTTATTTCAATGTGTTCATGGCCCATACACTCACAAGACACTGGATTGAGACTTTTGCGGTCGGAAGCCGGTACCCCACTAAGAAATTTGACCCGCGACCCCCCTTTTTCCTACCGGAAATATAAGTATTTCGACTAATTTCGAAAACAAATTAGTCAGTTTCATATTGAGAAGAGAATGCACCGGGATCCACCTATGCTTGCAATGTTTACCCGCAACCTCTCCGCAAAACTAGGCTAAGTTAGTGTATGTCATGGACGATAAGAAACTAATAATAAGAAGGAACATTATTATTTCCACTCCTATTCATGGATCACTTGTTCTTGACTGCTCGATTTCATCTGCGGGCGGTGTTCCTATGTTTCCATACAACCATTTCCTATCAGTCGGCACTTTCTTATCACCTCGCTTTTTATTCCCACCATTTCCATTTAGTTCATACATACTTCCTTTCACTCACGCCACCTATACCAGCCACGCCCAGAACTAACACACTAGTGAAATGAGACTATTCTTCAACATAACTGTTTTTGGAATAAATTTCATAAAAATTTATTGGGAACATTGACTTTTTCTTTCTGAATTTTCTGAATTTGTATTGCGCTTTTCTGAATTTGTATTGCGTTTGGGGAATTGTAGTTTGACCCCCCCCCCACCGGGGGGTTATAATTCAATTTATCACCTGCAATACAAAAGTTTGAGGGTGGGGGGTAAAAAGTAAACATTTCCGGTATTGAAGTTCAGCCCCCCCCCCACTCGTTGAAGTTTGCCCCCCCCCCCACCATTGAAGTTCTACCCCCCGCCGACCCAAGTGGGGGTGGGGGGTAAATAGTAAATGTCGAAGTTGAATTTTGACCCCCCCCCCTCGCCTAGATTTTCTAGTTTTAGCTTGGGTGGGGGGTTGAAGTGCTACGGGGGGGGGGGCTCAACTAAAGTGGGGGGCGATACTTCAATTTTCCCAATTTATTGACTGATGACTATACTTTTCAACACTTTCCGCTTTCAAAAAATACCCAACAGCCCAACACGCCAACACCAAACCAAATTTACCGTTCCAAGGTTCCACAGAAAAATACCGATTTTTGGTCACCCCTGCTTTTAGTGCTGGTTTTCCAAAGTATCAAGGTATTATGTGATTATATCCGAACCACCAAACCCCGCGCTGGCTCCTCCGCTTTTCCTATTCTTCATAAGGGCGTTTGAAATCAATCCACTTCCACTGAATCTAGCCATGATAGTAAAACCACAAGGGTGCCACTCTTTTAATGTGAGTGAACCACATTTCAGGAAAACATTCATACATTCACCCTTTTTGTTTTTTTAGATGGATTGTGTAAAATCTGCACAATTAATCCTTGTCTGCATACACCAGTAAGGTCTGACTAAGTGACAAAAAGTAAGCCGTTTTCAGATGTGAACACGTGAAAACTTAGAAATTTTCATCAAAGGTAGACCGATTTCCATGTTTTCGGCAAAAAAGTAGTCCGTTTTTCGATGTATGCTGGTGTATGCTTGTCTGTTGCTTAGGGTGGTTATAAATTTTTATAGTTTCTTATCGGGCCCGACATAACGTGATCATGTCGTTATCAGAGGAACAGTTTTTTGTGTCTCCTTTTTATGTCATCAAATATTTATGTGCCTCGTGCTGCGTCTTTGCCTGGCAACCTGGCATCATGTAAAAGAGGATGAACTTTACCTGATATCATTACCTTTACTCATATTATTCGCCCAGCTCACAACTCAACATAGGACATAGGTCAATCAGTCAACCTGCTTGAAGGGCAAATGGTGTCATTATCTTGGTCTTGGCCGCTAGTTGTTGTACTTTTATCACACCTTGAATATGAATATTCAAATGTTATGTCGGTGTGGGTCCTATCCTCGTCTTTGTCTACTGCAAAAGTGAGAACCAGAAAAGATATGCTATGCAACTACTTTGAGACCTTAACCGCTTTGCTTAGCCAGAAACGTTGATACGTTAAAACTTTTAGTTAAAGGAATACATTCATACAATATTGTAGCTCTGTGTGCGAAAAAAAGACGCGAGTAAGGGTAGGGAACGGGGCAGCCCAGTGCCCAGACTGGCGTAGCAGTGTTTTAGGTATTTGTTCTTCGTTGATGCGCTGACCTTGTCAAATAGCATTGCTTCCGATCTCCGATGTAAATCTAATTGATTCCCGTCTTATTTCAGTTTCAACTGTACTCAGTACTCAGTACTCTGTACATTTGCCGACATGTACTCTCACACAAGTTTTGTTTCAATTTCAATCCTTCAGGCTGCCTAGTTAATGTAACTAAAGTGCTGCATTCGACATTCTGTTTTGAACCTTACATGCTTATTATTCATATTTCCATATTGTCAAGCAGAACAAAATTGGAGAAACATTTGCCATAAAGTTTTGTTAGCTCACTCAACCCAAACCCACCCAAAACCATTAATCCGGATAATAATAATAACAGCTCACCACTGTCTAGTCTAGTTTACTTGTCAACTGGTCAGTCCTTACCGTTTTATCAAAACTAACAAAACCATTGAATAACAAGTGAGGATTGATAACCTGATCACACAAACATGCACTAGTATCTTTTTTTATCATTTTCTTCTCGTTTTCTTCTACTTCTTATTCCATTTCAAATTTGATTGTTGCGGAAGTTGCGTCAATTGTTGAGTTCGAGGGTTCGAGCCGAAAACAAAACAAAATTGTTATTCCTCGTCATTCCCTACTCTCTATACCACTCTGTCATGTCTCATGTGTATACTATTTCACGAAACAATTTTGTTATCCTTATTATTCTTCACATCAGTTATGGTATTATCACAATTCACAATTTCACTTTTGGCTGTCCTGAGTTCTAATTTGACTGTTCCAGGGTATGTACACATCATCGCAGGAAAGTATTTCCACTGCGACCCTAGGATCGTTTTCCTTCTTCACGGTTGATAATCACACTGATCTAGGAATTAATGGTTGGTTTATCTTTCATTCAGTTTCCCATTAACCGGTGAATGATGATTCAACCTTCTTTTCACGAACTGGTTTTCTTTTTTCCTAAATCAGTTGTTATGTTGCAGTCTGCAGCGTGGGCCTTAATGATATAGTATTTAGTATAGGACTATAGATAGAAGTCATACTTGTGATAAGGATTCATGATTTTTCGAAGTGAAATGTCCTAGTTCCGTACGTTCAGATGGAGCGGAAAAGTCGGTGACAGATTACACGACAATGTTGTCGCTGGAGATTCTGGTTCCCCTGGTGTGCTACGTGGTTCTCTGGTACGCCATCAACACAGTTGTCACTCTGCAGTGCTGGACCACCTATCAGGAGGGCATCAAGAGAAAACGACTCATCAATGTTACCACATCTCTCATTCATTCCACCGTGAGTTGCGTTGCTTTCAATTTCAAATACTGTAATTTTGATGATTGATGGTGCTAGTTTGACTTGGCCCGCTCAACTTTATGTCAAATCGTTTAATGACTGATAGTGCGGAAAATTGACCAGTAAGGTTGGAGTATTCGACAAAAGGGAGTCCGTTCTTAGAACTTAGAACTGATTACCTGAAAATTAATCGGCAACAAAAAATTGACAGCCTTTCCTGTTTTTGGCGAAAAAGTAACTTTAGAAAAAAGTTTTTTCCTTAGTTCTTTGGACAGCTTTACTGGGTTATGTTTTCATGCTATCTGATCTCCAATCATTCAATTGTGCTTTCTTAGTCTCGTTTTTCAACCACACATGTTTCAGGTCTCCGGTGTCTTTTTGTTCGTCTACTTCATCCGAAATACTCGTCTAATGTTCGAATCTCCCCTACACTACTACAACTATTATGAATCTCAGATTGTTCTGCTCTCTATTGGATATTTTATTTACGACGCCTATGATCTCATTGTTAACGACAAGTAAGTTAGAATGTCTTGAACTGAAAATATAGAAGGTATTGCGTAACACTGAGCTACTATAATTGTGGCAATGGTTCAATAACTACCCTTCCGTGAGTTAAGTTTCTGGTTTATCACTACTATCGCTATCTTGTGGTTGGAGAAGTGAAGTTGGGGGAGAAATTTGTCTGCAAATTTGCAACTGTCTATATTACACTTGGTCGCGGATAAAAATGAAATGGGCGCGTCATAATTTCTCTATCTCTATGTTCTCCTTTTCAGAAAAGTGAAATATATTGATTTTCAGGCTTTCCATTAATACGGGGGTTCTACTTTTTCATCACATTGGGTCCATCTATGTCTTTTCCACTGCCATCGCATCCCATAAATTCCTTCTCTACGCGTATTGGGCACTTTTAATGGAGGTAAGTACCAGTTTTGGATCTTACATTGAATGGTAAAGTATTTAAAACTTAAAACAGTAACAATGGATCTAATTCTTGATTCAAAAGTACTTTTTGTCGAGTTTTTGAAATGTCCCTTTTCGTACTTTCATTGCTGTTTCTTCTTTCCTCGTTCTCCACCCAACAAGATAAATAATTTTCAACTCCATTCAATCCTCCGTTGATTAATCTCAAGGCGTAATATTCTGTGACACAATCATTATCTGGTTTACTCAAAATTTCCAAGAAAAATGTAGTACATTCCATTCCAATGTTTCAGGTGTCGTCCATTTTCCTGCACGCCCGTTCCATTCTGCACATCAGCAAGCTGTCTGCCACATCTATGATCGCCGTGTCTCGTATAGTCTCCTACCTGAATATCGCCTGCTTCTTCATCTTTCGATTCGCCGTCCAATTCTTCCTCACCGGATGGGCCTGGGTCAACCGGAATAACATGCATGTGTTAGTTCAACTTTTTTCATTCAATTACTTTTGGGAATATCAGTAATAAAGAAAGAAAAAACTCCCAAAGCAAGCGTTAGTGTGAAATATCACCGGATTGTTCAAATGGGTACCCGACTGTAATTGAAGATGCAATCAATCATCAGGAGTATTCATAAGGCTTGCTTGTTTTTTAAATCATGCCATCTTTGCTCTACAAATCTAAGAAAATTGAAAAAGTGTGGGTGAAAAACAGTACTTTACAACAATTGTCGAGTTTGAATTTGGCTTCAACACCCCTATGCTTCAGGTACTACGTGTGGATTGCGCTTGGCGGTGGCGGCGCCTTCCTTCTGATAAACGTCGGTCTATTCCTGCGTATTCTGCACAGTGACGGCCTCCTCTGCTCGTCGGTGGTGCCGCGGGAAAAGTTGGACGCATTGCTGGAGGACAATGAATACGACAATCAGTCGACCGAGCGGAAGGAACTACTCGAGTAATCCCCATCGACAACCCCCATGATAACCATATTCTAGACACATAATCTCGTACTATTATGAACCGTTTTCAACGATTTTGTTCTGTTTCTTATCACTGTCTATTTTGAACTCGACCGAATTTCGGAACACGGAAATATTTTGAGGAAACTATTAGACGAGTTCTCGGGCATCTTCAAATAAAGGGCTGAAAGATGTTGAAAGTCGATGACAGGTGGTGTGGTCACGATTGAAACCTGAACTATAGGACTTTTGAGACATTGAAGTGAGATTTTGATCTGAGAAATGTAACAACGCAGTAAAACATTTACAACTACTCCCACTACCGCAATATAAAAGTACCTAATATACAAGCGAATTTAAGCCAATTTCACGTTGATGATATGGGAAACACGAAAATGAGGTTTTCAGATAAAACCAAAAACTATGATCTCGGGCGGGCTCGAACCGCCGGCCTTGTGTGTTAGACAGATGTGATAACCACTACACCACGAGATCGACATACATTCACTTCTTAGATTCTAGTGTTTGGATCGAACAGATTCATTGGTAATAGTCATTCTAAACAGTATTTTGGTCTTATGAATTGAAGGTATCCAGATCAAACTATAAACACAGCCTAACTTCAATGCATCCATGGCGGGGACTTAATTCTCGAAGCGAGCAGTTGCTCAGGACAATAGTTCTAAGCGAAAACATTCGAAAAAATGTTGTATTCATCTGTGAACTTACATACGTGTAAATACTCTAACTCGCTCTAGGAAATGAAGTTAGAAATCTGAACGCCAAAACAGGAAGAATTTCCCAACACATTACTTTTATAAAAGCGGCCTTAATCCTAGAGAAATGGAGAGAGAGGGAGAGAGAGATAGAGAGAGATGAGAAAGAAAAGAGAGGAGTAAGATGGCGTGTGAGAGGCACCCACGTACGAAGAAGTATAAACACCGACAGATTCGTACATGGGACCTCAAATATACAACACTCACATTGCTATTCGCGACAAGAATACACTAAACAATTGGTGACTAATGCATCATTGGGATCTACTCAAGGTGAGTTCTAATCTCACAAGAACGGCGATCATGTGCACGTTGAATTGTTATTTAGAGGGGATGGTACGTGTATGGGTACAGTGAAGGGTACGTTTCAGAGCAGTGAATAGCATATTACAAATTCTATATATACAGTAACCCATTGCGGAAATGTGCTCCTTTAAGTACTATAGGGGCACCACTAACGTTTATCTAAGTCTACTACGCTCTCAGAACGAAAGTTTGTGTACACATGATACACTAATATGTAGAATACAGCATCGTATAGCTGATATAATACTATCACCCTATTTTTGACATGTACCCGCACGTATTGATACACTGTACAATCGCACCTTTACATTTTCGTGCACAATTCCTGTTCACTTTCTACATCATAGCACATTCACTATAAAGGACGGATGAAAATGATATACCTTGTGATCTACCAATAATGGAACGCATTGTCACAGAAATGACTACCCGTGCACGTGAATAGTTATTTAGAGCAGGAGTACGGTATGGAAAACGGTTAGAGGAGGGGTACGAAGTTGATGGACACCGTAAAGAGCAGCGAATAACTCACATCAATTTCATAGATACGACATACAGCCACTTGGTGAACACGTATTTTCGCTGAGCACCTTACTATAGGGGCACCACTAACGTTTATCTAAGTACTACGCTCTCAGAACTCTGGCTAGCAGAACGAAAGTTTATGTACACATGATACACTAATATGTAGAATACCGCATCGTATAGCTGATATAATACTATCACCCTATTTTTGACATGTACCCGCACGTATTGATACACTGTACAATCGCACCTTTACATTTTCGTGCACAATTCCTGTTCACTTTCTACATCATAGCACATTCACAATCAAACAACAGAACACAACAAAAATTCACATGCCCACTTTTATGGAGCATGCAAATCTTACCTCGAAGAGACTTCAGCTGTGGAAAGGCTGGGACTGCTCTGCCGCTGCCTCGCAGCCCAGAACTCTTAGGTTCGGACTTTGGAGACGACTTCTAAAACAAAAATACTATATTTCAAAGTTCAATTCTTCAACGGACTTCTTGTTCATCTTTTGTACTTAATAAGAGACCTCAACACTTATACCGGAGTTGTCCACAATATTATTCACTGAAGGCTTCTGACTCCGGTTACTTTTTAGATTACTTTTTAGTTACTTTTTAATAGTTAGATTACTTTTTACAAAATAATGGCGTGAACGCAATAAGGTGAACACAAAAAGTGCACGTCTACGTTGAACTCGCGATATGGTGATTTTTCGAAATGTGAAACAGAAAATAAAGTCAGCAATGTGTTTCGCCCAATTTTGTAGAACAATTGTGAAAAATAAAAACTTCGCCGGGATTCATGATAAAAAAAGGTCGAAAGCTAGATTGATAACAGACGTCAAAATACACGAAACAGTGAAACAGTACACTGTCATTATCAACGCCTTGAAACATTTTCACCAACCCAGATTGGAAAGAAGCTCTCACCAATTATACAGATGTACGTTAAATGTGTTGATCGGTGCTGAAGAACACACAACGAATCTTTCAGTTACAGTATCGTCTCCATGAATCAAATGCTCTCGGCTGAAAATGTAAGAATCTAAAAAGGGGAGCTAAAAACATTTGTTCATATAAGTTATATGATGTGCTAAAAAGCTCAACCCAGAAAACCAGAATTGAAAGACTATACGAGTGCTAACAAAATTAAATGATTTGTGCAACGTCCTTACAAAAAATTGCGATTCGTGCACGTCGAACAGTACTTATGGGCAAGAGTACGGAATCGATGAGTACGTTTTGTGGCACAAAATAACTATTGCGAAATGCATAGGTATGGAAATAGTAGAAATGCCGTCACAGCCTTATTTTGCCGGAACATTATTGTTATCTGATTAGCTGACTGGCTCTACTAGGTTTTCACAACCAATACTAGCGACAGAAATATTTTCAAACATCATGATAAACTAATCTCATATTTTGAGGAGGACTTTCAGTATGTGCGCAACCGTACGTGCATTACTAATCGTACCTATTTTTGTACCCTTATGTTCGTTTTCCAAACCACAACACATTTACAATCAAATAACAGAACACAACAAAAATTCACATGCCCACTTTTATGGAGCATGCAAATCTTACCGCAAATTCATGAAAAAGTGGGGGCCCAACGACTGTGAGATTTGTCTTCTTCTGTGCGCCCCTTAGACAGCTACACTCAAATGAAGCAGCTACTGCTACAAAAACCGAAAAATACTCATGTATAACTGTTAATTACAAACATACAAAAGTCGTAAAATATCTTTTCAAACCTGTAAACTAGAATCTACGAATCACAGATGTCAACTCAACGTAGTCAACCATAGAGATCCTGGTTTTTACTCAATGGTATGCATTTGTGGTCATTACTTCAACTCTAGATTATATAACACTTCGCATATTATTCAACAGTTGTTCTTTCGTTCGCAGCTGTGATTTGTAGATTCTGGTTTACAGGTTTGAAAAGATATTTTACGACTTTTGTATGTTTGTAATTAACAGTTATACATGAGTATTTTTCGGTTTTTGTAGCAGTAGCTGCTTCATTTGAGTGTAGCTGTCTAAGGGGCGCACAGAAGAAGACAAATCTCACAGTCGTTGGGCCCCCACTTTTTCATGAATTTTTCTCTTTTTGTAAACATGCCGTAGGTATGTAGAGAGCTGTTTTGATCTGTACCGTGCAGATAAAATTGTTTTCTTAATGAACCACTTGTCAAGTATTACCACCATTCGAAAAAAATGACGTCAACATTGCGGTTCTGGAAACTTACTTTATCTGCCCTTCAGAATCCGAGAAAACATCATGTTTGAATTAAGTTTCACCGTAAATCGACCATTTTTAAGAAACTTTCAGCATTCGAAAACATATTTCACGTCAATTTTTTTTAAAAGTTCACGTCATCTGAGACCTGGCCTCCTGAATTCCAGAATATGTCATATTTAGATGAAGTTTCATCGTTAATATACCATTTTTGAGATATTTTCACATTTAAAAATATATGTGACGTCAACTTTGCACTTTTCAAAAATGACGTCATCTGGTCTCCAGAATCCCAGAATACGTCACTCTTAGATTGATTTTCACCGTTAATTGACCCTTTCTAAGATATTACCATTATTTGAAAATATATGTGACGTCAACTTTGCACTTTTCAAAAATGACGTCATCCGGCTTTCAGAATTCCAGAATACGTCATGTTCAGATGCAGTTCCACCGTTAATACCCCACTTGCCAACTATTATTATCATTTGTGAACATATTTGACGTCAACTTTGAACTTTTGAATATGACGTCATCTGGCTTTCAGAATTCCAGAATACGACACCTTTCGATGGAGCTCCATCGATAATAACCCACTTGCCAACTATTGTCATCATTTGGAGAAATATTTGACGTCAACTTTGCACTTTTCCAGTATTAAGTCCCCTGGCCTCCAGAATCTCAGATAACGACATGTTTAGATGAAGTTCTATCGTTATTAAACCAGTCGCCCACTATTATTATCATTTGAAGAATAATTTGACGTCACCTTTTTACTTTTGAAATTTGACGTCATCTGGCATTCAGAATCCCGGAATACGACACCTTTCGATGAAGATCCATCGTTAATAACCCACTTGCCAACTATTGTCATCATTCGGAGAAATATTTGACGTCAACTTTGCACTTTTCAAAGATGACGTCATCGGGTCTCCAGAATCCTGAATGACGTCACCAATAGAATACTTTTTACTTATATAAAAGTCACGATGGTATCATATTTAAATTTTCATCGAAATCGGTCAGTGTTACCCTAAGTTACAAGAGTTTGCATAACCGACCTGACAGAGAGAGAGCGAGAGAGTGCACAAAATGGAGAGACGCAGAGGCATTTATTTCGAAAGGTGGTAACTTGGTGAAAAATATTTTTTTTCAAAAAAAAATTTGCGCTCATTCCGTTTTTATACGAGTTCTATTATTACTACAAATTTCATACGAATCCGTTTAGTTGCGACAGAGATAGCACCCCAGCACGCAATGACGGAAGGAAGGACACACAACGGAAGTTGGCGCTCTGGATGAAGCGAAAACGTCATAACTTGGCTCAAACTCAACCGATTTCGTTCAAATTTGGAACACAATTTGCAAATATGCTGAAGAAACTTCCCAAGTTTGTAAAAGTTCTGTTTTGCAAATTTGAGCCTTTTTATGAGAAAACTAAAAAAATGAAGGCGCGCATTAGCCGGACCAAAGACAAATCTCGCACAGCGCTTCGCGCTGCGCGCGATACGGGTAAAACAGCTGGTACCGAACGGCACCCGCGGCGCAGCCTAGAAATTCTTTGGTTTGATCCCGGCGAAGACTTCTGGAACGAAAATACTACATTTTACGCTTACTCGCCTCACTTTTTTCACCTTTTCTCTTGTCACACTTTTCCTTTCCAAGAGACTTTACCACTTATACCGAAGTTTAGTCACCCTATTTCGCGCGTTCGCAACCTAAAATACCGGCACAAATTACAAACCACAAAATACAAAATACAAAAATACAATATCTTCACTAACATGTTAAATAAACAATAAACAAAAGGAAGAGAAGAATATAATTGTTGTTATTGAATGATTGTTATTGAAAGACTCGTGTTCAAACAAGAAACAGTTATTTTCCATTCCACACTCTCTCTCTCTCTACTAGCACATTTTGGGACATAGGGCGTGAAGTTGGCCCGGCGGTTTTTACTCTCACCAACTTTTTTTATTTGTGTAACTTTTTTTTCACGCATCAACAGAGATATTTGTTTGCAATAGAATTCGGGCAGAAGTGGAATACCAGTGAAAAACGGACAACAAAAACATTGTTTACGAAAAAAACAGACTTACCTTCTTTCACGACGTTCATTTGTCCACTCGAGCTTGACTGTAATCAGAGTGCCGACAAGAGTTTGGGACATGGTAGGATCAGATGCCACGGTTGACCAATAGCCGACCAAGTTGGCAATGGGAACGGGTAGATGATCGTCCCAGGCCCCGCCCCCTTATCCCAGAAAGTGACCAATCACAGACGGCGGTCAACCCATCTCATGGCCACCGGCTGGTGCACAATTATCCAGGAAACGACAATGGTGAGATGGTTGCCGAAAACTGGTGGATGGTTCTGAAAGAAGAAAAAAAAACGTAATTTTAGAGCACACATTCACGCGACTTTATTCCTCCTCATTCCCAAGATCCCAAGTGTTTTGACAGCTTACGAAAAAAAAGTTGAGACGACTATTTTCACAGAATACAGTTTTAGAAGAAAAACTTGCTCTTCTTGCACTTATCACTCTCTGTCAACAGATTTTGGACAAATTGGGGGACAATTCACTGTGGAACCGGGTACTTGGCAAACCGAACCGCAAACTGGTCACTGGAGAACCGAACCGACCACTCGGAGCCGACATTTCTCCCGTGAACAGTTCATGCAAACCGCGAACAAAAAATTCGGTTCGTCAATACCGTGGTATTTCATCGGATTCAAACAAAATACGCTTCGTATTTATGTGGTTCTCGGTTCGGTTCTAACAATTCACTGAAGAACCGAGCGGTTCGGGAAGTCGGTTCCAAGCGGTCGGTTCGATTCTCCAGTGACCATTTCGCGGTTTGTTTCGCCAAGACTCGGTTCTCTAGTAAATTCGTCACAACTGTGGGGGGGGGGAATGTAAAATGCGAGGGTCAATAGAGTAAGTGAGATAGTCAACGTTGTTAATGGTTACCCACACACCTAAATCACAGAAGAGATATTATGTCAGTTATAAATGATACACAAAAAGTACCTGAAAGACAACGTTTTCGATAAAATAGAATTACCTGAACAAGGAGGGAAGATTGTGGGGTGGCAGGAAGTAGATGATCTCGACAGGTTCTTCAGAGCGCAGACATCTCTTCTTCACTTAACATTTCACCACACAGCTGAAAATAGAGACACATTATTCAGACGGTAGAATTTCAACACTGACTATAGGAGATGATCACATTAGAGTTGTAGTTTGAACTTTATGTGCGCCATAATTCATAAATTTTGAGCGAAAACAATGGGATCAAACAACAAACACAGGTGGAGCAACATACATCGCAACGACTGACTTCTCCAATCTTCTCGGTAACCAATCGAATGCCCGTTACAAGATGGTTTTTGTCGTACTTTGGCAGAATTCGAAAAATTTACCAAATTTACAAAACCAATTTTCTACACTACTGTAGGAGCAGTTTTTATGTAACATGCCAACTTTTTCACTACTAGCGATAGTATAAAAACTACAAAACACGACAATTAGAATTATTATAAAAATATCACCTGCTCTCACAACTTCCACTTGAATTGATCCTAGTTGAATCGAGAGTGCCGATAAGTGTTTGGGACATGGTCCGATCAGAGCCACGGTTGACCAATAGCCGACCAAGTTGGTAATGGTAACGGGTAGATGATCGTCCCAGGCCCCGCCCCCTTATCCCAGAAAGTGACCAATCACAGACGGCGGTCAACCCATCTCATGGCCACCGGCTGGTGCACAATGATCCAGGAAACGACCAATGGTGAGATGAAGGTATGGCTGGTGGAGCATCGCTTCTGGTAGGGAGCTCTGGAACAGTTTGAATATCAGAAAAGAAAACAGCCGCACTGAAACTTGAATTTAGCACTTTTTATACAATTTTTTTTAGGTAGGAACAAGGTGTAGAACGTATACATTTACACATTTGCTAGGTATTGCAGTTACACAATCACATATGTGTTGCCGGAAAAAATGTGTTATTCATCGTAAAATTATTTTTATGACAGACTCTGTACAGGTCCGAAAAAAAGTATAAACCATGGCCATAGTCTGTTCTGCCCACTTATAATAGTTTACAGTAGACGTTAAAACTTAAAATAAAGTTTCTGGTATGTGAAATTTTTCGAAATAGTTCTAGACTTGAGTATTTCGCTTCATTACTACAAGCTCTCTGGATAATTTTTCAAAAAGATTCTGTGTTCAATAAAAAGCAGTTGTCTAGGAAATTCGGCCGCACGTAGTTTACGAGTAGGTGAGACAGAATAGAAGCATTTTCCCAAAAGAACTATACCTTAATGAATAGTAAACGGTTCGGGGTGACAGCAAGTAGATTTCTTTATTGACAGATTATCCAGATCAGCGCATCAGCCTAGCCAAAATCCCACGGCGAACCTAGAAAATAATCTTTAGTTCATAGAAATGTTATCCAATCACTGTGACATTTTTGCTGACTAAACAGCTGGAGCACACAGAGAGAAAAATTATGTAGTTGTATTGTTGCCAAATCCATAGATAGGATTCACTAAAATCGCTTTTCAGACCTCAAGACAACAAAAATACAAGTGTAAGTTGGAAGAGACAGAAAAAATATGGTTTCAGAAAAAGCTCACCTTACACCTTCTCCGGATTTGTCCACTTGAGCTACACTGTAATCAGAGTGCCGATAAAAGTTTGGGACACGGTGGGATCAGAGCCACGGTTGACCAATAGCCGACCAAGTTGGTAATGGTAACGGGTAGATGATCGTCGCATGCCCCGCCCCCTTATCCCAGAAAGTGACCAATCACAGACGGCGGTCAACCCATCTCATGGTCTCCGGCTGGTGCACAATGACCCAGGAATCGAGCATTTGGTGGGACATTCGAAAAAGCCGTCTGGAAAGAATTAGTTTCATCAAATAAGTCCAAAATTAATTCCATTCAAAAACACGGGTTTGAGAAGCAATAACCAGTGTGCGTTCTTCTAGCAAACGAAACTATTCATAATATAAATTGATGTATATACAAAGTCCAAATTGCATTTTTTGAACTGCAGTTTGAGATAATAACGAACGTCAGCAGTTGCCAACAAGCCATAATGAGTGGTACTTAAAACTTGTGATAAAAACTAAACTAAAATGAGTGATTAATGTTAGAAAAACTTGTTTGAATAGAGACCAACCTGAGTAACCACCTACAAAGAAGAAATGATTGCAAGTGAAGTTAATCGAGAATGATGGCGTTTTCTTAACATGTTAACAACGTGGGCGGCGATATGCAAATCAAGCGAATGATAATCAGTGCGGATTGAACACTGCAACAAGTAAACCTTGAGAGAACAGAAACTGGTAATTATTCATTACTATTCGAATTTTAATATCTTCATGAAACTGGGATGTTTCTTGAATATGAGAAGGAAAATAACAGACGAAATAATTATAGATGTAATTGGGTGATATAAAAAGCTTGCAGAAATTGTCCTTGAGCTCATCTCACCCGTATTACGTAAAATAGCTCGAGTGATTGATTTTGACTGAACAAATGATTTTCCCATTACTGGGGTTTATTGTACAATCGTCCCCCCCCCCCCCCCCCCTTGAGCCGAAATAGGTTGGAATCCGACTCGTAGTACAGGCATCCCCCACTCCCATAGGGGGTGATTGTACAACGTCCTTCTTTACAGCAGGTTTCGATTGAGTGGGGGGCGATTGTTAAACAGGTCCGGGGTGGTACTATTACCCCCCATTTTGTATTGTGGGGGGTGACTTCGACCCCCACATAGAATTACCCCCCATTTACAATCACCCCGCTCTCTATAGGGAATCGTATTGGGAGGGGGGTGATAGTACTACGGGGGGGGACTTAAGGTGAAGGGGGGGGGGGGAATTGTTCAATTTTCCCCATTACTGTTCTGCGCAATATTCCAAGAGGGGTTAACTCATATCCTTATGTGTCTTTGCTCGTCTACTCGTTCAGCACTTTTATAATTTCGGGGCTAAGCAGCTCAAATGTCTTCAAGTACGATGTCTAATTATTAATTACAGCAACATTTGCCATTGACTTTCTTCTTGCAGTTTTGGGCTCTGCTCATTCAATATTGTTGCTTCCAGTCATCTACAACTACGCTCACTACTGTAATAGAACAATACTTACCATTACAAGCAGATTTTATCCAATTTCGCACTGATACTGGTCGTTTGGCACTTTGGCAGCGTAGAAATGCATACATTGTACAGTTCGTCAGGGTTGGTGCGAAAAATACAAAAACGAGGTTTTAAAATAAAAAGCAAAAACTATGATCTCGGGCGGGTTCGAACCGCCGGCCTTCTGTGTGTTAGACAGATGTGATAACCACTACACCACGAGATCAACATTCTTTAATAATAATAATAATAATAATTTATTCATCAACTCGTTATTTGACAGACAATTTCAATGGCAAATTATTATCACGTGTGTTGATTTTAAAAGAAAAACATGTACAGAACAAAATTATACAAACCAAAACTATCCATGATACAGCAGTGGGGGGTTGGCGGGCTTCTCAATGGGCAGGGCAGCTGGAGGACTGGACAGGCACTGGACTGGCGACATCGGGCGACAGACGACAGACGACAGAGAGAAGTGAAATTGGCATCTGACTTCAAACAGCAGCATTTCGTGAACTCAAAAAGGAAACTATGCGCAAAGAAGATTCGCGCAATAAAAACCTGGACTATGACAAAAACTGCATTGCTTTTCGTCGAAAAGAGGCAGAGTTTATGCTGAGGAATGACTTCGCTGGCAACTGGTTCCAGATGTGGCTACGGAGTGGGCGACGATTCAGCTAAAACACTTTGGGCTTATGTCTCGTATAAAAAACTGTATGAGTAATTTTTTTTCAAATTTGACCAATCATATTTTATGCATACATAGTATCTATTGTGATGTTATAAACTATCAGTTGAAGCTCTTACTTGAGTATTAGATAGTAGCTTAACGCATTTTAGCTGAATCGTCGCCCACTCACAGTACTAGATTCTTGTTTCGAAAAAGGTTTCGAAGTAGGATTGGTCGATTTTCGATAGTTTTTTTGAAAACGGTGCAGATAGTGCTTGGAAGGAACTCATGATGCACGTGGCCGACACGTGAATGAACAACAACTGTCAATGTAATGATGACTTACATTCCACTGAAAATAATGTCACATGCACTTAGTTCAAAGATCGATCAATGTTGAAGACATGTTTCTCTTATTCAAGATGCAGTCGTTTTTTGTCTGTTTATCACTCATATCCTTTAGTGAACTATTTGAGAATGGTCTCATCCATTCAGAAAATGAGTTCACTTCTCCTATTCTAGTGGTTAGATTGAACAGGTTCATTCTATAGATAAAATGATCTATTTTCTTTTGAATTTTCTCTATAACCCGTTCGCTTTCTCCAAGCCTACTTGGGAACTGTCCAATATCTCCTCCCCCTGGGTGTTCGGGTTTTCTATTCTCTAAATTCTTTCGTTTGTTCTCGCTTTTCTCGCGCCGTCTATTCTTTGAAAGTGGTCATGTCATAGATCACAAGACGGTGTTTTCTCCCAAATTTCTCAATTCTTCGATCGTTTACAAAGCTTTTTTCTATTTATATAATAAAAAGCTCATCAGTTCCTCAAATCTAAGTCAAAGTTACCAGCATATTCAAATGCATTATATTCTGCACACAGTTCTCCGGCATATTTTTTTGCTGTGGTTATCTGAGAGAAGTAATTCATCATAGACAGAAAATCATTCTCCGAATATATCCGAATACATTGAACCATGGTATTTTCTTTGCATTTCTCCCACCCCCGAAAAAGTTAACAAACTTCTGTTATTTGATCTTTCACGCTTTATCGTTCAATCTTCCGTTTTCGTTAGTTGGTTCAGGAACACAAGTTTTTTTTTTAAATTTCATATAGACTGCACTTGGTAAAAAACAAAAAAACTTTCGGAACCATTTTGATATCCATTTCAACTTTAACTTACAGTGGGTTATTCCTGCTATTTTCTCCAGTTGTTATCGCGAGCGCTGATTGAGAATGACAATGGTAGAAATGACGAGATCCTATCTAAAATTCAAAATAACCCAAATATTAACCAAGTTTCTCATTAATGTTGAAGTACCATGTCGTTGAAATTGAGTTTTCTCTGTGAGTCATGGTGACGCGAGGTTGTTGTTACTCATCATCATCAGAGATCATCATTTTCCGGGGAGACACAATAATAGAATAGCGCGGGAGAGATATATGATGGGAGACTCGAAGAACACATGACCTTTCCATAGCACGCAGCTGGCCCGTCAGCTGGACACATCGAAAATTATTGACACCCGGTCCATATATGCCCATATATAGGGTTCGCTCTTCTCAAAGTTGGTCGATACGGTGTATGTTGCCCCATTTCGCTGTGTTTGTAGTTTGATCCCACTGTTTGTCGATCCGAAAATTGTAGTATGACGTGTATCGACATCAAACTACAATGAAGATTTGGACACTTCCTTTAATTAATTGGACAAATTACTGAATACAACAGCAAAATCGTCTTGAATCAGGCTCGCAACGATTTTGAGTGCCATATTTTCCTGTGCACACAATTTTATGCCCATTTACTCTGTTCTTCGCACTTACAACCCTTTACCGTGAAATCTAGACATTTTCATGTAGGTCTTCAAAAAGTTTTCGGAAAGCGTTCACCCTTTTTGGTTGGAGTTTGGTTTTCCAAGCTCATACTAGCGAGAATGTTAGAAAATGTACCAATCGTTCACAACAGTTGTTTCATGACATCACTATGCTCTGTCTGGTACCCTGTTTGTGTGAAAACGGTAAATCAGGATTATAACAGAACAGGTTCTGTTTACTTGTTTTGTCTAGCGGCGTAGTTTTTTCCACTCCAATGATCACTCAGTCTACTTTCTTTCACAACTTGTTTCACAATCCATTTCACCTTCTATTTGGTAAGTAATATGAGTTATCCCAAAGAGTCGTTTGTAGTCTGCTGTTATATATTCTATCTACAACATAGAGGTAGGAACGGTTTCGTTTTGCAAAACCATTCTAAGAAAGTTCATCGGAATCGGAATAGTTCTGCCAGTTTCGCAAGGTATACTGCCGCTACTTTGGGTTCCATATAGTTTTTGAGTGTGAGATAAACAAATATTTGTTTGAGGCGTCTCACCCTTGTTGTGGCGTGTGTCTGAGATAGAAGGTGCACTTTGGGATCAAAACTGTCGAAAAGATTATAGTGTATGGAAGGTTGTGTGGTAGAAAAACATTTGTACTTCATGGATTCTTCTACTTGAGGCAATATTCGTTATCTTGGTTGTTAAATTGTCTTTTCTCAGATTTGATAGACACATAATGATAAGCAACTGTGAATTTGGTGGTGTCGTTCCCTTGGATGCAAGTACAAAGAAGAATAGATCATATTTTGCGCAACCCTGACTATTTAAAACTAGACTTAGTATGGAAGCATTTCCATTTCACCAGTCAGTATTTCTAACTTCCTCCCACCTTTCTTTCTCTCTATCTCTCTGTGTTTCTGTCTCTCCTCCTCCTCCTGCCCCTTCTCTTCTTTCTCCTATACTCTTTTCTTTCACACCTCTTACCTATCTTCTTTTTCTTCCTCTTCTTTTGCCCTGTCTCTGTCTGTCTGTCTCTCTCTCTCTTTCTCTCCCTCGCACTATATCTCTCTCTACCCTCTCGCTCCTCCATTCGCTTCTTCTATATCCTTCCTTCCTCCTCCCCCCACCCCTCTTTCTCTCTATCTTTTCTCTATATATCTAAAAAAATTCTTCACTATCCTTACCCTCTTCTCCTTTTATCGGCCAAACTTTCCTCTTTCTGACACATTTCCCAATAAATGCCCCCAATCTATCACCTCAGACATTCTCATTGATCAGAAAACCATTCCATTCTGATCCCACAACACACGCCACCTCTGCTTATCACCTCCTGTATCAACATTGAAAACAGCGAACACCTACGCATCTCTTCTTCTTGTAGTTTGAACAGATCTCAGTCACTATTTGCGTCCCTCACTTGTCGTTTGATCAACATTATGTCGTTGTTTATGTACATCGACCACAAAAAGTGTACAATAGTGATGGATTTCCTCGAGAAACTTTCACATTGGATTCTGGTTCTAGATGTTTTTAGAATGTTTTAGTATTTCGCTGACACACCCCATTTTTATTTAGTTTCTGTGAACCAATAATTATATAATTATTCGGCAAACTAAGACTTTGAATGCTCTATTAGTATACTCTATTCTTATCCAACTTTACTGATAATTATTTTTGCCGATTCCAATGACATAATTGCTTTTTTTCACAAAACACAGTTTATTATAGTGGCCTTCAACACTATGCTGTGGAAAATTCCTAGGAAGTATTTAAATTTGTGAGTAACCTGAAGTTTTCTAACATTGTTAATCTTTTTATTGTTACTACAAACACTTGAATACTATTTCTAAATAGTAAGTGTATTCATTAAACCAGCTATTTAAAAGTTCGACATAGTTCCGCTGTGAGTGTAACGTAGTTTTGCCTTATTCTACTCCTTCGCTCCAGGGAAGAGCGATGAGGTCATGTAAATCTAACGCTGTGTTTGTAGTTTGATTCTAACTCAGACATTTTCACTCCCTATAGACGCAGTTCAGAGGCCGTATGCATGAAACATCCCGGGCCGGGTTGGGATGCTATCCCGAGCTATTTCCCGGTCAATTCAGCTCGGGATAGCATCCCAACCCGGCCCGGGATGTTTCATGCATATGGCCTCAGACTCTATGCATACGTATTTTAGACTTTTTGCACTTTTAGTTTATGGTAACTTGTACTTTTAGTTTTCGTTTCCAGTTTCCCAGCGTTTCCTCCTGTTTTCCATTACTTCCTATGGAAGGCCTGGCGACTGCGGCTGGTATATATGTCGGCCTCTTGGTGTCGACTTATTTGGCCACAACTATTATTATACTCACAAAACAGAGCTGGGGTGAGTTGGAGACACTGGATTGAGAATGAAAGAACGTTCAATGAGAATCAGTAGTTGATTGAATACATCGAATCTTGTTTCAATAGATATTCAACAACCCTATGGTTAAAATGGAGAAATCATTTTATTTAGTACCAAGTTAATGTTTCATTGTTTTCGGTTTTTCTCCCTGTGCATAGTACGTTGAGCCCTACGCGGTGTTCATTACGTACGCTGCTTTTATGTGAAAACAGAACAGGACAGGCGGATACAATGATGTGTTTGTTGGGCAGTTTTCAACCCCGAACACATTGGTAAATCGAACTCAAATTTCAAATGGAACGCTATCTTTCTTGCCATTCATGACGACACGAACGTATAGTTCCGGTCATTCCCACTGAAACTTGGCCGCGTGTCAATGAATATTCCAGACTTTTTACCACTATGAAGTTTTCAAAAAACTGCAAATATCTGTCAGGGGTGTTTCATGAGAACAGGAAAAAAAATTTATACATTACTTATATTCGTTCTGAGAAATAGTCATCCGGAAATCTTGGCACGCTGCCAACAGTTCTCAGTGCGTGTGAAACGGACTATATAAGATTTAGCGATGTTTTCATTCTACCGCAAGCTGAAAACGCGTTCGTGAACTTTCGGTCTCCACGAAATTAGTCGATAAATTGGTTATTTTATTTCTTTGCAGGCCCTCTTCCCCATTTATATATTCGACTGATAAAATATTTCCAAGATCGTTTATGGATCAATAAATGTTTGGACGTCGAAAACAACAATTCTTTGGGTATTTGTCTAGGCAGAAAGCATTTAACGCCAGACTTCACTAAAACAGGTAGTGTGGCATACGAGGCATAATAATGACATTTTATTATTAAGAGAATTAAATATCTTCATTGTTCATCGTTTCACACGGATAAAATAGTGCTCAGACATCTCCTCTTGCTAGAAATCTTCGATACATTTTTCAAAATCTACCATAAACTTTTTTTCACAGAACACTTGCAATCTCCGTTTGTGATGTCAACTCATCTTCTGAAAAGTGGAATAGAATCCGTACTTGAGGTGAGTGTGACATCAATTCTTCATCAATTATGTCGCAACTTCTTGTGTTTTACTGGCTTGTGTTTTTCGTTAGATATCGCCGCTATGTTTTTACAAATAGTAACGGCGTGAGCTCACTAGTGAGTGCCAAATTTATAAATTTCTGTTTCTCACCGTAATCGAACCTACGAGCAAAAGATTCGTAGCAGGGCGCTAACCATGGCGCTATTAGAGAACATAGCGATAAGCATGGGAATAGAATACATGTGTGCGTACACAGCGGAAAGAGAGATATACAGTACCCTCCCGCCTTTCCGTTGGCAACGACTATCGTTTGTATTAGAGTTGTGTGATGAAACATGAGTTGGTGAGCCAATTTCAGAAAAGTGGTAGTCCTCTAGAATTCTTCGCTTACTTGTGTCATTGTGTGGCTGCGAATGTTTTAGAAGGTCTAGTTATTTTACTCCAAGCGAAAAACTACATATTATTATGATAATAGAATGTCCCAGTCCGATAAAGAATAATTCTATCTGCTAATTACAGCAGACAAAGTGTCTGTCTCTCCCTGTCTTCCGAGATAAACTCTTATCTTTTGTAGGATAAGAACAACAAAAAACAGAGGAACGCTGTAATTTGTAATTATTTCAACGCAGTCAAGCGATTGTCAGAATATGAACAATTCGGAAAAAGGAGATGAATTCAACTAGTTTCCTAGTTCCTTCAAATATATGTGAAAAAGGTTTTGTGGGAAAGTGAATATAGGATATCTAAGTTGTAGTTTGATCTGCATCAGTAAATGTTGGTAATTACAACTAAAATACAAGGTAATCTAACAAAAACAGCCGACATGTATCCATATCTTGGGAAGCTACAATATTCTAATCCATATCTTGGGAAGCTACAAAATTCTAATCCATATCTTGGGAATCTACAAAGTTCTAATCCATATCTTGGGAAGCTACAAAATTCTAATCCATATCTTGGAAAGCTACAAAATTCTAATCCATATCTTGGGAAGCTACAAAATTCTAATTCATATCTTGGGAAGCTACAAAAATCTAATCCGCGCCTGTGGGCCCTTCTGACCCCCACACTATTATTGTGCTCTACCTTCCCACGGGAAGGTATTTAAACTTTCCGGTCATCAGTAAATGCGGCAACTGCTCTTTCCTGATAGACGCCTCAATTTCAGGATGACATTTCTCGTCCGTTCCTGGCCGCACCTGAACGCGGCTGGTGGATGTTGTCCATTCCACCGTACAATGACAAAATGCGGATACAGTACGAACTGTGGGCAATCTACGGGCTGGGACTATTGTTCAGGTCAGACTTCACGGAGTGAACTAGAAACACCATAGTACGTAGTTCGTATGCTAGAACATCCCGTCACCTCCATCCTGTGTCTCCTCAAACACACCGTTTCGTTGCTCTCACATCCCGCAGGCATTCTAATTCCACCCCTTTTGAGAGAGCATGATATTTTCGATAGCACTATGTTGTCACAGATGTATTTAATGAGTCTCTCTATTTTCAGATGGGGTTTTCTGTTTCCTCTACGTATCCTCTTTTTGGTGACGTCACTTATTTGGATTATTTGCTGCGGGATAGTATGTGCCGTTCTACCTGTTCCTCAGTACATGGGTGAGTAAATGCGATTTCAACCCAAGTAGGGCCATAGCAAAGTCTTGAATTTTATTTTGTTTTATGAGGAATGAATTCGACAAAAATTCGTAGCGCTCTGAATAGAATGGACTGTTTTCCGTTCACGCTACTTTTCTCTCATGGTTTGTTTATTTGTTCTGAAACATTCTACTAAAACCTTCTCGAAATAGAATCATGATCATGTGAAATCAAGTAAAACAACCATGAAACATTCTCGTTGACTTGTTGTATAGTTTTCTCGTTTCGTTTGTGCAAAAAAGCAAATGAGTTTGTTTTTCAGCGTTGTACTTCGCGATCACCTTTGGCAGGTTGTCGAACGCCAGTATCGGTCTGGTGACCCGGGTTCACGACAAACACAATAGACCGAAAGCACCAGGTATACTCATGATTCTTGAAAAGGGTAACTTTACTGTATACCTCACTTTCTGCTGTGCAAAGTCTCCAATGAGCTGTAATCAGAATTCATGAATGGAGTTCATGGTTCAGTTGGCGTAATATACAAGTTCCTGAATTGTGGTAAAATACCTCAAAAGTAGAATACACGTAGTCTCAATGAAGTGTCAAATAATCTCAAAAAAAGTCGGCATAAATTGGTTCAGTCAGACTTATATTGTTATCGTCTCCCCGTCCTAGAAAAAGTTCTCGGAAATTTCCGGTAATCTGGTGCGCTAGTTTATACTAACTCGCGTACCGACCAATACTTGAACGTGTGTCGCTACGGTGACAACAATAGTTGAAGGAGACCAGAAAGCAACATGGTTTTTCGTAAAGCTGCTGCATCCTACTTTTGATTGGACGCGTTGCATGTCGCGCGGCACTGTCATGTAAATGTCACGTGGACTGATCAAACTAATATACGAACTATTCGGGTTCTCTGATCTCAATACTGTTAAAAGCAGCCTGAAAGAAAACCTCTGCTCAAGTTGTGTTCCGGTCTCCTTTAATACCACAAACAGTTACCGCTCGCGGCAAGCTGGCACTTCCCATTATGTCAGTACCAGTGCCTGAATTTGTGTCTCCTATGAACTGTTTTATTGATTTTTAAATTGTTTTTTTTTCAGGAATAGCGGTGGCAAATCACATGACAGCAAACGATATCATGATTATTTACTCGGACTGTGACTATGATGGGCCTGGTAAATTCAAAGATGAATTCTTTTCATTCCGAAAAAGTTCGAATATGGATACAAACCGATCAATTAGCGACTTTCGTGGTCTAAGTTACTCACATACATAATGAAATAGTTTTTAGTGCTTTATTAGGGCTATATGCGTAGACATAACAAACGTACGGAACATGGGACTTTCTGGCAGGAACACTAATCAATACATAGAAGTATTTGAATAACATTCATAAATATCCTTGTTCAGCATTATGTGAACTCGTTGCGGAAAGTTTACAAGTTACTATTAAGTCAAGCTATAAACTCTTCCTATATAACATTTGACGCTTCCAAATATTGGAATTTTGATTAGAGTCATTCCAGGATACACGGTGACGGGCCAGTCTCACGGCGGTTTCATAGAGACGCTACAGAGGTTCGGTTCCCCGCTGTCCCCCACCCTTTGGTTGGATCGGGAGGACACTTCGCAGCGGAATAGCTTTCAGGTAAAAGAAGCACTCCCTCTCCCTATTGACCTATTATGGGAAGTTCTGAGAGAATCTCAGTGAAAGTAAGTCTTCATTTTCGAGACAAGCGCCATGCAACAATTTCTCAGATGATTGCGAAGCGGAGCAATTATAAAGAATGTCAACGGAACAGAAATGACAGGCTAATAAGGAAAATCTCGAACAAAGTGATAAAAACTAGGATGATTATGAAAACGATACGATTCCACATTCATAAAATGTCTTTGAAGGATTTATTCACTTCTCAGTCATGATTCGTGATATCTGCTGTGTGCGCACATCAAACTGTAGCTCAGATTCGACCAAACCCTGTATTTTCTTCCAGACGAAAGTTCTCGACTATTCCTCGAACTCTTCGGTTTATCCAGTTCTACTGTTCCCCGAGGGTTACTGTAGCAACAACGAGACGGTGCTACAGTTCCGAAAAGCCGTCTTCACGGGCAAAGTGCCAATATATCCCATTGCGATGCGTCAAAATTCTCGGTTGGTCCCTTCTCATTTCAAAAAAGAAACCAGATTCCGTTTAAAACCAGAGACCACAATAGTTATGGCGGATGGTTCAACCCGGAAACAGCTGACAAATGTATCGGTCCCCTATTCTGGTACCTTTCTTTCACACGCTTGTTTCCCTGCCTATTTCAGATGATTACGGGCAACTTTGTGATTTGTTTTTCTTGATAATTCTGTTCTCCCGAAAACTATGCAAAATTCAGGAAGCAAGTTTTCCTATGCTTCTGTCTATACTTGTGTCCCTTCTTTTGTATATCACATGCTTGTATGAAAATAAATGAATAAATAAATAAATCATTCATACCAAGAGTCCATGGAGACACCTTTCTTTTGAGTTCATTTCATGTAGATGTCTAGAATTAGGTAATGAAGTGTTCTCATTCACAATTTACAATAATATCGTAATCGAAGGGTTGGTGACGCATTCTGGCGAGAGGACACGTACATTCCGTACATGATACGGATAATGACGTCATTTGCGATACACTACGATATACGGTACTTGGCAGCGATGATTAAGAGACCCAATGGTAGGTTAATGAGAGATTTTCAGACTATTTTTGGGTTTAGAGGCAAAATGTGTTATATTAATATTTTAACCGGAGCTTTCATTTTTATTCATGGACTTGAGCAGCTACAGGGATTGCTCAGCGATTAGCTGGTCTGTACTGTACATCTCGGTGTTTGTAGTTTGACCCCGTCCAATTGCATTAGCGATTCGAGAAGTGTGTAGTGTGGGCAAATCAAACTACAACTCAGAGTCTCCCATGGTGATTTATGCAGACCCATGTATGCAATACTGCTGAATGAAATCCAAACCAAACCTACACCTCATATTGTATTTTACTCGTCAAAACAAATTCAAAACGAAAAAAATGTTTATAAAAACAAAAAAAGTGTTCCTCTTCATTTCTGATGAGCGAGTGTCACATTCTTGCGAGTTCTTCATTATATTTCGGTGTAGTTCCATGAAACCAGTTCGTGAATACGTTAGAAAAAGGGTTTTAGTAGTTTTCGTGTGGTATATGGTTCAAACATTTTTTCCAGAAGACAGTGCACAGTTCGCGTTCCGTGTGCAGTGTTCAATAGCGAATTCGGTGGGAATAGATTCGCTGCCCTATGACGGAGGACTAAAAAAGACGAAGGAACGAACCAAATACAGGGAAAAGATCAGAAACACAATAGGAACCACTCTGTGTTCGGTTGTGGACCAATAAATAATATAGGATATTGTATATTTATTCAATCGTTTGGAAAAAAGTATAGAAAATATTTGGTATTTTCAAGAAAAAAACTATAGTCGCATAATAACTTTTTGTAACGTAGTACCCTGATATTGATATTTTATGGGTAGAGCACTTTTTACGGTGAAATGTACCCACTGTAGTTGAATATTTTCTACCCTGCGACTTGTACTCTGTGGGTAGAATATTTGATAAATAAAGTTTTGCAGCCTGTGGATAATTTGAGACTACTCTGAACTCCCTGGGACTGGGACGTCGTAGCAGTCACGCAAAAAAACCTGCATTTTAGCTTGGTAGCAGACGACGTACGGGTCTAATTACTCAACGTAGCAGACGTCGTTGCACTCGCAATGATAGCTGGATTGCCACTCGTGAAGTAATCAGCGGTCCGGCCAGAATTAGATACGTACGTGCTAGAGGTGCCACTCTGCGCAACTCAGCCAACAGCTTCAAAATGGTGCGTGCTGCTTATGTGTATCTACCTAGGTATATTTAGACGAAATTAGTGGATTTATTCATTTTCATTTCCTTGTCCGTAAGCAGTGCGTTCCTGACTATGTTATATTGTGTGTTGTTGTTCATATGTCTCCTTTCACAAAATACCCAAAACCACGGTATTGATTGGTGACCTGTGTTCAATCGGCCACTTGTGACACAGTTATTGGTTACCCTTGAGACTCTTGCCTGTCTACATGTTGCTACTTGATGATGACTACCTAACCAAGTCGGAATAAGAGAACTTGTATTCATGCCGCAAAGAGTTGAGGACAAAGGCTCTTTCCAATTTTTGACGCGCGTCCCCTTTTGCCATCTAAGACTTTCTGATGCCCTTTCTATCGAGCTCCTCGAGATGACGACTACCTAACCACGTCAGATGTCTCTTGGATCAAGCTCTTTAGTGATCGGGGTTGACGAGGGGACTTTCCTATGATTCTGCTGTGCTTTAAATCCTTATGACCCAATGACCGAACCCGTGACCCACGTGGGGAGGAAGGGGGGATTTTTACCCTGCCACCGCAGGTGCCCACCATGTGTGGGGGTACCCGTATGAGGATAGTTTCGAGCTAGGTTAAAAGCCGCTCTGACACACGAAAGAAGTGCTCACTTCGATTAGGTGTTAAAGAGAAAACATGCTTGTGCATATAAGACCTGGAAAACTAAAAGATTTCGGAAAAGGCCATTTATTCTCCGCTTTTGGTCTTTTTTGTCGAAGATTGAACCGGAGGGTGGTATCGCTCAGAGAAAAGGTGAAAATTGAACGAAAGCCTCAGAAATTTCGAGGTTTTCGAACTTTCAACTGAAAACGTTGATTGCGTCCCAAATGTATCAAAAAACAGCAAAAAGTGCGGAGGTTGAACCCACGAAGTCAGAACTGTTGCCCCGGCAAGATAGCCGACGAACATCTAAGAACACAGGTGTTTATCGAAAAATGTTGCAGGGCAAAAATTTCCCACTCGATGAAATTGCCTTGGCAGAAAATGAAACTACAATAACGAGAAAAACTCCAAAAACTAATTTTGCATCTCTAGAGCTCACTTAAACCCTTTTTATATTGCTACCTTTCTAAAATAGACTGTTGCTCATGTCTTCTAACCACGCTGATATTCTTTTTTTGTTTGTCTATCGTCTTTGAATGGTTTCTTTTACATAAATACTTCATTCCGTAGCGGATTCCCATTAAAACACCTATTATCTATGAACCTAACTGTATTTGTGTCCACTCATATTGAAAGGACTGGCAACATTAGCTTTCACCCGGTCCAACGCGTGAATCTCACGGTCGGATATGGGGGAAGCTCGGCTGTCTGATACCATGCCATGGGCGAGTGGGCGGAGCCAATAGGCACATGCCACAATGAGAGAGTGTGCGAATGCGAGAGAGCGCCGACGCGAGACAGGTTCAATGCGCCATCGACTGATTTGACTCATTGGTTCATGACGCATACATGGCACACGGTTCAGCTTACAAGATCTATTCAAATCATGAAATAAGAATTAAAACTTAAATAGCACCTTTTTAAAAGAAAACCTAAACTTAATACTGAATGAAAGATTAAAATTAACAACTATTCAAATCAACATTTTCACAATGTAGACTTCAGATCGAAATAGAGTAAGTAGACCTGAGTAACTGCGAGATGCGTAGATGAAACAATTATGTAAACGTTGAAAATATATAAACTCAATATACGATTATTATCGTTCTCATATACCGGACAGTTCAGTCCGGTCGCGCCAAACTCGAACTTTTTGCCGTGGCAATTTCTCGGACAGTCGATCTTCTTGCAATGGAAATTTTCCTGATTTCAAGTCTAGCCCGGGAATTTTCCCCTAGTGATTTCAAGGATTTTGGAATGAATCATTGCTCTAGCGACTGTACAAGAAATAACAACCAACTAATTCATTCGAAAGTTACGTCAATTTTAGCTCAAATAAAAAAGTTTGCTGACTTCACCCTGGAAACTCGACAAAAATACCAAAAGCGGAGAATAAATGGCCTTTTCCGAAATCTTTTAGTTTGCCGGGTCCTATATTCATTTGAAAAAAGTGTATTTTTTTCAAAAAGAATTAGCATTGAAAGTTGAGCAATAATCTCATCTTTTCTCAATAATTCGGAGTGAATCAGTAATATTATTAATCAATTAAATTTCGGAATGGTCTGGGACCGCGCTTGCCCGGCTGATCCTGACTAACCGTCTGGGACCGTAGCAGTCAAACCGTCTGGGACGCGTAAACATCGCGTCCCGGACGGTCGACTGCTACGACGTCCCAGTCCCAGGGAGTTCAGAGTAGTTCTGACTGATGTCAGTGTCTAGTACAGTTTCTCACTGCGATTAGCTTATTTGAAAACTAATTACTTTAGTCGCAAAATAGTTTTTCTTCTAACTTTTGTACCTATCAACAATAGCCAACCCCGGGCGGTGGGCTGGGAGCCATGATTGCAGGGGACGGGTGACCGAGAAAGAACGGTGGCTAAATGTCGATCTCGTGGTGTAGTGGTTATCACATCTGTCTAACACACAGAAGGCCGGCGGTTCGAGCCCGCCCGAGATCATAGTTTTTGTTTTATTCTTTATTTTTCACGCAAAGTAGAAAGAAGTATATCTTCTACCCTGACATTGATATTTTCTGGGTAGTGCACTTTCTACGGTGAAATTTACACACTCGAGATGAATAGTTTCTACCCTGCCACTTGAACCCTGTGGGTGGGAAGAAGATTTTATAATACAGTTTTGCAGCCTGTGGATAATCGATAATTTGATAATTTTAGACTGTTTCTGACTGATGTCAGTGTCTAGTACAGTTTCTCACTGCGATTAGCTTATTTGAAGACTAATTACTTTAGTCGCAAAATAGTTTTTCTTCTAACTTTTGTACCTATCAACAATAGCCAACCCCGGGCGGTGGGCTGGGAGCCATGATTGCAGGGGACGGGTGACCGAGAAAGAACGGTGGCTAAATGTCGATCTCGTGGTGTAGTGGTTATCACATCTGTCTAACACACAGAAGGCCGGCGGTTCGAGCCCGCCCGAGATCATAGTTTTTGTTTTATTCTTTATTTTTCACGCAAAGTAGAAAGAAGTATATCTTCTACCCTGACATTGATATTTTCTGGGTAGTGCACTTTCTACGGTGAAATTTACACACTCGAGATGAATAGTTTCTACCCTGCCACTTGAACCCTGTGGGTGGGAAGAAGATTTTATAATACAGTTTTGCAGCCTGTGGATAATCGATAATTTGATAATTTTAGACTGTTTCTGACTGATGTCAGTGTCTAGTACAGTTTCTCACTGCGATTAGCTTATTTGAAGACTAATTACTTTAGTCGCAAAATAGTTTTTCTTCTAACTTTTGTACCTATCAACAATAGCCAACCCCGGGCGGTGGGCTGGGAGCCATGATTGCAGGGGACGGGTGACCGAGAAAGAACGGTGGCTAAATGTCGATCTCGTGGTGTAGTGGTTATCACATCTGTCTAACACACAGAAGGCCGGCGGTTCGAGCCCGCCCGAGATCATAGTTTTTGTTTTATTCTTTATTTTTCACGCAAAGTAGAAAGAAGTATATCTTCTACCCTGACATTGATATTTACTGGGTAGTGCACTTTCTACGGTGAAATTTACACACTCGAGATGAATAGTTTCTACCCTGCCACTTGTACCCTGTGGGTGGGTAGAAGATTTTATAATACAGTTTTGCAGCCTGTGGATAATCGATAATTTGATAATTTTAGACTGTTTCTGACTGATGTCAGTGTCTAGTACAGTTTCTCACTGCGATTAGCTTATTTGAAGACTAATTACTTTAGTCGCAAAATAGTTTTTCTTCTAACTTTTGTACCTATCAACAATAGCCAACCCCGGGCGGTGGGCTGGGAGCCATGATTGCAGGGGACGGGTGACCGAGAAAGAACGGTGGCTAAATGTCGATCTCGTGGTGTAGTGGTTATCACATCTGTCTAACACACAGAAGGCCGGCGGTTCGAGCCCGCCCGAGATCATAGTTTTTGTTTTATTCTTTATTTTTCACGCAAAGTAGAAAGAAGTATATCTTCTACCCTGACATTGATATTTTCTGGGTAGTGCACTTTCTACGGTGAAATTTACACACTCGAGATGAATAGTTTCTACCCTGCCACTTGTACCCTGTGGGTAGAAGATTTTATAATACAGTTTTGCAGCCTGTGGATAATCGATAATTTGATGATTTGAGACTAGTTCTGACTGATTTCAGGGTCTAGTACAGTTTCTCACTGCGATTAGCTTATTTGAAGACTAATTACTTTAGTCGCAAAATAGTTTTTCTTCTAACTTTTGTACCTATCAACAATAGCCAACCCCGGGCGGTGGGCTGGGAGCCATGATTGCAGGGGACGGGTGACCGAGAAAGAACGGTAGCTAAATGTCGATCTCATGGTGTAGTGGTTATCACATCTGTCTAACACACAGAAGGCCGGCGGTTCGAGCCCGCCCGAGATCATAGTTTTTGTTTTATTCTTTATTTTTCACGCAAAGTAGAAAGAAGTATATCTTCTACCCTGACATTGATATTTTCTGGGTAGTGCACTTTCTACGGTGAAATTTACACACTCGAGATGAATAGTTTCTACCCTGCCACTTGTACCCTGTGGGTAGAAGATTTTATAATACAGTTTTGCAGCCTGTGGATAATCGATAATTTGATGATTTGAGACTAGTTCTGACTGATGTCAGTGTCTAGTACAGTTTCTCACTGCGATTAGCTTATTTGAAAACTAATTACTTTAGTCGCAAAATAGTTTTTCTTCTAACTTTTGTACCTATCAACAATAGCCAACCCCGGGCGGTGGGCTGGGAGCCATGATTGCAGGGGACGGGTGACCGAGAAAGAACGGTGGCTAAATGTCGATCTCGTGGTGTAGTGGTTATCACATCTGTCTAACACACAGAAGGCCGGCGGTTCGAGCCCGCCCGAGATCATAGTTTTTGTTTTATTCTTTATTTTTCACGCAAAGTAGAAAGAAGTATATCTTCTACCCTGACATTGATATTTTCTGGGTAGTGCACTTTCTACGGTGAAATTTACACACTCGAGATGAATAGTTTCTACCCTGCCACTTGTACCCTGTGGGTAGAAGATTTTATAATACAGTTTTGCAGCCTGTGGATAATCGATAATTTGATGATTTGAGACTAGTTCTGACTGATTTCAGGGTCTAGTACAGTTTCTCACTGCGATTAGCTTATTTGAAGACTAATTACTTTAGTCGCAAAATAGTTTTTCTTCTAACTTTTGTACCTATCAACAATAGCCAACCCCGGGCGGTGGGCTGGGAGCCATGATTGCAGGGGACGGGTGACCGAGAAAGAACGGTAGCTAAATGTCGATCTCGTGGTGTAGTGGTTATCACATCTGTCTAACACACAGAAGGCCGGCGGTTCGAGCCCGCCCGAGATCATAGTTTTTGTTTTATTCTTTATTTTTCACGCAAAGTAGAAAGAAGTATATCTTCTACCCTGACATTGATATTTTCTGGGTAGTGCACTTTCTACGGTGAAATTTACACACTCGAGATGAATAGTTTCTACCCTGCCACTTGTACCCTGTGGGTAGAAGATTTTATAATACAGTTTTGCAGCCTGTGGATAATCGATAATTTGATGATTTGAGACTAGTTCTGACTGATGTCAGTGTCTACTACAGTTTCTCACTGCGATTAGCTTATTTGAAAACTAATTACTTTAGTCGCAAAATATTTTTTCTTTTAACTTTTGTACCTATCAACAATAGCCAACCCCGGGCGGTGGGCTGGGAGCCATGATTGCAGGGGACGGGTGACCGAGAAAGAACGGTGGCTAAATGTCGATCTCGTGGTGTAGTGGTTATCACATCTGTCTAACACACAGAAGGCCGGCGGTTCGAGCCCGCCCGAGATCATAGTTTTTGTTTTATTCTTTATTTTTCACGCAAAGTAGAAAGAAGTATATCTTCTACCCTGACATTGATATTTACTGGGTAGTGCACTTTCTACGGTGAAATTTACACACTCGAGATGAATAGTTTCTACCCTGCCACTTGTACCCTGTGGGTAGAAGATTTTATAATACAGTTTTGCAGCCTGTGGATAATCGATAATTTGATGATTTGAGACTAGTTCTGACTGATTTCAGGGTCTAGTACAGTTTCTCACTGCGATTAGCTTATTTGAAGACTAATTACTTTAGTCGCAAAATAGTTTTTCTTCTAACTTTTGTACCTATCAACAATAGCCAACCCCGGGCGGTGGGCTGGGAGCCATGATTGCAGGGGACGGGTGACCGAGAAAGAACGGCAGCTAAATGTCGATCTCGTGGTGTAGTGGTTATCACATCTGTCTAACACACAGAAGGCCGGCGGTTCGAGCCCGCCCGAGATCATAGTTTTTGTTTTATTCTTTATTTTTCACGCAAAGTAGAAAGAAGTATATCTTCTACCCTGACATTGATATTTTCTGGGTAGTGCACTTTCTACGGTGAAATTTACACACTCGAGATGAATAGTTTCTACCCTGCCACTTGTACCCTGTGGGTAGAAGATTTTATAATACAGTTTTGCAGCCTGTGGATAATCGATAATTTGATGATTTGAGACTAGTTCTGACTGATGTCAGTGTCTAGTACAGTTTCTCACTGCGATTAGCTTATTTGAAAACTAATTACTTTAGTCGCAAAAATTTTCTTCTAACTTTTGTACCTATCAACAATAGCCAACCCCGGGCGGTGGGCTGGGAGCCATGATTGCAGGGGACGGGTGACCGAGAAAGAACGGTGGCTAAATGTCGATCTCGTGGTGTAGTGGTTATCACATCTGTCTAACACACAGAAGGCCGGCGGTTCGAGCCCGCCCGAGATCATAGTTTTTGTTTTATTCTTTATTTTTCACGCAAAGTAGAAAGAAGTATATCTTCTACCCTGACATTGATATTTACTGGGTAGTGCACTTTCTACGGTGAAATTTACACACTCGAGATGAATAGTTTCTACCCTGCCACTTGTACCCTGTGGGTAGAAGATTTTATAATACAGTTTTGCAGCCTGTGGATAATCGATAATTTGATGATTTGAGACTAGTTCTGACTGATGTCAGTGTCTAGTACAGTTTCTCACTGCGATTAGCTTATTTGAAGACTAATTACTTTAGTCGCAAAATAGTTTTTCTTCTAACTTTTGTACCTATCAACACTAGCCAACCCCGGGCGGTGGGCTGGGAGCCATGATTGCAGGGGACGGGTGACCGAGAAAGAACGGTGGCTAAATGTCGATCTCGTGGTGTAGTGGTTATCACATCTGTCTAACACACAGAAGGCCGGCGGTTCGAGCCCGCCCGAGATCATAGTTTTTGTTTTATTCTTTATTTTTCACGCAAAGTAGAAAGAAGTATATCTTCTACCCTGACATTGATATTTTCTGGGTAGTGCACTTTCTACGGTGAAATTTACACACTCGAGATGAATAGTTTCTACCCTGCCACTTGAACCCTGTGGGTGGGAAGAAGATTTTATAATACAGTTTTGCAGCCTGTGCATAATCGATAATTTGATAATTTTAGACTGTTTCTGACTGATGTCAGTGTCTAGTACAGTTTCTCACTGCGATTAGCTTATTTGAAGACTAATTACTTTAGTCGCAAAATAGTTTTTCTTCTAAATTTTGTACCTATCAACAATAGCCAACCCCGGGCGGTGGGCTGGGAGCCATGATTGCAGGGGACGGGTGACCGAGAAAGAACGGTGGCTAAATGTCGATCTCGTGGTGTAGTGGTTATCACATCTGTCTAACACACAGAAGGCCGGCGGTTCGAGCCCGCCCGAGATCATAGTTTTTGTTTTATTCTTTATTTTTCACGCAAAGTAGAAAGAAGTATATCTTCTACCCTGACATTGATATTTACTGGGTAGTGCACTTTCTACGGTGAAATTTACACACTCGAGATGAATAGTTTCTACCCTGCCACTTGTACCCTGTGGGTGGGTAGAAGATTTTATAATACAGTTTTGCAGCCTGTGGATAATCGATAATTTGATAATTTTAGACTGTTTCTGACTGATGTCAGTGTCTAGTACAGTTTCTCACTGCGATTAGCTTATTTGAAGACTAATTACTTTAGTCGCAAAATAGTTTTTCTTCTAACTTTTGTACCTATCAACAATAGCCAACCCCGGGCGGTGGGCTGGGAGCCATGATTGCAGGGGACGGGTGACCGAGAAAGAACGGTGGCTAAATGTCGATCTCGTGGTGTAGTGGTTATCACATCTGTCTAACACACAGAAGGCCGGCGGTTCGAGCCCGCCCGAGATCATAGTTTTTGTTTTATTCTTTACAAGGAAGGTACCCCGGGCTGACGCCCGGGTCCCTCCCTTGATGAGTCTAGGCTGAAAGGAGCTTCCTGGCTTATTTTGCTTTATCTTCACTCTGTTTGCCAAACTCGTACTTTTCAGCATAGGGCGCGAGGATTCTCTGTAACACAGAGCGCGATAGACCGCAAACAAATTTCTTAAAAAGTTCTTCTTAGCATAGAGCGCGGAAGTTCTCCTTTACATTGAGCGCGGAAGTTCTCCTTAACATAGAGCGTGAAAGTTCTCCTCAGCATAGAGCGCGGGAGTTCTCCTTAGTATAGAGCGCGGGAGTTCTCCTTAGCATAGAGCGCGGGAGTTCTCCTTAACATTAAGCGCCAAATTTCTCCTTAGCATAGAGCGCTAAATTTCTGCATAATTAAGCATAGAGCGCGGAAGTTCTTCTTAACTTAGCATAGAGCGCGGTAGTTCTCTTCTTAGCATAGAGCGCGGAAGTTCTCCTTAACATAGAGCGCGGGAATTCTTCTCAACATAGAGCGCGGAAGTTCTTCTTAACTTAGTATAGAGCGCGGTAGTTCTCCTTAGCATAGAGCGCGGAAGTTCTCCTTAACATAGAGCGCGGGAATTCTTCTTAGCATAAAGCGCGAAAGTTCTCCTTAGCATAGAGCGCGGAAGTTCTCCTTAACATAGAGCGCGGGAATTCTTCTCAGCATAGAGCGCGGAAGTTCTTCTTAACTTAGTATAGAGCGCGGTAGTTCTCCTTAGCATAGAGCGCGGAAGTTCTCCTTAACATAGAGCGCGGGAATTCTTCTTAGCATAGAGCGCGAAAGTTCTCTTTAGCATAGAGCGCGGAAGTTCTCTCCAGCACAGAGCGCGGGAATTCTTCTAAGCATAGAGCGCGGAAGTTCTTCTTAACTTACCATAGAGCGCCAAATTTCTCCTTAGCATAGAGCGTGAAAGTTCTCTCCAGCACAGAGCGCGAGCGTTCTCCTCAACATAGAGCGCGAACTCCTCAACATAGAGCGCGAACATGGATATCACGTGTGATTTACGTGAATCCCGTTCTTCTATTCAACTGAACATTAACTTGTCATTCTCAAATTCAAATCCCAACCACAGCCGATTGCAATGAGAATGGGTTTGGAAATGAAAAGCAGTCAATCGCACGTTTTCCACGTCCTCTCCCTTCTCCTTTTCCAACTACAAAGTGCATAATTTCTTCTCCGTTTCTCGACCAAAAAAGCATTTGCCTCATACACACACACACACACACCAAGCAACGGTTTTATATTAGTAGACAAGGTAGGTCGCCGGCGGCTAAAGCCGCCTCCGCCTCCCTTGTTTTTGTTCCGGGCTGGCGAGAGCTTCCTGGCCCTCTTTTCTCCTAGACATAGGGCGCGGAAGTTATTCTCAACGTGTATCGCGGGATCTTTCCGTCATAGAGCGCTATACTTCTCTCAACATAGAGCGCGAGAACTATTCCTAACATTCTTTCTTCATTTCTTTCTTTTTCTTTTCTTTTTTTCTTCTTCATCATCTTCTTCATCTTCTTTTCTTCATCATTGAGCGCGAGACATCTCTCTCAAGACAGGCGAGACTCTTTTATATTCTCTCTTTCTTCTCTCACGCTCTCCATTAACCCCCCCCCCCCTCTCTCTCATTCTATGTCCCTCTTTCCGTGTCTCTCTCCGTCTCTCTCTCTCATACACAGCAAAAATAGAATGAGTAGGGCTCACATAGACAGCGGAAATGGGGACAGTGGAGCTCACATAGACAGCGCAAATGGGGACAGTGGAACTCACATAGACAGCGGAAATGGGGACAGTGGGGCTCACATATACAGCAAAAATGGGATAAGTGGGGCTCACATAAACAGCGAAAATGGGGACAGCGGGACTCACATAGACAGCGGAAATGGGGACAGTTTGGCTCACATAGACAGCGGAAATAGGGACAGTGGAGCTCACATAGACAGCGGAAATAGGGACAGTGGGGCTCACATAGACAGCGGAAATGGGGACAGTGGGGCTAACATAGACAGCGGAAATGAGGAGGATGGAGCCCACAGAGACATCGGAAATGGGGACAATGGGGCCTACATAGACAGAAAATGGGGACAGTGAAGCTAACATGGACAGCAGAAATGGGGACAGTGGGGTTAACATAGGCAGCGGAAATGGGGACATTGGGGCTCACATAGACAGCGAAAATGGAAACCGTGGAAATTGACAAACACAGCGAAAATGCAGAACAAAGGAGGCGCGACTTACAGTTTCACAGTTTTCTACTACATATGAGAAAAATAGTAAAAAAGCAGGATAGTTGGATGAAGGAATGAAAAACAGAGAGAAAGAGAGAAAGCCAAAAATAAACGGCAAATACCTGTTTCAGTGCATCCCAGCCGCCTCCCGTGTCGCCATAAGAACAAAATGGCTTTTTCCAAAATTGCCGCGTCTGAACAGCTCTCGTAAACTCGTTTTCATTTTCTAACAGGAGAAAAGCTATGATCCACCACTCCCCATCCCACTACCAATTGAAAATGAAAAAGCAGAAAGCACGTATCTCCACGTCTCCCATCTTTTCCCAGTTTCATCGCTTGCCTCACTCTCTTTTCGACCAAAAGTGCAAAATGATGGAATTGTTACAGACCAAAGTAGCGAAATATAGAATAGGACAAGGTAGGTACCCCGGGCTACGCCCGGGTCCCTCCCTTGATGAGTCTAGGTCGGTGGGTGCGTCAAGATTTTTCTTTCATTTTCTCGTCTTCGGAAAATCCTCGAGCGCAAAAGTTATCTTTAATAAAGAGCTTGATAAATTCCTTGAACAGCCGAACCGTTAAGCTCACATAGACAGCGAAAATAGGCACAGTGGGGCTTAAGTAGACAGTGAAAATGGGGAAAGTGGGGCTCACACAGACAGTGGGGCTTACATAGACAGTGGGGCTTATATAGACAGTGGAGCTTACATAGACAGTAGGGCTTACATAGACAGTGGGGCTCACATAGACAGTGGGGCTTACATAGACAGTGAAAATGGGGAAAGTGGGGCTCACATAGACAATGGGGCTTACATAGACAGTGAAAATAGGGAAAGTGGGGCTCACATAAGACAGTTGGGCTCACATAGACAGTGGGGCTCACATAGACAGTGGGGCTTACATAGACAGTGGGGCTTACATAGACAGTGGGGCTTACATAGACAGTGGGGCTTACATATACAGTGGGGCTTACATAGACAGTGGGGCTCACATAGACAGTGGGGCTTACATAGACAGTGAAAATGGGGAAAGTGGGGCTCACATAGGCAGTGTGGCTCATATAGACAGTGGGGCTTACATAGACAGTGGGGCTTACATAGACAGTGGAGCTTATATAGACAGTGGGGCTTACATAGACAGTGGGGCTTACATAGACAGTGAAAGTGGGGCTCACATAGACAGTGGGGCTTACATAGACAGTGGGGCTTACATAGACAGTGAAAATGAGGAAAGTGGGGCTCACATAGACAGTGGGCTTACATAGACAGCGAAAATGAGAAAAGTGGGCTCACATAGACAGTGTGGCTTAGATAGACAGTGGGGCTTACATAGACAGTGAAAATGGGGAAAGTGGGGCTCACATAGACAGTGGGGCTTACATAGACAGTGAAAATGGGGAAAGTGGGGCTCACATAGACAGTGGGGCTCACATAGACAGTGAAGCTTACATAGACAGTGGGGCTTACATAAACAGTGGGGCTTACATAGACAGTGGGGCTCACATAGACAGTAGGGCTCACATAGACAGTGGGGCTTACATAGACAGTGAAAATGGGAAAAGTGGGGCTCACATAGACAGCAAAATGGAAACATTGGGGATTCACATACACATCAAAATGGGGACAATAGAAATCAAATACACAGCAAAAATTTGGACAGTGGGGCTCAAATACAGAGCGAAAATAAGAACAGTGGGGCTCACACAGACACCAAAATGGAAACATTGGGGATCAACATACACATCGAAATGGGGACAGTGGGAGTCACATACACAGCAAAAATTAGGACAGTGGGAATCAAATACACAGCAAAAATGGGGACAGTGGGGCTGAAATACACATCAAAAATGGGGACAGTGGGGCTCAAATACACATCAAAAATGGAGACAATGGGGCTCAAATACAGAGCGAAAATAGAACAGTGGGGCTCACACAGACAGCAACATGGAAACATTGGGCATACATACAACATACACAGCAAAAATTAGGACAGTGGGAATCAAAAACACAGCAAAAATGGGGACAGTGGGGCTCAATGACACAGCAAAAATGGGGACAGTGGGGCTCAAATAAGAACAGTGAGGCTCACACAGACAACAAAAGGGAATCATTGGGAATTCACATACACATCAAAATGGGGACATTGGTGCTCAAATACACAGCAAAAATGGGGACAGTGGGGCTCAAATACACAGCGCAAATTAGAACAGTGAGGCTCACACAGACAGCAAAATGAAAACATTGGGAATTCACATACACATCAAAATGGGGACAGTGGGGCTCAAATACACAGCAAAAATATCTGTAGAGTATCAGAAGTATCACGTAGAGTATGCCCTTCAATTTAACTCAACTATTATCTATACGGAGAGTGACCTAATTATTTGAACACCGACATAAAAAAAACAATTCTCACCTTTCCAGTATGTTGCAGCCTCTTTTGATTGATAAATACAATTAATTAAAGGTATTGTAGCCGAAAATATTGCAGCACTACCGCCACCATTCTCATCTCAAACCAAAATGAAAAGCAAAAAGCACGCCGTCCACGCCTTCCCAGTTAGAAAGTGCAAAGTGTGTGATTTCTCCAAAATCTCGACCAAAAGTGCAAAAATGAAGGAATTCCGGACAGACCAAGCAAGCGAAATATATTAATGGACAAGGAAGGTACCCCGGGCTACGCCCGGGTCCCTCCCTTGATGAGTCTAGGTCAGTGATTGCGTCGAGAAGTTTTATTTTATTTTCATTTCGTCTTTGAAAAGTCCTCGAGCTCGGGAGTCCTCTTTAATATACAGCGCGAGAGTTCTCCTTAACATAGAGCGCGGTAGTTCTCCTCAACATTGAGAGCGAAAGTTCTCCTTAGCATATAACGCGGGAGCTCTCCTTAACATAGAGCGCGGTAGTTCTCCTTAACATAGAGCGCGGTAGTTTTCCGTAATATTGAGAGCGAAAGTTCTCCTTAGCATATAACGCGGGAGTTCCCCTAACATAGGGCGCGTCGAGAAGTTTTTTTATTTTCATTTCGTCCTTGAAAAGTCCTCGAGCTCGGGAGTTCTCTTTAATATACAGCGCGAGAATTCTCCTTAACATAGAGCGCGGGAGCTCTTTTTAACAGTGAGCGCGGGAGTTCCCCTAACATAGGGCGCGGGAGTTCTCCTTAACATAGAGCGCGGGAGCTCTTCTTAACAGTGAGTGCGGGAGTTCTCCTTAACATAGAGCGCGGGAGCTCTCCTTAACATAGAGCGCGGGAGTTCTCCCTAACGCAGAGCGCGGGAGTTCCCCTAACATAGAGCGCGGGAGTTCTCCTTAACATAGAGCGCGGGAGCTCTTCTTAACAGTGAGCGCGGGAGTTCTCCTTAACATAGAGCGCGTGAGTTCTCCTTAACATAGGGCGCGGGAGTTCTCCTTAACATAGAGCGCGGGAGTTTCCCTAACATAGGGCGCGGGAGTTTTTCTTAACATGGAGCGCGAGAGTTTCCTTAACATAGGGCGCGGGAGTTCTCCTTAACATAGAGCGCGGGAGTTTCCCTAACATAGAGCGCGGGAGCTCTTCTTAACAGTGAGCGCGGGAGTTCTCCTTAGAGCGCGTGAGTTCTCCTTAACATAGGGCGCGGGAGTTCTCCTTAACATAGAGCGCGGGAGTTTCCCTAACATAGGGCGCGGGAGTTTTTCTTAACATAGAGCGCGGGAGCTCTTTTCAACATGGAGGGCGAGAGTTTCCTTAACATAGGGCGCGGGAGTTCTCCTTAACATAGAGCGCGGGAGCTCTCCTTAACATAGAGCGCGGGAGCTCTTCTTAACAGTGAGCGCGGGAGTTCTCCTTAACATAGGGCGCGGGAGCTCTCGTTAACATAGAGCGCGCGAGTTCCCCTAACATAGGGCGCGAGAGATCTCCTTAACATAGAGCGCGAGAGTTCTCCCTAAGATAGAGCGCGGGAGTTCTCCTTAACATAGAGCGTGTTCTCATCACAATGTCGGTTGTAGCAGCAGCCGGTTTTATGAAAATCTAAAATGAAAGCAGAAAATCACGTACTTTTTCACGCATTCCCACCCAAAACTCAACTACAAAGTGCACAGTTTTTCTCCGTTTCTCAACTGAAAGGACGATTTGCTTCGTCCAGACAGACAGACAGACAGACAGACCAAGCAACGCAATTATAGGAGTAGACAAGGAAGGTAGCCCGGGCTAACGCCCGGGCCCCTCCCTTGATGAGTCTAGGTCGGTGGGTGCGTCAAGATGTTTCTTTCATTTTCTCGTCTTCGAAAAATCCTCGAGCGCAAAATTTAACTTTAAAAAAGAACGTGATAAATTCCTTGAACAGCCGAACCGTTAAGCTCACATAGACAGCAAAAATAGGCACAGTGGGGCTCACATAGACAGCGAAAATAGGCACAGTGGGGCTTACATAGACAGTGAAAATGGGGAAAGTGGGGCTCACACAGACAGTGGGGCTCACACAGACAGTGGGGCTCACATAGACAGTGGGGCTTACATAGACAGTGGGGCTTACATAGACAGTGGGGCTTACATAGACAGTGGGGCTTACATAGACAGTGTGGCTCACATAGACAGTGGGGCTTACATAGACAGTGGGGCTTACATAGACAGTTAAAAGGTGAACAACGCGGCTTACATAGACAAAAAAAATGGGGATAGTGGGGCTTACATGGACAGTGAAAATAAGGATAGTGGGGCTTACATGGACAGTTAAAATAGGCACAGTGTGGCTCACATAGACAGCGAAAATAGGCACAGTGTGGCCTACATAGACAGTGAAAATGAGGAAAGTGGGGCTCACATAGACAGTGGGCTTACATAGACAGCGAAAATGAGAAAAGTGGGCTCACATAGACAGTGGGGCTTACATAGACAGTGGGGCTTACATAGACAGTTAAAAGGTGAACAACGCGGCTTAACAGAGAAAATGGGAATAGTGGGGCTTACATAGACAGTGAAAATAAAAACAGTGGGGCCTACATAGACAGTGAAAAGGGGAGCAGTGGAAATTACAAAGACAGTGAAATGAGGCGCGGAAAATTTTCTTTACGAATCTTTACAGAAAATGACAGCATTAGTGAACGCATTTTCACACAGGTACACAGAAAAGTTCACAGAAATAAGAAGCTATAACAGAAATATAAATCAATTCTTACCTTTTTGTAGCCTCCGCAGGTCTATAGATCAATAATAACAACTATTCAACAAGTTCTTTTTAACATAGAGCGCGAGAGTTTTCCTTAACATAGAACGCGGCAGTTCTCCTTAACATAGAGCGCGGGAGTTCTCTCTAACATAGAGCGCGAGATATCTCCCTAACGTAGAGAGCGATATCTCTCCCTAACACAGATAGCGAGAATTCTCTGTAGCATAGAGAGCGACATATCTCCGTAACGTAGAGAGCGATATTTCTCCCTAACATAGAGAGCGAGACTTCTCTCTAACATAGAGAGCGAGACCTCTCTCTTTCTCAGAGCGTGAGATATCTTCCTCTCATAGGGCGCGAGACCTCTCCCTCACATAGGACGCAAAATCACATAGAGAGCGATATCTCTCTCTGACATAGAGAGCGAAACCTCTCTTTTACAGAGGGTGGAACCTCTTCTTAACATAGAGAGCGGAAATTCTTCCTAGCATAGGGCGCAGTACTTTTCCTCAGAATGAGAGAATAAAAAACACAGAAAAAAATTCTTTTTGTCTACTATTATTGGGATGCAGTTTTTTCTTGTGTCGTCTCTTCTTCAGCGCAGCATCCGGCAGATAGCAGGAGCCCCAGTGGCTTCTACAGCAGGTCCCCCGTCCAACCATCAGCGATCCATTCCATGGCAGCAGCTCCATCCCGAAGCAGGCATCCTCCGGGCGAACAGAGCGTTCGAATGGCTCCCCTCTTCGCCGCGCTTTTATATCCATTTTCCTACCCTGTTGAGCCGTTCCTGTTAACCGTGACGGCGTGAAACTCGTCTATCCTGATGAGATGCACTTGCTATTGCCAAATCCCAGCAACAGCCGGTTGGGAAAATGAAATCTCACGTTCTCTCACGTCTTCCAGCTTCCCAGATTGCTTCACTTGCCTCACCCGCTTTTCGACCAAAAGGGCAATAGTGAAGCAAAATCGGACACACAGACAGACCAAACAACGCAAATATATAAATAGACAAGGAAGGTACCCCGGGCTGACGCCCGGGTCCCTCCCTTGATTATTCTAGGCTGAGAGGAGCTTCCTGGCTTATTTAGCTTTATCTTCACTCTGTTCGCCGAACATTTTTGAGCATAGTGCGCGTGGATTCTCCGTAACACAGAGCGTGATAGAGCGCAAAAACTTTTCTTGAAAAGTTCTTCTCAGCATAGAGCGTGGAAGTTCCTCTTAGCAAAGAGCGCGGGAGTTCTCCTTAACATAAAGCGTGGAAGTTCTCCTTAGCATAGAGCGCGGAAGTTCTCCTTAGCATAGAGCGCGGAAGTTCTCCTTAACATAGAGCGTGGAAGTTCTCCTTAACATAGAGCGCGGAGGTTCTCCTTAGCATAGAGCGTGGAAGTTTTCCTTAGCATAGAGCGCGGGAGTTCTTCTTAGCATAGAGCGCGAAAGTTCTGCTTAGCATAGAGCTCGAAAATTTTCCTTAGCATAGAACGCGGAAGTTCTGCTTAGCATAGAGCTCGAAAGTTCTCCTTAACATAGAGCGTGGAAGTTCTTCTTAGCATAGAGCGCGGAAGTTCTCCTTAGCATAGAGCGCGGAAGTTTTCCTTAACATAGAGCGTGGAAGTCCTCCTTAGCATAGAGCGCGGGAGTTCTTCTTAACATAGAGCGTGGAAGTTCTCCTTAACATAGAGCGCGGAGGTTCTCCTTAGCATAGAGCGCGGAAGTTCTCCTTAGCATAGAGCGCGGAAGTTCTACTTAGCATAGAACGCGGAAATTCTGCTTAGCATAGAACGCGGAAATTCTGCTTAGCATAGAACGCGGAAATTCTGCTTAGCATAGAGCTCGAAAGTTCTCCTCAGCATAGAGCGCGGAAATTCTCCTTAGCATAGAGCTCGAAAGTTCTCCTTAGCATAGAGTGCGGGAGCTTTCCTTATCATAGAGCGCGGAAGTTCTTTCTAGCACAGAGCGCGAGCGTTCTCCTCAACATAGATCGCGATAAAATGGATATCACGTGTGTTTGACGTGAAAACTCGTCATTTCCAAATTCAAATCGAAACAACAGCCGACTGCAATGGGTTATGGAAATGAAAAGCAGCCAATTGCACGTTTTCCACGTCCTCTCCCTTCTTCTTTTCCAACTACAAAGTGCATCATTTCTTCTCCGTTTCTCGACCAAAAAGCATTTGCCTCAGACATACATACACACACACACACCAAGCAACGGCTTTATATTAGTAGTAGATTTTTCACGCAAAGTAGAAAGAAGTATATCTTCTACCCTGACATTGATATTTTCTGGGTAGTGCACTTTCTACGGTGAAATTTACACACTCGAGATGAATAGTTTCTACCCTGCCACTTGTACCCTGTGGGTAGAAGATTTTATAATACAGTTTTGCAGCCTGTGGATAATCGATAATTTGATAATTTGAGACTAGTTCTGACTGATTTCAGGGTCTAGTACAGTTTCTCACTACGATTAGCTCATCCGATGACTAATTACTTCATTCGCAAGAGAGTTGATCAATTTATTTCTAACCCTGCGACTTGTACCATGTGGGTAGAAAATCTTATAAACAAAGATTTGCAACCTGCGGATAATTTGAGACTGTTTCTGACTGATGTCAGTGTCTAGTACAGTTTCTCACTGCGATTAGCTTATTTGAAGACTAATTACTTTAGTCGCAAAATAGTTTTTCTTCTAACTTTTGTACCTATCAACAATAGCCAACCCCGGGCGGTGGGCTGGGAGCCACGATTGCAGGGACGGGTGACCGAGAAATAACGGTGGCTAAATGTCGATCTCGTGGTGTAGTGGTTATCACATCTGTCTAACACACAGAAGGCCGGCGGTTCGAGCCCGCCCGAGATCATAGTTTTTGTTTTATTCTTTATTTTTCACGCAAAGTAGAAAGAAGTATATCTTCTACCCTGACATTGATATTTTCTGGGTAGTGCACTTTCTACGGTGAAATTTACACACTCGAGATGAATAGTTTCTACCCTGCCACTTGTACCCTGTGGGTAGAAGATTTTATAATACAGTTTTGCAGCCTGTGGATAATCGATAATTTGATGATTTGAGACTAGTTCTGACTGATTTCAGGGTCTAGTACAGTTTCTCACTGCGATTAGCTTATTTGAAGACTAATTACTTTAGTCGCAAAATAGTTTTTCTTCTAACTTTTGTACCTATCAACAATAGCCAACCCCGGGCGGTGGGCTGGGAGCCATGATTGCAGGGGACGGGTGACCGAGAAAGAACGGTAGCTAAATGTCGATCTCGTGGTGTAGTGGTTATCACATCTGTCTAACACACAGAAGGCCGGCGGTTCGAGCCCGCCCGAGATCATAGTTTTTGTTTTATTCTTTATTTTTCACGCAAAGTAGAAAGAAGTATATCTTCTACCCTGACATTGATATTTTCTGGGTAGTGCACTTTCTACGGTGAAATTTACACACTCGAGATGAATAGTTTCTACCCTGCCACTTGTACCCTGTGGGTAGAAGATTTTATAATACAGTTTTGCAGCCTGTGGATAATCGATAATTTGATGATTTGAGACTAGTTCTGACTGATGTCAGTGTCTAGTACAGTTTCTCACTGCGATTAGCTTATTTGAAAACTAATTACTTTAGTCGCAAAATAGTTTTTCTTTTAACTTTTGTACCTATCAACAATAGCCAACCCCGGGCGGTGGGCTGGGAGCCATGATTGCAGGGGACGGGTGACCGAGAAAGAACGGTGGCTAAATGTCGATCTCGTGGTGTAGTGGTTATCACATCTGTCTAACACACAGAAGGCCGGCGGTTCGAGCCCGCCCGAGATCATAGTTTTTGTTTTATTCTTTATTTTTCACGCAAAGTAGAAAGAAGTATATCTTCTACCCTGACATTGATATTTACTGGGTAGTGCACTTTCTACGGTGAAATTTACACACTCGAGATGAATAGTTTCTACCCTGCCACTTGTACCCTGTGGGTAGAAGATTTTATAATACAGTTTTGCAGCCTGTGGATAATCGATAATTTGATGATTTGAGACTAGTTCTGACTGATTTCAGGGTCTAGTACAGTTTCTCACTGCGATTAGCTTATTTGAAGACTAATTACTTTAGTCGCAAAATAGTTTTTCTTCTAACTTTTGTACCTATCAACAATAGCCAACCCCGGGCGGTGGGCTGGGAGCCATGATTGCAGGGGACGGGTGACCGAGAAAGAACGGTAGCTAAATGTCGATCTCGTGGTGTAGTGGTTATCACATCTGTCTAACACACAGAAGGCCGGCGGTTCGAGCCCGCCCGAGATCATAGTTTTTGTTTTATTCTTTATTTTTCACGCAAAGTAGAAAGAAGTATATCTTCTACCCTGACATTGATATTTTCTGGGTAGTGCACTTTCTACGGTGAAATTTACACACTCGAGATGAATAGTTTCTACCCTGCCACTTGTACCCTGTGGGTAGAAGATTTTATAATACAGTTTTGCAGCCTGTGGATAATCGATAATTTGATGATTTGAGACTAGTTCTGACTGATGTCAGTGTCTAGTACAGTTTCTCACTGCGATTAGCTTATTTGAAAACTAATTACTTTAGTCGCAAAAATTTTCTTCTAACTTTTGTACCTATCAACAATAGCCAACCCCGGGCGGTGGGCTGGGAGCCATGATTGCAGGGGACGGGTGACCGAGAAAGAACGGTGGCTAAATGTCGATCTCGTGGTGTAGTGGTTATCACATCTGTCTAACACACAGAAGGCCGGCGGTTCGAGCCCGCCCGAGATCATAGTTTTTGTTTTATTCTTTATTTTTCACGCAAAGTAGAAAGAAGTATATCTTCTACCCTGACATTGATATTTACTGGGTAGTGCACTTTCTACGGTGAAATTTACACACTCGAGATGAATAGTTTCTACCCTGCCACTTGTACCCTGTGGGTAGAAGATTTTATAATACAGTTTTGCAGCCTGTGGATAATCGATAATTTGATAATTTGAGACTAGTTCTGACTGATTTCAGGGTCTAGTACAGTTTCTCACTGCGATTAGCTTATTTGAAGACTAATTACTTTAGTCGCAAAATAGTTTTTCTTCTAAATTTTGTACCTATCAACAATAGCCAACCCCGGGCGGTGGGCTGGGAGCCATGATTGCAGGGGACGGGTGACCGAGAAAGAACGGTGGCTAAATGTCGATCTCGTGGTGTAGTGGTTATCACATCTGTCTAACACACAGAAGGCCGGCGGTTCGAGCCCGCCCGAGATCATAGTTTTTGTTTTATTCTTTATTTTTCACGCAAAGTAGAAAGAAGTATATCTTCTACCCTGACATTGATATTTACTGGGTAGTGCACTTTCTACGGTGAAATTTACACACTCGAGATGAATAGTTTCTACCCTGCCACTTGTACCCTGTGGGTAGAAGATTTTATAATACAGTTTTGCAGCCTGTGGATAATCGATAATTTGATGATTTGAGACTAGTTCTGACTGATGTCAGTGTCTAGTACAGTTTCTCACTGCGATTAGCTTATTTGAAGACTAATTACTTTAGTCGCAAAATAGTTTTTCTTCTAACTTTTGTACCTATCAACAATAGCCAACCCCGGGCGGTGGGCTGGGAGCCATGATTGCAGGGGACGGGTGACCGAGAAAGAACGGTGGCTAAATGTCGATCTCGTGGTGTAGTGGTTATCACATCTGTCTAACACACAGAAGGCCGGCGGTTCGAGCCCGCCCGAGATCATAGTTTTTGTTTTATTCTTTATTTTTCACGCAAAGTAGAAAGAAGTATATCTTCTACCCTGACATTGATATTTTCTGGGTAGTGCACTTTCTACGGTGAAATTTACACACTCGAGATGAATAGTTTCTACCCTGCCACTTGAACCCTGTGGGTGGGAAGAAGATTTTATAATACAGTTTTGCAGCCTGTGGATAATCGATAATTTGATAATTTTAGACTGTTTCTGACTGATGTCAGTGTCTAGTACAGTTTCTCACTGCGATTAGCTTATTTGAAGACTAATTACTTTAGTCGCAAAATAGTTTTTCTTCTAACTTTTGTACCTATCAACAATAGCCAACCCCGGGCGGTGGGCTGGGAGCCATGATTGCAGGGGACGGGTGACCGAGAAAGAACGGTGGCTAAATGTCGATCTCGTGGTGTAGTGGTTATCACATCTGTCTAACACACAGAAGGCCGGCGGTTCGAGCCCGCCCGAGATCATAGTTTTTGTTTTATTCTTTATTTTTCACGCAAAGTAGAAAGAAGTATATCTTCTACCCTGACATTGATATTTACTGGGTAGTGCACTTTCTACGGTGAAATTTACACACTCGAGATGAATAGTTTCTACCCTGCCACTTGTACCCTGTGGGTGGGTAGAAGATTTTATAATACAGTTTTGCAGCCTGTGGATAATCGATAATTTGATAATTTTAGACTGTTTCTGACTGATGTCAGTGTCTAGTACAGTTTCTCACTGCGATTAGCTTATTTGAAGACTAATTGTCGCAAAATAGTTTTTCTTCTAACTTTTGTACCTATCAACAATAGCCAACCCCGGGCGGTGGGCTGGGAGCCATGATTGCAGGGGACGGGTGACCGAGAAAGAACGGTGGCTAAATGTCGATCTCGTGGTGTAGTGGTTATCACATCTGTCTAACACACAGAAGGCCGGCGGTTCGAGCCCGCCCGAGATCATAGTTTTTGTTTTATTCTTTATTTTTCACGCAAAGTAGAAAGAAGTATATCTTCTACCCTGACATTGATATTTACTGGGTAGTGCACTTTCTACGGTGAAATTTACACACTCGAGATGAATAGTTTCTACCCTGCCACTTGTACCCTGTGGGTGGGAAGAAGATTTTATAATACAGTTTTGCAGCCTGTGGATAATCGATAATTTGATAATTTTAGACTGTCTCTGACTGATGTCAGTGTCTAGTACAGTTTATCACTGCGATTAGCTTATTTGAAGACTAATTACTTTAGTCGCAAAATAGTTTTTCTTCTAACTTTTGTACCTATCAACAATAGCCAACCCCGGGCGGTGGGCTGGGAGCCATGATTGCAGGGGACGGGTGACCGTGAAAGAACGGTGGCTAAATGTCGATCTCGTGGTGTAGTGGTTATCACATCTGTCTAACACACAGAAGGCCGGCGGTTCGAGCCCGCCCGAGATCATAGTTTTTGTTTTATTCTTTATTTTTCACGCAAAGTAGAAAGAAGTATATCTTCTACCCTGACATTGATATTTACTGGGTAGTGCACTTTCTACGGTGAAATTTACACACTCGAGATGAATAGTTTCTACCCTGCCACTTGTACCCTGTGGGTGGGAAGAAGATTTTATAATACAGTTTTGCAGCCTGTGGATAATCGATAATTTGATAATTTTAGACTGTCTCTGACTGATGTCAGTGTCTAGTACAGTTTATCACTGCGATTAGCTTATTTGAAGACTAATTACTTTAGTCGCAAAATAGTTTTTCTTCTAATTTTTGTACCTATCAACAATAGCCAACCCCGGGCGGTGGGCTGGGAGCCATGATTGCAGGGGACGGGTGACCGAGAAAGAACGGTGGCTAAATGTCGATCTCGTGGTGTAGTGGTTATCACATCTGTCTAACACACAGAAGGCCGGCGGTTCGAGCCCGCCCGAGATCATAGTTTTTGTTTTATTCTTTATTTTTCACGCAAAGTAGAAAGAAGTATATCTTCTACCCTGACATTGATATTTTCTGGGTAGTGCACTTTCTACGGTGAAATTTACACACTCGAGATGAATAGTTTCTACCCTGCCACTTGTACCCTGTGGGTGGGAAGAAGATTTTATAATACAGTTTTGCAGCCTGTGGATAATCGATAATTTGATGATTTGAGACTAGTTCTGACTGATTTCAGGGTCTAGTACAGTTTCTCACTGCGATTAGCTTATTTGAAGACTAATTACTTTAGTCGCAAAATAGTTTTTCTTCTAACTTTTGTACCTATCAACAATAGCCAACCCCGGGCGGTAGGCTGGGAGCCATGATTGCAGGGGACGGGTGACCGAGAAAGAACGGTAGCTAAATGTCGATCTCGTGGTGTAGTGGTTATCCCATCTGTCTAACACACAGAAGGCCGGCGGTTCGAGCCCGCCCGAGATCATAGTTTTTGTTTTATTCTTTATTTTTCACGCAAAGTAGAAAGAAGTATATCTTCTACCCTGACATTGATATTTACTGGGTAGTGCACTTTCTACGGTGAAATTTACACACTCGAGATGAATAGTTTCTACCCTGCCACTTGTACCCTGTGGGTGGGAAGAAGATTTTATAATACAGTTTTGCAGCCTGTGGATAATCGATAATTTGATAATTTTAGACTGTCTCTGACTGATGTCAGTGTCTAGTACAGTTTCTCACTGCGATTAGCTTATTTGAAGACTAATTACTTTAGTCGCGAAATAGTTTTTCTTCTAACTTTTGTACCTATCAACAATAGCCAACCCCGGGCGGTGGGCTGGGAGCCATGATTGCAGGGGACGGGTGACCGAGAAAGAACGGTGGCTAAATGTCGACCTCGTGGTGTAGTGGTTATCACATCTGTCTAACACACAGAAGGCCGGCGGTTCGAGCCCGCCCGAGATCATAGTTTTTGTTTTATTCTTTATTTTTCACGCAAAGTAGAAAGAAGTATATCTTCTACCCTGACATTGATATTTTCTGGGTAGTGCACTTTCTACGGTGAAATTTACACACTCGAGATGAATAGTTTCTACCCTGCCACTTGTACCCTGTGGGTGGGAAGAAGATTTTATAATACAGTTTTGCAGCCTGTGGATAATCGATAATTTGATGATTTGAGACTAGTTCTGACTGATTTCAGGGTCTAGTACAGTTTCTCACTGCGATTAGCTTATTTGAAGACTAATTACTTTAGTCGCAAAATAGTTTTTCTTCTAACTTTTGTACCTATCAACAATAGCCAACCCCGGGCGGTAGGCTGGGAGCCATGATTGCAGGGGACGGGTGACCGAGAAAGAACGGTAGCTAAATGTCGATCTCGTGGTGTAGTGGTTATCCCATCTGTCTAACACACAGAAGGCCGGCGGTTCGAGCCCGCCCGAGATCATAGTTTTTGTTTTATTCTTTATTTTTCACGCAAAGTAGAAAGAAGTATATCTTCTACCCTGACATTGATATTTACTGGGTAGTGCACTTTCTACGGTGAAATTTACACACTCGAGATGAATAGTTTCTACCCTGCCACTTGTACCCTGTGGGTGGGAAGAAGATTTTATAATACAGTTTTGCAGCCTGTGGATAATCGATAATTTGATAATTTTAGACTGTCTCTGACTGATGTCAGTGTCTAGTACAGTTTCTCACTGCGATTAGCTTATTTGAAGACTAATTACTTTAGTCGCGAAATAGTTTTTCTTCTAACTTTTGTACCTATCAACAATAGCCAACCCCGGGCGGTGGGCTGGGAGCCATGATTGCAGGGGACGGGTGACCGAGAAAGAACGGTGGCTAAATGTCGATCTCGTGGTGTAGTGGTTATCACATCTGTCTAACACACAGAAGGCCGGCGGTTCGAGCCCGCCCGAGATCATAGTTTTTGTTTTATTCTTTATTTTTCACGCAAAGTAGAAAGAAGTATATCTTCTACCCTGACATTGATATTTACTGGGTAGTGCACTTTCTACGGTGAAATTTACACACTCGAGATGAATAGTTTCTACCCTGCCACTTGTACCCTGTGGGTAGAAGATTTTATAATACAGTTTTGCAGCCTGTGGATAATCGATAATTTGATGATTTGAGACTAGTTCTGACTGATTTCAGGGTCTAGTACAGTTTCTCACTGCGATTAGCTTATTTGAAGACTAATTACTTTAGTCGCAAAATAGTTTTTCTTCTAACTTTTGTACCTATCAACAATAGCCAACCCCGGGCGGTGGGCTGGGAGCCATGATTGCAGGGGACGGGTGACCGAGAAAGAACGGTGGCTAAATGTCGATCTCGTGGTGTAGTGGTTATCACATCTGTCTAACACACAGAAGGCCGGCGGTTCGAGCCCGCCCGAGATCATAGTTTTTGTTTTATTCTTTATTTTTCACGCAAAGTAGAAAGAAGTATATCTTCTACCCTGACATTGATATTTACTGGGTAGTGCACTTTCTACGGTGAAATTTACACACTCGAGATGAATAGTTTCTACCCTGCCACTTGTACCCTGTGGGTGGGTAGAAGATTTTATAATACAGTTTTGCAGCCTGTGGATAATCGATAATTTGATGATTTGAGACTAGTTCTGACTGATTTCAGGGTCTAGTACAGTTTCTCACTGCGATTAGCTTATTTTAAGACTAATTACTTTAGTCGCAAAATAGTTTTTCTTCTAACTTTTGTACCTATCAACAATAGCCAACCCCGGGCGGTGGGCTGGGAGCCATGATTGCAGGGGACGGGTGACCGAGAAAGAACGGTGGCTAAATGTCGATCTCGTGGTGTAGTGGTTATCACATCTGTCTAACACACAGAAGGCCGGCGGTTCGAGCCCGCCCGAGATCATAGTTTTTGTTTTATTCTTTATTTTTCACGCAAAGTAGAAAGAAGTATATCTTCTACCCTGACATTGATATTTACTGGGTAGTGCACTTTCTACGATGAAATTTACACACTCGAGATGAATAGTTTCTACCCTGCCACTTGTACCCTGTGGGTAGAATATTTTATAATACAGTTTTGCAGCCTGTGGATAATCGATAATATGATAATTTGAGACTAGTTCTGACTGATTTCAGGGTCTAGTACAGTTTCTCACTGCGATTAGCTTATTTGAAGACTAATTACTTTAGTCGCAAAATAGTTTTTCTTCTAAGTTTTGTACCTATCAACAATAGCCAACCCCGGGCGATGGGCTGGGAGCCATGATTGCAGGGGACGGGTGACCGAGAAAGAACGGTGGCTAAATGTCGATCTCGTGGTGTAGTGGTTATCACATCTGTCGACCAGATGGCCGGTCGACAGGTTGGTGAACACTCCCGCATACAGCATCTCCGTCAGCATCAGCTCGTCCGAAGCTGACAGCTCGCACGCGACACGACCCTTCAATTACGTATGTATATGTATGCATTCATTCACTCCACGACACCCATGAAGCCAGTTGAGAAAGTTAACACGAAATTACGTCTTGAACTCAGTTTCATATAAGAAAACACACTGTTCCATGATTCGTTTACAGAAATTTATTATTCGGCAGGACCGACAGGCCATTAGTTAATGAGTGTCCATGTATGTCAGGTGTTCGCAACGGGGGAAAATCGGCACTAAGACTAGTAGTTTTCATATTACTCATAATACAATTTTTGAACACGTGCCTGTCCTGCAAAGGAACGCTCTTTTTTCGTCTCGTGAAAATGCATGATTTTGCAGCAAAAGATGTCAATTGTTCCGATTCCAACGAAAACAAACTCTGCTTACGTAAATCGTATGGCTATTAGGAGTCGGGAGAAGTTAACTGAAGTAGAAGGGTACCTTCATCTTAATCGTGTCCTGCTACGTGCAGTACTGCGTTCTTCGTAGAACTCGTTCGCGATGGTCCAGCTCTTCCAACTGTTAAATGGCCATCGCCTTCTCCAACTCGCCGTTCAGTACCTTCAGCTCACGCCGCATTTCCTCCTTCGAACAAAACTCATTGATCCAAAACTTCGAAGCTACTTATGATGAACACAAGCGAAACGGCCAATTCGTCCAGCAGCTAGTTCAATTAGCACTGAATTAGAAAACGTTGTCTAGTCACTTACCTTAATCTCCCAGTCTGCCTTTATTTTGGAGAAATCGGCGCGCTTCTTGAGTTTATGTTCATCGCTGAAATAGGGCACGAATGAAGAGTGGTATTACTGTAACTTTTGCAAATAACCTATCTTTTAAAGGCCGCGGCCACCCGAAAACAACGATTACCACTCAACTTCGTGATTCAATCTATACATGACCTTTACGTAAAGGTGACAGGTGAATCAAGATGAAAAGCTTACAGTTATCATTCTCTCCACAGTCTGTCTGTTGGAGACTGGTCTCAGATCTCGGGGCAGCTTGATTCGAATAGTACTCATCTCCTCCACACAGTCCAATGTCATGGGGACCACTTCCCATGTACCCTACAAACATCAAATGTAGAAAAAAAATATCTCAACGAAAAACCATTCGGGTGATAGTGTATTGAGTATGTCTATTTTTTAAGAACAAAAATGTGTTAAAAAATAGACTAGAATACACTATCAAAAAGTTTTTAAAAAATAGACTAGAATACACTATCAAACAATACAATGGTCACATTCGATGCATTCCGTGTCTTCGTGCGCTAATCATTTCTCATTTTCTAATTTTCTCTTTCGTCAAACTGCAAAGGTCCCGCTGCGCGCAAGTTTGCCTGCGGCATCACTTGGTCCTGCCGTGAATTCCACCCTACATTAATCATGCCTATTGAGAAGATTTAGCCGATGTTTTTTCTTTTCCCAAATTTTCTGAAGAATTTTCCGTCTTTTTTTAATAGAAAAGTGGTAAATTGATTAGTAGAGTTGCTATATCGAAACGTATAAATGTGGTAATCACAGAAAAATGGGAAAAACCTACTTTCTCGTGTTTTACTAGTTTTCCAAATTTGGTTTTCAACTGATCATTTCTTCCTTGGTCATCTCTGGTTCATTTTTGAATTGAGTGATTTCATTTCCTCCCCCTGAATCCGAACGGGTGAATATTATTTAACATGCGTTGTATGAAAACACAGTTTCCTTTCATCTTATTCTTTGGAATTTTTTTCCGTTGTCACCCTTCTTTTCTTCTTGAATTTAACCACTCTTTCCAGTGGTAAAATAATCACGACAATATGTCGTTGATCATCTCTGAGAAGTTCCAGCACATTCATCGTGTGATGAACACCAACATCGACGGTAACCGCAAGGTTCCGTTCGCAATGACTGCCATCAAGGTTGGTTCTTACCTTGTTTTTCTCTCGTTCGTTCACACTATTTTCTGTTGTTCTCGTTTCAAGGGCTTTGGTATGTGACACACATTCACCAAGGTAATTTCAAACCAGGCGGCGTAGCAATCCCTCCAATCTCACGAGAAGTTTATATGAGTTTCTCATGAGATATCTCATGAGCATCTCGTGAACTCTCAATGTTGTAGCATAGCAATCAATAGAAACTCATGAGAGGCTCGTGCTAATAGCTCATGAGCTATCTCATGAGATTTTTCAAGGATTGCTACGCCGCCAGAAGAAAGCCTCTCAAATTTGAAAATTTAACTCATTCTGTTAGATTGCAGTAAATATCGACCTTCGAAGTAATCTATATTGTGAAAAAACAGGTTTAGTTCACGATTAGAAGTGTTTTTCAAACTCTATGAAAATAGTGTTTTTCTGTTCATAGTGTGCTCATAACTTTTCAGTGAGGTAATTCTTTTTCTTCGTTCTAGTTTGCGTGATAAAAGTTTGAATATGAAGTCATTGATGAACTTCTAGGCTCACGGTCGAACAAAAGCCAGACGACCTGTTTTTGAAGATTGTTCGTGGAGGTTTTTCTGTTTTTATTATCTAGACTGTATATTTGACCTATATTTAGGGAGTTGGGCGGCGTTTCGCCTTCCTGTGCTGCCGCAAGGCACACGTTGATATCAACAAGCGAGCTGGAGATTTGAGCGAAGACGACTTCGAGAAGATCGTCACCATCATGCAGAACCCTTCCCAGTACAAAATCCCCAACTGGTTCCTCAACAGACAGAAAGACTACAATAACTACTCCCAGGTATAATTTCCAAAGTTTGTTCTAACAGGGCTACTGGACTGTTTGGTTGGCATAAGTTTTGAAATCGTATGCGAGCTATATGGGAGCTTGATACCGTATGCGAGTTCTGCACACTACTCAGCAGTCGCTCGTCCCAGGTGCAATAACGGGACGTTCATTTCCGGGGGCGGTACAGCGAATTAGGGTAGAAATGGATAAAAGATGACGATAGGAAACTATTATATGTAAATAGGCTCCATTCCCACCGTAATTCTTGGTACTGACGTAAGACGTCCCATTGTTGTACGTGGGAAGAGCCATCGTCTAAGTGGCGAAACCCTCTGTTGAGGTCTACTATTACCGTGACCATTTGGAATCTTTTTTATCAATTGGCTATTCAAGTCTCATGTTTCCCTCACCTGTCTAGTTGTTAATGGCTAGCTCTGAGTATCCTTTCAGTAAAATGAAATTATATGATATGATTGGGGCGACTTTATTTTGGCGACACTCAAAAATATGTACTATAATTCTTCACATATCAACAGGTTGCGATGCATGTTCAACATAGCTTTTTTATGCTATATCTTCGTTAATTTTCCGTTTGAGAGAAAACTTTTTATTCGTAATAATTCGGATGGTCATTTCAACGAACATTCTGCTTTCACACTGTTTTCATTATTGTGGAGTTTCATTATCAACAAAAGGGGGACGTTTTTATCGTGCAGTCAAATTTTACCACTGCTCAATTTATCAAAAATACGTTCACGAGCCTTTGTTTTATAAACTGGTCATTTGTGTTTCATATAACTGTACGGGCTTCTACCGCATTTGGAAACTTTATCAAAGCATGAAATTATTGTTTTGATGCTGGAAAATATCACATGTTCTCAGACGGGGTTGAAACGCTGCTATTTTTCTGCAGTGAAGTAGTTTTTCTTAATTGCTTAATCTGCTAATTCCAGCTTCTTTCCACCCAAGTGGACAACAAGCTCCGTGAGGATCTTGAGCGTCTGAAGAAGATCTGTCTTCACAGAGGTCTCGTGTCAGTGAACAGCACACCAAGACCACTGGCCGCAAGAAACGTACTGTCGGAGTGTCCGAGAAAAAACGAGGATAAATGTTACCATTTTCAAGGTGTCGTTTCTGTTAATGCCTTGATAAATTGTTACTCCAATTTTTATTTTCTGTGTCTATCGTGGTGTAGTTAAATGAAAGAGTATGTCATCAGGGTGAAGGCCATCAAAGATGTTCCACTGTAGTTTCTGAAATGAGTGGAATAATACTGACCAGTTCTCTATTGTGAGAAGTGTAGAGATGAACTTGTTCAAGAGAAAAGTTTAGTTACATGTTTTTTTGAATGGAGTGAACTAGCGGTAGAGTAAGCCAACCTGCTCAGGGATATGTCGCAGTTTATTATTCTTTCTGCCCCATCGTGAACTATTCTTTTCCATATAAAGGGCCCAACTCCTCTGTTCAGAAAGTAGAACATTTCGAGAAGTCCTGAAAATGAGGAATTACCAAAGCAGAACGATTAGTGATTTCAATCTGAACTTCAAATTTGATTGCGTATTTTCTCTCTTTGATAAACAAGTACATGCACACTCTTTTAACTATATTGCATGCTCAACTGCTTGACGTTTACTTGGTGTACACTTTTATTCATGTACCTGAAGTGAAGGAAATGATGGTGACCAGAACAATTGTGCGCTGCGAATTTGCGCGACTACTAACAGTTGTGATAGATTGCTGGAAAGTGGACGTTGTCCATAGTCCTATTGCGATTCGTTCCATTATTTGTGAGAAGCCCGAGAGGCATCCCTGACGAATTATGATTTTTTTTGGTGAAAACTTGTAAAGGCATATATTTGAGTTTCAAGCAGTTTTTAATTTGTTCAAGACATGTGCAACGGGAAAGGTAGAAAAGAGATGCTTCCAGTCCCCGAATATAGTTTACAGCAGGCTAGGGTTGTTCACGTCGGACTACAAATCTTTGAATGCTTGAGGGTCGAAACGTGTAAATTCAAGAATTCATTCACATTTGAAACTTGAAATGTTGAACTCTGGCAGAAATCCAATGAGGAAAAGAACAACAGAAGTATAGAGTTTGGCTCGTCTTTTCGCTGAGAAGGCCGAGTTAACCAAGTGTCCCAAGGAGAAGGCTCATTTGCTCCATGAGGTAAACTTGACATCTTGTTTTCCTCTTATACTTTCCTTTTTATAAGTTTTAAATCAGTATTTTGTGTCTTATGAAATTGATTCATATGATCAGTTATCCGCTTTTCTACGTTATATAGCAGATGGTTCTGAGAGAAATTTAATGTTAAAAATCAGATGTCCGGAATACACCGAACCCATCAAGTCTCATAATATTCATTCGCAAGCCGCAACGCGCAACCTCTGTCAAAATCCCAAAATAATGTCAGGTTAGTGTACGAATGAAACAGTCAAACTTACAATACAAGAGAAAATTTCGAGCCAAATTTAGTTTTGTTTGCTAAAAACCTGTAATCTTTTACCCCTTGTGGTTGGAGTTCGCTCAATGAGTTTACCGCATTTTCACATCTATGAAGTTCTATACTTTTGTTCGGGTTCATAATGCACCGTGCTGACGGATATTAGATATAGTTACGAAGACGGACGTGAAGCTGGCTGAGCTTTAACACGTTTGGTAACAAGCTAGATTAGGTTACTCTGGGAAAGTTTTTCATAGCCAGCCAAAATAAGAATACGAGTTCCCTATTTGCAAATTTTCGGAAGTTAGAAAAACTACACTTCACTGGTATGTGCCAAAAAGAGTGAACGACAGTCGGAGTGTTTAAAGATTCCGATCCGATGTCTTTATGTTAAATATGATGCTTTCAGAGTTGACGAGTCGGCACCATGCCTCAGTTTGTCGGCCCTTCTGCTCTACCAGGATAGAGGACCAAAGAATCAACTAGATGTATATGTAACCTCTTGCAAGTCGTCCGCTTTAGTTGTTCAGTTGTTTCTAATTTGCCTCAAGTTTTTCATGTATCGCTTGGTCAATTACACATGCAACCGGGTTGCAGTTGCATGCGACCAAAATGCAACAGGTTGCATGTGTACAAAATCATTGTTTACAACCGGGTTGCACCTTAAATGCAACCAAAATCACTTTACAAATTTGGTTGCGTTTGAGAAACGACTCGGTTGCATTTGAAAGCAACCAATTGTTTTGTACACATGCGACTTGGTTGCATGCAACATGTCGCATGTGTAAACCGCCGTTTGGCTTAGGTTCTCGGGACTGACTAGATTATTAAAAAAGGTAGTACCGAGCAATATTAATGGAAGAGAGAGGAGAAAAAGCAACTCCTAATTAACTTAATTGTTTTCCTCTGTTTTGTTAGAAAACAAGCAAATACCCATTCTGTTTTGTATAATAGTACTGTTTCTGGCGATTTGCGGTTTTTTCATAGCCGTTTTCGCGAATTACATTCTAAAGCGCTCTCAAATATAATTAGCATTGTGATATTCGTCTAAGTTGTGTTCTATGCTTGTATATTGTAAATTTTGTGTGTAATAAATGTATTTATCATAAATGTTTATTCTTCGCAACGGGTTTTTAAGTATTGCGGGCGTTTTTGATTCTGGGCAGAGTCCGGCAGACTCGTGCCCGCCTAGCGCCACGGCCTGCGTTTGGCCCGGGCCGTGGAAGTTGGGCACGCAGGCCGAGACGGCTAGAGCACGCAGGCCGTGCCCGTAATCTGTCATAGGGTTCGTGTGGGAAAATGACCCTCAAGACGGTGAATTCACCGACACGTCGCCATATCCAATAAAACATCTTGCCACCATGTGTCTGGTTCACATATAACCAACAACATTGATAAAATAGTTCAGCTCGAAAATGACCTTTTCATTGATTGTGTTCTAGTACTATTCTGTCAGGGAAACAACATAACTACGGAAAATCACTGGTCAAATAGTTTTTGGATAGGTGAAACGGCGTAGTGTATGTATCAAGTGAAAACACGCCATAAATCACAGCCCAAATGCTCTCTCGTTGTTTTACTTGTATGTTTGGTGCATGTGGCTTGTAGCCTATAGGTTGTTGTTTTCATGGCAACTGTATGTGGTGTATACAGTCCTATAGTTCGTTTCATTCCCACTGAGACCCACTGGCTTCGTGCCAAGATTTTCGAAACAAACATAGTTTATTGATGGGAATGGAAAAGCACATCTGTTATTACAAAAGATAGAGGGAGGCAGCGAAGACGATGTCTCGTATGAAGGCGGCGCGGGCCTTCTAGATCTTTATCGATCTGCATCAGACCGATCAGCATTCTGATCAGATTCCCTTCCCCACATCATCCTCGGCTGAAAATACGAGATGAGAGTTCACTTGTTCTGAATGAGAGGAGACACGGGTCGGTCTGACGCTAGGTCTGACGCACAAGTTGTTTTGTCGTTGGTCGTATGGTGCACAGGTTCCTCGATTGATGTGTTTGTTAGGTGCTTTTATCTAGAGGGACAACTCGTATATGTGTATATATTTGAGAAAACTCTGTCCAGCGCGACCTTATGTTTTGGTACCTCGGGATTGAGGTTGTGAAAGCCAATCTCGAATTTCGAAAATACTCGAAATAACTCGAAATGTCGAGTTTCGAGTTCGACTCGAAACTCGAAAAACTCGAAATCTCCAAAAATCGTATAACTCGAAACTCGAAAGACTCGGTTTTTCTCCAAACTCGAAACTTTTGAAACTTGAAAAGTTTGAGTTTTCGAGTTTCGAGTTTGTCCTCGTTCCAAGTCAGAAATAATGGACGAATAAGCGTTTTACAGCACTTTTTTTGCTATTTCAAACATCTCGAAAAACTCGAAATTCCCAAAACTCGAATAACTCGAAACTCGACAAACTCGTTTTTTCCCAAAACTCGAAAAACCCGAAACTCGAAATTTCAAACTCGATTAACAACCCTACAGTCGATAGACCGAACGAGCATTCTATTTTGCCCTCCGTCAACAGTTCTTACCTGGGGTCTTCTCCACGAGTCGACCACCGTGCCTTCGACCAGCGACCAACTGACCACTCTGCAAAAGACGTACATGAAATAACCTAACCAACGTTGTGTTATCACACTGAAGGAAGCTCAATTGGAATGAAACCACCCTATCTTCTTGTTAATTAGGCGATTACAGAAATAACACCGGAATCAATCATTCCAAGAAAATTGTTTGTTGTGAATAAGGTTCTACTCAATGATGTCTCATTCGATATTATTCTCCTTCAATCGCCAGACGACATAACTATTTCGATCAACGTGCGAAAAAGCTATAGAATATAAAATAACTGACCCGGAGAAGTTGTCAAGGCCGCGGGTGAAAGCGTGCAGAGGATCTGGAGCCGCCGTCTGCAAAACAACGAAAAAATCGTTTGAAAACGAGCAAGAGAGTGAGTTCCAGTTATGTGTACTCCATGTACCCAAAATAAGAAATGTAGCCAACAAACGTGAACTTTTCGGAAAGTGTTCATCAAGGTCAGAGGTAATATATCGACCTTGGCTTATCTAATACAAAATTACCATTATCTTCAGTTGTTTTCGAGAAAGAAATTATGGTTTTTGTTTTTTTAACCAATCTGAACAAACTGCAAATTTTGCTCTTTCACGCCTTTCACTTTGATTCATGGAGTGAATTACGAACATGTTACCATAGAGCTGTTCAAGATTATGATCAAAATTCAAAAACTAATATCCAGACAGCAGTGTGTAATGGTTTTATCAAGTTTCTTGCAAAGATTGATGTTTTTGACTGCGATTCTGAAGTTCTCATGGAAAGATCTGAGAAAAAAATTCAGCCGTTCTCGAGATATAATTCCTGTGAAAACCCGCACTAGACACGGCGCAGCTAGACCACATGCCAGAGATATCCCCGGCAGTACAATCAGTTGTCATTGTATGTGTAATAGAAACTAACTGGGGATGACCGTGCAGAACGACGGGCGGATGACGGAGTGGTCGCCATCCGGACGAAGTTCCGCTGAGGAATCCCCGGCGACCCAAATCGTGCCGGTGACGGGCTTGCGGGCCGTTGCTGCTGCTGCTGCTGCTGCTGCTGTTGTTGTTGATGTTGTTGTTGTTGTTGTTGTTGTTGTTGTTTTTGTTGTTGTTGCTGGTGGGGCGGAGTTGGTGGGCGCTGTTGCTGGGGTGAACCAGAAGCACGGCTCTGCAATTCCATTGCTGAATACTTTTTAAGTTTCTCAAATGCAGATGAACGAGTAGTGTTATTTGCACAATTTTCCTTAATGTTGGGTAGGAGCTCCTAGTGCTTCTGTCGTCTCTGCAGTATAACCAACCTAATATTCAATTACAGTAGACGCTAGGAAAGATGTCGTGAGTTTCACAATCATGAATGCCACCCAGAAACACTACTCGTCTTTCGTTCCTCTTAGTGTTTGATGTGTCTTCCATCCATGTCCTACACAGTGATTATGGGCACATTATCATTCAATTAATTGTTTACCCAAAATTGAGAACTAGAGGTGAACCAAACGAAATATCACTTACAGCGTCATTGGTGGTAGAGGAGTTCCGCCGACCGCCTGCAACAGAACACTTGTACATTCTCAAGTTTGGTGACATTATAGATTTGAAAGTGTACAACTGTTTAGCAAAGTTTGAGTTTCGACCGAAAAGCGGCAGAATCAAAGATCAAAATCGTTTTTAGATTAAAGTGACTTCATAGCATTGTTATTATAAGTACAATACAGTCAACAGACTCTCTAGAATAGAGGTTTTGATTTTTTTTCATTTTTTTCACACCTCCGGTTTTTTGAGTTTCACTTCATTGAAAGTGTATGTACTACTCAATAATTCACAGCGAAAAGTGATTAATAAGAAATCATTCACAGTTTACAGGAAATGACAAACCCTTGGTTGTAGTTTGATCTCGATGCACATTGTAATCACCACTTTCGACCGGAAAGCGGCAGAATCAAAGATAAATAAAGGTCGAAAATCAAGTGACTTTACTTCTAAAATGGTAAATACAGGTCTACAATAGGTTCTGAACAGTTTACCAAGAGCCTCCGGTTTTTGTGTTTCGACGTCCACAAAAGTTTAAAATGGTTCTACTAGCTTGTTATTTCACAGCTGACGGTAAAACACAGAAAGTCACAAACTTAAAGGTAGTTTCCAAACACAGCAAAATTAACGAGTTCCAACCGAAAACTCAAGAGTTGGTTGGAATTGGAATTAGGTTGAACTGATTTCTGTAGTTAGTCAACCACCCTGATCAAACTACAAACACACCGAGCAAAAGCAACCCAAACCGTAACCGTATTATTTCGAGAGAGTTTTTGTCTATTGGTTGTAATTGGAATTAGGTCAAACTGATTTCTGTAGTTGGTCAACCACCCTGATCAAACTACAAACACACCGAGCAAAAGCAACCCAAACCGTATTCCGAGAGAGTTTTTGTCTATTTTTACTACTTTAGTATCCCCGACTGATCGCGCTCCGCGCTGTGCAGGTAAGTTTTTCGTTCTCAACTATGCGTTTTGAAAAGTTCCCGTTTCTCCGTTATTTGTGGATCATTTTCCGAGAAACGTGTCGTGAGCAAGTAAAGGTCATACATCCTGATGAGGCCTCGGCCCCCTGACCTAAGACATCGTAGAGGACGAGAGGCCGAAACGATGTAACTTATAGTAATCTTTAACTATAATTAAGTTTAGATAGTAAGTCTTTGTTATACTATTTTATTACATTTATACTAAACTTATTATATTTAGTACATTTTACATATCACTCCTTCTTTTCACTGTTTATTTAATCTAAAGATGTGTGAGTTTCAGCTCAAAATGACCCAGTCGACGTGAGTTGGGAGGGTGAACGTCTCGCGAAAATGACTTCCGTAACAGGGCGGCGGCCGCTACAAAAAAATGTCCGCCTTTTTTGGGCACAGCTTCGCTCCCAATGAAAATGTCTGAACACGGTTTACATTGTTCTAAAGCGAAAAATAAGTTGGGTGCAAATTTTATTTTAAGGATGATACCTTAAATGGTCTCAGCAATATTTCTAAAACGACCGGTTTTGAGAAAATGAAAATGGAAAAATAGAATCACGTGAAATTGATTCCTAAAATTCTTATTTCAGAACTCGGTTGCGCGTACAGCCTAGTTTTCATTTGCATTCACAAATCTGAGTGGCACAGTGGATACAAATTCTATTCTAGTGAAAACTGATTCAGGGTCAACTCCCGCCTCAAGCGCGAACCTTTGCAATAATTCGGTAGTATCATTTCGAGTTATCCTAATGCTTAATGCTGTAAAAAAAACTTGATCAAAAATGACGTGCATTATTTTTACATCGGGCGCAGCGCGGAGCGCTGCACAGATTAGTTTTTGTTCAAAGGTCTGCAGACAATACAAACCAGTTTATTACAATTTTCTTCAAAGTACGTCGACCATTTCCCTAGATATTTGCATGAATTACTGAAGGGCAACACGTCTACAAGAAATTAAGTTCACGTTCCAAGAAAAAATTTGTTGAGAGGAGTTAGAGGACCCAACGTCTCGCAGAAATGGCTTCCGTGCGGGGCGGACGCGGCGGCGGCGGCGACAAAAGTGTCCGCCTCCACAAATCTGGGCATAGTTTTGCTCAAAATCAACTTATTCCGAAATGTCTCACACTGTTGAAAAGCCATAAAAAAGTTGAGGTATACGTATTTTTCAGGTGTGTCGTAAATTTGAATATTACGTGTGAGACGACCAAAAATGGTCTCGCAAAAATTATGGATAGACCGGTTTTGTGAAAATAAAAATGAAAGAAGATCTAAACGTGTAGTAGGAATAATTTTTCCAATGGAGATCTCATGATAGGCAGGTACAGCTTGGTTTTCATTCCCATTCACATGTCTGAATGGCGGATTGGATAAAAGCTCTATTTATGCACGGTGAACGGAGGTTCGATTCCTGCCTGGAGCACAAAATTTGCTATCACTTGAACGAGGTTACAACTACACAAACGTTCTGAACTACGGCGCGGTTCAAAACTCCAATAGAAAAACATAAAATTCCTTGTTTAGATTATTGTTCAAAAATATCATTTTTATCAAAAATGACCGTTACTTCGTAACCATAGAAAAAGAGTTCAATTAGTATAAAAAACGAGTGTAAAGAAAGTAAAGATTAGTTTTGGATAAACATGTACAAGAAATATAAAAGAAGTCCAATAAAAATATTTTGAGGAAAATGCTAATCTCGCTTCTCTTGAAAACAACGGAGTATAAGCTAGATTATTGTGAGTCGCAGTCAGAAGTTTTCTTCCGGTAGCAAAAAACTCCGTATCCTTTTTTTTGAATTTTTAAACCGAGCGAGATTAGACTTTTCCTCAAAATATTTTTATTGGACTTCTTTTATATTTCTTGTACATGTTTATCCAAAACTAAACTTTACTTTCTTTACACTCGTTTTTTATACTAATTGTTATATATTTTTTGATACGAGTTTTTCCGTAACTATAGAAAAGGAGGTCAATTAGTATAAAAACGAGTTTCAAGAAATTAAAGATTAGTTTCAGAGATCTCTTGCTTTAAATTATTTTGCATGTGATCTCTAAAACTAGTCTTTACTTTCTTGTGATTTGTTCATTTCATACCCATGTTGCTTTGTTCCACCCACATATAGCGGATTTTATATTTTGCCTCATCAAAATTCACTTGTAAGTGTCTTCGCAAAATTAAAGTTTATATCCAATCTACAAAAAAACCGCCAAAATCTACGATTCTTAGGCGCTACAATAGTTCGACATAATGAGGCGTTAGTGAAATTCATCGATAGAGCTGTAAAAATCTAATAACGTCAATATGATTGATCAAGAATTTTGCGCACTTCATTCAGGAAAAAAATATTCAACTATAAATAGACAAACTTTCATCATTATTAGCAAGCTGGGAGAAGGTTATTTTGCAAGCTGCTAGCATTAAACGGAAACTGATTAAAAACCTACGCTTCTTGTTCGTTCCGGCAACTTTGCCCATCTTCTTTGCCCATCTTCTGTGCCCAGAACTTGGACACCAGCGGTCGGCAACCCTCTACGTCCTTTGCATCGATCAAAACCGGCTCCAGGATTACCTGAAACAAACGTACTCACTGAGCTGAAAACAAACAATGATCTTGTTTGATCTCCAAAGAACTTTGAAAGAATTGTCACCTTCTGGATTTGTCTTCACCTTTACTATACCTTCAAAATATATGTCAGTACTAATTTTGTCAGAACCAACATTCATATCAACGAAGCTCTCGCATTTGTCAGGGTTCTAAGTTACCAGGTCGCGAGCTATTCTTGAAAGTCGTTATCTTCCACTCTTGATGCTCCAAGTGTTTTTTATACGAATTTTTCTCTCTAAAAATAATCTGCAATTCATTCAAAAAGTCACGGTGAAGTTAACGCAACAAAATACGATAGATTCAACAGTCATGAAAATGAATTTTTACGGAGATGTAGTTCCAGTCTACGCGATCATCAAGTTCTACTTTGAGAGAAACTAACTGCTTACCTTGTATTGGTTGTTGCCAAGGTGGTCTTTTCGCTGGTCGGCGATGCGCTGGATGGTAGATGTAATCGTCTGGAAGTGGAGATTCAACTCGAACAACTTTGAATTGAAAAAAGCCGAATAGAAATGCATACGGGATTGAATGGAAATGTTACAATTTTTATTCTTCGACTATTTGTTTTGTTCCAACCCGATACTCAAGAGTTGGTTGTAATTGGAATTAGGTTAAACTGATTTCTGTAGTTGGTCAACCACCCTGATCAAACTACAAACACACCGAGCAAAAGCAACCCAAACCGTAACCGTATTATTTCGAGAGAGTTTTTGTCTATTGGTTGTAATTGGAATAAAGTTGAACTGATTTCTATAGTTGGTCAACCACCCTAATGAAACTACAAACACATCGAGCAAAAGCAACCCAAACCGTAACCGTATTATTTCGAGAGAGTTTTTGTCTAATGGTTGTAATTGGAATTAAGTTGAACTATAAAATACAGTAAATTGACTATTTACGATAAAGGTTGGGAACAATTTACCAATAACTGTGTTTTATCTATTTGAGTTTAAATCCGTTTTTTTTTCATGTCAAAAGTGCTAAATTACTGTTTCTATTCTATTGTGTCTTATTCTCCATATTGTGTCTTATTTTTCTGTTTCCTTTTTTTGTTACCACTCACTTTTCTACGGAATAAAGTATTCATATAATGCATGCGCACGTGAGTGGAGGCAGTCGCGGGCAGAGGCGGCCGGCACCGCTCGCCTCTGCCATCGATCGATAATCGAATAGTTTCGAAACTGTCTGGCGCCCCGCCTTCTCATTTAGCCGCTGCTGCTCGCCACAAATGACACTTTTGCGAATGAAGTAATTAGTGCATCGAATGAGCTAATCGCAGTGAGAACTAGACCCTAAAATCAGTCAGAACTAGTCTCAAATTATCGATTATCCACAGGCTGCAAAGATGTATTATAAAATATTCTTCCCACAGGGTACAAGTGGCAGGGTAGAGAATATTCAACTCTTTTTCGAATGAAGTAATTGGCCATAGAATGAGCTAATCGCAGTGAGAAACTGTACTAGACCCTGAAATCAGTCAGAGGAAACTGATGTAAGCTTACATTTGGGGAAAGAATCCTTCAATCGAGTGAAAAAGTGAACAAAAGTTCTTGTTAACAAAACTAATATTCAGGGTGAGGAGAACATCGGCGAACGGGGGTTCGTAAACGATCCCCGGCAGATTATCCAAGTGCTCCCCATCTACGACTTGAATGCTCCTCAAAGTCACGATCGGTGAGTTTTTAGTGCTTGAAAACGATTGTCTCTCGAAAATGATTTTGGGGTGTTTGTTCAACAATGAACATTTATTTAGATTAACTTTTCGCATTAGGTTATACAATCGGTTTTTAAATTGAAACAGTATCATGATTGTAATTAGTTGTGCAAGTCGATAATTGGATAAGGTATAAAAAAGAGTTAGAAGAAGCTATACTGAGAATGTATAGAAACGTATTCGAGAACTCGATTCTGGGCATTTTGGAAGTAAAGTTCAACAAGATGACCAAATCTGAGTTGTAGTTTGGTCTGAAAGCACGACAAGGTGTATCAGATCAAACTACAAACACAGAATATTGGATCAAAATAGCCATACCGTCCTTGATTAATTCCACCTCCGTGCTGTAATGTTCATTCAGTATTTTATCGTACATGCTATTTATGATCTCGTCATAGCCACACTTTAGTTCATAGGCCTAATTTTTGTATATTATTTCTAACGTACAGCAATAAGTAGTTATAACCAACAACCCCCCATCCCCCCACTCCCGAACGACTAATATTTTGTAATATATACGTGTTACTTACTAAAAAAAATTCCCCTCTAATGTACTTCTGATCTATACTACTTTAATTGTACTAGTCAACAATTGTTATCTTTTCATCTGGCTTTAATATTCTAGTGTTTCGTGTTTGTTCGGGTGTTTCGACATTTTTCTAATTGACTGTTGTGCATAACATCAAACTACAAAATAACCTTGTCATGTACCCTATTCGTACGGCCATAGTAAGTTCAACATATAGCCATTTTCGTTTGGCCATATCTTTGTATATTAAATATATTTGTGCACACATGCCATTTATCCATTATCACACTTTGGTGCATCGATAACTACATTTCAGCTGTGTTTTAGACCAATAAATAAAAAAAAGTCTCACGTAAACGGTAAACAAAAAAATCAAGTCGGATTAAAAAAAGATTTGTAAGAAGCTATACTGAGAATGTATAGAAATGTATTCGAAAACTCGATTCTGGGCAATTTTTGGGAGTAAAGTTCAACGAGTCTCACGTAAACAAAAGAATGAAGTCGGATCAAGAAAGATTGAAAAGAAGCTATACTGAGAGTGTATAGAATTGTATTCGAAAACTCGATTCTGGGAGATTTGGAAAAAAAGTTCAACAAGTCTCACGTAAACAAAAGAATCAAGTCGGGTTAAAAAAAATACTTAAAAGAAGATATACTGAGAATGTATAGAATTGTATTCGAAAACGCAATTCCGAGCAATTTGAAAGTAAAGTTGAACAAGTCTCACGTAAAGAAAAGAATCAAGTCGGAATAAAACAAGATTTGGAAGAAGCTATACTGAGAATGGATAGAAATGTATTCGAAAACTCCATTTTTGGCAATTTGGAAGTAAAGTTCAACAAGTCTCACGTAAAGAAAAGTATCAAGTCGGATAAAAAAAGAGTTAAAAGAAGCTATACTGAGAATGTAGAAAAATGTATTCGAAAACTTGATTCTCGGCAATTTGGGAGTAAAATTCAACAAGTCTCACGTAAACAAAAGAATCAAGTCGGATTAAAAAAGAGTTAGAAGAATCTATACTGAGAATGTATAGAAATGTATTCGAAAACGTAATTCTGAGCAATTTGAAAGTAAAGTTCAACAAGTCTCACGTAAAGAAAAGAATCAAGTCGGATTAAAAAGAGTTAAAAGAAGCTATACTGAGAATGTAGAAAAATGTATTCGAAAACTTGATTCTCGGCAATTTGGGAGTAAAATTCAACAAGTCTCACGTAAACAAAAGAATCAAGTCGGATTAAAAAAGAGTTAGAAGAATCTATACTGAGAATGTATAGAAATGTATTCGAAAACTCCATTTTTGGCAATTTGGAAGTAAAGTTCAGCACGTCTCACGTAAAGAAAAGTATCAAGTCGGATTGAAAAAGAGTTAGAAGGAGCTATACTGAGAATGGATAGAAATGTATTCGAGAACTCGATTCTGGGCAATTTGGAAGTAAAGTTGAACAAGTCTCACGTAAACAAAAGAATCAAGTCGGATTAAAACAAGATTTGGAAGAAGCTATACTGAGAATGGATAGAAATGTATTCGAAAACTCCATTTTTGGCAATTTGGAAGTAAAGTTCAACAAGTCTCACGTAAAGAAAAGTATCAAGTCGGATAAAAAAAGAGTTAAAAGAAGCTATACTGATCCTGAAGCTACGTGTTCCATTCAGGTATCCATCAGTTTTCTTTCTACTCTAGTCTGAGCTGGTTGGTTGTGGAGGAGTCTCCCCGTTTCCCTGTTTCCACCATCCTAACACTACGTGTTCCATTCAGGTATCCATCAGTTTTCTTTCTACTCTAGTCTGAGCTGGTTGGTTGTGGAGGAGTCTCCCCGTTTCCCTGTTTCCACCATCCTAACACTACGTGTTCCATTCAGGTATCCAGTCTGCAAGTCGACTCAGACGACGAAGAGATTTAAAACCCGGGCCACTCGCGGCTGGGAATCGCTGGTCCGTATTCCCAACAGGAATGCATGTTCACACGCAGTTCTCCCCCCCCCCCCCCCCTTCAAGAAGATTCGCATGTCACTGGATCAATGCCAACAGAGCATTCGATAGTCCACCATGAAGTCTTCTATGAAGGAAAGGGACCAAGACCTTACAAGAAACTGCTGCTACGAAGATCTGTGACATGTATGATGAACACCGCCTCGTAACGAAGCGACGTGAATAAATAAATATGAAATAAATAAAATATGAAATACTGAGAATGTAGAAACATGTATTCGAAAACTTGATTCTCGGCAATTTGGGAGTAGAATTCAACAAGTCTCACGTAAACAAAAGAATCAACTCCTATTAAAAAAGAGTTAGAAGAAGCTATACTGAGAATGTTTAGAAATGTATTCGAAAACTCAATTCTGAGCAATTCCGAAGTAAAGTTCAACAAGTCTCACGTAAAGAAAAGAATCAAGTCGGATTAAAAAGAGTTAGAAGAAGCTATACTGAGAACTATACAAATGTATTCGCAAGTCTCACGTAAATTCTGGGCAATTTGAAAGTAAAGTTCAACAAGTCTCACGTAAACAAAAGAATCAAGTCGGATTAAAGAAGAGTTAGAAGAAGCTATACTGAGAATGTATAGAAATGTATTCGAAAACTCGATTCTGGGAAATTTGAAAGTAAAGTTCAACAAGTCTCACGTGAACCAAAGAATCAAGTCGGGTTAAAAAATTTTTTTTAAAAGAAGCTATACTGAGAATGTATAGAAATGTATTCGAAAACGTAATTCTGAGCAATTTGAAAGTAAAGTTCAACAAGTCTCACGTAAAGAAAAGAATCAAGTCGGATTAAAAAGAGTTAGAAGAAGCTATACTGAGAATGTATAGAAATGTATTCGAAAACGCAATTCCGAGCAATTTGAAAGTAAAGTTCAACAAGTCTCACGTAAAGAAAAGAATCAAGTCGGATTAAAAAGAGTTAGAAGAAGCTATACTGAGAATGTATAGAAATGTATTCGCAAGTCTCACGTAAATTCTGGGCAATTTGAAAGTAAAGTTCAACAAGTCTCACGTAAACAGAAGAATCAAGTCGGATTAAAGAAGAGTTAGAAGAAGCTATACACTATACTGAGAATCTATACAAATGTGTTCGATAACTCGATTCTGGGCAATTTGGAAGTAAAGTTCAACAAGTCTCACGTAAACAAAAGAATCAAGTCGGATTAAAAATAGAGTTAAAAGAAGCTATACTGAGAATGTACAGAAATGTATTCGAAAACGAAATTCTGAGCAATTTGAAAGTAAAGTTCAACAAGTCTCACGTAAACAAAAGAATCAAGTCGGATTCAAGAAGATATAAAAGAAGCTATACTGAGAATGTATAGAAATGTACTCGAAAACTCTATTCTGGGCAATTTGGAAGTAAAGTACAACAAGTCTCGCGTAAACAAAAGAATCAAGTCGGATTAAAAAAAAGTTAAAAGAAGCTATGCTGAGAATGTATAGAAATGTATTCGAAAACTCGATTCTGGGAGATTTGGAAGTAAAGTTGAACAAGTCTCACGTAAAGAAAAGAATCAAGTCGGATTAAAACAAGATTTGGAAGAAGCTATACTGAGAATGGATAGAAATGTATTCGAAAACTCCATTTTTGGCAATTTGGAAGTAAAGTTCAACAAGTCTCACGTAAAGAAAAGTATCAAGTCGGATAAAAAAAGAGTTAAAAGAAGCTATACTGAGAATGGAGAAAAATGTATTCGAAAACTTGATTCTCGGCAATTTGGGAGTAAAATTCAACAAGTCTCACGTAAACAAAAGAATCAAGTCCTATTAAAAAAGATTTGTAAGAAGCTATACTGAGAATGTTTAGAAATGTATTCGAAAACTCAATTCTGAGCAATTCCAAAGTAAAGTTCAACAAGTCTCACGTAAAGAAAAGAATCAAGTCGGATTAAAAAGAGTTAGAAGAAGCTATACTGAGAACTATACAAATGTATTCGCAAGTCTCACGTAAATTCTGGGCAATTTGAAAGTAAAGTTCAACAAGTCTCACGTAAACAAAAGAATCAAGTCGGATTAAAGAAGAGTTAGAAGAAGCTATACTGAGAATGTATAGAAATGTATTCGAAAACTCGATTATGGGAAATTTGGAAGTAAAGTTCAACAAGTCTCACGTAAACAAAATAATCAAGTCGGATTAAAGAAGAGTTAGAAGAAGCTATACTGAGAATGTATAGAAATGTATTCGAAAACGTAATTCTGAGCAATTTGAAAGTAAAGTTCAACAAGTCTCACGTAAACAAAAGAATCAAGTCCTATTAAAAAAGATTTGTAAGAAGCTATACTGAGAATGTTTAGAAATGTATTCGAAAACTCAATTCTGAGCAATTCCGAAGTAAAGTTCAACAAGTCTCACGTAAAGAAAAGAATCAAGTCGGATTAAAAAGAGTTAGAAGAAGCTATACTGAGAATGTATAGCAATGTATTCGGGAACTCGATTCTGGGCAATTTAGAAGTAAATTTCCACGAGTCTCACGTAAACGAAAGAATCAAGTTGTATCAGAAAAGAGTTAAAAGAAGCTACACTGAGAATGTATAGAAACGTATTCGAAAATTCGATTCGGGGCAATTTGGAAGTAAAGTTCAACAAGTCTCACGTAAACGAATAAATCAAGTCGAATCAAAAAAGAATCAAAAGAAGCTATGATGTGCACGTAGACTAAAACAGTCAAAACCTCGATTATGGAATCGTTCAAATTGTCACGTACTTTCTCACGCTTCAATTTCTTTTTGATGTCACGGATAGTTCACACGTCTTCTATCGAGACTGCTACAGTACACTCTTCAAAATGCCGATAACATTTCAAAGACTTGTAATTAGAAGGTGTAGGTGAGAAGTGTTAACCTCCCCAACAAAACGTGTGTGATTCAAACACCAGGAAAATCACAAAGTCCTACTGTAGGAGACTCGGTATGAAATAAAAAGACTGTATATAAACTCACTTGAGCATTTGAAGACTTGGAGCGGGTAGACACCATAGTTGACAGCTAGACCAAGCAGAGAATAGATGACTAGACTGACATTGAATTAAATGTAACAAACAAGCAAATAAATGAACAGAAACAATATAAAATGGATCAAATCCAGCCAATCAAACAGCATTTTTTGCACAGAAAAGGTGTTTTTAACGTTTTTTGGTGATAAAATTACATATTGTCGGAATTTTCACCTAAAAAAACGAAAAACTGAATTGTGAGTTCGAAAGTAGAAGTTTTAGCGAATCCGGGGCTTTCTTGAACAATCGATGGCAGGCGGGCAGCGCCAGTCGATCGCGCGAGAGCAGAGTCCAAACTACAATCCGCGCGCCCGCTAAGCATTTGTTACAAAAAAGTCCAAATGACCTATTTACATTCAAACTATTTCAACTCACAAGAAAGTGGACTGTTACGTTGAAAATATCGAAATCCAATTGTTGTTTTGGGATTTTTATATGCTCATGTCTTATGAAAAGGGTTTTTTTGTTTCAGTTACTTTGCATATAAGACGTAGCCAAATAAAAATATTTTGAAAACCGCTTATTTCAGAAACTTGCGCACCAAGTGACGATCTCATACCCATCCACTTTTCTTACTCAGTAACACTCTATTTCCCAAAAACGCGCTCCAACTGCGATTTCTGTGAAAGAATTATCAGTCTATCAACGTACAAACTGTCGGTTCAAGTGAACCAACAGTTTGTCAAGTGACAAACTGTCGGCGGGGGGTCCCATCCTAATTTAACCATTCCACCACAAAATAATGCTTCAAAATAGAATTTATATTTCAAAAGCACGTTAAACACATTATATCAGTAAAATGAAGGATTCTAGAAAACTGTTCAACATTTTTCCTAATTCAGAGGTTGTTGAATTTCTATGATGTTTCAATTAATAGTAATTTGGTGATTCCCATATAACAGACTAGTTTTTCGGCACTGATTTTCAATAGAATAATTATGCATATTTCCTATTCATACTGAGTTTCTTTTCTATTGTTATATTAGTTTTACTCGTACAATTCCACAATTGTTTAGTTTCCAGTCAGACTTTCTCAAAAAACCTAGTACCGAGTAAATTACCATTGTGTAAGAGATAGAAGTCATTCGAACTTTATTAAGTCAGTTCTTTTAGTTCTTAAACTAGCGCATTCAGTGGGTAGGAGACAGCGTGGCCAAATGGCCGTCATTTGGGGCGAGTAGCGGCGGCTAAATGAAAGGCGGCGCCAGACAGTTTCGAAAAGATTCGATTATCGATCGATGGCAGAGGCGCGCGGTATTAGGATGGGACCCCCCGCCGACAGTTTGTCACTTGACAAACTGTTGGTTCACTTGAACCGACAGTTTGTACGTTGATAGACTGATAATTCTTTCACAGAAATCGCAGTTGGAGCGCGTTTTTGGGAAATAGAGTGTTACTGAGTAAGAAAAGTGGATGGGTATGAGATCGTCACTTGGTGCGCAAGTTTCTGAAATAAGCGGTTTTCAAAATATTTTTATTTGGCTACGTCTTATATGCAAAGAGTAACTGAAACAAAAAAAAACCCTTTTCATAAGACATGAGCATATAAAAATCCCAAAACAACAATTGGATTTCGATATTTTCAACGTAACAGTCCACTTTCTTGTGAGTTGAAATAGTTTGAATGTAAATAGGTCATTTGGACTTTTTTTGTAACAATTGCTTAGCGGGCGCGCGGATTGTAGTTTGGACTCTGCTCTCGCGCGATCGACTGGCGCTGCCCGCCTGCCATCGATTGTTCAAGAAAGCCCCGGATTCGCTAAAACTTCTACTTTCGAACTCACAATTCAGTTTTTCGTTTTTTTAGGTGAAAATTCCGACAATATGTAATTTTATCACCAAAAAACGTTAAAAACACCTTTTCTGTGCAAAAAATGCTGTTTGATTGGCTGGATTTGATCCATTTTATATTGTTTCTGTTCATTTATTTGCTTGTTTGTTACATTTAATTCAATGTCAGTCTAGTCATCTATTCTCTGCTTGGTCTAGCTGTCAACTATGGTGTCTACCCGCTCCAAGTCTTCAAATGCTCAAGTGAGTTTATATACAGTCTTTTTATTTCATACCGAGTCTCCTACAGTAGGACTTTGTGATTTTCCGGGTGTTTGAATCACACACGTTTTGTTGGGGAGGTTAACACTTCTCACCTACACCTTCTAATTACAAGTCTTTGAAATGTTATCGGCATTTTGAAGAGTGTACTGTAGCAGTCTCGATAGAAGACGTGTGAACTATCCGTGACATCAAAAAGAAATTGAAGCGTGAGAAAGTACGTGACAATTTGAACGATTCCATAATCGAGGTTTTGACTGTTTTAGTCTACGTGCACATCATAGCTTCTTTTGATTCTTTTTTGATTCGACTTGATTTATTCGTTTACGTGAGACTTGTTGAACTTTACTTCCAAATTGCCCCGAATCGAATTTTCGAATACGTTTCTATACATTCTCAGTGTAGCTTCTTTTAACTCTTTTCTGATACAACTTGATTCTTTCGTTTACGTGAGACTCGTGGAAATTTACTTCTAAATTGCCCAGAATCGAGTTCCCGAATACATTGCTATACATTCTCAGTATAGCTTCTTCTAACTCTTTTTAATCCGACTTGATTCTTTTCTTTACGTGAGACTTGTTGAACTTTACTTCGGAATTGCTCAGAATTGAGTTTTCGAATACATTTCTAAACATTCTCAGTATAGCTTCTTACAAATCTTTTTTAATAGGACTTGATTCTTTTGTTTACGTGAGACTTGTTGAACTTTACTTTCAAATTGCTCAGAATTACGTTTTCGAATACATTTCTATACATTCTTAGTATAGCTTCTTCTAACTCTTCTTTAATCCGACTTGATTCTTTTGTTTACGTGAGACTTGTTGAACTTTACTTCCAAATTTCCCATAATCGAGTTTTCGAATACATTTCTATACATTCTCAGTATAGCTTCTTCTAACTCTTCTTTAATCCGACTTGATTCTTTTGTTTACGTGAGACTTGTTGAACTTTACTTTCAAATTGCCCAGAATTTACGTGAGACTTGCGAATACATTTGTATAGTTCTCAGTATAGCTTCTTCTAACTCTTTTTAATCCGACTTGATTCTTTTCTTTACGTGAGACTTGTTGAACTTTACTTCGGAATTGCTCAGAATTGAGTTTTCGAATACATTTCTAAACATTCTCAGTATAGCTTCTTACAAATCTTTTTTAATAGGACTTGATTCTTTTGTTTACGTGAGACTTGTTGAATTTTACTCCCAAATTGCCGAGAATCAAGTTTTCGAATACATTTTTCTCCATTCTCAGTATAGCTTCTTTTAACTCTTTTTTTATCCGACTTGATACTTTTCTTTACGTGAGACTTGTTGAACTTTACTTCCAAATTGCCAAAAATGGAGTTTTCGAATACATTTCTATCCATTCTCAGTATAGCTTCTTCCAAATCTTCTTTTAATCCGACTTGATTCTTTTCTTTACGTGAGACTTGTTCAACTTTACTTCCAAATCTCCCAGAATCGAGTTTTCGAATACATTCCTATACATTCTCAGCATAGCTTCTTTTAACTTTTTTTTAATCCGACTTGATTCTTTTGTTTACGCGAGACTTGTTGTACTTTACTTCCAAATTGCCCAGAATAGAGTTTTCGAGTACATTTCTATACATTCTCAGTATAGCTTCTTTTATATCTTCTTGAATCCGACTTGATTCTTTTGTTCACGTGAGACTTGTTGAACTTTACTTTCAAATTGCTCAGAATTTCGTTTTCGAATACATTTCTGTACATTCTCAGTATAGCTTCTTTTAACTCTATTTTTAATCCGACTTGATTCTTTTGTTTACGTGAGACTTGTTGAACTTTACTTCCAAATTGCCCAGAATCGAGTTATCGAACACATTTGTATAGATTCTCAGTATAGTGTATAGCTTCTTCTAACTCTTCTTTAATCCGACTTGATTCTTCTGTTTACGTGAGACTTGTTGAACTTTACTTTCAAATTGCCCAGAATTTACGTGAGACTTGCGAATACATTTCTATACATTCTCAGTATAGCTTCTTCTAACTCTTTTTAATCCGACTTGATTCTTTTCTTTACGTGAGACTTGTTGAACTTTACTTTCAAATTGCTCGGAATTGCGTTTTCGAATACATTTCTATACATTCTCAGTATAGCTTCTTTTAAGTATTTTTTTAACCCGACTTGATTCTTTTGTTTACGTGAGACTTGTTGAACTTTACTTTCAAATTGCTCAGAATTACGTTTTCGAATACATTTCTATACATTCTCAGTATAGCTTCTTTTAAAAAAAATTTTTTTAACCCGACTTGATTCTTTGGTTCACGTGAGACTTGTTGAACTTTACTTTCAAATTTCCCAGAATCGAGTTTTCGAATACATTTCTATACATTCTCAGTATAGCTTCTTCTAACTCTTCTTTAATCCGACTTGATTCTTTTGTTTACGTGAGACTTGTTGAACTTTACTTTCAAATTGCCCAGAATTTACGTGAGACTTGCGAATACATTTGTATAGTTCTCAGTATAGCTTCTTCTAACTCTTTTTAATCCGACTTGATTCTTTTCTTTACGTGAGACTTGTTGAACTTTACTTCGGAATTGCTCAGAATTGAGTTTTCGAATACATTTCTAAACATTCTCAGTATAGCTTCTTCTAACTCTTTTTTAATAGGAGTTGATTCTTTTGTTTACGTGAGACTTGTTGAATTCTACTCCCAAATTGCCGAGAATCAAGTTTTCGAATACATGTTTCTACATTCTCAGTATTTCATATTTTATTTATTTCATATTTATTTATTCACGTCGCTTCGTGACGAGGCGGTGTTCATCATACATGTCACAGATCTTCGTAGCAGCAGTTTCTTGTAAGGTCTTGGTCCCTTTCCTTCATAGAAGACTTCATGGTGGACTATCGAATGCTCTGTTGGCATTGATCCAGTGACATGCGAATCTTCTTGAAGGGGGGGGGGGGGAGAACTGCGTGTGAACATGCATTCCTGTTGGGAATACGGACCAGCGATTCCCAGCCGCGAGTGGCCCGGGTTTTAAATCTGTTCGTCGTCTGAGTCGACTTGCAGACTGGATACCTGAATGGAACACGTAGTGTTAGGATGGTGGAAACAGGGAAACGGGGAGACTCCTCCACAACCAACCAGCTCAGACTAGAGTAGAAAGAAAACTGATGGATACCTGAATGGAACACGTAGTGTTAGGATGGTGGAAACAGGGAAACGGGGAGACTCCTCCACAACCAACCAGCTCAGACTAGAGTAGAAAGAAAACTGATGGATACCTGAATGGAACACGTAGCTTCAGGATCAGTATAGCTTCTTTTAACTCTTTTTTTATCCGACTTGATACTTTTCTTTACGTGAGACTTGTTGAACTTTACTTCCAAATTGCCAAAAATGGAGTTTTCGAATACAGATGTTGTTCCATCATCTGCTATCTATGTTCCACCTATCTACAGTATTTGTAACTATCTCCGACGTCAAATTGTTTGTTTTCAGTTTCGACGTCTTCTGGGTTCCAGAATCGGAGTCGCCGTACATCTAAGATGTTGTTCCATCATCTGCTATCTATGTTCCACCTATCTACAGTATTTGTAACTATCTCCGACGTCGAATTGTTTGTTTTCAGTTTCGACGTCTTCTGGGTTCCAGAATCGGAGTCGCCGTACATCTAAGATGTTGTTCCATCATCTGCTATCTATGTTCCACCTATCTACAGTATTTGTAACTATCTCCGACGTCGAATTGTTTGTTTTCAGTTTCGACGTCTTCTGGGTTCCAGAATCGGAGTCGCCGTACATCTAAGATGTTGTTCCATCATCTGCTATCTATGTTCCACCTATCTACAGTAATTGTAACTATCTCCGACGTCGAATTGTTTGTTTTCATTTTCGACGTCTTCTGGGTTCCAGAATCGGAGTCGCCGTACATCTAAGATGTTGTTCCATCATCTGTCACCTATGTTCCACCTATCTACAGTATTTGTAACTATCTCCGACGTCGAATTGTTTGTTTTCAGTTTCGACGTCTTCTGGGTTCCAGAATCGGAGTCGCCGTACATCTAAGATGTTGTTCCATCATCTGCTATCTATGTTCCACCTATCTACAGTATTTGTAACTATCTCCGACGTCGAATTGTTTGTTTTCAGTTTCGACGTCTTCTGGGTTCCAGAATCGGAGTCGCCGTACATCTAAGATGTTGTTCCATCATCTGCTATCTATGTTCCACCTATCTACAGTATTTGTAACTATCTCCGACGTCGAATTGTTTGTTTTCAGTTTCGACGTCTTCTGGGTTCCAGAATCGGAGTCGCCGTACATCTAAGATGTTGTTCCATCATCTGCTATCTTTGTTCCACCTATCTACAGCATTTGTAACTATCTCCGACGTCAAATTGTCTGTTTTCAGTTTCGACGTCTTCTGGGTTCCAGAATCGGAGTCGCCGTACATCTAAGATGTTGTTCCATCATCTGCTATCTATGTTCCACCTATCTACAGTATTTGTAACTATCTCCGACGTCGAATTGTTTGTTTTCAGTTTCGACGTCTTCTGGGTTCCAGAATCGGAGTCGCCGTACATCTAAGATGTTGTTCCATCATCTGCTATCTATGTTCCACCTATCTACAGTATTTGTAACTATCTCCGACGTCGAATTGTTTGTTTTCAGTTTCGACGTCTTCTGGGTTCCAGAATCGGAGTCGCCGTACATCTAAGATGTTGTTCCATAATCTGCTATCTATGTTCCACCTATCTACAGTAATTGTAACTATCTCCGACGTCGAATTGTTTGTTTTCAGTTTCGACGTCTTCTGGGTTCCAGAATCGGAGTCGCCGTACATCTAAGATGTTGTTCCATCATCTGTCATCTATGTTCCACCTATCTACAGTATTTGTAACTATCTCCGACGTCGAATTGTTTGTTTTCAGTTTCGACGTCTTCTGGGTTCCAGAATCGGAGTCGCCGTACATCTAAGATGTTGTTCCATCATCTGCTATCTATGTTCCACCTATCTACAGTATTTGTAACTATCTCCGACGTCGAATTGTTTGTTTTCAGTTTCGACGTCTTCTGGGTTCCAGAATCGGAGTCGCCGTACATCTAAGATGTTGTTCCATCATCTGCTATCTATGTTCCACCTATCTACAGTATTTGTAACTATCTCCGACGTCGAATTGTTTGTTTTCAGTTTCGACGTCTTCTGGGTTCCAGAATCGGAGTCGCCGTACATCTAAGATGTTGTTCCATCATCTGCTATCTATGTTCCACCTATCTACAGCATTTGTAACTATCTCCGACGTCAAATTGTCTGTTTTCAGTTTCGACGTCTTCTGGGTTCCAGAAGTTACCTCCTCGTCACTTGAATATGATTTGAGACGCCTATATGAGATGTAGAGGTGATAATGAGCACAAAGATTATATTGACGCTGAGGGTCAAATACGAACGCGACCAGACTACAATTCAAATGGCATTGTGCACCATACACCTTCGAAGATTTTCCTACAAACAAACGAGCTCTGTTTGAATTTCACAATTTGTTCACTCACATATGTACCACATACACAATATATCACATCTCTTCAGTGTACGTATGATATGTGCTCCCCATACCCATGGCATGCGTACTTTTGCGAAAATCCCCACGGCATGCCGCGAAAAAGGGGCGGAGCCAGGCATGCCGTGGGCAAATTATTCTCGGAGAGGGGACGGGTGACCGAGAAAGAACGGTGGCTAAATGTCGATCTCGTGGTGTAGTGGTTATCACATCTGTCTAGCACACAGAAGGCCGGCGGTTCGAGCCCGCCCGAGATCATAGTTTTTGTTTTATTCTTTATTTTTCACGCAAAGTAGAAAGAAGTATATCTTCTACCCTGACATTGATATTTACTGGGTAGTGCACTTTCTACGGTGAAATTTACACACTCGAGATGAATAGTTTCTACCCTGCCACTTGTACCCTGTGGGTAGAAGATTTTATAATACAGTTTTGCAGCCTGTGGATAATCGATAATTTGATAATTTGAGACTAGTTCTGACTGATTTCAGGGTCTAGTACAGTTTCTCACTGCGATTAGCTTATTTGAAGACTAATTACTTTAGTCGCAAAATAGTTTTTCTTCTAAATTTTGTACCTATCAACAATAGCCAACCCCGGGCGGTGGGCTGGGAGCCATGATTGCAGGGGACGGGTGACCGAGAAAGAACGGTGGCTAAATGTCGATCTCGTGGTGTAGTGGTTATCACATCTGTCTAACACACAGAAGGCCGGCGGTTCGAGCCCGCCCGACATCATAGTTTTTGTTTTATTCTTTATTTTTCACGCAAAGTAGAAAGAAGTATATCTTCTACCCTGACATTGATATTTACTGGGTAGTGCACTTTCTACGGTGACATTTACACACTCGAGATGAATAGTTTCTACCCTGCCACTTGTACCCTGTGGGTAGAAGATTTTATAATACAGTTTTGCAGCCTAATTTGCGACTAATTACTTTAGTCGCAAAATAGTTTTTCTTCTAAATTTTGTACCTATCAACAATAGCCAACCCCGGGCGGTGGGCTGGGAGCCATGATTGCAGGGACGGGTGACCGAGAAAGAACGGTGGCTAAATGTCGATCTCGTGGTGTAGTGGTTATCACATCTGTCTAACACACAGAAGGCCGGCGGTTCGAGCCCGCCCGAGATCATAGTTTTTGTTTTATTCTTTATTTTTCACGCAAAGTAGAAAGAAGTATATCTTCTACCCTGACATTGATATTTACTGGGTAGTGCACTTTCTACGGTGAAATTTACACACTCGAGATGAATAGTTTCTACCCTGCCACTTGTACCCTGTGGGTAGAAGATTTTATAATACAGTTTTGCAGCCTGTGGATAATCGATAATTTGATAATTTGAGACTAGTTCTGACTGATTTCAGGGTCTAGTACAGTTTCTCACTGCGATTAGCTTATTTGAAGACTAATTACTTTAGTCGCAAAATAGTTTTTCTTCTAAATTTTGTACCTATCAACAATAGCCAACCCCGGGCGGTGGGCTGGGAGCCATGATTGCAGGGGACGGGTGACCGAGAAAGAACGGTGGCTCTTCAAATAAGCTAATCGCAGTGAGAAACTGTACTAGACCCTGAAATCAGTCAGAACTAGTCTCAAATTATCAAATTATCGATTATCCACAGGCTGCAAAACTGTATTATAAAATCTTCTACCCACAGGGTACAAGTGGCAGGGTAGAAACTATTCATCTCGAGTGTGTAAATTTCACCGTAGAAAGTGCACTACCCAGTAAATATCAATGTCAGGGTAGAAGATATACTTCTTTCTACTTTGCGTGAAAAATAAAGAATAAAACAAAAACTATGATCTCGGGCGGGCTCGAACCGCCGGCCTTCTGTGTGTTAGACAGATGGGATAACCACTACACCACGAGATCGACATTTAGCCACCGTTCTTTCTCGGTCACCCGTCCCCTGCAATCATGGCTCCCAGCCCACCGCCCGGGGTTGGCTATTGTTGATAGGTACAAAATTTAGAAGAAAAACTATTTTGCGACTAAAGTAATTAGTCTTCAAATAAGCTAATCGCAGTGAGAAACTGTACTAGACCCTGAAATCAGTCAGAACTAGTCTCAAATTATCAAATTATCGATTATCCACAGGCTGCAAAACTGTATTATAAAATCTTCTACCCACAGGGTACAAGTGGCAGGGTAGAAACTATTCATCTCGAGTGTGTAAATTTCACCGTAGAAAGTGCACTACCCAGTAAATATCAATGTCAGGGTAGAAGATATACTTCTTTCTACTTTGCGTGAAAAATAAAGAATAAAACAAAAACTATGATCTCGGGCGGGCTCGAACCGCCGGCCTTCTGTGTGTTAGACAGATGTGATAACCACTACACCACGAGATCGACATTTAGCCACCGTTCTTTCTCGGTCACCCGTCCCCTGCAATCATGGCTCCCAGCCCACCGCCCGGGGTTGGCTATTGTTGATAGGTACAAAATTTAGAAGAAAAACTATTTTGCGACTAAAGTAATTAGTCTTCAAATAAGCTAATTGCAGTGAGAAACTGTACTAGACCCTGAAATCAGTCAGAACTAGTCTCAAATTATCAAATTATCGATTATCCACAGGCTGCAAAACTGTATTATAAAATCTTCTACCCACAGGGTACAAGTGGCAGGGTAGAAACTATTCATCTCGAGTGTGTAAATTTCACCGTAGAAAGTGCACTACCCAGTAAATATCAATGTCAGGGTAGAAGATATACTTCTTTCTACTTTGCGTGAAAAATAAAGAATAAAACAAAAACTATGATCTCGGGCGGGCTCGAACCGCCGGCCTTCTGTGTGTTAGACAGATGTGATAACCACTACACCACGAGATCGACATTTAGCCACCGTTCTTTCTCGGTCACCCGTCCCCTGCAATCATGGCTCCCAGCCCACCGCCCGGGGTTGGCTATTGTTGATAGGTACAAAATTTAGAAGAAAAACTATTTTGCGACTAAAGTAATTAGTCTTCAAATAAGCTAATTGCAGTGAGAAACTGTACTAGACCCTGAAATCAGTCAGAACTAGTCTCAAATTATCAAATTATCGATTATCCACAGGCTGCAAAACTGTATTATAAAATCTTCTACCCACAGGGTACAAGTGGCAGGGTAGAAACTATTCATCTCAAGTGTGTAAATTTCACCGTAGAAAGTGCACTACCCAGTAAATATCAATGTCAGGGGAGAAGATATACTTCTTTCTACTTTGCGTGAAAAATAAAGAATAAAACAAAAACTATGATCTCGGGCGGGCTCGAACCGCCGGCCTTCTGTGTGTTAGACAGATGTGATAACCACTACACCACGAGATCGACATTTAGCCACCGTTCTTTCTCGGTCACCCGTCCCCTGCAATCATGGCTCCCAGCCCACCGCCCGGGGTTGGCTATTGTTGATAGGTACAAAATTTAGAAGAAAAACTATTTTGCGACTAAAGTAATTAGTCTTCAAATAAGCTAATTGCAGTGAGAAACTGTACTAGACCCTGAAATCAGTCAGAACTAGTCTCAAATTATCAAATTATCGATTATCCACAGGCTGCAAAACTGTATTATAAAATCTTCTACCCACAGGGTACAAGTGGCAGGGTAGAAACTATTCATCTCGAGTGTGTAAATTTCACCGTAGAAAGTGCACTACCCAGTAAATATCAATGTCAGGGTAGAAGATATACTTCTTTCTACTTTGCGTGAAAAATAAAGAATAAAACAAAAACTATGATCTCGGGCGGGCTCGAACCGCCGGCCTTCTGTGTGTTAGACAGATGTGATAACCACTACACCACGAGATCGACATTTAGCCACCGTTCTTTCTCGGTCACCCGTCCCCTGCAATCATGGCTCCCAGCCCACGGCCCGGGGTTGGCTATTGTTGATAGGTACAAAATTTAGAAGAAAAACTATTTTGCGACTAAAGTAATTAGTCTTCAAATAAGCTAATCGCAGTGAGAAACTGTACTAGACCCTGAAATCAGTCAGAACTAGTCTCAAATTATCAAATTATCGATTATCCACAGGCTGCAAAACTGTATTATAAAATCTTCTACCCACAGGGTACAAGTGGCAGGGTAGAAACTATTCATCTCGAGTGTGTAAATTTCACCGTAGAAAGTGCACTACCCAGTAAATATCAATGTCAGGGTAGAAGATATACTTCTTTCTACTTTGCGTGAAAAATAAAGAATAAAACAAAAACTATGATCTCGGGCGGGCTCGAACCGCCGGCCTTCTGTGTGTTAGACAGATGTGATAACCACTACACCACGAGATCGACATTTAGCCACCGTTCTTTCTCGGTCACCCGTCCCCTGCAATCATGGCTCCCAGCCCACCGCCCGGGGTTGGCTATTGTTGATAGGTACAAAATTTAGAAGAAAAACTATTTTGCGACTAAAGTAATTAGTCTTCAAATAAGCTAATCGCAGTGAGAAACTGTACTAGACCCTGAAATCAGTCAGAACTAGTCTCAAATTATCAAATTATCGATTATCCACAGGCTGCAAAACTGTATTATAAAATCTTCTACCCACAGGGTACAAGTGGCAGGGTAGAAACTATTCATCTCGAGTGTGTAAATTTCACCGTAGAAAGTGCACTACCCAGTAAATATCAATGTCAGGGTAGAAGATATACTTCTTTCTACTTTGCGTGAAAAATAAAGAATAAAACAAAAACTATGATCTCGGGCGGGCTCGAACCGCCGGCCTTCTGTGTGTTAGACAGATGTGATAACCACTACACCACGAGATCGACATTTAGCCACCGTTCTTTCTCGGTCACCCGTCCCCTGCAATCATGGCTCCCAGCCCACCGCCCGGGGTTGGCTATTGTTGATAGGTACAAAATTTAGAAGAAAAACTATTTTGCGACTAAAGTAAGTAGTCTTCAAATAAGCTAATTGCAGTGAGAAACTGTACTAGACCCTGAAATCAGTCAGAACTAGTCTCAAATTATCAAATTATCGATTATCCACAGGCTGCAAAACTGTATTATAAAATCTTCTACCCACAGGGTACAAGTGGCAGGGTAGAAACTATTCATCTCGAGTGTGTAAATTTCACCGTAGAAAGTGCACTACCCAGTAAATATCAATGTCAGGGTAGAAGATATACTTCTTTCTACTTTGCGTGAAAAATAAAGAATAAAACAAAAACTATGATCTCGGGCGGGCTCGAACCGCCGGCCTTCTGTGTGTTAGACAGATGTGATAACCACTACACCACGAGATCGACATTTAGCCACCGTTCTTTCTCGGTCACCCGTCCCCTGCAATCATGGCTCCCAGCCCACCGCCCGGGGTTGGCTATTGTTGATAGGTACAAAATTTAGAAGAAAAACTATTTTGCGACTAAAGTAATTAGTCTTCAAATAAGCTAATTGCAGTGAGAAACTGTACTAGACCCTGAAATCAGTCAGAACTAGTCTCAAATTATCAAATTATCGATTATCCACAGGCTGCAAAACTGTATTATAAAATCTTCTACCCACAGGGTACAAGTGGCAGGGTAGAAACTATTCATCTCGAGTGTGTAAATTTCACCGTAGAAAGTGCACTACCCAGTAAATATCAATGTCAGGGTAGAAGATATACTTCTTTCTACTTTGCGTGAAAAATAAAGAATAAAACAAAAACTATGATCTCGGGCGGGCTCGAACCGCCGGCCTTCTGTGTGTTAGACAGATGTGATAACCACTACACCACGAGATCGACATTTAGCCACCGTTCTTTCTCGGTCACCCGTCCCCTGCAATCATGGCTCCCAGCCCACCGCCCGGGGTTGGCTATTGTTGATAGGTACAAAATTTAGAAGAAAAACTATTTTGCGACTAAAGTAATTAGTCTTCAAATAAGCTAATCGCAGTGAGAAACTGTACTAGACCCTGAAATCAGTCAGAACTAGTCTCAAATTATCAAATTATCGATTATCCACAGGCTGCAAAACTGTATTATAAAATCTTCTACCCACAGGGTACAAGTGGCAGGGTAGAAACTATTCATCTCGAGTGTGTAAATTTCACCGTAGAAAGTGCACTACCCAGTAAATATCAATGTCAGGGTAGAAGATATACTTCTTTCTACTTTGCGTGAAAAATAAAGAATAAAACAAAAACTATGATCTCGGGCGGGCTCGAACCGCCGGCCTTCTGTGTGTTAGACAGATGTGATAACCACTACTGTTATGCTACAGGATCTGGCCCCTATTGGGTCAGAGCCTGAACACACCTAGGGTCCACGCGGTGTAGCGGTTTTATATTAGTTAAGTTTGTAAGGCACCTTGGACCCAACCTCAATTTATATAGGACAAAAGGCAGGGGCTTAACCCTGGACTGCCCTTCCCTGAGCGATAACAGAAGTCTTAGTTATATACTAATTCATATCAGACATGTTAATAACATCACTACAATAAAAGAGTAATACATAAACTACGGTTATTATTAGGATCCAGACCAAGATAGATCCCAAAGAGACGAACCTATCTTGGCTGGTACAGGGAAGGGGAACTGGCGGGTTGACCCCGCCTCTCGCAGTGATAGGACGTATGGTCACAAGCATTGCGAGAGGACAGACTCATGACACGCCACCCCTTTAAGTAGCAGACTCCCGACTGCATAAAGATAGAGAGAAAATAATAATTACGAATGAAACGACTTGAAACTGAAGATAGAAAAGAGAGAGAGAGGGGAGTAAAACATGATCACAATATAGTGTATCGCAAATATATACAAATCCTCGACATAGCTGCAAGCCTGGCACTCCAACGCAGCACGGCATGACCTGGCGACCCGACTTTCTTCAATTTGACCTCAACCGCGGTACCTGCGGTGATGGATGGAATGGTTTGAGATCTGAAATTGGAACTAAAGTGATCAACCGAGAGCTGGAAAACTCGACATCTCGGGTTCCTGCACTGAGGAAACGTGATTTCTGCACATCTCGTCCTGATTGGCACGGAGTAGGCGATGTCGGCTTTGTGACGTTTAGTGCAGGTTCCTGACATTTTCTCAATCGCCTTCAAAGTGGCTCGACGTGGTGGATTTCGGAAGAAAAAGTTCTGCATTTCGTGGCTTTCGGTCAGTGCGACGATTCGAGTAGATTCAAGGTAGTCCTACAATCCTCGAAGGCCTTCTCAATTTTCGATGTGGCTACGAGCTTGGCGTAGTCATTGCTGGTAGTGAACGGCAGGACACTCAAAGCGGATCTTCTTGTTCTCGGACCAAGTGAGTAGGCCTCTGGAGAAGCTGCATGCGTTGATGAACATCCGGGGTTGTAGACAATGGAACTCCGAAGGATGGCGTAGCAATTCAACATCTGAAGATTCGACAGAATGCAGGATATGAAGTTCTCAGAAGATTCGTGGACGCGTACTGTTCTGGTGGAAATGCGACATGTTGCCGTCCACTCATGAGGCAAGGAAGAGTATCCGCGTGATGTTGGACTTTGGAATCCGAGTTCATCTCATTTCGTGCTCAAACAGCGAGGTGTTAGACGATGAGACCGCCGAATCTTGTAGATCTTGATGATTGTCACACTCGAAACTGTATCGACGATGATCGAGTAGCTCACGATTCCATCGAAAGACAGTTAACTTCCGATTGGTTGAACACGAGACAAATAAATATACATGACGAAAGAAACATTGCAAGTGCCGAACATGCACCGACTTCAAACATGAAACTAGAACCTAAGAGTATTGAAATCAATATCAGCAAATGTACCAGGCAAAACGAACTAGAAATCGCGCCTCCCGTTTGGAGTTATGTGAATCTAACGCGTATAAACTCAATAACGGATGGAATAAACTGAGAATAGCGGACAATTTCTTACCAATAATGTATGTATTGGGAATGGTCCCGTTTTGGTGGTAATAAACTGTTTGCTCTAGGGTCTATATAGATGGAAGATTAGACGGCGGTGGGTTACAATGTATCACATGATGATTTATGAGAGGTCAATGGGTCAGGATAAGGCAGCAGCATATGAATGGGAAATGTATACGGTATCCAAGAATTCAATATTTGCACTATGATTTTGATGGAAAATTTAATTATATATTAAATAAGTATTGGATTTTGGTATAATTTAGGCACATATTTGATATCTTGGATACGTAAAAAGTTAAATAGGAAAGGAACGACCGGTCTCTGAACCCTAACATCCCAAGTTCCTAGTATGTACAAAATATACACTCTTTGAGCGAGTCTTCTGCTCAATGTTTCCAGAAAATTTCAGAAGCTGTGCAAAGTTGTTTAGATAAAATATGAAAGTGCACAAGTTATAGAAACATTCTGGAACAAAACAACAGGCAGTCAACATTACTTTACAGATTAAAAAAACGACTGGGGCTGGTTAGACCACGTAGCTATTTTCCGCACATTCCTAAACTAGAGCAGCAGAGAGGAATAGGGTAGGTTGCAAACCTGACAGCGTGCACACCGTCAACAAAATACTCACTGTGAAATAAAAGCTGCGAAAAACAATGTCACTTTTGCCATACAAAATCGAGGAATGGTGATTGGAACCCTCACTTGGTGAGTTATCCGGGATCTCCACTGTTATGCTACAGGATCTGGCCCCTATTGGGTCAGAGCCTGAACACACCTAGGGTCCACGCGGTGTAGCGGTTTTATATTAGTTAAGTTTGTAAGGCACCTTGGACCCAACCTCAATTTATATAGGACAAAAGGCAGGGGCTTAACCCTGGACTGCCCTTCCCTGAGCGATAACAGAAGTCTTAGTTATATACTAATTCATATCAGACATGTTAATAACATCACTACAATAAAAGAGTAATACATAAACTACGGTTATTATTAGGATCCAGACCAAGATAGATCCCAAAGAGACGAACCTATCTTGGCTGGTACAGGGAAGGGGAACTGGCGGGTTGACCCCGCCTCTCGCAGTGATAGGACGTATGGTCACAAGCATTGCGAGAGGACAGACTCATGACACTACACCACGAGATCGACATTTAGCCACCGTTCTTTCTCGGTCACCCGTCCCCTGCAATCATGGCTCCCAGCCCACCGCCCGGGGTTGGCTATTGTTGATAGGTACAAAATTTAGAAGAAAAACTATTTTGCGACTAAAGTAATTAGTCTTCAAATAAGCTAATTGCAGTGAGAAACTGTACTAGACCCTGAAATCAGTCAGAACTAGTCTCAAATTATCAAATTATCGATTATCCACAGGCTGCAAAACTGTATTATAAAATCTTCTACCCACAGGGTACAAGTGGCAGGGTAGAAACTATTCATCTCGAGTGTGTAAATTTCACCGTAGAAAGTGCACTACCCAGTAAATATCAATGTCAGGGTAGAAGATATACTTCTTTCTACTTTGCGTGAAAAATAAAGAATAAAACAAAAACTATGATCTCGGGCGGGCTCGAACCGCCGGCCTTCTGTGTGTTAGACAGATGTGATAACCACTACACCACGAGATCGACATTTAGCCACCGTTCTTTCTCGGTCACCCGTCCCCTGCAATCATGGCTCCCAGCCCACCGCCCGGGGTTGGCTATTGTTGATAGGTACAAAATTTAGAAGAAAAACTATTTTGCGACTAAAGTAATTAGTCTTCAAATAAGCTAATTGCAGTGAGAAACTGTACTAGACCCTGAAATCAGTCAGAACTAGTCTCAAATTATCAAATTATCGATTATCCACAGGCTGCAAAACTGTATTATAAAATCTTCTACCCACAGGGTACAAGTGGCAGGGTAGAAACTATTCATCTCGAGTGTGTAAATTTCACCGTAGAAAGTGCACTACCCAGTAAATATCAATGTCAGGGTAGAAGATATACTTCTTTCTACTTTGCGTGAAAAATAAAGAATAAAACAAAAACTATGATCTCGGGCGGGCTCGAACCGCCGGCCTTCTGTGTGTTAGACAGATGTGATAACCACTACACCACGAGATCGACATTTAGCCACCGTTCTTTCTCGGTCACCCGTCCCCTGCAATCATGGCTCCCAGCCCACCGCCCGGGGTTGGCTATTGTTGATAGGTACAAAATTTAGAAGAAAAACTATTTTGCGACTAAAGTAATTAGTCTTCAAATAAGCTAATTGCAGTGAGAAACTGTACTAGACCCTGAAATCAGTCAGAACTAGTCTCAAATTATCAAATTATCGATTATCCACAGGCTGCAAAACTGTATTATAAAATCTTCTACCCACAGGGTACAAGTGGCAGGGTAGAAACTATTCATCTCGAGTGTGTAAATTTCACCGTAGAAAGTGCACTACCCAGTAAATATCAATGTCAGGGTAGAAGATATACTTCTTTCTACTTTGCGTGAAAAATAAAGAATAAAACAAAAACTATGATCTCGGGCGGGCTCGAACCGCCGGCCTTCTGTGTGTTAGACAGATGTGATAACCACTACACCACGAGATCGACATTTAGCCACCGTTCTTTCTCGGTCACCCGTCCCCTGCAATCATGGCTCCCAGCCCACCGCCCGGGGTTGGCTATTGTTGATAGGTACAAAATTTAGAAGAAAAACTATTTTGCGACTAAAGTAAGTAGTCTTCAAATAAGCTAATTGCAGTGAGAAACTGTACTAGACCCTGAAATCAGTCAGAACTAGTCTCAAATTATCAAATTATCGATTATCCACAGGCTGCAAAACTGTATTATAAAATCTTCTACCCACAGGGTACAAGTGGCAGGGTAGAAACTATTCATCTCGAGTGTGTAAATTTCACCGTAGAAAGTGCACTACCCAGTAAATATCAATGTCAGGGTAGAAGATATACTTCTTTCTACTTTGCGTGAAAAATAAAGAATAAAACAAAAACTATGATCTCGGGCGGGCTCGAACCGCCGGCCTTCTGTGTGTTAGACAGATGTGATAACCACTACACCACGAGATCGACATTTAGCCACCGTTCTTTCTCGGTCACCCGTCCCCTGCAATCATGGCTCCCAGCCCACCGCCCGGGGTTGGCTATTGTTGATAGGTACAAAATTTAGAAGAAAAACTATTTTGCGACTAAAGTAATTAGTCTTCAAATAAGCTAATTGCAGTGAGAAACTGTACTAGACCCTGAAATCAGTCAGAACTAGTCTCAAATTATCAAATTATCGATTATCCACAGGCTGCAAAACTGTATTATAAAATCTTCTACCCACAGGGTACAAGTGGCAGGGTAGAAACTATTCATCTCGAGTGTGTAAATTTCACCGTAGAAAGTGCACTACCCAGTAAATATCAATGTCAGGGTAGAAGATATACTCCTTTCTACTTTGCGTGAAAAATAAAGAATAAAACAAAAACTATGATCTCGGGCGGGCTCGAACCGCCGGCCTTCTGTGTGTTAGACAGATGTGATAACCACTACACCACGAGATCGACATTTAGCCACCGTTCTTTCTCGGCCACCCGTCCCCTGCAATCATGGCTCCCAGCCCACCGCCCGGGGTTGGCTATTGTTGATAGGTACAAAATTTAGAAGAAAAACTATTTTGCGACTAAAGTAATTAGTCTTCAAATAAGCTAATTGCAGTGAGAAACTGTACTAGACCCTGAAATCAGTCAGAACTAGTCTCAAATTATCAAATTATCGATTATCCACAGGCTGCAAAACTGTATTATAAAATCTTCTACCCACAGGGTACAAGTGGCAGGGTAGAAACTATTCATCTCGAGTGTGTAAATTTCACCGTAGAAAGTGCACTACCCAGTAAATATCAATGTCAGGGTAGAAGATATACTTCTTTCTACTTTGCGTGAAAAATAAAGAATAAAACAAAAACTATGATCTCGGGCGGGCTCGAACCGCCGGCCTTCTGTGTGTTAGACAGATGTGATAACCACTACACCACGAGATCGACATTTAGCCACCGTTCTTTCTCGGTCACCCGTCCCCTGCAATCATGGCTCCCAGCCCACCGCCCGGGGTTGGCTATTGTTGATAGGTACAAAATTTAGAAGAAAAACTATTTTGCGACTAAAGTAATTAGTCTTCAAATAAGCTAATTGCAGTGAGAAACTGTACTAGACCCTGAAATCAGTCAGAACTAGTCTCAAATTATCAAATTATCGATTATCCACAGGCTGCAAAACTGTATTATAAAATCTTCTACCCACAGGGTACAAGTGGCAGGGTAGAAACTATTCATCTCGAGTGTGTAAATTTCACCGTAGAAAGTGCACTACCCAGTAAATATCAATGTCAGGGTAGAAGATATACTTCTTTCTACTTTGCGTGAAAAATAAAGAATAAAACAAAAACTATGATCTCGGGCGGGCTCGAACCGCCGGCCTTCTGTGTGTTAGACAGATGTGATAACCACTACACCACGAGATCGACATTTAGCCACCGTTCTTTCTCGGTCACCCGTCCCCTGCAATCATGGCTCCCAGCCCACCGCCCGGGGTTGGCTATTGTTGATAGGTACAAAATTTAGAAGAAAAACTATTTTGCGACTAAAGTAATTAGTCTTCAAATAAGCTAATTGCAGTGAGAAACTGTACTAGACCCTGAAATCAGTCAGAACTAGTCTCAAATTATCAAATTATCGATTATCCACAGGCTGCAAAACTGTATTATAAAATCTTCTACCCACAGGGTACAAGTGGCAGGGTAGAAACTATTCATCTCGAGTGTGTAAATTTCACCGTAGAAAGTGCACTACCCAGTAAATATCAATGTCAGGGTAGAAGATATACTTCTTTCTACTTTGCGTGAAAAATAAAGAATAAAACAAAAACTATGATCTCGGGCGGGCTCGAACCGCCGGCCTTCTGTGTGTTAGACAGATGTGATAACCACTACACCACGAGATCGACATTTAGCCACCGTTCTTTCTCGGTCACCCGTCCCCTGCAATCATGGCTCCCAGCCCACCGCCCGGGGTTGGCTATTGTTGATAGGTACAAAATTTAGAAGAAAAACTATTTTGCGACTAAAGTAAGTAGTCTTCAAATAAGCTAATTGCAGTGAGAAACTGTACTAGACCCTGAAATCAGTCAGAACTAGTCTCAAATTATCAAATTATCGATTATCCACAGGCTGCAAAACTGTATTATAAAATCTTCTACCCACAGGGTACAAGTGGCAGGGTAGAAACTATTCATCTCGAGTGTGTAAATTTCACCGTAGAAAGTGCACTACCCAGTAAATATCAATGTCAGGGTAGAAGATATACTTCTTTCTACTTTGCGTGAAAAATAAAGAATAAAACAAAAACTATGATCTCGGGCGGGCTCGAACCGCCGGCCTTCTGTGTGTTAGACAGATGTGATAACCACTATACCACGAGATCGACATTTAGCCACCGTTCTTTCTCGGTCACCCGTCCCCTGCAATCATGGCTCCCAGCCCACCGCCCGGGGTTGGCTATTGTTGATAGGTACAAAATTTAGAAGAAAAACTATTTTGCGACTAAAGTAATTAGTCTTCAAATAAGCTAATTGCAGTGAGAAACTGTACTAGACCCTGAAATCAGTCAGAACTAGTCTCAAATTATCAAATTATCGATTATCCACAGGCTGCAAAACTGTATTATAAAATCTTCTACCCACAGGGTACAAGTGGCAGGGTAGAAACTATTCATCTCGAGTGTGTAAATTTCACCGTAGAAAGTGCACTACCCAGTAAATATCAATGTCAGGGTAGAAGATATACTTCTTTCTACTTTGCGTGAAAAATAAAGAATAAAACAAAAACTATGATCTCGGGCGGGCTCGAACCGCCGGCCTTCTGTGTGTTAGACAGATGTGATAACCACTACACCACGAGATCGACATTTAGCCACCGTTCTTTCTCGGTCACCCGTCCCCTGCAATCATGGCTCCCAGCCCACCGCCCGGGGTTGGCTATTGTTGATAGGTACAAAATTTAGAAGAAAAACTATTTTGCGACTAAAGTAATTAGTCTTCAAATAAGCTAATTGCAGTGAGAAACTGTACTAGACCCTGAAATCAGTCAGAACTAGTCTCAAATTATCAAATTATCGATTATCCACAGGCTGCAAAACTGTATTATAAAATCTTCTACCCACAGGGTACAAGTGGCAGGGTAGAAACTATTCATCTCGAGTGTGTAAATTTCACCGTAGAAAGTGCACTACCCAGTAAATATCAATGTCAGGGTAGAAGATATACTTCTTTCTACTTTGCGTGAAAAATAAAGAATAAAACAAAAACTATGATCTCGGGCGGGCTCGAACCGCCGGCCTTCTGTGTGTTAGACAGATGTGATAACCACTACACCACGAGATCGACATTTAGCCACCGTTCTTTCTCGGTCACCCGTCCCCTGCAATCATGGCTCCCAGCCCACCGCCCGGGGTTGGCTATTGTTGATAGGTACAAAATTTAGAAGAAAAACTATTTTGCGACTAAAGTAATTAGTCTTCAAATAAGCTAATTGCAGTGAGAAACTGTACTAGACCCTGAAATCAGTCAGAACTAGTCTCAAATTATCAAATTATCGATTATCCACAGGCTGCAAAACTGTATTATAAAATCTTCTACCCACAGGGTACAAGTGGCAGGGTAGAAACTATTCATCTCGAGTGTGTAAATTTCACCGTAGAAAGTGCACTACCCAGTAAATATCAATGTCAGGGTAGAAGATATACTTCTTTCTACTTTGCGTGAAAAATAAAGAATAAAACAAAAACTATGATCTCGGGCGGGCTCGAACCGCCGGCCTTCTGTGTGTTAGACAGATGTGATAACCACTACACCACGAGATCGACATTTAGCCACCGTTCTTTCTCGGTCACCCGTCCCCTGCAATCATGGCTCCCAGCCCACCGCCCGGGGTTGGCTATTGTTGATAGGTACAAAATTTAGAAGAAAAACTATTTTGCGACTAAAGTAATTAGTCTTCAAATAAGCTAATTGCAGTGAGAAACTGTACTAGACCCTGAAATCAGTCAGAACTAGTCTCAAATTATCAAATTATCGATTATCCACAGGCTGCAAAACTGTATTATAAAATCTTCTACCCACAGGGTACAAGTGGCAGGGTAGAAACTATTCATCTCGAGTGTGTAAATTTCACCGTAGAAAGTGCACTACCCAGTAAATATCAATGTCAGGGTAGAAGATATACTTCTTTCTACTTTGCGTGAAAAATAAAGAATAAAACAAAAACTATGATCTCGGGCGGGCTCGAACCGCCGGCCTTCTGTGTGTTAGACAGATGTGATAACCACTACACCACGAGATCGACATTTAGCCGCCGTTCTTTCTCGGCCACCCGTCCCCTGCAATCATGGCTCCCAGCCCACCGCCCGGGGTTGGCTATTGTTGATAGGTACAAAATTTAGAAGAAAAACTATTTTGCGACTAAAGTAATTAGTCTTCAAATAAGCTAATTGCAGTGAGAAACTGTACTAGACCCTGAAATCAGTCAGAACTAGTCTCAAATTATCAAATTATCGATTATCCACAGGCTGCAAAACTGTATTATAAAATCTTCTACCCACAGGGTACAAGTGGCAGGGTAGAAACTATTCATCTCGAGTGTGTAAATTTCACCGTAGAAAGTGCACTACCCAGTAAATATCAATGTCAGGGTAGAAGATATACTTCTTTCTACTTTGCGTGAAAAATAAAGAATAAAACAAAAACTATGATCTCGGGCGGGCTCGAACCGCCGGCCTTCTGTGTGTTAGACAGATGTGATAACCACTACACCACGAGATCGACATTTAGCCACCGTTCTTTCTCGGCCACCCGTCCCCTGCAATCATGGCTCCCAGCCCACCGCCCGGGGTTGGCTATTGTTGATAGGTACAAAATTTAGAAGAAAAACTATTTTGCGACTAAAGTAATTAGTCTTCAAATAAGCTAATTGCAGTGAGAAACTGTACTAGACCCTGAAATCAGTCAGAACTAGTCTCAAATTATCAAGTTATCGATTATCCACAGGCTGCAAAACTGTATTATAAAATCTTCTACCCACAGGGTACAAGTGGCAGGGTAGAAACTATTCATCTCGAGTGTGTAAATTTCACCGTAGAAAGTGCACTACCCAGTAAATATCAATGTCAGGGTAGAAGATATACTTCTTTCTACTTTGCGTGAAAAATAAAGAATAAAACAAAAACTATGATCTCGGGCGGGCTCGAACCGCCGGCCTTCTGTGTGTTAGACAGATGTGATAACCACTACACCACGAGATCGACATTTAGCCACCGTTCTTTCTCGGTCACCCGTCCCCTGCAATCATGGCTCCCAGCCCACCGCCCGGGGTTGGCTATTGTTGATAGGTACAAAATTTAGAAGAAAAACTATTTTGCGACTAAAGTAATTAGTCTTCAAATAAGCTAATTGCAGTGAGAAACTGTACTAGACCCTGAAATCAGTCAGAACTAGTCTCAAATTATCAAATTATCGATTATCCACAGGCTGCAAAACTGTATTATAAAATCTTCTACCCACAGGGTACAAGTGGCAGGGTAGAAACTATTCATCTCGAGTGTGTAAATTTCACCGTAGAAAGTGCACTACCCAGTAAATATCAATGTCAGGGTAGAAGATATACTTCTTTCTACTTTGCGTGAAAAATAAAGAATAAAACAAAAACTATGATCTCGGGCGGGCTCGAACCGCCGGCCTTCTGTGTGTTAGACAGATGTGATAACCACTACACCACGAGATCGACATTTAGCCACCGTTCTTTCTCGGTCACCCGTCCCCTGCAATCATGGCTCCCAGCCCACCGCCCGGGGTTGGCTATTGTTGATAGGTACAAAATTTAGAAGAAAAACTATTTTGCGACTAAAGTAATTAGTCTTCAAATAAGCTAATTGCAGTGAGAAACTGTACTAGACCCTGAAATCAGTCAGAACTAGTCTCAAATTATCAAATTATCGATTATCCACAGGCTGCAAAACTGTATTATAAAATCTTCTACCCACAGGGTACAAGTGGCAGGGTAGAAACTATTCATCTCGAGTGTGTAAATTTCACCGTAGAAAGTGCACTACCCAGTAAATATCAATGTCAGGGTAGAAGATATACTTCTTTCTACTTTGCGTGAAAAATAAAGAATAAAACAAAAACTATGATCTCGGGCGGGCTCGAACCGCCGGCCTTCTGTGTGTTAGACAGATGTGATAACCACTACACCACGAGATCGACATTTAGCCACCGTTCTTTCTCGGTCACCCGTCCCCTGCAATCATGGCTCCCAGCCCACCGCCCGGGGTTGGCTATTGTTGATAGGTACAAAATTTAGAAGAAAAACTATTTTGCGACTAAAGTAATTAGTCTTCAAATAAGCTAATTGCAGTGAGAAACTGTACTAGACCCTGAAATCAGTCAGAACTAGTCTCAAATTATCAAATTATCGATTATCCACAGGCTGCAAAACTGTATTATAAAATCTTCTACCCACAGGGTACAAGTGGCAGGGTAGAAACTATTCATCTCGAGTGTGTAAATTTCACCGTAGAAAGTGCACTACCCAGTAAATATCAATGTCAGGGTAGAAGATATACTTCTTTCTACTTTGCGTGAAAAATAAAGAATAAAACAAAAACTATGATCTCGGGCGGGCTCGAACCGCCGGCCTTCTGTGTGTTAGACAGATGTGATAACCACTACACCACGAGATCGACATTTAGCCACCGTTCTTTCTCGGTCACCCGTCCCCTGCAATCATGGCTCCCAGCCCACCGCCCGGGGTTGGCTATTGTTGATAGGTACAAAATTTAGAAGAAAAACTATTTTGCGACTAAAGTAATTAGTCTTCAAATAAGCTAATTGCAGTGAGAAACTGTACTAGACCCTGAAATCAGTCAGAACTAGTCTCAAATTATCAAATTATCGATTATCCACAGGCTGCAAAACTGTATTATAAAATCTTCTACCCACAGGGTACAAGTGGCAGGGTAGAAACTATTCATCTCGAGTGTGTAAATTTCACCGTAGAAAGTGCACTACCCAGTAAATATCAATGTCAGGGTAGAAGATATACTTCTTTCTACTTTGCGTGAAAAATAAAGAATAAAACAAAAACTATGATCTCGGGCGGGCTCGAACCGCCGGCCTTCTGTGTGTTAGACAGATGTGATAACCACTACACCACGAGATCGACATTTAGCCACCGTTCTTTCTCGGCCACCCGTCCCCTGCAATCATGGCTCCCAGCCCACCGCCCGGGGTTGGCTATTGTTGATAGGTACAAAATTTAGAAGAAAAACTATTTTGCGACTAAAGTAATTAGTCTTCAAATAAGCTAATTGCAGTGAGAAACTGTACTAGACCCTGAAATCAGTCAGAACTAGTCTCAAATTATCAAGTTATCGATTATCCACAGGCTGCAAAACTGTATTATAAAATCTTCTACCCACAGGGTACAAGTGGCAGGGTAGAAACTATTCATCTCGAGTGTGTAAATTTCACCGTAGAAAGTGCACTACCCAGTAAATATCAATGTCAGGGTAGAAGATATACTTCTTTCTACTTTGCGTGAAAAATAAAGAATAAAACAAAAACTATGATCTCGGGCGGGCTCGAACCGCCGGCCTTCTGTGTGTTAGACAGATGTGATAACCACTACACCACGAGATCGACATTTAGCCACCGTTCTTTCTCGGTCACCCGTCCCCTGCAATCATGGCTCCCAGCCCACCGCCCGGGGTTGGCTATTGTTGATAGGTACAAAATTTAGAAGAAAAACTATTTTGCGACTAAAGTAATTAGTCTTCAAATAAGCTAATTGCAGTGAGAAACTGTACTAGACCCTGAAATCAGTCAGAACTAGTCTCAAATTATCAAATTATCGATTATCCACAGGCTGCAAAACTGTATTATAAAATCTTCTACCCACAGGGTACAAGTGGCAGGGTAGAAACTATTCATCTCGAGTGTGTAAATTTCACCGTAGAAAGTGCACTACCCAGTAAATATCAATGTCAGGGTAGAAGATATACTTCTTTCTACTTTGCGTGAAAAATAAAGAATAAAACAAAAACTATGATCTCGGGCGGGCTCGAACCGCCGGCCTTCTGTGTGTTAGACAGATGTGATAACCACTACACCACGAGATCGACATTTAGCCACCGTTCTTTCTCGGTCACCCGTCCCCTGCAATCATGGCTCCCAGCCCACCGCCCGGGGTTGGCTATTGTTGATAGGTACAAAATTTAGAAGAAAAACTATTTTGCGACTAAAGTAATTAGTCTTCAAATAAGCTAATTGCAGTGAGAAACTGTACTAGACCCTGAAATCAGTCAGAACTAGTCTCAAATTATCAAATTATCGATTATCCACAGGCTGCAAAACTGTATTATAAAATCTTCTACCCACAGGGTACAAGTGGCAGGGTAGAAACTATTCATCTCGAGTGTGTAAATTTCACCGTAGAAAGTGCACTACCCAGTAAATATCAATGTCAGGGTAGAAGATATACTTCTTTCTACTTTGCGTGAAAAATAAAGAATAAAACAAAAACTATGATCTCGGGCGGGCTCGAACCGCCGGCCTTCTGTGTGTTAGACAGATGTGATAACCACTACACCACGAGATCGACATTTAGCCACCGTTCTTTCTCGGTCACCCGTCCCCTGCAATCATGGCTCCCAGCCCACCGCCCGGGGTTGGCTATTGTTGATAGGTACAAAATTTAGAAGAAAAACTATTTTGCGACTAAAGTAATTAGTCTTCAAATAAGCTAATTGCAGTGAGAAACTGTACTAGACCCTGAAATCAGTCAGAACTAGTCTCAAATTATCAAATTATCGATTATCCACAGGCTGCAAAACTGTATTATAAAATCTTCTACCCACAGGGTACAAGTGGCAGGGTAGAAACTATTCATCTCGAGTGTGTAAATTTCACCGTAGAAAGTGCACTACCCAGTAAATATCAATGTCAGGGTAGAAGATATACTTCTTTCTACTTTGCGTGAAAAATAAAGAATAAAACAAAAACTATGATCTCGGGCGGGCTCGAACCGCCGGCCTTCTGTGTGTTAGACAGATGTGATAACCACTACACCACGAGATCGACATTTAGCCACCGTTCTTTCTCGGCCACCCGTCCCCTGCAATCATGGCTCCCAGCCCACCGCCCGGGGTTGGCTATTGTTGATAGGTACAAAATTTAGAAGAAAAACTATTTTGCGACTAAAGTAATTAGTCTTCAAATAAGCTAATTGCAGTGAGAAACTGTACAAGACCCTGAAATCAGTCAGAACTAGTCTCAAATTATCAAATTATCGATTATCCACAGGCTGCAAAACTGTATTATAAAATCTTCTACCCACAGGGTACAAGTGGCAGGGTAGAAACTATTCATCTCGAGTGTGTAAATTTCACCGTAGAAAGTGCACTACCCAGTAAATATCAATGTCAGGGTAGAAGATATACTTCTTTCTACTTTGCGTGAAAAATAAAGAATAAAACAAAAACTATGATCTCGGGCGGGCTCGAACCGCCGGCCTTCTGTGTGTTAGACAGATGTGATAACCACTACACCACGAGATCGACATTTAGCCACCGTTCTTTCTCGGTCACCCGTCCCCTGCAATCATGGCTCCCAGCCCACCGCCCGGGGTTGGCTATTGTTGATAGGTACAAAATTTAGAAGAAAAACTATTTTGCGACTAAAGTAATTAGTCTTCAAATAAGCTAATTGCAGTGAGAAACTGTACTAGACCCTGAAATCAGTCAGAACTAGTCTCAAATTATCAAATTATCGATTATCCACAGGCTGCAAAACTGTATTATAAAATCTTCTACCCACAGGGTACAAGTGGCAGGGTAGAAACTATTCATCTCGAGTGTGTAAATTTCACCGTAGAAAGTGCACTACCCAGTAAATATCAATGTCAGGGTAGAAGATATACTTCTTTCTACTTTGCGTGAAAAATAAAGAATAAAACAAAAACTATGATCTCGGGCGGGCTCGAACCGCCGGCCTTCTGTGTGTTAGACAGATGTGATAACCACTACACCACGAGATCGACATTTAGCCACCGTTCTTTCTCGGTCACCCGTCCCCTGCAATCATGGCTCCCAGCCCACCGCCCGGGGTTGGCTATTGTTGATAGGTACAAAATTTAGAAGAAAAACTATTTTGCGACTAAAGTAATTAGTCTTCAAATAAGCTAATTGCAGTGAGAAACTGTACTAGACCCTGAAATCAGTCAGAACTAGTCTCAAATTATCAAATTATCGATTATCCACAGGCTGCAAAACTGTATTATAAAATCTTCTACCCACAGGGTACAAGTGGCAGGGTAGAAACTATTCATCTCGAGTGTGTAAATTTCACCGTAGAAAGTGCACTACCCAGTAAATATCAATGTCAGGGTAGAAGATATACTTCTTTCTACTTTGCGTGAAAAATAAAGAATAAAACAAAAACTATGATCTCGGGCGGGCTCGAACCGCCGGCCTTCTGTGTGTTAGACAGATGTGATAACCACTACACCACGAGATCGACATTTAGCCACCGTTCTTTCTCGGTCACCCGTCCCCTGCAATCATGGCTCCCAGCCCACCGCCCGGGGTTGGCTATTGTTGATAGGTACAAAATTTAGAAGAAAAACTATTTTGCGACTAAAGTAATTAGTCTTCAAATAAGCTAATTGCAGTGAGAAACTGTACTAGACCCTGAAATCAGTCAGAACTAGTCTCAAATTATCAAATTATCGATTATCCACAGGCTGCAAAACTGTATTATAAAATCTTCTACCCACAGGGTACAAGTGGCAGGGTAGAAACTATTCATCTCGAGTGTGTAAATTTCACCGTAGAAAGTGCACTACCCAGTAAATATCAATGTCAGGGTAGAAGATATACTTCTTTCTACTTTGCGTGAAAAATAAAGAATAAAACAAAAACTATGATCTCGGGCGGGCTCGAACCGCCGGCCTTCTGTGTGTTAGACAGATGTGATAACCACTACACCACGAGATCGACATTTAGCCACCGTTCTTTCTCGGTCACCCGTCCCCTGCAATCATGGCTCCCAGCCCACCGCCCGGGGTTGGCTATTGTTGATAGGTACAAAATTTAGAAACTATTTTGCGACTAAAGTAATTAGTCTTCAAATAAGCTAATTGCAGTGAGAAACTGTACTAGACCCTGAAATCAGTCAGAACTAGTCTCAAATTATCAAATTATCGATTATCCACAGGCTGCAAAACTGTATTATAAAATCTTCTACCCACAGGGTACAAGTGGCAGGGTAGAAACTATTCATCTCGAGTGTGTAAATTTCACCGTAGAAAGTGCACTACCCAGTAAATATCAATGTCAGGGTAGAAGATATACTTCTTTCTACTTTGCGTGAAAAATAAAGAATAAAACAAAAACTATGATCTCGGGCGGGCTCGAACCGCCGGCCTTCTGTGTGTTAGACAGATGTGATAACCACTACACCACGAGATCGACATTTAGCCACCGTTCTTTCTCGGTCACCCGTCCCCTGCAATCATGGCTCCCAGCCCACCGCCCGGGGTTGGCTATTGTTGATAGGTACAAAATTTAGAAGAAAAACTATTTTGCGACTAAAGTAATTAGTCTTCAAATAAGCTAATTGCAGTGAGAAACTGTACTAGACCCTGAAATCAGTCAGAACTAGTCTCAAATTATCAAATTATCGATTATCCACAGGCTGCAAAACTGTATTATAAAATCTTCTACCCACAGGGTACAAGTGGCAGGGTAGAAACTATTCATCTCGAGTGTGTAAATTTCACCGTAGAAAGTGCACTACCCAGTAAATATCAATGTCAGGGTAGAAGATATACTTCTTTCTACTTTGCGTGAAAAATAAAGAATAAAACAAAAACTATGATCTCGGGCGGGCTCGAACCGCCGGCCTTCTGTGTGTTAGACAGATGTGATAACCACTACACCACGAGATCGACATTTAGCCACCGTTCTTTCTCGGTCACCCGTCCCCTGCAATCATGGCTCCCAGCCCACCGCCCGGGGTTGGCTATTGTTGATAGGTACAAAATTTAGAAGAAAAACTATTTTGCGACTAAAGTAATTAGTCTTCAAATAAGCTAATTGCAGTGAGAAACTGTACTAGACCCTGAAATCAGTCAGAACTAGTCTCAAATTATCAAATTATCGATTATCCACAGGCTGCAAAACTGTATTATAAAATCTTCTACCCACAGGGTACAAGTGGCAGGGTAGAAACTATTCATCTCGAGTGTGTAAATTTCACCGTAGAAAGTGCACTACCCAGTAAATATCAATGTCAGGGTAGAAGATATACTTCTTTCTACTTTGCGTGAAAAATAAAGAATAAAACAAAAACTATGATCTCGGGCGGGCTCGAACCGCCGGCCTTCTGTGTGTTAGACAGATGTGATAACCACTACACCACGAGATCGACATTTAGCCACCGTTCTTTCTCGGTCACCCGTCCCCTGCAATCATGGCTCCCAGCCCACCGCCCGGGGTTGGCTATTGTTGATAGGTACAAAATTTAGAAGAAAAACTATTTTGCGACTAAAGTAATTAGTCTTCAAATAAGCTAATTGCAGTGAGAAACTGTACTAGACCCTGAAATCAGTCAGAACTAGTCTCAAATTATCAAATTATCGATTATCCACAGGCTGCAAAACTGTATTATAAAATCTTCTACCCACAGGGTACAAGTGGCAGGGTAGAAACTATTCATCTCGAGTGTGTAAATTTCACCGTAGAAAGTGCACTACCCAGTAAATATCAATGTCAGGGTAGAAGATATACTTCTTTCTACTTTGCGTGAAAAATAAAGAATAAAACAAAAACTATGATCTCGGGCGGGCTCGAACCGCCGGCCTTCTGTGTGTTAGACAGATGTGATAACCACTACACCACGAGATCGACATTTAGCCACCGTTCTTTCTCGGTCACCCGTCCCCTGCAATCATGGCTCCCAGCCCACCGCCCGGGGTTGGCTATTGTTGATAGGTACAAAATTTAGAAGAAAAACTATTTTGCGACTAAAGTAATTAGTCTTCAAATAAGCTAATTGCAGTGAGAAACTGTACTAGACCCTGAAATCAGTCAGAACTAGTCTCAAATTATCAAATTATCGATTATCCACAGGCTGCAAAACTGTATTATAAAATCTTCTACCCACAGGGTACAAGTGGCAGGGTAGAAACTATTCATCTCGAGTGTGTAAATTTCACCGTAGAAAGTGCACTACCCAGTAAATATCAATGTCAGGGTAGAAGATATACTTCTTTCTACTTTGCGTGAAAAATAAAGAATAAAACAAAAACTATGATCTCGGGCGGGCTCGAACCGCCGGCCTTCTGTGTGTTAGACAGATGTGATAACCACTACACCACGAGATCGACATTTAGCCACCGTTCTTTCTCGGTCACCCGTCCCCTGCAATCATGGCTCCCAGCCCACCGCTCGGGGTTGGCTATTGTTGATAGGTACAAAATTTAGAAGAAAAACTATTTTGCGACTAAAGTAATTAGTCTTCAAATAAGCTAATTGCAGTGAGAAACTGTACTAGACCCTGAAATCAGTCAGAACTAGTCTCAAATTATCAAATTATCGATTATCCACAGGCTGCAAAACTGTATTATAAAATCTTCTACCCACAGGGTACAAGTGGCAGGGTAGAAACTATTCATCTCGAGTGTGTAAATTTCACCGTAGAAAGTGCACTACCCAGTAAATATCAATGTCAGGGTAGAAGATATACTTCTTTCTACTTTGCGTGAAAAATAAAGAATAAAACAAAAACTATGATCTCGGGCGGGCTCGAACCGCCGGCCTTCTGTGTGTTAGACAGATGTGATAACCACTACACCACGAGATCGACATTTAGCCACCGTTCTTTCTCGGTCACCCGTCCCCTGCAATCATGGCTCCCAGCCCACCGCCCGGGGTTGGCTATTGTTGATAGGTACAAAATTTAGAAGAAAAACTATTTTGCGACTAAAGTAATTAGTCTTCAAATAAGCTAATTGCAGTGAGAAACTGTACTAGACCCTGAAATCAGTCAGAACTAGTCTCAAATTATCAAATTATCGATTATCCACAGGCTGCAAAACTGTATTATAAAATCTTCTACCCACAGGGTACAAGTGGCAGGGTAGAAACTATTCATCTCGAGTGTGTAAATTTCACCGTAGAAAGTGCACTACCCAGTAAATATCAATGTCAGGGTAGAAGATATACTTCTTTCTACTTTGCGTGAAAAATAAAGAATAAAACAAAAACTATGATCTCGGGCGGGCTCGAACCGCCGGCCTTCTGTGTGTTAGACAGATGTGATAACCACTACACCACGAGATCGACATTTAGCCACCGTTCTTTCTCGGTCACCCGTCCCCTGCAATCATGGCTCCCAGCCCACCGCCCGGGGTTGGCTATTGTTGATAGGTACAAAATTTAGAAGAAAAACTATTTTGCGACTAAAGTAATTAGTCTTCAAATAAGCTAATTGCAGTGAGAAACTGTACTAGACCCTGAAATCAGTCAGAACTAGTCTCAAATTATCAAATTATCGATTATCCACAGGCTGCAAAACTGTATTATAAAATCTTCTACCCACAGGGTACAAGTGGCAGGGTAGAAACTATTCATCTCGAGTGTGTAAATTTCACCGTAGAAAGTGCACTACCCAGTAAATATCAATGTCAGGGTAGAAGATATACTTCTTTCTACTTTGCGTGAAAAATAAAGAATAAAACAAAAACTATGATCTCGGGCGGGCTCGAACCGCCGGCCTTCTGTGTGTTAGACAGATGTGATAACCACTACACCACGAGATCGACATTTAGCCACCGTTCTTTCTCGGTCACCCGTCCCCTGCAATCATGGCTCCCAGCCCACCGCCCGGGGTTGGCTATTGTTGATAGGTACAAAATTTAGAAGAAAAACTATTTTGCGACTAAAGTAATTAGTCTTCAAATAAGCTAATTGCAGTGAGAAACTGTACTAGACCCTGAAATCAGTCAGAACTAGTCTCAAATTATCAAATTATCGATTATCCACAGGCTGCAAAACTGTATTATAAAATCTTCTACCCACAGGGTACAAGTGGCAGGGTAGAAACTATTCATCTCGAGTGTGTAAATTTCACCGTAGAAAGTGCACTACCCAGTAAATATCAATGTCAGGGTAGAAGATATACTTCTTTCTACTTTGCGTGAAAAATAAAGAATAAAACAAAAACTATGATCTCGGGCGGGCTCGAACAGCCGGCCTTCTGTGTGTTAGACAGATGTGATAACCACTACACCACGAGATCGACATTTAGCCACCGTTCTTTCTCGGTCACCCGTCCCCTGCAATCATGGCTCCCAGCCCACCGCCCGGGGTTGGCTATTGTTGATAGGTACAAAATTTAGAAGAAAAACTATTTTGCGACTAAAGTAATTAGTCTTCAAATAAGCTAATTGCAGTGAGAAACTGTACTAGACCCTGAAATCAGTCAGAACTAGTCTCAAATTATCAAATTATCGATTATCCACAGGCTGCAAAACTGTATTATAAAATCTTCTACCCACAGGGTACAAGTGGCAGGGTAGAAACTATTCATCTCGAGTGTGTAAATTTCACCGTAGAAAGTGCACTACCCAGTAAATATCAATGTCAGGGTAGAAGATATCGTGCGCAGCGCGGAGCGCTGCGCAGATTAGTTTTTGTTCAAAGGTCTGCAGACAATACAAAACAGATTATTACAATTTTCTTCAAAGTACGTCGACCATTTTCTTAGATTTTTGCATGAATCACTGAAGGGCAACACGTCTACAAGATACTAAGTTCACGTTCCAAGTAGAATTTATTCAGAGGAGTTAGAGGGCCCAACGTCTCGCAAAAATGGCTTCCGTGCGGGGCGGCGGCGGCGGCGGCGGCTGCGGCGCCGGCGACAAAAGTGTCCGCCTCCTCAAATCTCGGCATAGTTTCGCACAAAATTAACTTATTCAAAAAATACTTACATTTTTGAAAAGCTCTAAAAAAGTTGAGGTATACGTATTTTTCAGGTATGTCTGAAATTTGAATATTACGTGTGAGAGAGCCAAAAATGGTCTCGCAAAAAATCATGGATAGACCGGTTTCGTGAAAATAAAAATGAAAGAACAGTTTAACGTGTAGTAGGAAGACGTTTTCCAATGACGAACTCATGACAGGCGGGTACAGCTTGGTTTTCACTCCTATTCACATGTCTCATTGGCGGATTGGATAAACGCTCTATTCACGCACGGCGAACGAAGGTTCGATTCCTGCCTGGAGTCTAGAGTGGAGAATTTGCTATCACTTGAACGAGGTTACAACTACACCAAACGTTCTGCACTACGGCACGGTTTAAAACTCCAATAGAAAAACATAACTTTCCTTGTTTAGCTTATTGTTCAAAAATATTATTTTTTATCAAAAATGACCGTTACTTCGTAACCATAGAAAAAGAGTTCAATTAGTATAAAAAACGAGTGTAAAGAAAGTAAAGATTAGTTTTGGATAAATATGTACAAGAAATATAAAAGAAGTCCAATAAAAATATTTTGAGGAAAATGCTAATCTCGCTTCTCTTGAAAACAACGGAGTATAAGCTAGATTATTGTGAGTCGCAGTCAGAAGTTTTCTTCCGACAACCAAAAACTCGGTATCCTTTTTTTGAAATTCTAAACCGAGCGAGATTAGAGTTTTCCTCAAAATATTTTTATTGGACTTCTTTTATATTTCTTGTACATATTTATCCAAAACTAATCTTTACTTTCTTTACACTCGTTTTTTATACTAATACTTCTTTCTACTTTGCGTGAAAAATAAAGAATAAAACAAAAACTATGATCTCGGGCGGGCTCGAACCGCCGGCCTTCTGTGTGTTAGACAGATGTGATAACCACTACACCACGAGATCGACATTTAGCCACCGTTCTTTCTCGGTCACCCGTCCCCTGCAATCATGGCTCCCAGCCCACCGCCCGGGGTTGGCTATTGTTGATAGGTACAAAATTTAGAAGAAAAACTATTTTGCGACTAAAGTAATTAGTCTTCAAATAAGCTAATCGCAGTGAGAAACTGTACTAGACCCTGAAATCAGTCAGAACTAGTCTCAAATTATCAAATTATCGATTATCCACAGGCTGCAAAACTGTATTATAAAATCTTCTACCCACAGGGTACAAGTGGCAGGGTAGAAACTATTCATCTCGAGTGTGTAAATTTCACCGTAGAAAGTGCACTACCCAGTAAATATCAATGTCAGGGTAGAAGATATACTTCTTTCTACTTTGCGTGAAAAATAAAGAATAAAACAAAAACTATGATCTCGGGCGGGCTCGAACCGCCGGCCTTCTGTGTGTTAGACAGATGTGATAACCACTACACCACGAGATCGACATTTAGCCACCGTTCTTTCTCGGTCACCCGTCCCCTGCAATCATGGCTCCCAGCCCACCGCCCGGGGTTGGCTATTGTTGATAGGTACAAAATTTAGAAGAAAAACTATTTTGCGACTAAAGTAATTAGTCTTCAAATAAGCTAATTGCAGTGAGAAACTGTACTAGACCCTGAAATCAGTCAGAACTAGTCTCAAATTATCAAATTATCGATTATCCACAGGCTGCAAAACTGTATTATAAAATCTTCTACCCACAGGGTACAAGTGGCAGGGTAGAAACTATTCATCTCGAGTGTGTAAATTTCACCGTAGAAAGTGCACTACCCAGTAAATATCAATGTCAGGGTAGAAGATATCGTGCGCAGCGCGGAGCGCTGCGCAGATTAGTTTTTGTTCAAAGGTCTGCAGACAATACAAAACAGATTATTACAATTTTCTTCAAAGTACGTCGACCATTTTCTTAGATTTTTGCATGAATCACTGAAGGGCAACACGTCTACAAGATACTAAGTTCACGTTCCAAGTAGAATTTATTCAGAGGAGTTAGAGGGCCCAACGTCTCGCAAAAATGGCTTCCGTGCGGGGCGGCGGCGGCGGCGGCGGCTGCGGCGCCGGCGACAAAAGTGTCCGCCTCCTCAAATCTCGGCATAGTTTCGCACAAAATTAACTTATTCAAAAAATACTTACATTTTTGAAAAGCTCTAAAAAAGTTGAGGTATACGTATTTTTCAGGTATGTCTGAAATTTGAATATTACGTGTGAGAGAGCCAAAAATGGTCTCGCAAAAAATCATGGATAGACCGGTTTCGTGAAAATAAAAATGAAAGAACAGTTTAACGTGTAGTAGGAAGACGTTTTCCAATGACGAACTCATGACAGGCGGGTACAGCTTGGTTTTCACTCCTATTCACATGTCTCATTGGCGGATTGGATAAACGCTCTATTCACGCACGGCGAACGAAGGTTCGATTCCTGCCTGGAGTCTAGAGTGGAGAATTTGCTATCACTTGAACGAGGTTACAACTACACCAAACGTTCTGCACTACGGCACGGTTTAAAACTCCAATAGAAAAACATAACTTTCCTTGTTTAGCTTATTGTTCAAAAATATTATTTTTTATCAAAAATGACCGTTACTTCGTAACCATAGAAAAAGAGTTCAATTAGTATAAAAAACGAGTGTAAAGAAAGTAAAGATTAGTTTTGGATAAATATGTACAAGAAATATAAAAGAAGTCCAATAAAAATATTTTGAGGAAAATGCTAATCTCGCTTCTCTTGAAAACAACGGAGTATAAGCTAGATTATTGTGAGTCGCAGTCAGAAGTTTTCTTCCGACAACCAAAAACTCGGTATCCTTTTTTTGAAATTCTAAACCGAGCGAGATTAGAGTTTTCCTCAAAATATTTTTATTGGACTTCTTTTATATTTCTTGTACATATTTATCCAAAACTAATCTTTACTTTCTTTACACTCGTTTTTTATACTAATACTTCTTTCTACTTTGCGTGAAAAATAAAGAATAAAACAAAAACTATGATCTCGGGCGGGCTCGAACCGCCGGCCTTCTGTGTGTTAGACAGATGTGATAACCACTACACCACGAGATCGACATTTAGCCACCGTTCTTTCTCGGTCACCCGTCCCCTGCAATCATGGCTCCCAGCCCACCGCCCGGGGTTGGCTATTGTTGATAGGTACAAAATTTAGAAGAAAAACTATTTTGCGACTAAAGTAATTAGTCTTCAAATAAGCTAATCGCAGTGAGAAACTGTACTAGACCCTGAAATCAGTCAGAACTAGTCTCAAATTATCAAATTATCGATTATCCACAGGCTGCAAAACTGTATTATAAAATCTTCTACCCACAGGGTACAAGTGGCAGGGTAGAAACTATTCATCTCGAGTGTGTAAATTTCACCGTAGAAAGTGCACTACCCAGTAAATATCAATGTCAGGGTAGAAGATATACTTCTTTCTACTTTGCGTGAAAAATAAAGAATAAAACAAAAACTATGATCTCGGGCGGTGCTCGAACCGCCGGCCTTCTGTGTGTTAGACAGATGTGATAACCACTACACCACGAGATCGACATTTAGCCACCGTTCTTTCTCGGTCACCCGTCCCATGGCTCCCAGCCCACCGCCCGGGGTTGGCTATTGTTGATAGGTACAAAATTTAGAAGAAAAACTATTTTGCGACTAAAGTAATTAGTCTTCAAATAAGCTAATCGCAGTGAGAAACTGTACTAGACCCTGAAATCAGTCAGAACTAGTCTCAAATTATCAAATTATCGATTATCCACAGGCTGCAAAACTGTATTATAAAATCTTCTACCCACAGGGTACAAGTGGCAGGGTAGAAACTATTCATCTCGAGTGTGTAAATTTCACCGTAGAAAGTGCACTACCCAGAAAATATCAATGTCAGGGTAGAAGATATACTTCTTTCTACTTTGCGTGAAAAATAAAGAATAAAACAAAAACTATGATCTCGGGCGGGCTCGAACCGCCGGCCTTCTGTGTGTTAGACAGATGTGATAACCACTACACCACGAGATCGACATTTAGCCACCGTTCTTTCTCGGTCACCCGTCCCATGGCTCCAATCATGGCTCCCAGCCCACCGCCCGGGGTTGGCTATTGTTGATAGGTACAAAATTTAGAAGAAAAACTATTTTGCGACTAAAGTAATTAGTCTTCAAATAAGCTAATCGCAGTGAGAAACTGTACTAGACCCTGAAATCAGTCAGAACTAGTCTCAAATTATCAAATTATCGATTATCCACAGGCTGCAAAACTGTATTATAAAATCTTCTACCCACAGGGTACAAGTGGCAGGGTAGAAACTATTCATCTCGAGTGTGTAAATTTCACCGTAGAAAGTGCACTACCCAGTAAATATCAATGTCAGGGTAGAAGATATACTTCTTTCTACTTTGCGTGAAAAATAAAGAATAAAACAAAAACTATGATCTCGGGCGGGCTCGAACCGCCGGCCTTCTGTGTGTTAGGCAGATGTGATAATCACTACACCACGAGATCGACATTTAGCCACCGTTCTTTCTCGGTCACCCGTCCCCTGCAATCATGGCTCCCAGCCCACCGCCCGGGGTTGGCTATTGTTGATAGGTACAAAATTTAGAAGAAAAACTATTTTGCGACTAAAGTAATTAGTCTTCAAATAAGCTAATTGCAGTGAGAAACTGTACTAGACCCTGAAATCAGTCAGAACTAGTCTCAAATTATCAAATTATCGATTATCCACAGGCTGCAAAACTGTATTATAAAATCTTCTACCCACAGGGTACAAGTGGCAGGGTAGAAACTATTCATCTCGAGTGTGTAAATTTCACCGTAGAAAGTGCACTACCCAGTAAATATCAATGTCAGGGTAGAAGATATACTTCTTTCTACTTTGCGTGAAAAATAAAGAATAAAACAAAAACTATGATCTCGGGCGGGCTCGAACCGCCGGCCTTCTGTGTGTTAGACAGATGTGATAACCACTACACCACGAGATCGACATTTAGCCACCGTTCTTTCTCGGTCACCCGTCCCCTGCAATCATGGCTCCCAGCCCACCGCCCGGGGTTGGCTATTGTTGATAGGTACAAAATTTAGAAGAAAAACTATTTTGCGACTAAAGTAATTAGTCTTCAAATAAGCTAATCGCAGTGAGAAACTGTACTAGACCCTGAAATCAGTCAGAACTAGTCTCAAATTATCAAATTATCGATTATCAACAGGCTGCAAAACTGTATTATAAAATCTTCTACCCACAGGGTACAAGTGGCAGGGTAGAAACTATTCATCTCGAGTGTGTAAATTTCACCGTAGAAAGTGCACTACCCAGTAAATATCAATGTCAGGGTAGAAGATATACTTCTTTCTACTTTGCGTGAAAAATAAAGAATAAAACAAAAACTATGATCTCGGGCGGTGCTCGAACCGCCGGCCTTCTGTGTGTTAGACAGATGTGATAACCACTACACCACGAGATCGACATTTAGCCACCGTTCTTTCTCGGTCACCCGTCCCATGGCTCCAATCATGGCTCCCAGCCCACCGCCCGGGGTTGGCTATTGTTGATAGGTACAAAATTTAGAAGAAAAACTATTTTGCGACTAAAGTAATTAGTCTTCAAATAAGCTAATCGCAGTGAGAAACTGTACTAGACCCTGAAATCAGTCAGAACTAGTCTCAAATTATCAAATTATCGATTATCCACAGGCTGCAAAACTGTATTATAAAATCTTCTACCCACAGGGTACAAGTGGCAGGGTAGAAACTATTCATCTCGAGTGTGTAAATTTCACCGTAGAAAGTGCACTACCCAGTAAATATCAATGTCAGGGTAGAAGATATACTTCTTTCTACTTTGCGTGAAAAATAAAGAATAAAACAAAAACTATGATCTCGGGCGGGCTCGAACCGCCGGCCTTCTGTGTGTTAGGCAGATGTGATAATCACTACACCACGAGATCGACATTTAGCCACCGTTCTTTCTCGGTCACCCGTCCCCTGCAATCATGGCTCCCAGCCCACCGCCCGGGGTTGGCTATTGTTGATAGGTACAAAATTTAGAAGAAAAACTATTTTGCGACTAAAGTAATTAGTCTTCAAATAAGCTAATTGCAGTGAGAAACTGTACTAGACCCTGAAATCAGTCAGAACTAGTCTCAAATTATCAAATTATCGATTATCCACAGGCTGCAAAACTGTATTATAAAATCTTCTACCCACAGGGTACAAGTGGCAGGGTAGAAACTATTCATCTCGAGTGTGTAAATTTCACCGTAGAAAGTGCACTACCCAGTAAATATCAATGTCAGGGTAGAAGATATACTTCTTTCTACTTTGCGTGAAAAATAAAGAATAAAACAAAAACTATGATCTCGGGCGGGCTCGAACCGCCGGCCTTCTGTGTGTTAGACAGATGTGATAACCACTACACCACGAGATCGACATTTAGCCACCGTTCTTTCTCGGTCACCCGTCCCCTGCAATCATGGCTCCCAGCCCACCGCCCGGGGTTGGCTATTGTTGATAGGTACAAAATTTAGAAGAAAAACTATTTTGCGACTAAAGTAATTAGTCTTCAAATAAGCTAATCGCAGTGAGAAACTGTACTAGACCCTGAAATCAGTCAGAACTAGTCTCAAATTATCAAATTATCGATTATCCACAGGCTGCAAAACTGTATTATAAAATCTTCTACCCACAGGGTACAAGTGGCAGGGTAGAAACTATTCATCTCGAGTGTGTAAATTTCACCGTAGAAAGTGCACTACCCAGTAAATATCAATGTCAGGGTAGAAGATATACTTCTTTCTACTTTGCGTGAAAAATAAAGAATAAAACAAAAACTATGATCTCGGGCGGGCTCGAACCGCCGGCCTTCTGTGTGTTAGACAGATGTGATAACCACTACACCACGAGATCGACATTTAGCCACCGTTCTTTCTCGGTCACCCGTCCCCTGCAATCATGGCTCCCAGCCCACCGCCCGGGGTTGGCTATTGTTGATAGGTACAAAATTTAGAAGAAAAACTATTTTGCGACTAAAGTAATTAGTCTTCAAATAAGCTAATCGCAGTGAGAAACTGTACTAGACCCTGAAATCAGTCAGAACTAGTCTCAAATTATCAAATTATCGATTATCCACAGGCTGCAAAACTGTATTATAAAATCTTCTACCCACAGGGTACAAGTGGCAGGGTAGAAACTATTCATCTCGAGTGTGTAAATTTCACCGTAGAAAGTGCACTACCCAGTAAATATCAATGTCAGGGTAGAAGATATACTTCTTTCTACTTTGCGTGAAAAATAAAGAATAAAACAAAAACTATGATCTCGGGCGGGCTCGAACCGCCGGCCTTCTGTGTGTTAGACAGATGTGATAACCACTACACCACGAGATCGACATTTAGCCACCGTTCTTTCTCGGTCACCCGTCCCCTGCAATCATGGCTCCCAGCCCACCGCCCGGGGTTGGCTATTGTTGATAGGTACAAAATTTAGAAGAAAAACTATTTTGCGACTAAAGTAATTAGTCTTCAAATAAGCTAATTGCAGTGAGAAACTGTACTAGACCCTGAAATCAGTCAGAACTAGTCTCAAATTATCAAATTATCGATTATCCACAGGCTGCAAAACTGTATTATAAAATCTTCTACCCACAGGGTACAAGTGGCAGGGTAGAAACTATTCATCTCGAGTGTGTAAATTTCACCGTAGAAAGTGCACTACCCAGTAAATATCAATGTCAGGGTAGAAGATATACTTCTTTCTACTTTGCGTGAAAAATAAAGAATAAAACAAAAACTATGATCTCGGGCGGGCTCGAACCGCCGGCCTTCTGTGTGTTAGACAGATGTGATAACCACTACACCACGAGATCGACATTTAGCCACCGTTCTTTCTCGGTCACCCGTCCCCTGCAATCATGGCTCCCAGCCCACCGCCCGGGGTTGGCTATTGTTGATAGGTACAAAATTTAGAAGAAAAACTATTTTGCGACTAAAGTAATTAGTCTTCAAATAAGCTAATCGCAGTGAGAAACTGTACTAGACCCTGAAATCAGTCAGAACTAGTCTCAAATTATCAAATTATCGATTATCCACAGGCTGCAAAACTGTATTATAAAATCTTCTACCCACAGGGTACAAGTGGCAGGGTAGAAACTATTCATCTCGAGTGTGTAAATTTCACCGTAGAAAGTGCACTACCCAGTAAATATCAATGTCAGGGTAAAAGATATACTTCTTTCTACTTTGCGTGAAAAATAAAGAATAAAACAAAAACTATGATCTCGGGCGGGCTCGAACCGCCGGCCTTCTGTGTGTTAGACAGATGTGATAACCACTACACCACGAGATCGACATTTAGCCACCGTTCTTTCTCGGTCACCCGTCCCCTGCAATCATGGCTCCCAGCCCACCGCCCGGGGTTGGCTATTGTTGATAGGTACAAAATTTAGAAGAAAAACTATTTTGCGACTAAAGTAATTAGTCTTCAAATAAGCTAATCGCAGTGAGAAACTGTACTAGACCCTGAAATCAGTCAGAACTAGTCTCAAATTATCAAATTATCGATTATCCACAGGCTGCAAAACTGTATTATAAAATCTTCTACCCACAGGGTACAAGTGGCAGGGTAGAAACTATTCATCTCGAGTGTGTAAATTTCACCGTAGAAAGTGCACTACCCAGTAAATATCAATGTCAGGGTAGAAGATATACTTCTTTCTACTTTGCGTGAAAAATAAAGAATAAAACAAAAACTATGATCTCGGGCGGGCTCGAACCGCCGGCCTTCTGTGTGTTAGACAGATGTGATAACCACTACACCACGAGATCGACATTTAGCCACCGTTCTTTCTCGGTCACCCGTCCCCTGCAATCATGGCTCCCAGCCCACCGCCCGGGGTTGGCTATTGTTGATAGGTACAAAATTTAGAAGAAAAACTATTTTGCGACTAAAGTAATTAGTCTTCAAATAAGCTAATCGCAGTGAGAAACTGTACTAGACCCTGAAATCAGTCAGAACTAGTCTCAAATTATCAAATTATCGATTATCCACAGGCTGCAAAACTGTATTATAAAATCTTCTACCCACAGGGTACAAGTGGCAGGGTAGAAACTATTCATCTCGAGTGTGTAAATTTCACCGTAGAAAGTGCACTACCCAGTAAATATCAATGTCAGGGTAGAAGATATACTTCTTTCTACTTTGCGTGAAAAATAAAGAATAAAACAAAAACTATGATCTCGGGCGGGCTCGAACCGCCGGCCTTCTGTGTGTTAGACAGATGTGATAACCACTACACCACGAGATCGACATTTAGCCACCGTTCTTTCTCGGTCACCCGTCCCCTGCAATCATGGCTCCCAGCCCACCGCCCGGGGTTGGCTATTGTTGATAGGTACAAAATTTAGAAGAAAAACTATTTTGCGACTAAAGTAATTAGTCTTCAAATAAGCTAATCGCAGTGAGAAACTGTACTAGACCCTGAAATCAGTCAGAACTAGTCTCAAATTATCAAATTATCGATTATCCACAGGCTGCAAAACTGTATTATAAAATCTTCTACCCACAGGGTACAAGTGGCAGGGTAGAAACTATTCATCTCGAGTGTGTAAATTTCACCGTAGAAAGTGCACTACCCAGTAAATATCAATGTCAGGGTAGAAGATATACTTCTTTCTACTTTGCGTGAAAAATAAAGAATAAAACAAAAACTATGATCTCGGGCGGTGCTCGAACCGCCGGCCTTCTGTGTGTTAGACAGATGTGATAACCACTACACCACGAGATCGACATTTAGCCACCGTTCTTTCTCGGTCACCCGTCCCATGGCTCCAATCATGGCTCCCAGCCCACCGCCCGGGGTTGGCTATTGTTGATAGGTACAAAATTTAGAAGAAAAACTATTTTGCGACTAAAGTAATTAGTCTTCAAATAAGCTAATCGCAGTGAGAAACTGTACTAGACCCTGAAATCAGTCAGAACTAGTCTCAAATTATCAAATTATCGATTATCCACAGGCTGCAAAACTGTATTATAAAATCTTCTACCCACAGGGTACAAGTGGCAGGGTAGAAACTATTCATCTCGAGTGTGTAAATTTCACCGTAGAAAGTGCACTACCCAGTAAATATCAATGTCAGGGTAGAAGATATACTTCTTTCTACTTTGCGTGAAAAATAAAGAATAAAACAAAAACTATGATCTCGGGCGGTGCTCGAACCGCCGGCCTTCTGTGTGTTAGACAGATGTGATAACCACTACACCACGAGATCGACATTTAGCCACCGTTCTTTCTCGGTCACCCGTCCCATGGCTCCCAGCCCACCGCCCGGGGTTGGCTATTGTTGATAGGTACAAAATTTAGAAGAAAAACTATTTTGCGACTAAAGTAATTAGTCTTCAAATAAGCTAATCGCAGTGAGAAACTGTACTAGACCCTGAAATCAGTCAGAACTAGTCTCAAATTATCAAATTATCGATTATCCACAGGCTGCAAAACTGTATTATAAAATCTTCTACCCACAGGGTACAAGTGGCAGGGTAGAAACTATTCATCTCGAGTGTGTAAATTTCACCGTAGAAAGTGCACTACCCAGTAAATATCAATGTCAGGGTAGAAGATATACTTCTTTCTACTTTGCGTGAAAAATAAAGAATAAAACAAAAACTATGATCTCGGGCGGGCTCGAACCGCCGGCCTTCTGTGTGTTAGACAGATGTGATAACCACTACACCACGAGATCGACATTTAGCCACCGTTCTTTCTCGGTCACCCGTCCCCTGCAATCATGGCTCCCAGCCCACCGCCCGGGGTTGGCTATTGTTGATAGGTACAAAATTTAGAAGAAAAACTATTTTGCGACTAAAGTAATTAGTCTTCAAATAAGCTAATCGCAGTGAGAAACTGTACTAGACCCTGAAATCAGTCAGAACTAGTCTCAAATTATCAAATTATCGATTATCCACAGGCTGCAAAACTGTATTATAAAATCTTCTACCCACAGGGTACAAGTGGCAGGGTAGAAACTATTCATCTCGAGTGTGTAAATTTCACCGTAGAAAGTGCACTACCCAGTAAATATCAATGTCAGGGTAGAAGATATACTTCTTTCTACTTTGCGTGAAAAATAAAGAATAAAACAAAAACTATGATCTCGGGCGGGCTCGAACCGCCGGCCTTCTGTGTGTTAGACAGATGTGATAACCACTACACCACGAGATCGACATTTAGCCACCGTTCTTTCTCGGTCACCCGTCCCCTGCAATCATGGCTCCCAGCCCACCGCCCGGGGTTGGCTATTGTTGATAGGTACAAAATTTAGAAGAAAAACTATTTTGCGACTAAAGTAATTAGTCTTCAAATAAGCTAATCGCAGTGAGAAACTGTACTAGACCCTGAAATCAGTCAGAACTAGTCTCAAATTATCAAATTATCGATTATCCACAGGCTGCAAAACTGTATTATAAAATCTTCTACCCACAGGGTACAAGTGGCAGGGTAGAAACTATTCATCTCGAGTGTGTAAATTTCACCGTAGAAAGTGCACTACCCAGTAAATATCAATGTCAGGGTAGAAGATATACTTCTTTCTACTTTGCGTGAAAAATAAAGAATAAAACAAAAACTATGATCTCGGGCGGGCTCGAACCGCCGGCCTTCTGTGTGTTAGACAGATGTGATAACCACTACACCACGAGATCGACATTTAGCCACCGTTCTTTCTCGGTCACCCGTCCCCTGCAATCATGGCTCCCAGCCCACCGCCCGGGGTTGGCTATTGTTGATAGGTACAAAATTTAGAAGAAAAACTATTTTGCGACTAAAGTAATTAGTCTTCAAATAAGCTAATCGCAGTGAGAAACTGTACTAGACCCTGAAATCAGTCAGAACTAGTCTCAAATTATCAAATTATCGATTATCCACAGGCTGCAAAACTGTATTATAAAATCTTCTACCCACAGGGTACAAGTGGCAGGGTAGAAACTATTCATCTCGAGTGTGTAAATTTCACCGTAGAAAGTGCACTACCCAGAAAATATCAATGTCAGGGTAGAAGATATACTTCTTTCTACTTTGCGTGAAAAATAAAGAATAAAACAAAAACTATGATCTCGGGCGGGCTCGAACCGCCGGCCTTCTGTGTGTTAGACAGATGTGATAACCACTACACCACGAGATCGACATTTAGCCACCGTTCTTTCTCGGTCACCCGTCCCATGGCTCCAATCATGGCTCCCAGCCCACCGCCCGGGGTTGGCTATTGTTGATAGGTACAAAATTTAGAAGAAAAACTATTTTGCGACTAAAGTAATTAGTCTTCAAATAAGCTAATCGCAGTGAGAAACTGTACTAGACCCTGAAATCAGTCAGAACTAGTCTCAAATTATCAAATTATCGATTATCCACAGGCTGCAAAACTGTATTATAAAATCTTCTACCCACAGGGTACAAGTGGCAGGGTAGAAACTATTCATCTCGAGTGTGTAAATTTCACCGTAGAAAGTGCACTACCCAGTAAATATCAATGTCAGGGTAGAAGATATACTTCTTTCTACTTTGCGTGAAAAATAAAGAATAAAACAAAAACTATGATCTCGGGCGGTGCTCGAACCGCCGGCCTTCTGTGTGTTAGACAGATGTGATAACCACTACACCACGAGATCGACATTTAGCCACCGTTCTTTCTCGGTCACCCGTCCCATGGCTCCCAGCCCACCGCCCGGGGTTGGCTATTGTTGATAGGTACAAAATTTAGAAGAAAAACTATTTTGCGACTAAAGTAATTAGTCTTCAAATAAGCTAATCGCAGTGAGAAACTGTACTAGACCCTGAAATCAGTCAGAACTAGTCTCAAATTATCAAATTATCGATTATCCACAGGCTGCAAAACTGTATTATAAAATCTTCTACCCACAGGGTACAAGTGGCAGGGTAGAAACTATTCATCTCGAGTGTGTAAATTTCACCGTAGAAAGTGCACTACCCAGTAAATATCAATGTCAGGGTAGAAGATATACTTCTTTCTACTTTGCGTGAAAAATAAAGAATAAAACAAAAACTATGATCTCGGGCGGGCTCGAACCGCCGGCCTTCTGTGTGTTAGACAGATGTGATAACCACTACACCACGAGATCGACATTTAGCCACCGTTCTTTCTCGGTCACCCGTCCCATGGCTCCAATCATGGCTCCCAGCCCACCGCCCGGGGTTGGCTATTGTTGATAGGTACAAAATTTAGAAGAAAAACTATTTTGCGACTAAAGTAATTAGTCTTCAAATAAGCTAATCGCAGTGAGAAACTGTACTAGACCCTGAAATCAGTCAGAACTAGTCTCAAATTATCAAATTATCGATTATCCACAGGCTGCAAAACTGTATTATAAAATCTTCTACCCACAGGGTACAAGTGGCAGGGTAGAAACTATTCATCTCGAGTGTGTAAATTTCACCGTAGAAAGTGCACTACCCAGTAAATATCAATGTCAGGGTAGAAGATATACTTCTTTCTACTTTGCGTGAAAAATAAAGAATAAAACAAAAACTATGATCTCGGGCGGGCTCGAACCGCCGGCCTTCTGTGTGTTAGACAGATGTGATAACCACTACACCACGAGATCAACATTTAGCCACCGTTCTTTCTCGGTCACCCGTCCCCTGCAATCATGGCTCCCAGCCCACCGCCCGGGGTTGGCTATTGTTGATAGGTACAAAATTTAGAAGAAAAACTATTTTGCGACTAAAGTAATTAGTCTTCAAATAAGCTAATCGCAGTGAGAAACTGTACTAGACCCTGAAATCAGTCAGAACTAGTCTCAAATTATCAAATTATCGATTATCCACAGGCTGCAAAACTGTATTATAAAATCTTCTACCCACAGGGTACAAGTGGCAGGGTAGAAACTATTCATCTCGAGTGTGTAAATTTCACCGTAGAAAGTGACTACCCAGTAAATATCAATGTCAGGGTAAAAGATATACTTCTTTCTACTTTGCGTGAAAAATAAAGAATAAAACAAAAACTATGATCTCGGGCGGGCCCGAACCGCCGGCCTTCTGTCAACTTCAACTTCGAATCAACTTATCGAGCCTTACTGAAACTGCCTTTGCGAGTTTCTACTTCTCCCGACACCATTCCCTATTACTTCTTGAAAAAGTGCGCAGTGGCACTCACGTGTCCTCTCACGTACTTATTCCGAAGAATCATGCTAACTGGCGAGGTGCCAGATCTCTGGAAAACCGCAATTGTCAGACCAATATTCAAGAAAGGTACTCGCTCGAACCCATCAAACTATCGTCCTATTTCACTAACTTCTGGAATTTCCAAAGTCATGGAAAGAATTGTCTGTAAGCCTCTGCTCAAATACTTGCTTCAAAATGATCTCATTTCCTCCGCCCAGCATGGTTTTCTTGCACGCAAAAGTACAACATCTGCCCTATTATCAACTATCCCCTTATGGCAAAAAGAAATTGATTCTGGCAGTTTTGTATCTTCGTGTTTCATTGATTTCTCCCGTGCTTTCGATTCAATCTCGCATAAACTACTGCTGAGCAAACTACAATCTTATGGCATCTCCGGCTGCCTTCTCAAGTTTCTGGGAAACCTCATTTGCAATCGCACTCAATCTGTTGTGGTCAACGGAAAACTGTCCAATTGTTTCTCTTGCTTGTCTGGTGTTGCACAAGGGACAGTTCTTGGTCCAATTCTATTCATTTTGTACATCAATGACATCACTGATAATCTGCCTCCTGGAGTACATTGCCAAATGTACGCAGATGACCGCAAAATTTACTCCATTGATTCACCGAAATCACTCCAAGATGGCATTGATGCAATCTCAAATTGGTCCAAAACCTGGGAAATGGATATAAATATTGATAAAACCAAAATTATGTGCTTTGGAAATCGTCACCCTGCCTATGATTTTTACTTTGATGGCAAAAAGTTGGAGCAAGTCAATGAATTCAAAGATCTGGGGGTTGTGTACGACCATAGACTCTCGTTTTCGAAACACATTACCTCTGTAGTCAGTCGGTGTCGTGCGAAATCAAACTACATTCTGAAATCATTCCTCACCAAGAATCCATCACTACTGTTCAAGTTGTTCTGTACATATGTGAGACCAATTATAGAGTATTCATGTGAAGTATGGGATCCCATACTTCTGACTTCAATCAAAGAGCTAGAATCGGTGCAGAGAACTTTCACGAAGAGAATATTCAACAGAGTTGGATTGACGGAAATTTCATACGAAGAACGGTTGACAGAACTAGAGACAACCACATTGCAGCAGAGAAGGACAGCCGCTGGTCTCGCCTATATGTACAAAATTGCAATAAGTGAAGTTGATTTAGATTTTGCGGTTTTTTTCACCCGATCTCACCGCGCTGACCGATCTCGAAATCACTCTCTGTTTTTGTTGGTTCCACGTACAAATCATGAATATTTCAAACAGTCATTCATTCAGCGATATATCCATATTTGGAACCAATTACCAGCGAAGTCATTCCTCAGCATAAACTCTGCCTCTTTTCGACGAAAAGCAATAAAGGTTTTGTTATAGTTCATATTTGAATGCGAAATTCTCCTTTGTGCATAGTTTTCTCCTTGAATTCACAAAATGCTACCGTTTGAAGTAAGATGCCAATTTCTCTTCTTTCGTGCCTGTGTCGCCTATCGTCTGTCGCCCGATGTCGCCAGTCCAGTGCCAGTCCAGTCCTCCAGCTGCCCTGCCCATTGAGAAGCCCGCCAACCCTCCACTGCTGTATTATGGATAGTTTTGGTTTGTATAATTTTGTTCTGTACATGTTTTTCTTTTAAAATCAACACACGTGATAATAATTTGCCATTGAAATTGTCTGTCAAATAACGAGTTGATGAATAAATTATTATTATTATTATTACCCTGTGGGTAGAAGATTTTATAATACAGTTTTGCAGCCTGTGGATAATCGATAATTTGATAATTTGAGACTAGTTCTGACTGATTTCAGGGTCTAGTACAGTTTCTCACTGCGATTAGCTTATTTGAAGACTAATTACTTTAGTCGCAAAATAGTTTTTCTTCTAAATTTTGTACCTATCAACAATAGCCAACCCCGGGCGGTGGGCTGGGAGCCATGATTGCAGGGACGGGTGACCGAGAAAGAACGGTGGCTAAATGTCGATCTCGTGGTGTAGTGGTTATCACATCTGTCTAACACACAGAAGGCCGGCGGTTCGAGCCCGCCCGAGATCATAGTTTTTGTTTTATTCTTTATTTTTCACGCAAAGTAGAAAGAAGTATATCTTCTACCCTGACATTGATATTTACTGGATAGTGCACTTTCTACGGTGAAATTTACACACTCGAGATGAATAGTTTCTACCCTGCCACTTGTACCCTGTGGGTAGAAGATTTTATAATACAGTTTTGCAGCCTGTGGATAATCGATAATTTGATAATTTGAGACTAGTTCTGACTGATTTCAGGGTCTAGTACAGTTTCTCACTGCGATTAGCTTATTTGAAGACTAATTACTTTAGTCGCAAAATAGTTTTTCTTCTAACTTTTGTACCTATCAACAATAGCCAACCCCGGGCGGTGGGCTGGGAGCCATGATTGTAGGGGACGGGTGACCGAGAAAGAACGGTGGCTAAATGTCGATCTCGTGGTGTAGTGGTGATCACATCTGTCTAACACACAGAAGGCCGGCGGTTCGAGCCCGCCCGAGATCATAGTTTTTGTTTTATTCTTTATTTTTCACGCAAAGTAGAAAGAAGTATATCTTCTACCCTGACATTGATATTTACTGGGTAGTGCACTTTCTACGGTGAAATTTACACACTCGAGATGAATAGTTTCTACCCTGCCACTTGTACCCTGTGGGTAGAAGATTTTATAATACAGTTTTGCAGCCTGTGGATAATCGATAATTTGATAATTTGAGACTAGTTCTGACTGATTTCAGGGTCTAGTACAGTTTCTCACTGCGATTAGCTTATTTGAAGACTAATTACTTTAGTCGCAAAATAGTTTTTCTTCTAAATTTTGTACCTATCAACAATAGCCAACCCCGGGCGGTGGGCTGGGAGCCATGATTGCAGGGGACGGGTGACCGAGAAAGAACGGTGGCTAAATGTCGATCTCGTGGTGTAGTGGTTATCACATCTGTCTAACACACAGAAGGCCGGCGGTTCGAGCCCGCCCGAGATCATAGTTTTTGTTTTATTCTTTATTTTTCACGCAAAGTAGAAAGAAGTATATCTTCTACCCTGACATTGATATTTACTGGGTAGTGCACTTTCTACGGTGAAATTTACACACTCGAGATGAATAGTTTCTACCCTGCCACTTGTACCCTGTGGGTAGAAGATTTTATAATACAGTTTTGCAGCCTGTGGATAATCGATAATTTGATAATTTGAGACTAGTTCTGACTGATTTCAGGGTCTAGTACAGTTTCTCACTGCGATTAGCTTATTTGAAGACTAATTACTTTAGTCGCAAAATAGTTTTTCTTCTAAATTTTGTACCTATCAACAATAGCCAACCCCGGGCGGTGGGCTGGGAGCCATGATTGCAGGGGACGGGTGACCGAGAAAGAACGGTGGCTAAATGTCGATCTCGTGGTGTAGTGGTTATCACATCTGTCTAACACACAGAAGGCCGGCGGTTCGAGCCCGCCCGAGATCATAGTTTTTGTTTTATTCTTTATTTTTCACGCAAAGTAGAAAGAAGTATATCTTCTACCCTGACATTGATATTTACTGGGTAGTGCACTTTCTACGGTGAAATTTACACACTCGAGATGAATAGTTTCTACCCTGCCACTTGTACCCTGTGGGTAGAAGATTTTATAATACAGTTTTGCAGCCTGTGGATAATCGATAATTTGATAATTTGAGACTAGTTCTGACTGATTTCAGGGTCTAGTACAGTTTCTCACTGCGATTAGCTTATTTGAAGACTAATTACTTTAGTCGCAAAATAGTTTTTCTTCTAAATTTTGTACCTATCAACAATAGCCAACCCCGGGCGGTGGGCTGGGAGCCATGATTGCAGGGGACGGGTGACCGAGAAAGAACGGTGGCTAAATGTCGATCTCGTGGTGTAGTGGTTATCACATCTGTCTAACACACAGAAGGCCGGCGGTTCGAGCCCGCCCGAGATCATAGTTTTTGTTTTATTCTTTATTTTTCACGCAAAGTAGAAAGAAGTATATCTTCTACCCTGACATTGATATTTACTGGGTAGTGCACTTTCTACGGTGAAATTTACACACTCGAGATGAATAGTTTCTACCCTGCCACTTGTACCCTGTGGGTAGAAGATTTTATAATACAGTTTTGCAGCCTGTGGATAATCGATAATTTGATAATTTGAGACTAGTTCTGACTGATTTCAGGGTCTAGTACAGTTTCTCACTGCGATTAGCTTATTTGAAGACTAATTACTTTAGTCGCAAAATAGTTTTTCTTCTAAATTTTGTACCTATCAACAATAGCCAACCCCGGGCGGTGGGCTGGGAGCCATGATTGCAGGGGACGGGTGACCGAGAAAGAACGGTGGCTAAATGTCGATCTCGTGGTGTAGTGGTTATCACATCTGTCTAACACACAGAAGGCCGGCGGTTCGAGCCCGCCCGAGATCATAGTTTTTGTTTTATTCTTTATTTTTCACGCAAAGTAGAAAGAAGTATATCTTCTACCCTGACATTGATATTTACTGGGTAGTGCACTTTCTACGGTGAAATTTACACACTCGAGATGAATAGTTTCTACCCTGCCACTTGTACCCTGTGGGTAGAAGATTTTATAATACAGTTTTGCAGCCTGTGGATAATCGATAATTTGATAATTTGAGACTAGTTCTGACTGATTTCAGGGTCTAGTACAGTTTCTCACTGCGATTAGCTTATTTGAAGACTAATTACTTTAGTCGCAAAATAGTTTTTCTTCTAAATTTTGTACCTATCAACAATAGCCAACCCCGGGCGGTGGGCTGGGAGCCATGATTGCAGGGGACGGGTGACCGAGAAAGAACGGTGGCTAAATGTCGATCTCGTGGTGTAGTGGTTATCACATCTGTCTAACACACAGAAGGCCGGCGGTTCGAGCCCGCCCGAGATCATAGTTTTTGTTTTATTCTTTATTTTTCACGCAAAGTAGAAAGAAGTATATCTTCTACCCTGACATTGATATTTACTGGGTAGTGCACTTTCTACGGTGAAATTTACACACTCGAGATGAATAGTTTCTACCCTGCCACTTGTACCCTGTGGGTAGAAGATTTTATAATACAGTTTTGCAGCCTGTGGATAATCGATAATTTGATAATTTGAGACTAGTTCTGACTGATTTCAGGGTCTAGTACAGTTTCTCACTGCGATTAGCTTATTTGAAGACTAATTACTTTAGTCGCAAAATAGTTTTTCTTCTAAATTTTGTACCTATCAACAATAGCCAACCCCGGGCGGTGGGCTGGGAGCCATGATTGCAGGGGACGGGTGACCGAGAAAGAACGGTGGCTAAATGTCGATCTCGTGGTGTAGTGGTTATCACATCTGTCTAACACACAGAAGGCCGGCGGTTCGAGCCCGCCCGAGATCATAGTTTTTGTTTTATTCTTTATTTTTCACGCAAAGTAGAAAGAAGTATATCTTCTACCCTGACATTGATATTTACTGGGTAGTGCACTTTCTACGGTGAAATTTACACACTCGAGATGAATAGTTTCTACCCTGCCACTTGTACCCTGTGGGTAGAAGATTTTATAATACAGTTTTGCAGCCTGTGGATAATCGATAATTTGATAATTTGAGACTAGTTCTGACTGATTTCAGGGTCTAGTACAGTTTCTCACTGCGATTAGCTTATTTGAAGACTAATTACTTTAGTCGCAAAATAGTTTTTCTTCTAAATTTTGTACCTATCAACAATAGCCAACCCCGGGCGGTGGGCTGGGAGCCATGATTGCAGGGGACGGGTGACCGAGAAAGAACGGTGGCTAAATGTCGATCTCGTGGTGTAGTGGTTATCACATCTGTCTAACACACAGAAGGCCGGCGGTTCGAGCCCGCCCGAGATCATAGTTTTTGTTTTATTCTTTATTTTTCACGCAAAGTAGAAAGAAGTATATCTTCTACCCTGACATTGATATTTACTGGGTAGTGCACTTTCTACGGTGAAATTTACACACTCGAGATGAATAGTTTCTACCCTGCCACTTGTACCCTGTGGGTAGAAGATTTTATAATACAGTTTTGCAGCCTGTGGATAATCGATAATTTGATAATTTGAGACTAGTTCTGACTGATTTCAGGGTCTAGTACAGTTTCTCACTGCGATTAGCTTATTTGAAGACTAATTACTTTAGTCGCAAAATAGTTTTTCTTCTAAATTTTGTACCTATCAACAATAGCCAACCCCGGGCGGTGGGCTGGGAGCCATGATTGCAGGGGACGGGTGACCGAGAAAGAACGGTGGCTAAATGTCGATCTCGTGGTGTAGTGGTTATCACATCTGTCTAACACACAGAAGGCCGGCGGTTCGAGCCCGCCCGAGATCATAGTTTTTGTTTTATTCTTTATTTTTCACGCAAAGTAGAAAGAAGTATATCTTCTACCCTGACATTGATATTTACTGGGTAGTGCACTTTCTACGGTGAAATTTACACACTCGAGATGAATAGTTTCTACCCTGCCACTTGTACCCTGTGGGTAGAAGATTTTATAATACAGTTTTGCAGCCTGTGGATAATCGATAATTTGATAATTTGAGACTAGTTCTGACTGATTTCAGGGTCTAGTACAGTTTCTCACTGCGATTAGCTTATTTGAAGACTAATTACTTTAGTCGCAAAATAGTTTTTCTTCTAAATTTTGTACCTATCAACAATAGCCAACCCCGGGCGGTGGGCTGGGAGCCATGATTGCAGGGGACGGGTGACCGAGAAAGAACGGTGGCTAAATGTCGATCTCGTGGTGTAGTGGTTATCACATCTGTCTAACACACAGAAGGCCGGCGGTTCGAGCCCGCCCGAGATCATAGTTTTTGTTTTATTCTTTATTTTTCACGCAAAGTAGAAAGAAGTATATCTTCTACCCTGACATTGATATTTACTGGGTAGTGCACTTTCTACGGTGAAATTTACACACTCGAGATGAATAGTTTCTACCCTGCCACTTGTACCCTGTGGGTAGAAGATTTTATAATACAGTTTTGCAGCCTGTGGATAATCGATAATTTGATAATTTGAGACTAGTTCTGACTGATTTCAGGGTCTAGTACAGTTTCTCACTGCGATTAGCTTATTTGAAGACTAATTACTTTAGTCGCAAAATAGTTTTTCTTCTAAATTTTGTACCTATCAACAATAGCCAACCCCGGGCGGTGGGCTGGGAGCCATGATTGCAGGGGACGGGTGACCGAGAAAGAACGGTGGCTAAATGTCGATCTCGTGGTGTAGTGGTTATCACATCTGTCTAACACACAGAAGGCCGGCGGTTCGAGCCCGCCCGAGATCATAGTTTTTGTTTTATTCTTTATTTTTCACGCAAAGTAGAAAGAAGTATATCTTCTACCCTGACATTGATATTTACTGGGTAGTGCACTTTCTACGGTGAAATTTACACACTCGAGATGAATAGTTTCTACCCTGCCACTTGTACCCTGTGGGTAGAAGATTTTATAATACAGTTTTGCAGCCTGTGGATAATCGATAATTTGATAATTTGAGACTAGTTCTGACTGATTTCAGGGTCTAGTACAGTTTCTCACTGCGATTAGCTTATTTGAAGACTAATTACTTTAGTCGCAAAATAGTTTTTCTTCTAAATTTTGTACCTATCAACAATAGCCAACCCCGGGCGGTGGGCTGGGAGCCATGATTGCAGGGGACGGGTGACCGAGAAAGAACGGTGGCTAAATGTCGATCTCGTGGTGTAGTGGTTATCACATCTGTCTAACACACAGAAGGCCGGCGGTTCGAGCCCGCCCGAGATCATAGTTTTTGTTTTATTCTTTATTTTTCACGCAAAGTAGAAAGAAGTATATCTTCTACCCTGACATTGATATTTACTGGGTAGTGCACTTTCTACGGTGAAATTTACACACTCGAGATGAATAGTTTCTACCCTGCCACTTGTACCCTGTGGGTAGAAGATTTTATAATACAGTTTTGCAGCCTGTGGATAATCGATAATTTGATAATTTGAGACTAGTTCTGACTGATTTCAGGGTCTAGTACAGTTTCTCACTGCAATTAGCTTATTTGAAGACTAATTACTTTAGTCGCAAAATAGTTTTTCTTCTAAATTTTGTACCTATCAACAATAGCCAACCCCGGGCGGTGGGCTGGGAGCCATGATTGCAGGGGACGGGTGACCGAGAAAGAACGGTGGCTAAATGTCGATCTCGTGGTGTAGTGGTTATCACATCTGTCTAACACACAGAAGGCCGGCGGTTCGAGCCCGCCCGAGATCATAGTTTTTGTTTTATTCTTTATTTTTCACGCAAAGTAGAAAGAAGTATATCTTCTACCCTGACATTGATATTTACTGGGTAGTGCACTTTCTACGGTGAAATTTACACACTCGAGATGAATAGTTTCTACCCTGCCACTTGTACCCTGTGGGTAGAAGATTTTATAATACAGTTTTGCAGCCTGTGGATAATCGATAATTTGATAATTTGAGACTAGTTCTGACTGATTTCAGGGTCTAGTACAGTTTCTCACTGCAATTAGCTTATTTGAAGACTAATTACTTTAGTCGCAAAATAGTTTTTCTTCTAAATTTTGTACCTATCAACAATAGCCAACCCCGGGCGGTGGGCTGGGAGCCATGATTGCAGGGGACGGGTGACCGAGAAAGAACGGTGGCTAAATGTCGATCTCGTGGTGTAGTGGTTATCACATCTGTCTAACACACAGAAGGCCGGCGGTTCGAGCCCGCCCGAGATCATAGTTTTTGTTTTATTCTTTATTTTTCACGCAAAGTAGAAAGAAGTATATCTTCTACCCTGACATTGATATTTACTGGGTAGTGCACTTTCTACGGTGAAATTTACACACTCGAGATGAATAGTTTCTACCCTGCCACTTGTACCCTGTGGGTAGAAGATTTTATAATACAGTTTTGCAGCCTGTGGATAATCGATAATTTGATAATTTGAGACTAGTTCTGACTGATTTCAGGGTCTAGTACAGTTTCTCACTGCGATTAGCTTATTTGAAGACTAATTACTTTAGTCGCAAAATAGTTTTTCTTCTAAATTTTGTACCTATCAACAATAGCCAACCCCGGGCGGTGGGCTGGGAGCCATGATTGCAGGGGACGGGTGACCGAGAAAGAACGGTGGCTAAATGTCGATCTCGTGGTGTAGTGGTTATCACATCTGTCTAACACACAGAAGGCCGGCGGTTCGAGCCCGCCCGAGATCATAGTTTTTGTTTTATTCTTTATTTTTCACGCAAAGTAGAAAGAAGTATATCTTCTACCCTGACATTGATATTTACTGGGTAGTGCACTTTCTACGGTGAAATTTACACACTCGAGATGAATAGTTTCTACCCTGCCACTTGTACCCTGTGGGTAGAAGATTTTATAATACAGTTTTGCAGCCTGTGGATAATCGATAATTTGATAATTTGAGACTAGTTCTGACTGATTTCAGGGTCTAGTACAGTTTCTCACTGCGATTAGCTTATTTGAAGACTAATTACTTTAGTCGCAAAATAGTTTTTCTTCTAAATTTTGTACCTATCAACAATAGCCAACCCCGGGCGGTGGGCTGGGAGCCATGATTGCAGGGGACGGGTGACCGAGAAAGAACGGTGGCTAAATGTCGATCTCGTGGTGTAGTGGTTATCACATCTGTCTAACACACAGAAGGCCGGCGGTTCGAGCCCGCCCGAGATCATAGTTTTTGTTTTATTCTTTATTTTTCACGCAAAGTAGAAAGAAGTATATCTTCTACCCTGACATTGATATTTACTGGGTAGTGCACTTTCTACGGTGAAATTTACACACTCGAGATGAATAGTTTCTACCCTGCCACTTGTACCCTGTGGGTAGAAGATTTTATAATACAGTTTTGCAGCCTGTGGATAATCGATAATTTGATAATTTGAGACTAGTTCTGACTGATTTCAGGGTCTAGTACAGTTTCTCACTGCGATTAGCTTATTTGAAGACTAATTACTTTAGTCGCAAAATAGTTTTTCTTCTAAATTTTGTACCTATCAACAATAGCCAACCCCGGGCGGTGGGCTGGGAGCCATGATTGCAGGGGACGGGTGACCGAGAAAGAACGGTGGCTAAATGTCGATCTCGTGGTGTAGTGGTTATCACATCTGTCTAACACACAGAAGGCCGGCGGTTCGAGCCCGCCCGAGATCATAGTTTTTGTTTTATTCTTTATTTTTCACGCAAAGTAGAAAGAAGTATATCTTCTACCCTGACATTGATATTTACTGGGTAGTGCACTTTCTACGGTGAAATTTACACACTCGAGATGAATAGTTTCTACCCTGCCACTTGTACCCTGTGGGTAGAAGATTTTATAATACAGTTTTGCAGCCTGTGGATAATCGATAATTTGATAATTTGAGACTAGTTCTGACTGATTTCAGGGTCTAGTACAGTTTCTCACTGCGATTAGCTTATTTGAAGACTAATTACTTTAGTCGCAAAATAGTTTTTCTTCTAAATTTTGTACCTATCAACAATAGCCAACCCCGGGCGGTGGGCTGGGAGCCATGATTGCAGGGGACGGGTGACCGAGAAAGAACGGTGGCTAAATGTCGATCTCGTGGTGTAGTGGTTATCACATCTGTCTAACACACAGAAGGCCGGCGGTTCGAGCCCGCCCGAGATCATAGTTTTTGTTTTATTCTTTATTTTTCACGCAAAGTAGAAAGAAGTATATCTTCTACCCTGACATTGATATTTACTGGGTAGTGCACTTTCTACGGTGAAATTTACACACTCGAGATGAATAGTTTCTACCCTGCCACTTGTACCCTGTGGGTAGAAGATTTTATAATACAGTTTTGCAGCCTGTGGATAATCGATAATTTGATAATTTGAGACTAGTTCTGACTGATTTCAGGGTCTAGTACAGTTTCTCACTGCGATTAGCTTATTTGAAGACTAATTACTTTAGTCGCAAAATAGTTTTTCTTCTAAATTTTGTACCTATCAACAATAGCCAACCCCGGGCGGTGGGCTGGGAGCCATGATTGCAGGGGACGGGTGACCGAGAAAGAACGGTGGCTAAATGTCGATCTCGTGGTGTAGTGGTTATCACATCTGTCTAACACACAGAAGGCCGGCGGTTCGAGCCCGCCCGAGATCATAGTTTTTGTTTTATTCTTTATTTTTCACGCAAAGTAGAAAGAAGTATATCTTCTACCCTGACATTGATATTTACTGGGTAGTGCACTTTCTACGGTGAAATTTACACACTCGAGATGAATAGTTTCTACCCTGCCACTTGTACCCTGTGGGTAGAAGATTTTATAATACAGTTTTGCAGCCTGTGGATAATCGATAATTTGATAATTTGAGACTAGTTCTGACTGATTTCAGGGTCTAGTACAGTTTCTCACTGCGATTAGCTTATTTGAAGACTAATTACTTTAGTCGCAAAATAGTTTTTCTTCTAAATTTTGTACCTATCAACAATAGCCAACCCCGGGCGGTGGGCTGGGAGCCATGATTGCAGGGGACGGGTGACCGAGAAAGAACGGTGGCTAAATGTCGATCTCGTGGTGTAGTGGTTATCACATCTGTCTAACACACAGAAGGCCGGCGGTTCGAGCCCGCCCGAGATCATAGTTTTTGTTTTATTCTTTATTTTTCACGCAAAGTAGAAAGAAGTATATCTTCTACCCTGACATTGATATTTACTGGGTAGTGCACTTTCTACGGTGAAATTTACACACTCGAGATGAATAGTTTCTACCCTGCCACTTGTACCCTGTGGGTAGAAGATTTTATAATACAGTTTTGCAGCCTGTGGATAATCGATAATTTGATAATTTGAGACTAGTTCTGACTGATTTCAGGGTCTAGTACAGTTTCTCACTGCGATTAGCTTATTTGAAGACTAATTACTTTAGTCGCAAAATAGTTTTTCTTCTAAATTTTGTACCTATCAACAATAGCCAACCCCGGGCGGTGGGCTGGGAGCCATGATTGCAGGGGACGGGTGACCGAGAAAGAACGGTGGCTAAATGTCGATCTCGTGGTGTAGTGGTTATCACATCTGTCTAACACCAGAAGGCCGGCGGTTCGAGCCCGCCCGAGATCATAGTTTTTGTTTTATTCTTTATTTTTCACGCAAAGTAGAAAGAAGTATATCTTCTACCCTGACATTGATATTTACTGGGTAGTGCACTTTCTACGGTGAAATTTACACACTCGAGATGAATAGTTTCTACCCTGCCACTTGTACCCTGTGGGTAGAAGATTTTATAATACAGTTTTGCAGCCTGTGGATAATCGATAATTTGATAATTTGAGACTAGTTCTGACTGATTTCAGGGTCTAGTACAGTTTCTCACTGCGATTAGCTTATTTGAAGACTAATTACTTTAGTCGCAAAATAGTTTTTCTTCTAAATTTTGTACCTATCAACAATAGCCAACCCCGGGCGGTGGGCTGGGAGCCATGATTGCAGGGGACGGGTGACCGAGAAAGAACGGTGGCTAAATGTCGATCTCGTGGTGTAGTGGTTATCACATCTGTCTAACACACAGAAGGCCGGCGGTTCGAGCCCGCCCGAGATCATAGTTTTTGTTTTATTCTTTATTTTTCACGCAAAGTAGAAAGAAGTATATCTTCTACCCTGACATTGATATTTACTGGGTAGTGCACTTTCTACGGTGAAATTTACACACTCGAGATGAATAGTTTCTACCCTGCCACTTGTACCCTGTGGGTAGAAGATTTTATAATACAGTTTTGCAGCCTGTGGATAATCGATAATTTGATAATTTGAGACTAGTTCTGACTGATTTCAGGGTCTAGTACAGTTTCTCACTGCGATTAGCTTATTTGAAGACTAATTACTTTAGTCGCAAAATAGTTTTTCTTCTAAATTTTGTACCTATCAACAATAGCCAACCCCGGGCGGTGGGCTGGGAGCCATGATTGCAGGGGACGGGTGACCGAGAAAGAACGGTGGCTAAATGTCGATCTCGTGGTGTAGTGGTTATCACATCTGTCTAACACCAGAAGGCCGGCGGTTCGAGCCCGCCCGAGATCATAGTTTTTGTTTTATTCTTTATTTTTCACGCAAAGTAGAAAGAAGTATATCTTCTACCCTGACATTGATATTTACTGGGTAGTGCACTTTCTACGGTGAAATTTACACACTCGAGATGAATAGTTTCTACCCTGCCACTTGTACCCTGTGGGTAGAAGATTTTATAATACAGTTTTGCAGCCTGTGGATAATCGATAATTTGATAATTTGAGACTAGTTCTGACTGATTTCAGGGTCTAGTACAGTTTCTCACTGCGATTAGCTTATTTGAAGACTAATTACTTTAGTCGCAAAATAGTTTTTCTTCTAAATTTTGTACCTATCAACAATAGCCAACCCCGGGCGGTGGGCTGGGAGCCATGACGTAAATGAACCAAGTCAAGTTGCGTCACAGTGAAAATGTTCATGCCCTCTTTTTTAATGCTGGATGTTATGCAAATTTTACAAATTTTCAATATGAAAGTTTTTGCATGGTCTATGCGAATCCATTGCGAACCTTTTTTGAGCTTTTTGAATTTTTCGTGAAACTCAAATTATAGCGGAACGGTTTCTTTAAACTAGAATATTGTACCGTAAATTATCATCTCGTAGCGTTGTCGTAATCGTAAATAATAGCTCTCCGCTCTCATATACGATTAGCTTTAATTGCTCTAAGTACTGAAATTGAACCGTTTTAGAGTGCATTCGAACTTTGTGTTGCCTCTGGCACGTTCATTATGGAAGCCGTGCGAGAAGGAACTACTGCATTTTCTTATTTTCCTCGCAATGGAATGGTCTGATGCTACAAAAACTCAAATCTACTCACGAATTTATGACAAGGTATTTTCCTTTTTTCCTCACAATCATGACCAATTATTGTCGGAAGTGGTAAACTCGACAATGAGTAGAGACGAAAAAACTATGTCCTAATGAGATTTTTGTTAAAGAAAGAAAGTCAACTTACATTTCGGTTTATCAGTCATTCTACACTCTAAAGTGTAGACTGATCTATAGAAGAAAAAATTTGATAGGTGTGATTGATTGCTAGTTTAACACAGATGAATGAAAGAATGAATTTATTACTCAAATGAAGCGGGTGATAAAATAAATAGATAGAATGGCAAACATTGGCGGGATTGCAAAGGCAGTATGGTTTTAACTAATAAAGAAGATTTAATAAAGAAAGATATATACAAATGATACAGCACTTTTTTATTGTAGAGAACTCGAATTTGTCCCGAACTGGTTCAAATTGATGGCTGGATAACTTGTATTCAACCATATTGATAACAGTTCCGAATGAGATCAGGTTCTCTTCTCGTGAAAACCAGAATAAAAAAGTTTTGTATAATCTATGTCCCATTTCCCACTTCCCCCATGAATTTTTTTTGCTCTCAGAAATACTTCGTGGCCCGAAATTTAAGCAAGTTGAGCGCGGATACTGGACTGGAAGTGCAGCTGGTGAGAACATTTCTAACTTGTTTCCATGGAAAGAAAGAAAAACTATTCGAAACTACGTCGAAAAAAGAGAAAAAGATTAAAAGAGAAAGAGAGAGAGAGGTGAAGAAAATTTTGTTCTGCAGTACATCATTGTTTAAGTTGTTTCATAGTACTTAGTTTAATAATATTATATGTAGTAATGTAGTTCGCGAGTGCATATAGTGTGTACGCCTTACTAGTTTTACTCGGAGTTAGCTCAGATTGATAACATTCGATTAGACGAATTTCTATTCTTGCACATCTTGCTCTCTGTCAAATCTTTGAACTTACTATTGTCAATGTTGAATGGTCCCAGAACTCGTTTCTCAGCCACCACAGTCCATCCTCAATTTATTCTTGATCTAAGAACAGAATCGTTAGGTGTACTCTCATTCTTTCATAGTCGCCATTTTCCTGAAAAAGACAACGAAGTGCTACTTTGATTGAGCTATGCCCAGCCAATTAGCCAGCCACTTCTTTATTGGCTGAGCGAGAGAGTGTGCAGGTCAGAGAGACCCAGAGACCCACTCTCTCGCTTTTGTAGCTGGCCAACCGAAGAAAATTGACGCCAATCGTTCTGAGAGCGTGACGAGAGATCGTTGATTACTTGCCAGCAGACGAGAGAGAGTGTAGAATAAGGATACGCAGATCAGCTGGGCGGTCGCCGAACCCCGCCCCTACCAACTTGACCTATGCTGTCAACAATGGTTCGACAAAACATTTAGATCTGGTTACAGATACATCAGGGAAGCTATGGTTATCGATCGTGTATACTATCGCAAACAATCAATAATCATACTTCGATCTATGTAACTACCGTTGACCAAAAAATATGAGGGACCCTAATACAACACGTAATTTCAGCTGGCTCAGACGCTGATCGGAGTCCTGGTTGTAATTCTCCTCACCTCACCCATCGCTCATTTCCTCACAAATCTTCTACTCATCGCCTATCCGTTACTCGTGATCTATGTTCATCCAGAGGAGAAACCAAGCAACAGTCACCTGCATATCTACTGGTACGTTTTTACACTGAACTAAAAATGCAGCCTGCGGGCGTGTTATACATGCGACCGGGTCGCACCTCAAATGCGACCAGACTTTTTGAGGATGTGAAGTGATTTTGATTGCATTGGAAAGCTACATACCCGGGTTGCATTTGGTTGCATGCCATGCGGTTCCATGAGTGATTGGCCCTACCTGCGCGATGTTCCATACTTTCGTAAAGCCGACATGCTAATGAGACATCGTGCACTTTGTCATTGCACGTTTCTGAGTTCTGCTGTGTTCTGCATGTACCGCGTGACTGTGCAATTGGTTAACTCACTTCTTACTTTCAGGGGCTGTTTCGGTCTTCTCTCTCTTTTCGATCGTCTTTTCGAATACTTTTTTGGTTACTACGTCATCAAAATAGGAATGATGCTGTTTTTGTTTCTCGAACCTTATCGATTGGTTGATTCAATTGAGGCCATCCTCAATGAGAATTTGGTCAGTTTTATCAGAGAGAGGGAGAATTTATAAAGTTCATTATGGTTAGAGACGCAAGGGTGCAAAGTACAATTATCGAGCGACTGACCCACCATAAAACTATGACTTCGATTCGCCTGCGACCTTGGGTTTTGTAGGCGTCTGAGGGTTTCCATATCGTAATTTGAGGGAAACCAATAATGACTCAATGAGAATAACGCTCTGTTAGGCTGTCAGTGGATAATTCAATATGTCTCTCTGAACTTTATAGAATGAAATATTTACCCGTATACGTGTAAATATTTTATGAATATTTCCTGTTTTTGATTCATTCCTAATTAACCATTTCGTGCACCGGAGGATGTTGCAATCGCGCGCAGCGCGAAGCGCTGTGCGAGATTTGTCTTTGGTCCGGCTAATGCGCGCTTTCATTTTTTTAGTTCACTCTCAAAAAGGTCCAATTGTGCAAATCAAAACTTTTTATGATTTGCTGATTTTCTATGGCACATTTACAAGCTATGTTCGAAATTTGAACGAAATTGATTGTGTTTGAGCCGAGTTATGATGTTATGCGCTTCATGCAGACCGCCAACTTCCGTCGTGTGTGTGTGTGTTGGTGCGCACTCCTGGGATTTTTTTATGTGTGAACCGATTTACTGAAAATCCGGGCCACGATAGATACCCCACTCAACTTTGGGGGCACAAACTTTTTTTCGAAAAAAATTATTTTTCATTAAGTTATAGGTCTTCGAAAATGTCTCTGCGTCTCTCCATTTCGTGCACTCTCTCGCCCTCTCTGTCGGGGTAAATCAAATTGCGTTATAACTCAGCTCAGTCCTAACCAATTCACGTAAAATATATACCACGACATGAACTGACATTTATTCAGATGTAAGTTTTCTACTGATGACGTCATCGAGGATTCTGGAGCTCGGATGACGTCATAATTGAAAAAAGCAAAGTTGACGTCAAATTACTTTTCAAACGGCTAGTAGTCACAAACTAGTCGCGTATTACGGAAGCGTTATACATAAAGGACGTCATCACGGATTCTGGAGCCCGGATGACGTCCAAATTAAAAAGTGTAAAGTTGACGTCAAATGTTTCTCCAAATTATGATAATAGTTGGCAAGTGGGGTAATAACGGTGAAACTTCATCTAAACATGACGTATTCTGGGATTCTGAAAGCCGGATGACGTCAATTTTGAAAAGTGCAAAGTTGACGTCAAATATTTTATCAAATAATGCTCATATCTTAAAAATGGTAGATTAACGATGAAACTTTATCTCAGTATGACTTGTTCTGGAATTCAGAAGGCCCGATGACTGTTTCTTTTGAGTTTCTTAAAAATGGTCAATTCACGATAAAACTCTTATTCTATTCTGGGACTCTGAAGGACAGATAAAGTTTTCAGAGCTGCAATGTTGACGTCATTTTTTTTCGAATGATGATAGTACTTTACAAGTGGTTCATCAGGAAAACAAATTTTATCTTCACCGTACAGATCGAACCACCTCTCTACATACCTATGGCATGTATACAAAAAGAGAAAAATTCATGAAAAAGTGGGGGCCCAACGACTGTGAGGTTTGTCTTCTGCTGTGCGCCCCTTAGACAGCTATTCTCAAATGGAGCAGCTACTGCTACAAAAACCGAAAAATACTTATATACTCAAGTATAATTGTTCATTACAAACATACAAAAGTCGTAAAATATTTTTTCAAACCTGTAAACTATAATATACAAATCACAGATGTTAACTCAACATAGTCAACTATAGAGATTCTGGTTTTGTACACAATGATTCACAGCCTTGGTCTTTACTTCAACTCTAGGTGCTATAACCCTTGGCATATTATTCAACAGTTGTTCTCTCTTTCGCAGCTGTGATTTGTATATTATAGTTTACAGGTTTGAAAAAATATTTTACGACTTCTGTATGTTTGTAATGAACAATTATACTTGAGTATATAAGTATTTTTCGGTTTTTGTAGCAGTAGCTGCTCCATTTGAGAGTAGCTGTCTAAAGGGGCGCACAGCAGAAGACAAACCTCACAGTCGTTGGGCCCCCACTTTTTCATGAATCAATATATATTTTTATACGCGGCTTTTATACGCGGCTCTGAACGGTAAGATGGTTATCGATCTTTTTTTTTACGTGAACGTGAAAATTAGATTAACGTTAATGTTCTTTTCAGAAATCAGAAACACAACTTAGTGAGATGACGATGCCGACCTCAATCAAAAGGTAGACTATTTTGTCTAATGAAAGAACAGTTTTCACAAACTGCCACGTTTCATTATAATCAGCTCCACTCAACAAACTAGATGTATTGATGATAATACCAAGATGTGTTCCGAGATACGGATAAATGAATGAAAAAGCATATGATTCGTTCTCCCTGCGATATCTACTGCTTCACAGATAGTGTCCCCGATTGAAATTTGCATTAGCAAACCGTCATTGAAAAATTTGACTGTGTACTGTAATAGTCTCAGTAGAAATGTGTGGACTATATCAACAAAATGTTGGTTATTTCCTGGTCCTTATTTTTCCGGCTATCAAGTCGATGGTTCTCATTGCAATGTTCGTCTAGCGTCATGAGTACTGTTAGTCATTTGCACAGTCACGTGAAACATGTCGAACACAGCAGAAATCAGAAACGTGTAATGACAAAGTGCACGATACCTCATTAGAATTCTAGCCTTACGTGACTATTCAATTCACTTCCAGTATACTGAGCAACTTTATTACTATTATAAAAAAAGTTCTACTTCCAGTCCTGCAAATAGTACGGAGAAGACGCAATCGGCTACACTCACAGCTCCTTCAGAGGTGATGATGATTTATTACGCAAGTGAGAGCGTGAAAAATATGAAAAATAGAAATGAAAAAGTAAGAAGAAATCAGAAGTTGAGATACGACATTGGAGAATACATTCACAGAATGGAAGATGAACTCAATGCAGTAACGAGTATAACGACAGTAACACGATGCATACATAATAGTTGTCACGAAAGTACAATCAGAAACGTAACACGGTGTAACACAATGCATTAGAATAAAAAGGTAACTTTGCTCACAAAATTGCTCAGTTGGAACTATCGGTCAATGAAACAGTCACGTTTAACGAGAACAAACATCATTTACTGAAAACCTTACTTCTGCACATTTCCATCACCGTAAGTGTTCAGTGATTTTGGTGCCCTGCGACACCAAATAACAAGTAACCAATACAATGAATTAAGTACCGAAACGTTCAAAAAACTATAGTTGTCACGGTGATTTGCTGAACATTTGTGAATCTCGGCTTTGTTTTAACGATTTCAATCTTAGAGTACGACAACCGCCAAACCGTTCTACTACTCGCCACAGCCTACAAAACGACGGACGAACAGCATGAAGGTGAGCAAATAGCCGGGTAAGCTATTTGAGCAAAGTTTAAATGACCGAATTCTATTCATGCTACCACCATTTTATTATATTTTTGTAGCCACTTTGTAGCCAGGATGTGATAAGGTCCTTGATCAAAATCACATTTCGCACGACTTTGCTATGATGCCTGGTCTTTTAAATATATGTAGGACTGAAAACCTGGGAAACCCAAACCAGTTACCTTTTGTTTCAATGGTATATAACGGCTCGCTCGGCTCGGAATGGCTTGGAGATTACCAACTATAACGACAGGTGTATTGAGCTTTTAAGTATATCATGGTTTGAATGGTTCTAAACGCTCTATTGCAGACATCTCGGGAGACTCGCATCACTCGCGTGCCTTTGGTGGATATTCAGGTGAATCCTTTTTTTAGTCAACTTTGTTTAATTTGTTTAGCCAGCTGACGCCAGCCGCGAGTTCGAAAAAGGAAAGTATGTGTGAACACAGATATAATTGATTCATCTTTCACAATTGAAAATAATTTTTTCAGTAGTGAAAGTTTAGTTTATATAGCTATTGATTTTTTATATCCGGAAACTTGCAGCCAGCTCCTCCCTCCACCCAGCAGCCTCCGTCAGATGACAGCAGCAAGGTAGGGCTCTCACTTTTCTATTCATCCTCAAACGAAAAACAAAGAATATTGTAGTTATTGAGAATGAGACAATACATGAATATGAGAAGAGTCTTATTTTTCGTGTTACACTATGCCGATAGTTTTAATCATTTTGCCCACAGGTCAGAGATATGCTGTGAACTGTTTTCAACCTCAAATAACGAGGAATCTAAAGATGGTAATCAACAATTAGCTGAAGTTTGATCATACACAGTACAGTTTTTGATTACCATCTGAAACATACGCAGTTAGCTAACCACACAACATCAGAAAAATTATCGTATTATTCTCTTTTTAAAACCAGCGAATATGGTCCCTTTTCAGGTGGTCCGAAGTCATCAAATGGTTAGTCAGCAGTGATACACGTAACGATGGTTTTGTTTACAATTTATGTGAATCTTTCAAGGCGTTGGTCAATAATGTTAGGATTTTCACCTATATATTGGGTAGTGTTTTGTTCTATCAGAAAAAAAAGCGATCACATTGTCACTAGATCATGCAAATGGTCTTGCGCGCTCTTCTGCTTACTTTAGCATACACTCATGCTCAAACAACTTGTGGTAGGAAAGTCACTACTCAAACGAAAAATGAGGAGCTGAATGGTATTTCGACTTTCCCAGAGTATTTTCCGGGCAAAAAGTATTCCTTTCGAATAAAATATATATTTACAGCGAGTGTCTGCCCTACAACCACCGAAAGAATCCACGAGTCTAGTGGATGTGAAAGGTTGGCTTTGAACTCTAAACACACTTTTCACTATTCAGCTAAACAAAACTGAAACTACAACATGTACTTGTGAAGTATTTCGCGGTTCTTTCTCACGATATATCTTTGAAACACTTGCGTATCTTGATTAATGTGTCTTTAGTTAGTAGAAAGCAACTGAAACGCTGATTGATAATCTAAAAAAATCACGACTGTGATTTCCAGGTCGCGTTCGATTCAAAGGTATCAACCCGATGATAGCTGATCAGAAGTTCCACACGATTTCCCCACAGTGCAAGGAGTGAGTGGTAGTATTGTGCTAAGCAAAGGAATAGTCACGTGAAACACAGTCACGTGACACGTGAGAGAACGTTATAATTCAACAACGCACTATGACACAATTCATTATTTCTGCAGTTTGACATGGTCATTCTCGTCGTGGAATAAATTTTAGTTGTAATTTGATTTGGAATCGTGGCAAAACCCGCATGCTGTTTAGACCACACAGGGACTAGAATTACATCGGGGGGCTGTGTCTTATATTCCTAAAGCCAGCCTCACTCACCAAACACTACTCTTTCACGTGACAGCTTTTGAAATACGACCTCATTGTCGAAAAATTGTTGTCGTGTATTACTGATATGTGAAGAGGGTGACAATACAGGGGTTGGCGAAATGAAAAGAACTGTTTTGCAATATAATCACTTATGTTTTAAATTTTTATTTCAGAACGCAGGAGAATGAAATGACCAGCCACGATCTCGTTTTTGTTCCACGCGAGAAAATTGTGGGTAAATTTAGTTCTTACACTTTCATTCAAAGTTTCGTTTACATTTGGCTTCAAGCACGGGTTATGTTTTTTTAAAGGTTACCTTAAGGGACGATTATGTGGACCAATCCCGTGTCAACGGTCCTTTGAACTGCAATTGAAATATGTATTGCAGTTTAAAGGACTGAAGCATTCGGATTGGACCGACCACATAATCGTCCTTCTTTAACTATTAATAGCCACGTATTTCCAGGTCTTCAATGCTCCGTTCGACTATGAAAACATCACATATCACATGCGTATTGTCAACATTTCCACCAATAAGTTGGCATTCGCGGTCAAGGGTTCGTTTTAACAGCAACAATATAAACACTTTTATTGATGCCAGTTCGAACTTCTGAATCGGATACATTCTATCGAACTAAAAACGATGAGTTTTATCATTAGTCACGTAGTTTTAGATAATTCAACTCCGTTTCGAGTAATTTAGTCCGGGTTCAGTTCACTTCAGAGCTACAATTGTCCAAATAGTAATGGTCGTGTTGTCGAACATTTCTGAATTAACGCTTTTTGAATAGTAACATATTCGGTAATATCCTCGGTTATTCACCTAACTTATAACCGAAGATTCTCATAGGCAACGCTGTTCCCCGTGTGGTAGCCTTTCCCCCATCGGGTCTTATTTCTCCCGGAGAGAAGATTATTGTCGCCGTTACCATGAGGGTGGGTTCTTCCCTTTCTGATTATCACTCGCTCCCATGTTTCATGCTCTATTCACGATGAAAACTGAAAATAATAACTTATGCGTCGAACAGTAAACACGGGTAGGCTCTAGTGTAGGCCAAACTAGCCTCTGAATAGAAAATAATGGAGACCTTATTTGAAGCTCAATCTGGTGCCACAGTACAAACTTTTGAGAGACGAGCAAGCACGATCCGGGCCACACATTCAACAGATTGAAACACTGTCTCCTCCGTTTCTATCTGTTTTTCCTAGAGCGATTTCGTTACGAGAAATTTTTTCAGAAGTTTGACTTCAACACAGTCGACTACAAAAAGGATCGAATTGTTTTCGAGTATGTCATTGTGAAAAAGGACGTGACCAAATTCAACTATTCCCTTCTTCAGGTTCGTGTTCTTTCATTGAAGTAACTGTAAATTTCAACAGAAGTGAAACTGACAAATTCAAATATTTGGGTTCTATATTTCTATTCAAACATACTTTACGCTCACGTTACTGTGAAAAGTATAGCATGTAGGAATTGTGGGTTTGTACTAGTTTCTCTGTTTTCGAGTTCGAAAGAAAAGTTTGTCTGTTTCCTACTCGGCAGAAAAAATGTCATGGAGCAGTGTCGTCAAATTTCAAGGTTGTCAGATTTCGTCCATCAACACCAACGGTTCTCTGTCGATTTTGTATGATGCCTAATAATAATGAATGTATAACGCCTAATAATGATAATGTATTAAACTGTTCATTTTCAGGAAGCAGATATGAAGAATAGGACGAACATTTATGTGAAATACAATCGCTAGAATACTATTTAGTGGAATGAAATGTTTTGATGAGAAAAGGAGCACCCAAAATCGGTCCATACAAAAACCATGAAACGAAGAAACGAATAGTATTGAAACGGCAAAACCAAAAAGTTGAAAAAAAAAGTTTGGCAGACAAAAATTGGAATTATGATGTTATGAATTGTAATGGTTCGTTCATTGATTCTTGAGATCTTTCTTTTGAGCATTGTATTTCTTTCCACCTCTGTTTATGTACGACTCCTTGTAGAATCTGGAAAATATTGAATATCTCGAAGCGATATCTATGTTAGAAAGCTACTTCCCCACTCCCGATAAATGCGCCCAAAATGTGAAGGAGCATCCAATTGCGTCTATTTGGACTTGTTTTGTCTCTGTATCTACGTGAAAGTGTGACAAAAAAAACTTTTCATTGTGTGGTGTTGGGTGAACGTGTGTTTGAACGGGTGATCAAGAGCGGCTGGCTGTGGAAAGAACTTAGTCTTCCAGGACAAAACTATCCTCGAGCTGTCCATCAGATTGTGTTTTACTACAGAAAGTTGTGAAAACTCACTGAATCCACAGCATGAAGTAGGTGACGAGCATAAAGAGACCAATTGACAGTCCTCGGAACGTCACGGCATAGTCCCCGCCGGAGAGAGACACAACACCCACGTGCAACTGGGCGGCGATAGAAATGGCGAACTGGAAACAGTGGGAGTTGACTTGAATCACACATAACATGTGATAATTCTAAGTTTGGGTTTGAAAACTCGAGTTTTGTGTTCAAATCGAACTTGGCAAACAATTCTAGTGATAACATTAAACACGACAAAAGTGTTAACAAGTTTCATTATGATTAAAGACTGATGACTTCATTCTTCAGTTTACTCAGCTCGTATCTGCAGTAGTATCTGCTCGTGTGTCAAAAGTTAAGTTGACTACGACCTCTTCTCAACTTCTACTCTTCCCGACATTTTGTGCATTTTGTTGTTTCAAAATAGTTGTTCGTCTTACCTGTACCATCTGTCCGGTGGTGATAGTCTGAGCAATGTAGGCGGGCACGGCCACCTTCATGGACTTCAATAGGTAGTAGCTGAAAATATTTTGGGTCGAATGACTGCGTGACAATCTGATCGTTGCTATGAGCTCTCAGTTTATAGAATATCTCGTGACCTATGTCTCTTCTAATTTTCGGCCGTTCCTGGTTGTTATATCTCTCCGATACACACGATCCTATGAGTAAAACGTGAGACGACCGCGACAATGTCGTTGCCGTCTCAGTTTTAACTGTTGTTTATCAGTCTGCGTCTCCTCAAAACATATGCTATTTTCTTGACTAAAACTTGTCACGGCAGCGACAATGTCGTTGCCGTCTCAGTTTCGACTCAGTCGGCGGGGGCCGAGTCAGTGAATTCTCCGAGTCAACGGAATGGAGAAGAGATACCGAGACCGAAAATGTCTATATTACGAGATATTCCTCCGAGGCGAGATGGAGGGCATACGACCCCCATGCTGTAAGCAAGGAAAGTCGTAAGGTAATCTTATATTCCCTTACGTATCTGCCTTTGTTACGGTAACTCAGTAGTTTAACTTAGGTGAAACGTGTGTAGGGGTAGACTGTAGATTACAGCGCTTATGATTTAGAGCACGACTCACACTACAAACATGCTATCGAGAGATACGTCGTGATTTCAAATTCAATCCACTTACCCATACATGAAGGCATGGATAAAATAGTTCATCCATACCACCCAGATCATATGAGCGTTCTGTTCGTGGTAGCAGACTAGTGCATAGAATCCGGTCAGGGCGTGATGATACCTGAAATGAAGGAAAATGATTGTAACAACACAAAAGTTTGGTTCCTTTCAAATCAGGCCTACACTATCTTGTCTCATCCTATTCCTCGTTTGTATTTTCATCCCATTGGGTTTTGATCAGGATTCGTTCGTGAATTACGAAGTGTATCGAGATCGAACTAGAACAGAGATTTGTTCACTTCATTAGAAGATGATACGGAAGATGGCGCGTTTTCTATCAATTCTGCCCACCTGTACATTAACATCGGTATTTGGTCAAGATTATGCAGTCAGTTGTTCAGGAAATCGCGTGTAGCGCGGAGCGCTGCGCAGATTCGTTTTTGATCACAACATAGAACATAGTTCTATACAGTTTGAAGCAATCCGAAATGTTGTTGTGAGATAAGAACTGACCAGTGCATGAACATGAGGGGTCTCTTCCGTAGAACAATGAATATAGTATCCACCAGCTCGGGAATCTTCGAGAGAACCCAAAGAAGAACCCAGTAGCCGGACAACGAAGATGTGTACGACTCAGAAATATGCAGATGGGGATCTGGAATATGAAACTAGAAGCAATACACACTCTAGAATTTGGCGGCGAGTCGCCGGCGACATGGAGGGGTCGGCAGAGTGTCGCCGGAGGGTCGCCTGCGATTATTTTCAGGTCGTTGATTCTGGATAAGATATATGTTTATCAGATACGTATACTTGTAGTTTTTAGGTGGGGGACATGTTTATACATGAACAATGAAGCCGTGAATCTCATCTTGTCTATTTCTGGCCACGATAAGTATATACAACATTTTTATTCTCTGTAAAATTACCAGTTCCGGTATCTGATTACTATATAGAACGTTTAGTGTGAAGGACCTTAAAAAAATCGCAGGCGACCCGCCGGCGACACTCTGCCGACCCCTCCATGTCGCCGGCGAGTCGCCGCCAAATTCTAGAGCACTTCCGTATAAATATCATCTATACCTGGAACTAAATGCTTGAAAAAGATTTTACTGCTTGCTAAAGCATGAAACTCCCAAAAAGTGTGTTACAATGTTACACACACAAACCATTTACGGAAGAAGCGATAAATGGAATGATTAATGTACAGGAAATGTTAGGTGAAAATTTGTTTTTGAGTTTCTCATCATACCACATCATCTATATTTATGTTAATGTATTCTCTTTTCGTTTTTCACTCACATCCAAGTCCTTTTGTGAGTACCACAGAAAGAAAAGTGGGGAACGTGAACAGGAATCCTAATGCGGAAAACACACACAGAATTCCATTCCAAATGTTCAGAGGTACTGAAATGAAGCCATTTTGTGATTATTGTTACCTCGATTATAGACCGGTCTCGATCCGGATAAACCTCCGTTCAAAACATTTTTCTGTTTGTTGAAAAGCACATCATTGCACCCTTCTAAACATGAACCAATCAAAAGTTGAGCAAACATCCAAACATGTTCTTGACTTGTTTTTTTTTTGTTTTTTCGATTGTTTTTCAAATATCAACAAATGTTTCTCCTACAACTCACATTGTAAGTCAAAAGCCTTCCTGTCTCTCATGTAATATTTCAACGACCAAATAACTACAATATAAACAGCCGCCAATTTCATGGAAAACTGCTCCAATGACAAACAGTACTCCTTGGCTTTTCCGTAGTCAAAGTCTCCAAACAAAATGTCCATCGTAGCCTGGAACATACAGATACTGTGTGTCTGACTTTATTCTATACACCGTATTGTTCCCAACTCCACACGAGACCGATCTTTCTCAGATTAATCGATTTCTTGTGTTCTTTCGTGTTATTTTGATCTGCTGACGAAAACCAGTCAATTTCCTGTGATTCGTTCTACTGATCGAGAAACCGTTCATGAACCAATGAACAACTCCTATTGTTTTTGTAGTCATTAAAACATTAAATTTCCTAAATTGGTCAGATGATTTTGCAAAATAACGTTTAGATAATCATGCAGCTTTTTATTGTGCTATTCAGTTAACCGAAACTTAACAAATTCAAACTGACCATTATTATTAGAGTAGTTGGTGGCGGCCGCGTACGCAACTAGCTGTCCGGTTCCTTTTATGGCAGTCGAGTGTTGTGAGGTGATGGTGCCACCCGAATGGCAATAGATTGAGAGGCCCGTGAACGAGGCGTGTTATACCGTAACTGATAAGTGTCAGGCAGTCAAATACCAACATGACGTGTTCTGTCTTCGACACGATATATTCCCCGGATAGGTGGTGTGGTGAACGCGAGATAAATCTGCTGGAAGGTAAAGAAAGTCTTGCGTAAAGAAAGTCTTGCAACTACTTGTCGGAATTTTTTTTTGAAAATCTGGAAACTACTTGGTTACCAAAATTTTGAGAATCTGGAAGCTACTTGGTTAACAAAGTTTTGGAAATCTGGAAACTACTTGGTTAACTATGGTTTTAAAAAAAGCTCGAAAACCACTGAACCTAACAAAGGCTTCTTTATTCGAATGTGGAATAAGGTAAAGAAAGTCATCTACGGCACAAGCTTTAGTTATTTCAAGCATCAGCCATAACCACAATAACTTCATCTAAGTAGTTAGAAAAGACGTTTAGGTTCTTTCTGGACAGAAACACGAGATATTCTTTGTGTTTTTCCATCTCTCTATTTTCTGCGCGTTTGATTAGATTTTGCTGGTGAATCACGTATTGCTACAGTTGTTGCCGTTCAATGTGTTTTATCAGCAAACTGCAAGGTATTATCTAACCAGGAAGACAAAATAAAAATTATTGGATTATCGAATCAGATAAGCAACATGACCATAATGTTCATTGATCAGGCCGGGAGTAGATTTGAATGGAAAGCTTCTCATAAAATTTGGAGAGAGAATTAAGCTCATGACAAATTCCAATTCTTCAAGAAATATCAAGAATTATTGAGAATACCGATCTGAGCAATATTCATTTAATACCTACATAGTTCAAAGGAAACTTCCAGAAATGCGCAGTCAACTCAAAAGTAGGTTTTCAAACTCAGTGTGAGAGAGAAAGTGAGAGAAATGTTATGTTCAACATTAGAAGTTCACAAGTCGCTCATGAGGTTCTCATGAGACTCTCATGAGAAACTCATATCAACTTCTCATGAGAGTGAAGTTGTTGCTACGCAGCTGGGCTATTTAGAATCTACACGTACTCGTGGAGAGCGTACGGTCGACTGGGTAAGGGGCGAGGTAGGGCGAGTGGTCGGTGCTAAACTTTTTTTAAGGTATCTTCGATCTACACTCTTCCTCATCTGCTGGCTAATAATCAATGGCGGCTTGCCCCGCACTGCTCCATCGAATTCCCCTTCACGTCGTTTTGGGGAAATCACAACTATACACGAGTTAGTAAGTTAGATACCACAATAGGCTCGTACAAGCACAAAGAAACAGAAAAGTGTGAGAAATATAGAAGAAAAAGAAATTCGCATGTTATGCTGAACTGCCCGTTTTCATGAATAATTTTTCAATTTCCATATGCTTCTCAAACGTTTTTTTTGACATATTCGCAGATTTTGCGTCCCTGCAGTTTGATCTGATTGTATTTTGTCCCCTTCATCTGTAGATGACCAGTCTCAGTTTTTATCTTTTCTATCATTTCCTGACTTTTTTGTTATAATCTGCCTTCCGCGTTAGATAGCATGGTCGTGACTAGGTGATTCAAATGGTTTGCAAATGATATACTTTGCACCGAATGGGATGGTGAATGGGGTTAATTTTTGGAAAGACTTTGAAGATGTTCTAGGTTGCCGAGACAGTAACAAGAGTCACTTCCGGTTAGTTGGGTTGGCTCACTTCCAAACCAAACAGTTGTTTTAGGTAAGGTGTATGGGAGAGTAAAACTATTCCATTGGCCTTTTCCCCGTGACAGAAAAACGGTGGATTCTTTATGTCTCTTTTATCCTCTTTTCTTTCTTTCTCTCTCTCTCTCTTTATTTTTTCTCTCTCTTTTTCTCTCACAGCTAGTGAACTACATATTTCACCACGGCTGGCGAAAAGCTTGACTGTGACATGCTTGCAATTTCCATGATAGGCATTTCATGATCATAACTTCTCAATTTAAAGAAGGACGATTGTGTGGTCCAATCCCAACGCTTCAGTCCTTTAAAATGCAATACATTTTTCAATTGCAGTTCAAAGGACCGATGACACGGGATTGGTCCACATACGCGTCCTGCTTTAAGTTCTGAACACTTCACAGAACCACGGTCACGTTCTGCACTGCAACTTTTCTGATTTATAAATTGTTGCCGTTCAACAAGTTTTTATAACCAAAATGTCAATATTATCAAATAAAAGAGACAATAAGAGATTTGGGTGCAGGAAAGTTGATAAGCAAGATGCCAATAATATTCATTGGTCAGACCATAAGAAGATTCTAGTGTTTTCCATAAACTTCGAATGGAGAATGAAGATTCATAGAAAAAAGACGGATAAATCGTGAATGATAACCTTCTGGAAACGGCATACCGGATGCAAAATTTAAGCAAAACGATGATTATTGTTATTTGTGAAAATAACAATCGGCTCACTCACTTAGAAATGTCATTGTATCAATTTCTGTAGAAGTTTTACACTTCTAAGCTTAGGTAAGGTAATATAATACTCTTGTGACATTCCCAGACTCAAAAAAGGTTTTTTTTTTCCATAACTGCACTATATCACCAACACGTTTAGTTAAAAACCTGTGTTATACTCTTGAAAAAGTCAGTATACAAGCTATATAGCTGCACGCTGCTGCTCATGTAGGAATACCACAAACCATAGCTCGCAGAGCATAAGCTGGGTTGGTTGCGATGAGAAAAACCATGCATGCAAAATTGAAATAAAATAAGAAACTCGTTTATTAGATTCATATTATTGATTATTCTTGTTTCTTCTCGGCCTGGTACTTCTTGCCACCTCCCTTCATGTAGGATTGGTAGTAGAAGTTACCGAACAGAATCACATATGAGATCTCCATGATGAGACAGAAACTGGAAGAAAACTTTCGATAAATTTCATAGATAAAATCACTATTTAGTTGAACCAAAGATGATTACATGAAATATCTATACTAGAAGTAAATTGAATAGGTACGTAAAGCGAGAATTCTAGTGAGGAATCGTGCACTTCGTCATTGCGCGTTTCTGAATTCTGCTGTGATTAACGTATCCCGTGACTCTGCAATTGCCTAACAGTATATCAAAAAAGTTTATTCTACTATGATTTATGTACATTTCTAGTGTACCTCGTATTATTGTATTATAATCAAAAGTTAACATATAATAAACAAGTACACACTCCAAAACGATCCCTACAGTTTTTTTCTTCCTTTCTTTCACCTGCCAATGATCAGTCTCATTTCTTATCTTCCCTGTCCGTTACTGTTTTCTAATCTAGTCTTCCGCATCAGATAACTCGGTTATTATTGGGTGACTATAGGTGGAAATGACAAACGTATACTTTGAACCAAGCAGAAGTGACTCCAAAATAGTTTTCGAAATAATTTGAGAGATGTAACACTTCGTTTGAAGTTCTCAACCGAGGATAATGACGTGATTTTTTGATGAGATCTCATGGAAACCTCATAACGTACTCGCCATCTTCCAAACAAATGTAGATAGAAAATGAGAACTGAGTGAGATAATACACATGAGGTTAGCTCATGAGTATTGTCTCACCCAGAGTATTCAATTTACACTTTTGGGCAAGAAGCTGGCTCAGCAGTCAATGTCTGAATTGCTGTCGTAACCCAAATGAGTTGTAAACTAACCAGAAAACGGTGGTCTTGTTTTCTGTGGCAACTCCGATGGAATGGAGGTATCCAACGTGGAAGAGTATGAAATGGGTGAGCACGAATTGTAAGATCTGGAGGGTAGTGATGTTCTGGGCAATCCAGGCAGGAACTCGCACTTTGAACGAGCGCAGCATGTAGTAGCTGAAAAGAGGTATATAAAACTTACGATGTTTAAGATTATGTTGTACAAACTCTTCTGTTTCGAGTTCCACATGTTGATTTCGGCATAGTTTTGATGTTTTCTTATCCTTTTTGAGAAATATTGACATGTTTCGATAGCACACCTATCCAAATTGGTGAAATAAAAATATATAAGCCACTCACCCATACATAATAGAATGAACAGAGAAGTTCATCCAGGTGATCCACGAGTTGAAGGCAGTGTCGCGGCTCTACGAGTAGTACGCGTAGTTCATGGTCAGGAAGTGGTGGTACCTGGAAACGTTACACTTGACTCGGAAGAAGAACAATTGACCAACACATTATCGAGGTCTGTACATAAATGAATGTGAATGTACGTGAATGTTGTACGTGAATGTTCATAAGGAATATATGTTCACAAGCAGTTATCTTCCCCCTCCCTCCAAGAAGTTTCTCGCATGTCACTGGATCAATGCCAACAGAGCATTCGATAGTCCACCATGAAGACTTCTATGAAGGAAGGGGACCAAGACCTTACAAGAAACTGCTGCTACAAAGATCTGTGACATGTATGATGAACACCGCCTCGTAACGAAGCGACGTGAATAAATAAATATGAAATATGAATATGAAATATGAACGTGAGAAAACCCATCATTATCATGATTCTCCTCATGATTTTCATGTCATGCGATATTTCCCAATTTCCCATCGATTTCGAAATAAAGCATTCTCCTTACTTTTCATGCCAAACTATGTGTTTTGGGAAACTACGAAGAATTTCGCGAGAATTTTCTCAATAGTCATGATATCGTGAGTTTCTTACTAGCACGACAGATTGACCATGTCATGCGCATGTCAATCGCTAAAACATGTTCCAATACTCACCAGTGAAGGAAGATAAGTGGTTTCTTCTTAAGAACAATGAACAGAGTATCTCCGAACTCGAACATTTTACTGATCACAAACACCCAAGTCCACCAGCCGGAAACACCTCTGACGAAGTCTCCAGTCTGTGTATAGGAAGCTGAAACGAGGCAATTAGGGTTGTCGAAGTCGTGCTCGAGGCTCGAAAGTTCCTGAGTCTAGTTCGGCTCGAAATGTTTGTCCAAACTCGATATTTTCTAAATCGAGCAAGCATGAAATTCTGGACTTGATTCACAAGCCCACAGGCAAATCACAAATAATGGTGGTTGATTCACGTAAAAATGTTTTGAAACTACTTTTTTCTCTCGTTTCCGATGTGGTGAACTTTAAAAAGTATAACCTTCAATAGAGAACTCACAAACGAATCCTCTTTGATAAATTTCGTGTAACAATCCAAATCCGGTGACAATTCCTCCCAAGGTACTGAACACGGCCAGACACATGTTCCAGAAGTTGAGAAGGGACGTCAACTGAAAAGTTATGTCAAATAACAATGAGCATTCATTTGCCAAAAGAACACACACAACCCAAAATAAGTCTATTGATGTTAATTTTCTGTAAACCATTTTGTGTTAATTCCATAAGACTCCCTCCTTTGAAACCCAGATTGAAGCTATTGTTTTCGTGAACGGCACAGTTTTCGATTTACGGCTAAAACGGGACGGGATCAAAGTACAAAAGCGGTCCAGACCAGAGTGTACAGTCTTACAGTTAGGACCTCTCTCCTGAGCGAAACCTATCTCGAACGTCTAGATCCCTTCCCCTGTCAAAGCAAATGAAGAGTGCAGGCTTAAAGAGACGCAGGCTAGAGCATACTTATAGGATAATCATGCATACGGCCTCTGAGTATACTTACTTCAAATGGTTTTCTGTTCGTCATGAATGCCTTGAGGGAGAAAATGGTGACCACGTAGGCGCAGGATATGAGGAAGGCCGGGTACTCCACCGACTTGGTGTACTCCTTCGCCAGCTCATAGTCGAACGGGTAAGTCGTGGCTACTTGTAGAAATGACGTCATACTGAAACAAAAATACGGAATAAACTATTTTTTCTATCAAGCAGTGAGTATTGAAGTGCCCTATACAGGATAATGAGACTTTTGAAAACATCGATTCGTGTTTGAAAAGCGTTGAATTGGGTTGCTTATTAGTTCGGAGTTTTATGTAATCTTAAACCACAACTAAACTATTATGGGAAATAATTAATGAAAAATACAATCTGAAAGAAAACGTGTTAGGGGCGTAAAAATCAATCACAGTGATTTGGTCGCTAAAAAGAAGGTCTTTGTGTTCGAAAGGTTGAAAACTCATTATATACCCCGTTGGAATGGGGTCGCTGAAGGCCGAGATGGCACCACAATTTATGGAAACCAATTGTCGCACAGCTGATGTTTAATGACATCAGATAAGACGTACAAAAAGAACTTTAATATTTAGTTTATACGGCATTGAAAGCAGGAAAGATTATAAGTAACAGACACAGTGTTGCAGTTTCGTATTGTTTGCATTAAATAAGTTGTGAAGAAACCCAGAAACAAAACCTGACGCGAGAAGATGAGGTCTGTATTTGAATGATGATTCAAATATACCGTGATTCGGATTACTTAGAAATCTAAAGTGGTTCACTGTCGAAATAAGCGGGTTTTAATTATGTACCTGGGTAATGTAAGTACCCAGCTCAACTTTCAGTTATATTATAGGTCAAGGTAAAGGTCACGTGAGAAAATCGTGCACTTTTCTTTTAAAGTTCTCGCAGTCCTACGTGTATTACATGGTTTACGTGAAGATGCTTTGACTACTACTATACATATTTTTATCGCGCAGCTGCAGAAGAAAGGGGGCGTGGCCGAAGTGTTCCCCTCTGGTGTCATGTTTATATGCTAGTCGTGTTATCAGTAAACAAAATGGGGTGGTGGAGAGATCGGAGACGAACTTCACGTGAATCAGAGAACCATCAGAGATCATTGAAGTAGAGCAACTTTGTCGGAACCACGGAAAAACATCCCATTTCACTAGGTGAGGGTTCAACATGGTAATAACACGAATAAAATTTGCAGTATGTCGGAAGAATATGAAGCATAAACTGTGCATAATTGTTTTGACGTTATTGTGTACATTCTCGCAATATAACCGAGAAACATGCATTACGTGTATCTCACAAGTTCGGAAGAGAGTGGGTCAATACAGCTTACAGTGAGTGCCAAATGTATAGGTTTCTGTCTCTTGACGGAACCGAACCTGCGAGCAAAAGTTTCGTAGCAAGGCGCTAACCACTGCGCCTTTAGAGCATATAGAAGCAAAGCTTTGCAATCGAAGACATGTGTACCTACACAGCGGAGAGTGAGATGTACAGTATTCTCCCTTCTTCCCGTTGGCGACGACTATACCTCTCGGTTTGAACCGTTGTGTTTGGTGTTTCATCATAATGATAATATAAAGCTCATTCGCATAGGGTTCATTCCGCCATTTTTAGCCGAAACTCGAAAACTGCACCATGCATGCAAATCTTACAACTCAGATAGTGTCATGCCTTTGAAGTCGAGCTCGAAATACGAAATCACTTTTCACAAAACTTGAAACCTCAAAATTTTTACTTGAACTTCCAACAGCTTCGAATAACTGAGTACACTCTCTCACGAGCCTCCCAGCCAGAAACGATACTCGGCAATTTTAGCACGTTCACCCGTCTATAACGTGTTTGCACGTGAGAAACTCGCCCGTTCACTCGAATCGATCCACGACTTCATTTTCATTCTCACGAATTGTTGTGCTGGGAGTGGTTGGCGGCATGGAGACCGTTCGGTTCCTTTCTTTCGGCTACACTGTCGAAGCAACTACAGAAGAAATCAGGTATACAGTACTCCGTTTCAGGATAATATTCAGAACTTTAAAAATACGGATACCCTCTTCTATGTTGTTTACTAGTTTGGGATTTCCTAAAAGTTTTTCCTGGTCACCAAACCATTCAAAAACCTGGTTATCTCCAACCTACTACGCGGTTTTTAAACAACTGTTGAGTGCTAGCACAGTATTTAGGTCCTGGTAAAGGAAAAATGACCGAAATAGCCGAATCTGTTCACATTGTTCTACTTTTAGTAGTATCAGTGCATTTTGGACGAAGCTTGCGAGTTTTGATGTATATTATGCTTGACGGACTCTACACTACCAATCGACCCTATAATATTCCGCACTAATTTAATAACTTTGAAATCTCTATTTTCATTCATACTAACATCGACCCACCCGATCACATTGTACCGCCTGCCAGAAAAACTCCAACAAACGGAAACGAACAAAAAACCAGCGCCAAACCTAGTGAGTTTTCAAATAGTATGAGTAACAACTACAGGTCTAATTGAGCTCACATTCCGCGCCCAAAATGAAACTGAAATTGACTCACCGTACCGCAGTTCCTCAGAAAGACATATTTGAGCTGAACGGTTTATTCTCTCATATCACGCTGTAGTTCTAGACATCGTCAAATCGACCATAAACTTCTACCCATAGTGTGTACGGTTCTCTTATTGCGGCGGACCACAACCGATATCACCACAGAATCATATATGAGATTCACGTCTGACCACTTTTTTCAGGTGCCTCCAGCTCCTACCCATGTTTAAGCATGTCCGACTTTGAGCCATTGTACATGGTGTCCTGCATATTGTATTTCCGAGACGACGACAACAAGGTACGGAAGTCATTGAGAAATATGAATTTTCATTCTCGTCATGATTTTCAGTTTGCTTGCTATAATTTAAACTGGAAGTACTTCATTATCATAACGAATCGGAGTGAATGATGAATAAATAATAGGAAGCGAATCGTAGAACCTTAGAATAACTCGAAAACCATACATATCAACTCCTGAGCCAGGTTTTCGATCTTCATATGGATATTTTGGTAAATTCATTCAACGTTCAGATAAGACGTAAGGAAGTGGAGGTGGAAGTGCGCAGTTCGGCAACGATAACACGACTTCTGCAGGGAGCCATTTCACTCAGTGGGACGTTGAGAAGGTTGAACATTTTATATATAAAATCATTATTAAATCATTTATTTTGAAGTAGTGTCACGACAGCTAAAAGAGACTGACAATACTGAAAACACTGTAAACACTCAAGAAATCACAAGAAAATTGATGAATTTGAAAGATCGAAAGATGGTCACCGAGTGCATGTGCTGAGAAGAGCTTTGATCATCTATAGAGCCCGATCCTTCTGAATAAATATTTGTATGTTGCTCAATTCAGCTGTGTTGGTAGTTCGATTCCCCTGAATTTCGCTCGAAATCAGTACATTGTGGTTTTTTTACCTCTTTCAAAGTGAAAACTAACACCAAAAAATTCAGACTAATGCAGAATTGCCGGGAACATTGACTTTTTACCCCCCACCTTTCTGAATTTGTATTGCGTTTGGGGACTGGTAGTTTGACCCCCCCCCCCCCTCCGGGGGGTGATAATTCAATTTATCACCTGCAATACAAACGTTTGAGGGTGGGGGGTAAAAAGTAAACATTTCCGGTATGGAAGTTCAGCCCCCCACTCGTTGAAGTTTGACCCCCCATCGTTGAAGTTCTACCCCCCGCCGACCCAGGTGGGGGGTAAATAGTAAATGTCGAAGTTGAATTTTGACCCCCCCCCCTCTCCTAGATTTTCAGGTTTTAGCTTCGGTAGGGGGTTGAAGTGCTACGGGGGGGACCCAACTAAAGTGGGGGGCGATACTTCAATTTTCCCGAATTGCCAATGGATCGTTCATTATCATATCATTTACCAATATCTCATAATGTGCTTCGCATACCGCTTGGTAATTTTTGAATTCTAGACGAAAGTCGTGTTCTGGACGAGTTTTTCAAATCATCGGAGAAGAAGCAACTGAACCAGTTGAGCTAAACTACACGCACTACAGGTATTTTTGACGAAAACTATTTACTTTCCCTCCTATTTTTGCTCTCATCTGAAATATAACATTGTACTTCTCCTTTATTTCTGATGGTGAATGATGAATGACGACACTCTCAAAACATTTCCATTCCGGGCAAATTGTAGAAAAGCTTCTTCCTTCACTTACTTATATCATTCTCCATTCAAATTCGTGAAATTGGGAGAGAGTGGTATGAGAGCCTCTGCTCAATCTATTTTGGCTATGGTGGAATTCCACATTGCTTCGCAAATCTTACTTTCGGTGTTCTTTTGGGGACTTTTGATATTTTTTCAGAGATTTGTGCGCCGAAACTCTGCATGATTTTGACGAGACCAACCAGACACTTTCCCTCGTTTTTGACATGGTCGGCAGAATGGTTGAGGTGAGCGATAGAGCGAATTATTCTGATAATTATTTGTACGAACATAGCCCCATTAGTTCAAAAAACCTTTGGTGAAACCCTGAGTGACATACACCAGGAAACTGGCACCCATTATAAAAAACAGCGGAGAGGTTTCAATTAATGTGTTCTATTCAATACGTGAGACTGATACTGAGACACCGTCCTCATTATGTAGGTATATGATCAACTTGATATCGATATGGTTTCCGGAATTGAACTCCAAATCTGCGGAAAATACTGGGGCGTGAAACGTTGTTTGGTTAGACCTTCACAGTAGTACCACGCGGAATTCGTTACTGTTTCCTTTCGATGAGGTTACTTCTGTTTCGTATAACGTGATCAGCGCTTGTTTGAACGTGCAACACGTGCGATTGGTTATCACTTTGTTTTGCAGAAGTATCCCAAAATGCCGCAGAACTCGTGGAGGGAATGGAAGATTGTCGCATAGAATAGATGCAAAGAAGAAACTGCAACCAATATGCGCGATTTCTCAAAACTAGCTCTAATCATGAAATAAACAAATAAAGATGCAATTTTATTGTTTGGAAATACTTCTCGTGCTGCATCGAGTTTCGTAAGACTCAATGCAAATTACTTGAAAATTTTGTTGGTATGAACTACTCTCAATTGTTTAAATCAACTTTATTCGACAGTGGGGGAACATTGACTTTTTACCCCCCACCTTTCTGAATTTGTATTGCGTTTGGGGAATTGTAGTTTGATCCCCCCCCACCGGGAGGTGATCATTCAGTTCATCACCTGTGCAATACAAAAGTTTGAGGGTGGGGGCGGGGGGCAAAAAGTAAACCGGTATTGAAGTTCAGCGTCCCACTCCTTAAAGTTTGAACCCCGTTTTACCCTCCGCCGATCCAGGTAAGTAGTAAATGTCGAAGTTGATTTTTGACCCCCCCCCCCCCCTCTTCTAGATTTTCAGGTTTAGCTTGGGTGGGGGGTTGCTACGGGGGGGACTCAACTAAAGTGGGGGCGATACTTTAATTTGCCCGACAGTGGTATGAATCCTGTTTCTATTATGAATCCTGTGTTTTCATTTTCGTTCCTTCAGAAGTTGAGTTCTACAAATGTTTAAATCGGAGTAAATAATACATTGTGTTGCAACGCACCAATTCGTTGTCTTGGCACGTGCAAGAAAGGGAAGAACTCCATAACTAGAGATGTTCCTTTCTTTTTTACGGATACCAGAACTAGGCGTGTTTTGTTGGAGGAAACGAATGAACCACTTCACTCTATTGTATTGAACCTTTTGAGAATATATCAGAGGCCGTATGCATGAAGCATCATTCACTGAATCTCAAAACTCAAGGCAACGCTTTGTATCTCGCCATTCTATGGAATCTTTATGTTTTCCTTGATGTCGCAAGGAATGTATAAAGTGTTTCAATTAATGCTACACCGTGTTCCACATTCTGAGTTCACGCTCAGAATACAAATGACATTTGAAAAAACATGGTTAAACAGCGAACACCATCTCAATCCGTTTTCGATTCAACTTTACTCAACAGAGTATTATCGAACGCAAAAAATGTATGATACAATTGAAAGTTTACGTCGTTCAGGTTACACAAATTTACCTCGTTGCTCTTCAAAACTTAATAATTTTGCCTATGTTGTTCGTTTCTGAGTCTCAGTTTTTTGAAGTATTCAGATGGGAATTATATTCTTCAAAACTTTATCCCGAATGTTCCAGATAAATGAAGATTGTTCTCGCTGCCCTGTTATTCTTGACTATAACTTTATCTGTGGTTTCCGGGCATTACTGTCGTGGTTTCGACGGAACTGCGGAAGAAAAATACGCAGCCAATGCACGATGCGATCGATATTGTGTAAGTAAAGCTTCTATTGTGGGTGAAGTACTATGTTTTGTTTGTTCATCTAAAAAACCTTGGTCTGAACGATCCTTTGAGAAAAGTGTTGAATTCACCGCGTGCTTCTCTTCAGTATAGTCGCCATTTTCCCCATAAAGACAGCAGAGGGTTCAATTGATTGAACGATGCGGGGCGAGCGGTCGTTGATTATCTGCCAGCAGTTGAGAGAGTGAGTAGATCAATGATACGCAGACAAACTGGCCGCTCGCCAAACCCCGTCCCATATAGTCGATGGTACGGTGTCCACAACGGTTTGACAAAGCCTATAAGTCGGAAGCCTGCCTATGCTTTCTCTTCGTAGTTTGATCCCGCTGCTGTTCAGATGTTTTGGCTCGCATCAGGATCAAACTACAACTAACATTTAGTTTATCCCAATTTGAATAGGTTTTTCTATGTGATATTTCACTGTTTTCAGCTATCAGGTGGAGAATGTGTCTCGAACAAGTCATGCAAATGCAACAACGCCTTCGGGGGATGAGAACAGAAACACAGTTGTCAGATGCTCTCAATGTACTGTACCACGTAATGAATCAATCGAAATTCACTTTTTTCCCTAATTTAACTGATTGAAAGTGTGTTATTTTTATATTACGTGTTGCTAATTGAGTGGGTGACGATTAAGCTCCAATGCATTGAGCTACAACCTATAACTCAAGAATAACATCAACAGAAGGTTCAAAGTGTCACAATGGGTAATTCATACGGATACACTATATTGTGAAAGTTTAGATTGAAGGAATTAATACAGTTCTGAATAATAGACATCCGCTCAATGGGGTTAAGCTTAATCGTCACCCCATCGCTAATTCGTGTCGGAGAACTAGATTTGGACTTTCTCGAACGTCGTCGTCAACTCACTCGAGAAACGGTGTGACAAAATGTATGATCGTCATAAATTTATTGTTGTCATGTTGAACAAAGTCATCATATATGATGATTGTGTGGGTTCATGTTTTGCTGGACGTGACTTGAAAAGCGAGACGAAGTTATGTAAGAAAGTAACGGAAAATATAACCGGGAACGGGTTGAGACCAGTGGTCGTATTCACCAGTTCTCGGGAAGCTGAAGTACCTTCTCGTGGGAAGGTAGAGCAGAGAATTAGTGGGCTGTTGAGGGGAGACCAGAGGCGCGGGAAGCTATTTTACCTTCCCGCATCATTGGTAACTACGACCACCGGTTGATTCGGTTGACAGCACTGGTTTTCGGAGTCCTAAGCAGCGTTGAGACTTTCCCTTGTGTCTCTGTCCCCCCTGCACCACTCAACCTGGAAAATCCAGAAAACTACTTTTCTGTAGGAAAAACTATTAGAGAACTTATATGAGAACGACACGTATCTATGGACAACTTTGTGGAATAGTCAAAAAGTAGGTTGTTTTATAAAACTTTTCGAACTTCCATTATACGTCGAAAAAATCTGAAAATCGTGACGCAGTGGGATCGGTTCACGTATTATTTCTTTTTGACTCAAAATTCTTTGGTGTTCGAGAATAAGATCTGATGTCTGGTAATTTCCACTGAATTCCTTCATGTCTGCCATACAGAGATTTGATGTACTCCCAATTCGATGTTCGCGGAGCATCATCTAGAGTGCTTCTGTTTATTCACCACATTCATTCCTAGCTTTTTCGTGAGCTTGGAATACGAATTTTACCTTAGAATTGATTTAAAAGGGTCGCGGTCGATTGTCTATTCAGTTCTTCCTTCAATTCAGTTTGATGTTTGCATACCCTACCAATTTCTTTGACCTTGTTCTCTGAACGAAAACCGATAAGTCTCTGAGCACAACTAACACAGTCCTCTTTTTCTAAAAAAAAACTATTGGTGGTATAATATCGAACAACAGTAGTAGGGCAAAGCAGAATCGGTCTAAAATAAATCTACCATCTGCATTTTCACTTGGTTCTAGTCCTCAACCCTCATTGCAACTTCAAACGTTTTCCGGACGACGGGAGCAAATTTGTGAAAAATTTCAAGAGGAAAAACTAGACACCTCCTGGCTCTCCAGATAATAAACCGTAGCGGTAAACCGTAGCAAAGTGTTACCAGAGTGATTACGTTGCACCTACTATTTGTAGTTCTCTAGAACGTTCCTTTCAGTTTGACATTTTCCCACTAAGGCTGTTTTTAGAACAAGACTCGTACAGTGTATGGTTACCGTATCCCTCTATGTTTGTCATTCTATTCCTTTTTTTGAGAAAATTTGTGCATTATGGCGTGTAGCGAGTTCAAACTACAACTTTATTCCAGGAATGAGATTCTTCGTCGTTCTTCTGTGTCTGTGCGCTGTGGTCGTCAGTGTGACAGCGACATTTATCCGAGCAGATTGCGCGGGATTTGACGGAACATCAGCCCAAAGAACGGCTGCCAATCTCGTATGTGCCAAGAAATGTGTGAGTTAATAGTCGTCGTCCCGAAAATTTCGGTGGTTCACTGAATATTTTTTCTAGGAACTACCTCGACTCATATTGATGTGATTCAGATTGGATGAAGTAAAGCTTAATTTTTCCGTAGTTTCCATTGGTTCCTATCATATCCCGAGTACGTATGCTAGAAGATCCCCTCCCCTTCATCCCATTCTGCGTCTCTCGTTCTGCCTCACTATTTCTTGTCTCCTACATCCCGGCGAGATGTAAGAGCAGAGAAATAGCGTAAGTTTGAGGAGACGCAGGATGGGATGAAGGTGCCGGTATCTTCTAGCATACGTACTCCGGACTCAGGTCACAAAGGCTGTAACTGTCTGTTGGATATATGAATTGTTTCAGTTCTACGGCGGCCATTGTGTATCAGCTATCGATTGTGAGTGTAACGTTCGGAAGTGAGACTGGATCGATCGATAATTATGTACTCGCTAATGAATTTATCAAATATCTCCTACTGTTTGACTCGTAGTGTTTCTCATTGTCGGAATTTGTCTGCTCGTGTCAACCCAACATTTGAAATATGATTAGTAGATTTCCTCGATGAAATTGAACTCGGAACACTGCCACAGCAGGTCGTGTGTAATTGCTGAGAGAGGCTATGTCTTCTGATAATGGTACTAGCTACCGTATACCGGTATACTTAATAAATGGCTCAACGTCTTTGTCGTCGGTAATAAACAATCGAGGAAAATTAATAGCGTACAGTTAAATTTCGAAGTTCAAAAGCTGGCAGCTGGAAGTTTCCGCGATTAAACGTGTATAGGGTAGAACAGGTTTAATTTTTCTCAGGATAACTGACCAACTGTCCTGCCTTCATTTTGCCTTTCGTTGTTCATTGGCCGGTTGTGGGAGGAGTATTCAATGGCCGCGCAAAACGCCCCGCCCTCCACGATTGGTACCGGAAACCCACAAATTTTGCTGCAACTTCTGAACAAATGTCTGGTGGACGAAGAGGATATAGACATCGATGTATACTGTGCTGTATGGAAGGAGCTGTGTGGGTAAGTAACTTCGTTTCCCTTGGATCATTCTAAAGGGAGAGGCAGTATTTTCCTTGTGGTTTGATTTCGATACACTATAATACGACTTTGGTACGAGAAACAACGGATGACATACCGCGTATTGGCTTGCGTCGGGAAGAGGAAACCATGCTTAATACTTCACACATTTCTTTGGAATAAACTGGTTAGATGAATATTCTTCTAAATTATTTTACACTAGACTAACAATTATATTATCTTTTATGTCGGGAGAATTTTCTGAAGCATAGTGTAGTTGAGTGAAGTTACAGTTCGCAAACATTCCAGCTAGACTCGGAAAACGAACTAGAAGTTTTTTACATGTTTATACAGTTTGTTGTAGAGAATACACTTCAACGAACAAGTTCCGTTTTGAAATTCCAGATTTCTCTCCAAATGGGGTGTTGTGTTCAAGTTCGTTGTTGATGATGTGAACACAAAAGTCCAAGGAATTGAATCGATACGGGCCGAAACACCTGATCGTACCAAGTAAGACATTCTGTGGAATTTATAGATTGATTGACTCAACATGAATTCATCTATTCTACTCTGTATCAAATTCACAAGCTTGCAGTGTCCTACAATTAATTCTGATTCGAATAATATGCACTCCGACATTGAATGCAGCAAAACTATTTTTTTTCTTAAGTGAACGATAACGTACTGTAACGAGTGCTGTAACCGCAATAGCCACCTTTGCTGCTAACCCGCATTGATCTCAGTATTCAGTGTTTGCAATACAAAATTCTTACGAAGTACACAATAACAACATGAGGAATACAGTATCCGTCTGAACACATGTAATGTCAATTTCTACAGCCAATTTTGTAGCGGGCTGGCAAATTCTGACAAGAAAGTGTGCAGGTCAAAGAAACGCAAACTGTCTGATACTGTCCGCGCGGCCAATTCACTGGAGAACCGGGTCCTTCCCGAACCGAACCTCGAACCGATCACTGGAGAACCGAACCGAACCGACCCAACCGGATCGTATACAAGGTGAAATGAGTGGGAATGCACTAATTTTACCTTGTAATTTTACCCCCGGTTCAAACCTTTCACTGGAGAACCGGTTGGTTTAGAATGTCGGTTCGGTCAGTTCACTCGGTTCGGTTCTCGAGTGACCGGTTCGGTTCGGGAAGGACCAGATTCTCGAGTGAATTTGCCGTCCGCGCCCTCATCGACCTCCATGCTCTCTGGCTTTGTAGGTGGCGAACGCCAATATTTTTGGAGATTCTGAACCCTGTTATGCATGTGCTAGTGTGTAGATTTTCACACGATTTAAATATTCAGAACTTTGCTGTCCTTGACCTCTTGGGAAAATGAGATGGGCACCTTGCGAAACTATGATCCGAAGAGCGGCACTGTCAATGTACTGATCTTGCACAGGTCAGACGTGATTCACGAAGTTTACTATGAAGTATGAAGCTAACCGTGCTTCATGAAATATCATTATCGACTCTTCTTGTCATTTCCAATAGAAGCAGCTCCTCATTTAGAATGTATTCTGGCCACTTACCAATAACGGTTTATTCACAAAAATATGAAATCCAGCAAAATCCACGCATATGTGATGTATACACAAGCAACGATGCAAATGTTTAGAGCCATGTATTTTGTAGTGGCCCTGATCGATGGAGTTTACGAAGCTGCTGATGACAATGCTAAGGTGTGTTTCAATGATTTCAAGTCTAATGAAGCAAATTGACATGTAACGTTCATGGAATATAGCACCTGGCTTAGATGGCGAATTGGATAAATTAGCATTGAAAATTTCTTGAGCGTAGGTTGCGAGATAATGTTTTTCATAATCACCCTTCCATTATCTAGTTAGAAAAACTGTTTTATATCAAACTTCAAGATCATGTTCAAGGAAAAACTGTCGGCAATTACCTAGTGCATACTCGAACTCGAACTAGGGTAGCTTTGAATTTGAACAAAAGTCAAACAGCCTCTATTTCAGACCGAGTTCACAATTGAATCAATCCAGTGCAAGAATAACAAGTGCATTTTTGTACCATTCTTGTTTACTAGGTATCCACAATAGGAAGAGCAGCGTACGATCGAACATTGGCCAAGCATCATTCGTGGCTAGTCCGGAAAGTGGTCTCTGGGGCAATGATTGCCTTACCCTACCGAAAAGATGTAAGTATCAGCGGTATACATTTGGCTAGCTCCTATTTTCTGAATATTTCCGCATGTTTTCTATGTGTAACTCAAACTCAAGTCCCAAATTGAGCACATTTCTAATACTTTACGAATTTAGTTCATGGCGTCAATGCGAGGAAATATGTCCCCTAGCGAAGATGAGCGATTCTACAAATCATTCGATGCGGCAACAACCAAAATTCAGGACAGAGTATCAGCCGTTCTCGAGCACTATGAGATGACACACTTCTCCAAGCACTCTTAAGCAGAAATTCATCAATCGATATTATTTTTTTTACAGAAAGATACACATTGATCCAATGAAAAATTTACTCAATACTTTCTTCCCTACCATTCAATCATGAACACAGAATATCATGAAAACAATCAAAAAGTTTGAAGGACGTCGAGAAAACTTCAAATGGAACAACACTGAACACCGGAGTTGTGATGAAAAGGAGAAAACGAGTACGCAAAAGATCGAAATAACAGCAGAGCTAGGAGTCAATTACAAGCTGACATAAAACTACTCTGAATTAGTGAAAAACTGCAAAATGACCCGTAGCTCTACCATCCTAATCGGCAGATAGACGCTTGGTTGGAAAAATGACTTTGATCTATCTTCTCTTTCCATACTTGTTCTTTCCACCGCGACCTCCGCCGCGGCCTCCTAGGCCTCTTCCACGTGCCAAATCCTCCTCGTTCAAGAAAGACGCCTCGTTTTCCTCCGATTCAGAGCCTCCAATTTGAACATTGAATGCAACAATTGACCTACATGAATTCACAATTCTAATCGTACGTTACACCTACCAACTATTTCTCGAATGCTGATAGAAAGGCAAAGGCACCTCATAGCTCAAACATATCCTTCGCTATTCCAGAACAAACTGGCATTTAACCAAAATTAAACAAAGGCGATGATTAGTGGTAATCCTTTAATGACGCTTCATTTCTGCATGAATCTCAAAAACGAAGAAACCATGAATAATATCCGCAACTCACTCTCCTCGTCGCTGTCGCTCTCTTCCTCTTCACTCTCTTCTTCATCACTGCCGCTAGATGGGAGATCCGTATCAGACTCGGCCTTCTCATCTTCACCGCCCGTACCACCCATGTCTTCTGAAAATGACAACTATTACACAATGTGAAAATAAACCGTTGAGAGGTGACCAGAAATTGGACGTTTTCCGTTATATGGCGGCCACCAGCATAATTTCCCTCACACGATCCGTTCCTCAGATCCTAGAGTGCTCTAAAAATTGAACGGTCGTGGAATTCACTTTCCTTGCAATCTCCTTTCTTCCGACTATAAAGAAACACGTATGTGATGATCTCTCAAAGAGTGGCAGGATGAAAGCAAAATAAATTTGATTACTGGCCATGTTCATCTTCGTGATAGTTGCACTTGATAAAACCAAGGAACTAACTGAATACAATTTCTCCTTCATCTTGCTCATCGTTTTCATTGATTTTAGCATTCTCAGGCAGTTCTCCTTCAGATTTCAATCGTCGAGCCTCATCCGGAGTGTACTTCAAGATGACGTCAGCCTGAAAGAATAACCCATGTTTGAAAGAATGAAATCACGACCACAATATTCACCTCATCAGAGACAGGATGCGAAATTCAATAATTAGTGTTTGATATAACAGACATCGAATTTAAAAAAAAACAAGTTTTTCTAAGTAAAAGTACAAAACTGACCTTGTCATCCTGGTAATCACGAAGACCGAGAAGAATTATGTCTCCAGGATTGATCCACACCTTCTTTCTGAGTTTTCCTCTAATATGACAGACACGCTGCTTTCCATCAAAGCAGAATACATGAACTCTTCCATTACCTAGTAGTTTGATGACTTGTCCGTACTCTGAAAATGTATGTTCTCGAATTAAAAAGCTTACAACAAGGGAATACTTCCATTACCTAGTAGTTTGATGACTTGTGTGTACTCTGAAAATGTATGTTCTCGAATTAACAAGCTTACTACAAGGGAACTTTTAGAGCATTGTATAAAATCTGAAATTTCAAAAAACGTGCTTCTCCCGAATCCGAATTAAGCAAAACTGAGCAACGAAGGAAATCACTACAAATCATTTGACCGCAAAAAACCATAGTTTATCTAGTAACGAGAATGCTCATATTTGCGAGAAGAACAGAATATACATGACAGTACCTTGTCCGGGCTCTTTTTTGTCCAACTCTCGCTTCATGAAATCGTTCTCATTCTTTCCTCTTCTACGATTTTTTCCTCCCTTTCCCTTATTCTTGGGCATAGCTTAACTGAAACATGTGCCATTTGGTAAAAAGCAGCCTATTTAACATCTATATAACAATAAAACAGACTAAAAGTAACAAGAAAATAGGCATTTTGGGAGAATACAATTTTTGAATGATGCAAGTCTAGCCACGCCTTCTTTGCAGCGAGGGCGCACTGAATTGCAACGCCGGCATTTCTTTGCCTAAACCGACTACATATTTGTTAAGCTTGAAACGTACGCAAAAATGGTGTTTATTGTTGAAAATTGTGTATTTTGTGTAGAAAAAGAGTAGTACAAGAAACAGATATTTCGAAAATCGAAGATAGAGCATATTCACGGTTCATGCCAATTTATCCGAAGCCCTAACTTTACAGAAACAGTTTTGAGGGCCGACCTAATTTTTCGTCTCAATTTGTTTGTAAACAAAAATGGTCACAAAATTAAGCGTATTTAGAAATGAAGCATATTTTATTGAGTTTCAGTTCTGCTTTGTTTCGGTTATCTAAAAGTTATTAACAGTTTTGAAATGATCAACAAACAAAGTATTCATATGTTTTCAAAAAAAAGTGGTTTGTGTCATCTACGAGCAGGTAGGACCATCGATCATTAACGTGACTAACAGTCAAACAAACTATTTTTTTCATAACAGATCGCTCGATTGACGAACACATATTCAAAATATCTCCAATGGAGGTCATCACTACCTTTAGCTTTCAAGTTTCATTCCGTTAATGACCTCTCAACCGTATTAATTTGTGTTGATAGCAAAGTTATAGTCATTCATTTAACATTTCAGATTGGCTCCAGTTGAGAGTCCATTCATCCACCAAGCGATTTTCTACCTTGCATGAGTGACCCGGTATCCAACGAACCAAACTCTTTGCATCTTTCTGCTGAGGTCAGTGTTTTTAGTTTTTCGTCTTCTAGTTAGGTTTTTGCCTGTCGTTATTGAAAACGAATAATGGAAGCGTTGTTCTTGTATAAGCTGGGCTGCTTAGATTTATCATTCTATTCTTGATTATACATAACTTAATTATTCGATTGAACTGCTCTCTAGCCTTCTGTCCAGAGACATGCATTTTCTATTTGTTTAGGGTGACGATTTGGTGACAACCTCCGAATCTTTCGGGGAAGGTTCTAATTCACTTGAAAAGTCATCGAACGTGGTCATTTCTGCAATTGACGAGGTTCTGACTGTTGTCTGTCACAAATACGACATAGAAAAGCAACAGGTTCGTTATTACGCGTTGAGTTTTGTTTTAAAACCCATCTCAACATCGGTAGACTGAAATTCATACTTAGAATCTTGGCTTACGCATCTAGGAACTGTGAACGAAGTACGCAACCTGAGCGGTGTTCTAGACAGAACTTGTGTATGGTAAATAAGACATGCTATTGTTTATTTATACTATGTTCAGTTTTTCTGAACATCGACAAGGCACAAGGCTAAGGATGGGTCGAGCCCGAAAATAGTGTGCTGGCAGAGGGCGCGGGAAGCTGCCGCTCTCTCAGTGAATTCGGCCACGATTCATATTTTTTACAAAGCCTAAGGATTATGTGGTATTTGTTCGAACGCATGAACATGATACATTTTATTTGTTGTTTCAGGTTTACCTGGGCGTTGTTCTCATCTGTTTTCTCTTCATAGTTGTATCATCAATCTCCCTCGCGTGGGCATATTACTCTCCAATAATCCAAAGTTTCTCACTCAACGAGGAACGTGCAAGAAAAGCAAGTGAGAAGGAAAAGGAGAAAAGTACGTTCCCTACTTAGCTGTTATCAAGTTTTGGGGGTTGGTGCACCCTAAATGCACAATAATTAATATGTTTTATTTTCGTTTCAAGTAACTGCTGCGATACATTAAATTTCGCAATGTTCCATCCAATTTTTCAGATGTTCGTTGATCGCAAAACGGAAACAGTTCACGAAACCCCATACCCTTACCCAATTTTCGATAAGATAACCCATAATCATGAAGAGGAACATTAATTGATAAAACCACCCATAAGGGTGAACATAAACGATAATCTTTGGCGAAACTGGCGCTACGGGGCTATGTTTTTCATTCGAACAATTTCGGATGTATTATTATATTGTTACTCAATTGAATAGGAAATTGTTCGGCTAGCTTTCACTTTCACTGTGTGTTCGTCTCAGTATTGACAGAAAAGGCTTTCGGGTCCGTTTCTGGAAAAATGAATGTACAATTTATACGGTTTTTGATCGTACAGTCAGCATTTTCAGAGAAAGACGAATAACTATGGATAAGTTCAAGAAATTCCTGAGAGACAAAAAGGTCGATAAGCATTTCAAGAGAACAGGACCGGGACAGAAGCTGACCGATTCATCTTCCTCCCAGACTCCGAGTATTGTGGCTGGAGCTGCACAAGTGTGTTTCTAGTTGATTCATGATATTTGATATACATTTTTTTTGAACTGATACGTTTCAACTCTAACGCTGCTCGTAAGTTCGTTTGTCGTCTCGTATCACAAACAACCAAGGACTTAATTAGGGTGTAAACGATACATACTATCCCCCAAATTTATATGTTACTTGAAATCATGTTAGTTTCTCGGCCTTTCACTGTCCAATATGCTTCTCCAGGGTTCTGGCATTGACAAAGTAGCCGCAGCAGATGTGGCGGCTCAGGCAGCACTGAAGCGGTTGTACAAGAATGAGCCCACGATTTCCTCTAGTCAAAAGAAGATTCAAATGCTGGTATGTGTGACTGATTTGGAAAAAAATTTAGTCTTCCCTTCAGTTTTTCTCCTAGTGTTTAGGTATGCCTTTATACTTCCAGCTTTATTTTTAGCCATAACGCTTAGTCACAACAATACAACGACAGATTTTTTGCTCTCCGATGAGCTTAATCGACCAAAATTATCTGACGAAATTTGGTTTCCTTTTATGTAATTGATGTAAGTCTTTGTGGATATTATAATATTATATTATAAATCATACTGTCGCTTATTTATTCATTTGACCATGTGTTTTTATTCTAGGCTCAACGTGAATTAGAGGAGGAAAGGAAGCTGAAGGATCCTGCGTATGCATTATCTAAGCTCGGGCTCGAAGAACCCAGGTATCGGTTTTACTTTGTCCACTTATTTTTTAATTTTTCTCCGTTCATTCTCATTATATTTTTTAAGCAAGTATGACTGGTATGTATATTTCAGTTATTGGTCTAGGACGCAGTGTTATCTTTTATCCAAGATTTCTCTTATACATTGGTACGTTAACTATCTGATTGTGTTGTCTCTAGGGAACCGGAAGTGCGAGAGTTTGAACATTCCGATGTTATTCAAGGCGTGTTCTATACTTGTGAATTGCTGGGAGACGATGTAGTTATGAAGAAGGCAGATGTGAGTTTTTTTGGTGATAATCACTACCCCTTTCCCCTTGTCATTTCGTATTCGGTTTACAACCGAGTAATTGTTGTAGAAAAGCATCTCAGGGCATCGTGAAATTGGCATATCATTAACAGGGGCGAGGGGCATGTTGCGCTCTGGATATTTACAAGATAATACTAGATTGTAATTGCATAGTCTTATATTTGTACCCCCAGATCCTGGTTGCAATCGAAGAGTTTCTACACGAGCAACTGGCTCAGGAAGGGGAAGATACCGTGGTTCCAGCTGTTCTTCTGTTGCACTCTCTCAACAAGAAACAAGCGAGAGAGGTTGGTGGTTTCGTTTTGAAAATCACGTGAAAGTATCTTTCAGATTTCTAACCGTATTCCAGAAAAGTTTCGCATTCGTTAGAGATGTGAAATGTGATATAAACTATTGTGTGAGCCACAATCCACTAGCTCAGCTGGATGTTTTACTATTTTGACTTTTCACTGACGATTATGTCAGTGTAATTATATGTAAGTGGCTGAGTGGTCTGTAATGTATGTTTTTTTCACTGAATGGTAACATGGAGAAAATCGGCATTCAGAGCTGATTCTAATGGTTGCGATTTGAGCTCTGATGCAGTCGCATATAACTGTATCTTGTCTGGTTCTGGGAGTTGGTAAATGAGCCAATGATGATCATTAAAGACAGCTATTGTTTTCCGAAATGTACGTAGTTTGTTAACAGGTGGCAGTGGAAACTCTGGGGAAGTACCTACAGAACATCATCGAGAATCCCACCGAACCGAAGTTCCGCCGCATACGTATGTCCAACAAAGCTTTCCAGGTACGTGACATATCGCGCGGAGCGCGAAGCGCTCTGCGTGAGTTGTCTTTGGTTTGGCCATTGCGGACTCGTTTTTTGCTTCTAATGGATAAAAAGCTTCAAATATAATAGTTTTTCGAAAACTAAAGAAAGAGAGAGAGTCACGAACTGAAGATTGTGTGAAAATTTGAGCCAAATCGGATGATTTTCGCTCGAGTTATGATTTCATGTCGTTGTCGAAAAGTTCCGCCGTAATTCGTCCCTCCTCCCTCACGGAATTCTGTCCGCATAGTATTGGAAAAACTACTGAACCGATTCAGCTGAAATTTGGAACATAAGTTCTAATGCAAAAGTTAGCCCCGCGCGCCAAATATGAGATGTATAGCTTCCCATTGGCGCCGGGCGCGGGCGCCAGTAGGCGCCAAAAACGACTATTGGAAAAACTACTGAAGCGATTTAGCTGAAATTTGGAACATGAGTTCTAATGCAAAAGTTAGCCCGCCGCGCCAAATTCGAGATGTATAGCTTCGCATTGGCGCCGGGCGCGGCCGCCAATAGGCGCCAAAAACGACTATTGGAAAAACTACTGCACCGATTCAGCTGAAATTTAAAACATGGGCTCTAATGCCAAAGTTAGCCCGTCGCGCCAAATATGAGATGTATAGATCCTCATTGGCGCCGGGCGCCAATAGGCGCCATTAATTGTAGGCAATTAAGATGTCTCAAACTGATAGAACATGAACAGTTTGGTGTAAAAAGTCTAGTTTCTCATACGGAACTAAAACTTTATATCTAGCGCGCGGACCAGGCGCCAAATGGCGCCAAAACTCGCACGCATGTCATTGCAGTACACATGAAATACCCTTCGGCGATTTCTGAAATGTTATGCGGGTTTCGTGAACCACTGTGCAACATTGGTATTGTTCTATTTTTGCAGAATACTACTGCTACAGTATCACAGCAATTCGTATCGTTCATTTTTTGCTGATATAGAGGTCAAACCAAACACAACTCACACATTTGTTGGTTCCCCCACTTTTTACTAATTCCCTTTACCCTTAGCTATTTGAGTGATACTATTACCAATTACCTACTATGTGCTCGTTAGCTCGTTATAAGAAAAGGTTGTAAATTAAGATTTGAATCTTCTATAAAGGCTCAAGGTTATATGCCATGGCCATGACAAGGACATCGTGTTTCAGTAAATAGACCATCGAACGGGTGCTCTGCGGAACTGCAAGCTAAAAAGTTATATATAGCTTGCGGTAGTTCCGCGGAGCGACTGAAACACCTACAAAAGTCCGCGGAACGACCGCGTGTTCATCTGAATATCTGTGTTTGCAGGAACGTGTAGCGTCTGTGAAGGGCGGCAAAGAGTTCTTGACTGCCGTTGGATTTGTAGAAGAAATGTTGGCCCCAAAGGAAGGAGAACCCGAAGAAGCGTTTCACGTCATGCCACTTTCACGCAGTGCTGAAGGTTGACATTTGTGTTTCAATATCAATACCTTGACTGAATCACTGATTGTTTAATTTACTCTTACTATTACCGTGGTGTTCAAATTTCTTCAACTCGTCTGATATAGTGCGTCTGCGTGACTAGAATTTCAAGTTGGTTTAACCGTTTACCCATTTTTTGATAACAATGAATGTAATTTCCTGAACCTTAAGTTATCGTTGAGATAATTCTCAGTCACAGGAAACTTGAACTCGACCCTTCATTCCTAATCTTTCAGATGATACCGCACATCTAGTTGGTGCATTGGAAACATTGCGAGACGGGCAGAGCGTTCCGATCAAAGTATCTCGTGACATGACGGTTAGTTCCTTTTTATGTCGTATCTATTTCTGACCGGATACAAACTTAGTTTCGGATCATTGATGTATTCACTCATGTTTCCAATATTTGCACATCTGCAATCCGTGTGATAAATACGCTTCCAAACTGATACACGAGCAGGTACTGGTATCATCTACTATTTCGGTCCCCAAAAAAGTTGAAATAAATCATTAAGACGACCAATTTCATTAGGAACGAAAATCTGTGCTTTGGAATCAGTTTGTGATCTTTACTATTTGAAAGTCATTTTTTTGTTGAATAACTTTCGGTCATCCGAAAATTAAGTCATCGTGTGAATATAGCCTACGCCCGTAACGCTTCTTTCTTTGCAGGTGTTCTCTTTGAAGGCAAATCAGCGTGTCACCGTTCCCCGACTTCCTGCAGAGTTCTTTGATCTGACCGCTGAAGAGGTCAAAAAGGAGCAGCAATTGAAGACCGAGGATGCGAAAAGGGTATGTATAAACCTTCTACTTTCTAACGTTGTGATCCGATGTTTAACCCCTCTAGTTTATTAAAGTGGATGTGTGTCGTGTGTGATCTTTGAGATAGCATTCATTGGTTTTTTAAAGTGTGAGTCGTGAGTGTGCAGTGTGCTCAAATATTTATTGTGTTCTCTGACATTTAAAGAAGAAGTGGCTGGGTTTGGAAATCACGACATATCATTATCATGCATCAGCAAATCATGGATTTTGAAAAAAATCAGAACGTTTTTCCAGATGCTAGCACTTCGTACACGTGAAATGCGTGAGAGAGATGAGAAGCTTCGTCAGTACAAATACAAATATACCCTGATTCGTGTACGTCTTCCAGATAGATTCGTTGTTCAGGTACGTTTTTTTTTTGATTTTTGTTTGTTGTATTCTTAATTACTCGAAAAAGTTGGCGTCGGTCTAGTTCTCTGTTCAGAAGTTCAGCTACCACAACTTTTGTTTTGTCTTTGCATTGACGCGCGGATTGGATGAACTGTAATTTTCCGTCGATGTTAAGGGTACCTTTGGTTGCTACGAGACTCTGGGCGCTGTGCGAGCTTTCATTCACGATCTACTCGCAACCGAAAGAGAGACCTGTGCTTGGGTGCTAAGAGACCCTATGAATGGAACAAAGGAAATGTCAGAGAACAAGTAAGATTTTAAGCTTTTATTAAAAATGTAGTAATTGAATGAAATGACATATTTGCCTGGTCTTTAAACCCATATATGATTGTATGTGGACAAATGGCTAACATACCAAGCATTTGTGCAGATATATCCTAGTCCTGATGTACCATCTTACTAACAAACTTTTTGGTCTATTGGAATATAATAGATGCACTTTACACTAATGGGGCAATGGAAATTCGTAAACTCATCTTAGTAACTAAGGCTTAGTTGTCAATTTATATTTTTGGGTAGACCTAATCGGTGCTTTGGACTTGTAATAGCATCATTTCTATCGTTGTTCAGATCGCTGGCCGAGTTGGGATTGGTGCCAGCCGCGGTCCTCCATCTTGACTGGCTGGATAATGTGGATGGGCCGTCACTGAATGCTCAATGTCTTGAAGCGGCTAAGGAGTTAGTTGTCTAATCACTCGTACTTGACAACCGAAACGTAATTTTTGAACATGACAACATATGGACCTGGATTAGTTTACTTGTTTCCGTGCTCTTCCCGTCTTCAAGTGATATTTATGTTCTGTGAGTTGTGAAGGTGTTCTTTTTAATGGGAGTACATAATATGTATAATGTATATTCTTTTAAAATTTGACAGGTAGGGTTGACTTGATGATCGTACTCTTCTCCTTTTTTGGGGGTTTCGCTGCACGGATTTGCTTCTAATGGGTGCTTCTTACTTTTTTCGCTAAAGTACCGTTTTATATCAATTTAACACTCTTTGAAACCTCTGATAATCTGGTGTCTCCGTTTGAGCTGAGCTCTTGCTTGTGAATACTATGGTTTTACTAGTCTGTTATAATCTCTTCTTTGATAATTTATCGGTGAGACTGTGTTGTGATAGCTATCCCTTTGTATTGTAAATTGTACTATAACGTAAGTCGCTGGTCGTATAATAAATGTGTTGAGTTGCTCCGTTCTTGTTACTTTTCAGTTTGTATTCTGTCACATACTTGAATGTTCGTTTATTACAGCCTCTTGTTTTGGAGTTAGTTCACATACCTCAATATTGTAGTAATCGAGTTGAATTCAAAAAATGCTTTCCTATTTGAAGATGGAGGTCACGGTGGATTCGAAAACGTTGAAGAACGTACCCGGAAAGGAACCAGGTTGGTATTTTGCATCACTAGTTAATTGGTTAGTAGTCAAATAGATTCTCTAGTTAGTTGGTTAGTAGTCAAATTCGTCTCATCTCATCGAAGTCTTATTCATTAATTATGAATTTAACTTTTACGTCCTCTGGCTGTTTGTGACAGCAAAATGAGGTAGATAGGTCATCTGCACTGGTCAACTATGAACACAATATTGTGAATAATATATGGACTCCGCTAGTACCCACAGTGTTACCCTAAGAATGATTAAGATTCTATATGTTTGCAGATTCATTACTACTGCTTAATCCACCACAACGACCCAACATAGGATCGATTCCGAAATCCGATGTATTTCAGAGGTAGTTTCAAAATCGAATTTCGACGCTGTACGTTTCTTTGTTAGTTAGTGTTCGCTAATGTAGATGTTCGAATCTTTGATTAAATATCCTACAGTGTCAAGTTTTTCCGAGTTGATAAAGTCCAAAACAGTCAAGCTTGATAGAAATATCGTGTGCTTGCAACGTAAGTGCATGTTTCAGACTCCATTCATTTCTTCCCCAGTTAGCGGCTGCCAATGAAAACCTTTCGGCGGATTCTGCAGTGGATGTTCAAGTGAGTTCAGAGAAGAAAGGGTGAGGGTTTACTGTTCGCAATGCTTCCCAGAAACAGTATCAGTCAAAAACTCCGAATTGAAAACACTGACGGGGAAGCTTCTGCCGAAGTTGAATTATAGTTCATAAAATTCTAATGTATGGAGTCCTGAATGATGGTTGTTTTAGTTCTTTGAATTACACCACGCCAGTCACAGCCCACAGGCGTTGTGTGCACTCAAACAATATATATTGTGTGTTATTATATATTTATTGTTAACATGTGGTTGATTTTTAGGTTCAACTTGTGGCCGCCACAACCTCAGACAGTAGCGATAGCGACAGTGACGACTCTTCCTCGGAATCTGATTCGGACGAGGGAATGGAATCGGAAACCGAGAATACTGAGGTACTGATTGTAAATGAAAACACGAATATCAATTCTGGTCTTTCTGATGCGTCATAAATTCGTATATCCGGGTACTAGCTTTACCCCAGTAGTTATATTATTAAACTAAGGCTTACTCTATGGTGCTAAGTATGTGTTCAATTTCAATGATTTCGACGTGTATCAAATATCAAATCAAAATGGTGTTCGTGTTAGGCACATTTCTACTCGGAAATGTCTTCAAGTTTTCCTTTTTTCCTAAATACTATTATTCTCCTACAAAAACAGGTACAATCACCGTTCAATCTCATAAGGCAGCAATCATTATGCGCGTAACAGGGTCACATCACATCACCCTTTTCATCATCCAAATTTGTCTTCTTTTATTTCTCCAATCGGAGTGCCACATCCAACAATGTGGAATGTCACGTGTTGAATCACGAATAAATGTATTCTATTCTATGTCCTATCCCGGTATTTTCAGGAGGACAAAGTACGTGTAGAATTTGATCTGAATCTATTCCGGGCAGCAGAACAAGTGGAGGATGGTGACATCGAGGTAAGCTGTTGTATTATGAGCATATTTGTATTTCAGGGGATAATTTAGGTTTGCCTTCGTCAGTTTATTCAGAGGTAACAGAGGTAAGGCCTAGTTTGTTACAACTTGTGGATGAATGTATATAATACTTGTCATTATGGTTTTTCACGCTCGTCGGGCTTCTCCCTCTACTTCAAGCAGTCGGTTACCACTGTAAGAGGATCAAAGATGCCTATTAACTTTTGTAGACAGTACAAGAAACATTCTTTGATTGTTTATTGTCCTGCATGCGGTTTTTTTTCGCGTGTGTTCACTTCAAGTACGTCTAGAAAGGTTTGTTTCATTGCTGAGCGTGTCGTTGAGATACTTATTTCAAAGACAGATTCGTATGATTGTAATATTGACAATGTCAAAATCTGTATTTCAAATGTGGGTGAATATGAATATAGAAAGTGATCTGAAGTCTTACTCAATGTGATTACTCTTCATTCATTACATTTTTGCCCTTCTCTAGGTCCAAGATGTAGATGTTATTCCCGAAGGCTTCATGGAAGAAGAAAATAAAAACACAGAGACAAATTCGCCGAAAGAGAAGAAAATGGTTGAAATCATTTCTTGAGATGTTTTCAGTTTTTCAGATAATCTCTCGTTGTTAATTTTGTTCCGTCTCTGTTCACTATTGATTGTTTGTGTTGTTGAGTTAATTTTGTTTTCCACTTTCAATTGCCGTAGACTTCGTGTAGTTTGTTGATACATTGTCATTCTCATCTCATAGCAAACTGTTCAGTATATGATTGTCTAGGTGAGCATCGGTCAGTTATTGTTTGTCATTCTTGTTACACCTTATTACTTCACGCTGCTCAATGATTAATCATTGTATCCTGTATGTCATCCGTTATGTTGTGAACAAATTTAAGTAATGTATAAATCTTACATACTTTGATTGTTTATTGTTCTGCATGCATGCGGTTTGTTTCGCTTATTGGTATCTTTTTATTAAGTGTTCATTTTGAGTACGTCTACAAAGCTTCGTATCAAAGCTGAACGTATAGTTCAGATACTTTCTGTGTTGTCGCGTAACATTGCTCGAGCCATGACCTCAACTGCTGCCGAGCTTGACGTGAAAGCTGTGGAGCGTGTGAAGGTAATAAAGAAATATATTTTGAACGAACCTAGAAATGCTGTTTCAGCTTCGCATTACAACGGGTAGCGAGCGTACATCAATTAGAAAGTTTAGTTTGGCAGCTAAAGTTGTTAGGTGGAATCACGAATATACGCCCTTCCATCATATTACAAATTGCATTCCAAAATTCCGTATGGAAGCTAATCGACTGGTAGTTATAACATATGCGAGATTTTTTCAAGGTCAGATTTCTGTTATCCAAAGCAAAGCATTCATATATTTGTCCTGTACATTTGAACTTTAGTTTCGGTATTTCAGGATCTGTATGGTGATCTCGCCCAGGTGCCAGTCGTTACATCGGGACGCATCAACTCCAATGGTCCAATAATTGAGGTATTTTGGTAATCGAGAGTGATTTTATACTATATTTGGAAAAACCTAGAGCGAATTCTTAATTAAACCGAGTTTTTGTTTCGCCAAATCGTTAGATGTGGAACAAGGGCCCTATTTTACTGATTCGTCACGACTTGTAAAGAGCGTGTTCCGCTACATGGTTAAATCTGGTTATGAAGTGGTTCCTAGAAAAGTGGTCAACTCTTCTCCTAGTCTATTTCGTAAAAAGAGCGATGAACACATGTTAGTTGTTTACTCTGTGAAGTTGGAAATGTTTTCTATAGAATCTTTATTGAATAATTGAATTCAAAATAGTGGTTAACGAAAAAAGTATATTGAAAGCACATAAAAAAAGAAATATGAATGCGTTTCATATGGAACACTGTCCATTCTCTACTACAACGTGTCTAGGTGACTACGGTATGGGATAATCGGGCGTTGGCTCTCAAGAAGAACTCCAAAACTCAACGTGTTACGGTAGTGGAGCGGGCGAGCGATGAAGCGCACGAGCATAAGCTGCTGTCGAGTACATCTGTGCCTCTGGTTAACACCGAGTGAGTTGTTACTATGGATTTCAACGTATGATAAGCTAGCTAGGAGACTTATAACAGTTTAGCGTCCACTTCTTTCAATATTCACATTTGTACGGTGCTTTCGAGTGGGTGACAGCTTAAACACATCAAGCGGATGTCTCTTATTAAAAACTGTATGAGTTGTTTCTCTACAAACTTTTACAAAGATAGTTTATTTTTATAAACTACCCATTGTGACACTTTGAACCTTCTGTTGATGTTTAAACTTGAGTTATAGGTTGTAGCTTAATGCATTTGAGCTTAATCGGCACCCACTCTGCTTTCTCGGGGGAAAGTTTTTCTCATTTTTCGGCTGACATTGACAAAAGTGTAAGTGAATGGGGAAATGTACCTCATGGCTGGATTGTTGATTAGTGTTCATAGTACTTTCGATGTATTCGAACGTGATGATTTCGGTAATCCTACCCTTTTTTCCATTGAAATTTTTCTCTTCATTCACCCACTATGTGGAAGTCACATGTTTAATCGCGAATAAGTCTATTCTATACATTTCAGGGGACAGTCCGTTTGTTATTCCGGCTCCAATTCGAAAGTGGCCCAGCTGCTCACCGTACCTGACGGAACGGACAAGAAACAGTATTTGAAGGTAGGGAAGCATTGGGAAAACTATATTCTCCTTAAAACTATCTATGTTAAAATCATATTTGCGTTTGAATAAATCCAAACGTTAAACGTAACATATATAGATCTGAGACGGTTATAGGAAAAGTTACGTTGTATCTTGTATTGCCTCGTATGTTATATAGTCCATCTATATATAGGACATTGTGGCTTTGTTACTTGACGACTTTCACTTACATTTTCTGCGTTTCGTGGTTTTAATATGCGAACATGTGAAAGCTGTGAGTCTGTTGTAAATACTGAAGATCTGAGTTTGTTGCAGATCTTCGATCAAGAAGAGCATATCGAGTTGCTTTGCGCCGATTTATCTGGTCAGAAAAAGCACGGTGTCATCTATGGACTGGGTTCAGGTATTCATTCTAGTACATTTCTGTTGCCATGGTACACTGACTCTGCCATAACACCATAAATAGGTGTTATTCGCCAGTAAAATGTTTTATGCTATTAGTATTTGCTTGTTGTCTTCTTTCACTTCTATGATTGACCATAGCTGAGTTGTAGTTTGATCTACATGCAGGCTACAAGTTTTTGAACTACCACTAAAGTATGTCGGGATCAAACTTATAACACAGTGGCTCAGATCGAGATGTACAGTTTTGACCCGCTATACACTAAGCCAACCCTATATAGGACATTGACAGATTGACACCCCGGCTTCATAGCAGGTGTTTTTGGTTGTCACATTTTGCTTATGGTTCATAGTTAATTATTTTATGCACAAGTGTGGTAGCACTTGCAAGGCTATAAACCCAATTGTCGTATTTTAAAATTGGAAATAGGCAGCGTTCGCGAAATCCAGCAACGGTGGTCTGATCGCTAGATATTTTGCGTTTACGGCTATCGCTAAATATGACAGCTGGCAATAAAGTTTATAACCACCGCGTCAGGTGACTGTCCGGAAATCGGTTGGAAACTTGGAAAATTCTTAGTAAGTCAATAAAGTGGTACACCCTGTGTAACGTACACTTCAGTATCTTTTGAACGCGGTTTTGTGTATGTGACACATTTTATGTTTCGTGCAGAACCCTTCGGCGTGTTCCGCTTCTCCTATGGTGAGGGCCATGTCCTGTATGCGGCCGAGCGCAACTCCAAAACCGCCCAATACTTCGACGCAGACTTGGAATGGGAAAACGACGAGAAAATAATCGAAAGCAATGTTGTGGGTCTTGTTTTGCATACTTTTAATAATAATAATAATAATAATAATAATAATCTTTTACTGCTTCAACCTACAATGATCACTGATGAATCCGTAAAGGTGTGGGGGTCCGTAGATAAGAAACTAGGCATGGGTCAGCGTGATTATCAGCTCATGCAGTGAACATACCGCGCCGAGTACGATTAAACCATGGTATATTGAGTTCTAGCGCGCCCACAACGATTCGACCACGTTTGCGCGATGCTCGCTCCTTTTTATCGTGTTAAGCTTTGTAGTTCACTTCACACGGCTGGAGTTGAAGAAGTAGGGGACATACATCTTCTTCTGATTTGCGTTTTTACACTCGTTTTTGATTTTCGATAATTGAAAATAGAATTTCGTTCGCATAGGTAGAAATGTATCTTTTGGGCTAAACACGATTGCAATGCATTGTTTCATTTTAGTACAAAGATACAATCACGATCTTGTTACGTTCCTTCATCTTGTTACTCACATCAGTTGTTCAGGGAAAGAAGTACGAGTTGACTGACTCGTGGGGCGAGGCCTGTTTTGAAGTAAAGAAGCCTGTGCTGTGTCTGGCCGACATTTCCAGCGGAAGTGTGACCGTACTCGATCAGATTCCCGCAACTCTCTCTCCGTCATTTGTGAGTTGTCACTTGGTTCCTCCCTGTACGCATTTCCACTTTCATTATGAAAGTACAGGACTCTGTTGAAAATCTCAACTAAACGAATAACGAAAATCTCAATGAAACTGGTTTGTTGAAGTTCCCGAATGTATTGTGGAATTGGCTGACTCGATCAGTTGGAGCAGATGGTGCAAGTTGATACCCCGTCCTTGAAACGATTCAACGAACTATTTTAGGCTATCTGGGCGCCAAAAGACGAAGGAATCGTCTTTTTCGGACTTGACAATCAGCCCTTCAAGATTGGCAAAATTTACTGTAATAACCGAAAGTGAGTTTTTTTTAAATTTTGATAGTTTTCATCTTTGATCTGTTCCCGGTAACTGAACGTGAACCCTGAAACCTTGCGGAGATGAACTCATGTTTTCAGGGGTTCGATGTATTTCTACGAGTTGAAGACAGCTTGTCTGACTCTATTGGGAACCGAGGGAATAGCTGCAGAGAGCCCCGTTTTCTCTCCAGATGGAACCAAACTATACTACTTCCAGGTGGGTGGTAAACGATTGGTTACTTTTGTATTTGGAGGTAACATTATACCTTTAATGGTTACGTGAATGTGCTCTTATTTGTGATGTAAAAAAGTTAATTTGTAGTTCAATTGATTTGTTTACAGAGAGCGGCCGATGGACCACATCAAGCGGTGTTGGAGCTAGTTTCGGTAAGCAAATTTCCCCTGTAACTGTAACTTTTTTGTAAAGAAAATGACCGATCTCACTGTTTTTTTCCTGGAATGTCTGGTCGAACTTTGGCTTTCGCTATTTGGATTGGAACCTCTGAAGGCTTATACAATAGTTTTTATTTTCAGAATTGAACAAAAGATCCCTGATTACCATAATACTTGTTGGTTTCGAGAATTAAACGTGTATCAGAGTTATGAATCGATTGCAAAATTTCGTATTCATTGCTTATTCACAATTGATGATTGAAATGTGCATCTGTTTGTTGCCAGCTTCCCTGGCCGTATGATGGATCTTCTGCTCCCACAGTAGTTGTCCCCATCGTGGCAAAATGTTCGATCGGCGAGTTCCCCGGCTTCTCGATGGTACGCGTGACGTCGCGCGCTTTCGCCGCTGACGGAAAAAGACTGGTCGTGGGTCTGGCCTGGAACAGCAAGCTGGTATGTAATTATGCACACGTAGTTATCAACAGTTAGTTGAGCTTGTTTATACAAGCAATGTTGTTTTGTATAATAATTTCAATCTCCTAGTTTTTTTCTTGTAATTTAATGCCGTCTGTAAGGTGGAGTGTTCTTCAGAATAACCATATCTATAAGTAAATACCTCATTTTTTATAGGGGTAAAACAGTGTGCTCAAGTTTCGCAGAAAACAAGCGTCATTTTAGGAATCGTTTTCGTTTCGGGTATTCAACCCATGCTAAGATATAAACAATCACTCACAATTGACAGCTTCGTGATGAATTAATAGCCAGCCAGCATATCTTCTGTTGTGCTTATCGCAAACGAAGAAGCGCTTGAGTACTGCACGCAATATTCAATGTATGAAATTGTTTGAAGTTGACATAGTAATACATAAACGTCCGACTTCTGGTATGCCATTGTATCAGTTCATAATTTTGTTTGTAATTCCAGGATATTGCTTCAGTTGATCTCGAAACTGGGACCGTTACCAAGTTGACCAACTTCGGTGAGTGTTCTCAGTTTACATTGTTGATCGTCACAAATGTGTTGGTCCTAATCTTTTCGCTAATGTGTAACTGAATCAAAAACCTGAAATCAGTTTTCAATGGGTAAATCATTAAATCAGGTTTACATTCATTCAGGTCAGTGTCACGGCACGTGGCAGTGTTTGGATGTGTCTGGAGATGATATTCTGGCATCCGTTTCCGCCCCGAACAGACCTCCCGCAGCTCTTCTGGGAAAATTGCCGGCAATCGGCGATGAGGAGAGGGTGAGTGAGCTGGAAAATCTCTATTTTGGCATAGCCAACCTGATCACGCTTGGCTCATGCCCTAGAATCTTGCTCTACGGGGTCTCTTGTTATGCCAACTTAAGAGAACTATTTTTTTTGGAATAGAAAGAATATAAGTCGTTATGGTTTGATAAAGATGAGGGCCGGACTTTTATTTGGTCTGCAAAGGAGAACTGAAGATCGTAGAGTTTTTTGAAGCGTACCTCATATAACCTTGCCTTGTCTCAGATTGTCTGGACTCGTCTCGACAAATCTTCAATAATTGAGAAGAGAAAGAATCTGCTCAACTACTCGTGGTCGTCTCTGGGATTCAAGAGAGGAGGTTAGAGCTTTTTCATGGCATGTCATGTCATGTTTAGTTTAGTTTTTTGAGTCGTTTTGTATCTGATAGAGGAGGTTTCGAAGTTATTTCATTTGTGACAGCATTAGAGTAACAGTTACTTTAATCATCTTTGCGGTCCAAAAACACTCCATATTCCCAAGTATTATTTCTGTTTCTATCAATTCGTTTCACCAGATCACACGCAGTACGAGGGTATCCTGATGCTTCCGAACGAGGGCGAAAATTTGCCTCTGGTGGTTTTCCCACATGGAGGTCCACACGGAATATCAATTGCTGCGTGAGTGCGACGTTATTTCTTTCAGTCTATCTATTTCAGTGCTCGAATGAAATGTTCGTTGTTGTGAAAAAGTTACAAATATTGAAAACTGATGTCGCTGCTCCTTTTGTGTATGTGTAAACTTCTTTGTTGATAGTGGTTTAGCGATGTCGTTCATTCGTTACGTTTCATGACCATTTTATGTTTTTGTTGTTGTTTGTATTTTTGACTATGCTCCCTTTTCTGTAGTTGGCCTCGTCGTGACATCACAGTACTCCTGAACTCTGGCTTCGCCGTTCTACAAGTCAACTACCACGGATCGATTGGATTTGGGGACGATTTCGTGAGATCTTTGCCCGGAAATTGCGGTTCGCTAGATGTTGAGGATATGCAGGTGAGAAATTAATGATGTCGTTTTTCACCTTTGTTGATGGTTGATCTAGTTTGTTCTGTGTTAAAGTACTTTAATGATTGACGAATTTGTTTCAATTCAAGCCTGTGAGATACAGCATACAGTACCGACTACCGACTGAGAAATGATTGAAATCAACCGAAATTTTCGCCTTACAACTTTGCTACAAACTAATACTGTGTCAGCATGCGGCTGAGACTGTTCTCTCGAGCGAATCGCGTCTGGACAGAAACAAGGTGGTGCTATTCGGGGGATCACACGGAGGATTCCTTGTTTCTCATCTCATCGGCCAGTATCCAGTCAGTTTATCTATTCTAGAAACTATCGACTATCTGAAACGTGCATCTTTTTATCCTTCTGGATCATCGTAGCCTTTTGAGTGTTGATAATTGTTTTAGTTTTTTTTGTCCGAAATCGTTTCGTTTGCTAATGATCTCATTTCAGGGTTTCTACAAGGCTTGTGTGGCGCTGAACCCGGTTATCAACATGTTGGCAATGTACGAAATCACGGATATTCCCGAATGGTGCGACAATTTTATGGAAATTTTCTGCTGAAACATAAAGTAAGCGTAAACAGTACAGAGTCTAGCGTTCTGACGATAATTAGTACATGTGTCGTACCCACGAAGTTTGGCATGTCTGGCGACAAATAAGTGTCAGTAGTGATTCGTGGAAACTGACATGTATTCATCATGAGTGAGCGAGTTGCAATTCATAAGTAAAGGAGAGGCGCAAATGTTGTTTTCAAAATATCGATTAGAAAAAATAATTTTTTCCATCGCATTTGTTGATACTGCTACCCTTCTCATCTATTGATTGTTTCAGGACCGTTGTTGAGGGTTGTGGGGAGGAACCGGACTGGACCAAACCATTGACACACGACCAGCAGAAGCAGATGTTCGACAATTCACCGATTGCACACGTTTCCAAGGTATTAAAACTCTTTTATGATCACCTATCATGGAATTTGAGTTTGATATGTTCCACTTAGAGTGATGGTTCTTATTTTCATTAATTTGCTGTGCTAGCGTGATCAAAAATCAATTGCCTTCTATATGCCATACCAGTTTTATAACTGCCCAACAGCTCATCGCTTATCTACGTAGTTATAGATCTCTACATATTCTAAAGGTAACCTATTTCTTGAACGGATGCAATATTCTCCGAATTCTCAACTTTTTCAGGTGGTAACTCCATATCTCCTTCTGATTGGAGAGAAGGATTTGCGTGTTGTTCCTCACTACAGAGCATTCATCCGTAATCTCAATGCCAGAGGAATTCCCAACAGGTTAGTTTCTTTTCGATGTGTTCTAGTTTCTCAGATCGTTACTATTAAATGATACCTGGGTGCATTAGGTAGACTGTTTGTATAGAACTAAAGTTGTTGATAACCTAACCAGTTTCGTTGTGGTTCGTCTTGTCTAATTCGTTATCTATTAGTAGTTTGCGCCAGTTTTACAGTGTTTGCGCGCTTTTTGGTTAATTTCATCATAGGTAATCGAGTGAAGATTGAAGAAGTTTTCATTATCAAGTGAGAATATTTGGTTTTTGTGTACTGCTCGGGAGTTTCTGAAACAGTCTATATTGTCCTATTCATAGAGTGCTGTCCTACCCCCCATCGTGCCACCCACTGGAAGAAGTTGAGGTTGAGGCTGATTATGCAATCAATATGGTTCGCTGGTTCAACAAATACCTCAACTGAGTCGCCATCCACATCAATTGCTACTGTTGCTGTTGACTTTTATCAGATTCTTTCACTTGTGTAATGTACAATTTCTACCGGTGCATAGGTAACGGTGATGTATAGTTGTGATGTTAATAACTATTTATTGAATAAAGTGTATATATTTTTCTTTCCCTCCGATAAGTCATTTTTGCGGCAGTTTGGTTCAATTGCTGGGTAGAAGCTTGAATCGGTTGCTTACAACCACTAATGGAATGTTTTTAGTGAACAGCATGACACATCAACAAAGTAGGTACGCTATACTCTGTTGCTAGTCGAACTTGAAGTGGCAAGAGTTTTGAAAATCGGGTGTCTAGTCGCGCAAATTTTAACCGAGGAAATCTTCGTTGAAATAGGGCTCTGAAAACTTCACTCCCTCAACAGAAGTTCAACTGTGCATGTACATAATACGACACACCAAAGTTGCGCCTCCAATCGAAAATATTTGGGCGCGAATCTACCGTAATTCGAATTTTTAACTACGGTAGTTAAGAACTTTCTATTTTTTGAGAAGTTTTTGCTGGTTTTATCACTTCAATAAGGATCACGGAAATTATTTAATAACGAATGAATCTCATGGTTGTTGCGGGAGTTGTTGTAAGTAATCGAACATCTTCATTCACAGATGAGATAATAAGAGAGAACGAAGCCGATTATGTTTGTTTATTGTATCCAAAACGAAATAATTGAATGTATTTTGTTTGGGGAAGTTAGCACAGAATAAGTATAACCAAGTCCCTAACACCACATCTTCAATTGGGGTTGATAATATAGGCAACGTATACAAAGATTATGGGATATTTTTGAGCTAACCACACTTTAAACTACAGTTTGTCCTCAATTAAAAAATCAAATATTTTCTAGAAAGATAGTTCACCAGATCAGCGCTGGTGGAACCATTCAAGGAGACAATATTAAATGTGCCCTTGTTCACTTTAAAGACTGACTCGCAAATTGAGACTTTGAAGACGGTTGAACATTCACAAAACGTTGATGAGTCCACTGTTAACTAACTGAGTAATACTACACTACAATTTCTTGACAAAACTGGAATCTGGTTTGGAAGAATACGAGTGAGTATAATGTTATCGTGGTTAATTGCCACACGAAGATCAAGTATCAACATGTACATGTTAAGTTATTCGATGACGCCGTGCTCACTGGTATTCGCTTGAAACACAGCTTGCTCAGAAATATACGAGGAAAGCAGTGAAACAATCATAGAGCATTATAGCACGACCATTTCAAATTTACATGATGGTGTGTGAACGCTTTAATCGCGCGGAGCGCGAAGCGCTCTGCGTGAGTTGTCTTTGGTTTGGCCATTGCGGACTCGTTTTTTCCTTTTGATTACCAAAAATCTTCAAACATATCCTTTTTTTGAAAACTAAAAGGAGAGAACGTTAGAGAATCACGAATTGAACATTGTGTGAAAATTTCAGCCAAATCGGATCATTTTCGCCTGAGTTATGGTTTCGTGTCGTTGTTGAAAAGTTCCGCCGTAATTCGTCCCTCGTCCCTCGTCCCTCCTCCCTCGTCCCTCGTCCCTCCTCCCTCCTCCCTCGTCCCTCCTCCCTCCTCCCTCCTCCCTCCTCCCTCGTCCCTCCTCCCTCCTCCCTCACGGAATTCTGTCCGCATCGTAGTGGAAAAACTACTGAACCAATTTGGCTGAAATTTGGAATATCTATTCTATGCCAAAAGTTAGCTCGTCGCGCCAAGTATGAAATGTATATGTAATCTCTGGCGCCGGGCGCGGGCGCCAATAGGCGCCAAAAATGACTATTGGAAAAACTATCGAACCGATTTAGCTGAAATTTGAAACATGAGTTCCAATGCGAAATTTAGCATGTCGCGCCAAATATGAGATGTATAGCTCCTCATTGGCGCCGGGCGCGGGCGCCAATAGGCGCCAAAACCACTATTGGAAAAACTACCGAACCGATTTAGCTGAAATTTGGAACATGAGTTATAATGCAGAAGTTAGCCCGTCGCGCCAACTATGAGATGAATACATCATCATTGGCGCCCGGCGCTGGCGCCAATAGGCGCCAAAAACGGCAAAACACTATTTATCATCAACAAAAATGTTGAACACTAATAGAAATTAAATAATTTGGTGAAAAGTGTGAAAGTCTTCTTCCAAAACTGAAATTTTTCTTCTGGCGCTCGAACCAGGCGCCAGATGGCGCCAAAACCCAAACTCACAACAGCGTCAATGGAATCGTCTGAAATTCGGTACACTAAATAACTATCACATGGCAAGTAAGATGCTCAATCTGAAAATCAAAAAAAGTTCTGTTGGCATTGTGCGCTGGCGCCAATTGGCGCCAAAGTTGGAAAAATATCAGTTATCGTCTATCAAACTGTTTCAAGTTAACAGATATTGAATATTCCAATGTGAAATATAGATCCACAAATTCAAAACCGAATTTTATCTTCTGGCTCGGAACAGACGCCAAATGGCGCCAAAACAAAAACACACGAACTGACAATTGAATAGTTTGAATATTGCTCCATTCAGTAATTGACACATGTAGTGTGTACTGGTAGCTCAAAAACCTAGAAAATTTCGTTTCGTTCTGGCGCCAGACATGTGTGCCAATTGGCGCTGGAACGAAAAACAAGAAAGTTTCAACATGAAGGTTTTTCATGTGGTATCGGAAATAATGGCTATATTGTAAGTGATTTGGTGTCTCTAATTGTAGATTGCTCAATGGCGCCAATCCCGTTCGCTTATCGCCGCTAAAAGCGGTGTACATGTCAATCGGAACGTTTAGCGTTTTCGTTCAGTTGTTGATAGTCACAGAGCCAGTAACTTAGCGTTAAAATAGCGTTATATTACAGCACCAGCAATTTTATGGTCTGCATTTGGCTTCGTGCACACACAAAACTAAGATTTCCATAATAATATATATTGAGTTCACAAGATCCACTCTGTGAATAGGCAACATAGGAAGTTGTAGGAGTACAACTAGCAAAAATAGAACAATTAGTAAAAAGTGGGGGAACCAACAAATGTGTGAGTTGTGTTTGGTTTGACCTCGATATCAGCAAAAAGTGAACGATACGAGTTGCTGTGATACTGTAGCAGAAGTATTCTGCAAAAATAGAACAATACAAATGTTGCACAATGGTTCACAACGCACGCATTTCTTAACTACAGTAGTTAAAAATTTAAATTACGGTACTTTCGCGCCCAAATATTTTTGATTGCGGGCTCGAATTCGGTGTGTCGTATTTTGTACACGCACATTCAACAACAATTTGTTAAATTTCCCATCTACAAGTGATTGCAAGAACTCCAGCATATTCAGCAGGCCCTTTAATTAGTCATGCCAGAATACCAATTGTTCTGTCCAGTATAAAACTGAGATTAGATGGAATTCCGCTCAATGTCGTCATGTATGTTTTGTTTCCATTTATATTTTAGAGAACAATTCGAATTATTGTCCAAGTTTTGAAAAGCCTTACTACAATTACAATCAAACTTGGCTCGCGAACCGCAGGAATCCCGATCAAATTGTACCGGAATGAAAGTACCAGCGACAGAACAAACTATAGTGATCTATTATCTATAGTGATCTGTTATTACTTGTGATTACTCTTATCTGGTTTCGATGGCGTACAAAATTTTCCAGAAAAACGTTGGGAGGAAATACGCTTATGCGCTGTGAGATAAGCCAGTACTCTTCTTCCATCTCTGTTTCAGATACGATCGCTGTCATGACTGAAACCGTCAAGAAAGTTGATGTTGAGTTCTTGGAGCGAACGAAGGTATGTTGCTTTCGAGATTACGCAGCAGAAAAGCATGTAAGACGCTCGAACTAAACATTTGGCGGAATCGCGCAGAAAGTTAACATCTTTTTTCCTCCCTCAGAGAAATAATGAGACGAGTTCTGCCGTTAAATACATGAATTCCAATGATATATCAAAAACAGACCGCAAAAACATTTATTTTTCCGACATGCCCGAAATCAACAAAAACTTCCACAACTCATTGAGCCTCTTAACGACCATTAGAACTAGTGTGTACCGCCATATCTGGATGATCCAAAAGTAGGCATAGAGAAAAGTCAAAAATTGGATCATCCGAAAATGTGCCAGCGGCCTGAAACCTAAAACATGCTAATCACAGAGTTGTATTGAAACGGTAGATATTATCTACCGTATTCTCTTGTGTTCAATAAACAATTAAATGAACAATTATGGCAGCTTATTTCTTATTAAAAAAATTCATAGATGAACAGAGTGGTAAAACTATGCAATAACTGCAATTACTCATTCAGGAACATTTGTTTCCAGAACTTGTACGACCAGATCGCGAAGATTCCCTCTCTTAACTTTGGTCGCATCAACTGTAATGGGTCTGTCATTGAGGTGAGCCATTGAAATAGTATAGCATATCGCAACAGAGGTACATGTGGTGCACAAATCTCAGTTGTAGTTCTATCTCGATATGCTGCACCAGAGAGGCAACTGGGTCGAACTACAAACACAGCGGGATAGGGCAAGATACCAACAAAGCCACTCAGACATTCTCAGAACGATTAGCGCCAATTTTCTGCAATTGGCCAGCTACAAAAACGAGAGAGCATGCAGGTCAATGACGCGCAGACATGCTAAGACAGTCTGCGTCTCTCTGACCGGCACACTCTCTCGTTCAGCCAATAAAGAAGTGGCTGGCCAATTGGCTGGGAATTGTCTGAGATTTCCCTGCCAATTGGGATGACCGAATTCGAGTTGTGGTCTGATTTGTCGAACCCATAACGAGAGTCGAAATGGCAGGAATCAAACTACATAACAGCATAACAAATTAAACTATCGTATTCCACAATAAATATTCCATCATACTACCTCGTGTACGGTTCAACTACAAAATCAAACCATATACACAACAATGCCGAGGTTCAGAGAAAGCAGGACTTGGAGAATATCGTATGACTACTTTTTGTAGTTTGACCTTTGTATTCTGTCTATTCAGGTTACAACCGTTAGCAGCAACCGGTCGGTAGTGCTGAACGGATACCCCAAAACTCAACGAGTGACAGTGTTGAAGAGAGCCAATGAAATTGGACAGGGACACACAGTTATATCGGACACATCCTTGCCGCTAGTGAATGCGGAGTAGGTTCGATCCGATTAGATAAATAGAAGTGGAATGAATTAGATGAAAATAACTAGAATAAAGTTATTGCATAAGTAACTGAATAAACTAAAAATAATAAATACTGTCTATAAAAGTTAGTTATTGATCAGTATAATGACCAGGCCATTTGGATGGTTGTTAACACTGTCGTTTCGAACAAAGCGGCAAATTACAAACACTTTTGTCGAACAAATTTTGTTCTCTAAGGAAAAGTGGTTCGAGAACAGAAACAAGAAATTTAACAAATCTTTTAAGTTTCGATATATTACTCACACGTGCGTGAACACACACAGTATGAAATTTTCAACAATTTTTGACATTTAGGAGTCTTAAAAAGGGTAGGATTTCCTTATTCTTGAGTACATTTTGGAAACTCACAATCAGCAAAACAATAATATGGATGTTTTTGTGTCATGACAAGGGCGCTCCGACCTCAAACCAACTCTCACAGTTTGCTAGGCACATATTTGAACTTTATTACGGAGTTCCAAACTAACGAAAATGCATATTTCTCCTTATGAACCTCATAGCAGATCGCAAACGGTGTTTTATTCCAACTCCAACTCAAAAGTGGCTCAACTACTCCACGTGGGTAATGGATCTGAATCGAAGAGTTTCTTGAAGGTGAGAAACAGAGAAAGAGAGAAAGATAAAGAGAGAAAGATAGAAAGAGTGAGGGAGAGAGAGAGAGAAAGATAGACTGCGAAAGAAAGAGCAAGAGAACGAGAACGAGCGAGAGAGGGATAGAGAGAGACCGAGAGGTGATAGATAGATAGAGAGTGAGAGAGAAAAGAGTGAGGGGGAGAGAGAGAGAGAAAGATAGACTGCGAAAGAAAGAGCAAGAGAACGAGAACGAGCGAGAGAGGGATAGAGAGAGATCGAGAGGTGAGAGATAGATAGAGAGTGAGAGAGAAAGAGAAGAAGAGAGGGAGGGAGCTTCAAATTACCCTCGGAAACCTACACCTACAGGTGAAACGTGATCAAATATGGAATATTATTTTACCTATATGTTGTATTGCAACGACATTTTACCGCCGAAAACTAAAGTTGGTGTACACTGAGTCGAATCAATTCAGTTTTGCCAGAGAGGAAGCGACTTCTCTTCTGAACTATTACTAAGAGTAAAATAGTTTCAATTTTCGTGAATTATTACTAACAGTAAAATAGTTTCAATTTTCGTGAATTATTACTAACAGTAAAATAGTTTCAATTTTCGTGAATTATTACTAACAGGAAAATAGTTTCAATTTTCGTGAATTATTACTAACAGGAAAATAGTTTCAATTTTCGTGAATTATTACTAACAGGAAAATAGTTTCAATTTTCGTGAATTATTACTAACAGGAAAATAGTTTCAATTTTCGTGAATTATTACTAACAGGAAAATAGTTTCAATTTTCGTGAACTATTACTAACAGGAAAATAGTTTCAATTTTCGTGAATTATTACTAACAGGAAAATAGTTTCAATTTTCGTGAACTATTACTAACAGGAAAATAGTTTCAATTTTCGTGAATTATTACTAACAGGAAAATAGTTTCAATTTTCGTGAACTATTACTAACAGGAAAATAGTTTCAATTTTCGTGAATTATTACTAACAGGAAAATAGTTTCAATACTTCTGAGCTATTACTCACAAAGTAAAACTGTTTCAAATTGTAGGTGTACGATCAGAAGGAACACGTGGACCTCATTTGTGCTGATTTATCCGGACACAAAAAACATGGAATCGTTCATGGCTTGGGAGAAGGTTGGGCTATCGAGCATCGACTTTCACAGTTTTTATATTGTGATAGAAACTAAAACAAATTGTCTATACTACACAACCACAACAGAAATTATGATTTGGTAACAATGAACTTCAAACGTGTAGTTCAGTTTCTCATTGTAGCTGAATCAATCACAAAGTATTTAAGTTTTTGAACTTTGTATTTGAAATTGCTACCAGCTGCTGGCGTGCTAGCGGAATATATTCTTCATTTCACCGCCTTGAAACGGATCGGCGTAGAGTTGAAATTACATGTAATACTACATGACATTCTATTACAGAAGTACACTTTATCTGTGCACACGTGAAAAACGTGTCTCAGTTACGTGTCCCAGTTATTCCACAAAAACAAGGAGAAAAGCATACTCATTTTGTGTGTACTTTGAGAAATCTCCTATCTTTTTTGAGATCCATTCGGGGTGTTCCGTTTCTCGCACGACGAGAATAGAATTCTCTACGCGGCGGAACGGTACAAAAAGGAAACAGAATACTTCGACACCGAACTCCAGTGGGACAATGACGACAAAATAATCGACAGCAATGTGGTACATTTTCTTAAAGGAGACCGGAAGACAACCCTAAATGTCAGAAAGCTGCTGTATCCTACTTCTAATTAGATGCGTAGCGTGTCGCGCAGCATTGTCATGTGAATGTCACGTGGACTGATCGAACTAAAATACGAGTTATTTGTGCTCTCTGATCTCAATACTGTTAAAAGCAGCCCGAAACGAAACCTTTGCTCAAGTTGTGTTCCGGTCTCCTTCAACTAACGTCGAGAAAACTGCAGGAACGTTCATTATAAGCCTAGTAAGAATTGAACGGGACCATATTGGCATTATGAAGAGGAAATCTGCGGCGTCACTCGTTAGGCAATCAAGAGTAGTACTTTTTTGATGCATCATCCACAGTGTTCCATATACCATATTTGTTGGTTTGACTAAATACGCTTTCCATTCTACTGAACTATAAAACGTTGTTCTTCTAGTTTCGAGTAGAGAACACTCATTGACTAACTACTTTCCACTTTTTTGAAGAAAAACATTTGTATTTCATAGACAATTTGTGTTGCAGGGCAAGAAGTATGAGCTGACCGAGTCATGGGGGGAGGGCCGCTACAATGTTAAACAACCCGTGCTCTGTACATTCGACGTAAATACTGGAAATATAACCGTTCTCGATAAAATACCCTCTGACATTTCACCAGCTTATGTGAGTTCATGAACATTTCTGCCGTTTCCGTACTCTTCGGGACCTTTTGAAGTTGAAAAGTTTTCTCCTACACGTTTGCTGGGAATCAGCTAATAGCACGATAACACCAGTTTTAGCGAAGGAAAGAAAAAGAATCGATAAAGAATCTGAATTTGAAGGAGTTATAACTTCAGGCGATTTGGACACCCAACGATGAAGGAGTGGTGTTTTTTGGTATGGAAAATCGACCTTTCAAACTCGGAAAATATGCGTGCAACAACAGAAAGTGGGTTTATATATTATATCGAGCTGTTCGAATCAAGAGTAACAGCAGTTCCTACTGTAGATTAACTGAATGTTTCAGGTGTAACCGATAGAGCTGTTTTTGACAAATGAGGAAGTCATCTTGTGTGCGTCGCTTACACTTTTCTCTTTGCTCTACTATTGTTTTCGTAGTTTGATCTCATTTTTTCAAATTATATCAAACTACAAGTTAGACATAATGAACTGTTTTCAGGGGTTCGATGTATTTCTACGAGTTGAAGACAGCTCGTCTGACTCTATTGGGAACCGAGGGAATAGCTGCAGAGAGCCCCGTTTTCTCTCCAGATGAAACCAAACTATACTATTTCCAGGCGGGTGGCTGAATCATATTGTGATTCAAGAGTTCCAGCAGCAATGGGTTTTTATCAATCTTTTTTTTAGTTAGAGTTGCGTACAGTATTTTGGATTATGACAGATACCGAATAGTATCAAACCACAAACACAGCAGAATAGTACAACACGTAGTGCAGTGCAGAACAGCCGATTTCGCGAACGGCCTCAGCCAAAAAGACATCAAATTTCAAACGGCACGCACAACCAGTATTCTTCGGCAACTGACTTCCCTCTTTATCTGTAATTGTAATTTAGTGATTTTCGAAAAATGTGGGTAGAGATCGATTTTTCCCAGCGTTATTATTCATTTAGAGATTGACTTCAACCCATTTTGAGAAAGTTCACTTTTTAGTTTTCCAGAGAGCCGCTGATGGACCACACAAGGCTATACTGGAATTAGTTTCGGCAAGTTTCATGAATGTTGACTTTTGGGAGTTTTCACCTACCTCTCGCGCGCCCCTACCTACCAAACTGGAATTAAATAACGTCTGAAGCAAGTACGAATGTAGTGATATATAAATATGTTGAGAAAAATGTAGTCTTTAGTCTCAGCAATCAAAAAAATGTTAGTCTCAGCAATCAGACAAGTACAATGTTTCGTAGCAGAAATATATTGAATTGAATTTCTTAACTCTCACCCATGTTTTACTTTGTTGTGAATATGTTTTATAATCACACGATATTGACTTCCGTTATTGAAGAAACGAAATTGTCCAGGTGGCCATATGACGGTTCGTTTCCTACTGTGGTAGTTCCCATTGTCAAATCGTGTGTTCTCGATGAGTTCCACGGGTTTTCCAGTGTCCGAATTAGGCCACGCCCCTTCACTTCGGACGGAAAGAGACTGGTGGCAACGACCGCCTGGGGAAGTAAGAGGGTGGGTTGGGGGGAGTTATATTTCGCTGGGTGTGTAGTTTGTAGTTGGAACATTACATTTACAGTCAAAGTATTGTAGAGCGTAACGCACGTTCCTACCGCGTCGGTTATGAGCCTATGGGCACACATTCATAAAAATACATATAAATTTTAACAATACTAGTTTTTATTCTTCAGTGTATTTTTACTATTTTCTTGTCCCTGAGGTTTCTGCACATGGCAGTTTTCGTGATCACGGATGAATTCAATAGATTAGTTGTTTTCCGAACCGAGGACTGTTTTCAGAACTTTTCATAGTTTATACTTTTCCATATTATCAATTCCTGTCGTTTTTTCTAGGAAATTGTCGTTGTTAACGTCGAAACAGAAACGGTCACAAAACTGACCAATATCGGTGGTGAGTGAGCGTCTATCTAGGGATGGTAATATACTGTAGAAATAAAAATAAAACCCAATCTTGTTATTTGGGGTTCGATGAAACAATTGAACATACGTTTAACCAAACGGTTTTTCTCTCAAACAAGTATCCGACAGAAACATGAAACTCTGCTGGTTATCTAGATTACTGCCAAACTGGCGTTGAAATCTCTGGACTCGAGCAAAAGTTTATGTTCTGTAGAATTAATAAAAAATTATAAACTATTAGAAGTGAACAAATCAGTGTTGTATTTTGACGCCAATGCACGGTAACTAAACTGGATCAAACTGCAAACTACACCGTTTCGACACACTTCAGAAAGAGTGAACCCAATAATTCTTGCAGATTCAAATCCAGAAAAGTGTCTCGGCTCTTGGAGTGCGTTAGACGTTTCCGGAGACGACATTCTGGCAGTGTTGTCCGCCCCGAATAAACCTCCTACAGCTCATCTGTCTGTTTTGCCCCCAGCGGGCGAGGAAGAAAAGGTTTTAGGGTTTGCTTTTTCGAAAAGGGCCTACACCTTGTATGTAGCCTCTCCTCGCTGTGTTTGTTGTTTGACCCCGCTCTTTCTTGGTCGGATTCGTGAATTATTGCGCATATCGAGATCAACCTACGACAAAAAACACGACAAATGTTCGGTTTCGCTCCAAAACTGCTAGTGAATTGTTAATCTACAAACTGTCGAGATAAACGAGAAAGAGTGAAAAGGAGTACAGAAATGAAGCTTGTTTGACTATTTGAGCTCATTTGAGCAACGATATGCGGCCACTTGATTTACCCATTTGGTATCGCGCGCAGCGCGAAGCGCTGCCTGTGAGTTGTGTTTGGTTCGGCCATTGCGCACCCATTTTTGGCTTTCAAACCACAAAAGTCTTCAAATAAAACATTTTTTCTAAATTTAAAAAGAGAGAGAGAGCTAGATATCTATTAAATACATGTTGTGTGAAAAAATTAGGATAATCGGTTGAGGTTGAAAAAAAGTTATGCTGTTGTGTCGTTATGAAAATTTCCGTTGTCCCTCGTCCCTCGTCGCTCGGAGCGCGGAGCGCGTCCCTCGTCCCTCGTCCAATGTCCGCATAGAAAATTATTTTTTTAACTACTAAACCGATTCGGCTGAAATTTGGCACACATGCGTAAACCCCAAAGTTAGCTCGGCCCCCCAAAGTTTGGTGTTGTCACGTTCTGTTTGGCGCTTGGCGCGGGCGCCAATAGGCGCCAGAAGCTGGAAAATATGTGTTCCCATGAATGAAATGCTCCGAAATTTTGCACAGAGGTTAGATTAGTGAATCCCAGCCTTCTCTGAAAATTTGGTGTCATGGTTTATATTTGGCGCCAAACGCTGGCGCCCAGTGGCGCCAAGTTAGAACATCGCCAGGCAAGTAGGGTAACAAGCGAAATGTTCCACAGATGTCCGAACTATGAACATAGTTAACGAATACGGCTTGGATACCAACATTTCTTCGACATTCTGCGCCAAAACGGTACTTTATCCGCGAAGTGGGAAATTGTGCTAATTGGTCGAGGCCATTCATTCCAAGTTATTTGTTACCAATTAGAGTAACATGTTCCATATCTCAATTGGCGCGCCCGTTCGCGCCAATTGAGAAAAGATCTTCTCTGTACTGTAATGACGCATATTTCTCGCAATACTCAGATTTCAATTAACGAAGCGGAAAAAAGCTGTTTTTCAACCAGTTTCGCCTATCACGTCAATTTAAGAGAATATTTTGAAAACCCAGGATCACATCGTTTGAAAACTTGGAACTTCCAGATATCAGGATGTTTGATAGTTACCACTATTCAAAAATCGTTTTTCTAGTAAACTCTAGGAGTGGTTGTACTAGTACAACTAGCAAAAAAAGAACAATTCATAAAAAGTGGGGGACCAGGAAGTGTGTGAGTTCTGTTTGGTTTCACCGTTTTCAGCAAAAAGTGAACAATACGATGTTGTGAATGAGTGTGCAACAAAAGTAGAGCAATACATTTGTTTGCACAACGGTTCACAACGTTCTTAGGGAAAACCACTATGCACTTTCACGTTCAAGTTATACTTTGTATGTTTTGTTTTTTGTGAACCGTAGTGCAAACAAATGTATTGTTCTACTTTTGTTGCACACTCATTCACAACATCGTATTGTTCACTTTTTGCTGAAAACGGTGAAACCAAACAGAACTCACACATTTCCTGGTCCCCCACTTTTTACGAATCGCGCGGAGCGCGAAGCGCTCTGCGTGAGTTGTCTTTGGTTTGGCCATTGCGGACTCGTTTTTTCCTTTTAATTAACAAAAATCTTCAAACATATTCTTTTTTCGAAAACTAAAAAAAGAGAACGTTAGAGAATCACGAATTGAACATTGTGTGAAAATTTCAGCCGAATCGGATTATTTTCGCCTGAGTTATGGTTTCGTGTCGTTGTTGAAAAGTTCCGCCGTAATTCGTCCCTCGTCCCTCCTACCTCGTCCCTCCTCCCTCCTCCCTCCTCCCTCACGGAATTCTGTCCGCATCGTAGTGGAAAAACTACTGAACCGATTTGGCTGAAATTTGAAACACCTATTCTATGGCAAAAGTTAGCTCGTCGCGCCAAGTATGAAATGTATATGTAATCTCTGGCGCCGGGCGCGGGCGCCAATAGGCGCCAAAAACGACTATTGGAAAAACTATCGAACCGATTTAGCTGAAATTTGAAACATGAGTTCTAATGCAAAATTTAGCATGTCGCGCCAAATATGAGATGTATAGCTCCTTGATGGCGCCGGGCGCCAATAGGCGCCAAAACCACTATGGGAAAAACTACCGAACCGATTTAGCTGAAATTTGAAACATGAGTTATAATGCAAAAGTTAGCCCGTCGCGCCAAATATGAGATGAATACATCACCATTGGCGCCCGGCGCTGGCGCCAATAGGCGCCAAAAACGGCAAAACACTATTTATCATCAATTAAAATGTTGAACACTAATAGAAATTGAATAATTTGGTGGAAAGTGTGAAAGTCTATTTCCAAAACTGAAATTTTTTTTCTGGCGCTCGAACCAGGCGCCAGATGGCGCCAAAACCCAAACTCACGACAGCGTCAATGGAATCGTCTGAAATTCGGTACACTAAATAACTATCACATGGCAAGTAAGATGCTCAATCTGAAAATCAAAGAAAGTTCTGTTGGCATTGTGCGCTGGCGCCAATTGGCGCCAAAGTTGGAAAAATATCGGTTATCGTCAATCAAACTGTTTCAAGTTAACAGATATTGAATATTCCAATGTGAAATAAAGATCCACAAATTCAAAATCGAATTTTATCGTCTGGCTCGGAACAGACGCCAAATGGCGCCAAAACAAAAACACACGAAACTGACAATTGAATAGTTTGAATATTGCTCCAATCAGTAATTGACACATGTAGTGTGTACTGGTAGCTCAAAAACCTAGAAAATTTAGTTTCGTTCTGGCGCCAGACGCGTGTGTCAATTGACGCAGGAATGAAAAAAAGTTTCAACGAAGGTTTTTGATGTGGTATTGGAAATAATGGCTATATTGTAAGTGAGTTGGTGTCTCTAATTGTAGATTTGTCAATGGCGCCAATCCCCATCGCTTATCGCCGCTAAAAGCGGTGTACATGTCAATCGGAACGTTTAGCGTTTTTGTTCAGTTGTTGATAGTCACAGAGCCAGTAACCTGCGTTATATTACAACATCAGCAATTTTATGGTCTGCATTCGGCTTCGTGCACACACAAAACTGAGATTTCCATAATAATATAATGAGTTTACAAGATTCCTTCTGTGAATAGGCAACATATGAAGTTGTAGGAGTACAACTAGCAAAAAAAGGACAATTAGTAAAAAGTGGGGGAACCAACAAATGTGTGAGTTGTGTTTGGTTCGACCTCGATATCAGCAAAAAGTGAACGATACGAATTGCTGTGATACTGTAGCAGAAGTATTCTGCAAAAATAGAACAATACAAATGTTGCACAATGGTTCACAACGCACGCATGTCGTCAAAGCACACATGAAATACCCTTCGGCAATTTCAGAAATATCATGCGGGCTTCGTGAACCATTGTGCAACATTTGTATTGTTCTATTTTTGCAGAATACTTCTGCTACAGTATCACAGCAATTCGTATCGTTCACTTTTTGCTGATATCGAGGTCGAACCAAACACAACTCACACATTTGTTGGTTTCCCCACTTTTTACTAATAGTGGTTAGCTTCGCACTGCCGATTGACGAATGATCATGATGACCTTTTTTGACATGTTGCTATAAATTCATTATTTCATGAGCTACCGTTGTTTTATATCATAGTATGCTAAAGTTATGTTATACTTTAACGTGAAAACACATCGATTGAAGCAACTCATAGAAATTCTCAATTTTTGTGACTGCAGATTGTCTGGACTGCCCTCGATACCTCTAGCCCCATTGAAGAACGGAAGAAGCTACTCAACCACAACTGGAAGCTTTTGGAATTCAGAAGAGGAGGTAAATATGATTGTAATACTAGTATTCTCAATTTGTAAAGTTGATAATTGAACCGTTAAGTTTCATCCCGACTTCAGTACATGAATAAATATGTTGAGTTATGGGGAATTGATCCGATCGAAGTTGTGACTCAGCAAGTAGAATGTTGTGTACGGCTAAAATACCTTGTCACTCGAAATGTCATCCTTGAAGTCGCAAACGACATACCACAGATAAGACTCGATTAAAAACCTTTTAAAAACTAAACTGAAACAAAACACATTTTTCTTCCGTGTTTTAATCCACCCATACAGTGTAAATGAAGTTTTCTTAAGAAGACACGCAGTACGAAGGTATCTTGATGTTGCCCAAAGAGGGTGAGTCGTTGCCTCTGGTAGTCTGCCCACACTCTGAGAAATCACTGACTCGGCCCCCGCCGACTGAGTCGAAATTGAGACGGCAACGACAATGTCGCTGCCGTGACAAATTTTACTGATGAAAATAGCATATGTTTTGAGGAGACGCAGGCTGATGAACAACAGTTAAAACTGAGACGGCAACGACATTGTCGCGGCCGTCTCACGTTTTACTCATAGCATGGAGGTCCCCATGCAGTGTCTACCGTATCGTGAGTCATTTGTTTGAAACGAAATCAGATATAAATTTTGGTAGAGGCATAAAGATAGACATAAAGAATTAGGATCAGATGAGGGTTCCACAACAATGCTGAAGATAAGCTACAAATTTCACACTACGAACAATATGCACAACACTTTGGATTGAGCAGATGTGGGCTCTATATTGGAGATAGTATTTCATCTTTATTGCAGCAAAAACGAAAAACGATCCGCAATGAATCACGTCTATGTAACATTATGATGTGACAAATAAAACTGGAAAGCTTAAATTCACCATCATCAATGAACATAACAAGACATTAGTTCAGTTCTGACGATGCCACATCTATTCTGTGTCCCCATTTCAGCTGGCAGCGTCGTGACATTACTGTCCTTCTAAACTCCGGCTTCGCCGTTCTGGCTGTCAATTATCACGGCTCTACCGGCTTTGGCGACGATTTCGTTCGCTCTCTGCCGGGAAAATGCGGGTCATTAGACGTGGAAGATGTACAGGTATAATTTTTTCCCACAAGACCTGCTTGCTCAAATTACCACCAAGGGAAGGTGAAGGGGCCCGTTTTTCTGAGGATACTCTCTTGAGAAAAACTTTTTTTGTATTATAAACACAATACACTTACCTCTCATTTTCACGCAATACTGGTTCTTATTCATCAATGAATAAAGTTTTGGGAAGTTTGGGACATCTTTTTCCATGTGTTTTGTTTTGTAAAAAAATTTTTAATCACGTACGTAATCTTGGTTTAATTGTTTTTTATGTAATTCTACATGGATAGTAAATTATTATTATTTACTTTCTCAGCACGCCGCTGAGCCTACGCTCTCGGTTGAGCCGCGTCTAGATAGAAACAAGGTGGTGTTGTACGGTGGATCACACGGAGGATTCATTGTCTCACATCTTATTGGACAGTATCCCGTGAGTTTGAGGTTGAAGGGACCGTTCCTCTTTAATTTGGAGGTCTGAGCTGATGAGTCGATGTTGTTAGCATTAAAAAACCACAATCATTCATATAGGGGTCCACTTTCTGTCTTGCTCCGTGTTCTCAAAAATGTGGTGCGACCACGCGCACGTACGTACACCGCCGAGTTCCCCTACGTACAAAATTTTCAAAATGTCTATGAAAATACAAAACCATATTCAAAACATTGCAAAAATTACCACAATCAAAGCTGTGACAGAGGATTTGTAGATCGCATGAAAACAACAAAGCAGTGAGAGATCAAGGATTGCTGCATTACAGTAACCCAAATTCTGTTGGCTTCTAATTTGTCCCGAAATAATGTGGTTTTCTGCACTTTCTGTATGTAACGTGTGAAACTTTCATCTCAAAACAGAATAAATGACTTTTTTATTTTTCAAAAACTTCTTACATTGCACATTATAGAGGTACGGTCTCTTTAAGCATGAAAAACGATATCATGAAAAACAGAATCATAAAAACAAAGAACACAGCTAATCTACTCATACTTATAGAATAGAATAAATAGATTTATTCGCGATTTACCTGGACTAAGATGATTTCAGAAACAATATAAACATCGCGGTAATCTGAATACTTGTGACAATTTAAAATCGGAGGTGAGAAATCAAACTACAATGTTTGGGCTGGACTTGTAGTTTGAACCAATAATTGTAGTCAAACGATAACGTAACCAAGTTTGAGAACGTACCAAATAGTGTCGATGCGAGACACAAATTTTGTTCTTTGCTTCATGCTCTTCGTGAAGTACATTGTTAGTTCAACCAATAGTCGAACAATTTATAACATGGTTATTCCAGGGTTTCTACAAGGCGTGTGTGGCGTTCAACCCGGTGATTAATATTCTGGCCATGCACGAAATAACCGATATTCCCGACTGGTGAGAAACTTTTCAGATATAATTCATGTTCTACTGAAATAATATTGGGAACCAAATAACATATGATTTCAGCGTACGTATTCGGGTGAAGTTATACAGACCAGGTTCAGTTTCCGCAATTCAGAGACTGGCAAACTGCCTGAAATGTTTTGCGTTGAATGCGAAAATCGGCATAGAAGCTTCCGTAAACCACGATTAGGTCTGTATGACAACCCTAGACCAGGTTACAGGTACCCTGTCCTGTACTGACAAATTGTTCCGATTTGGCGAATGGAGAATGAATCTCCATCTTTTGTTGGTTTCAGGACCGTCTTCGAGGGTTGCGGTGTATGGCCGGACTGGAAAAAGTCATTGACCCACGAACAGCAGAAACAGATGTTCGACAGTTCCCCGATTGCACACGTTGAGAAGGTATTCTGATTACTACCAAACTAGTTCACAATCAGCTGATATGGTCGGTTTGAACTGCTGAAACGAGCCCGGGATCACATCCCCAACCCGGCCCGGGATCTTTCATGCATTACGGCCTCTGCTGGTGTGTTACCACGTACCAGAAATCTGGACGAGAAATGGCAACACAATTTCATTCAATCATACTTCACTTCAGATTGCATTCCCATTTTATGTTGTTCATGGAAAGTTATCATTCCAGGTGGTAACCCCGTATCTTCTTCTTATTGGAGAGAAGGACTTGCGAGTGACTCCTCACTACCGAGCATTCATCCGTAATCTACTGGCCAGAGGAGTTCCCAATAAGTGAGATGCTAATCGATCGATCTTCTATGCACGGTGCACAGCTCGGCAACAGGCTTGGAAACTCAATCGCGTCTTTATATATCGTTTGCATGCAAGTGCCGGACATACCAATTTCTGACTGCTTGGTACTTATTGACTAGGGTTGTTAATCGAGTTTGAAATTTCGAGTTTTCGAGTTTCGAGTTTTTCGAGTTTTGAGAATCAACGAGTTTTTCGAGTTTCGAGTTATTCTAGTTTTGGGAATTTCGAGTTTTTCGAGTTCGAGTTTTTAGCGTTTCAAGAAAAAAAACCGAGTTTTCGAGTTCCGAGTTGAACTCGAAAAACTCGATTTTCGAGTTTCGAGTTTAGTCGTTGAGTTTCAAGATTCTATCGAGATGAAAAAATAAGAATTTTTCGAGAAACTCGGATTTTTTCTCATGATTAGGCGAGAATCGTGAAAAAAGAAGCATTTTATGTTTGAAATAGCAGAAAAGTGCTGTGAAACGCTCATTCGTCCATTATTTCTTACTTGAAACGTGGCCAAACTCGAAACTTTCAAAAATTTCGAGTTTTTCGAGTTTCGAGTTTAACTTTAACAACCCTATTATTGACCCTTAAGCTTTTTCCTGTAAGAATTCGTCAACTAGGAAGTGCATCGAGATCAAACTATGAGGAAAATTGGGTTAATTTCTATATTCAGAGTACTGACCTATCCTTCGTCCAACCACGGACTGAGAGAGGTTGATGTGGAGGCAGACTACTCGATCAACCTGGTCCGCTGGTTCAACCAACATCTCAACTAGGTTCTGATCATGATTACAAAGAATATAATGTGTAACAGTAATACCACTGGTTGTTGTAACGCAACATTTGTATTTTAAATAAATTCTTATTTCAAATGTTTTTCTTGAAAGTGGTTATTATATATCGTTAATGTGTTGTTGTAGTACTGTTCTCATTCCACATCCCACTTTATCACTTTGTTCTATGTTTTATTTCTGTTTCCACCACTTTTTCCCACTTCTCATCTCATTTTTTTCACGTATTTATATGCGTAATAAATCAATCAATCAAAAAAAATGGTATGCTCGCAGCAAACGGAAGCGCTTTCTGCGAGTTTCAACTCGAACACGTTTAGTTCACACTTGTGAAACATAACATTAACGTCTGATTTAGTACTGCATTAGATTTCATCATGCCTGTTCTTAAATGGACCAATTTGCGGTCAACTATCCATGATTTACATGACCAAAATACGGTCTTGTTTTAACGAGTTGCCGCAAACAACTTATTACCCTGTGCTATGGTGACACAAAGTCTGACTTTTACTCGAAAAAGGGAAGAGTAATTATAACGGCTGGACTCAATGGAAATGCGAACGATTCTACTGTCCCTGTCTGCTGTATCGTTCGTGTGACTCTGGTGCGTTAGGTAAGAGTTATTCAGTGCTCTCATGCCAAACACATTCTGAATACCAACTAAAGGGTTGGTTCATCATTTGCGTTCAACTAACGCCCGAGACTAATCCCCTGACGCCTTGTTAGAAAAACATTATCCAATGCGAAAATCGAAAAAAAAACGAAATTCTGTCACTGCCATACTTTCTTCATTTTTCATTTGTACCTTTAAATATTGGAAGATGTTCTGTATGCAGGTGGGTAAAACAAAAGTAGAATTATGAAAATTTTCACGTTTTCAAAGTCTGCCTAGATGCTGCAATTCACGGTCGAGCATCACAAGTGCGCGGAACACAATATAATATCACACACATAAAGCATATAGTACATTATTCAAGTGGCTTCTTGTCTCTAAAAAACCGCTGCAACTTAAAATACCGGACTCGCTACATTTGCAACTTAAAATACCGGACTCGCTACATTTGCAACTTGAAATACCGGAGTCAGCCGGATGTCGCCTGTACTGTTTGAAATTCATGAGAAGATGCAGGCTAATTCGACACCAGTATTTAAACAATCCGTCCCTCTCTAATTTTGACATATGAGTTAACAATCTGACCTTTTAGCAAATGAAAAACCATTATCAAAAAACCTGCATCTTCTCCGGTGTTTCAATCTGCCAGCGTTTTCCCAGTAACCGTTATCTCGAACGAGCGGTTCCGGTATTAGCTGTTAATTAGCTGTTAAAACCTCAAACGGGGAGCACAGTATGTTAATAACACTGAATTATAACTATTGTAGGAATTTCCCCGGATCTCATCAATCAGCCTATGTCACCCCTGTTTTCTGTACCGCTGATAATTGGTTTTATAGTGGAAACTGGAGATCGTTGTAGTGGTCACGTCATTTTTTATCGTTGCGCATCAAAACGTTTTCGCTTAATTGATATAACATGAATACTGATTTCTATCATGTTTTAGTACAAAAACTGTTCGATGTGTACGACAAACATCTTCGCTCAACACGTTGAGCAATGTTTTAGTGTTCTTTGCTGTAATTTCACTTTCTAACGCATTATCAAGCCACAGAAACAATGTGAAACCTGAAATACTTTCAAACCTTTTGAATCGACAGATTTAAACTGTCACAATTATTTGAAGTGCTGTTACCAAAATAATCATTATCATATTTTTTTACGGATGGTCAATGGGTTTGAACGTTTTTTTCGGAAGAATCTGCAATATAAAAGTACTCAACCACGGAAGTTTTCTGGTGGATTCTCATTTTACTTTTCCATTATTCAACCGCGCCTACCAGCTATTTTATAATGCGGTGTGTTCAATGAAATTCCAATTTTTCAGAAAATCAAGCTGAAATGATCGATGTGAAAGCAGTGGAACATAGCAAGGTTAGACAATGACACTATACCGCTAAGATGAAATTTACGGTTGAGTATATTGTAAGATACTTTGGGGAACATTCCTGATTCGCAAGTAAACACAAAGCCTAACTTACAAAGAAAAAGTTTAGGCAGTTTTTTATGCCCACTACAACTCCTCACTTGACAACAGATCATTATGATCTTTCGAAATGAAAACACTTTGCCCTTATTTTCAATATCAACACAATAAGAGCAGAAGCCAATTGAAGTCCTACGAACGCAAAATCTCCAGAAGAACGCGTTCACGTCATTTTAAATATGTCAGAGAAGTTCAATTTGTTAATAGCCTCACAATTGTAATGACCACTGAGAAAGGATTTCGCTGAGTGCGCGCACGATAGTTGCGGGGGGCATGCACCAGCAGTTGCGAACTAATTTCGTAGACCTCGCTTCGTGCGACTACAGTGCATCTAGCGCGCAACTACCGTGCGCGCACTCAGCGAACGGTAAATGGGGAACCAGCTCTGCCGATACTAGGGTATAAAACGTCCCTCTTAACAATAACAAAATGAAACTTTATCCTGTTTCTAGAACGATTTTCAAGCAAGAAAACAAACTCAAGTATTCGTTGATCAGAATTTTTATTGCTTTCTGTCAAAACAAACAAAAACGAGAAAACAAGATTCACAGTAACAGTCTAAAATGAACATGACAGTATAACAATGAAAATAAACAATTAAGATAACATAAACTACATATTGAAAGCAGTGAATTGGTGATATCACGCTCTCCGAATCGTCCTGAACTGTCCTGATATCATCCATGCAGTGGGTTGGAACCAGCGCTGTCGCCTTTCGGTGCGGAAAGTGTCGGATTTCTGTAACGATTTGTACCATTCGAAAATAAGATAGTCTAAGAAAGATAGTTAGAAAGTGAGAAAGTCTGGTATTTACCATATAATTTGGCATTTGGCTTTTTGCATCTCTTGCTTCCCACTTTAGAGCATTAAAAATTTGGTAGGACGAGAATTATTCCATTAAGAAAGTACGAATTCCAATGTTCCACGGCGTACTGTGAAGCGCTTTGTGAAGCGAGGTATAACACATGAAGAACATGTAAGGGCCAACTGACAACCTGGTACGAACCAAATGAGAAATAAATAACATACCTTGTCATGAACATAGGCAGAAGAAGAGCTACCTCCCAGTTGAGAGTACGGGCCCTGAAACTAGTGATTGCAGGTATTTATATAGCGTAAAACCTCGGGTTTTCTCGAGAGACGTTAAAACGGAAACAAAAATTGAAGAGCTGGTACACAACAGTTAACTATGCCACAAAAATTAACTCCTTTTTGGTTCCAAATACGTGAGACATTATGATTTTACATCAAAGAAGGCCATCTTCCCAATTTTGGGGAGAATAACACCCGTTTTTCGAAACTTTTATGGAACTAATTTATTGTGGTAAACGAACTGGTTGGTAGAAAGTTTTTGAGCCAGGTAAACTGCTATACTTCAGAAAAGAAACCAAACCAGGAAAGTGAGATTTAGGAACACACTTCGAGAATAAAGAAAAATATATATACTCACGTCTGTTGTATATGCTGGTTCCTATCTGGCACTGGCTGCTGGACTTGAGTGAAGGCTGGAGAATCTGTAAAACGATGTAATGTAGGGAAGAAAATTTCGACAGTTTGAAAAACTAAAATAGTGCATGAATATAGAAACTCGTGCACGAGGTGCACGTGATGCTAGATTGTTCCAAAGCATAAACGGTATGAATAGCCCAGGAATTCATGATTGCTGGTATTTAATTTTAATATCGTAAAACCTCGTTTCTCTCAAGTAATGTATAACGATATAAAAAGAATTAAAGAACTAGCACACCAGTGAGTGACTATTCTCCAGGAAAGAGCTTGTTTTTCCAAATACGAAATACGTTAGACAATATTATTTCGCATCGAAACTAGACCATTTCTTCCAATTTTAGCGAAAGCAGGGTCCATTTTGGGATTTTTCTGACTATTCGAACCACTTCATAGGTGGATGCGAGCTGGCTGTTTAAAAGTATTTTGAGTCAGCTAACTGCTATACTTGAAAACACAGAATTTATTTACAAAGATAGCAATATAGCTCGAGAAAACTCAATAAACCACACTCACCTATACTCAGTACTACAGCCGACGACCCTCCTTATCTGTCACGACCGTTCTGCTCTTGAAATCGCTCAAAAGCCAGATAACAGGCAACGATACCTCTGCAAACAATGGAAAATAACATTCAAGACTCAGTAGGAAATGATCCCGTACACTAACAGTCATACATCGATTAACGGAAGAGCATAGCAAAAATTGACTGCCAGAAAAATTAAACGATATATTTCCATAACTGCCAGCATGATCCGCGTGAAACAGCCTAAATACTTGAGCTGCTAGCCTCGCCTGATAGTCACACTCACACTCCAGCTGGATTAGTCTTCTATCTCAAAGAAGGAATCCAAACTTCAATTTTAAAACCTCAAGTTTCATGACTTTAAGTCCGAAATTTTCCGAAAAAAAAACGGGGCCCAGATTAGATTTCGCAAAAAAACATCCCGTTTACTCAGGTCTTTGGCTTTTTCCCCACTTTTTCATGATCATGATCATACGCAAATTCGCGAATAATATTAGCTATACCCGTGCTATTTAATGGTTTTCAACCACAGTTAGTGCCAACTCGAATAATTACGTATGAAATGAGAAACGTGGGGTGCGTCTGACTCTTTTTGCGAAAATTTCTCAGAATAAATCAAAAAGACACAGCTTTTCAACAGTAAACGGCGCACAATCAACTAATAATACTTTTCACCAATCTATAGTGCTAACCCTCTCAACAAACAAACATTACATATTTATGGATTTTAACTACAATTGACCTTAATACGGAAAAGGGAATATCCACTCACTTCTCCTTATTGCTGCCAGACCCAGAAAGACAATCCCTCATCGAAAAAGTCCATCATCGCTAGAAATTGCTGACATCGAAAGAGAAAAGAGATGACCCTCTGTAAATAGAAGGTTATGCTTAGAACGAACTTTAAATCATAGAAATTGAAAAGTTTCTTCAACAAAACACAGATGTTTACATCAACTATTTTATGAAGAACACGGGCCAGTCCAACTGGTCTAAGAAATTTTCTCATTGGATTCATACTTCGTTACGATACACTACTAGAAAGACCCGACTATTCGAGTAGTCAGTTTTTATATTTAAACACAGAAAAATGATGATTCTCAGATTTCACAGAAAAACCGTTCAATTCCGCAATCACAAATCGCGTTAGACCCCAGCATTTATAGCAACCATACTTCAACCCAGGGAAAAAAAATAAACAAACGAGCTCTATTTCAGCTTCACAATCTTGTAGTTTTTTTCGGAAATATATGACCCTCGGGTTTAATTTGAGAATCGCACCGCTTTTGCTCACTCAGCTATACATTCTCTTCGAAACGAAGGAGATAAAAACAAAAAAACCATCCTACCTACTCAGAAATCCATTGAATGTATTTTATCCCTTGACTGTGATGCTGAACAGTCTCCCATTGACTGAAAAACATGAGTTACAACCTATACACATGAAGGATACCAGAATACACAATAAAAAAGTCTGCAAAATAAAAAAAAATAGAAAACTAAATATTTAATTCAAAAAATTTTGATACCGTAATCAAGATGCCTGCACGAAAATAGCCTGTTCAATTGCGCAGTGTATTTCGCGCGCGACGGCATCAAATTAAGTTGGCTTGCAAAGGGAGACTTGAAGGAAATGAAACAAAAACCATACTGAACGTGTAGATTATTGGCTGCTGAGAACATTTTATTCACAGAAAACATACACTCCGAGTCTGATTGTTGTCATCGAACGTTCACAAAAAAGGAAGAAAGCTTAACCACACAAACCACATTCCTTCTTGAAGTATCTCTCACTTTCTCTCTGTAGCTCCCTTCTCCCTTCCTTCCATTTCTTTCTCTCGCTCTACCTATCACTCTCTCTCTCTCTCTCTTTCTCTCCCTCTCTTTCTCCCTCCATCTTTTCGCTTTCCTTCTCACTAACTCTGTCTCTCTTCTTCCTTTCTCTCAACTCTCGTCTTCCATCTCTCACTCCCTCGCCTCTCTCTCTCTCTCTCTCTCTCTCTTCTCTCTCTCTCTCTCTCTCTCTCTCTCTCTCTCTCTCTCTCTATTTCTCTCTCTCTCTTGCTCTTAGTCACTTCTCTCTCTCTCTCTCTCTTTCTCTCTCTCTCTATGTCTCTCTCTATGTCTCTATCCTCTCTCTCTCTCTCTCTCTCTCTCTCTCTCTCTCTCTCTCTCTCTCTCTCACTCGCCTCACTGTATCTGTCTTTTCTTTTTCTCCCATCTTTCAACTCTCATCACCCCTTTGCCTCTCATTTTCACTCTCTCTTTCTCTTTTTCTCTCTCACTCTCTCTCTCTCTCTCCTCTTATACCTTCTCTCTCTATTTCTCTCTCTCTCTCGCTCTCTCTCTTGGCTTCTCCTCCACTTCCTTATCCCTCTCTCGTCCTTTCCTCTGTCTCCCATCTTCCGGGCCAATTCACTGGAGAACCGGGTCCTTCCCGAACCGAACCGCGAACCGGTCACTGGAAAACCGAACCGACCGGTTCTCCAGGAAACGGATGGAAACTAACCGGGGATCTACTTGTTTTACTTTGTATACTATTTGTTTGTGCAAATCTTGATTAATATCGTTCGGTTCAAACCTTTCACTGGAGAACCGGTCGATTGAGAATAAGCGGTTCGCGGATCGGTTCGGTTCTCCAGTGACCGGTTAGCGGTTCGGTTAGGGAAGAACCCGGTTCTCGAGTGAATTCGCCCATCTCCCGTTTTCTCAGTAAGAATAGCCAACGAAATCACCCTTTGATTTCTGACGACTAGACGCGCTGCAAATGCCGACTCGTCGCAAAGCTAAGCGTGCCGGTAGGGTGCAACTGGAGCGCAACCAGTCGGCAAATGGGCGGGGCTTAGCAAAAAGGGGCGTAACCGTGCAGGCACTCGGCAAAATCTTCTCAGAGCACTGGCTGACCTTTTCCAGACTTTGTACAATGATCTCGCTAAAATACCCTCAGTGAAGCTCGGGCGAATCGATTTCGCCGGGTCCTTGATCGAGGTAAGTTGAAGACAAACGATTATGGAGTCCGATCGGAACCGTTCAGTCCTTTAAACTGCAATACATTTTTCAATTGCAGTTTGAAGGACCGTTGGCATGGGATTGGTCCTCATAATCGTCCTTCTTTAAACGTGTATGTTGATCTTATCGATACACTGTACTAGAAATAAAGATATATGTAATATAAAACGTGGGAAATCACAAGCAGTTGTTTTTTGACGTTTTTTAAACCTCTATAAAAAAATTTCTAAATACTTCTAGTATAAAAACTGCATTTAGCATTTATCGAACACTTGTCAACAAAGAAGTTCAGTTGGGAGAAGTGAACCAGAAAATTATATTTTTTGAGCTTTCGGTGCATTCATCTTATTATATCTTCGAGGTGACGACTGTGTGGGGAACGCGTGCTCTAGCTATGGAAAAGTACCCAAAAACACAACGAGTGACGGTAGTGGAAAAATCGGGGGATCGGTCAAAGGGACACAAAATACTGTCTGATACATCTCTGCCCCTAGTCAATATGAAGTGAGTTCTGCCTTATAGTCGTCGCCATCGGAAAGGTGAGAGGGTACTGTATATCTCACTTTCCGCCGTGTACGCACACATGTCCTCGATGCCGAATCCTGCCATCATGTACTCTAATAGCGCAGTGGTTTCCGCCCTACTACCAATCTTGTGCTCACAGGTTCGATTCCGATGAGAGACAGAAGTTCAACTTGTCAGCCACTATACACTCATTGGTTCATGCAAAACGTTCAAAATTGTAAAAGGTGTGATTTTAGCAACACCGCCTCTCACGTACAACACGCTTGATTAACCTTGTGTGGTATAGTTCGTTTCAACCATTGATAGCAGTCAGGTACAGTAATTTCAGTGCGCGAAGAATTGTGTTGGAAAGTTTCCAACAGCAACCAGTCTAATCAAAATTGACGCACAAGCTGAGTATTGAACTCAGCTATGATAGGTGGCGCGGCGCTCACAAGCAGCCGGCCATCTGAACATGGTGGCAGAAAATAAAAACAGTGATATGAAGAAGAGAAGCTTACGTACCTCGATATTTATTTTTCATCTTGCAGAGGTCAAACAATTTGTTATTCTGGAACGAACGCGAGAGTGGCTCAACTGTTCACGGGATCTGATAAAAAGAAGTATTTACGGGTTTGTAAATTCCACTAAGAAATCTGTGTGACCCGCCTAGAAAACTACATACCAAAAAACTACACACCTTATTTCTGATTGAAAAACTTGGTCGAGGATGAACAACAGAAACGCCGCAGATATGCGACTTGTAAAGAAACTCGACAGAAAATTCAACAAAACTCATTCCGCACCACCGTTTCATTCATATGAGCCTCGATTAACTAACGGGGCAATAACCCAAACTTTGGTTGCAGGTATACGATCAAAAAGAGACAACCGAGCTCATCTCTGTTGATTTGTCGGAGCAGAAAAAACACGGGGTCATCCACGGGAAGGGATCAGGTTCGTATATAGGTTCTCTCGGAACAAGCGTCGTTGCAAAACAGTAAATTACTGTTTATACAGCGTGGCTGTCATATATATTGATTTTCCCTCTCGTCGTCTGACGTCTCTTCGGGGTACACTGTATCTCTAGATTTGTTGCAATACAGTTTCGACCAGACGCGAATTTGTAGAACAGAGCGCGTTCCGAGCTGTTCGTGAAAGCGTGTGGGTACTGTTGTACTGTACGTATAGCACTGAACTGCTGTGACTGTAGTTTGATCTCGTTATAGTTTAGCCATTATACGAAAGTTTTCGCGGACATGCAAAGTAAAATAGAGCTCAGACATTGTCACTACCTATACGATGTTTCAAACTTCCGAGCATATCCGAGAACAGTATAATGTTGAAACTTTACCTTTGTGAAATGTGAACAAAATGTTTTGCCGTTCTGCATCCTCAAGGTTGCAAGGTTTACTTCTACTGTGCGACCCATGTAAAACAGAGGCGAAGTTTAGGATTCGGTCTTAGGAAAAAATGTGAACATGGTCACTTTACCACGAAAATCTGCTGCATTTGTAGTTTAATAAGCGTGTTTCACGGATAGTTTTATATATATGTTCATTCAGACCATTTTGGTGTCTTTGCTTTCTCGAATGATGGAAACAGCATTCTGTACTCCGCCGAAAGGAAGACAAACACCTCCGAGTACTTCGACCCCGATCTGGATTGGGAGAATGAGGAGAAGATCATCGAGAGCAACGTCGTACGTGAAACAACCTAAGGCCGCATTCATACATTTTACGTCGACGTTTAACCAGCGTAAATAGTGAAGAAAACATGCGTATCGACTTAGTTGGCGATAACGCATGCCTGGATCAATACGTATGAAAAGCATTGTTTTACGCCGTCGTTAAACGTCGACGTAAAAAGTATGAATACGGCCTAACTCTTCAGCTTACCATAATACTAAAAAAGTCTACATGTAAGGAGACCAACGCAATCCAATGAGTAACACGGCACAAAATGCATCAAAATTTTGCTGCAATGTGTTAGCTACACGCAGTGCTTCACTATTGAATTCGATAGAGGAATAAACGTCCAAATTTTATTTTATATTTTAACATGTTCATTCGTCCACGTCGCTTCGTTCCGAGGCGGTGATCATCATACAAGTCACAGATTTTTGTAGTAGCAGCTTCATCTGGGTAGATCTTGGTTCCTTTCCTTCATAGAAGTCATTATGGTGGCTTATCGAATGCTCTAATGGCATTGATTCAGTGACATGCGAGAGAATTCTTGAGAGAGAGAAAGAAAGAGAGAGAGAGAGAGAGAGAAAGAGAGAGAGGGAGAGAACCGCTTGTGAACATGCATTCCTATTGGGAATACGAACCAGCGATTCCCAATCGCGAGTGGCCCGGGTTTTCGATCTCATCGTCCTGGCGGCTGTGGTCTGGGTACCTGAATGGATTGATGAATACATCAATTATCCAATCGGCATTCACGAGACTTGTATCTTGTACCCCTGCGGGATGTAGAGGCTCATTCGCCGGGACGCCAGAGTGTTGGTTTGTAGGCCAATTCCATATGTAACCGGGTTTGTTGGTAACCTAACCGGTTTTGGTAACCCTTTTTCAGGTTACCACACGGGTAACCGGTGGGTAACCCAGAACTAAGTTTTGTTTTAACCACTTTTAGTGTTAGAAAAACAGGTAACCGGTTTTTCGTTTCGGGTTACCAACCGGTTACCTACTGAGGTAACCTGAAAAAGGGTTACCAAAACCGGTTAGGTTACCAGGAAACCCGGTTACATATAGAATTCACCTTTTCTGTATCCATTCATTTCATAAAGAATTCAGGGTTCGAAGTACGAGTTGGTCGATTCTTGGGGTGAGGACTGTTACGAAGTGAAGCAGCCTGTACTGTGTGTGATAGACATAACCACGGGAAAAGTCACCGTACTCGATCAGATGCCGGACACCATCTCTCCGTCCTTTGTAAGTTTTTAATATATTCATGCATTTTACATTAAAAGGTTGGAAGAAACAAATGAAAAACGGTTACAATCGATCGATGACTATCTATTATATAACATTCAGTCAGAGCCTGTCTAGAAATGAACTTAATTTGAAAGAAAATGTTTTAGGCAATTTGGGCACCGAACGACGAAGGGGTAGTGTTTTTTGGTCTAGACAATCAGCCCTTTAAGCTTGGAAAAATCTACTGCAATAATAGAACGTGAGTTCGGATGATTTTATACATTTCAGTCCACCGTTCAAAGAAAGTTTTGAATAAAAAAACCTGTGTCAGCTCTGCAGAGTTGAGGTATCTGTCGATATTGCCAGAAATTACTAGATTTTTCCTATTCCATCAATAACTTCTAACTAGCAAGGTGAAAACCCAATAGAAATTTTGAAATGGACAGTTCACACATTGCCTATCGTGCTCTTTTTATTGTTTCACATATCTTAATTTTCAGGGGTTCGATGTATTTCTACGAGTTGAAAACAGCTCGTCTGACTCTATTGGGAACCGAGGGAATAGCTGCAGAGAGCCCCGTTTTCTCCCCAGACGGAACCAAACTATACTATTTCCAGGTGGGTGGCTGAATCATAGTCACACAGTCGAAGGTTCAAGTCAGAGTTCCACGCTGAACCGAACAGAAATGGGTCACCTAGAAAACTACCATTACAAGGTGTTTGTAGTTTGATCTCGCCGCTCGTTCACAGCTCGGCCATTATGGCATGCATCAAGATCAAACTACATAATTACCTTCTTTCTCACTAACCCTACCAAACATTGTTCAACTATTATTTCCACTGTTTCAAAATCTCAGAGTAGAAGATCCCGGCACTTCATCTCATCCTGCGTCTCCTCAAAACCACACTATTTCTCTGCTCCCACATCCCGCCGGGATGTAAGAGACAAGAAATAGTGAGGCAGACGAGAGACGCAGAAAGGGATGAAGATTTCGGGATTCTTCTAGCATGCGTACTCAGTTCTATATTTGCAGAGACCTGCCGATGGACCTCATCGAGCTGTGGCAGAACTGGTGTCGGTGAGATTCTCCTTCACATCGGGTTGTACATTACCAGAGGCCGTATGCACGAAACATCCCGGCCCGGGTTTGGATGTTATCCTGTGCTATTTCTCAGTCAATTCAGTTTGAGATAACATCCCAACCCGGCCCGGCATGTTTCATGCATACGGCTTCAGGAACGGTAAACCGTGCTCCTCCCAAAAAAACGCAATTTCCGATATCGCGAGTTTTCCGGGGCAGAACCGGGCAGGATTCGCTCTCATCACTCTCTGCCTGGTTTTCAAAATAAGGGTTACCAAGGTTAACTGTTCTAGATGTGTAAGTACTTAATTCTAACTGTACTCCGCATTTAAGTGATTTTTTTCAGGTTTTTTGACAGTTTTTGCTCAAGGACGTGCTTACAGGTTTCGTGGCCTTACGATGGTACTGCGCCCAAAGTAGTAGTTCCGATTGTCACCAGCTGCTCCCTTGGCGAGTTCCCGGGTATCACCCAGCTTCGGGTGACTCAGAGGTGTTTCTCCACTGATGGAAAGAGACTGGTTATTGGAATGGCATGGAATAGCAAACTGGTAGGTTGTGTACTTTGTAGTGTACTGCGTTTAACTTGTTAAATTTACCAAATGTAAACGTTTTTGCAATAGGAAGGGGAAAGACCATAAGAGTTACTCAGGATAGAGCAAGCTTAAGCGGTACTGTTTTGATTCGATTGTAGTTTCAATCATCTTTTTTCAGTGGAGGTTATGATCTGAAGTGTATGCCAATCGAACTAAAACTTAAAACTAATTATCTTTGTAAACTTTCCCAGAAAACGTACCGTATTATGATTACTCTGCCTTTGTAGGAAGTTGTCACAGTCAACGTTGAAAGTGGAACTGTCTCCAAGCTGACGAATATAGGTCAGTTAGCTTGCGATGGGACAACATAAACACCAGGGAAAAGGTAGAGAAATAGAAATAGAGACAGAGAGAGTGGGGGAAAGAGATAGTGAGGGAAGAAGAGAGAGAGGAAGAGAAAAAGAGAGAGAGTGATGAAAAGATGGAGAAAGTGCAGAGATTAAAAGGGAACAAAATAGGAGAAGACAGCTTTTTACAGAGAAATGTGTTGGTTCGTGGAAGCCGTTGGATGTGCATGGGGATACTATTCTGGCAGTACTCTCCGCCCCCAACATGCCCCCCACCACTCAACTGGCGGTACTGCCCCCAGTGGGAGACGAAGAAAAGGCAAGTGGTCCAATATAATATAAAGTGTGATAGAATACAATGGAATAGGATGACTCCGAATCTAACGAAGTCACATATTAAATGGTGAGTTACTCTTTCTATCCTATTCATTCAAGGAGTATAGAGAATGACCGAATCTTCCTTGTAGTCATCTCGACACACGTTTTTGCGATTTCCGGATTTTGTGTTGGTTTTCTAATTAAACTCAACTTTTCCGTCCCTATAGATTGTTTGGACCCAGCTATCTTCTCCACATCTGGAGAAAAGGAAGCAGTTGCTGAACTACTCGTGGTCTTTCGTTGATTTCAGAAGAAAAGGTACAATACATGTAAATATACAATCACGTGGAACGGGAACAGTATTTACAGTATCATTGCACGTTCTGATACATATACTGAAGTTTGAACTGCGTTATACGTGACTATGCGACAAGCAGTACCGCGTAATTGGAGGTCAAATTCTTCCATGTAAACTGTACGAAAAGATTATTCGCATGTGTTTTATTAAATAAATAAAACTATAATGTTTGTATTTGTATGCAACTGATCTGAAACGCAGAAAACGCCTATTAGTTCCAGGTGCCACCCCATACGAGGGAATATTGATTGTTCCGAACGAGGGAGAATCGCTACCACTAGTCGTCTTTCCACATGGAGGTCCCCACTCAGTTGACAGGGCCGAGTACATCATTACGTTTTCTCCGCAAAACAAAAAGTTTCTAATTAGTAATTATCATTTGACTTTTTTTACAGAAAAGTGGTAACGATGTGTATCACAGTTGAAATTAGAATTCGATGAGTGATCTGCTGTATTCGCTGTATGCAAAGGACAGCACACTAAACGAGTCGGTTTTTGCATAATCAAAAACATTGATTGTACCCGGATCATTTCTTTGCCTCTCCCAAACTTAACACTACTGATTTAAAAGACGTTTTAGTTGGCAATGGCCTGAAATCTCGCTGCTCTTGAACTCCGGTTTCGCCGTGCTGACGGTGAACTACCACGGTTCAATCGGGTTCGGAGACGATTTCGTTCGCTCACTCCCGGGAAAATGCGGAACTCTCGATGTGAAAGACGTTGAAGGTATGGTACTCGAGAGGAAATTAGAAAACGTTTTTTATCTTTATACCAATTTGTAAAATGTTCATTCTTTAAAGTCCCTTCTTTATAATAATTCGTGTCTAGTTGGTAGATGCCCATGAAACAAACTCTTCTCGATATAGTTATTGGTACCTAGATGAATATTCTATGTCTGTCTATGTCGTACGTGGAGCACGCCAAATACGATATATGTGGCTCTATCCTATGTGTTTGTAGTTTTATCCCGCTGTGATTTTATGTGAAATCGTATATTATACGTGTATCGAGATCAAACTACAACTAAGATTTGGCCATTTCCTATATACTAGAAGTCAACTGAATGATCACGTAAGCTAGAGGCAACGCGCACTTTGTAGTTGCACGTTTCTGAGTTCTGCTGTGTTTAACATGTTTCACGTGACTGTGAATGTGAATAGCAGTGTACATGTTGCAGCACGCGACTGAAACTGTATTGGTGAATGAGTCTCGTCTGAGTAGGAATAAGGTGGTTATCTATGGCGGATCTCATGGAGGCTTCATCGTTTCCCATCTGATCGGTCAATATCCCGTGAGTTCGATAGGTTCCGTTCAACGACTGTCCACCAACGACTTGGAAGCTTCTCGCAACATAACCATTTTATGTTGCAAAACATGCAAAACATGCAAAACATGCAAAACATATTTTGAATCACAACGCTTTACGAACACTATTTATGTCTGATATTATCAAAAATTGAGACATTTCGTCAGCTTTGAAAATGTTTCCAGATCAATGAGATCAATCAGTTTTCAGAATTTCTACAAGGCCTGTGCAACTCGCAATCCCGCCCTAAACCTGTTGGCAATGTTCGAAATCAGCGACATACCAGACTGGTATGATAAAATGCTAAAACAAAGTTGATATTAGATAAAAAAAATTGTTGGCACGTTGCCGAGGTCTCAGTGGGAATGATTGGAACTATACTCTTGCTTCCTTTTCTAAACTTACTGAATAGTACACAGTATTAAGGGATCTGAATTAATATTTTCTGAACAACTTCAATAAGAACTTGTCTATTCGGAAATTAAGTGATCTGCCTCAGTCAATTATGAAAGTATACTTTTCTATACACTACTTTTTTGTTAATTCACACCATGGTCTTTAGGACGGCCTTCGAGGGTTGTGGTGTCCTGCCAGATTGGACAAAAACCCTATCGGAAGAACAACAAAAGCTGATGTTTGGCAATTCGCCAATAGCACACGTGGATAAGGTGACATTGGGTGGTCGAAAAACAGAACAATGCAGTAAATAAGCTGAAATCTTCAGTGGAACTGTCTGGTCTTGGGCGAGTTTTAACCAAAAATGGAACTGGTACCCGGAATGCCATAAAGGAAATATAACTTGTTTTGTATTGCAATAATTTCCTCCACTTGTTTCTAAACAGGTAAGTGTTGAGTGAAATTCTCGTTTTAGCTTCGAAACAAGCGTTCATATCCCTGTTTGCTGTTGTAAGACCGGACTCTTTTAGGTGGTGACCCCGTATCTTCTTCTGATTGGAGAAAAAGACTTGCGTTGCACTCCGCACTACAGGGCATTCCTGCGCAATCTTCAGGCCAGAGGAGTTCCCAACAAGTGAGAAGAATTGGAATAAGCTGGTTGTATGAAAAATGTCCGATTCTTCATTGTAGTTTGATTTCTATACACGCCGTGATGCGCCAATTTTGACCGAAACCACGGGATAAAACTACAAACACAACTGAATACGGCGTATAAGCCCGTTTGGAAAAGATCTAAGTCTAAACTCCGATTATGCTCTGTATTTTGTTAAATCGCGTTCAGTCGGAACAGATTAAAACACGAAGGTTGGGAAAGATACAGAAATGTTTTAGTCTGAACGACAAAAAATCGATTTGCACTCCCGCCATGCTCTATTCATAATGATTTTCTCCTACAAAGTGACATGTCCTGCGTGGGTTGCGAACCCTTCCAATTAGGAAAAATGAACTACATTAAAAGCAAACTGTTAGCAGACTGTCTGCTTATCTTCCTGATACATTTTTCATCTTCATTAATTCCTCATCCTTACTAACCGAAATCAACTCTTGAAATGATCTCATAATTTGGTGACTCAGTTGAGGTGCTAAGGTACGACAATAAACTATCATGTTTCGGAACTTAAAGCACTTGTAGAACCT